>OY728144.1:329574067-330866999 GCA_963277665.1 Viscum album | reverse complement strand
AAAGACATGGATATTCTAGAAGCCACTATTTCAATCCTACCCCTGTTAGAACTGTATATGCGGCAGAAACTCATGGAAAAGCCTTTCAGCGGGCTCAACATGAACAAGAAAGTTCTTCCACACATGGCAGATTTAGTCCTGACATAGTTATTTTGGAAGACTGGTTAGAGGTAACACCTTCTTCTTCTCAGAAAATAGATAGACTTAGTCAGCCTAATCTACCGAAGCCAGGAGTGTTTCCAACTCCTACCCCGATACGGGATGCATCTACTGCCAAAACATCAACTTCCAAGGCACCCGTGAAACCACATTTTCCAAATGGGAAATGTAGAAATTTAGACCAAAAGTATGATTTCTTGAAACATTTGTCCCAAGTACCGGCCAAGTTATCAATTCTGGATGCCTTGAATCTATCAAAAGATCTTATGGAGGTGCTTATTGAGGCTTTGTCAAGTCCTCAAGAATTCAAAACTGAAATTGTTGTGGCTGAGGTCTACCATATAGAGAATGATCCTGTAGAATTCCATGTAGTGATATCTTTTACAGATGAAGATGAAGATGATGTTGTACATGGACATATCAGACCTTTGTATCTATCTGGAAAAGTCAATGATATAGAAATCTGATGAGCTTTCATTGATAATGGCTCAGGAGTCAATCTCATTCCTATTCATACACTTTGTCGATTGGGCCTCACCAAATCTGATTTATCTCCTTCTGCATTGATGTTGCAAGGATACGATAAGAATGAACAAGAACCTCTGGGTGAAATTACACTCAGAATTCAGTTTGGAGACTTTGTATCTAATTCAGATTTCATGGTTGTTCATCAGGACACAACTTTCAACATTTTTCTTGGAAGACCTTGGTTACATAAACATATGGCCGTACCTTCTTCATACCATAAATGTCTCAAATATTGTTTCAATAGTCAAATTGGGACATTGTATGGTGACAAATCCCCATTAAAAACATGTGAATCTCAATACATTGAGACAGAATTTTATCACATAGAGGGAAAGGAGAAATCCACGGCAAAGAAGGTGACCAAAATTAATGCTCCAAGTGGTTTGGAAAAGATTCTAGTAAACCCATTCATACACATGAGTACAGATTATGTGTTTCCTATCAGTCAAATTGACATGATAAACCTAAATCCAAATACTCTTATGGAAACTTCCATAATATCAGTTACAACAATCGAGCCAGACATCATGGGAGAAATTATTGATTTTCCAAGGAGTGGTGAAAGCTTAAATGGAGATGTCTTCATTTCATCCATTGAAATCCATCAATTATATAATTCATCAACCAGGCTAGAAGAAGGTATAACAATACCAGAAGAAAAAAATGATGTCAATTCTCAATCCATCATCTCCTCTCTATCACCACAGAAAGACCCTTTATCATCAATAGGGTTAGAAATGGCAGCCTCTTCTCCAAGATGTTCAAATTTTAACTTCTCCCTTGACCATGGAAATTCTGCTTCGCCATCTACTATACAAGTAGAAACAGAAGAAGTAACACATATTGAAGAAGAAGATGAAGATCTCAGGGATGCTCCTCCAGCATTTGAAGAAGGTATCTCTACCACTGTTGATGAACTCAGGGAACTAAATCTGGGTACAAAAGAATATCCACACACATTTTAATTAGTGTGGCCATGACTCTTGAAGAGCATCAAATGTATACTTCATTTTTAAAGCAAAATTGAGATGTATTTGCTTGGAATTATACAAAAATTCTAGGTCTTGATCCCGATTTTGCCACTCATTATTTGGGTTTTCCAGAAGAACATCGAGGATTCAAGCAAGCCGCAAGAAGAACACATCCAACTTATGCCTCCAAAATTGAAGCTGAAGTTGATAAGATTATCAAAGATAGCTTCTTCAGAGAATTTCAGTATCCCAAATGGCTAGATAATATTGTCCCTGTGAAAAAGAAGAATGTAAAAATTAGAGTTTCCATTGACTTCAAAGATCTTAATCGGCATTGTCCCAAGAATGATTTTCTAGTTCTGATAACAGAACTCTTAATTGATGAAACAACTGGATATGAAGCTCTTTCCTTCATGGATGGTTATTCTGGGTATAATCAAATATGAATGTCCCCAGAGGATGAGGAGTCTATAGCCTTCAGAGCTCCAAAAGGTGTGTTTTGATATTAGGTAATGCCCTTTGGATTGTAGAATTCAGGTGCAACATATCAACGTGCCATGCACCATATCTTCAAACCCTTTTTAGGGAAAATTGTTTAATGTTATGTGGATGATTTGGTGGTTAAATACAGACAATTTTCTGATCTCTTGGGTGATCTAGAAATCATATTCAATAAAATTCGACAACACAATTTGAAGATGAACCCCTTGAAATGTGCTTTCAGGGTAAACTCGGGAAAATTTCTCATCTTTGTTTTATGCCATTGTGGTATCGAAGTTGATCCTGAGAAAACGAAATGAATCCTTGGTATGTAACCTCCTCGAAATTTGAAAGAATTAAGAGGACTTCAAGGACACTTGGCCTATATTCGGCGTTTCATTGCCAATTTGGCAGGAAAGTGTTTACCCTTCACCAAATTAATGAAGAAGGGAGTCACCTACCAGTGGACTGAATAATGTCAAGAATAATTCGATATTCTCACGAAATATCTCTTGAGTACACCGGTATTAATGCCACCCATTGAAGGAAGACCACTTATTCTCTATATGACAACTTTAGAACGATCATTGGGTGCCTTCCTTGCCCCAAAGAATGATGTTGGGAATGAAAACAGCATTTATTATCTCAGTTGGACAATGCTTGAGGCAGAAAATAGATATTCAAGTATTGAAAAGTGTTTCCTAGCATTAATATTTACAGTTCAGAAATTGAGACACTACTTGCAACATCATGAGGTCCAATTGGTATCTCGCAATAACCCGCTCAAATTTATCCTTAGTCGTCCAATGATTATAGGACTTCTGACAAGGTGGGCAGTTATTTTGCAGCAGTTTGATATCCAGTATGTGAATCAAAAGGCAATAAAGGGCCAAGCTCTGGCTGATTTCCTTGATAAACACCCATCTGTAGAAGATACATCTTTAAATATTGAACTTCTTGATGAAGAAGTCTTCTCTATTCAAGATAATCCTCAAACATGGGAAATGTACTTTTATGGTGCCTCCAGAAGTCCAACAGGGAAGAAAATATAAGATCCTAAATTCAACAAAGTTCGGTTAGGAATCGTGCTTATTCCCCCAGAAAATGCAGTGCTACCCTATTCCTTCTTATTGTTGGAAGGCGGTGCAAATAACGATGCAGAATATCAAGCTCTCATTGCAGGCTTGGAATTGGCGCTTCAGGCATAGGTGAATCACTTGAATGTAAAAGGTGATTCATATTTGGTAATCAAACAGGTCAATGGGGATTATTCCATCAAAAAAGAAAATTTAATACCTTTGTGTGATTACGTCAGAGATTTAATGGCAGAATTTACCTCAAAACTTACATTTTCTTATGTCCCGTGATCACAAAATACCCAAGATGATGCACTGGCTAATGTAGCCACAGCCTTGGCAGATCCAAACTGGGATGAAACAATCATCAGTATTGCCCACCATCGTGTAGTTTCACCTTTTGTTCAAATTTGAACAGAGAAAATAAATGAAATCAGTCCCATTTCTGAACCATATGGTGATACTATACGATGGACGACACCTATCAGGGAATACCTTCAAAATGGAATACTCCCACCTGATAAAGCCGGGAAAGAACAAGTCCAGTGATGTGTGGTCAATTTTACACTTTATGATATCCCATATCACCAAAAAATTCTCTACAAGCGAGGTTTTTATGGAATTATCTTCAGATGTACTGATGGTGAAGAGACAATGGCTGTTATAAGTGAAGTTCATGCAAGAGTTTGTGGTGCCCACTAGTCTGGACATAGAATTTATGGTCAAATTAGAAGGCTTGGAAACTTCTGGCCTTCAATGATGGAATATTGTGTTGATTTCACTAATAAGTGTAATTATTTCCAAGTATGTTCCAACTTAATTCATCAACCCCCAGAGTTGCTTCATACAACTAAATACTCATGGCCATTTTCCACATGGTGAATGGATGTAGTAAGACCTTATCCTCCAGCTACATCCAAGCAGTTTAAATATATATTCTTACTGCTACTGACTTCTTTTCCAAATGGGCAGAGGTAATACCTCTCAAAGAAGTTAATTCTAAAGGAATTGTTAGATTTTTCAAGTCTAACATAATTACCAGATTTGGTTTCCTTCATACCATATTGACGGATAATGGAACCAACTTCTGTTCATCTGAGGTGAGAAAGTTGTATGAAGAATACAACATCAAATCCAACCATTCATCTCGGTATCATGCAGTGGCCAATGGCCAAATAGAATCCTTCAATAAGACTCTTTCAAACATAATGCAAAATATGGTGGATAAAGATAAGAAATCATGGCCTGATAAACTTTTTTCATGCATTATGGGCTTATCGGACCACCACCCGCACTGCTACACAGTCAAATCCATATTCATTGGTATATGGAACAGAAGCAGTCTTTCCCATTGAGGTTCAATTACCTTCACTTAGAGTAGCCATTTGTGATCATACATCCATAGATGAACAATCTCAGAAGCAGTTTGATGAATTGGAACTATTAGAATAAAAAATATTGTGCACCCTTCACCATTTAGAAGTCTATCAGAATCAAATAACATGGGCTTTCAAAAAAATGTTCATCTTCATTCATTCATTCAAGGTAAATTAGTATTGGTCCTCATAACTCCAATGATACCAGAAAAGAAACCTCCAAATCTTGAGCCAAAGTGGGAAGGACCTTATTAAATACGTAAGGTGTACTCTAATGGAGTTTATTCTTTAATCTCAATGAATGGAGAACTCATCACGACTCCAACCAATGCCAGATTCTTGAAGAAGTATTTTGTGTAATAAAAATGTTCTTCCTGCATGACGTTAAACTCTAAATAGTCCCTTATACATCCTATATGACGTTAAACTGCACATGTTCTTCCTACATGATGTTTAAACTGTGAAAAAGTCCCTTATACATCCTACATGATGTTAAACTGTGCACGTCCTGCAAGACGTTAAACTACACAAAAATACATCCTAGATCAATAAAGCTAAACTGTACAACACCCTTTGTCCCACATGACATTAAACTGTGCATCGTTAGGGTTGTTTCTACCTCTTGTTTCTCACAACGTGCATGAATCATGTGAGCTTAGAGTAATCTTCAACCATAACACCCTCTATGGGCCGCTAACCACACATAAGTCCCAACAACATCTTCGAGTCATTGTCTTCAAGTATAACTAGATCACCAATTCATTCTCAATCTAACTACGTGGACTTTTATCCTTGCCTTCTAGGATGGGTACATAGGTAACGTCCTGAGGTTCAAGCCCAAAACCAATATCTTCACATCGGTTCACCTCTATCTCATACGATGTTGATCCGTGAAGCCCCCCCGAAACCAATATCTTCACATTGGTTCACCATCGTCCTTGCTATATGATGTTAAACTATAAAGTCCCCCATTATCCTCAATGTAAGACATTAAAATAAATAGCAATACATCCTAGCTACATGACACTAAACTATTCAGCACCGGTCCATGCATATGACCTTAAACTATTCATACTTTTTTTTTCTGTTTGACAATAAACTACAATAATCTCTGACACCATCACCTAATAGGGAATCATTATTTACATTGATATCCAATAATTTCATATTCCAAGGACTACATACATACATGGCAATGCCCGAACCTTTAATATTGGGTCCAACCATCATTGAACAAAAGTCCCCTTTCACCGTTCACATGTACATACCAAATCTATACAGAGGATAATTTAAAAACTACGTATGTCTTGATTCTCATCCCTATGGGATACGTAGGAATGTTCTAGCATCCCTATAATCTAGCCCCAAGTCTTTGGGCCTAACCCCAAACTCCACTTTCAGTCCCTTGGCTGAAAATTCCTCCTGCGAGCACATCAATATGGTATGAAAACCCTGGTATTTATTCACATCAGGTTTATAACAAACATACAATGTGTCTCCCTCATTCTGGTCCGAGCTCTATGACCCTAAACTAAGATATCCTATGCTCTCATCCCACATGAAATTAAACTGTATTTCAAGAACTATGTATGGATTGATTCTCATCCTAATGAGATATGTAGTGAAGTCCAGCATCTCAATTCAGGACCCAGCCACAACATGATTATGGTCAGTATTGGTCTATGTATCTCCTTCATGCATTGGAAAATACCCATTTTTATGTTTCATACTCTTAACCTTAAATTCCTCCAGATCTCCATAACCCTTTTCTTTACTTATGGTCACAAAATGTCTGATACTCGAGAATTCTTTTTCTTGGCCATGCAACACGTGCCCTTAGGCAGCCTTGCATAAATAATCTATATAACGGACCTGTCATCCAAAAGATACTATTATTTAACTATACAACCAATGCCCTTAGGTGGCCCTATATAATTCAACCCCCCCTAACGGGTTTTTCAAATAGTGGAAACTTCATTTTTGGGGGGAAAACCTCTTTTGTCCTTATTAGTCTTAACGACGATATATAGGGATCTAGAAAAATAGCCATCTTTAACATATTTGTACCATACTCTTTTTCATGATCTGAAAGTATTTAAGTCTATGGTTTACATTTCCCTTCCCTACGTTTGGGTCAGACCTTCACAAGAGTGACAGTCATCCAATTATTTGACAATTTTGGTTGGGAATATCCTCTCCATATTCAAGTATCTCTCTCCATACAGCAGACTCTATGCTTTGGGAAATTTGAATCTCCATAAACTTTCATTGGATTTTAGCAATAGAAAAGTAAAATTTCTGAGAGTTCTTTTTCCTGACTATGCAGTACGTGCCCTTAGGTGGCCTTGCATAAGTAGTCTATATAACATACCTGTCAACCAAAAGATGCTATTATTTGATTATGCAGCCAATTCCCTTAAGTGACTCTGCATAATTCAACCCCCTAACAGGTTTTTCAAATAGTGGTAACTTCACTCTTAGGAAATACTTCCTCTAATGCCTTTTAGCCCTTTTTTCATATCATCCCTTAGATTCAAAATTTTTTAAGTCATAGTTTACATGTTTCCCCCCATAATTGAATGTGGTAATATGTTTTCAAAAAAATTATCATGGAATTGAGTCAATTTTAATCCATTTGGTCAAATCTATTCAACCTTAAACATTAGCCTTTTTATGTCTGACATGCATGACTTTAAACTGCCAACAAGAGACAGGGTACTCATTAAATTGGGAACCTGTACAAGGAACTCTGAACAAAAGTCGAGTCCCAGCTCTCTAAACATACATTTTGTATGATTTAGGAAATATTGAGCAAAAAAAAGATGCAAATGTTTTTGAAAAAAAAATTAAGTAGTTAGCAAGAGAATGCATATACAAATGATTGAAGATGAAATGTCTTTTTCATTGATTCAAAAGATTAGAAGAACATCCAAATATTGAAGTATCTTCTCTTTTTCAAGAATTACAAGAGGCTTTCAACATAACTTTTCATTTGATTTACGACATCCCGAGCTTCATCAGCATCCACTTGAAGTTCATTCACTCGATCAACTTTACTATTTTCAGCTTGATGGAGTGATTTCTTGGCATCTGTGATGGATTTCATACCAACTGTTTGGACTCCTTCCAATGAATTTTTAAGCTGGTCAAGTTCCCCAGTAAAGGAATCTAGCTATTGCTAAAGGTGCATCTAATGGAAAATTTTATCCATGATCTTATTCTCCATCTCCTTCAGCTTTGAAGCATGATATACCTCATCTCGGGACACCGCATCCTCGAATTCACCGATATTAATCAGCAGCCTCGCTCTGATTAGATCTTGATGGCCCTTTTTCTCCTGCTCCCTCCTTAAGATGACTTGTTTCACCACGGTATGGATCTCTTGATATCCAAAACTGTCAAGTCCTAGTATGATGAACAAGGATGACATTCACGGGATCTTCAAAGAAAGATCTTCAAGAGGGGGGAATATAGTCCAAGATTAATGCACTTAAGGAAGTTCCATGTTCTTCTCCTTACCCCCTAATCCTCAGTACTTCAATTTCTACTCCCATTGGGGATGAGGATGAGGCTTCACCTCCAAATCTAGTAACTAAAGTTAACGGCCCTGCATAGTCAATTGAATTCTTTGGTTAGTTTCAAAGGATAAAAGAAGTTGATTAGCTATCTTTAAAATTAAGTACAACCACAAATATTATCATCTTTTACCCAATGGTAGATCATCAACATGAGAAGGATCCTACCCATCTTTCCTAGCTTCAACAGGATTTTCAGGACAGGTTTCAGGAAGCTCTACTGGGTTAAGCTCCACTTGAGCTAGCATCTCTACAATGATAGGGTTGTCTCTACCCCCTTCAGGCATCGACAGATCAGCAAATTGCTCAGATGGAATTTCACATTTCAACCAAATCATGGTCAAAGATGTAATATTTTTTTAACAGGACGAAGGATAAAACTAACGTCCAAAATCTTTTAAATCACATTTTAATTTAACATGATCTAAAATTTCTTCAAAAGACAGGCCAAGTTTCATCATTTCATCCAGTGATATCCCGGATTCCTGGTCAGTATCACCAGTGGGAGCATTTGACATGTCTTCTTGGTGACCCTAATTCTGCGACCTCTGTCCCTGGATAGCTTCCTCAGAGAAAATTACAGAGTCAGTTAGAGTGGTCTCCAAATGTTTTGGTGAAGGTGTTGAACCTAAAGCATCATAGAATGGAATTCAGTTGATGTCTTCATTCAACGTTCTATGAAGTATTGTTAATTTACCAGAAGCAGGATCTTCTCTCCTTGCAGCAGCAACATGAGCAATACTGGGAACATACACTGGCTCTTATTCTCTCATCGTTTCTTCATAACCAGCCAGGTCAGCATGAATTTGTGACTGTTCCCCAGCACCTTCTGTCATCCTCAAATGAGGGTCAGTCCTCTCCCTCAAAGGGGAAATCGAAGAAGCCTCTACAATCCCGAGAAGTTTGAGCACTTTTTCATAAGTTAAGATTCATGACTACCAGAAAGAATTACCACTACTGATGAAGCGTTTGGCTGTGGTATTTTTTCTTTGATGCTTTTTCTTATTGGAATTTTTTGGTGGTCTGGCGTCATCATCTTCTAAAACAGGTATCAGAGACAATAACGCTCTTTCTAACTCCTCGTCCATGGATTTCCGGCATGGAGATACTTCTCCCAGCTCACGAGGAAATTCAGTGGCTCCAAGAGCAGTGCCGCCAGGGCAGTACTACGGTGAAGGGACCTCAATAGTTCCTTCCTTAACAAGCTACAGGATGAAGAAAGTAATTTCCTTGAGTAACAAAACTTTGACTGAAATCAAGTTGTAAAGAAAATAAGGAAAGAAATTTACATCTTTAGGAGCCACGTAATCGTGCCGCTCCTCATCTACTAAAGCACCAATCCCCTCAGTGGTGCCATGATCCATCATTTCCTTCACCTGCTTGGTGATAGGAATGGAATCATCAGTGTCATATATGAGCATTTCTAGCTCTCTAATGCAAGCCCACACTTCATTGGGGTTATCCTCGAAGTGGATATCAGCAGAAGCATGGATATCCCCCACTCTGGGGATAATTAGCCCTTCGCATAAGTCCATCCAGGCTATTTCAGCATCACAAGACAAACTCCGCCATGTCTAGATAGCCTCTGGTTGTAAATATTCAGAATGTATACCAGAAGGCCATGAGGAGGGTCCTACAATCTGAGACTTCAACTTCTTCCCAGTTTCTACAATCACATATAAAGGGTAAGAAAATGAAACTTGTTGCTCTATAAAATAATGAATACTAAATTGCCTCAATGATATAACTCACCAAGAGTTGATGGAGTAGGTCTCTTGAATCTGGTAGGAGAATTATATGTGGAATGAGGCCGTTTTGACGCATGTCGTGCCTCATAATCCCCATCCTAGGAATATGGTGAATTAGCCCCGGGTGAAGAACCCGGTGAATCAGCTCCGGGAGTGGAAGATTCACCTTCTAGATGAAAGGTTTCTTTCCTAACACTTCTCTTTTTTACTCCCCACCCAGGAGACAGGAAGATTCAATACCCCTACTGGGTATAATGCTACCCAGTTCTTGGCATACCTTGTAGTCAACTAACTTGCCACTCCAGCAACTGGTAGATCAAACACTGCCCTAGTCTTCTCCATAACTGTCAGAAACCATAGTTGTCGGGAAACCATTGGATGCTGCTCTGACCTGACATGCACGGGAGGGGATATAACAGTCTGCTGCAGACACTTGAATTGGCGTGCAAATCTATATGGATCATAGGCCTCACATATAATCTCTCCATCAATTCTGGTGGCAAATACACCATCTCTGCGAGCCAACATATATGACCTCAATTCGATGCTAGCTGTTCCATCATCAACAAACTGCCTAGTTGGTGGGTTTCCATAAGGAAATAAATGAAATTCCTTGAACATGATTAGCCTCACCTTCAGATCATAAGAATTGAGGGATAATGGAGAAATTCCAGAAAATGCCTACACCGATGGCCTAAAAGAACTTCCAGGAACCTGTACTCCGCTCTATATAGTGTATGTTCTGATGTGAGTGGAGATCCACCCCTACAAAACATGGAATGGTCCCACTATTCTCAAAGGAGACTTACCCGTATAGACATGGAGTAAGATTCTGTGAATCTTCACCAAAACCAGAGTGGCCAACCCAACCATTTTTCTCTCAGCCAACTTGGCTGCAACAACGAAGGTCCCTGGCCTGACGCCTCTCTTCGAATCCCTAACTGGCAGAAGATAAAAACTGAGCCACAAGGATAACAAGCCCCCCAAATGGGTCATCTCTAGGACTCTTTGATTCACTTCATACCCCCACTTTTCAAATTCTCCCGCTTCCAGAGTTGGCTAGAATGTGCCAAGAACACCCCTCTTCTATGCTCTGAGACAGCTGGTTGGACGAGTACAAGTGGGACCCTTCTCCTTCTTCTTGATTAGAAACATGTCCATCCATTCCTCTTGATGGATGTCTTTTCTAGAGTGGTTTTTCGTGGTTTTGGTATTCTTAATCTTGTTGAAAAATTTCATTAAATCTCGAGCCAAAGATGGAGTCTTCTCCGAATCATTCCAGGTCACCTTCGGAGGGATGAAATCATCATACATGTCCCCCAGAATTGGAGCCCCCAAGGTCTTATAGACATCCCACAAGATAATTCCTACTTCTCCACGAGTCAGATAGAAAGAATTGGTTTCAGGGATCCAGTGAGTAATTTGCTCTGGCACAAAATTATCATTCCTGTAGACATATGTCTGCCTAGCCCAGACGACTTCATATATTACAGCTCCCTTCAGATCCACGATAAAATCTGCACAGGTTTGTCGCACCCAATATGCCCACATCCAAGTCGGCTTCACACCTCCTCCAGGATAGAAATCCCAACTCTTTTTGCATCCCTTGGATTGGTCCATCTGAGAATTTTGGAAAATAGAGGGCGATGCTGCTGCAACTTAGGCTTGTGAGGCTTAAGATCTGGAGAGCTTGGGCTATGATGCATTATGAATGCCTTCTACACTATTCCAACATTGACAAATGATCCTGTAGCTGCGGCATTTTCTGGAGAGAAATTGGTGTAAGTCTGAAACCAGAAATGAGGAATATAATTCTTTGCCTCTGGAATGTTGACTCCTTGCAGATGACCATGGACATATAAAGGCAAGTAGATGCTCTATGGAAAATCAGCATGATATTTTTTCAAGTACTTAGCCAAATCCGGGAGAGTTCTGTCATAGATATCATAATAGTCATGGATTATGATGTTCATCATATCATCTATTCTCTTGCTGGCTAATTCATCAGTCGATCCAATTCTTTTGGGAGCCATTGAATCTGGAAAAAGATCAAACAATTAACTTTTAAGTAAAGTATGTTTTTTTGAAATATTTGTGAAGAAAACAAAAAAATGGTTTTCCGCACAAGTGTTGCTGCACAAGTATTGCCACACAGGTATTTCCGCGCAAGTATTTCCGTGCAAGTAATATCGCGCTAATGATGGAACATAAGTCAAAATCCTTACTGGAGAAGCACGACACAAAGAAGAGCGATCGACCGAGAAAAGAAACACACTTGCGCAATGAGAGATCAAAAGCTTTGCAGGTGGGATGGTTTGAGCGAAGTGATTCCCGTATATATAGGCGATCCCACAACCCTATGATCTGGAACCTGCATGCCGAATCCTCTGTGCCTAAAACCTGCGCGCCGCAGAACCCTGGTTTCTCTTTTTCCTCAGAGTCAAATCCTGTTTCCTTTTTCAGATCCAACTATGAGGGGGGACATTTTCTGACGCTCCTTTCCATCATAGAGTCCAACAGATGGCAAAGGGGAATACCTTAAGCACAAAGAGAGTCATCCTTTGAAGAACATAAAAAATTGACAAAGGCATGGACTAGGAAACCATTTGGAGGGAGTCGCGCAAGTTTCCTGCGCGCCGTGCAAGTCACTTGAACACCACCTATGGGTCGCGCAAGTCACTTTCTCACCCTATTCATTTTTTCTCCCAAGGTGCCCAGTGGCCTATAAATATCCCCTGTGGGCCCCCCATTTCGAGGACGAATTTTCAAAAACTCAGATTCAAGCTCTGGTCGCCCAAGTCTTTGTCTGACGTCTTACGAACACTTCTAAGGTAATTATTTACATAAAAGGGAATCTCTAATGAGAAAGAATAAGGCCTAAGTGTTAGAACTCATTAATACTTGCGCGCTTAAGTTTCCAACCCTTAAGGGAAAGGAATACACTTGCACACCGCCTTGCCCTCTCAAGGGAACTTGTGTGCCACCCTTCTGGAAGCCTCTAGGGATGATACTAAGGGCTTGAGTTCAAAGTCACCCAAGTATTACCCTATATATTCTTCATCGCCCAAGCTGACTCATGTCGCGCAAGTCTACTTATGTGACCAAGATTTGCACGCTAGAATGATACTTGCGTGCCTCCTTTCTACTCACCTCCTTTCCTCAAATCCACCTCTCCTCTTCAATACATAGCCTTCAAAACCCTCTTCAAAGCCATTTATGGCATGGTTCGTTTGTTGTATTCCTTATCTGAAAGGAATTCTGTGAGAACCTCTCCCAAAACATTATGACTTACAAACTTTATGTCACCACGGTTAGGGGTTTCCTATATAACCTCATCCTTTGATATGAGAAAATCTTTTGATTTGGGCCTCCTTCTCAGGAGTAAGCCCCAGTCATAGTTTCCTTAAACATTAGGCATCCTCCTCAGGAGTAAGCCCCAATCTTAATGTATTTTGATTTGGGATTCCTTCTCAGGAATAAAACACAATCATAAGTCCCTCTTAATTTGGGATTCCTTCTTAGGAGTAAGTCCCAGGATAAAATTACAAATCTCCATAAAGTACAAATACCTTTATGGACCCTGCTCTTGGGATTCTTTCCTATGTTCTGGTCTTCATTTACTTGGGCCATCATACATATGTTAGCCCCACATAATTTCTCATAACTGCATCTTTCGTGGAACCATCGTCATGTTTATTGATACCTCTTGTTTCTCACATTGAGCATGACTAACGTGAGCTTAGAGTGTAAAAAAAGTCTTGACATCTCTTTTTGGGCCATTAGCTATGCATAAACCCCATATTTCCTTTCCCAAACTACGTGGACTTTGATCTCTGCCTTAAAATTAAAGTACGTAGGAAGCCATTATAAGGTTTAAGCCCATATTTCATTAATTATTTTCCATCACATATGACGTTAAACTATATCCTTCTTATCAAACTATGTGGGTTCTGATTCCTTTTTAAGAAGGATACGTAGGTATCCCATCTGCGGGTATGATCCCAACTCTGAGATAATCCCTATCTTTATGAATGACAATAAACTTCAGGTGCCCCACTGAGTGGCTTTAAAACTAGTATGGTCATCATAGTGACTAATATATTTCTATATAATATATTGAAGGATACCATTGACTAAGAATAGCCAATACATATAGATGATTCTATATTGATGAATAACCTCAAATACATATAAAAGATTCTTTAAATCCCATACATATTAATCATTTATTTCCAAGTCTAAAACGCATTTTCATGCTTGGTGAATTAATAAGGATTCGTGGACATAAAATAAATCTATAAGAGAGTTCCGGAGTAGGCAATAATTCCCCCCCAAAAGGTGTGATGAGCCTGACCTCCCATCCTCTCGACTAATGAAAATTCTTAAGCCTCATCGGTCCACAATTGATGAGCACCTACCTTTGGAAAGTTGGTCCAAACGGATATAGAATCATTGGGTGTTTTCTGTTCTATGAATAAACCCATTAGAAACCGATTAGAAAGTTTGAAACTTAAACAAATAAGGTCATTCCCATTTCCAGAAGAAACAATGGTGTGCATTGCATATAATTACTATGTTGTTCTCAGTGTATCCCTCGGTGAATCCAGATGCAATGCACTAGGGTACACGATGTGTACCTATGAGTACATTCCATGTAACCCTATTTTACTAGAAAAAATTCGTAGTTTTCCAATGGAATCTCTGATCGTTCTTCTTCTGTTCTTAAACCTTTAAGAAAATGAAACCTTGAACAAATCATGATTAATATTTTGAATCATGTTAATTTAAATCAGATTAAAAAATGAATAAAATGAAATGTATATCTAACCACAATTTCGCATATATCAACAATGAAATAAATTATTATAAATTTAATTGTAATCATTATGATACCACTTGTCAGTTTCGAGTGCAGAAAAATCATGCAATGGTGGGGGATATATTAAAATTTATTTTAATATTTGAGTTACCTAAAACAATGAGCAAGGATCTTTGATGTCAAATTTATAATTAATTTATTTTGATTGGAAGAAAGAAATTACCTAGGATTAGGATATTTCTTCATTGAAGAATGTTAATCATATCAAAATACCCTTTCATATTTCCTTTAGTACGATTGTGAGGATCCAAGGATAGAATCCCTCTAGCAGTGATCTACACATCCTCATTTGATCTCCAAGTAATGCCAAATGATCTCTGGGTGCTAGAGTAGAGAATAAAATGTCTTGCATTATTCTTTCTTGACCACTCATTCTTCTATATTGAAGAAATTTCTCTAGAATTTCTTATTCTTGAGTGGGATAGATATAGAGGATTTGAAATAGAATTCATTGTGTGCAAAAATTATCTATTTTTCGATTGCACGATCGATTCTCTACACAATATAAATAATCGTCTTTTTATAGATCAAGGTTTAGTTTAAAATAATTATTTAATTTTATACCATATATTAAATAATATAATGAATTTTAAAATACCCCATGCCATATAACAAAATAATAATAATATTTTTTGTGTGTGAACCAACTTGCTTAATAAAAATTATTATTTAACCATCTTGTTAATTAATATTTCTCACCCGAATCAAAATTTCTCCATTTGGACTCCTATAGCATTATTGAATACTTGAATACAATATTTTATTCTCTTAAATAAATATTTTATCCACAAACTAGTAAATAAATATTTATTAAATATCCAATAAAATAAATAAATATATTTTATTCAAAATACGGTGAATAAATATTTATTTAATTTAATTGATCAAAAAAACTTGAATAAAATTATTCCTCAGTCTTGAGAACAATATTTATTCCATTAATTAAATTCAAATATAATTTAATCAATATTAATAGAAACATTAAGTGAATGACCCTATAGGATTATTTCTTGTTGGAATTTGGTGGGCTTGAATAAATTCCAAGATTACTATCTAGAAATGGGTCATGGAACTAAAGAGAAAAAAATCAATTTCACAATGATAAAAACTGCACACGTTCACTAAATGTGTAATATAATCCTTTTTTCACAATATCTCATCAAGAATGTTTCACATCTATATCACCAACCTATATGTTTGATACTTCCTTCTTTTACTATCTAAAATAAATTTTGTAACACCATGGACAAGTAATTTAATGTGATAGTTCTATTCCAATAAAAGAGATGAGATATCAAGTTCTATTAAGATGGAAGAGACAAATCCTTCATTGAATTACTCATTAATGACATATCAATCGTGATGCACCCAACATTCCCTACTTCCCGCCAATATATTGTGTGATGGTTTTGGTGATTAAATCTAAGTGAATGAGTCATGGCATGAATCAATGATAATCTTAAAGTCTAAGGAATATTACACACAGTCGCAGATTAGAATATATGATGACACCAAAACCTGAGAAATTCCTATTGGTAGGTCTGTTATTATAATCTCTAACCTTAGAGATTACCTAGTGAAAAAATCATGAGAAGAAGCCTCATAATCTTATGAGTACTCACACCTGAAAGTGTATATACCATGTGTACTATCATAGTACATTATCCAACCACAAAAATATATTTGAGAGATATCACCATAGTATCTCAGGGTTCTCATCATAGCGGGGAACTGCTATGACCTTATCAATGTGACAGATACTCTAGGAAATTATCACATCAGTGTTATGCAGAAGAATAATCAATATGTGATAAGTTATTTATATTAATATTCAATTATTTGAATATTCTAGTAATCTAAAGTACAAATTTGTTGTCTCTAGGGAACCAAATCCAACACATCCAACATATGATACAAACGGAACCACCTACCTCAAACTTGGGTCGCACACGCCCACAAATGGATCCACAATCACAGGAAGGAATCCATAACAAAAAAAGGCCCTACATATTATTTCCACACTCTATAATTATATTCCATAACAACTAATTTTGTAAGAGAGGATAGTTCAGACATACCTTAGAGAAAACACACCCACCACACCACAACTAAGAACGAACTATCCCCTGAAATAAGATCACATAGTGGATCTAGAAAGGATGAAGAAAAAATAACCACAACATCAACATATTTGAAAATATATAATAATAGAACTTCTGTAACCAATGAAAATGAAGAATCAGAAATATCACTTACCTGGAGAGATACAACACATCCACTGTGAGGATTAATCATCAAAAGAAATGATCCTAAAGGAGAAGAGGGCCCCAAAATTACATTGGAGAAATATTAGGTTTCAAGAGAGAATCCTACACACCTAATGAAAAGAAAATCATATGTACAACATGGTTAAAACTACTGGAACTAAACAATTCATGATGTGAAACCCTTTCACGATGTAAATTTCACGATTTAAAATATTTTTTGAAAAATGTGCCACCTTAGATTAATAATAAACTCGATCAAAATTTTCATAATGTGAACAATTTTTATGGATTTTAAACCTTTCAAGATCTGAACCGATTCAGAAAATTATCCCAACAACATATTCATGATGTGTAACCAGTTTATGATAAGAAAGTGTCAAGTAAAAAGTACATAGTCCGAATTCTATAGAAAAAACCATAACCACCTTTGAAGCTTTCCAAACCCTTATAGAATCATTTATACCCATACTCTATTAATTTAATAAAACATATATCCCTGAACTTTAGGTCATTTTCCACAAAAAAATTCTTTCCATCCTCGAAAGTCCTGAAACACACCCAAAAAAAAGTGAAGCGAAAAGAGAGATAATAAACACCTAAAATAATGTAAAATGGAATTATAGATGGAGTGAATAACCACCAAGACAACTCCATATAATAAACAAAAGGAATAACATTTTCCAATATCAAATTAAGTTACATGAACCAAAGAAATAAATAAAAAATAATTCAAGTAAAAACATATATATTCCACTCTATCTAGCTGAACAATAGATCCCAAATTCAGTGATATATCTTATAAACACTATAAAACCATGGTGGGGTGATCACATGGGCATACTTAGTAGGATCATACCTCTAAAAATATCAACATCCATGTGTAATAAATATGAAATAATGAACAAGAGTGAAGTCATCCAAGTTAGCAATGACATTTGAAACAAGAACATAATCCAACAAGCATCAAAACAATTCATATCCATAAGCTAACAACAATGAAAAAAATAATAAAAAACATCATCAACATTGAAAATTCCATCACTAATACCAAAATCCTCAAAGAATCACCATCACTACAACCACCCTCAAAACTATAAGCATCATTAAACAACCTTGGCCCCAAGACATATTCACCTCAACTCCAACCTATCAATTCAGGGGATCTCACACTCAAACTGATAGTGATCTTGTAGGATTTCATCCTCACTAAGAATATGGATGTGAGTATAAAACCATACCAGTAACATATCATCAACCATCATGCGATAATGTTTTGATATCATTACCACTTCCACATATATTCACATCCACATCATCACATATCTGAAACCACATCGTTACAATCACTACAATTCCACCACTTCCCAACCATTTGTTAGTTGGGAAATGTAAAAACAAAGGACATCAACATAATATCCTCATACCTCTGTGTACACCCCCACTAAAAACATCCCATTCTCTACAGTAGGGTATCATGGATGTGAATTAAATAAACCTCATACCCTCATCCTACCACGTATGACAACCACCACACATCACATCCTCATTATCACTGGGAAATATTCAAAATGAACCCATCATCATTGGGCGATCTACAACGCCAACCTTTCATTATCAGGTGATCTCCAACACCAACCGATCATATAACAAAATAACATAGAACATGAAGCACTTTTAATCTCATGACATTATCATAATCACAACCAACACTAGGTTAGGAAGAAACACACATAATCAATAATTCATATCAACCACATTAATTCAATAAAATCATTTTACATTTTACAAAACATTTTTAAATTCATTGTTCCATTCATTAACTCATGCCCATGGTGAAAAATCTATACTCAATAAGTCTCACACGACACACATAATAAGGACAACAAGCTATACACATAATTCTTCTATTAAGTTACAAAATTTAAGTACTTAACCATTTTAAGGCTATTCCCACACAATAAATCACTTTAAATCTTAAGTACATAACATAAATTACATGAGAATCACAATATTTTTCATCCCACACTTCAATCCATTACCATATTCAATTGATTAATCTATTTATAATAAAGATACAATTTTCAATTGAAGCAATAATATAAGACCACAACATTGGGAATCAATCATGGAATTTAATATATCAACTTTTTGTATACAACCCACTATATATTTGATTCCATCCTAATAAAAAATTCCCCAAGAATTCAATATTCTTATTAAAAAAACATATATTCAATTTTATCATTACCCAGGTTAACCCATAAACTACTCCCATCAACAACCAATGGAAGAAAAATTAACCTACGACACACTAAGTTTAAAAAATATATTTTGGCACTGTAAATCCAAAATTTAGATTTCACCCAACCCCTTTATAATTTACCAAGTTTAAGAAATTATCAATTTATAAAGATGAAAGTTATCATAGGTGATGACAAAAAAATCCAATCACAGTAGAAACACATCTGTCAATAAGAATCAACTCATGAAAATATCATGAAAACCATAATCCTCATGAAACAACCCATACCCTTTTTCCATGTTTCATTTAATCAGTTACCATATTTTTTAAATTTTAATTCTACGTTCAAGGTGGATTTCTTATATGTTCTCCCATTTCCCATAGTCCAAAACACCAATAGATTATAGTTTCATATGAGGAAAAAACATAAAAAGAGAATCTAGAATATTAAATAAATAAGATCAGAGATAAGTCTTGATATAACCTACCTCAAATAGTGGATCACAATAGTTTTGATGTTTATGAGAAGAAGATTATTAGAAGGAAAAATCTATACAACAGAAGTTATAACAACCTAACCACAACGATTTCCCTAATCAAAATTTGAAGCAACCATAATGAAGCCCCTTTTGGAAGGAAGAATTCTTAAATCTGTGATTTCATTTTGAGGTATTATTTTTTTATATTTTTTCCTATATATATTCCTTATTTTTTAGGGAGTTTTTAGTGAAAAATTGATTTTTTGGATCCTAAGGCAGGTGGTGCACGATTGTCATACGGTAAGGGAAAACCGTGCACTAGACCAGTGAAAACCACGTGCCTTAGATAGTGGAATTGTCCAAGATGAACGACTTACCGCACGGGTGTGAGAACTCCCTAGGAAACCGTGTTACATCCTTCATCTTGGACATAGAGGGACGCATGATTTCCATATGGTTTGGAAAATTGTTTGGGATAATAGTGAAACCTTTCCAATTCATTAAAAATGGGAAATTACCTTTCTACCCTCCTCCGATTTAACCCCAATTTCACCCACTTCTCATCCCACTGAGTATTTACATCCTCAAGCACCACCTTTCCTTCTCCTTTATCTCTTGTACCTTCAATTTTGGGTGGTTTTGGTGTGGTTCTTTAAGAAATCATCAAGTAAGCCCTTTCTCCCTTGGTTTCTTCCCTCTTCTTGGGTTCTTCTTCCTCCCTATTTGATTAATTCGTTTCTAGTGGTTTGGTTTCCTTAAAATGGGTTGAATCATGGATATTTAGGTTTAGTATTGATTTTTTGTTTCTATCTTTCATTTATAGGGTCCCCTTGAGGTGTGGTTTTGGTTTTCCACCAGATTTTGAAAGTTTCTTAGCTTGAGGTAGGTGGTTCCATGATTTAGAATTTTTAAATGAATTTTGTATGCTCTCTTGATTTCATAAATGTGTTATATTGAAATTTTTGTGGCGAGAAATGTGTTTTCAGAAGGTTTTAATATGTGTATGGGCTGAAAGATGATTTTCTAAAAGAAATTGGTGATGTTTCATGTGTGATTCATTATTGTGCTTCTTGAATGTGTTTTAAAAATTATGTCAGCGGTGTGAAGCATGTTTCAACATTTATTTTCTTTTCATATGTTAGAAAGATGTTTTCCTTTGAAAACTGATGGTTTTCCATGTGAATGAATATTTCTTGGTGCGTGGATGTGAAAGTGATGATTTATGTGACATGTGAAATCTAAATTGAGGAAAAAGGGAATCCTAGGTATCTAGGTGGATGGACTAGGAATAATAAACCGGTTGGATAGATGAGGCCAATAACCTATTTATTTTAGCATGATTTATGATACAAAACTAACAAAACTATGATAATGATTGAAAAACACTATAGTATTGGATACATTCCTCTCTAGTGGCTCGTGCATGAGGATGCTATGGGTCATGGTTGCTATACCATTTTTACAAAGATATGAGGTTTCTACAGTACCACTAGTACTAGTGCCATTAGAGATTACCCTTGGTTCTCTCTTGTGATGTGGTGCTTACTATTTGTATATGGTGGATCTTATGTATGAGTTAGTTTGAAATCATTCTTTTCTTGAAAATGTTTTCCTTAAAAAGTTTCTTAAAATGTTTATAGTTTCTTTCTTAAAACATACATGTTAATTTTCCTTGTATCATTATTAAATGGAATATTTATTTTGGGTGGGATCCTATTGATATTTGGATTACACCCTACATACACCCTTAGGTTTATTTAGAGTTTGTTTTATATGAACCATGTAAAGGCAAGATGTTCTGCGGTGGTGATTTTAGATTCAGTTGCTAGTTCCATCTTCTTGTAGGTGTTGGTAGAGGTGGAATGAGGGTGTTGAACCTCTTATTGTATGGAGGTATTTGGGTTGTAGTCTAGTTAGTCCTCATCTAATTTTTTTATATCTAGTTTTTGGTTAAAGTTGTAAAATTTTCAACTTAAAATTGTTGTATCTATTTTGGTTATGGATATTGATAATGGTGTGATGTTTTATTTTTGAGAATTGTTCATG
Source organism: Viscum album (assembly GCA_963277665.1). Classification (NCBI taxonomy): domain Eukaryota; kingdom Viridiplantae; phylum Streptophyta; class Magnoliopsida; order Santalales; family Viscaceae; genus Viscum; species Viscum album. The sequence continues at coordinate 330,845,173 of OY728144.1, read as the reverse complement.
GTTGTTTATTATAGGTGAAACCATTCTGAAAAATGTATTATTGATACCTAAACACTAGTTTCCAATCTGTGGAGATCAGGAAATATATTCAATATTGATTCCTTAAGTTTTCTTTTGAATTTTTCATTCCTTTATGTTCCTAAAATCACAAAGACATTTTCTTAAGGAAAATTATCTTTCTCTAAGAAATATTTTCTTAAGAAAAATTTTTCTTTCTCAAAGAATGGTTTTTAACTTTACCTATGGTTTAAAATTTCTTATCTAATGTTTTCTTAAACCAAAACTAACCATATTTTTATTAACCAAAAAATAGGATCCTTATCTAACTCAGAACTTTATAGTTTCTCAGACACCGATTTCTCTAGAATTCAGAATATGATTTCTCTGAATATCAGACTCTGATTTCATTTAAAATCAGACTCTAATTTCCTCTGAAATCAAACTCTGATTTATTTTGAAATCAGAACTAGATTTCTTTTGAAATCATACTCTGATTTTTGATTTCTTCTAAAATGAGACTCTGATTTATTTTGAAACCAGACTCTGATTTCTTCGGAAACCAGACTCCGATTTCTTCTAAAATTAGAATCTGAATTCATCCGAATCCAGACTCCAATTCTCTATTATTTTATAATCTGATTATCAATAATTCTAGAATCCAATTATCAATATCTTAAGAATTCGATTAAATTATTTCTTACATTTACCAAATTTCATTAATGTAATGTTTCATTTTATCATATCCTAAATGTGATAATTCTTATTAATAATTGTAATGTTTCTGATAGTTTGTTATATAAATTGATGTAGTCTAATTTTTTTAACTTAACTGTTTCCTGACTGCCATGTGTACAGGTCCCTATGGAATTCAAGGAAAAATATGGAAGTTGGAGGAGGAAGTAAACCATTTTAATTCATGCCTATAAATACCCAGCCATTTGAATGAGATTTGTGATAGAGTTTGATTAGTTGAACTCTGGAATGAAGTGATACTCTACAAGAGCTCTACTTGACCTACTTTGTGCGAATGCTATGAACAACTTCTTCAAACTGAGAACATCTTGTTCGACCTACCTAGTGAGAATTTGATTGTTTCTGTTATCAATTGAGGTCTTTTTGGGATAGGAATATAGAGGTATGAATCAAATTAGAGATCAAGGGCTTATGGGGATAACAAAATAGATGCCGATCTTTGTATCGAGGGATTAACCTGGTGTGGGTAAGACATAATTTCTTAAAAGTATAAATCATGATACCTTTATCCAAGGTTTTTGGATACCCTTTTATTTCGTTTAAATTATTTATTACTTGTTCCATATTTTTACAAGTTTTAATTCTACTACATTTTGTTAAAGATAGAAAGTGTAACTTTCTTACACTTTCTTATACTTGTATACTATGATATAGATAGGATTCTATACTAATAATGGTAGAATCTTTCCCTAAGTATATTTGTCTTAAGTTTCTTTATCAGATCCATTTTATCAAATCCTAAGCTAGTTAGTTTCTTTTTAATAACTAAAGAGGGTTTGTGAATCCATCTTTTTTAATTATGTTAAACATAAATTTTATAAAGATAAAAATGATTTTTTAAACCTATAATTCCCTCCCTTGTAATTGTTCAATCTATATATTCATTTAGATCCAAAAATTGGTATCAGAGAAGGCCTCTAAAATACTTATACTTGCATATAACTTTTCTTGCTCAAAACTTTCTTACAAAACTTTACTTGATCAAGTTTTTATTAAATATTTTCCTCATAAAATCTTTGTTTATAAACTCTTACTATTAATCCTTTTTATGATTTTTTTAAGAATGACAGGAATGAACATTGTACCACTAGACAATATAAATCTTACTAGACCCCCAATTTTTGATGGTAATGACTAGGAATACTAGTGATATATGATGAATACTTTTATTATCAATACCAGTGTGAATAATTTTGTTATGTTAACTAGAAACTACAAGATTCATGATAGGGAAATCAGAAAATTAACCAATCAAGAAAAACAATAGTATCCGATTAACTTTAATGTATGTGATACTTTATTATGTTCTGTGACTAGAAACATCTATCTCCATATTTCATCACATGAATCTACTATTGGAATATGTAATAAATTAGAAGTTAAAAATTTTGGAACATCCAAGGTTATTGAAACAAGAATAGCTATGCTTAGAGCTAAATATCATGGTTTTATGTTTCTTTACGGAGAGCCTGTATGAAAAGTTCAACAATGGTTTATGACTATTATAAACAGACTTCAATATATGGATGAGAAAGGTCTTGATGATGAGATTCTTGTGGATAAGATAATAGATATTACTCCAAATGAATGGGAATCCAAAAGAGAAAAAATTGATGAGAAAATGAAAGTTTCAAACGTCATTCTTGATGAGTTATTTAAGACTCTTCAATAGCATGAAACTATAATGAAGAGAGATGTAGAGATTAATACGAAAAATTACGGCAATTGTAGTGTTTATTTCACTACTACATAAAATCATATGAAAGTGAAGACTCCTGAACGAGTTACTAAATCAAAATTCAAGAAAGCTACTGTTATATCTAAATCAAGTGATATTGATCATTCTGAGAATGATCTTTCCAATCTTACTTAAATAATTAACAATATTGTGGGAAATAAATATTTCTAATATAGATACAAGAAGAAATACATAAAGGATAAGAAAGATTCTAAAGTGACTTGTTATGAATAAAAGAGGGTAGTTCATATCATACTAGAATATTCTATAATAAAAAGGAAAGAAATAAAATATAGGCATTCAGAAAGAAACAAGAAGAATTACTATTTAAGTCTAAGAAAACATTGAGAGATAATTACTCCTGGAGTGATAGTAGTGGTGATTCTCCTGATGAATATTATGACATTGAATCTTTTGGATAGAATAATTTTGGTATTATAGCTAGAATTCCTACTGAAAATCAATATCTCATGGCTAAGGAAAATACTGTTGAATCTTTAACCAATATTTCTTTAAGTGATAATTATCCTAATGAAGAATATTATGAATCTCAGGATAAATAATCTTCCTCATAAGAAGATAATAATTTACATTCTTTTGAATAAGTATCTAGGTTTTCCAATTTACTTGAGAATGAAAATAGTAAAATCAATAAGAAACTTGATAAGGAAAATTATGGAGTCTCTATTTTAACAAAAGAATCATATGATCTTTCAAAAGATATTGATAAAAAAATAATTGAATTTGAAAATATCTCTAGAAAACTTAAGGTAGTAAATTTTTAAAAGTGTAAACTTTCTAAGGATATTTAAAAAGTTATTTTCCTTAAAGATTTTTTTTCTAACTTCACTCATGGAAATAAAGTTTTTGATAAAATGTATTTACAACTTTATACTCTATGGAATAGTTCTGGATTTAGTTATTCTCATTCAAAACCATTTTTTAGTCACAACTATTTTTTACCCCAAAGTGATCCTTTTTTCACTAAGTGTCAATGTGGTGGACACTGAGAAAAAAATTGTTCGTTGAATAAAACCCAATACTTAGGTTTTCATAAATTTAATTATTATAAACAAATTTGGACATCTAAGATTTTATTTTCTAACATTTATGGATCCAAGAATGTTTAGATTTTGGAAGTTTAACTGTTTTGTTTTCAGGAAAACAAAGGAAGTGCTAATAGGAATACATGGTACATGGATAGTGGATGTTCCCGGAACATGACTGGTAACAAAACATTCTTTTAAATGATTATTAAGATGAAAGGTAGGAAATTAACTTTCAGAGAAATTTCTTAAGGATATATCATTCTTCAATTTATTAGAATACAAGATCAACTTGCTAAAATATTTACAAAACCTATACCCTCTGATAGATTTGAATACATTAAACAAAAGTTAGGAATTATAAATTTAAGGTAATCATCCATATTAACTTTTTGTTGAAACCCATATCCTAACATTAAAAACACATTTTCATAGTTGGAGTACATATGTTTATTGTTTTAATTTTACTTTACCAATTTTTTTTTCTAAAACCTAAAATTTTTGGAACCTAAAAAGTTTTATTTCCCTAATAAAAATTTATGGAACATAAGTTTTCTAAGATAAACCTTATTAATACTAATAATTATTTACGAGTAATCCGAAAGGTACATTTTCTTACTTATATCATCATAATTTTATTTTTTGTTTGTTTGTATTTTCAATCTTGTTTTAAGAAAAACCATATCAGATTCACTTTCCTTAAAATATGATTTTTCATTAAAACATCAAATAATCGGAATATATAAATACTTATATGGAATTTATATCAACTTTATATCAGATAAATCAAATCTCAACTGTTGGATTAAATAGGGAATGTTAACCGTTACCGTGAAGCCTATATAAAGAGCCCCCAATTCGCGTCCTACATCAGTTTTCTCCGTGTTTTTACGCTGAAGCCCTACCCCCCTTTAATTATACCGTTCAGTTTTCCCATTATATTTAAGGTCTAAATGTATTTTGAGGTCTCCTCATAGATCCAGATGGTGTCAAACAGGGAACACAAATATTGGCTAATCTTTCGGGAAATATTTGTGGACCTGAATTTATTTTCCTAATATGAATCCTTGATTTAAAATATCATAAAGAAGATTGGATGGGAAATCCTATGAGTTTCCAAGGAGAAGAACCAGGATCCGGTATCTGCTAATCTTGTTATAGAGTTTTATGATATCATTCAGTTTTATGAACAAGGTGGAAAAGAAATGTTTTCTTTTAAGAGTTATGGAAAGACATAATATTTCTCATACATGAAGGCAACAAGTATTTTGTATTTACCTTACTAAGGAGAAGCAATATTTTTCTCTCATTGGTTTCCTGATAAGGAAGGTTATTTTGAGATGGTTAAGGCTGTTTAGTGCCTTGGTCTTAACGGTGCAAATACATCAAAGATCCATCATCTTTCAACAAACCATAGATAGGTAGCCCTCTAGATGCAAGGATTTTTGATTTTGAGGAAGGGAGACAAGGATTCTTTAAAGATATGAGATATATTTATGTTGGATTTATTGATTAATGTTATAAAAATAAACCATGTTAAGTACATTCTTTTAATGATTAGCAACATTAAGAATGGAACCATCAAATCCCAAATCATTATGTGCCCTACAATATTTTCTAAGACCATTGTCTTGTGATTAGAATATTTCAAAATTTAATGCAACTAAAAGGCCAAAATCTTTAAGATTATGTTATGAAGTGATTATACTTTGCAAATAATGAAAATTGGTTTCAATGTCAAGTTAGGTAATTTCTTTGATCTTCCTGATAAGGACGACCTAACTACCAGCAAGAAAGGAGAAATTGGAGAAATCAACAAATCAACCCATTAGAAAAGAAAAGGAAAAGAACCAAAAACTCAAGAACATTCTCAATATGATGAACCAATATCCGATCCATCCAAGTCCAAGAAGGAATAAACATTTTCTAAAGAGGTTTTAGCAAAATGGAGAGAGTAGAAAAAGAAGAAGGGGATGCGGTTTTTGGATTAGATCCTACTGGGCCTAAGGCCTCAAAAATATAAGTGACTGAATAAAATATAAAGAAAAGAAGATGAAGAAGAAGATTTTGGAATCCAAGATTGTCCAAGACTTACTAAGAGATACAGATAAGGAATCCGAACAAGTTTAGGTGCCAGAATCTTTCTTCCAAGGACCAATGCCAACCGAGACTCTAGTATCCGTCAAGAGAAAGAAGGTTATTTAAATTTAGGAACTAATAATTGAATAAGAATAAATTTATCAATAAGAATAATAATAAAAGTATTAGGAAAGTGATGATGTGATAATAATGGTGGAATAATAAGAAGAGAAGAAGATTCATTCTAAAAATATGTCTATAAGAACTTCCCAATATGACTCCACTAAGATAATTTCCGATGGAAAATCTATTCAGAAAGATTAAGTTGCTGAGGATGAGGTAAATAAAGTCCCTTTAGATGATGAAATAAGCAATGATAATATTTTTCAACATGTTGATGATAATACTGATGATTTTTTCGATGGAAAGCTGATAATGATGTTGATCAAAGGTGTTGATGAAGAAGTTGCTGATGATGATGACAAAATTATACAAGTTTCTAATGGAGAATATGAAACTCATATTTCTACGAAGAAAACCTCTAAGAAGGAGAAAGGAAATGAAAACTTTATTGATACACCTTACAAAACTATAGTTTCAAAATCCAAGAAGGATGTTGTTGGAACATCTAAGAGGAAAGAAGATGAGAAAAATGAAGTTGGATCACCAAAAAAAGAATTTTTTTCTAAGTATTCTTCTTATTTAGATCATGATTTTGTGGTTTCGTTGTCAAAGAAGCTTGTGAACTCCATACCTTTATTTCCCACTATTGATTAAAGATGCTAGATGACTCAAGATTCAATCAATTAGAAGTCAGATTCAACATGCATTCTTGTGGAAATATTTATCAAACTTGAAGCTGAGTTTAAGACTTTTCAGATCAGCCATGATACTCAAAGAAGATCTTGAAAAGAAATTACAAAGTGTTATAAGTCAGTTATAGATGATCTTAAAATCTTTGAGGATTTCACTGAATCAATCAAAGATTCATTTGATAAGTATGATGATAGGATCAATATTTCCCATCAAATTGTTTAGTGAAACTAAAGGAAGAGAAAGCTACCCCCCTTCAAGAAGACAAATATTTGAATAAGAAATTGAATTATATAGTTCTAAATCTAAAAAGGGAAAGGAAAATCATGGAATATATGGATAAAAAACAAAAAATAACAAGAAGAAGTGATAAAGTCTCAAGGTGAAATAGGTAAAGTCTCAAGAATAAATAATTAAAGAACCTGAAATAAAAATTCAGGATCAATAATAATTTCTCAAAAAGTTTGAGGATGATTATAAATAATTGAAGAAGATGAAGGAAACCTTGAAAAAGCTGATGCCAAAGGATAAAAAGAAGTATGCTTAAATATATTTTCAAATCCATTATTTTGTTGTAATTTACTTTGTGACAAATTTGTTATCATAATGAAATAATTACTTGTATTGTTTCGTCTTGTTTGTTTCTTAACCTTTCAGGTACAATTTTTTTCTTTCCCTCCATTCCTTTTTGAAGATCACAAAGGGGGATAAAAGAATGATTAAAAATAATATTGAATTAATAGAAGATAATTAATAAGTTAGGGGAGATTAAGAAATTATTAAGTAATGAAGAATTTTTTTCTCTAAGAAAGACTTGAATACGATCCTTATAAATTTCATAACCTAAGAGGGAGTTAGTCATATTCATCATGAGCCAAAAATAAAGGGAGATAATTATTTCTTTTAAAAATCAAAAATGAAAACCTTAGTGTTTATATTATTTTTTGAAAAGTTGTTTGTCCATTCCAAAAAGGGGGAGATTATTGAGTCAATATATTTTATTATGATTTCTTCATTCCTTTTTGTTTTGAAAATCACAAACAAATTTTATTAAGGAAAAATTTTCTTTCTCTAAGAATGGTTTTTAGCTTTACCTATGGTTTCCAGTGACTTATATAATTCTTTCTTAAACCAAACCTAATAATATTTTTCTTAATATATAATTAGATACTTCTCTAACTCAGAATCTTACAGTTCCTTAGACTCCAATTTTTGTGGAATTTAGAATCCAATTTCTCTAGAAATCAGACTTCGATTTAATCTAAAATTAGACCCTGATTTCTTTTGAAATTAAACTCTGATTTATTCTGAAATCAGACTCCGATTTCTTCTGAAATCAGACTCCAAAATCTTTTGAAATCATAATTTGAATTCATCAGAATTCACACTCCAATTCTCTATTATTTTAGAATCAGATTATCAATATTTCTAGACTCTAATTCTCAATATTTTAATAATCTAATTAAATTATTTTTTTATAGTTACCAAATTTAATTAATGTAAAATTTCATTTTTTTAGATTCTAAATGTGATAATGCTTCTTATGAATTGTAATGTTTCTCATAGTTTGTTATATAAAATGATATCGTAAAATCTATTTGAACTTAACAATTTCCCATGTTCAATGTGTACAGGTCCCTCTGAAATTCAAGGAAAAATATGACCATTGGAGGAGGAAGTCGACTGTTGGAATTCATGCCTATAAATACCCAACCATTTGAATGAGCTTATTACTAGAGTTTGATGAGTTGTACTCTAGAATGAAGTGATACTTTGCGAGATATCTGATCAAATTTCTTTGTGAAATTGCTGTAAACAACTTGTTCAAGCTGATAACATCTTGTTCAACCTGCCTAGTCTGAATTATATTGTTGGTTTTATCAATCGTGGGATTCCAAGGACAGGAAAATAGAGGTACCGATCACCTTAGAGATCAAGGGATTTTGGGGATAACAAGACAAATATAGATCTTCATATTGAGGAATTACCCTGGTGTGGGTAAGATATAATTTCATGAAATTATAAATCAAGATACCTTTATCCAAGGTTTTTGGTTAGCGTTCTCTTTGGGTTAAAATATTTTTTACTTGTTCTGTTTTGTTACAAGTTTTAATTATGATGCATTTGGTTAAAGATAAGAAGTGTAACTTTATTATGCATTCTTATACTTGTATACTCTGATATAAATAAGATTATATATACTTTAAGCATGAATCTTTCCCTAATTAAACTTGTCATAAGTTTCTTTATCATATGCATTTTATTGGATCGTAATAAAGTTAATTTCTTTGTTAATAACTAAAGAGGGTTTGTAATTCCATCTTGTTTAACTTTGTTAAACATGATTTTTTAAAATAAAATTCAACCCCCTCTTTTAATTGAGAAATCTACATATTCATTTTGATCCTAAATCCAGGCCATTTCTCAGGGCTGGTTGGGTGCCAGGTTGGATGGTACCCTGACTTAGTTCATAAAAATGGTATCAGAGAAGATCTCCACTCTTTCTTAGAGTCGTGATATTTGGGAGATTTGAATAGACTAAGGATATGATATTTAGGGAATGAGGTTCTGGTTATGGGTGGGGTGCCTGGACAACAATCCTCATGAAAGACCTTGGGTCTCTATGGGATGTTTAAAATTTGGTTTGACCTCTCCTCTAGGTGATGCGTACAAGCTGTAGACTGTGAATGGACACTGGGTAGGGTGAAGTCGTTTGGACTTGTTATTATGATGGATATGGTTTTGTTTTTATTTTTGGAAGTTATTGGGATCTATTTTATTTATTTATATTTTTCACAAAATGGTGTGTTGATGGGTTTTTCTTATGGTTGTTGCTTAATTTAGAAAGATTCCTCCCCAGAGACATCCTGTACGGCTATAAGAAGAGGCCAGAGAGAGTTCTACCTCACCAATCAATCAGAGACTAGTGGAATCCATGTTTTGGGATGTCCAAGATTTTATTCATGGATAGGGATCTAGTCCTAGTCATGTTGGGGAAGCCAAACTAGATTCTGGAAAGGATATGTCTTAGGATTTCGTCAATAACAAGCCTCCATTCTTCTGAGGTAGAACAGATCCCTAGGATGTAGAGGATTGGATTGAGAATATCAATAGGATGATTAAATTTATTGAATCTTTTGATTCTTTCAAGGTGAATTGTGATTCATTCTTGTTGGAAGGTCCTAGTCATAGGTGGTGGAACTCAGTGTTTCAAGCCGAGAAGCACAACCAATTAGGTATGAAGGATTTCAAGTTCATCTTTAACGAGAAGTATATCCCAAATACCTTGGACTTCTACAAGAACTAAGAGTTCTTGAATCTTCACCAGGGGGATCAGACCATGATGGATTACTCCATTCGTTTTGATGAGTTAGTCTGATTCACACTTGAAGTGGTTTCCAATGAGCAGTTAAAGGCACAAAAGTTCAAAATGGGGTTACGAATTGATATTTAGTCCTAGTTATTTTTGTTTAATTTGAAGACCTATGCTGAGGTGGTTGATCATGCCTTGATGGTGGAGATCGAAAAGAGTGGAAATTTTGGGTTCTCTAGAGTAGTTTTAGAAATGGGCAAGGTAGTGTAAGTTTGTCTAAAAAGAAGAGGAAGCGGGACAAGGAGGAGAAGAAGAGAGGTGGTGGTTCAAGCCATCCTTCATAACTATCTTCTTCTGTGGATTCAGACATTGGATTAGTCCTATTTCATTAGTGTTGGAAGGTAGTTTATGTGTAGTGTTAATGTTCAGTTCCACCCAGACATTACCATCTGTGTGGAAACATGGGGCATTTGCAATGGTTTTGAAGATCCATGCATCTATATCAGGGTGGACCAGGTTCTATGACCTTAAGAGGGATATCTTCCCAATAAGAGCCATCTAGGAAAGTGGTCTCATGGTTTAGTGGTTATGTCGATAGGGTTATAACTTCTTCTAGAAAAATTCAGATCAAGGTAGTGTCGCGGGTCAATAGTCATTCTCAGTATTATGAAGATATAAGTCATATTCATGCTCTGGATCAAGCACCAGTGGAATATGATGCAGGACTTACCACATTTCGAGGTATGATCCTTATTTTATCATCTATATCTATTGTTCTATTTTATACTGGTGCCTCTTTTTCTTTTATTTCTTCCCATTTTGTGTATTTTTTGAAATTTTCTATTGATCTTATGCAGTATATGATAAATATTGTGATACTACTTAGTAATAAGTGAGAGAATGGTTTTAGGTGCCTCTCTTGTGCACTCACCATGTCTGGGGTTGAACTAGAAGGGGATTTTCTGGTTCTAGAAATGGACCCCTTTTATGTAATCCTTAGTATGGATTAGATATGTATTTTTAGGTGTACAATTGTTATTATTGACGATGAGTGAGTTTTTTGGCAGCTGATTGAAGTACCCAAAGTTTTCATGGAGAATGGGATCCTTGGTTAGGATGTTCTAGACCTCCAATTCCAGATTTGGGTAGTCTTTATTTCTAGATCTCATTGCTCATGTTGAAAGATTATGGTGCTAGTGGTTATGAAAGTAGATTACCTCCTATGGTGGATGAGTTACCATAGGTATTTCCAGATGTCTTCTTAGGGTTGCCTCCAGAGTGGGATGAGGAGTTAACCATAAAATTAGAACTGGGAACACTTAAGATATCTCTTCTATAATACCTTATGACCCCCACCAAGTTTAGGTAATTAATGGTGAAACTGTATGACGTTTTCAATCAACTTAATGGGGAAAGGTGGTTCTCCAAGATCAAATTGTGTTCTATGTATCACCAAGTTAGAGTTTGATTGGCGTAATTTCAGAAAATAGCTTTCCAAAATAGGTATGACCATTTTGAGTATTTGGTCAAGCCTTTCGGGTAGAAATGTTTTTAGCAGTCATTATGGAACTTATTAATCGAGTGTTCCACCAATATCTTGACTCATTTTCCATGGAATTGGTGGATGATATCATGGTTTATTCTAGGAGTAAGGAGGATAATGAGTGGCTGTTGAGGATTGTTCTAGGCACTCTTTGGGATAATCGTCTCCATGAAAGGTTTTCCAACTATACATTTTGGATTAGGGAGGTGATGTTTCTTAGTCACGTGATCTCAGAATGAGGGGTTTAAGTGGACCTTGATAAGATTATTATAGTGATTTCATGAGAGTATCTAATTAATGTTTTTGAGAATAGGAGCTTTTTGGTCCTGGAAAGATATTATGGGTAGTTTTTTTGGGATTTCTCTTAGATGTCTTCACCCATGAAAGTTATTACTCAGAAAGCGGTAAAGTTAAAATGGATCCCATAGTGTTAGGAATCCTTTGAGGAGCTTAAGTGGCAGTTGATCCCAACCCCTATTTTGGCCTACCTCATACAATCTGAGGATGGAATGCTATTTGGTTAGTAACTGTCTGTCTTAAAAAATCAGCCATTTTCATTCCAATCAGTTTTTTAAATAAAGTGGATGAATTAGGACCATTTTATGTTCAATTGATACTGAGTCTTCATGGCATTACATCAAAAATTATTTCAGATAGGGACCCCCATTTTACCTTATGGTTTTGTGAAGGTATTAAGAGGGAAATAGGGTCACAAGTTAAGTTGGGAATTACATACCATCCTTAAATAGATGGTCAGATAGAGCGAGATAATCCGATCTTGGAATACATGATTCAGGATGTGTGTTGGATTTTGGACTCTTGTGGGATAGTCATCAAAGTGTTTTCAAGTTTACATAAAATAAAATTTACCAATACTCAATTTAAATGGACCCCTTTGAGTTGTTATATGGTTAACTATGTTAGTATCCTTTATTCTTGGAAGAGGTGGGTGAAACCTCATTATTGGGACTAATCTTGGTATAGGATATTTCTGATAAACTAAAGATAACCATGCATATTTTGTTGATAGCATAGATCCACCACAAGTCTTATGCAGATCAAAGGTGCTGAGTTTTGGAATTTGTAGTGGATGAATGGGTGTTTCTAAAAGTGGGACCTTTCTTGGGTCATCATCATCTTGGTAAGCAAGGTAAGATAATGCCGAAGTAGGTCAGAACTTTTGATATTATTGAGAGTGTTGGTAAGGTGTCATACTAGTTAGATTTTCCTTATCAATTGACATCAATTCATGAAATTTTTCATCTCTCTGATTTGAAAAAGTATAATACAGATCCATATAATGTGTTGAATAAGGAAGAATTGGAGTTGGAACCAGATTTGTTTGTGTTTGAGCATCCAGTGTGGATTTTGGATTACCTAGAGAAAGTGATTTAGGGAATCTAGATACCATTGGATAGGTTATTTGGTTTCATGATAATGATGTGCATGATACATGGGATTGGATGTCTTAGGTTGAGTATTAGTATCAGTTTTTTTCTCTGATCATACTTAGGGAAAAATTTTAGAGGGTAGAATGTTTTCATGATAGGGAGAATTGTCAAATACAAGATTTAATTTTGATGCATTCCTTTATTTATCTTTGGTTCTATATTTATTACATGTATTTTTTGGGATTTTTTAGTAAAAAATGATATTTTTTGACCCAACAGCAGTTGGTGCATTGTTGGCACATAGTTAGGGGAAACTGTGCCCTAGCCCAGGGAAAACTGTGTGCCTTAGATAGTGGCACTTTCTTGGGCACACATCTTATCACATGGGCATGAAACCTCCACCGGGAAACCATGTAACCTCATTCCTCATGGACAGAGAGGGATAAATAGTTTCCACATGGTTTGGAAAACCATGCGAGCTAACCATGTGACTTGTCCAAGTCATTAAAAATGGGAAATTTCCTTTATAAACTCCTCTGATTTAACCCCAATTTCCCACATTTCTCCTCCCACTCCAGATTTCTATCCCTAAGAACCTTCTTCCCTCCTCCTTTATCCCTTTGACCTTAACTTTTCTGGTGGTTTTGTTGTGGTTATTCAATAAATCATCAAGCATGTACCTTCTACCTTGGTTTCTTTCCACTTCTTGGGTTCTTATTCCTCATTCTTCGAGTTCTTATTTTATAGTAGGTTGGTTGACCTAAAATGGATTGAATCATGGTAATTTGGGTTTAGTGTTGATGTTTTTGGTTCGATATTTCATTTACAGGGTCCCCCTCTAGGTTTAATTGTTGTTTTCCACAAGATTCTAGAAGTTTCCAAGCTTGAGGTATGTAGTTTCATGTATTATCATTGTTAGATGAATTTTGTATGCTTTATTGATTTCATAAATGTGTTCTATGGATTATTTGTGTGGTGAGAAATGTGTTTTCAAAAGGGTTTGATGTGTGTATGGGTTGAAATATGGTGTTCTAAAAGAAATTGGTGCTGTTTCATGTGTGATTCACTGTTGTGCTACTTGAATGTGTTATACAAAATATGTTAGTGGTGTGAAGCATGTTTTAAAATGGATTTGGTGTGAATTTGAATTTGAAAGTGGATTTGTCTATGAAAAAATGATGGTTTTCTATGTGTATTAATATTTATTAGTGTGTGTATGTGAAAGTGATGATTTATGTGACATTTGAAATGGACATTGAGCACAAAGGGAATCCTAGGTATCTAGGTGGGAAGACTAGGACTAGTACACTAGTTGTATCAGTGGTGATAAGGCCTAGTTTTCTCTAATAGGATTGAAGATACAACAATAAAAATATTATGATGATAATGATGGGAAGCCACTATAATTTTAGACAGATTCCTCTCTAGTGTCTCATGCACGAGGAAGTTGTGGGTCATGTTTGCTATACCATTTCCACCTAGATACAATGTTACTTAGTTGCCACTAGTAATAGTGTCTTTGAGGATTACCAGTGGTGCTCTCTTGTGATGTGGTGCTTACCATCGATATACGATGAACCTTATGTACATGTTTGTTTTAAAGCATTCCTTTCTTGAAAATTTTTTCCTTAATTTTTTTCTTAAATTTTTTCTAGTTTATTTCTTAATAGTTCATGTTAATTTGTCTTCTAATGTTATGGAATGGAATCATTTTTTTGGGTGGAATCCTACTGAGATTTGGATAACACCCTAGATACCCCCTTGGGTGTGTGTAGAATTTATTATGTATGATCTAAGTAAACGAAATATGTTCCATGGTGGCTATGGAGGTTCTGATTACTAGTTACATATTCTTGTAGGTGTTGGTGTATGTGGAATTAGTGTGTTGAACCCCCTCTTTGTATGAAGATATATGGGTTTTGGTCTTGTTGGTTCTACTCCCATTTTGGTATTTTTGGTTTTTTGTTAATGTTTTAAAATGTTTAACTTGATATTGTCATATCTCTTTTTGGTTATGGATATTGATCTTGGTGTGATGATTTATTTTTAGAATTGTTCATGGATGTTTAATATGGGTGAAACCATTACCAAAAGTGTATTTTTGATAATTTTTAGTAGGAATAATTCACAACATGAATTGTAACTTCACATAATTAATTTTATCAATTAAACAACCACTAAAAATAAGACATTTGGGTCTTAAAAGTCTAGAAATCAATCACCCTGTGAATATATCCCTTATGTCAAAAACATTCACAGCCCATAATTTCACTGGATATACCTAGGTCATGTTCATGACATATAATATGATTCATGATATGAATTCCCCCATAGATGAAATTTCATCCATAGCTTGGTCTCTTCCTCCTAAAACTTCCTATAAACACTTTTGATGCACAAAACTCATAAAGTAATGAATCAAAAAGTCCCAAATAATTATATCATAAGACACGTTTACACATTTTCAAAACAAAACCCCTCATTCTAGACACACCATAGAGTCAGCATTCATATCCAAGACTTTAAAAATAATTTATTTCCATTCAAATGATTAGGAATAATTAATATTTAATTATCTAAATACTAAATATTTAGTGAAACTTCAAACAACTCATAATTTCACCCAACCCCTAACCTAGGATAAAGACCTTATTTTAGGACCAACAAAGTGGTCAAAAAAATTATTTGAGATCCTGTACTATGATAAATTACCATTTCCCCTCTCAAAGACTATCTAGGAGAAAAAATTAAAATTTATATTGATTTTATCAAACCATCATGATGGGGTTGATGAAACTCCCCCCCATAATCCTTATTGACCCCAAGACCCCTAGGTGGTTAACTAGTGGGAAAGCTCTCACTCCCAACACTGATGAACCTTCTATTCTACCATGAAAATCCACCAATTGGGTTTAAAATTCCCACAAATATCCCAACATGGGGTCCATTCATGTATGATCGATAAGACACTCCACACCATAGGAGTATCCTTGTTGTCACCCCTCAACAAAAACAATAACTTCAAAAGCCCATGTTCTATCAACTATATATCACAATGATTAGATGTGGCTTCCTTTCTCACACCAGTGCGCCGATACAGAACAACAATCACCACCTGTTCGAAGCTCACCATGAATGAAATCCCCATACTCAATGATCTACTTAAAATGAGTATCACACCATCTGATTCCATATGGAACAATACCCACCATAATTCTTCCCCCACACAACAATTAATTTTCCAAAAAACCATACTATCCACTGCTCTCATTATCAAGGAAGACTGATTCTCCAAGAACCTCACACAGGCTCTCATGCTCAAACAACACACCACCCTAAGAAACAAGGTCAATGTAGCTAAAACCACTAACCATGATCCCTATGTAGTCCAGTTTTAAAAAACCTAAGCACCCTCGAAGCTCCTCTTAAAAATAAAGGCATCTCCCTATTTCTAATATAAACCACAAGACCACCCTCTACTCGAGCATAAATCGAAAACCATAAGAATATTACCATGTTCCCACCATGCCACTAAAATCACCACTAAAACCAAAAGAACCACTAGGTAAAATAATCTAACTAAACCTAACCTCTTAAGATACCATACAATGACTCCCTTGGTGATAAAACACCCTAGAGGGCCCCACTGATTGGAAGATTGTACACTAACACTGAATATACTAGTAGATTGTAGGCCGTTAACCACCCATTATGAGATTTAGTATATAACACATAGAAGAAACAACATCCTCCCTAATGGGGTTTTGAAAAACAACCCCGAAAAATAAACATAAAACTTTAGGGAAACCATCTATTTGGGGCCACTTGAGCCTAATCTAAACACCTCTTTGGAATCCTAGTCCTCATTGATCTAAAACAAGAATTAGGGCACCCAATACCCACTCCAAACCACATGGGTCTCCATGAATACCTTGATGAAAAGACCAGATCCCATCATCAATGGACCTATCATCAGAAGATCCACATTACCAGTCACTAGAAGAGAAATACTCCCAATTAATTTGAGCACAATTCCACTAAGAAGATATCGGGGACAATTTTGTATAGGTGTTATTGAAACTTTATAAAAATTAACTTCCATCATTAGTAAAACCATATATATATAGGCATTCATCATGTGAATCCTATGTTCATTGTAAAATGCATGTACACAAGCCTATTAGCAATTAGAAATGATCCAAAAGTAATAAATCCTAAATCAAAAAATCCAAGTCCATAAAACAATGTGAAATCATACAACAATAATTAAATACTCTAATATTTTAAAAGAAAACTATGTTAAATATCATATACAACATGCAATATCGAGCTTAAAAAGACCATAGAATATTATTATTTAAATACGACCATTATAACCTAGCTATTAAATTGGTAGATATAAATAGTATTAACCAAATTATTATATATATAGGACCCACTTATTATAAATTTATTAATTAATTATTTGGGAATAATCACTTGATCTTTAGTAAAGTAATTTTATTCTTCAGAAATATTTTTTCTTCAAAAATGGCCTTTTTTGATTTTTGGGAGATTATTATAATTAATTTATATAAATTTTAGAAAATGTATTTGAAAAATTTTATTTTATTTTTTGTAATCATCATGTCAAAATTATCTTTGGATTATTTTGAGAGAACTTTATGAAATTTTTGAATTTTTAATAAATAGTTAAAAATAAAGATTTTTATGAAAAATATTATTTTATTTTAAAGAATTTACAATGTAAAATTATATTTTTTATTAGTTTTAAAATTTAATTAGTTAATTTTAATATAATTTGGTATTTGAAATTAATTTTATAAAACAATTTAGTATAAAAACATTTTATTCTCAGAAGGGTCATTTTTTTGAAAAACCTTTTTTCATTGCCTTTTTCCAGTTTAATTTTAAATTAAATTATAAAACATTGTGTATTAAATTTTTAAAAATATATTCCCTATTTTTAATCAGGAGGAAAAAATTTATTAAATAAACCCCTTTTAGTTTTGGTCAATATAAATAGCGACCTTGGTAATTTTTGTTACCATGGTAAATGGTAAATCAGGTAATTACTGGTAAAAATAATATGACAAGGAATATAAAATGACCCTAAAAATTTTACTAATTTTTTATGAGTAATTTTTGAACATAATTATCAAAGGTTCAAATATATTCCTTTTTTTCCATTTTTAAGTGACTATGATATTTATAATATTTTATTTAAAGAAAAGTCAAAGATGTCACACTCATGCTTTTAACAACTATAACATTTTAAATATGTGGTTATCCAGATGATATGTTTGAAAATAAATATTATTATGTAATATAAAATATTTATATTCATCATGGAAATTTATTTTAAATTTTTGTAAATAAATAATTACCTTAAATGCTTACACAACGCCGATGCGGTAATTATTCAATTATTGAAAAAATAAAATAAATGATATAAATTGAGATAATTAATGAGATAAATGATATTTATAGATTAACATGAAATTTTAGGGATATAATAAAATATTTGGTTCAATTTCTATGTGTTTTCTTGATATTGTTAAATTCAAAGTAATGAATAGTTCTAAAAATTGACATTATGGATATTTTATAGAAAATAATATTTTATTAAATGATTAAAAATACTAAAAAACTTTAAATTCATCAAAATTAATGTGATATTGTTAATTAAATATACCATATTACATTTATGTGTCTTTCTTTAATTTTATTGTAACATTATTAACCCTTTATGATTAAAATATTCATTACCATGGTTAAGGTAAAAAATAACTGACCAAGGGGTTAATCAAAATGATAAAGTTTAAAATGCACCCAAAACTGATATAAAATATATTGTATGATGGGATTAAAACCCTATACTATATTATATTTTAATCCATTCCCATTTGGAGTAATTTTACATGATTAATTAATTTATTATAATTTAATATTTTGTGAAATTCCAAAAGTGCCCCTCACCTCAAATTTAAAAGGGCACCTCATCCCCTACTTCTCCACACCACATTGAGCCATTAATATTGACCATAACCTTCATTAATATATTAAAAAAATCCTTATACAAGTTTTTGAGGTCCTAGTATTCCTAAAATACCAACCCTAGTATACCAAAGAAGAGATCCAAAGGAGGATTCTTTAAGAGAAGGTAATTTTATTTACTGAATCTTTCAATTCTATTTCTTTTTCTACTTCATATTAATATTATATAACAATTATAAAGTAATAAATATAGTATCATGAGTATAAATATATTTTATTCTGTTTATGATATAACCATTTTCCATCTCTTCTGCATCATACAAAATTTAAAAACATCTGTCGTGCGTACATACGACTTACCCTCTCCACATAGTGGTGTAATTCATTTTTCATCACCACTTTAGTCACATTGTTATAAATATTAAAATAATGAGTATATATGAAATTTATGAAATAAAATTTTTTATTTAAATATTAATTACAATTCAAATTTCTTTCATTCCATCCGTTGAAAAATGGAAATCGTGTTCATGCGTAAGTACGACCTACCCTCTCCATGAACAGTGTAATTAATTTTTCTATATCTATCTTTATGGATGAATATTTTTATATATGTAGTATATATGATATTTAAACCCTAAATAATAATCTGTATATGATGGAACTGTGATAAAATTATAAGGACTAAAACTATTGAATTATAACATACATGAAAAACGAAAGAGTTACCACCCAAAATAGTGATTTTAACAATGAATTGATAATAAAATAATGTTAAAATATTAAACCTATATAATATATGATATGATATATATTATTATGGTTATTTAATATATTTATAAAAAATATATATTTATTATACATGAGGTTCAAACATGTACAAAGGAAATCAAACCCGAGGTAAGAGATTTTTGTCTCACTTTTATTTCTGTGGGACATATGCCATATTCAATACTTATTTATTTTAGGTGGTGTATGCACTACCATTTGTTATATTATATCATTAATGTATATATATTAATGGTATTTAATTTTTCATTTTAATTTATTTCTTTCATGGGGATTAGGGATCAAAAATTACCACGATGGTAAGGGTTTATTTCGCAATGTCATCGTTATTCGGGATTGTTTATGCTTATGTCTTCACTGGGGTATATTTATCTTCCCATTGCATGTTTACTAAAATTTTTTTCAATATTTTCTATTCTCATTTAATTTTTAAAGTTCATTTTTACCAATTTCTTACTTTTTACAATTTTTTTGAACTGAATCTTTTTTTCATTTTCCAAATGAGGTACTTTGTAATTTTAGAAGAAAAATAAAGAAGTAATGTGTTTTAACTTATATGAAATAAGTGGATTTTCCCATAATCATTAAGACTCAATTATTATAAGATTAATTTATAATTTTAGAATTTTATTTTCAAATAAAATGTTTTCCTCTATAATTTCACAACTTTTAAAAACAGTTGATTTGAAAGTGAAAAAGGGTATTTTCTTCAAGATTTTTTCAAAGATCTTATTGAAGTATTTTCATCTACATAAACATCATTTGTTGAATCTTACACTTCATTTAGTTTGAACTCTTATGATACCATATATAATTTTTTATTTAATGGTTCCTGATCATTTTGAATAAGGATGTTCTATTTTGATACCATTCTCCATATTACTTTAGATGGTTTATGATTAAGTTTATTGACCGAGTAAAGTTATTAAAACATATTATTATAGTTTCAATATGAATGTATATATTATTATATTTTACTCATTTCATTATAGGAATACATTGGACTTAGTAAGTGATGTGAAGGGCCTGATATATCCCCTTGATGCATCAGTAGGTTTCATCAGACAAATTAGTTAGGGTATTAGCTAAGTTATTACCCATTTACGTATAATATCTCATAAGAAACTTTGATGGTATGTTTATGATGTTTTTAATTATTAATTCCATCCTTATTATATTAGTTATTTATTTTCCTATGATTATATAATTAATTTTTATATCCATGGATAAGTTTTGGCTCATGTTACTATGGAATTATTTGATTTTCATTTATTCCTTCCATATTATTTTAAGTCATTAAATAAATGGAATGTGTTTTAGTTATTTAACTTTCCATATTTATTATGTATTATTTATTCATATCTTCCATTATAAAGTTATCCTTACTGATCATCTGAACTCACCCCTTTATTATGTTTGTATTTTACCCCAGGATATGAAGCAGTGTTTTTTGATTGATTTTTAGGGATACACTATTTTAAAAAATGAAAGTATCAAATAAAATTATTTGTGTATTTTATATTTTAAAATTTAATTTTAATTTAAAGTATGTATCTATTTTACCAATATTATTAAATTGTTCAATACTTTGGGATGAAATTCCTTATATCTAGTTCTAATGTAATATAGTAACCATTGACTATGGGATACTAGATTTGGGGTATTTATAGTTGGTATCAGAGAAAGTTTAAAGAAAACTTGGGAACTAGATTTAATAAAACATATATTTTGGAATATAACCCTATGAATGAATTTAAGGAACGTCAGAGTATAGGATTATATCTTATAGATTTTTTAATGACCATGGATAACCCAGGTTAAACCTAAATATTTATAGATTTAGAAGAATGTGTCATGATTTAGGCATCCTTTGAATAATATTTCATGATTAATTTATAGCTCAATTTGATTTCTGTAGTATGATTATTTCACTTTTCATTTTGGTTTTAGTCAATAGTGGGAACCATAAGGAACTGGGTTAACAATGAATGTGATAGACAATGTGTCAGTGAGAAACCAAATGTGATGATGATTGGGTGAAGGATATGATGATTATTCCTAATCAGTTATCATGATATAAAATTAACAACTTTCACCTTAATCAACTCTTAGACTCACCAAAGAAGAGAAGGAAAATGTTCTCTAAGAGATAAGGTGGTGCAGAGTATAGAGTAAATAAGATTAAATTTTCAATATGTAGAGAATGTGAGAAGTAACAACCAAGTGAATTTATTAGAGGAATGAGAAGATGTTTTGGGTGTGGAAAAGAATTAAAAATATAAAGTAACTTCCAAGGAAAAATGAAAAGTTTTGTTAACAAAATAGATGGGAATAATGATCTCCCTATGGTACTATCGATGGTTAAATGTTTTAAATGTGGGAAGTATGAGAATTATGAAAATCAATGTCCTAGGGGGATATATCATGAAGAGAATAAACATGGTTGTATGAGTAATGGTTATATTCATGATGATGAAGACACTATAAATGATATATGAAAGGAAGGAGGTATTAATGAATAAGATGATGAAGCATGGTTAACAGTTTAAGAATGATGTAGAATCATTAAAATGATAGTGTATTTGGATTCAATAATTACATTTTAAAAGTAGTTTATCAATTATATTATGATTATAATAATCATTAGATATATAAGGATTGTAGTGTAATAGTTCTTCTTTAAGGATTTGGAAACATGTGATGAATAGTAACCGTAACCCAGAGAAGTAACTCTGTAAAAAGTTGATCTTTCATAAAACACATGATTTGGGGATGATAACCTTGAATATATACCCAAAGTTGGGATAATAATGATAAATAGATGTATATATAATAGTATTGTTGACCTTGAAAATGGATTTTGATTTAATGACAAAGTAATTCATGACAGAGTTTACTATATTTTTTTTGGGATTTATGAAATATATTCAATAATTTGAGATTTTATTTAAGGAATATGGGGAGAGTTAATCCTAGAAAGCATGAATGTTTTCATTATGATTTTTAAGTGACCAAGTTATTAACATATTAGATATAATACATTAAATTATAATTTTTGGGATTAATGATATATTGATTTTAGAATCATAGTGTATTTATTTCTAAATTTCTAGGTCTTGAATTTGGCCAGACATATTTTTAAGAGTTTTATGATTAAATACTTATGGATTGTATTAATATAATCCATGAGAATTATTATTTATGTTTTAGAAATTAATTTATTTATCTATATTAGATAACATATTCTAACCATTTTGTTTTTTGTTAATATCTAAAGATTATAGGAGTAGATTGTTATTCTTTTATGGATTATGTGATATGTTTAAATTTTATAGATGTTCTTAAGGCATGAAATATTCATCTAATTCATTATTTGGAATAAAATATGTGATTATGGTGGAAATTTATTAAAGGATAAAATTATAATTTTAATGTTATTATATTTAATCATGTTCCAAGTCTAGATGGTAAAGAAGTGCCTCAACTTTAGGAAAAATAATCTTAAGAAAAAAATGTTATCATATAACCTTCAATTCCGGTGAATTTATGGACTTTTTAACATATGTGGTTTATGAGTTTTTTATTTTTAACATTCTCAAAATCATTCAATTTATTATGATCAATGATCACTAGAAATTACTTTTCTTCAATTTTCATATATTCACTTCCCACTAACGTTATCCTATTTAGAATCATAGTTTTGTGGTGAAATTCACATTTCCCTTTCCCTCTTTATAAGGGGATGTTTTATTTACCCTTTTTACAATGTTGTATTTACACAAAGGTATTTTCAAATTTTAAACCCATGATTAATTATCACAAGTTAAAATTTAAAGGACACAATTTATTAAATGGGTGGGGAATGTAATACATTGATATTTTGAAAGAACACAATGTTCAATTGCGTGTACAATACCAAACACTGAGCTCAAACAAATCCCAAAATTTTATTATTTTAATATGTCCGTTATAAGTTAGCTTTTAAATTGGTGGGTATAAATAGTATTAATAAGATTATGAAATATATATAGGAAATATTTAGTAAAAAATTATTAATTAATTTATTTTTAATAAGCACTTGAATTTTAGTGAAGTAATTTTTTCTTCAAAAATATGTTTTCTTAAAAAATGGGTTTTCTTGATTTTTATGAGAATATTATAATTAATTTTTAGAAATTTTTGTAAATTTATTTTACAAAATAAAATTAATTTTTTGGTTTCATTATGTCAAAATTATCTTAGGATGAATTTTTGATAATTTTTTAAAAAGTTTAAATTTTTAATGAATAGTAAAAAAATACTGATTTTCATTAAAAAATGTTTTTTAAAGAATTTACAAAATAAAATTATAGGTTTTATTATTTTTAAAATTTAATTAGTTAATTTTAATCTAGTTTTAGTTTTTGAAATGAATTTTATACATGAATTTAGTGTAAAAACATTTTAAACTTTGAAGGGATTTTTTTTGTAAAACTGTTTTTCCTTGCATTTTTCCATCTTAATTTTAAATTAAATACTAAAACTCTTGTGTATTGAATTTCGAAAAATGGATTAAATATTATAAATCATGGGATACAAATTCAGTAAATATACCCCTTTTTATTTTTGTTCAATATTAATAGTAACCTTGATAATTTTTGTTACCACGGTAAAGGGTAAATATGGTAATTATGGGTTAAAATAATATGATAAGAACTATACAATAACCCTAAAACTTGTGCCAATTTTTTAGGATGAGTAATTTTAATCCATAATAATTCAATTTTTGAATATATGGCCTTTATTCCTATTTGGAAGTGATTATGATATTTATAATATTTTATTTAATGAAAAGTCAAAGATGGAACACTCATGTTTTTAAAAACTACAACATTTTTAATATGAGGTTATCTAAAGGTTATGTTAGACTATATATAAATATCATTATGAACTATAACATATTTATCTTCATCATGGTAATTTATTTTAAATTTTTAGTGGATAAATAATTACCTTAAATGCTTACACAGCGTTGATGCAGTAATTATTCAATTATTAGAAAAACTAATTAAATGATATTAAAAATATTAGAATAGATATAGTTATATATAATTAAATATATAAATACATTTTATATATTAATTTTAATTTTTAGTGATATAATAAAATACTAGGTTTGAATTATAAGTGTTACTTCTTATTATTAAATTCAAAGTAATAAATAGTACTAAAAATTGACATTATGAATATATTATAGTAAATAATATTTTATTAAATTACTAAAAATCCTAAAAATATTAAATTTTAAAAATTAAATGGTAAATTGTTAATTAAATCTACCATATTCCATTTATGGGTATTTTGGAATTTTATAGTAACATTATTAACCCTTTATGATAAAAATAGTGGTTACCATAGTTATGGTTAAAAATAACTAACTGAGGGGTTTATCAAAATTATAAGTCTTAAAATGATACCAAAACCTATTTAAAATATACCTTTTTATGTGATTAAGACCTTATACTATCTTATATTTTAATAAAATTCCATTTTGAGGCATTTTTCATGATAAATAAATTTATTATAATTTAATATTTTGAGAAATTCCAAAAGTTCCCCTCACCTGAATTATAAATGGTCACCTCCCCCTCACTTATTCAATGTACTTTGAGCCATAAATATTGACCATAAATTACCTAAATATATTAAAAACATCCTTATAAAAGTTACGGAGGTCCTAGGATTCAAAAAATACCAACCCTGGTGTGCTTAACATTAGATCCAAAAGAGTATTCTTTAAGAGAAGGAAATCGTCTTTACTGACTCCTTCAATTTAATTTATTCTTATACTTTCTATTAATGAATTTTACCCATTATAAAGTATTAATTCTAGTATAATAAATATAATTATATCTTAATATGTTTTTGGGACAACCGTTTTACATCTCTTCTCTATCCAATTAAAATTGAAAATGTCACTCGTGGGTAAGTATGACTTACCGTCTCCACGTAGCGGTGTAATTCATTTTTCATCACCACTTTACTCAGATGGTTATAAAGATGGAAATAATTATTATATATTATATTTATTAAATAAATATTATTTTTTAAATATTATTTACTATTCAACTTTCTTTCGTTCTTTCTTTTAGAAAATGGAAATAGCATTCATGCATATGTACGACCTACCATCTCCATGAATAGTGTATTTCATTTTTCCATCTCTATATTTATGGATGAATATATATATATATATATTTAATTTATATGATATTTAAAACATAAATAATATTATGGATATAATGTAACTATGATAAAAGTATACTGACCAGAACTACCAAATCAAAACATACATGAAAAATGAAGGAGTTACCACCTGAAACAGTGATCTTAACAATGAATTTATAATAAAATTATGATAAAATATTATAATTAAATAATATATGGTATGATATATATGAGTAGAGTTATTTAATATATTTATAATAAATCTATATTTATTATATAAGAGTTTGATACATGTATAAAGAAGATCAAAGCTGAGCTAATGGAGTTTCATCTTTCTTTTATTTGTGTGGGACATTTTCCATATTCACAAATTATTTTTTTTGTGTAGTTTATGTAGTACCCTTTATTCTATTATCTCCTTAATATACGTATTAATGGTATTTAATGTTTCATTTGAGCTTATTTCGTTCATGGGTTTTATGATTTAAAAATTACCACAATGGTAAAAGTTTATTTAGCAATCTCATCATTATTCGGGATTGTTTATGCTTAAGTTTTCATGGGGGAATATTTTTATTCATAGTACATGTTTTATAATTTTTTTTTATATTATCCTATTATTTTTAAAATTTATTTTCACCAATGTTTAACATTTTACAAAATGTTTTGAAAGGAATATCTTTGTCATTTTCCAAATGAGGAGGTACTTTTTGACTTTTCTGAAAAAATAAAGAAGGAATGTTTTTTTAAATTATATAGAAAGAAAATATTTTCCCACTGTCATGATTAATTAGTGATTTGAATATTAATTTATAAGTTTAAAATTTTATTTCTAAATAAAATATTTTCCTTTGTAATTTCACATCTTTTTTAAACTAAGTGATTTCAAAGTAAAAAAGTTTTTTTTCCTCAAGAAAATTTCTATGATCTTATTAAATTATTTTAATTTATGTTAATTTTTTGACTATTATTATTAATTGAGTTTGAAATCTTATGATACGATATAACATATTTTATTTAATGGTTTATCATCTATTTTATTAGGGATGTACTATTTTGATATAATTTTGCATATTACTTTGGATGGTTTATAATTATGTTTATTGATTGGGTAAGGTTATTAACATTTCTTGTTCTAGTTTCCATTATAATGTATATTTTTATCATGTTTCACCTCTTTCAAATGATAAATTCATTGTACTTAGTAATTGATAGGTGGGGCCCGCTATATCCCCTCAATGCATTGTTAGGTATCATGAGACATACTAGTTTGGGTATTGGATGAGGCCTTACCTATTTATGTATGATGAATTGGATGAAGCCTTAATGGTGTGTATTTGATGTCCAAAATTATTAATTCCCAAATTTTTACATTACTTATTGATTTTCATGTGATTATTGGATTATTTATGATGTCCATGGATAAGTTTTAGCTCATGTCATTATGGAATTATTTGATTTCCATTTATTCCCACCATATTATGCTCAAGTTATTGATTAAATGACATGTGTTTTAGTTATTTATCTTGAAATACTAATTATACCTTATATATTCATAGTTTCCATAGTACACTTACCCTTACTGAGAATCTTATCTCACCCTTTGTTTTGTTTTGTTTTCCCCAGGATACAGGGAATGGTTTTGTGTTTGATATTCAATGATACACTAAGTAGAATAATTACATTTTCAAAGATTTTGTGTGTGTGTATTTTATGTTTTAAAATGTATTATGAAATTCAAGTGTGTACCTATTTTTCCAATAATATTAAATTTTTCATTCCTTTAGGATTCAATTAATTGTATTTATCTATAATGTAATAAAGTAACCACCAACTCTGGGATACTAGAGTTAGGGTTTTTACATATAACATTGAAAACTAAGAACAATAATACCTTGCCTTAGTAACCTGGAATTACTATAATACAATATCTTTATTATGAAATAGTTAAATAATCATATTAATATCTGAAACATTACTATATATACTTTAAACTATCCCCAAAATAATAAGACAAAAGAAAAAAACATGATATGATACCATTTCTTCTTGAACTGGATCAGACTGACCTGACACAACACCTGATCTTGTTTGTGACAAGGCCTCAAACATGCCCCCATACTCCAGAGGCTACCGAATAGTGGAGAGGGTATAAAGTGATATAATGGGGGCATTATAAGCTTAGATCAGAGTATAATAACAATAAAAGTAAACCAAACATAGACACATACATGAACATTAGAGCATGTATAATAAATAAATAAAATAGAAGCATGATATATCAGATAAAATGCAACATACTGTCATACAAAATATCAAGGATACAACAAAAACTGACCACCCACTGGGATGATCACATATAAATAATGAATTAATGAAATAAAATACACAAGGATACACTACCAACTCTGAGTTGTACCTTGTACCAGGACTCCACAACTATCATACTACATCATATCAATTATCAAACCCCACAAAATAAGTCCCACTTGATCATGAAATATTTTCCATCCCCCTATATCCACTATTTCCTATGATAAAAATAAAATTAGATATAAATTATACATGAGAACCAAAGTTATCATATAGGGGGTGAGAAATAAATATTAGTATGCCACCCCCAATAGTGGTTCTAACATATAATATCAAAACAAGTGCATGAAACAAGTGATATGAAACACATGATATGAACATCCTAGTCCAAAAATAATAACATATGGAATAAAAATAAATAATAGATTTAAATAAGGAAAGATGATAAACATAAAGAAAATAGTAAACCTAAGGTTACATTTTAACATCCGATGTAAATCTACCCTCACTTTTTCCTAAGACAGAGGTTTTATAGCACATGAATCGACCGTACACACACCATCCAATGCATCCTCTAGATCATAAAGATATCCAAGACATCCAAAGAATTAGTAAGAAATGAATTTAAAACCCAATGATCTCATCATAGTAATCCAAGACAACAACACATTCTATAAGGATCTAGGACTTTTATTTGAACTAGTGTTAGGAACCTCTAGGTTGATACAACTAGATATCCTATCAAGGACCTAGATGTCATGAAAAAATAATTGGTCTATAATATTGAAACCCTCAAATCTAATAATGACTGATCATGTTTACTAGGGAGACTAAACATCCATAGATAACATAGCCTACTTTTTGAGTACCTCAACATCTCATGATCCCGATGACCCTCTAGAGAGGGAGTATTACTAAATAAGAAGGTGGTGCACTCATTTAGATCATCTATTACCTAACTAGACCTGCCCAACAACAACCACCCAATAATGGAGAGTATCCAATAAATCTACAGGATAGATCCCTATCTAATAATATCCCAAGGTTCTTTTGTCATATCTATCATGTAAAAAGAAACATACTCAAACATTTATGAAATAATCTATAAAACAAAAGGAACAATGTCAGAAAAGACTTGAATCCTTCCTCATCAATGATGAAATATTAGCCTCAACCTCCCGGGGTAAATTGCTCACAAAGAACCCTCAATAGTCCTTTGAAAAAAATGTATGAATAGAAAAAAATACAAGGGGTTTCTATAAAAAAACCAAACCCTGGGATATGCCCATCAAAGAAACCAAAACTAGCCTCCAACACACAATCTATCCTCAAAAAACACTATTACCATAAGGGAATCAAAAGGAAATTATATTCTTGTATGAGAATCTTCAAACAACACAAATCCCATAAGGTAATCCTAAAATAATTCTAGTCCCATAAGGAAATCCTCAAAAAAGTACCTCGATTGCCTCTCAAGCTCAATGCTATAGAACCCAATTGTTCCCAACACCCTATGATGCTAACCCAACCCAAGGATCTCACTAAACTAAACCTTTATAAATATACTCACAAAGCTCATCCAAGAAACTACTTGATACCACCTTCCATGATATATCCAAATAACCTAATATTATGCACATGGAATCCTTAAGCCATAGTGGCCAACAAGTACACAACCCTCACCTGATCCCCAACTCTCACATCCCAACCCGTAAAAGGTTTTGAAATCAAAACCTTAAAGAAATACTACCTCTAAAACTTACCCAATCCAAAATACCATATAGATGGAATCCTTTTCTTAAAGGATTATACCATCATGATAAATGTAAAAAACACTCAGAACAGACTACTTAGAAGTTCAATTCAGAATCTAGGTAAATAATATAACAAAATACCATTATGGAGGGATTTCACAACATACACCTCAGGTACACTATGTGTACCTCAAGAAAGACTCCCTGTTTGTGTATCTTGTCCAAAATAGAATGAAACTTTATAAGTGTTTGACATTTTTACAACATAAATGGAATTCTACCCACAAGAAGTGCTTGATAATGTACTTGGCCATATACCCCACATTGGATCAGACCCAAAATTCTACATGACCTTTGTCCATTTACTATACAATGGATATATATGTGTAACACACACAACCATATTCACTCACATGGGGTGTCTGGTCATTCCCCTAAACCCACTTTGAGTGGATTAACATGGTTTGTTCCAAACACACACACACTATTTAACACTTAAATTTGATCTATCACTCAAAAATAAGAACACATGAAGTGTGACTCAAGAACACACACCGTGTGATTGGGATTTCTTGAATGAAAAACCCTTTGATAAGCCCCGAAACCCTCGATTCTCCCCCAAAACACTCTAGATTGGCCATTAAGTGGTCCCAAAAAAACCAAAAATAAGATTAAAACTAAAAAATATGAATTAAATTATGAAAAAAGTAAAAATTTAAAAGAACCTACCTATAGGTGTAAAACACCGAAGATTCATGTCTGATTCGTTTTGTATATCTATAGAATCCTGATCCACCTCTTTGGATGATCCCTGTAAATGAAACCTACCTCTCAATATCCCTTTATGTCTTGGCCAAATATGATGAAGGGGGAGAACCTTGGGCATGTGTGAGAAGCCATATGTGAGGAGAGGATAAAAAAAAGAAAAAAAAAGAAAAAAAGGAGGAAAAAGTAAATGAAAAGGAAAACAGGGTCCTGATCCCAAGATCAGTGCCTGAGACAAGTTTACACCTTGCTTAAGAAAAACCCCCATTTCCAAATCTACCGTAGAGTATAAATTACAATATTAGGCTTCAATCATAATACATAACCATTCAAATGTGTGCAAATAATTAATAATTAATTAACTAAATATTAAATATTTCATGAAACTTCAAATGGATCAAAATTACACTAAAAAATATCATAGGGTAAACACCATATTCTACCCCCTTCCATGTGGGCTTGGAATTCTTCCTAGCCCATAACTAAAACTGAGTACCTCTAGCATTAGATTCCACCAAGGAGAATTATGAGTACCACTGGGCTGCCAACTTAGTGGTACTCATAATTCTCCTAGGTGAAATCTTATGCCAGAGGTCCAAAGTTTGAGTTTTGGGGGAGGTGGAATAAAACCCCAGATGGTATTTCCAGCATGTGGATATTTAGTGGAGAGGCATTTGGATGCCACATGTAAGCCTGATGAACCAACTGATTAAGGTGTGGAATTGGTCCCACTGAGGGGGTTGTTTTAAATACAAGCTATTATGAAAAATTTATTTTGAAAATGTTTCAAACCTATGTGAATTTTTTTTAAAAGAAATTATTTAAATAGAAAGGTAAGTTTTACCTTGGTTTCTCAAAATGAAATTTGTTTTAAAGGTAAATTTTTGGTTTTTGAAATGATATTACCTTATTAAAGTCTATTTGATGGATTTTTTATAATTGGTGTGTTTTATTAAAGTCTATTGGTTCATGTAAGTCGATGTTTATTCTGTGTTGGTTAATACCCTTGATGAATTCCAAGTTTCTTTGGCTATTTCCATGTTTTAGTAGGTGGATTGAAAGTAGTGAGAGATTAAGCGAGATGATCTAAGAGAGATATAATGGGGGATGTATTTTTTTTTAATTATTCAAGAAGATTTAACTATCTTGAGTTCATATGTATAATAATTTGGAGGATTTATTGGAGATTAAACAAGGGGATTATAGTGAACATAGATTTAGGGTCCCCTTTATAAACTTGATTAGTTGGTTTTAGAATTTTCTACCCGAGGAGAGAAGACATGCATAGATTTTTGAATTTTTTTTTGATATATGTAATTCAACATTCCATCTTGAATTTTCAACTTAAATCTTAGTAATAAGTGAGATATTGAGAATAGATCA
The DNA here is from genome assembly GCA_963277665.1 of Viscum album. Taxonomy (NCBI): domain Eukaryota; kingdom Viridiplantae; phylum Streptophyta; class Magnoliopsida; order Santalales; family Viscaceae; genus Viscum; species Viscum album. The sequence continues at coordinate 330,813,289 of OY728144.1, read as the reverse complement.
TATATAAAGGGTTGCTTTTGAAGAAGGGTTCTAGTGAAGAACCCTCTCGAGAGGTTGAGAAGGTGTAGTTTAATTCTTTAGGTTGCGTGTCTCGATATTCAAAGAGGAATAAGGCGAGGTTGTCTTCTAAGGATGGGAAATAGATTAGTGCTCTAGGGTTGAGTGGTTGGAGGTTTATTATTCCTATAGAGATGATACACTGGTGTGATTATATGGGGATCAATTAAATTAAATAATTTAATTTATTTATGACACAATGATGTTGCAGTAATTTCCTAATTAATGAAATAATAGAATAATTTATATTATAAATATCCCAATAAATGTAATTTGAGACTTTTTATGAATTAAACTAATTTTCTAGGTTAATATGACATATTATGGTTGGTTATATGAATTTTTTTTGAAGCAATAATGCTATTATGAATTTAGAAAAAACAAAATACCAAATAGTTTCAAAATTTACATAAAAGAGTTTTTTAAAAAAATATTATATTATTAATTGATATTCTATTCCTAAAAATCTAAGGATCAGAAAAAAGACTTATATTATGATATTTTTATCATTAATGAACCATTTTGGGTTATCTTAGAAGTATATACTATGTTTATTAACCATGTAATATAAAAATACAAAGACACATGGTAAATGTCAAACTATTTAACTAAGAGTTAAATCTAAAAGAAAAAGTTAATATAGTGACCCAAAGCTATATAAAACTTATTGGTTGAGTGGTTTTAGACCCATAACCACCTTATTCTTTAAATAATCCATTTTTGAGCAATTAGATACTGAAAATGATTTTATTATAAAATAATATTTCTAGCTTTTCTTATGGTGCCTCTCACCCCTCTTATAAAAGGGCACTCCCCCTTCTCTCTAATTAACACCTTCAAAGCCATTTGGATCAGAAAAAATCTTCCCAAATACCCTCCCAAATATCCTCCATTCATCCTAGAGACCTTACTTTAGTCAGAAAGCCAACCTAAGGAGCCCTTTTGATCAAATCAAAAGGAAGAACCCAAAGAAGAGGTAAATATTTCATCACCTCTTTCAAGTTCCTTTCTTCTTTTAGTTCCTCTTTATTTGTTGTTTCCATTATAAAATAATAACTAAAATATATTCTATATAATGTTATGTTATTATAAATATGGTACAACCATATTCATTATTCTATCCATCCTTTGAATGACATGTCACTATACGTGCGTACGTACGACTTATTGTCTCCACGTCGTGGTGTAATTGTTATTCAATACATTATTATTTGGATGGGTATAATAATGATGTTTAATTGATGTAAATAATAAATATAAAATGATAATGATTATGTATATATGATATACCATCTGATTATATATTATTTTAATATCAAAATAATGATATTGTCACTCGTGCGTACGTACGGATTACCGTCTCCACGAACATGATGAGATTCTTTCCTCATCGTATCCATTCAAGACTAATTTTCATAAGATAATTAAAAATAATGTTTAAAGACTTGATATAATTCTAGATATGAATAAGATATATTCCATCCATAACAAATAAGACTTACATAACAAATCATATAAAGGAAAACGAATCAGTTAACACCTGAAGCGACGATAATACTAAGATATTATTAACAAAGCAATATTAAAAGATCATATATGATATCATATTAATGTATATGATTCTTGTATAATTTAACAACAATTATTTTACCATTATACAGGATTCTAACCTACCCTAAACCAAGGAAAAGTACAAGGTAAGGGTTAATTTCATAATCTCTTCATTATCCGACGTTGTTTATACGTAATTATCTACTAGGACCTACTTATCATCCACATCCATGTTTCTTAAAAATATATTCCAAAACATTATTACTATTTTATAAAATATGGGTTAAATTCATTTATACCCTTTTTTTACTTTTTATAAGATTTTTATAAAGGAATCTTTTTGTCATTTTCCAAACAAGGTCCTTTTTAACCTTTTCGACAGAATTAAGGTAAGAATTTATTTTTTAGCTCATACGGCAGGTGTGGCTATTTTCCACCATTATAAAATTGTAGAAGCTTCCCTTACAAGATTATAAGAATATTTTCAAAGTAAATTTTTTCTTTTATAATTATGTGACTTTTAAATGATTTCAAAAAATGAGATATTTCTCTCAAATAGTTTTGATTTCATCTATGTCAACATCCTTTGATGGATTTTAAGCTTATTTGAAGTTGATTTATTATGATACAGATATTCCATATTGTATTGAAGGTTTTGTGATGTGTTTGACTATGGATGTGTTATTTTTATAACATTCATGGTTTATGGAGAAAGTATTGACATTTCATATGCTAGTTTTAATACAAATGTTTATGTTATGTTTTGACCTGTTCATATGAGGAATGCGTTGGACTTAGTAAGTGACGAGTGGAGCCCACTATAGATCCTCTATGCATCGGTAGGTCTCATTAGATAAACTAGTGTCTTGGCATAAGGCCTTGACAAAATCTTTTTTTTAGTCTTGGCACAAGGCCTTGACTATGTGGTTATGATTGTCTGGAATTATGCATTCCATAATTATGAAAGTGGTTATTGATATTGAATGTGATTATTAGACTAGTAGAATATCCATGTGAATAAGTAAATGGAATTATTTCATTTTATTTTTTACATATTATTATTAAATTAATGTTTAAAAGGATTTTGTTTTAGTTATACACTGCCTTAAATGTTTATGCTTATTTATGAAAGTTTCTGCTATATTGTTATCCTTACGGAGCATTTGACCTCACCCCTTTCTATGTTTTATCTTTCCAAGGATGTGAAGAAGTATTTTATAACTGACCTGAAGGGATAGTTTGAGGGGATATGAGTGTGGACTATGGAGACTATGTTGTTGTAGTTTTTCACTTTATGATGTAATATAAGACTTATGAATGTATATAGTGTTTCAAGGATACTAAACTAATCGGTCTTTCGAGACTTAATATTTTGTGATATACCAATGTTATGTAATAATGCACCAAATCTAGGTAATTGGGGTTGGGGTGTTACAGTTGGTATCAGAGGAAGTTTAGTACAAACTTTGAAAGTTAGATTTAGATAAACTCTGATTAGAGCACGTAGCCCTTAGATAGACTTTGAGGATTAGTATATATAAACTTCCTAGAATTTTGGTATTGTAGAGATTTTGTGAGTTTTCCAAGCAATACATCCCTATCTAGATACGAGCAGGTAGAGGCTGCTCTGACACAGATATACCTAGGGGTAAAACCTGAAAACACCGCTTTGAGCTAGACTCAAATGAGAAATGGTGCATGACAACGGGCCTTGCGACACTCTTGGTTATGACACTCCCGGGGGATATGCTTATAATAATTCTCATTTTATTTAAAAACTATTATGAAGGGTTTATGAGTATATACTTCCTCAAAGAAAACATTTTTTTATAATTATGGATTATGTCCATAAAATGTTCAATTTATGTTAAGTGTTTTAGAAGTTTGGAAGTATGTATTTCGATTCATAAACTAATCTAGTTTATTCTATTGTTTATAAATGGTGCCTAGTGGAAGGAATGGAAACCGTATCAATGCATGCACTCCATGTAGGGATTTCCCTCTTGCTCAAGATAATTATAGTGGAGTTGGTGATACAACATGGTGCTGACCAGCTAATCATCATACTAGGACAACTCACTCAGGTTATGAATAATAACCTTACCCGTATGGACCACCCTGATCCACAATGTGGAGGATCAATGTTAGATCGCTTCATGAGGAAACAACCACCAACATTCAATGGGAGTAAAAATCCATTCGTATATGAGCAACAGATAAATTCCTTAGAGAAAATATTCCATGCCTTGGGGAGTAGTGAAAGGGAAAAAGTTATCATGGCAGTTTACCACCTCACTGTAGATGCTGATCAATGGTGGTCATTGATTCAAAACACAAAGGAAGTTGATTAAGTATCAAATATGGAATGTAGGGAGTTTAAAGATATTTTCTTAGAAAAATACTTTCCTCGTGACCATCGAGTAGATATGGAAAGACAATTTCTGAGTTTGAGGAAAAAGGAGGATGAAAATGTCACAATGTATGAGGCTAACTTTACAAGGTTAGAAAGGAATGCTGCAGATTATATATGTAACCCAAGTAGTAAGATTGATCATTTATTTTATGGGTTAAAACCATTTCTCCTTCAAGCATTAGTCTCACAATCCTTCTCGTGGTATGAAGATATTATCTCATGTGCAATCAAGACAGAAATATAATTATCTAAGTCTTACGACTTTAATGAAAAGCAAGAGAAGAAGAGATCTACTGATCAATATGGAAATGAAAATAAGGGGAAGAAGGGAAAATTTGAATATCCATCCTGTAGTAAAGGTGGGAAGAAACACCCTGGTACTTGCTTGAAGGGAATGTGAGTCTGTTATAAGTGTGGTGAAAAAGGCCACCAAGATCGTGATTTCAAGGGGAAGAAAGAAGCTACCGATGTTCAATGATACAATTGCAGGGATATGGGACATTATGAAAATAAATTTCCTAAGATTCAGTGTAACTTACCTCAGAAAAGGCCAAGGGATCAAGGCCAAGATTATGCTATCACTATTGCTGAGGTAGAAGCTCCGAAAGACGTGGTGGTAGGTAATTTAATGGTTTCCTCAAGTTTAGAAAATGTTTTATTTTATTATATATCATCACATTGTTTCATGTCTTGCTAGTTTGCTAATAAAATTAGATATTTCCTATTTAATTTAACAAGGGAGTTGTCATTTAAAACTCCTAAGGTAAGTATCATCGCAACAAAGTTTTGTGAATCCTTTCCCATTAGAGCATATAAATGTTCTTTATCTGCTGATCTCATCATCATACCCATGATTGAATTTGATATAATCCTCATTATGGATTGGCTTTCGGACCATGATGTGGATATTTATTATAAGAAGAAGTAGGTTATGATTTTTGATGATGATGATAAAGAACACCTTATATATAGAGCAGAATCATCACCACCTGATTGTTATCTAGATCTACTCCTAGTAGCTCATCTAAATTCAATTATTGAGGAGGAAGACAATGAAATAACTGTGGGTGAGGAAGGAAATTTTCAAATAAAGGATGTACCTATTGTAAAAGAATATGTTGATGTGTTTCCAGAAGATTTACCTGGGCATCCTCCAGAATGAGAAATTGAGTTTTCCATTGATTTAATTCCTGGAACAAGGCCCATATTGAAGACCCCTTATAGAATGGAAACTGTAGAATTAGTGGAACTAAATAAACAACTAGAGTAATTGAGTAATAAGGGATTTATTCGCCCTAGTTTTTTTCTATGGGTAGTCCTTGTCCTTTTTGTTAAGAAGAAAGATGGATCTATGAGGTTATGTATCGACTACAAGGAGATCAATGCTATAATAATAAAGAACAAGTATCACCTACCTCGCATTGCTGAATTATTTGTCCAACTGCATGGAGCTCAATACTTTTCAAATATTGACCTTCGATCTGGATACCATCAAGTTGTGTGTGAAGAAGGAATATACTCCGATGACAACATTTCGAACCAGGTACGAGCATTACGAGTTTATAGTAATGCCTTTTGGATTGACTAATTCACCTTATGTATTCATGGATCTAATGAATAGAGTTTTAAAGGAATATCTTGATGAATTTTTAGTGGTATTTATCAATGATATATTTCTATAATCCAAAATCTATGAAGATCATGAAAATCACTTGCGCATTGTCCTGAATACTCTTAGAAGACATAGATTATATGGAAAGTTTAGCAAGTGTGAATTATGGATTCAGGAGATTTCTTTTCTTGGCCACATTGTCTCTAAGGATGGAATCTACGTTGATCCTTCTAAGAAAAGGGCAATCCAAGAATGGCCAACACCGACAAGTATAAATGAGGTACGAAGTTTTATTGGTTTAGCAGGTTATTATCACCGTTTCGTCCAGAATTTTGCCCGGTTGGAAAACCCATTAACAAACCTCTCACAAAAAGGGGTTAAATTTGTTTGTAAAAAAGAGTGTGAAGAATGTTTTGAATAACTAAATAGAATATTATTCAATGCTCCTATATTGACTCTACCATCGGGGAATTATGGGTTCGTTATTTATAGTGATGCATCGAAGAAAGGACTTGGTTGTGTCCTTATGCATAAGGATAGGGTTATTGCCTATGCATAATGACAACTGAAAATTAATGAGCAAAACTATCCTACTCATTATCTTGAGTTAGAAGTTGTAATCTTTGTTTTGAAGATTTATAGACACTATCTCTATGGTGACAAATGTGACATTTATACTGATCACAAGTGTTTGAAGTATATTTTCTCATAGAAAGAACTCAACATGAGGCAAAGGAGATAGTTTGAACTACTCAAGGATTATTATTGCATGATACACTACCATCCGAGGAAGGAAAATTAGGTGGCATATGCTTTGAGCAGAAAGGATCATGGAGTTTTGAACAATATAAGAATTCAAAGGGATACTATGTTCATGGATCTAGTGAAGATGGATATGGGAATCACCATGGAAGGTGAAAGATCAATACTTTTTCAAATGGTTGCCAAACCATCTTTACTAGAAAGGATAAAGAGTTCTTAGACCAATGATAAAGAGTTTCAAAAGAATATTAAAGCTTTTAATGATGGGAGATTGAGTGACTTTGTGTATGAATATGGAATTTTGAAATTTGGGAAGAGAATTTGTGTTCCCAGAATACCTGATCTAAAAAGAGAATTGTTGGATGATGCTCATAGTTCTAATTTCTATATACAACCTGGGAGCACCAAAATGTATAGAGATTTGAAGGAACATTTTTGGTGGGACAAAATGAAGAGGGTGATTACTGATTTTGTGTCAAGATGTATAGTTTGTCAACAAGTGAAATCTGGAAGGCAATATCCTGGATGAGTCATGAAACCTCTTCCCATACCGGAGTGGAAATGGGATAATATTACGATGGACTTTGTCATGGGACTACCAAAGACTCCTAGAAGTAATGATGCAATATGGGTCATTTTTGATCATCTTTCCATAGTGGATTTGATCTATAGTTTCAATAGTTTTGTTTTTGGAAATCCTAGGTGAGTTCACTCCCTTCCCTCCTTAGTATTATTCCTAGTTACTCATTCATTATTCATCTAAAGAGGGTTTTAATTGTGGTAAAAATTGGTTTGGGTGATGTTATTAATAAAGTTTGATAATTAGTGGTGTGTTCTAGGTTATTTATCACTCTTTGTTGTGATTCTAGAATTTTGGGGGTTGTCTCTTCACCTCATCTTCACACATAAGTTTGTAAAATGTCGGTTGTGGTAGGGGATCTCAAGTATTATCTCCCATCTTCTGGAATTTATATGCTTGAATATGCTTATTGTATTTTCTCCCAAGTATTCTATTGTGATTTTTTGGTGTTTTTGTTTATGGGGAGGGGGAAAACATATAGAAAATATAACTTCCAAGAAGATTTGAATTTAATAGAGAATATAAACTGGGTGTGTGTAGTTGGGTGTGAATTATGATTTATATACTATTATGATGTATTGATTTCTACGAAGGTTGTTTATTATTATGCCTTATTATTATTATTTCCATTGGAAACCATGCCACCCTTGTAAACAAATTAATTATTTAAAGGAGGTAATGTGGAATAAAATTATGTAAAATAAAACATGAAATCTATATTGATGAATTTGAGAATGTTTAATAATGTTATTTATTATATATTAATATACTGTCAACATATAAGGCATCAAAATCAATTTCATCCCCTACTATTCATGGTGCAAAAATAAACCACCTCAACCTCTCATCAATCATCACCTATTGTTCATTATAACCACAAGCTATCACAACCCGTGTGTATATTCCAACCTCTAGCCATTATAGGCCATAAAAATCCTTCCACATCAACTCCTCTTCTACACATTGATTCCCCACAATATCATCCATAATAAAATAAAAATGACATAGCAATCATGCATTAAAAACATATATAAAAAATTACTACACCATCAGATAGAAAAAAATATGGATCATTAAGTTCAATCATCTAATGAAGTATTCATGCCCCCAATTCATCATTTCACATACCATTTCATTCCACATAACTCTACTCCATAACATTTATTATACATACTCACACATCCAATATTTACAAGCATGTTAATATTTCTCTTGAGTAAGATAACCTTACCGATACCTGAATGTTTTGGGTTCTAGTTGTTTTCCCTAACATATATAGGTTTTGGGCTCAGTGGAAGCACCATTTTTGGCATGGAAATCTTATATTTTAATATTAATTTATGAATAATCAATTATTTCCAGGAAAAAATATCATATTCAATTAAAACTAGAGATTAAATGACTAGAGGAAAATGATAGAACTAGGGGAGGAGGACCTTCTGATTCTCGCTCAAATTTACCCAAGAGATGAAGGTAGAACAGTCCTTATAGTTTAACTTGGGTTATCAAATCCTCAGAGACCTAATAAGAAAACTATCAACACATACATTCTATGGATTTATTTTGGATGTGAAGGGACCAACTTGGGTTGATTTTAGATGGGTTTAAGGTATCACTAATAGATTTAAGTTAATTAAAAATAAGATAATGAGTTGATCCTAGGTTATCGCTTGGGGTGCATTGGATGAATTCCTTTTTTAATGACTTCAATTTCCTATATTTGATATGGGTTCATTTAAGAAGATCAAAAAACATCATCACTTACTGGTTTAATACCTACAACCTTTAATACTAATCACCTATACACTTGAAGGATCAATGTTTTGAGCACTTCAAGGTAAAAGTTCGTATTATCACTTGAAGTGTGTGGCCTTAAATTCAACAAGGATGAAGGAGTTTAAAGATATTCAAACAAAATTATAAATTAAAATAAGTGATTATAAATTAATGGAGTGAGAAATAACATCCAAAAAATCCCATTTCTACTCTCTTAGATCAACCCATAAAAGAGTTATCCCTCAATTTATTCTATGGTTTCAATGGAAGCAGAGAGTAGACTCATGAGGGAGGAATTAGAGAAGTAAAAAAACAATAAAAAGAAAGTAATCACTCCACCATTGTGTGAAGACTATCACAAGGTATGGTGTGAATAAATTCAAACCTTAATGAAATTATATCAAAGTGATAAGAATAAAAAAAAAATAAGATGAAAGGAAGAAGTTTTATTAAGAACTAAGGTGATACGAACAACTTACATGAGAAAGAAGAACGTTACAAAGCTAAATTGACATAATAACATTACAATGAAATCAAAGCTCCAAGGATGATAAAATACTCTACCAACAATAACTTAAACAGGAAAGTTTGAATCCTTGGGTTGAGCCTACAATAGTGGAAGTCACCTCAATTATTGGTGGTGGGCCTAGGTGGGTGGAATGTTAAGAGAGAGTAGACTTTTCCACCCTTGACCTGAGGTGGCATCCAAATTGCTTCCACTGAATAGATGCGCCTAGAGGACCTTATATATGGCCGAATTAGAGTAGGCCATAGAAGGAAAAAATGAATCTCTTGATTTCCTATACCTCTCTGTAAAAGTTAATACCAAAAGAATATTTTGTTTTCGATATATTATTAAATTGGTGGGATGATTTTATGGTCCTCAGAATCTGGCCCATAATTTTATCTCCAAATTGGACCACCTTAATAACCACCATTAAGGCTGAATTAGCACAATATCCTACAGAATTATTTGTTCCTATATATGTCTTCTAGAATCACAAGAAAGTTGGGCTTCATTGGGCCTGTGTATTGGGCCCCACATTCTCATAAGTGGGCTGGTGTCCAATCCACCTTCTCCAGAATTGTTTGCATGAAATCCCATTTTTGTGGTCTTACAATGTGAATATTCCAACACTCCATAAGTATCAATTGTTCCCAATATAATTAGAAACCTGAAAATTAAATATGAAAAAAAATCAAGATCATTGGGTACTTTAAATGGTGTTAAAAAATGTACCACATAATAGTGCATTTTAAGAAGGTATTACAATCATAATGTGAAATGATGTTCAAAGTGTAAAATGAACTAAAATGCTGTTTATGAATAATAAAGCACATTAATATTATATATATTAAAAATTAATATTAGCCTCATTTATTGGATAATCACCTTAACATGTAATTTATAAGAAGGTATGGAGTTACATCAACTTTTAATTACATCTTTACTTGATGATCCACTTGACTAGATTTCATCATACCAAATTTTCACTATAGGATAAAAGTGATGAATCCATATAGCAGTGATCCACACATGCACCATAATATTTAAATGTTTCTGTATAATCATTTGTTGTTATCATGGTTGATCATGATCTCATGCATTATTCATGGTTGATCGCACTTGGCGGAGGAAGAACTCTTGATGTTCTCTTTATAGATTGAGAGAGGTGGAAGGGGGAACATGTTCTAGATCTCTAGATCTCTCTCTAACAATTTATTTATAATAATAGTGATTCAGGAAAGTGATATAAAAAGATATTTATTATGGAAGGTTTAGGGTTTTCCGATCTTAGAGAATCCCCTTTATAACTTTATAATTCTTAATTGACCCCATGTACAATAATAATAATATTATTATAATTAATATATTGGCATGTGGAACAATTTCAGAATATAAATAAATATCATTCATACCATTACCATTAAGACAATTAAGTTCAGCCACTCTCCCTCATCAACATTTACCGATCCCTGAATAATGACTATTTATTTAATAAATAAACTTCACTGCATTATTCACTGATAAAAAAATATTATATTCTATAAACCTTGAAAATAAATATTTATTATTATTTAACTCACAAATTATTTGTAATAACTTGTGATTAAATCATGGAGATCAAACAAACATGAATAAATATTATTTATTCTAAATTGTTAAATTCAATCGGTAAATTGAACTGAGATTGTCGATATATATGGTATGTAACCCTCAACGACTCTTTCTTAGGGTAAATATGAATAAATTCCTAAATTAAAAGGTTAGTGTCTAAAAACACACTAAGGAACTTATAGAATAAGAAGTTAATGTCACAACAATATCCAACCTTATATTAATGCTTACCATGAAATATAGTCCCTTTTTTCTGATATCTCAAATCAAGTTAGTTTTCAATGAGCCTATACCTAAGCGGTAGAGTTCCTGAATGGAATAAAAGAGAATCAGGATCAAATTTGGGTGAAGGAATATTTTCAGATCACTGTAGCAGTACTGTATCAGGTACTATTTCGTATTTTAGCAGCCCAAACTATTCATATGATTTTTCTTTCAGGCGACCAATTTAGTCCTTGAGTCCTTTAGGCCTTTGGGAGACTGAATACTTCAATATTTTAAGGACTAAAAGCCACATCAAGGCCTTTGGGCCACCTCAAGGCATTTTCGCCACCTAAAGTCCTTCGAGCTACATGATGTGAAGAAGCAACCAGATAGACTCTACAAGGAACAAGATCTAGATAATGATTCTGAGTAGGAAAATTCACTAGATAAGAGCTAAATGGATTTGGAAGAATGAGAGGGTATAGAAACTTACATCACTACTTGGCCTATGTGTCTCTGTACAAGGCAGCTAGTCAAATAAACATGTGAATGTGGAGAGCTGGCATCATGATATAGACACTGGGGAGGTAGTTCTGAGTAGTCATAGTCTGGGATGAATTCCACTAAGACATTTGGTCCATGTAATGTGTCACTAAGCATATGGGACATGTAGGGGTTCCCCCTCAACCCTTAAAATGGGGGTTATCAAGAAGGAATAAAAATATAAGGCCTTGAAGCCATTCAGGAAATCATGCGGGTTGTATACTAGTTCCGTCAACCTTTTTGCTCGATGTCAGTTTATTTGAATTTATGGAATTTATCTCTCCCACTAAACACTATAGAAATGGATCATCTAGGCAGTTCTATTCCATTAGAGTGTAGGAGATATCAACCTCTGTTAATGGATATAATGGATAAATATTTTCTTGCATTATCTTTTAATGTAATATCACTCATGATATACCCAATATATCCTACCTATTCAAGAGCTTATGCCATTACAATTTTTTCAATACATAAAATTTCATGAGTCATGATATCCATTAATAATAATATAAAATTCTATGGATTAATACATACATTCGCTGATAGGAACATCCAACAACACATGGAAATGTGGATTTACTATTGATGCGTCTATTATTATAACCTCTTATTTTGAATATTTATAAGGAGGAATACCATGAGCATGTGTCTCGATGTATTATGATCTCGCTACCCCTTATAGTCTATATCATCCATGTCCCATTATAAAAAATCATATGGATATAGAAAAATATTAAATAATACTATTGTGGACCCTCTAGGCTCTCATCATAGTAGGAAATTTCCATGATCTTTTAGTGTGACGTATATTATTAGGACATTATCACATGAATATTTCATGAATATAAGCAATCATGATGTGATAAGAAACTTATTTAAAAATGAAAACATATATTCAAGTACTAAGGAAGTTGTTTCTTGGGAACGTAATCCAATAAAACCCACTTTCATTAGATCCATTTGATAAAAACTCTAAATTCACTAGTTCTCACATGATATTGATGCCTCTACTGAGATAGTTCCTTTATCAAGGGGAATTCCATGTTCTAATCAGTGTATTTTCTTATAATTTCAATTTCTTCTCATTAAGAAAAACCACTGAAGAGATAAAACATCTAAATCATGTTCTTTTTCTCTTTTTATGACCTTAGCTCTTTGGAAAGGGCCACCATTGTAGTGTTATCACAGTAAACTGTGAAAGGGTCTTGAATTCTAGGAACCACATAAATCTCCTGGACAATGTTGTGAATCAAAACTACTTTATCGACTATATAAAAAGATGAAATATACTCAGAATTTTCTTTAAAATCAGTAACAACCAGATTCTTTAGAGCACTTCCATATCATAGAACCTCCATTGAGACAAAAATAACATATACATACTATGAATTCAGATCATTCTAATATTTCTAAAAGCTAGAATGTATATGACCCCTGATGAATACCTATTCATCTCCTCCATACACCATGAATATATCCTTATTTCACCTTAGATACTTTAGGATATCCCTAAAAATAGTCCAATACTGCTCACTTGAATTCTCTTGATATCTACATACCATGATCAAATATAAAAAAATCAATCCTAATATATAACATTAAATACTTGATAGATCCTATCATATAATAATATGAGGTCTTACCCATTATCTCACTTTACCTTGTTTTTGAGGATACATTTTCTTGGAAATATGTATACCACATGACACTAGAACTAATACCCTTTTGGATTGTTCCGTAAAGAACCTATTCTGTATTTGTTCAATGTACATTCTTTGAAATATTCTAAGAAGCCTCTTGGTTTTATCATAACTGATCTTGATCCCTTGAATATTGGTAGGTTCATCTAAGTTCTTCATAGAGAAGAACTTGATCAACCACACCTTAACCAATTGTAAGGCTGGTACCTCAGTTCGAATTAGTAATATTTCACTAATATGTAATACTATAAAAAATATATACCCCTACTAAACCACTTTTAAACACATGGATCACATTTTTTCTTTATGAAACCAAGTTCTTTTGGGTCTTTATGAAAAAGAATGTTCCATGACCTGGATCCTTTATTTAATCAATAAATGGATCTTTACTACTTGAATATATTTTTATCATTTTATAGAGTCACAAAACTTTCTATTTGTGTCATATATACATCTTTTTAATGTTTTTCTCTAAGGAAATTAGTTTTAACATCAATTTTACAAATCTCAGAGTCATGGTATGTTTTTATAGAAAGAAAAATTCTAATGTATTTAAGCATGGTAACTTGAGAAAAGGTTTAATTGTAGTAAATTCATTCATGTAGTGTAAACCCTTGATACAATAGATATACTTTATCAATTTTTAATTTACCTTCAATGTAAAGTTTTAGATTGAATATACCTTTACATCTAATAGGATTTACATGAACTGGTGGATTGATAAGAACCTAAACTTAGTTTTTATACATGGAATCCATTTTATAATTCATGGATTATTTCCATATTATAGCTTCTAATCTCTCTAATACCTCTTTACAGAATATAAGATCGTTATTTTCAACCAATAATTATTCTCCATCATTGGTGACAAGAAAACTACATCTCTCTAGTTCTATTAAATCTGTAGTTCTTCTATACATGACTTATGTTTTTGAAAAAAAAATTCTTCCATGGGGCCTTATAGAATCTATTTCAGTAACAAATTTTATGTTTCTGGATCATCACATACTTAAAATAAAATATTTCTCCCACTATCCTCCTTTAGTATGTGCTCCCTTTCAATAAATATGAGATATCTTATGAAAATAACTTTAATACTTGAAGGGATTTATAGATAGTATCTCCTTATATCCTTAGGATTCCCTATAAAGATACAATTCATGCCTTAGGGTTCTATTTTATTACTTGATATTTCCTTAACAAACTCCTCACACCCCCCTTTATAGACATGTGAAAAAATTAGTTTTTTACAACACGATAACTCAAAGGGAATACCATTTTCCACTTTAGTTGGTACTCGATTTAGTATATTTGATTCCATCTATAATGCATATCCCAAAAAGGATAATGGAAGGTTATCATGACTCACCATTTAACTTACAATATCTAGTATTTTATAGTTCCTCCTTTCACTAAAAATATTCTACTATGGTGTATAAGGTGGAGTGAGTTGAGATAAATTACGATACTCTCGTAGAAAGTTGATAAATTCTTCATCAAAATATTCACCACCTCAATCTGATCAAATTTTATTTATCTTCATATGAAGTTGATTGCCAACCTCATTATTAAACTCCTTAAACTTATTAAGGGATTTAGACTTATACCTCATCATTTAGATATAACCATACCTACTCAAGTTATCAGTAAAAATAATCAATCATGAGAAACTACCTCTAGATTTAACTTGATAATATCTACATACATCAGTGTGTACCAAGTATATAATATATGTGGACATTTCATAATGACCACTGAATGGTGGTTTGGTCATATTGCCTTGTAAACAAGCATGACATCTTTCAATTGGTTTAAGATTGAAAGAGTCTAAGTAAATATCTTGATATATATTTTTCAAATGATTCTCATTTATGTGGCTAAAAACATGATGCCACAAATAGGTGTCATATGAGTTGAACATATTTATTTCATTAAAAAATTTCAATTGTTTTTTCAAAATTCAATGCATAAAGGCTGTTATTTAACTGTGACATACCATAATATATTATCTATTTATAAAAGTAATGAAAACTATTTATAAAACTGAAAATAAATTCATCCATGTATATTTAAGAAATGGAAATGATTTTTTTGGTAACATAAGGAACAAAATAAAAATTCTTTAAAACCAAAATTTATTCTATTGAAAACATGAGATATTAGTTTCTAATGGCTATAGAAGGCAACCTCACTCCATTAGTAACATGTAGATCCATCTCGCCTATAGAAACCTTCCAAAATCTACTTGGTTCCTATATTTATAGACAAATGTGAGAAACAAATTTTTATATAATACCCAAATTATAGATATGTAAATATTAAACTCAATAACTTACACAACTTAAGATTCCCCTTTATTATTTTTCTGAGTACAATTGCTCTTCCAATGGACATACTTGCCACATGAAAAACATACCACATCTTGTTCCTCTCCTTTCCTATAGATCTCTTCTTCTTGGAATGATGGTGTTCTGGAGCCTTAGATTTTGAATGATTCATTATTCCTACTCTAATTATTAACCATAAGTCATGAACCATGTCTTTATCAACTTTGTGAATAAGTGTATGAATATTATAAAGTGTCTTATCACTATTTATAATATTATAATTCAAAATAAACTAGGGATTTTTTTTGGTAGAGATAAAAAAGTGATCTATATACACAACTCATCAAGGATATTAAATCCCAAGATGTCCTGGAACTCAATGTATCCAACCATATTGACTACTTATGGCCTATCTAGTGTCAAATCTCTAATATTTCCCATGAAAATTGTTATGGAGAGCTTATATCTCTCTAATTTTAAATTTATTTGATAGATATTATGAAATTTATAAATGATGGTATGCACATATTTTTCCTCATATTGCTTTAGAATCCCATTAGACCTATAAGATACTAATAAACATTGTAATTATATTATGAATTCAACATGTTTTATATGGAGAGATACTAATTCATCAATATCTAATTTGGAAAGAGTCTTAGTAAGTGGGTTTTCTAGCACATATAATTTCCATGTGTAGCATAGTATAATGTGTAAGTGCCTATACCATTACTAGAAATTTTCACCGATGTGGAGTTTATGATTCTATAGTATAGATCCTACTGATATCCTCTAAATTGTTTGATTTTCAATTTCTAAAAATTAACAGAAAATGATTAGTTCTTCCTTGATTGAAAAAAATAGATTAATAAATTTAAAATTAAATTCCATTAATCTCCCATATGTTTTTCCGAAAAATAATGTCCCTCACTATTAGTTCCAAAATATCTTATGACTTAGATATTATAATGGAAAGGATCCATATTTCCATTCTCATAATCCACTCTTGGGATTAAAAAGTTATTTTAAGGCTTTCAGGTAAGTGTAACTTAGAAACTACATTAACTCATAGTTTCTTGATCCGTTGATTGGACTCTCCCTCATGAAATCCTGGTAAAATATTTTTTCAATCCTTACCTCTTAGTTACACCAAGTCCTACTTGGGAAGTCAACCCCTAATGTGAACCACATTATGTCAACCCAAAAAATTAATGTAAAAGTTGCACGATAATTGAAAGCACCCCAAATTGGGTTGGTTAAGCACTTTAAAATATGAGGTTGATTCTAACTTAAGTAGTGTAACTCTATTCCATCTTAATATCTTAGTTGAGGGATTTTTATCTTTAGGTGTATATCCCATTTTACCTTTATCATGTGTCTTGTTAATATTAAGTGGAATTAAGTGATTAAACACATGTAATAAAATTTATACCTGATCCTATTTTATTTATTCCATCTTGCATTCTTGTTAATTAATTTATTAGGTTATCATGAAGAATAAAAAAATATAAGTAATTAACCATGAAACCTTTAAAATAAAATATAAGTGGAATTATCATGAGATTACTTAATTGTTAGTTTATCTAGTGGATGGTAAAATACCCCTGACCATAAGGAAAAACAAACCTTGATCCGTTTCTTGGTTCTAATTGTAACATTACACCTTGGCTCTTATGTATCGCCTTTATTGGTTTCACCTATGCTCTTAGACTCAGACTACCTCCTCTCACTTGCGAGATCCATACTTACATAATCTTTTACTCGCACATAGGTGAGGGGTCTAGTGGATTGGATAAAGGGGGTTTATATAAAATGAACCATGAGCATACATGGACTTACATAATAAGGAGGATAAGATGACTCACATTCCATAAAATTTAAATTCATCATAACAAATTAAAAGAAACCAATCACATCAGCAGAGTTGGTCTAATCTAATTTCCATACACACAACAAGCAATGAGAAAGCATTTAAAATTTAGTAATCTATTAATTCAATTAATTAATTAATTAAGATAATGTAATATAAATTAATCCAATTAATTAAATTTATCTAAATTCCATCCAAGAAGACTTAACTCACCATCAACCATAATTTTAAACATTTTTTTTAAATCTATGAAGTACAAAATTATACTTAGAGGAAACCGTGTGTAATCATCCAAATTACCAAGAATGATCCTTATGCTCTTGATGTTCATGGCATACACTACACTTAAAGACCATTTACAACTTATAGGTTTATATTTTAACATGGAAATTAATTCAATATAAAATTAACAATCCTATGACTTGGAGTATACTTTCAAATAAATGAAAAATGGAATAAATTCAAATAGAATTAATAATATATTTAATTTATCTATCCATGTTAAATTTAGTTCACTGTATGCAATATACTATATGGTGTCTACTAGGTTACATGATAAGTATTTTCTTCTTCCCATGTCCACAATACACATCTAGGAACTCGACATATTACCTTCTGTGGATGAGTTAAAGGTACACGACATGTTTTCCATCTTACAAAACATGTTGAATTGGAGTTTCATGAAATTTCAGTATGCGTTTCATGTATTTGATACACAACATTTTAGGATGACCTGCGTTCTCAGTCATGAGAAAATGAGGAGTACACATCATGTACAGTGGTCACAAGATGTGTAGTTCTTCAAACTATGTACCCGTCTATCTGTATTTACAAACCAATCCACTTTTATCAGATCTTAGATATGATTTTATTATATATAAGCCAATATATAAATAATATATAGAGAAACACTGATAAATTACATGTATTTAGGTATTACACACCATGTACTATGGTTTTTTTGGGTGAAACCTTTGGAACCTCCATATGGTTTTTCTTGGATGTTTCTTTATTTAAAACATTAACATGTTTACTATTTATGTTAGTGAGAATGAATAATGGAAGATACAATTATGTTTAGATATTAAAATTAATCAATATGAATAAAAATAAATCACAAAATCATGAATACATTCAATGAATAATAAATAATTATAAATTTAACATGTAACTCCTCTAATACCATTTGTAGGTTTTGGGTGTAGGGGGATCACTCTTATTGGCATGGTAAACTCATATTTTAGTCTTAATTTACACATAATATTTATGATAAATGTCATGTACAATGAAAATAGTAGAATACTAGACAATAGAAAAATTATAGAACTAGAAGAGGAGGATCTTAACAAGTAATTTATAATTAATTTATGAGAAGATATGAAATTACTTCAATTGGTAATTCACCTTTTTTATTGATGATATGGTTGACTAGATCTGATTGCATTTTTATTTTACTATAGGACCCATGAACAAAATACCTATATTAGTGAAACACACACGAACCAAAATATTTGAACTCTCTCAAGCTATTGTTCACAATAATATTTATTCATTAAATTGATATAATTATATATTTATTATGACTGGTTTAGGGTTGAAAAAACACACATAAACTACTTTACATCTTTATAATTTTTGGTTAACACCATGTCCAATAATAATACTAATAATAATAATAATAATAATAATAATAATAATAATAATAATATTAATCTCCTGACATTCACAAAACTTTAATAATATAAATAAATATCATTTATACTATTTCCAATTGGACCATAAATCTCTGTCCGCTTTCCCTTGTCGACTTTTACCAATACTTTAATAGAGACAATTTATTTAATAAATAAATATAATGGGATTATTCATCAATAAAGATAATAAAAATTATAATCACTAAACCTTTAAAATAATTATGTATTACTATTTTAATAAAAAATTATTTCAAATAACTTATTACTAATATATGGTAGTGAACTAAGTCTGAATAAGTATTATTTATTCTAACTTGTTTAATTAAATCACTGAATTTAACTAATATTGAAGATAAACATGATATGTGACCCTCTAAGACACTTTATCAATGGAATTAGGCATAACTAACTAAAGTATAAGGTTAAAATCTAGAAACACACCAAGTCACCTATAAATAGATATATTAATGGTGCAACAACATCCAACCTCTTATGAACACTTACCTTGTAATAAAACCCCTTTAACATGATAAAAAAAATCTAATAGGTTGAAAGATGGTGCCATTATACCATTTGATCAATGTATGTTTCTTGAACTTTGTATAATTGAACTAACCTACTAAACACCATGTCCATCGTTCATCTTGGTAGTTCCATTCCATCAAAGGACCTATGATATACATTTTTATAAGGGATAGAACGGATAAATCCTTTCTCGCATTATCCATTAATGTAATATCAATCGTTACATACCCAATATATCCTATGTCACAATGAGCATATTTATTCATGGTTTTCATCAATACATCAAAGTACACAAGTCATTATATCCATTAATTATAATCTTAATGTGTAAGGATAAATACACATATCCACTGATAGGAGCTTCCAATGGGATATAGAAATATGAATTTCCTATTGATGGGTATGTTCTCATAACCTCATATATTGGAGACTACCAATGGTGAAAACCATGAGAAGGTGTCCCAATATATTATGAGAATTATACCCCTGATAACATGTATCTTCAATTTCCCTTCAGTCAATATCACCTAGCTATAGAATAATATTCAATAATATTATCCTATAACCTCTAAGTTATCATAAAAGTTGAGAAGTGACATGACCTTTCAATGTGATATATATTCTATGGAAATTATCACATGAAAGTTTAATGACAAGGACAAATAATGATATGATAAGAAAATTCATTTTAAATGAAAATATATATTGATTTACTAAATAAGTTGGTAATGGGGAATCTAATCCAAAAAACTCTAGTTTTTTTAGGGAATGAATGGCTAACTACACCCTCTTACACACTCTCCCTTCTAGGTATAATATTGGATATAATAGATCATGGTAGGTATATGCATACAATTTGTAATGGCTTAAGATTTTTAATTTTTATTATAATGGATAACTTGGTTATGCATTTGTGATTATGATATATGGCAGGGGATGTGCATGGTAGGAGGAGGGAATAAGGTTAATGTATTTCATGTTCATGATAACCTAATGGGTCCAGAATGTGATACATTATTGGGATATGGATATATTATTATTTTTATGCATTTATGGTTATTTATATTATGAGCTGTGTGTTATATGGTTGTGATATGGGATATTATGTGAAGAGACATGACCGTGTAATGAATAATAAAACCATACATTTTATACTAGGGTGTGAGAATTAATAGCTAGTGGGTAAGTGGTTGTGGGGTACCTTATTGCTATATTATTTCAAAAATATTATTACTATTGTTAGATATTGTATTGGGAGAGTGATACTTGGTGAGGTTGGAGTGATATTTGACCTAGTATAGGTGTATGTTGGATCTACTATTTTTTCACAGAAGAATTAGTATACTTCTTGGACAATTGAACCAGTGGTTTTCTGAAGGATCTTAGTAAGTATACATGTATACTGAACACTATATATAAATTTTTGTTTCAGGTTTCTAGGAAAAATTTGAGTATCGAGTAGGACATTAATAGATCATGTATTGTAGTTTCTATCGGAGTCACTACCATATTATTTTTCTTTATTTTATTTTATTTTAGAGACTTTGTTTTGTGTGAAATCTACATGAATTATGTGATATTGGTTTTGATTTTATTTTTTATAGTTTATTTTCGGTTTTATCAATATATTCCTATTATTATTAGGTACATGCATCCCATTTATATGTTTTATACCCTCAATGATAGTCACCAACTCATAACCTTTTAGAGGTGGGATTTAAGTGTTGAAATCATCTTCTTTACTGATGCGAGAGGGGTTCCCAGTGGGGTAGGTATTGATATAGTGGTATGAAAGATATAGGTAATAGTTAGGATGGATATTTGATTTAGGAACTGGTGATAATTTTATGGATTTGGTAGGGTGAAAATATTAGTCAAACTTATTGTGTGATATAGTAAGAGAGACCAACTAGAACACAAGCGATCAGGGCCCTCTATGATTTGATGATGAGACCCTATGATTACTGAACAACATGGGATAAATAATGATAATTGTGTTATATATACCTAGGAGAGGTTCATGCGTCATGTTTTATTACACTTGGGATTAAATTATGGAAATTGTTTGTGGGATTTAAAAATAAATATAATTAAATTATATTTAATAAATTCCATGCTATTTGTCTTAAGTGTTTTATTTAATGATGGTAGAGATGAATCCTGGTCATATTCCACATGTGTTTCAGATTGGTGAGATGTAGTAGGATGATGTAGTTGAATATAGGAGGGATGAATCAGTTGGGGATGACGATTCTAGGAGAAGGATGTTGTGTGAGATTTGGAATCAGAGTCTGGAAAAGTATATGGGGAGTGTCTCTGATTCATAGATAGAGTACCATTTGAAGGAGATGGATATTAGATTGAATTTTATCTTTGCTAGGATAGGGCATTGGATCCCATTGGATGCTAGTCATTTTATAGGAGTTTCATTCCATTGGAAGATCTTTTTTCTTGGATATTACAAGGAGGTATATATTTCATGGGATAATTTCCAAAAATTATATTCATACAACGATATTTTCATTGATGATAAAGGAAATGAAGATACAATAATTTATATCCCTTCAGCAGGGGATACTGAGTATGTAGATGCTCAAAATTGAATTCAAGTATCTTCTTCATTTTTCCCTAGATATTTTTCAAGATGAAGAGGCTAGAGGATAAAATTTTGAGGAGGTACTGCATCCAACTCTTCAATATGTTGTCACCTCATGTATGCTGCTTATGTATTTTGAGTTGCCGAATAAGGTAGAGGTGATTGAGAGGATGCATGAAAATTTAGTGTTGCCTCATGAAAGAAGTTATCATAACTTCTCAAGAATATATTTATTATTGGAATCTATAAGATATTAAGGAATTATATCTTTTGAATGGAGGGGAGTTATCCTTAGTAGTTTACCTTTTGTTTATTTGGAGATAGTAGTTCCAGTGCATCCACTAGAAGCTATATTGTTATGTGCTTCATTTTTGGGGGTCTTGGTTATCGACAGTTACAATTCTTGACAATTCTCAATGGTCAGCATAGAAAATATGGTTAATTAAAATTTCAACCCACTAGTTATTGCCTTTTATTTCTTATTAAAAGTAGGCTGATTTTTTTAACTTCAAGAGAGATAGATCACGAAAAAGACAACCTCAAGATATCCCCTATCCTCAAGGACCCAGATCTATCATGTTCAGTTTCACGCTATGGTGATACTAGTTCCTGGTGGTCTAGAGGTTATCTAAGTTATCTTTTTCTTATCATATACCATTGATTTTTCATTATTTGATTTTAAATATTCAATGCACACAAAACACAACTAAAGAGAATAATAATTTAGTACAACCTCAAGATATCCCCTATCCTCAAGGACCCAGAGCTAAACATGACCATAGAGGTGGTTGTTAGTAGGGCTAGTTATGCTAAGGATATGGTCATGTTCAGTTTCACGCTATGGTGATACTAGTTCCTGGTGGTCTAGAGGTTATCTAAGGTATCTTTTTCTTATCATATACCATTGATTTTTCATTATTTGATTTTAAATATTAAACATATCACCCCATGATTTTAGTATATATTTCCACTATGAATAAACCCAAAATGTTTGATAACATATGATGCACACAAAACACAACTAAAGAGAATAATAATTTAGTACAACCTCAAGATATCCCCTATCCTCAAGGACCCAGAGCTAAACATGACCATAGAGGTGGTTGTTAGTAGGGCTAGTTATGCTAAGGATATGGTCATGTTCAGTTTCACGCTATGGTGATACTAGTTCCTGGTGGTCTAGAGGTTATCTAAGGTATCTTTTTCTTATCATATACCATTGATTTTTCATTATTTGATTTTAAATATTCAATGTATCACCCCATGATTTTAGTATATATTTCCACTATGAATAAACCCAACATGTTTGATAGCATATGATGCAAACAAAACACAACTAAAGAGAATAATAATTTAGTACAATATAAAAGGAAATACATTACAAGATAATTAAATGAAACATAATTAGTAAAATAAATTAAGTAACACTTTAATTATTCATTGATAAAAAAATATTTTTTGTTTAAAAACATAGTTTTTATTGTATACTAAATATTTTTTTACTTGAAGGATAATTTTCTCATAATTTATATTTTTAATTTAAAAAATAAAAGTTTATTTTTGAATTTACTTTTTGAAAATTATCTTAGGATGCACTTCTTTGATTATTCATTAATATTTTATTTTTTGGGTGAATTGTAAAAAATATAGTTTTTACAAATACTTCCACTTTTATGACATCATAATGATATAAGAAAAATTTAAGAGTTTATTAAAACTTTTTTTATCAAAAAAATATACATCTAAGTATTTTAAAAAACATTTTTTAATTTTTTTAACTATGTTTAACATTTTAAAACCAAAGTGATATTTTATTGTAATAAAATAACTATTATTGATCATTTTATTTAATTACTTATTTACAAGGTTACATTTTATTTTCAATTAGTTTTAAAGTGATACAAACCAAATTTTTTAATCATAAAACAATACTGAAAAAGATCAGGATCTGAACAAATATGGTCCTAAAATATAATCATAAACCAATAAATTTCATAGAGATTTTTTCTATAAATGATTTTGGTGTAAATTCATTTTTATGGTTATAAAACCATTTTTTCTATTTTTTTCATTATATTGAAAATATTTATAATAAAATTAATTTTTAACACCTCTAAAAATTTATTCATTTAAAATGGATTGAATATTTGGAATCATCATATTCAAATTATGTAATAAGGTTTATTCCATTTTTAGCCATAAAGAATAGTTACCATTGTAAAAGATAAGTCATCATGATAAAGGTTAAAATGTGTTAAAGCTAATGGATAAGACTTCAAATATCAAAAAATTATCTTCTTTTTATTATTTTATTGGATTTTATACTCCCTCATTTTTAATTTGGGATAAATTGTATCCACTTAAATTGAGAAAGTTATTTATTGTATTTAAAAGTTATAAATATTGACAAAGGTGTCACTCAACTCACCTTTAGAAGGATCCCTTAACTCCTCACTTATCTACCCATATTGATCACCCTAAATCTACCAATATATACCCAAATTACTTCCCAAAATACTTATAAAAGACCTATAGATTATGGTCTCACTGAAATACCAACCTAAGATGGATTAAAAAGAAATCCAATAAAGGATACCAAAGAAAGATATAATCATCAAAACCGTGTTCATTTAGGTTTATTTTTTATTACACATTAAAAATATATTATAACCATTTTAATATAATTTAATAATAATAATTATTATAATTATATGTTATTATATTTATTTTACAATCATTATCTACATTTGTTCCATCCATTGGAAAATGAAAAGGTCTCTTGTGTGTACGTGCATACTACCACCTCAAAGGAGGGTGTCTTTAATTTTTCATCACTTCCATATATATATGGTTATAAAGATTGATTTAATGAATTAATATGATATTTATAAAATTATAAAGCTTCTAAAAAAGTTAAATTATCTTTATAAAATGACATGTTTTTATTCATTCAATGGTTACAACATGTTCTTATTTTTGTCGGTTTTACCACCAATATGAATGATGTTTTAATTTTTATATATTGAATGATTAATTAATGTCATATACTATTAATATTATGTATAATTAATTAATTTAAGATGTTTTATTTATTTCATAATCGTAATATAAATATTTTTATTCATTTATAAAATCATTTTTTATGGAATCGTAATTTATAAAAAGTGATATTTTTATGATTTACATGTAAATAGATATCATTAGTTCCATGAAATGGCCTTGATACTATAAATATATAGCTAAAAATTATAATAATTTATGACTATTTTCTATTTTATGTTTCCATGAATAAGGCATAAAGACTGGCACCACTGAATCAGACCATGGGTAGAAAACTAGATAGTTAACACAAAAATATTGACCATAATAAATAATTATTACTAAATGGTAATAAGAAATTATAAGTGAATTATATATAGTAATATAAATATAAATATAGTTTTTATATAAATTTATAACAAATCAAAATTTGTTATATAGTATGTTATATAGTTTCTGACCAAGAAGGAGTTCGAGGTAAGGGTTTTTCAATTTAATTTCACTTCATTGAGATGTGTTCTATATTCTTCACCTTCTTTATTTTGTGTAAGGTATATAATTCCCTTTAATTTATTTTATGAATTTCTTCATGAAAATTATGGGGATAAGAAAAAACCATATAAGGTTTTATATTTTTTGATATTTTGATTCACTATAAGGGGTTATATTTAAAACCATTATTTAAAAAAAAATTAAAGTCTTTTACACAAGTCATTCTATTTCCTATACATACTATTTATACTATTTAAATAATTCTATTATATAATTTTAAATGAATATTTAAATTAATTCTCTCATATATTTCAATTTTTTCACAAATTTTTTAAAAGGAATATTTTCAATGTTTTCAATACATGAAACTTTTGACTATCTTTGCAGAAGTGTGGAAAGATTGTTTTTTTAAGTTTATTTCTTGAACTATTTTCCAATTTTCCTGACTATTATTCATCATTAATATTACTTTATAAGTTTAATTTTTTTTTTCAAAATAATATCTCCATCCCATTGTTCTGTGAATGTTACTTTTTTAAAGGTTGTCAAAAGAAAATTATATTCCTTTTTATTTTTCAAGGAAAATTTCTAATGCTTCTATAAAATTATTTTTCATCTATGTTAACATATTTAAAGGATGGTTTTGTTTCACTAGGGATATGTTTTAATTAAACCATCCAACTTCTATATTTTTTTGGATTATGATTAATTTTTAAGGGAATTTTCATGAAACCCATTTCTTTCTATAGGTTAATTGAACTATTAAGAAACGATGAATTCTATATATTCTTGTCGAATGAGTATGTACAATGTGTTATTTTATGATATGTACATCTATTATAGCCCTAAAATTCATTGATAAAATATTTATATCTTATGATATAACATGTAAGGGATTGGAGAGTTAACCCAATCCACTATAAGACTCTTTCCACCATGGTTTAAATGGAATGGTGAGTGAACCCAATCCACTGTGGGAGTCTATCCACTATATGATGATGGTATTGGAAGCGATACTTGACCAAGGAAATGATATTATATGCTTATGTATATTGTAAAATTCTTATTCTATATTCTCATGCCTATGTCATGCTATAATGTCTCATGATTGAGTGATGTTTCAATACTCTTTTTACGTCTATCAGATGTTTAAAAAAAGTCTTTTTTCATTACTCATAATTTATGATCTATGAATTTTTAACTATGTTTTTTTTATGTTATGATCATATAACATTATTATGTTCTCATAAACTTATTGTCATATTATTCTCAAATATGATATTAGATTTGTGAATCTTATATTTATCCTTATTGATAATTTGATCTCACCCATTCTTATGTTACTATTTTGATAGGTTATAAAAATGGTGTTAAGTATGATATGTATAGAAGGGTATTATTTTTGAATAGTATTTGTGGAAAATGATGAATTTATTCTATAAAATAAAGAGATTGTGTGGGTAATATTCAAATATACTAAACATTTAGGTTCCAAGGTGTGAGTTATTATGATAGGTATTGAATATTCAACTAAAATGATGTAATATTATTGTATGTTATGTAGGTTCTGGGTGCAACATAAGAGAATTGGTTGGTGTACCCAACTTTAATTTTTTTCAATAATGAAGTTTAAGATGAGATCCATCACGATAATAAAATATCAGATCATTGGAATAGAACAAAGAATGAAAGAAAAAAGGGTAGTCTCGGAACCTTATAAAGGATCATCATATGTTGATTATAATTATTTTAATTAAAATACAAGTATTACCCTAATGGAATTATATCTCCATTGATGTTTCTGATTACAATCCAATGTGATCCTTCATTACATCGTAGAATACAAGTGTAGGATTCCACTAGTGTTAAAACAAACGTACTCCATGTATCTCTAGACATTTCCAAAGGGATCGCCGGGTTCTAGCATGGAAGAGCCTTCGTTTGTGATGTCCACCTTCAATCACCTTGATCCGGTGGAGGGATATCTCTCTCTCTTAGCTTGTGATCGTTCTTGGTTGAAAAGGAATTCTCTCTTAGCTTGAGAGCTTTTCTAAATCCGTTGTGTACAACCACCCAAAATAGCTATGCTAATGAGAATTATATAATTGGGATTTTAATTACTTAGAATAATAAAATAAATTTATTATTGAAAAGTATTTATTCATTTCATTTAATTCTTATAAATAATCGATGTCTAATAATAACATTTAACAATTTTTATTACTTGACATGCACCCCGTGAATTACACATAATATTATTTAATTAAATAAATAATATTATTTCTCATAAATTCCAAGAAAAAATACATGGTTTGTATCTTAATATACACAACATGTACTTTTGTTTTTCCATTCTCTTTATTTCCTCCAACACATTTATTAGACCTTGAAAAAATGGCTAATTATTTCTAAAATAAATATCCCTACATTACTCGCGAATAAATATATTATTTTTCCCACAATATATTCTCTTTAATAACTAGTGTCAAAATAAATGCGATCAGACGTCCTTAAATAATTATTAAACCACAATCAGGATTGATCTTTATTCAACCTGTTAAATTAATATTTAACTGAGATATTTGGACACTCATAGTGTGTGACCCTCTATGCCTCTTTCTTAGTGGCATTAGGCGGAGTCTGCCTAAAGTCCAAGATTAGTGTCTAGTAACATGCCAAGGCACCCATAGAGAAAAAAGTTAACATTAAAATGACGTGTCACCTCCTACGAATGCTTACCGTGTAATGTAATACCTCTGTATCGATATCTCGAATCAAGCGGGTTGCATGCTAGTGCCATGAACCCATGTGATCAATTATTCTTTCTTTGAATTTCTTGAATTGAACTTGTCCATTCCTCACCATGGACATGTATTTATTTAGGCTATGTCAATTCCATCAAAGGGCCAGATATATCTACTTCTGTTATGGAATAGAAGGGATAAATCCTTTCTCACATTATGTATTAATGCAGTATTACTAGTGACACACCCAACGTATCCTACATTGTTGTGAACGGTGTATCATCATATTTTTCATCAATACATCTTAGTGCATGATTTGTAATACCCATTAATAATAATCTTAAAGTCTAAGGACCAATACACACGTCTGAATATCGGAACATCCAATGACACTATGAAATGTGGATTTCTTAATAGTGGTTATCGTTCTCATAATATCCTCCAAGATATTACCAAGGGAACACACCATGAGAAGGTTCCTAAATGTTTTATGAGTCCTCACCCCTAAGGGCCTATATTATTTGTGTCCCTGAAATAACATCATCCAGCCGTAGAACATATATTCAAGAACAATGTTATGACACTTTTGGGTTCTCATCATAGCAGGGATCTTCTATGAACCTTTAATGAAACAACCATAATTAGGACATTATCACATGAATTGTCACGCAAAAGAACAATCAATATGTGATAAGGTATTTATTAATGAATAAAGTAAAAAGTAATTGGTTCGAGCCACCAACTCCAACCGACTACCACTTGGACTGGAGCCAACTACTAACAACTTGTAACCCACTGGCTCTCACATGATATTCATGATTCTAGTGAGATAGGACTTTAGTCATGGGGCTTACCACGTTCTCTTCCATGGACACTATGCTCACTGCAAATTCACCCCTTTGATAGAAATCCCTAAAGAGGTGATACTTTGGAAGTATGTACTTTGTCCATTAATGTGACCTTGGTTATTTTGAAAGAGCCACCGCTGTAGTATTATCACAACACAATGTGATAGGATCTTTACTACTAGGAACCACATCAAGCTCCTAGACAAAGTTCCAAATCCAGACGTCTTCCTTGGATGCATCGGAAGCCACTATATATTCAGACTCCACTGTAGAATCAACGACAACTGTTTTTTTTGAACTCTTCCATCTCACAGCTCCTCCATTGAGACAAAAAACATATTTAGATTGTGACTTCAGATCGTTTTGATCTATTTGAAAACCAGCATCAACATACCCTCTGATGAAAAGCACCTCATCTCCTCCATACACAAGGAACATATCCTTAGTTCTTATCAGATACTTAAGGATAGTCTTAACAATAGTTTAATATTGTTCTCATGGATCTTCTTGATATCTACCTACCATGCTTAGTGTATAGGCAACATCAAGCCTAGTACATAACATGGCAGACATGATGGATCCTATAGACGAATCATATGGGATCTTACTCATTCTATCTTTCTCTTTTTGTGTCTGAGGACACATATTTTTAGAAATATGTAAGCCATGTGATAATAGAACCAATCCCCTCTTGTATTGTTCCACACTAAATCTCTTTATTATCTGGTCAATGTATTTACCCTAACTTAGTCCAAGAAACCTCTTGGATCTATCATGAATGATCTTGATCCCTAGAATGTAGGCTGCTTCACCCCAAGTCCTTCATGGAGAAACATTTGTTCAACTGGTCATTAACTGACCGTAAGACTGGTACATTGTTTTCAATAAGCAATATGTCTTCAACATATACTACTAGGATAATGACCACATTCCCACTAAACCTCTTATAAACACATGGGTCACATTTGTTCTTAATGAAACCAAATTCTTTTAAGGATTTATCAAATCAAATGTTCTAGGACCTGAATGGTTTCTTTAATCCATAAATGAATTTCCATAACTTGGAAACTCGTTTGGGTTCACCTGGTGTCACAAACCCTTCTGGTTGTGTAATATGGGCATCTTCTTGAAGGTTCCCGTTAAGTAATGCTATTTTGACATCCATTTTACAAATCTCATAGTCATGGTAAGATGTTATGGAAAGTATGATTCTTATGGAGTTAAACATGGAAACTAGAGGAAAGGTTTCATCATAGCCAATTCCTTAACATTTTCTGAATCCTTTATCCACTAGCCTTGATTTATAGGTGCTAAATTGACCTTCCATGTCCAGTTTTCTCTTGAATTCCCATTTTCATCCAAAAATATTTACATCAAATGGATCATCAACCAGAATCCAGACATGGTTCTGATACATGGAATATATCTCAGAATTCATAACTTCTATCCATCTTACAGCTTTTGAGATTTCTATTGCTTCCTCATAGGATAAAGGTTCATCATTGTCTAACAATAATGATTCTACATCCTCGGTGACTAGGAAACCAAATCTCTTTGGTTTCCTTACCTCTCTAGGGATCCTACGCAGTACTTGTTATTCTGGAACCTCTTCTATAGGGACATGTGGAACTTGTTCTTGTACCAACATCTGTGTATCTTGAGAATCAACTTCATAAAAATTAATCTTGCTCCACCTATCATTTTTAAGGATGTGCTCCCTCTCAAGAAATAAGGATTGTCTGGTGACAATCATTTTCTTGTCTAAAGGGTTACATAGGTAATATCCTTTTGTTTCCTTGGGATATCCTATAAAGATACACCTTATTCCCTAGGGTGAAAGTTTTTTTTCCTGATAAGGCTTTAACAAATGCCTCGCATACCCATACACATGTGTGAGACAAAATGTGTTTCTTTCCATTCCATAACTCATATATAATTATACTTCCCTCCTTAGTTGGTACTCAGTTTAATGCATATGTTTCTGTTTGTAATTAATATCCACTAAATGATAATGGAAGATCGGCATGACTCATCATCGACCTCACCATGTATAACAAGGTGCAGTTCCTCCTTTCACTAACACTATTCCACTATGGTGTATAAGGAGGCGTGAGCTGAGATTGAATCCCAGACTCCCATAGAATATTGATGAAATCTTGGTTCAGTTATTCTCCACCTCAATCCAATTGATTTTTCTTTATCTTCTTACCAAGATGATTCTCTATTTCATTCTTGAATTCCTTAAATTTCTCTAAGGCTTCTGAATTATACCTCATTAAGTATACATAGCCATATATACTCAAATCATCAGTAAAAGTAATGAAGTAAGAATATCCACCACTAGATTCTATTGGAAACGGTCCACACACATCTGTGTGCACCAATCCTAGAATCTCTATGGACCTTTCACCCTATCCCAAGAAAGGAGGCTTGGTCATTTTATCTTGTAAATAAGAGTGACATCTATCAAGTGGTTTTAGATCAGTAGAGTCTAAATAACCATCTTGGTAGAGCTTTGTCAAGATCTTCTCATTTACATGACCAAGATGGTGATGCCACAATTGGGTGATCTATGAGTCATGTGAGTTTGTTTCGTTATTGATTTCCAACACTTGGTTTTCATAATTTAATACGTACAAAACATTATTTAAATGCACCATACCATAACATTTATTGTTCTTATAAAAGAAGCAACCCTTATTTCCAAACTTGAAAATAAATCCATCTATATCCAAACATGATATAGAAATTATGTTTTTGGTAATAATAGGCACATAATAACAGTTATGTAAAACCAAAATCATCCCAGTTGGCAATGGGAGATGTTAATCACCAATGGACAATGTAGCCAACCTTGCGCCATTGACAACTAGTAGATCCAACTCTCCTCTAGTAGTCTTTCTAAATTTACTTGGTTCATGCATTTGAATACACATGTGATCCCCACAAGCTATATCTGTTTCCCAATGTGTAGAAATGGAAAGATTATACTTAATAACGAATGCACCTTTAATGTCCCCATGCTTTTTGGAGTAGTTACTCTTCTAGTGGCCTTGCTTTCCATATGTAAAACATACTGCCTTCCATTCCTTTCCCTGCCTCTGGATCTTCCCCTTGTTGGAAGGATGGTGCTCAGGGGCTTTAGAACATTTATAAGCCCTTGGGCCCCTCTGCCTTTTCCTTTATTTTCTTATTCACCACAAAGACTAGAGGTTTTTCATGCCCCATGTCCTTATCTACCAGGATAATTAAGGTCAGAAGTTTCGATAGACTCTTCTCATTGTTGCTCATGTTATTGTTGATAATAAAGCTAGATAATGTCTTGGGCAGTGATGATAGGATGAGATCCGTATACAACTCATATGAGAAATTAATCCCTAAGATGTCCAGGCATTCAATGTAGCCAATAATCTTGACTAAATGAGGCCCAACTAGCACAAAATCTCCAAGATTTGTTGTGAAAAAATCATTGGAGATCTCATATCTCTACTCTCTCTCCTTCTCTAGATAGAGATCCTTAAGGTGAGACATCACGCTATATGCGTCCATGTTTTCATGTTGCTTTAAGAGCTCATTAGACATGGATGATAGCATGAAACATTGGAAATCTATGGCATTATCAATATGTTTCATACAGATAGATAATTCCTCATAACTGGCCTCTTTTCCAGGTGCAATTGGAATATGTTCCTCCAACACGTACAATTTCCTCTCGTGGTGAAGGATGACGCGTAAACGCCTCTGCCATTCTTGGAAATTGGTGCTGGCGAGAAGGTTTTTATTCTCATGTATGGTTCACAATGATATGTTTGAAGTAATTTTTATTTTCATTTCTACAATTTAAGATGAGAATATTTTTATTACTTTATCATGATAAAACCGAGACAAATTAATAAATTAATACTTATTAGTCTCCCACTATTTTATCGAAACCAAATAGACCTTACCATTGACTTCAAAATATTCTGTTGCTTAAATATTCTAGTGTAAATGATACATATTTTCCTTCTCATTACCCCAAATAGGGTTGGTCAAGCAACTTGGTGGGTTTTACATAGGCATTCCAAATGCGAGCTATAATAACTCATAGATCCTTGATCTGATGAGTGAATTCCCCAATCCTGAAATCATTTTATTTTGGATTTCCTCAACCACTACCTCTTAGTCGCACCAAGTTCTACTGTGGCAGTCAACCCTTGATGCGAACAAAGTCATGTCAACCCAAAAACATGAATTTGAATTCTGCAATAATTGAAAGTACCCCAACTAGGGTTTCTCAAGCACTTTAAACTATGGTTCGATTCTAACCAAGAATATGGAAGGCTATACCGACTTAATATTTCTTTGAGTGATTTTATCCTTACATGTAAATTTCTATTTTATTATCTTTGATTACATGCTTGTTAATATTATGTGGGATATGCTTAAGTGATTAACCATGTCTATGATAATATTTACGCATAAGACGATCTTATTTTAGTACCATATTGCATGCTTGTTTAATTCATTAATTGTATGATTGTGACAACACACCCACAATAAATAAACCATGGAAATGAGAAAAAATAAAATAAATGGTATGATCATGAGATTTTTCTATCGGTTATTTTATCTAGCGGTTGATAAACTAACTCAAGACCTAGGGGAGAAACACCTTGAACCTTTTGGGTTCGTGTTTATAGCTTTCCACCTGTCCACCTTTGTATCTATTTTGATTGGTTTCACCTTGGATCCTAACTTTAGCCACCTCCACTAGATTGAGAGCTCCATCCATTACATATTATTTTATCTCACTCGCAGGTGATGGGTAAAATGGGGTTTTACATAAAAGAAACCTTGGGCATGCAGACCCTACATATTAATGAGGAGAAGCCTCACAGGCCAAAAAATTTAATTTAAATAAATAAATTATAAGAATCCATTCACATACAAAGGTCTTGGTATAGATCATGATCATCCATACATGCAATAATATTTATGCATAAATAAAACTAACATTAAATTATTTAATTATTCTTGTTTAAGATAAATCATGCTTGAATCAATTAATTATCTTTAATTAATAAATCCTTTTATCTTAAACCCTTTTATGAATTTCCTTGAGATTCTCACCCATCATAAATTTAAACAAATAAATTTATTTAAAATTATCTTTGCATGTAACTTATACCTTGGAGGAAACTCGGTGAATTCCCATTCATAACTACCCAATGAGTAGAAATGAACATTACACAGATGTTAAATTAAACACATATATATAAAACACCTATCATGTGTTGTACCTCAGCTTTACGCGTGGACTATGGTACACATATCAAGGGTTTGTATAATATAATAATTTTTTTAATAAATCTGTGTAATTTGGATGAGTACACGGTGTGTAGTTTCCACTACACGGACTGTAATTTTGTTTCACCATTAATCCAATGTACACGCCCGGGTACATGGCATGTAGATGTACTTCAAAAATATTTCGGAGAACACGACATGTTCAGTGGGACACACACCATGTAGTATCCGCGTTACAAGGTTTCCAACCAGGAAAGCCATGTATGGGGTACACGGTCCAACCCTAACCTGAAGGGACTATACTATATGTTCAGTGGACTACACGACGTGTAATTCTTAAATCATGTGCCACCTGTTCCTAGTCAACACATAATTTCATTTAAGACTTAGAAATACTCCAACACACGACCTGATTTGGCGGGCCATTTCGATGCATTGAACCTAGACTACACGATGTGTACTGATGAATACATGCCATGTATTCTTGTGTTGTATGTTTATGAACGTTTGAAACCTCTGTATGAGATCCTCTATTTTATTTTAATCAAAAATTAAAAGAAAGGTTGTTTCTGTAAGGTGAGTGAGAAATGAGAGAGGTGGAAAAGATATCGAGATTTAGATTTGTAGAACAATTATCTTGAATTGAAACAACTAAATTATTAAATATGTAAATTACCAATGGAAAACTAAATAATTATAATCAATGATATGATCCCTTTGATACCACTTGTAGGTTCCAGGTGTAGTGGAAGCACATTGGTGGGTGTACCCAACTTCAATTTTTACCGTTAACGACGTTTAATCCGAGATCCGCCGTGATAATAAAACTCCGAATATTCAGAATAGAATGAAGAAAAAAAGAAAAGAGGGGAGTCCTAGAACCATATAAAGGATCATCATATGTTGGTTATAATTAATTTAATTAAAAGACAAGAATTACCTTGATGGAATTCTCTCTCCCTTAATGTTTCTAATCACAATCTGATGTGATCCATCATTGCATCGTAGAATCCAAGTGTAGGATTCCTCTAGTGGTGATCCACACATGCTTCATGTATCTCTGGACGTCACTAAAGGGATCTCTGAGTGCTAGCGTGGAAGATACTTTTCTTGTGATGTCCTCCTTCGATCGCCTTGATCCGGTGGATGAGGATCTCTCTCTCATAGCTTGAGAGCGTTGTTGGTGGAAAAAGAATTCTCTCTTATCTTGAGATATTTTCCAAATCCATTGTGCACAACCACCAAAAATGGATAGGCTAATGAGAATTATATAATTGGTGTTTTAATTACTTAGAATAATAAAATTAATTAATTACCCAAAATCATTTATTCAATTCATTTAATTCTTAGTAATACCCAACATCTAATAAAAATAGTTGGCTATTATTATTACTTGACATGCTCCCATCCAAGTACACCTAATATTATTTAATTAAATAAATAATATTATTTCTCATAAATTCCCAAAACAAAAATACACAACATGTATATTAATATACATGACGTGTACTTTTGTTTTTCCATTTTATTTATTTCCTCCACCACATTTATTAGACCTTGAATAATGGCTATTTATTTCTAAAATAAATATCACTTCATTAATAACTAATAAATATATTATTTTGCTCAAAATATATTCTCTTGAATAAATAGTGTCAAAATAAATGCAATCAGACATCCTTATATAATTATTAAACCAAAATCGGGAATAATCTTTATTCAACTTGTTAAATTAATATTTAACTAAGATACTTGGACACACTTAGTGTGTGACCCTCTAGGCCTCTTTCTCAGTGGCATTAGGTGGATCCTGCCTAAAGTCCAAGGTTAGAATCTAGAAACATGACAAGGAAACCATATAGAAAGAAGTTAATGCCACAATGAAATGCACCTCCTATGAATGTTTACCGTGTAATGTAATCCCTTTGTCTCGATATCTCGAATCAAGCCGGTTTCATGCAATTTCCATCAACCCATGTGCTCGATTATTCTTTCTTTGACTTTTCATAATTGAACTTGTCCATTTCTCACCATGTCCATAGATTTATTTAGGCTATATCAATTCAATCAAAGGCCTGGGATATCTACTTCCATTATGGAAAAGAAGGGACAAATTATTTCTCACATTATCTATTAATGTAGTATCACTCATGACACACCCAATGTATCCTACCTCACTACGAATAACATGACATCACAGTTTTCATCAATACATCTAAGTGTGAGATTTGTAATACCCATTAAAAATAATCTTAAAGTCTAAGGACCAATACACACGTCCACAGATAAGAACATTCAATGATACTATGAAATGTGGATTTCCTACTGGCGGGTTTCTTTCTCATAATATCCTCCTGGATATTACCAAGGGCACAGACCATGAGAAGGTTCCTCAATGTTTTATGAGTCCTCACCCATAATGGACTGTATTATTTGTATCCCTCAAATAACATCATCTGGCCATAGAACATATATTCAAGAACAATGTTATGGCACTTCTGGGTTCTCATCATAGCAGGGATCCGCTATGACCCTTCAATGCAACAACTATCCTTACGACATTATCAAATGAATTGCCATGCATAAGAACAATAAAGATGTGATAAGGTATTTATTAATGAATAAAGTAAAAAGTAGTTGGTTCTAGGAAACTAACTCCAACATGTTATGCTCATGTCACCTTAGTTGATATTATAGTTATGTATTGTTATTTTTTGAGGTGATGTTATAAACAAAAGGATAATAGAATCTAAAAAAATCAATGATAAACCAAAATTGATATTTGATGAACCTAAAATGTCATTGGTTGAATGAATATGTCATAATTTTGGACATATTAGGATCGATACTCCTTATAATATGATTGTACATTCAGATTATTAATGACTAATACTCAAATTAACCATTTTAGTTTTAGTAAATGGATTAAAGTAAGAGGTATCATGTTAAAAATGAATGTTATGACCAATAAAATAACATTACTCTTGAGAAATAGATTGGTAGGTGAGTTGGAATAAAAAATATTATAGCTATGACCACCCAAATCTATCAGAATTTTAAAAGTAACATGAAACATAATGAACTTACAAATGATCAAAAGAAGGAATGAATCATCATTTAGGTTTTCATTGTGAAACTCCCACCTTATTTTAGTGGGTCTTCTGATCCAATAATTTCTGAGAAGTTGATTAGTATGGTGGAAGAGAAAATTTTCTTTCTCTAGTGCTTATATAATGAAAGGTCGGTGTTATTTATGTATAATTTAGAAGGTAAAGTAGATTAATGGTGGATTATTATCAAGAATACAAGTACAAAGGAAGTAATTGAATACTGAAAATTGGAGTAGTTTAAGAAGGTATTTCTTAATAATAATTTTTCTCAAAATATTCCTCATAAATGAAAAGATAATTCATGGATTTAAAATAGAAGGATAATAATTCTATTTGCACCTTTGAATAAAAATTTACAATACTATCAATGTATTCTTCTTGTTTAATCATTGACCCTAAAAAAAGAGATCATTTCATTAGTTTCTTAAAACCAAATCTCCAAAAGGTATTATCTATAAGGGACTTTGGTAACTATGATGAAATAATTTTATGTTCTCTATAGGTATAAATGTAGGCTTAAAACCCCAATTATTATTTATATTTTAGGTACAATAAGATAAATTTGTAGTTTAAATGAAACTCTTGTAATAAAACCCATAGTGGAAATGAAATCAGAATTCCATTATGCCAAAAATATAGATAGATGTATAGGGAAAATTTACTCAAGGAGACATATATATATATATATATACAGCAAGTGTGGATAATAATTCCATTAATCAAATAAATATGGAAGAGATATGAATAGGCCAACCAATGAAATGAATGGAGAGTAATATCAAAAAAATATCCCACCCACACTCCATTTATTTAACTGTAAGGAGTGTGGAAATTATGCCAACCACTACATGAATCCAAGGGTTAATCAATACAATCATCATTGTAAAAAACCTATATAGTGACCCTACTTTTTCTTACATGATTATTATATCATTTTAAAGAAAAAATAAACAGTAATGTTACAAAACAAGGATCCAAAGGTATAGTGTATTGGGAAAATTGAGATCATACATAACTTGTACAAAATAAAACATAGTAATTTATTTTTAAAAAAACTTTTTTATCCTTATAAATATCATGTTCTCCATAGTACATGTAGTCACATGAGGATATACATAAAATAAAATTGGTGATCTAAAAGCTAGTAAGAGGATGAATAAAGAACATGAATTAATAAAACTTGGGTGAGCATAATCATCATAGTCATAACCTAATAATATAAACATATTCATAATCATGATAAGAAGAATTAGATAAAGTCTTGAAAATTGGAAATTCATATAAATGAAACATCATGTATTAGTAGTCAAATACCACACATAGTTGTGAGCAATTCTAGCATCATGTTCACACATAACACACATGCATAATCATGAAATCATCATTGTAAATAAATATATCATCATGTTCATGAATATTTCACATTATATATTGAGATACATCATATTTACCAATGCATTGGAGGGATATCTAATTCCAGGACCACCCATCACACCATAACATTTATATAATCATTCATTTCCCTGTCCCTTATAGGTAGTTCCCATGACGTTTCTTCGCACATTATTGGCATGTGAGTGGTTGAGATTTCTTTCCACCCTTTTCATTATATCCTCCATCTTGAAACTCCATCTTTCATTTCTTATCTCAATATCCATGTGATCATTCTTCAAACTCCATTTACAATTTTGGAGCACATAAAATAAACTTATTCATAACTCCCAATGTCTTGAATATATAGATCCTTTAAAAGGTGTGGTTTTAAACCACTAAATAATTTATCTATTTTTAAATAATTATTGATAAGAAAACCCGAGGAGTACCTTGAAAACCTTGTGATATTTTCTTCACAATCAATTATAGATTCAACTTTCTTTTTCTTCATCTCTATGAATTATATCTCCATATTTGTATGAAGAGTTCAAGGGGAATACTTGTTAAGAAATATTTTCTTGAAGTCTACCAACTCCATTTATTATATTTCATCCCTTTTCTTAGTTTTCTTAATCCACTCCCACCATTGATTGACCTCTCTATCAAAAAGATAAATGTCTAGAGTCACATTTTCTTTATTAGAATAGTGAAGCATAGAAAAGGTATTCTCTATTGAGTTAACCCACTATTCTACAACTAGTGGATCTTAAGATCCACTAAACATTGGTGGTCGTTGTAGCATAAATGACTCAATGAAAAGTTTCTCATTCTTGGGTGGTGACAGATGTTCCGAATGGTTCAGTTTGTTATTCATATCCTAAGATATCTGTGTATAAATTTCTATAAAGTTTTTAAGTCCACCTCCAAAGACATTGGAGATGTTGTTTGCCCAATCACTGTATTTTCCTTCACATGAGTTGTTGACATGGTTTCTTATAGTTAACACCATTTTATAAAATATAAATTATTTGGAAAAAACCTATGTCAACAAATAATTAATAATTTATTTTTTTATGAAATCAAGACTAAAGAAATATCTTATAGGATACCTATGTTAATAGTTTTTATAAAATAAAGATTCTTGGATATTTACATACACATAGTATTATCCTAAGTGTTTTCACTAAAATTATCTAATCATAATTAAAATATTAACTAAACCATGATTTGATACCAACTATAGACACCTTAATTTTTATTAGATGAATATTACGCCAGTTTAAAGACAAACTACATAATAGTGTTACAGAATGAGGATACAAAGTTTTAGTGTCTTGGTAAAATTAGGAACATACATAACTTTTTCACAATAAAACAAAATAATTTATTTAATAACATATTCTTTATCCTTGTAAAGCTCACATTCCCCTTTGTACATGTAGTCACTTGAGTATATACATCAAAGAAAGGCGGTGAGAAAAAATCCCAGTAAGAGGATGAATAAGGAATATGAATCAATATAACATGAGTGAGAATAATAATAATCATCATAACATAATAATAGAAACATATTAATAATCATGATATGAACCATTATATACTATATTGAAAATTTTAAATTCATAAAAATGAAACATCGTGTCTTAGTGGTCAAATACCACACATAGATGTTAAATAATTTAGCATCATGTTCATGCATAACATATGTGAATAATCATAACATCATCCTTGTGAAAAAGACAACATCATGTTCAAACATATTTCAAGTTATCTCATGAGATACATCAAACTAATCAATTCAATTTTGGGATATATAATTCTGAGTGCACCTGTCTCATCATAATATTTACATAATCATGAATGCTACGTAGAACTTAATCGTAGTTATAAAATAACCCATGTAAAGGAATGGGTTTCATAAGAATTTTATAAATAATACATTAATTAATAAAATTTTGGGATTATAAATGAAAAAGTGAAAGAATATATGGTACACTAATCATAAATATTGAGTGAAGAAGAAACTATCTCAAGAGGAGTTAACATGTGTTTTAGAAAGAAGAGTTATTTTGGAAAATCTATATATTTGTCATAAAACCAAGTTGGAAACAAGTATATCCATGAAAATAAATGGTAATAACAATTTAATTATATTTAAGTAACATTAAAGGAATTACCATATTGAAATTTTTCATGAAGGAGGTATAACCCAAAGAATGAGAGTTGGGTTCGAGAATCCCCTTACCTTATGTTTGGATGATTTCTTCACTTGCACTTAATATCCTAAATAATAAAATTATATTCATTAATTACTAAATACAAAACCTATTATAAATTTATTTAATTTTTTATAATTTTATTAAGTTTTTTATGGCCATTTTGATGAGTTATAGAGTTCAATTTCATCATTATGGGATTGCCTATTTTCTGGGTTTTTAGGATCGATTCAGTTTTATAAAAGTATATATGTTCATGTAAAATGAGAATAATTCTAAAAAATTGAAATTATATATTATTAATGAAAATAAATAATTTTAAATGGTCTTATATATAATTTTTTTATGAGGATGATTCATTAGAGAAAACATTAATGATAAATTTTTAGTCTGTTTTGGAAATTTTCCATCCATCATACAATAATTTTTTTATTAAATATTTTGTTTATAAAATAGTTATAAAACATTTAAAATGTTATAATATTAATATTAAAATATTATTTAACCATAATAATGGTTTTATGACCATCCTTGAAAGTTTTAATGGAAAATGAAAACTCATCGTCCATGAAGGCGATGAATTTACACATCACGAATGATGCTTTCAATTTTAGAAAAAATTGAGAGGATAAGAGGTATTATAATGGATATTACTTTAAAAAATTAAATTAAGGTATATATATTATATTATAGTCATCATTTTTATTGTATAGGGCTGGTTATAAGATAGTAATAAATTAAAATAAACTAAAAGAGAACGAAGAAGGATTTTACCTCTTGAATATCTTCTCATTGAGAACCCTCTTAAGGCACTTGGGATTGGTATTTTGTTGAGACAATAAGCTATTGGTTGTGGGTAAGAGGCTCGAGAATGTAATTAGATAGAATTTAGACAAGATGCATTGCTTGTAATGTGTGAGTAGAAGTGATGGTATTTGTTGGGGGGAGAAGTGGGTTATTTTGGATTATTATATTCATTAGTTTATTGTTTGGGCCCAAGACTATAACTAGTGTTGATATTATCACTAAATATATTCAATAATGAAGGATATTTGAAAATTATGATTATTATATCATCCATACATCATCTATGACTAAAACGTTTATGTATTTAGCCTATACCGTAAATTAACATATATTACTATTCACAAAAAATTCAACTATTTTAGGAAAATACCAAAAATTCACCAAAAAACATTAATTAATGTGTATATTTCTTAAATGGAATCCATTTTATGAAAATAAATTTCTAAATATTATAAATTTATTTTTTATATAAAATCATCATTTATTCCAAAAATATCGATTTTAATATTATAATTGATTTTTTGACCTTTTGAAAAATTAATTAAGGTCGCATAAAATTATATTTTAATTATAATACAACATAATATTAATTTTTAAATATACATTATGAAAATAAGTTTTCTTTTAAATCATTATTTTAATTAAAAATTTATGTTTTACAATAATTCCAACACTTAATATATCATTGTTAAAACATTTATTTACTTATACAAAGATATAAATATATCATATTTTCATTTATAATAAACCTAAATTTAATTTATACTTTTATATATTATGTTACCATTATATTATACAGATTACTATTCCTAATGTTTATGTTATTATTCCAATAGTCTGGTTACTATTCAAATGGTATAGGTTCTTTAATTTATATAAATGCTGCTTATTTTATTATTCATATATGAGAATAATGTTTTTATTATGTTATATATGATATAGATGTGTTTTATTCCATATAAAAAATTATAAGGTCAATTACATTGATAAATGTTTGGGTCATTACACATTCCCCCTTTGGAAATTTCTCCCTTGAAATTTTGTTTTATAAAATAAGGTGAAAATAGATTAGGGTATTTATCCTTCATCTCTTCCTCTGTTTCCCAAGTCAACTCTTCATACGTATGGTTCCTAAACAAGAATTTTACATGGTGAGTCATATTTTTTTAGGAATTTTTCTCTATGGTCCAAGATCTTTACTAGCTTCTCTTCACATGAGAAGTCATTCTCCAGTTGTACCACCTCTAGATTCATTACATGTGAGCTGTCAGGTATGTAATTCCTCTAGGGAGATACATGGTAAACATCATGAACTTGAGACAAATTTGGTGGAAGTGTAGACCTATAAGACACAACTCATATACAATAAAGGA
Organism: Viscum album; assembly: GCA_963277665.1. Lineage (NCBI taxonomy): Eukaryota > Viridiplantae > Streptophyta > Magnoliopsida > Santalales > Viscaceae > Viscum > Viscum album. Next base: position 330,769,665 of record OY728144.1, on the reverse strand, counting down.
TATCAAAGGGGATAATGTACCTTGGGCTAAGCTTCTGTTTCTTTCCAAACTACATGAATCTCTTCCATGGTGATATTCAAAGGAAAAATTTGTCTCCAACATCGAAATCCAAGTCCCTTAAACAGTTGTCAACATAAATCTTTTTCTGACTTTGAGAATATTTGATATGTTATTGTATGGTTAATCCTTCTCTGTCATCTCTTTCAAAAGATCATATCTAACTAGGTTTCTTCAACTAACTCCATCCTAACAAGTTGGAGTTTTATATCACTTCCCATAAAAATCATCATATGGATCCATTTGAATACTCTAGTGGAAGCTATTTTTATATGATAACTCACCTAATGCGAGATGTTGACCCCATCCTCCTTAGAATTCCATTGATTAGGCTCTCATTATATCTTCAAGTGTATGAATAATCTTTTCATATTAGCATTCTATTTGGGGGTGATAGACCGTGATGAAATTAAATTCAGTTCTCAAATCATGCTGAAGTATTCTCCATAATTTAAATTTGAAACTTGGATCGTAATTTTTGATGATCAAAAGTTTAACTCCATGAAGACTCACCACTTCCTTCACATATATCATGTAATGTTTTTTAAGTGAGAAATATTCCTCAATAGAAATTAAGTGGGTAGTCAAGGTGAGTTGATCACCCAAAACCCATATTTCATTGTTTCCTTTGGATTTTTTGGTAGTCTAGTTCAAAAGTCCATAGTGATATTATCCCATTTCTATGCGGGTTTAGAAAATGGGTACATAATCCCTTTGGACTTCTATCACTCTTCCTTAAATTTATAGAATACCAAACACCATTAGATATAGTCTAAAATATCATTCTTCAGGTTTTCCTACTAGAAGTGTTTTTAAAGATCACGATACATCTTGGTACTTCCATGATGGACATATAAATATGATCTATGTGCATTATGCAATATCTCCTTTATCTCAGTTGATGGAGGAACACAAATCCTTGTTCCAAACTGAATCACACCACCATCATCAATATGAAACTATGATATCTTCCCTTCCTTTACCGCATTCAACTTCTTTTGTAGATCAAGATCATCGCTTTGTGGCTCTTTGATCATCTATTGGATAGATGTTTGGGAAATTATTTTGTAAAGGTAAGATTTATTCCAATCTATTATGATTTCCAAATCCATCCTTTTCATATCCATAAAGATATGGTCTTTCTCAATCCACATCATGGATAAAGTAGCAGGTTCTTTTCTACTAAGAGAACGAGCTACCTTGTTCATCTTTCCCTGATGGTAATGAAAAGAGAAATCATAGTACTTGATTATCCCTAACCATCTCCTTTGACTCATGTTGTAATCTTTCTATGTGAATATATACTATAGACTTTTGTGATTGGTATATATGTCACACTTCTCACCAAAGAGGTAGTGCTACCAGATTTTCAAGGAAAAGATTATACCTGCTAGCTCTGGATCAAGCATCAAGTGGTTCTGCTCATGGATCTTCATCTTCCGTGAGGCATAAGCTATCACTTTATCATTCTTCATGAGAACATAACCCAATAATTTCTTTAAAGTGTCACTATATATCACAAAACCTTCTCTACTTGTCAGTTGTATGAGTACAAGTGATGTGTTTAGCCTCTTTTTTGTTCCATGAAGCTTTCCCTACATTATTCCATCTAGATACACTTTACCCATTTCTGTGTTAATGTAGTAGGTTAGAAAATCATGATAAATTATTTAAAAAATGTCGGTAGTTCCCAGATAATCCAAGAAAACTTTATATTTTTGTGACACTAGAGGTTCTGGGACATTTCTCATTTAGATTTTTTAACGGTCCACCGAAATTCCCTCAATTGTGATCACATCTCCCAAGAATGTGTCTTGATACTTTGAAAAGTCACACTTGCTGAACTTGAAGTGAACTTTATCCTTCCTTAATGCTGCTACACAATCCTTATATGCTCTTGATGATCTTAATTTCTATAGGTGTAAATAATAATATCATCAATAAAAATACCCCAAATTTGTCAAGGCAGTCTCTAAAGACTCTATTCATCAAATCTAATAAGATTGTAGGGGTATTAGTAAGTCTAAAGGGTATCACTAGGAACCCATAATTCCAATACCTTGTATAGAAAGCTGTCTTGTGAATATCTTCCTTCATTACCTTCTGTTGATGATATCCAGAATGTTGATCCACCTTTGAGAAGTACCGATCTCTTCAAAGTTGATCGAATAAGTCATAAATCCTTGGAAGAGGATACTAATTATTTATGGTGATCTTATTGAGTCTTAATATTAGATACACATCCACATTGATCCATAATTTTTTCTTTAAACTTATAATTTTCACACCCTATGGAAATTCATTGGGGCATATGTACCATTTATCCAAACGATCGTACAACTTATTCTTTAACTCCTCTATTTTAATTAGGGCCATCATGTAGGGAAATTTTGAGATAAGAGTGGCTCTATGTATAAGTTTTTTTGAGAAATATACCACATGATTTGGGGGAAGTCCAGATAAATCATTAGGAAATACATCAGTGTATTACCGAACAATGATAACTTCTTTAAGGTTGATACATTCCTTTTACTCAACCATTTGATTGAGGTATGATTCTTCACAGGGTGTCAACACCAACATTGTTGATGGATTTTCCAAATGATATTCATGGTCTTACTTTAATTTTTAGAGGATCATGGTATGATTTAGAATATGAAAATATATTTCCTTTTAGAAATAGTTAATGCCTGTTCTATATATTGAGAGCCAATCCATTCCCATTATGGCATAAAATTCCACCAAAGTAATTATTATGGGATTCACTGGAAGAATATTCCCACATACACTAACCAGATAATTTTCCAACACTTGGATTACAATGATAACATCACTAGGCGTTTTTACAGATATCTCTACTTAAAGGTATCAAGGTTTCGATTCAATAGTTATAGAAAACTTATGGGATATAAAGGAATGCATAGAACCAGAATAAAATAAAACTTCTTCCATTCTCGAGTGAATAGGAAGTGTACCTTGTATGACTATATTTTTTCCCCCCAAATCAGTAATAGTAATTGTATAATCTTTTCTTTTCTACTTTGGGTTTGGTGGCTTCTGACAATGATTACTCTCAAGGACTCAGGGTTTAGTGAAATGGATTGTATAGTGCCCTTACTCCCTACAATAGAAGAATTGAACCATGGGTAGTTCTCCCCTTTCATCATTCACATTGTCCATCTTCTTCATATATATTAGACATTCATAAGCTTGGTGTTTTTTCATCACACAATTATATCACATACTTATCACTTTTAGGTAGTTCGCATGATGTTTCTTCCCACATTATTGACATACGAGTGGTTTATATTTCTTTAAAATATTGTAATTAGATACTCCATATTGAAACTTCATCTTTATTTTCTTATCTCCATATCCATGGGATAATATTCAAACTCCATTTCCACTTTTAGAGAACATTGAAAAACTTCTTCATAGCTCCAAAAGTCTCAAATAGCTAGAGCCTTTCAGAGGTGTGGTTTTAAACCAGTAAAGAATCTATCTATTTTTCTATGATTATTGATATCAAAACATGAGGAGTACCTCGAAATCCTTGTGATATATTCTTTGTAAGTCATGAATGATTCACCTTCCTTTTACTTCAACTCTAAGAATTCTTTCCCTATCTCTGTACAAAGAGTTTGAGGGAAATACTTGTTAATAAATATTTTCTTAAAGTCCTCCAAATCAATTTCTTCCATTTTACCCTTCATATTAGTGTTCTTAATATAAACCTACCATTGATTGAGCTCTCCATATATGATATAAAATACTAGAGTTACTTTTTTCCTGTCATGACCCGTCCTCGGGGCCCGAGCCGTGACTACCCCAAGCCTACCTTCCATAGGCCAAGGGATGACGACTAGCACCAAAGGTGAATCCCTGATAAAAAGGAAGGCATTTCCTTTAAACCTATAACACACATATTCTAAACACAATCAGTAGAGGAAACAAGTTCTAAAATAGAAAAGTAAGGTGTGCTGAAAGTATTGGGTTAGAATACAAACCCAACTGAACAACAAGTACAAGTAAAAAGGAAAAACATTTTCATGACCTAACATTTTCATGTGTGGCACATAGTTTCCTCCAAACATTTTCATGACCAAACATTTTCTTGATTTCTCTTGTTTCCTTTTATATATTATATTGATTTTTAATGTTTCCTTTTATGTCTTGATTTCTAGAGTGTGGTATGCACCATAAATATTGACTCTTTAATGTGATGATTCATTTTTTATGATTCATTGTTTCAAAATTCATTTTTTCATGTGTGGAAAATAGTTTCCTCTAAAAATTTTCATGACCTAACATTTTCTTGATTTCTCCTATTTCCTTTTATGCATGTTATTGATTTCTGATGTTTCCTTTTATGTCTTGATTTCTTGAGTGTGGTATGCACCATAAATATCGACTCTTTAATGTAATGATTCATTTTTTATAATTCATTTTTCCAAAATTCATTTTTTCATTATAATAACTTATCCTATATTTTATAGCCCATTGCATTTTCCACTACATTTACATTTCTAAGAATCACTTCTTAGTTATGGTCTTGTATCAATCCCTAGGGATGAGAATATGTGTCTCGCTAACATGTTTAAGATATATCACCCTTTATGTGGCATAATACTAGTATCCAAAATTTCAAAAAATAGTTGGAATCCATAAATACTGATACGAGATTAGGGGAAATTTTTCTACATTGTCTAAAATGGGGGTTTCCCATTAAAGTGGCCTCCAAGAATAGTCAGGTAGTGTGAATGACAGTGTCCATTATATCAATAGTCCTGACTTGCCGATGGGAAACTCCCAGTAGATTCTCTAGAACCCCCTGCCCTATAATAATGTTAAATAGACTACATGATCAGTTACTTACCATTCATAACATCAACTACCCTCTCTCAAATAATTTATTACAATCATCCATATTCCTTGATAGAATATATAAACCCCATTCATGAGACACTCTTCCATTTAATGGAATTTTCTTGATCACTTCTATTATATTCCGTACATCAAAATAACTACGATTCATAATGGGAGTGACAATATATTAGGATCCATATTCCATTCCTTCTAAGGAAACCACACTAAAGACTCATTTTCCAAAGAAATCACATGAGTGAAACAAATATGATACCTGAACCTGATCCATCACTCTTAAAAAATTAGGAACCCTTATCCATGGGAGAGATGATTTTACCTTTTTTCTATCTTTAGTGTCAAGTATAACAATTCCACAAGGAATAACCCAAGAGAGAGATGATTTTACCTAATTCCTATGTTATGTTTCATTTATAATAATTCCACATGGAACACCAACATAAATTAATCCCAAGAAAATATTACCACATCATTATTACCATGATAAAGGGTCTACCACAAACATACTAAACCCCACATCTTTTGAGTAACTAAGGAATAAATAAATAACCACCCAATCAAGTTCCTAAAGGACTGTAGGAGGGTTTAAATTTATCGACACATAGATGGAATAGAAATCTAAATAGTTACTATATATATAGTATTAATATATATAGTTTATATATATTTCATACACCAATATTTCCAAGGTATGTAAAGATATATGTATCTATATACCTATAATATAAATGATGAATAGACCATGGCATAACTAAGACATCCCAAACCAATCTAACGAGCCTATGTGCTCATGTAATTGAGTACATGCCCTATATCCCAATATATTGAGAGACGCCATGAAACAACACATGGGATGTTGAGTGTGCCATCAGGTCCAAATTATAGTCATGGAATGTGGTGAGTAAATCATAATACATATATAGTAACATTTTTGTGATACACCATGCTCAACACCTAATGTAAGGAATTGTGATATCTCTTTTCTCATCAATCTCATACCATCATCCCATAACCTCTATATAGGCATATATTAAATATATCTAGGGAGGGGATTTACCTCACATCCATCTCATCTATCTACACTATATACATAATAAAGGTATTATCATCTGTGTCATAATAGATAAGGAATAACCTCTTATTCATGTCTTTATACATGTTCAATTCCGATTTAAAATATTACAATTTGTATGAAGCATTTTATAAAGCATAAATCAAGAGCATGAAATTAAAATTACTTGGGGTCATTCCATTTAAATCCAATTGATTTATTTTAAGAAAGGAAACCCATCATTAATTATCCATTTCACATTATATGTTAAATTTGCGTCATTCAATTCATTAAAACATGGGAAACCCATATATAATCTCAATGGAGTCACTAAGATGGTGACTTGTTAATCTAAGAAATTTCCCACTTTAGAAATTCCAACTATAAGTGGTCCAAACACCTGAAGGATGCCTTGGGTTCTATCAAATAATCATATATAAAGGGATATTACATTCTTGAACAATTATAGAAGATATGTTGGAGTACCAACATTTGAAAAAAAAATCATATTGTACCATTTCACCTAGATCACCCAATGGGTGACCATATAAGTTGCACACAACATGTGAACATCCAATCAAGGATCAAACAATACATATGAGTATGTAATGGTCAATTTTAGATACATAAATCACTTAAATAGAGATTCTTGACCAAATATGGAGTGAGACATAGTTTCTTAATTACGATACATCGAACCCCAAAGGGAAAACAATGTGACTACCAACCTAAAGGTCATAGATGACTTCTCTACCAATATCAACTTCATATTTCAAGATTTTTGGGAGAAATATAAAAAATGGTTCAGTTCCATGATAGTATGGAAAATGTGCCTATTCCATACAACACAAAGGATCTAATGGGAAACTAAAATAGGATGTGTGAGTGGGGTTTGCCTTACATTGAGTTATCCAATGCTTCCTTCGGATCTTGAATTGGGTGTCTAATGATAGAGATATGGATGAACCTTTGTTACACCACTACATTTGATTGGATACTAGGATTATTCCATATGATATTTTTATCTACATTCCTTTACTCACTGAACGATGTATTTGGTTGTGCTTGTTTAAGCATATATTTTTATATTGATTGTAGTATGTATTCTGTTGGTGTTTTGGTATTATTGGAATGGTTTTTTAGGGCACTGGTATAGGGGATCCATAAATTGGTACTTTTTATGGAAATCTGCTCTTTAGGGGTGGTTTTAACCACCACTAACTATAATAGGTACATTTATCTGTGGTTTTAACCGATGTTAAATGTCGATAATTTTCTATTAGTGGAGGTTTTAACTGCCGCTACGGTCTTAAATTTAGCGGCGGTTATAACCGCTGCTGTAGTGGCCCATCCTCCACTCTTTTTTTGGTGCGGTTATATTGTTTTCCACAGTGGTTTTTCTAATCAGGCCATTACTTTTTTAGCCACAGTTTTAACCACTGCTAAAAAAAGTAATCCACTACCCAGAAAAACCCCCGCAGAAAATAATATAACTGCTGTGAAAATGCACCAACTATGACGGTTCCCATAAACCACCGCTATACCTCTTTAACTGCCATAAATAGTTTCCTGACACGCAATTTAGTGGCAGTTTTTGGCAACCACCATATAAGAATATTGTAGCGGTTTAAACCGCCTCCATATCCAAACATAACCACTGTGAAATTGCAATTTTCTTGTAGTGTGGCCTACCGAAAAAGAGCTAATCATCATACCCAAACTCTATTAATTTATTTATTCTTATACCTATTTGAAATATTTTGTATAAATAATAAAATTATAAATTTAGTATCCTAAATATTCTGAATTTTTTATGATTATGGAACCACTAATATCCACCCACTATTCCATCAATTGAGAAGTGAAAGTATTTCTTCTGCGTATGTGTGGAATACCACCTCCATGTAGTGATATAATTCATTTTATATCACCATATTTCATGGATGTTTATTTTCATGGGTTTAATGTTCATATATTTTATTTATGATATAATTAATATTCTAGAATAATAATTTAATATATACCTTCTTACCTTCCCATTAGTTGGAAAACAATATTGTCGCCCGTATATACTTGTGGATTACCACCTCTATGAAACAATACGATTATTTTTTATTTCCATTTTCTATGGATTGTGACAATAAATATTTAATGAATATATATGATATATATGATATAATAATCTTAACTCTATGAAATAAAGTCCATGCATTTTTTCCTAGAATTCATGATGTTATCCTCACTTAAACTCCGAATTTCATGTTTGAGTAGAAATGCATCTTCATACTAGAAGGAGAAGATTTTATTTCCATGTGCCAAAATAATTATCATGAATTAAGGGATATATATTCCTCAAAAAAAATTCCCAATCCAATTGAATAGTAGTGAGAACCTCCCTCTTAGAGGAGGCCATAGATTTTGAAGGAGATGTTGTATTGTATGTATCACAAACCAAAACAGCCTAGGCTGAGCCTAAAATGTTTATGACACTACTCTCTATTTATCATATAGGTTAGTGATGTTATTGAAGGTACTAAACTATAGGTTTAGGATCGAATCCCATCCCTGATCTAGAGATGGGGTTTGGGGGTGAAACCCCTGGGTTATGAAGGAGCGGGTTCTCCCAGGTGGTCCGGCGTGCACCTACCCTATAAGCCAAGTGGCTGACATAGGCCCAGACTACATAGACTAAAAGACACAACCACCCATAAATGAGGCACCTATGTGAACTAAATCTACACGACATAGATGAATCATACACTCTTGTGCAGGGTAATTTCACTGGGTACCAGTGCCATGGACCTACTCATGGTAATTCATTCGACCAGGGTCTTCTGTTTGCCTATAAATAGGAACCTAGGGAACCTCATTTACACAAATAGAAAATAAAAGAAGCCATGAACCTCTAGACATGAATCCCCTTAACATAGTTCGTCTAAAAACCCTTAAGAATCTCTCCAAAACTAGAGAGAATATGGAATTAAAGGGGATAGGGATATCAAAGTCCTCGTAGGGTCTAAAACACAAAGACACTTCCCTGAAGAACTTTACCCCCTTGAGTTCACAACCACTAGTAAATATTTCCCTTCCCTAATTAGGAGACTATGAAAGACCATTATAGGGACACTTGAGGATACCTATGGTTCCTAGGAAAATGCGTATATGAAATCTTATTTCCTAAGTGATTTTTTTACAAAGGCATCTCCATCTCACACATTCCTACCCCTGCATAAATCACATCTGGATCATCCCAGGTCCTACGCGATGCATATTTTCTCACCAATATGGGACCTATGTGAGACTATTTTTTATCCCTATTCCAACCCACTAATGGTATGGACCTATTCATTTGGTTCCCTCGTTTGAGGGGAACTAAATTGAAAACTCAACTTTAAGCATTCTGACATGAAAAAACGTAGGAAAGGTAAACCAATGTGTATCCAATTTGTACATGAATTAATTTAGAAATAGGTATCCCAAAATTTTCCTTCATAAAGGGTAGGGTCCTCATGGTGCATGTGAATATGAATACCTTCAGTTACGAGGACCCCAAACCTTAGGTCACTATCACAGAACTCCCCGTATCACATACTAGGGTTAAGACCATATCATTCCCTAGTTTTATCTAAGACTAGGGACCTACGGATCTAGGTGAGGTGGGAGAGGATTGTGCATGAATTTCCATTTTAGGGTTAATACTATATACTCCTCCCATATTTGAAACAAATACTAGGTCCCTCATGGATCAAGCCCTTAGTATTTATTTAAGGACTTATCCTAATTCATTCCTTCCTCCTTATCAATGGCTATGGGAGGTATCTATATGTGTTGTTATATGTGGCTATCTTGGGTACAATGACAGGAGGTAATGGTCACACCAAATCCCTTTATTCTTCTCCCATCACCCCAACCTCTTCCACTAGTGGGAGAAGGATCGTGTGGTTTTCGAGATCTTCTGCTCCTTCTTGTTTCTCACACCGAGCATGACTCACATGAGCTTAGAGGTTGGTGGTGATTATGATATCTTCATGATACCAAAACTCCAGGAGATCCTTCTATATGGTATAATACATGAAACTCAACCACATGGGAATCATTTCAAGTGTAATCCTCAAAGAAGTGAATCCTCATATATGGTATAATCCCCAAAACCCAACCTCATGGGCATTATTTCTAGTGTAATGCAAAACCAAGGGAATCCTCTTATAGGATATAAGCCTTGAAACCCAACCTCATGGGAATAATTTCATGTGTAATACCCAACCAAGGAAATACTCCTTTATGGTATAAGCCCTGAAACCCAACTTTTTGGGCATAATTTCATGTGTAATCCCCAAACAAGGGAACCCCCCTATATGGTGTAAGCCTCAAATCAATCATTTTAAAGGAAAATATTACCCTTCTAAATATACCACTAGAGGGCCTCCATAGGCATGATGCCTCACAAATAAAATACATGGTCTTTGATTCCCATCCAAATGGAATATGTAGGAAGCCTCCATGAGGTCCAAACCCAAACTCCCAAAATCAACCCTGTTCTCTCTGGGCCACATTCTTAGTAGGGTCTTATTCAACCCAGGTGCTCACATCTCTTACAGGTTGGTTGGGAAAAATTTTTATGAGTCCCAAACCATCCTTGTCTAGGCACATTTGGTATGGACATCCTTTCCACATGACATTAAACTGCATGGTTATGTCCTTATAACATGAACCTAAAAGGTATGATGTGTCCCATCAAGGGGAATCAAACTATATGGGTTCTAATTCCTTTCATGAGGATACATATGAATCAAATCTCATGGGTCCGATCGTTATATAAAATAAACTACCATATCCCTATATGATGAGAAAATATATAGTTCCCCACTACATTTCTTCAAACCAGTGTCATGATCATAAATGAAAAAAGAATCTCTAATCCATTCATAAAAGGTTAAAATTGATGGAGAACCTAAAATACATACATACATCTCCATTAATGAATAACACATGACACATAAAAATCATTATAATATCTAAAAATTCTAATAAATTATTTTTAATTCAAGGTTGACCTACATTGTACTTGGTAAGTATTAAAGTATTCATCGATATGTCTTAAATCTATAAGAGAGTCCCAAAGTAGGAAATAATTCCCCCCAAAAGGGTTTGATGAGCCAGAACTTCTATCCTCTTGACCAATGAGAGTCCCCAAGAGTTTTTGGAACATTTCAAAACAACCTCCTTCCCTTCTAAATTAGGTCTGAATAATGGAACCATTGGGTGTTTTCATCTCCACAAATGAAACCTATTGGAAGTTGTTCGAAAATGATGAACCCAATGTGAATGATTGTGAAAAATTCGAACCCTCCACAATCAAATTTCGGGTGATCGATTTTCATTGGAAATAAATAATTATTCTAAAAATTAGAATTATTATTTTCCTTTATTTTTTTCTATCCACTGAAATGCAAAATCACATTTCATGCGTACATACGACCCTCCATCTCTATGAATAATTTAATTCATATTTCTATCTCTTGATTTTATTGATGACTCTAAATATATTTATAATGAATAAATATGATAAATATGTCATGATTATATTTCAATAGATGATGGAACCATGATCATTGTAGAAGTACTGAGACTTTCAAACCAAAACATGCATGAGAAACGAAGCATTTACCATCCATAACTACACTTTTAGTTATAAATTTTTAATAAATCAGGTTTAAAATTTTATAATTAAACCATATAAGTTATTATATATATATATGAATATAGTTATATAATATATTTATAACAATTCTAAGTTTATTATATAGGTGGTTCAAATGTGAATGAAGAAATACAAGGCTTGTGGTAAGGGATTTACATCTCAATCTCATTTTATTTGGGATTTTTTATGCTTGAACTTACATTGTGGAAATTATATAACCCATATCCAAAAAATCAATTAATTTTTTATTTAATATGATTATTTATGGGAAATACATTTTTTCCTCTCATTTTACTCACTTTAATTACTCATGAGACCGAAATAAATTTTATGTAAAATAGACGATGTTTTACTGTTTGGCTAGGAATCTTTTTCTTCCATGTTTATGTTTTATTTATAATGTTTTTAAGAATATTTTAATATTATCCTATTAAATATTACAGTAATTTTACCCTTGTTTTACTATTTATTAAAATTTTTCGAAGTAATATTCTTGTTATTTTCTAAACAATGTAGTTTTGAATTTAACCAAAAATGTTAATGGAATATTTATTTTAACATATATGAAATGAAAAAAATTTCTTACCTTCATGACCACTTAAAGCATCAAATATTAATTTTCATGTTTTAATGGTTCTTTTTAAAGAAATTTGTTTACATAATATTTGTAAATTTATATATTTTAAATGAGTGACTCCAAAATGAAAATGGTATTTTCCTCAAAATATTTCTTATGGTTTGTTAAATAAATTTTAATCTATGATAAAACATTTTGATGTTAATTATGATTTACTAGGGATATGATCTAATGATACCATCCTTATTATTTCTCTATACGATTTATGATTATGGAGATGATATTTTTATATCCCTATTTATTTTATGTTGGTTATGCTATGATGAAATAATGAAATTTTTTTAAAACCAATTTCCCTTATAAAGGTTATGTTATGATGATATGAGGAGCATTTTATGATATTATGGAATAAATATGTATTGTTTCATTATGTTATAGGTGGTCCCAAAATTATACATCCCTCAAATTAATTTGGTAAATAATTATATATCATTATATAATTATGGGAAACAACTTGATGTTCTTGATCTAGAAAGATAAATATGTAGGGATTCCTGAACCACTATACGTAATAAGTGGTGATGATTGATCTGTTATGATATGAAAAATGGGTCTTGATTCACAATACACAATGATTTAATGATTTTGATAGTTAACCTTGACATATTAAATGGTTTCTATTTCTATGATGGTGCCACACTTTTTATAACATGTTCATATGATTATGATATAAACTTATGGTCCATGATTGAGTTGTGATGATTAAATGTTCATACAATTCATATATTATAAAAATGATAAAGTTGTATGCCATGAATATTATTCATGATCTATAAAATATTGGGTATGAAAATTTTATGTTATGGCTATGATATCATAACCTTGTTCTTATCTTTTTTTTCATATGATTATCTGTCAATATCTCCCTTATTTAGCCTTAATGAGAATCTAATCAAATTATTTATTTCGTTTCCTTACCTAGGTTATGAAGAAATGTATTTAGTATGGTCTGTAAACAAGGGTACAAAGTGAGTAGGATATTATGAGAGATGATAAATAATGTACCTAAATAATGTGTTTATGTTTCTAGTCTCCAAGTACACTAAATATTTATAGTTATGGTGTGGATCACAATGTTTTTGAATTGAATATTCATATAAAAAGAAGTAATATTTATGCATTAAAACATTGGGTCACTATAGTTGGTTTCAATGTAAGGTATAATTAATGTTAGGTGATTAGGGTTAGATTAATTTTTTTGAAAAAATTTGGGATGATTCTAAGTATAGGATAACATTATAATGTTTTGTTAATGACCGTGGATGACCTAGTTTATACCTAAGGTATCATAGATTGAAATGGAGGTGTCAGGATTTTAATATCCTATGATTAATTTTTGATTATTGATCACTATGATTAATGTCTCTTGATGGTCATGATAACCCTTTTTGTTTTAATTTGGGATTGAATATAGAATGATGAAGTTAAGGTGGTTATAGGTCCACTCAAATATTTAAGTATCTTATTTGATATCAGACATACAAATTTCTTTATATCATGAAGATCCTTTAGGAAAGTTAATTCCTTTATTTAGTCATTATATGATGAGTTAGTTGTGAAAAATCCTTATGGTATGACGGTCATATCTCAATTCGATAGTTTCTATTTGATTGAAGTTTGTGGGAATGTGCTTCCTGGAAATCTTATAATTCTCCCTTTATATGAATTTGATGTGATTATAGACATAGATCAGATTTAGTCATGTGGATCCCATAAAAATTATTGATTAAGGGAAGTCACATTTCATATTCTGAATAAAACTATGATTTTTTATTTATACAAGGATGATTACAAAATTATAATGGAAGTTACATCTATATTGTGGGTTATAATTCTTATCAATGAAAGATTTATATCTTAGAAGGTTAGGGAGAAACTCAAAAGTGGGGATAAGAATATTATACAAGATCTTTTTATGTATAACTAGATTAATTTCTTAGTCTTACTCAAAATTTTGAGGTTAAATTTTCTATATTACTCATACCTGGTTCTAAATCTATTTAAAAAAACCTTATATTATGCCTCCATTTGATTTGTAGGATTTAAAGAAGAAACTCTAGGAGGATTTTGATAAGGGATTCACACCACCTTGCACACCACCTTGGGGTGCACCTGTTATTTTTTTAGGAATGATGTTGGATAAATGTGACTCTGAATTAGTTATCAAGAACTTAAAAAGATCGCAATCAAGAATAAGTTTCATGTCCCCCATATTAATTATTTGTTTGATCAATTATGAGGATAAAAATATTTTCCCTGTTTGATCATTGATATATATACAATTTGTTGAGGGTAAAAAGTGAATAAATAACCAAGACAACCTTATTTATGAGGTATGACCACTATTAATTTATAATAATTCTGTTTTATCTTACTGAATTCCATTCCATATTCATGGATTTAATGTATATTGTCTTTAGTGATAACCTTTATCAATTTATGGTAGTCTTTATAGATGACATTCTTATATATTCCAATAGTAAATAAGTGTTTCAAGATCAATGAAGAATTGAACTGAATCCCCTAAAGAAGGAGAAGTTATATTAAAAACTTACCAAGTGTCATCATGGTTAGAAAAAGTTTCATTTTTGGGGTCATGTTATCTCAAGTTGTGGTATATCAATGGATCCATCAAAGAAGAAAGTTATTGAATATTGTCCTATAACAATCACTGTGATCCAGATCTATAGTTTCCTTAGTTTTGTTGGAATTATCAATGCTTTATGTAAAATTTACCACATATCTTTAATCCAATCACCAAGATAACTCAAAGGGGAGTGAAATTCCTTTGGACATATTAATGTTGGAAAAACTTCCAAAAACTAAAGAGAAGGTTGGTTAATGATTATGTGTTAATACTACCCTATAGTGGTGAATGGTTTTTAATATATAATGATGCATCAAATAAGGTACTGGGATGTGTCCTCATGCATAGTGATATGGTGTAAACATAAAAATCACACTAATTTGAAATACATGCACAAAATTACCTGAATATTGATTTATAGATGAAAACACGATTTTTTTGTGTTGAAGATATGGAGGTATTATCTTTATAGGTAAATTTGTGACATATATATGGATCATAAACATATAAATTTTATATTAACAAAAGAAGTGTAGAATATATTCTAGAGAATAGGTTGAAATTGATTAAAGATTATGATTTATCAATACATTACCACCATGATAGGAAGAACAAGGCTACTAATGCTTTGAGTTGAAAGGACCATTCTTATTTTTATATGGTGAGGATTAACATAAAAAAAACATAGATTTGAAAAAAATAGAACTTGAAATCCTCAGGAAATGGGACACATCTTATCTTTCTCAGATGAATGTTTAACTACATATACTTGTAAGGATTAATGAGGTGTAGAGGGAGTATGTATAACTAAAGAAGATATTAATGATTGTTCCAAAATTCAACCATGATTTTGATGGAATGATATGTTTTAGAAACCAAGTATCTATCCCATCAGTACCAGAATTGAATCAGGAGCTATTGGATGAATCTAATAATTCATCATTCTATATTAATCCTAGAAGTAAGAAGATATATAGAGATATGAAAGAGTATTTTTTGTGGGAGAACATGAAATTGGATATATCAGTGTATTTATCTTTTATAAGGCCCCAGCCTTAAACCTTACTTAATCTTGAGTTATTACAAGATTACACATTGAGGATCTTTTCAGGTTTAGAGTTTTAGAGAATTAGATCATAAAACATTCATTACATTCCACATATAAACAAAGTGGTTACAAAAAGATATTATTCTTCATTCCCATCAATGGAAACATATTTAAAATAAAACATGGATTCATTCTTGACACTTCCTTGACACTATCATCATATCATGTACCTTTCCCTTGACCTGTGAAAAATATTTCAAAAAAACTTGGGATGAGCATAAAAAGCTCAGTAAGGGATATAAAAATATGGAAAGGAAAAATGGGAACATATATACAGAAGGATGAGATCATACTTTACCCATAAAACATAAGCACTTTAACATACCTCATCAAATCATGAATAAATCATAGAAATCATAAGACATAAAGGTAACTTGAGGCATTCATAACATTCTTACGTAGGGAGTAACCCTCTTGGTTACATTTGGAATACCCATCACAGTATATTCCCTAAAATCTCTTCGGAGAAACCTTAACGTTTCACTCCTTCGCGTTACCCAATGCATTGGAGAGCTATATCGGGCTCACCTGCCCTTAGTTTATCACGGAACCACCCGTCTTCATAATAATGCCCAAGAACCATAACATAATCGTATCACATAAAACATGCATAAAGGAAACATAAAATTTCCACATTTCAATCACAAGATATCAATACAACACAAAAAACATTGTGAAAACCATTTTCAATACCAAAATAAAAGAAAATTAAAACATGGTATTTATTTTTCTTTTAAAAAGAAGGTATGGCTTGTAGAGGAAGCCGAAACTCAAATAACGGTCACGATGGCGGAGAAGTCGTTGTCGCCGCATACGTACGACAAAAACATTCCCTTTTTTCATTTAGTAAACACTTCATATAAAAAATATTCCTTTTGAATAAACGTAAAAGTCAAATGGGTTTATACACCATATAAAAGAAAGTTGTGTATAAAATAAAATATGCCTCAATGAAAGGAGATTGAGACGAAGTCCCATACCTCGTATCCGACTTGACCCGACCGTTCTTTAATCTCCTGAATAATAAACTTGAGTTAATCTCTACTTGCTTAAGAAACTTTTTCAAGTTCATTATTCCTTTTATACCATGTTATGAACATCATGTAATCATTTAAGTTAATAATGTTCATTTTGTCGGTATTTGGTTCTTAAGTCAAAAATAGACTTCTTACACTTACATGTTGTTAATTTGGTCAAAGGTTCGTTATATCCAGAATGATATTAATGATTTGGATAACATATATATCATATATATTCATCATATACATGTATTTATAATATTACATCACATTTAGAGTTAAGAAATGAAATGCACCGTTCATGGAGACGGTAAGCCGTACGTACGCATGAACGCTACTTCCATTTCTATTTCGTATTTTCTGGAATGGAATCATAATTATATAAGAGTATATTATAATTACAGTAAAATAAAATATATAATATCATTAACTTTATCCTTTACACATCCCACATATGGTATTAACGAATCAAATCACTTTCAGGGGGCGGTAGTCCGCACTTCCTAAAATGAAGATATCGTGTTTACCCATAATGGAAACCATAAAGGTATGCCCAAAATGAAAAAAAACAGAAGCATAAGGAAAACATAAAAATATTATATATCATATATAAAAATAGTGACATCATAATGGACACCTTTATAAGGTGTTAAATGAGTATTGAACAATCATCATTTCGGGAGGCAGAATTTCGCCATCCACGGAAACCGTATGTTCTTTAACCATTTGATGTAGTTGTGTGAGAGTGTAGCTAAAATAAATATTATAACAACATCCTAGTATATTGAAGATACTGGTGTTGTTACAAAAGAAGTAAATAAAAAGAGTTTAGGGGGTTGGAGAAGCAAAATAAAACAAATGAACATGAGAGAATGAATTACCTTTAAAAGTGTAACTCCTTTTGATTTGAGCCTAAAGGATTCCTTTGAAAGGATTATGCCCAAAGGGAATCCTCTAGGATGAGGAGAGGGATGTGGAGAGAGTAAATGGGTAGGGGTTGGCCGAGCCAAAGGCTTGAGGAGTGTGTGGAATGAGGTAGAGGTGGGGGCCTTTTATAAGAGGAGAGGAGGGACACTTTTGGAAAGTAAAGAAATATTACTTTATTTGAAAATGTGTTTCGGTTTTAAAAGGTCTCACATTGATATAATTCGTGGATAAGGTGATAAGGGTTCAAAATCCACTCATCCAATTGGTTTTTACCATGTGTAGGTTTTAGAGTTTTCATTATCTTTCCATTTTATTTAAATCGTTAAATAATGGGGTCATCGCTGCATCATCATGATGTCATAAATAATTTAATTTATTTAATGTCTAAAAATTATAAAAAAAATACTATGATGTAGGAAATCTTTTTAGATTTCCAATGAATATTTATAATCAAAAATATTATCTTTATAACCCCATGTAAAAATTATTTTCGTAAAACATATTATGTTTGTGTCATTTTTACTTTAACATTAAATAAAAAGTTATTTATGTCATTTCCCAAACAAAGTGTTTCCATGGGGTCCCCAAGTTGACCCATGGCTTGTCTTGGTCGGCCATGACAAAAAACATAAGGTTGGGACATGTGTCTAGGTCATTTCATATTATTAAAGCATTATTTATACCTTAAACTACCCTAATTACCACTAATCGCGATTAAAAACTTAATAAGTTACTATTCACCAAAAAATTATTTTAATCCCATTGAACCACATTTTACTTCTTAATGAAAACCATGTATGTAGGATTTTTGAAATTCAAAACACAATGATGGCAAAATTTCATTTAAATGGAAAATCAATTTTTATAAGTACCACTTAGTGGTTTCACTATTCATAAAAAATTGAAGTTTTTCAGAAAATTACCAAAAATTCACCCTAAGCTATATTTGATATTCCGAATTCAAAAATGAACTCTATTTTACAAAATTCAATACATATAAGTCACATTAATTAATTTAATAATTAATTCCCGCTGTCAGAGCAAATAGCGTGTTTTTATGAAACAATAAGTATCAAAAGATTGACACCAGTTTAAGGCCCCAGCTTTAAACCTTACTTAATCTTGAGTTATTACAAGATTACACATTGAGGATCTTTTCAGGTTTAGAGTTTTAGAGAATTAGATCATAAAACTTGCATTACATTCCACATATAAACAAAGTGGTTACATAAAGATAGTATTCTTCATTCCCATCAATGGAAACATATTTAAAATAAAACATGGATTCATTCTTGACACTTCCTTGACACTATCATCATATCATGTACCTTTCCCTTGACCTGTGAAAAACATTTCAAAAAAACTTGGGATGAGCATAAAAAGCTCAGTAAGGGATATAAAAATATGGAAAGGAAACATGGGTACATATATACAGAAGGATGAGATCATACTTTACCCATAAAACATAAGCACTTTAACATACCTCATCAAATCATGAATAAATCATAGAAATCATAAGACATAAAGGTAACTTGAGGCATTCATAACATTTTTACGTAGGGAGTAACCCTCTTGGTTACGTTTAGAATACCCATCACAATATATTCCCTAAAATCTCTTCGGAGAAACCTTAACGTTTCACTCCTTCACGTTACCCAATGCATTGGAGAGCTATATCGGGCTCACCTGCCCTTAGTTTATCACGGAACCACCCGTCTTCATAATAATGCCCAAGAACCATAACATAATCGTATCACATAAAACATGCATAAAGGAAACATAAAATTTCCACATTTCAATCACAAGATATCAATACAACACAAAAAACATTTTGAAAACCATTTTCAATACCAAAATAAAAGAAAAGTAAAACATGGTATTTATTTTTCTTTTAAAAAGAAGGTATGGCTTTTAGAGGAAGCCGAAACTCAAATAACGGTCACGACGGCAGAGAAGTCGTTGTCGCCGCATACGTACGACAAAAACATTCCCTTTTGTCGTTTAGTAAACGCTTCATATAAAAAAGATTCCTTTTGAATAAACGTAAAAGTCAAAGGGGTTTATACACCATATAAAATAAAATTGTGTATAAAATAAAATATGCCTCAATGAAAGGAGATTGAGACGAAGTCCCATACCTCGTATCCGACTTGACCCGACCGTTCTTTAATCTCCTAAATAATAAACTTGAGTTAATATCTACTTTCTTAAGAACCTTTTTCAAGTTCATTATTCCTTTTATACCATGTTATGAACATAATGTAATCATTTAAGTTAATAATGTTCATTTTGTCGGTATTTGGTTCTTAAGTCAAAAATAGACTTCTTACACTTACATGTTGTTAATTTGGTCAAAGGTTCGTTATATCCAGAATGATATTAATGATTTGGATAACATATATATCATATATATTCATCATATACATGTATTTATAATATTACATCACATTTAGAGGTAAGAAATGAAATGTACCGTTCATGGAGACGGTAAGCCGTACGTACGCATGAACGCTACTTCCATTTCTATTTCGTATTTTCTGGAATGGAATCATAATTATATAAGAGTATATTATAATTCCAGTAAAATAACATATATAATATCATTAACTTTATCCTTTACACATCCCACATATGGTATTAACGAATCAAATCACTTTCAGGGGGCGGTAGTCCGCACTTCCTAAAATGAAGATATCGTGTTTACCCATAATGGAAACCATAAAGGTATGCCCAAAATGAAAAAAAAACAGAAGATTAAGGAAAACATAAACATATTATATATCATATATAAAAATAGTGACATCATAATGGCCACCTTTGAAGGTGTTAAATGATTATTGAACAATCATCGTTTCGGGAGGCAGAATTTCACCATCCACGGAAACCGTATGTTCTTTAACCATTTGATGTAGTTGTGTGAGAGTTTAGCTCAAATAAATCTTATGACAACATACTAGTATATTGAAGGTACTGGTTTTGTTACAAAATAAGTAAATAAAAAGAGTTTAGGGGGTTGGAGAAGCAAAATAAAACAAATGAACATGAGAGAATGAATTACCTTTAAAAGTGTAACTCCTTTTGATTTGAGCCTAAAGGATTCCTTTGAAAGGATTCTTCCCAAAGGGAATCCTCTAGGATTAGTAGAGGGATGTGGAGAGAGTAAATGGGCAGGGTTTTTCCGAGCCAAAGGCTTGAGGAGTGTGTGAAATGAGGTAGAGGTGGGGGCCTTTTATAAGAGGAGAGGAGGGGAACTTTTGGAAAGTAAAGAAATATTACTTTATTTGAAAATGTGTTTCGGTTTTAAAAGGTACCATATTGATATAATTCGTGGATAAGGTGATAAGGGTTCGAAATAAACTCATCCAATTGGTTTTGGACATGTGTAGGTTTTATATTTTTCATTATCTTTCCATTTTATTTAAATCATTAAATAATGGGGTCATCGCTGTATCATCATGATGTCATAAATAATTTAATTTATTTAATGTCTAAAAATTATAAAAAAATACTATGATGTAGGAAATCTTTTTGTATTTCCAATGACAATTTATAATCAAAAATCTGATCTTTATGACCCTATTTAAAAATTGTTTTCGTTAAACATATTATGTTTGTGTCATTTTTACTTTAACATTAAATGAAAAGTTATTTATGTCATTTCCCAACCAAAGTGTCTCCATGGGGTCCCCAAGTTGACCCATGTATTTTCTTGGTCGGCCATGACACTACCAATAAGGTTGGGACATATGTCTAGGTCATTTCATATTATTAAAGCATTATTTATACCTTAAACTACCCTAATTACCACTAATCGCGATTAAAAACTTAATAAGTTACTATTCACAAAAAAATTATTTTAATCCCATTGAACCACATTTTAATTCTTAATGACAACCATGTATGTCGGATTTTTGAAATTCAAAACACAATGATGGAAAAATTTCATTTAAACGGAAAATCAATTTTTATAAGTACCACTTAGTGGTTTCACTATTCATCAAAAATTGAAGTTTTTCAGAAAATTACCAAAAATTCACCCTAAGCTATATTTGATATTCCGAATTCAAAAATGAAGTCTATTTTACAAAATTCAATACATATAAGTCAAATTAATTAATTTAATAATTAATTCCTGCTGTCAGAGCAAATAGCGTGTTTTTATGAAACAATAAGTATCAAAAGATTGACACCAGTTTAAGTCCAATTTCAAAGTGAAATTGATTCCAATGACCATCATTGGATAAAATAGTAAAAATATATTCTAATTTAACTTCAAAACCAATTCAAAAGATACTCTAATCATATAAATAAATTAGATTAAAAAGCAGTTTTGATGTAAAATGTAGTATTTTTCACTATTCATTAAAAAATGAACATTGTCAGAAAAATACCAAAAATTCACACAAAGTAAATTTTGATGTCCCAATCATAAAGAATAAGTTTATTTTGACAAACATAGCTTATAAAATTGTCAAAATATAGATTTAAAAATGGTTTGCCATCAAAAAGCAGTAAAACAATATTTTAAAAATATTTGTGTATTCCATGCATAAGATTGGATTTATTTTCATTTTAAGCCTCTAAAACACTATCTTAATCATTAATAGACATAGATAAAAATATCTATTATTAATTACTTACTTGGGATGTTACATCCTTCCCCCCTTTAGAAAATTGCGTCCCCGCAATTTATTTACTTATCGAATAAATGGGGGTATTTATCCCTCATTGCATTTTCAGATTCCCATGTTGCCTCTTCAATCATGTGGTTTTTACACAAAACCTTTACCTGGTGAATCACCTTATTCCGTAACACTTGCTCCCTGTGGTCAAGAATCTGGACCGGTTGTTCCTCATAAGATAGGTTCTCTTCCAGCTGAACTACCTCTGGACTCAAAACATGAGATGGATCTGGCATATACTTCCACAACATCGAAACGTGAAAAACATTGTGTACCTGAGATAAACTCGGAGGTAAAGCCACTCGGTATGCAACTGATCCAACTCTCTCCAGAATTTTGTATGGTCCAATGAACCATGGACTCAACTTTCCTTTCTTACCAAATCTCATCACACTTTTCCAAGGAGAAACCTTGAGAAAAACATGATCACCTACCTCGAAAGATAGATCCTTACTCCGGTTATCCGCATAACTCTTCTGCCTGATCTGAGCTGTTCTCATGTGCTTCTAAATCAACCGAGATTTTTCTGCCATCTCTTCTACCAATTCTGGTCCCATCATCTTCCTTTAACCCACTTCATCCCAAAATGTTGGAGTTCGACACCGCTTCCCATATAATGCCTGAAATGGTGCCATCTGTATAATGGAATGAAAACTGTTATTATATGAAAATTCAACCAAAGAAATATGTTGGTCCCAACTTCCCTGATAATCCATAGAACAAGCTCGTAGCATATCCTCCAAGGTCTGAATTGTTCATTTTGACTGCCCATCTGATTGAGGATGAAAAGCTGTACTAAAATTTAATTCAGTACCCAATGACTTCTGAAGGCCTTTCCAAAAGTTAGAAGTAAAACTGGGATCACGATCCGATACAATGGAGAGAGGAACTCCATGTAACCTAACTATCTCTTTAAGATACAAACGGGAAAGTTGATCAAGAGAGAAAGTATCTCGTATAGCAAGGAAATGAGCAGACTTGGTCAAGCGATCAATAATAACCCAGATTGCATTATTACCTCGAGATGTCTTCGTTAATCCAACAACAAAGTCCATGGATATATTCTCCCATTTCCACTCTGGCACTGGTAAAGGCTGAAGCATCCCTTTCGGTAACTGTCGCTCTGCTTTAACCGGCTGACAAGTCAAACACTTCACAGTAAAATCAGGAATATCTCTTTTCATTCCATCCCACCAGTAATACTCCCGCATATCTCTATACATCTTAGTACTACCCGGATGAACTGAAAACGGAGAACTATGAGCTTCACATTACAACTCTCTCTTCAACTTTGAATCACAAGGCACACACAATCTCTTCCCAAATCTCAAAACACAATCATTATCAATGTTGAATTCAGGCAAATTACCTTTCCGAACCAACTCTACCTTTTTCTGCAACTCACTATCTTGCTTCTGTGCTTGCTTGATTCTATCTGATAGATATGATCTCACTGATACCTGAAACAAAACAGAAGGACTTCCTGCACCAAAAACTTCTATGCCAAAGTTCATCAAATCCTTATCCAAAGGATCACGTTCCAAATGCAACATTGTTAATGAAGCATTACTTTTTCGACTCAAAGCATCATCCACTTTATTTTCTTTTCCCGGATGGTAATGAATTGTACAATCATAATCCTTGATTAATTCTAGCCATCTCCTTTGTCTCATGTTCAACTCTTTCTGAGTGAATATATACTTTAAACTTTTGTGATCGGTATATATTTCACACTTTACTCCATACAAATGATGCCTCCAAATTTTTAAAGCAAAGACAACAGCAGCTAATTCCAAATCATGTGTAGGGTAATTTACCTCATGAGTTTTCAACTGTCGTGAAGCATAAGCAATTACCTGATCATTCTGCATTAGGACGCAACCATTTCCTTTCAATGAAGCATCACTGTATATAACAAACTCACCATTCTTGGAAGGTAGTGCCAAAACTGGAGCATTCACCAATCTTCTTTTCAATTCCTGAAAAAAATCATCACATTCTTTTGTCCAGATAAACTTAACACCCTTCCGAGTTAGCTTAGTCATTGGACTAGATAACCGTGAAAAATTTCTAACAAACCTTCGGTAATATCCCGCCAAACCAAGGAAGCTACGAATCTCGGTTACATTTGTGGTTCTTGGCCATTCTTCCACAACTTTTGTTTTTGCAGGATCAACAGTTATTCCATCTTTAGAAACAATGTGACCAAGGAAAGAAATTTGTTGCAACCAAAACTCACACTTGCTGAATTTACCATACAGTTTCTTTTCTTTTAAGGTTTGCAAGATAACCCTTAAATTTCTTTCATGCTCCTCTTTACTTTTAGAAAACACCAAAATATCATCAATGAAAACCACCACAAACTTATCCAAGAACTCATGGAAAATTATATTCATTAAGTCCATGAATACAGAAGGTGCATTGGTTATCCCAAAAGGCATTACTACAAATTCATAATGGCCATATCTCGTACGGAACGCGGTCTTCGAAATATCTGCCTCCTTTACCTTAAGCTGATGGTACCCCGATCTCAGGTCAATCTTTGAAAAAAACTGAGCTCCCTGGAGCTGATCAAACAAATCATCGATATGAGGCAAATGATATTTGTTCATAACAGTGATGTTATTCAAGGCTCTATAATCAATGCAAAGTCTCATTGACCATCTTTCTTTTTAACAAATAAAATAGGAGCACCCCATGGTGATGTGCTAGGTCTAATGAAACCTTTCTCTAATAAATCTTGCAATTTCTCCTTCAACTCTAAAAGTTCAATTTGTGCCATTTGATAAGGGGGTTTTGAAATTGGCTTAGCATCAGGAACTAAGTCAACAGTAAAATCAACTTCCTGATCTGGTATTATTCCAGACAACTCATCAAGAAAAACATCAGGATACTCATTTACCACTGGCACATCATTAATATGAACAGTTACTTTATTTTCAATGACGTGTGCAAGGTAACATTCATTTCCATCTTTTACAAGTTTCTCGGCCTCTTGATATGTTATCAAAAGTAAGGGTTCATTCTTGTAAACAAACTGAAATTCTTTCTGAAAAGAAACTTCTTTATCTCTACAGTCAATCTTAGCATGGTAAATAGAGAGCTAATCCGTACCCAGGATAACATCAAACTCTACTAGAGGTAGAACAATAAGGTTTGCAAGTAGGTTCTTTCCACAGATAAGGATAGGAAGATTCTTATAAATTCTTTTTGCCTCAACATTTCCCCCAGGTGTTTTTACCAAAATTTCAGGAGTCATTTCTTGAGATGGTATTCCCATTTTACTAGAAAAGGTTTCAGAGATGAAAGAATGTGTAGACCCCGAATCAAATAACACACTAGCATAATCTGAAAAAACAAACAAAGTACCTGATACAACTTCATTTTATGGCCCAACATCTGCTGAAGTAGTTTCAAAGGATTTCACCACCCCTTTCTTCTTGTAGTCTAACTGCTTCCCATCACTCAAGCTCTTTGTCGGACACTCGTTTGCATAGTGACCCATCTCATTGCACTTATAACATTTCACTAATTGTAAATCAATTTTTTTCTTACCTTCACCTTGATCCTTTTCAGTGCAATCACGAGCCTTATGTCCCATCTTACCACATCGGTAGCACTTTCCAGAATTTAGAAGACATTCCCCAGCATGCCTTTTGCCACATTTATCACAAACTGGAAACTTAGTTCTCTTACCATCAGAATTTTTTGAATAATTCTTACCTTTCTCCTGCCACCTCGGTCTCTTCTTCTGCTGGTTGTTATAGAACACTTGGTCATCGGAAAACTCCATTTCCACCTTCTCAGCACATCGAACAAGCTTTTCATAACTTTTAAACTCACAAGAAGCTAATGCCCTTCGATATTTTGGCTTTAATCCTGAGTAAAAATGATTGATTTTACTATCAAGGTCTCGGATAAAATTTGGAGCATACCTTGCCAATCGAGTGAACCTTTCTTCATAGGCAGCCACTGAGTCTTCCTCTTGCCTCAATTCCAAGAATTGCTTTTCCATCCTAAGTCGAACAGCCTTAGGAAAATACTTCTCAAGAAACATACCTTTGAATTAATCCCAGTCGAGAGTATCAATCTCATCGGCGTCCCTGATATTTTTAACCATAGACCACCACTGATCTGCTTCACCCTCCAAACGGTAAATAGCAAGACTAACCTTTTGATTGTATGAACACCCCATGACATCAAAAATCTTCTCCAGTGCTTTAATCCACCCTTCAGCTAGCACAAGGTCAGATGATCCTCTGAATGATGGTGGATGTTGCCTCATGAAATGTTCCACCACTGACATGTTCCTCTGCGGTTGGTCTGGATGATCTCGTGTATGGATACCACCGCCATTTATCGCTTGAGTCAACTGCGCCATTACTGCAACAAACTGTTCAGTTCCAATTCCGACCATTTCTGGATGCTGATTCGGAAGGTTATTTCCTTCTGTATGCCTTCCTAGCACTGCTTCCAAGTTTCCTCTGCGGAAAACCATTCTGAACAAACATGTCTTAGATGAAGCAACATGGTAATCTTCAAATGCAATATCATTTCAATTTGACCATAAAAAACATTTTTGGATAATCTTTTAATGGAATTCTAACTCCTAAAGTTATCTAAACCGACCTTTGATACCAACTATAAGGCCCCAGCTTTAAACCTTACTTAATCTTGAGTTATTACAAGATTACACATTGAGGATCTTTTCAGGTTTAGAGTTTTAGAGAATTAGATCATAAAACTTGCATTACATTCCACATATAAACAAAGTGGTTACATAAAGATAGTATTCTTCATTCCCATCAATGGAAACATATTTAAAATAAAACATGGATTCATTCTTGACACTTCCTTGACACTATCATCATATCATGTACCTTTCCCTTGACCTGTGAAAAACATTTCAAAAAAACTTGGGATGAGCATAAAAAGCTCAGTAAGGGATATAAAAATATGGAAAGGAAACATGGGTACATATATACAGAAGGATGAGATCATACTTTACCCATAAAACATAAGCACTTTAACATACCTCATCAAATCATGAATAAATCATAGAAATCATAAGACATAAAGGTAACTTGAGGCATTCATAACATTTTTACGTAGGGAGTAACCCTCTTGGTTACGTTTAGAATACCCATCACAATATATTCCCTAAAATCTCTTCGGAGAAACCTTAACATTTCACTCCTTCGCGTTACCCAATGCATTGGAGAGCTATATCGGGCTCACCTGCCCTTAGTTTATCACGGAACCACCCGTCTTCATAATAATGCCCAAGAACCATAACATAATCGTATCACATAAAATATGCATAAAGGAAACATAACATTTCCACATTTCAATCACAAGATATCAATACAACACAAAAAACATTGTGAAAACCATTTTCAATACCAAAATAAAAGAAAAGTAAAACATGGTATTTATTTTTCTTTTAAAAAGAAGGTATGGCTTTTAGAGGAAGCCGAAACTCAAATAACGGTCACGACGGCAGAGAAGTCGTTGTCGCCGCATACGTACGACAAAAACATTCCCTTTTGTCGTTTAGTAAACGCTTCATATAAAAAAGATTCCTTTTGAATAAACGTAAAAGTCAAAGGGGTTTATACACCATATAAAATAAAATTGTGTATAAAATAAAATATGCCTCAATGAAAGGAGATTGAGACGAAGTCCCATACCTCGTATCCGACTTGACCTGACCGTTCTTTAATCTCCTGAATAATAAACTTGAGTTAATCTCTACTTTCTTAAGAACCTTTTTCAAGTTCATTATTCCTTTTATACCATGTTATGAACATAATGTAATCATTTAAGTTAATAATGTTCATTTTGTCGGTATTTGGTTCTTAAGTCAAAAATAGACTTCTTACACTTACATGTTGTTAATTTGGTAAAAGGTTCGTTATATCCAGAATGATATTAATGATTTGGATAACATATATATCATATATATTCATCATATACATGTATTTATAATATTACATCACATTTAGAGGTAAGAAATGAAATGCACCGTTCATGGAGACGGTAAGCCGTACGTACGCATGAACGCTACTTCCATTTCTATTTCATATTTTCTGGAATGGAATCATAATTATATAAGAGTATATTATAATTCCAGTAAAATAACATATATAATATCATTAACTTTATCCTTTACACATCCCACATATGGTATTAACGAATCAAATCACTTTCAGGGGGCGGTAGTCCACACTTCCTAAAATGAAGATATCGTGTTTACCCATAATGGAAACCATAAAGGTATGCCCAAAATGAAAAAAACAGAAGATTAAGGAAAACATAAACATATTATATATCATATATAAAAATAGTGACATCATAATGGCCACCTTTGAAGGTGTTAAATGATTATTGAACAATCATCGTTTCGGGAGGCAGAATTTCGCCATCCACGGAAACCGTATGTTCTTTAACCATTTGAGGTAGTTGTGTGAGAGTTTAGCTCAAATAAATCTTATGACAACATACTAGTATATTGAAGGTACTGGTGTTGTTACAAAATAAGTAAATAAAAAGAGTTTAGGGGGCTGGAGAAGCAAAATAAAACAAATGAACATGAGAGAATGAATTACCTTTAAAAGTGTAACTCCTTTTGATTTGAGCCTAAAGGATTCCTTTGACAGGATTCTGCCCAAAGGGAATCCTCTAGGATTAGGAGAGGGATGTGGAGAGAGTAAATGGGCAGGGTTTTTCCGAGCCAAAGGCTTGAGGAGTGTGTGAAATGAGGTAGAGGTGGGGGCCTTTTATAAGAGGAGAGGAGGGGAACTTTTGGAAAGTAAAGAAATATTACTTTATTTGAAAATGTGTTTCGGTTTTAAAAGGTCCCACATTGATATAATTCGTGGATAAGGTGATAAGGGTTCGAAATAAACTCATCCAATTGGTTTTGGGCATGTGTAGGTTTTATATTTTTCATTATCTTTCCATTTTATTTAAATCGTTAAATAATGGGGTCATCGCTGTATCATCATGATGTCATAAATAATTTAATTTATTTAATGTCTAAAAATTATAAAAAAATACTATGATGTAGGAAATATTTTTGTATTTCCAATTACTATTTATAATCAAAAATCTGATCTTTATGACCCTATTTAAAAATTGTTTTCGTTAAACATATTATGTTTGTGTCATTTTTACTTTAACATTAAATAAAAAGTTATTTATGTCATTTCCCAACCAAAGTGTCTCTATGGGGTCCCCAAGTTGACCCATGTATTTTATTGGTCGGCCATGACACTACCAATAAGTTTGGGACATATGTCTAGGTCATTTCATATTATTAAAGCATTATTTATACCTTAAACTACCCTAATTACCACTAATCGCGATTAAAAACTTAATAAGTTACTATTCACCAAAAAATTATTTTAATCCCATTGAACCACATTTTAATTCTTAATGACAACCATGTATGTCGGATTTTTGAAATTCAAAACACAATGATGGCAAAATTTCATTTAAACGGAAAATCAATTTTTATAAGTACCACTTAGTGGTTTCACTATTCATCAAAAATTGAAGTTTTTCAGAAAATTACCAAAAATTCACCCTAAGCTATATTTGATATTACGAATTCAAAAATGAAGTCTATTTTACAAAATTCAATACATATAAGTCAAATTAATTAATTTAATAATTAATTCCTGCTGTCAGAGCAAATAGCGTGTTTTTATGAAACAATAAGTATCAAAAGATTGACACCAGTTTAAGTCCAATTTCAAAGTGAAATTGATTCCAATGACCATCATTGGATAAAATAGTAAAAATATATTATAATTTCACTTCAAAACCAATTCAAAAGATACTCTAATCATATAAATAAATTAGATTAAAAAGCAGTTTTGATGTAAAATGCAGTATTTTTCACTATTCTTTAAAAAATGAACATTGTCAGAAAAATACCAAAAATTCAGACAAAGTAAATTTTGATGTCCCAATCATAAAGAATAAGTTTATTTTGACAAACATAGCTTATAAAATTGTCAAAAGTTAGATTTAAAAATGGTTTTCCATCAAAAGGCAGTAAAACAATCTTTTAAAAATATTAGTGTATTCCATGCATAAGATTGGATTTATTTTCATTTTAAGCCTCTAAAACACTATCTTAATCATTAATAGACATAGATAAAAATATCTATTATTCATTACTTACTTGGGATGTTACATCTTTATTCATAGTATGTCAGTAAGTCGCATATCAGATAAATAATTCCAAGGGAATGTTATAATCATTACCCATACTTGAATGGAAATGTTAAAACATTACCATGGATTCCACAGTCAGACTCCCCAAAACATTTAATGGGAACAATACTTTTTGGGTTATCGTCGACTACCTTACGAAGTTAGAACACTTTATTTACATCAGAGAATATTTATCTCTTAATCTTCCTTCCAGGATATATTTTAAAGAAGTGGTTTTATGTCATGGAGTACCACTCTCAATTTTATTTTATTGAGATGTAGGGTTTACCTTAAAGTTATAGAGAAGTCTTTAGTAGGCTCTGGATATAAAGTTGGGGTTTAGTACTACATATCATCCTAAAACAACTGTTCTATCTGAAAATACCATTCAAACTCTAAAATATACACTGGGATATTTCTATATATATTTCAAAGGTGGTTGGGATCAATACCTTCCTTTAGTGGAATTTCCTAACAATAATGCTTTTAATCAAGCATTTAGATGGCTACTTATAAATATCTCTATGGAAATAAGTGAATAACTCCAAATTATTGGTGAAATATATTATAAAGTGAATGTTTATCTCTAGATATATTGATCATTTTTAGATTCTTGATCGCATCGGGAAGGTTGCTTATCATTTAGAACTTCCACTAAATCTCTCTCAAGTTCTTGATGTGGTCCATATATCTCTACCGAGTAAGTACATACCTAATATTTCACATGTAATGAAATTAGGTTTTGTACCTCGATAGTAATATATCTATTACGAGGAACAATTGGTGTATATGTTGGATCATAGAGAGAAAGTTATATGAAATTAGACCACTCACCTTATCAAATTATTATAAAGAAACCATAAATTAAAGGAAGCTACATTGGAATCTGAGGATATATGTGATGAGGTAGAATTATCCATAGTTTTTTATATGATATTGATGGAATTATTAGGGTGAAATTATTTTATGGTGGGGTAGAATGTAACACCCTGATATTTTATGTTATATTAAAAAATTGCATTTCTTTGACAGCTTGTGATACACAAAACCACGAGTCTAAATGAACCGTAATATGATATGCCAATATAAACTGAACATTAAATTGGTAAAATAAATAAGATTAATATTTTTTTAAAAAAAATATATATTTTTAGATAAATAAAATTCATATTTATTGAAGTCATTATAAGCTTTAAAATAACCTTTTCCTCAAAAGGGTTTCTATTAGTTTTTTTAATAAAATAATGTAATTAATTTTTACCACTTTTATAAAATAAATTTTATAAAACTAACTTCATTTTTGAAATCATCATGTCAAAATTATCCTAGATTTAATTTTTTAGAATTTTCTAAAAAGATTAACTTTTCGATGAATAGTGAAAAATATTGTTTTTATTGAAACATACCTTTTCATTTGAAGAATTTAAAAAGTTAAATTTTATTTTAAAATAGTTTTAAAAGTAAAATTAGTTCATTTATATTATTAATAATCTAATTATTTTATTTTAATTAGTTTTATATTTTATTTTAGTATAAAAATCTTTTATACTTAAAAAATCCTTTTTTCTGAAAAAAATATTTTCATCGTGTTTTGTAGGTTTAATTTTATATTAAATTATAAAACTTTTTGGAATTGAATCTTGAAAAATGGATTTAAAATTTATAATCAGGAGTAGAAAACTTTTTTAAAATGTCCCTTTTACTTTTTTCCATAATGAACAGTAACCTTGGTAAATATTTGTCACCCCGGTAAGAGTAAAATGGGTTAAATGGGGTCAAAACTTTGGGACAAGGTCTTAAAATTTTTCGTACACTTGAATTTATCCTAAATTATGAGTTTATTTTGTTCATGTACGTCCATTTTATTAATATATGTCCACTTGGTGCTATTTTTCTTTGATTATGACCTTTATATTAATTTAAGTTCAGAATAAATACAAAATATCACTCTCTTGACATTAATATCTATAAAATTGTTACATAACGATAAAATGATGATATGTTTAGTTATAAATGTTTATTTGAAATATGAGTTATTTTCTTAATTGAAATTTATTTTTAATTTTTAGTTGTTGAAAAATTAACTTAACTGCTTACATAATGAAAGAAAAGTATTTATTTAATTAATGGAAAAATAAAATAAATGATTTTAAAAATATTAAAAGTAATAAAATTTGGATATATTATTATGTTACACAATTTTTTTTAGATAAATATAACATATTAGGTATTTTTAATGGCTTATATTCTATTCACATAACTATCTTGATGAATTTAGAGTCAAAGTAAATGAATAGTTCCAAAAATTACATTAGATATATTTTATAATAAACAATATTTTATTAAAGGTTTTAAAATTCCTAAAAATATAATATTTATAAAAGTTAATTGGTTGAAAATATCAAACATGGTCCATTTATGATTCAATTTTCTTTTTATGTCGACATTCTTGACAATTAAAGAGTAAAAAACTTTGATATTGTGACAATTATCCAAAGGGGTAACAAGGGTTAAAACAAATAGATAAGTGTGAAAAAATCCCATAAAATTTTCAAATTTTATTGGATGAGATGATATATAACCATCATCACTATTTATTCTAAATATATCAATTTTTATCCACTTGTATTAGAAAATTTATTTATATTAATTTAATACTTTAAGTAATTCCAAGAGATCCCCTCTACTCACTTATAAAAGGGAAACTCCTCTCCTATCTTCCTCACACACTTTGAGCCATATATATAAAAAAACTAAAAAAATAAATTATAAAATTACATATACATGAATTATAGGTTCTATATTCCTTAAAATACCATTATAAGGGTCCTTATAAAAATATCTAAAGGAGGCCTATCGAAGAAGAAGTAACCGTCTTTCCCGAATCCTTTAATTTATTTCTTCTTATACCTATTCAAAATCTATAGGATTCATCATAAAATAATAATTTTAGTATAATAAATAGAATAAAATGTTATTATCATAAAAAAACTACTAATATCTATCCTCTATTCCATCAAATGGGAAGGGAAAGTATCCTTCTTGTGTTCGTTTAGACTGTTGCCCCTACATAGCAATACAATTCATTTTCCATATCCATATTTCATGGATAATTGTTTGGATGGGTTTAATGTTTATATATGATATTTATTATAACATTATTATTATATATTTATAATATCATATCTAAATTCTTACCTTCCCATCCTTTGGAATTTGATCACGTCGCTAGTGCGTAGTTGTTGACTACCACCTCCATGAAGTGATGCGATTCTATTTTCATTTTTGATTTTTATGGAAGATAACAAGGATATAGTTAATGAATATATATGATATATATAATATAATAATTATGATTAAAATTTAAATACTTATTTAATTTTCTTTAATTCCAACCATCCAAAATAAAAAACCGCATTCATACACGCGTACGACATACCGTCTCCATGAACAATGTAATACATATTTTTATCTCTACATTTTATGGGTGAATATGAATATATATATATATATAATGAATATATAATATAACCATATCATTATTAAATTTATTTATATGATGAACCGTGATCAAAGTACAAGGACTGGGACTACTAAACCGAAACATACATGAGAAACGAAGTAGTTATCACCTAGATATGTGATTTTAAAAACAAATTGTTAACAAAAATGTGATAAAATATTAAACATAAACCATATATGGTATGATATATATATATATATATATGATTATAGTTATATAATACATTTATAAGAAATTTATATTTATTATATAGGTGGTTCGAGTGCGTAGGAAGAAATACAGGACCTGGGGTAAGGGATTTACATGTCAATCTCATTTTATCCAAGATTGTTTATTCTAGAATTTACATTGAGGAAATTGTTTGATATTTTTATAATAAATTCTTTTGATTTTTATTTTATTCTGATTATTTTTGTTTAATAGTTTTTTTCTTTCACTTTCCTCACTTTATGTACTCAAGATACTGAAATAGTATTTTTATGGAAACAGACTATGTTTTAAAATTCAGCATGGAATATTTTTATTCCATATACATGTTTTAATTAAATTGTTTTGAATAATGTTTTAATATTTTATTAATAATTTTTAAGTTGTTTTTTCCCATGTTTTAATTTTTATAAATAATTTTCAAAGGAAACGTTTTGTCTTTTTCTGAATGAGGTAGTTTTGAGTTTTACCAAAAATGTTAAATGAATCTTTATTTTAAAATACATGTCATGAAAAAAATTTCCCATAATCATGACCACCGAAAGATTTGAATCTTCCTTTGTAAGTTTTGATATTTATTTTCAAATAAATTGTTTCCCATAATATTTTATAAATTTTAAATTTTTATTAAGTGCTTTCAAAATGAAAAGTGTGTTTTCCTAAAGAAATATTCTAGGGATATTTTAAATTAATTTTCATATACGATAACATAAATTAATGTTATTTATGATTTACTAGAGATGTTATCCAATAATACTATCACTATTAATTCTTTGGATGGTTTATGATTATGATGATGAAATTTTTATGATCCCTGTTTATTTTCTATGGGTTTTTCTATGATAAAATGATTGAATATTTATGAAACTCATCACCCCTCCATGGGTTATGTTATGATAATATATTGAATGCTTCATGATCTTATGGTACATATATCTATGCTTTTAATTATGTGACTACTGGTCCTAGAATTATATAACGCTCTTATGCAATGGGTAAAGCTTTATATCTCATGGGAAAATTATTGAAAAAAATTAGATGTGATTGATCTACTATGGGAATAGGGTGGGATAATTTATCCACTATGGAAAACGTGTGGAATGCTTGATTATTTTTGATATGGGAAATTTGTGTTGATTCCAGATCCACTATGATTTGATAATATCAGTAGTTATCATTGACATATGAAATGGTTTTCAATCCCATAATGGTTCCAAACTTTTTATGATATGTTCTTATTATAATGATATAAAATTATGGTATGTGATTTATTTACGGTGATTCATCATTATTATGATTCTTGTATTTTGAATATGATAAAGTTTAATGTCATGACTCTTGTTCATGATCTATGATATATTGGGTATGAACATTGAATTTTATGGTCAAGATGTCATTCCATTATTCCAATATTATAATCTCATATGATCATTGATTAATATCTCCCTTATTTTCCCTTAATGAGCATCTAACCTCACCCTTTCTTATGTTCTCTTTCCTCAGGTCACAAAGACATTTTTAAGTAGGATATGTCAAGAAGGGTAAAAATTGAGAAGATTATTTTTAGAGATGATGAAGAATGTACCAAAATAATATGTTTATGTATTTAGTCTCCAAAGACTCTAAAATTTTACTTTTTTGGAATGGATCATAATGTTACATATTGAATATTCATCTAAAAATATGTAATATTTATGTATGAAAATATTAGGTCACTATATGAGGCATACTCAACATGCGTGTTCTATAGAGAAAATTTATCTCAAGGAATAAGATAAAGAAATAGATAATGATAAATTTTTATACTCAATAAGATTTAATATCCATTTTTTTATGCAAAAAATTTAGATGTAGGTCCACAAAATACTCATTAAGAGTATAAGAAAATGTGTGAAAGGAGACTCAGAATGGTAAATATTGTTAGTTGGAAGTATCTTCAAGTTGGTTAAAGATTAAAAAGAAAATTTTAGCCATATAAAATTAAATTTATCCAATATATCACGAGGAGTAACAATCAAATTCACCACCATAGGAGGGGAAACAGTAGATTTTGATTTAAAAAGAAAAATATGACAAGTTAAACAAAGCTGAAATTTCTTTGAGTGAAATAGAATGACATTGAATATTGATTCTTGATTGTAGTTGTAGTTATCATATTATTGGAAGTAAAGATATTTTCATGGGAATAATGTATGAAAAAAATGGTTTCATTTATTTTGGGATTGATTAAGGCATGAAGATTATAAACTCCATAAAATCCAAATTCAGAGGAAAGGATTTGAGGCATATGGATGTCTTGTTAGTTTAAGGTCATGTCCATAATTTTTTTTGTGTAAGTAAATTATTTGAAATTGTTAATGTGTTCAATTTAAATAATAAGGATTTCATTGTTAAATGATGAGATGGAGAAATTTTAATATAATGAAATCACATAAAATAGAATCTTTACCTCATTGGTGGAGAAAAGGATATGTGTTTTTCAACCAAGGAAAAATAGAATAAATTATGACATAAATGGATTGGAAACTTAAGATAAAAATCCTTGGAATACTTGGAGAATAATTGAAGATCTTGTGACTTCCCTAATATTTTACATTACCATACTCACTTGTGTGATAATTGGAAAAAGTTAAGATAATTTGGAAGAAATAAAAGTTTTTGGATAAAAAGAAAATAAAGTTTCTTATTTTGGTGAATGTTGATGTTTGTAGGGTTATATCACCCAAATCCATGGATTGAAAAATTATTTTTGTTTTATTCATATATTATTATAATATAAAATCAAGGATAACAGAGATATCTCACAAATATAATGTATTGAAGTGTATTACACTTTCTTAAAAACTGTTAAAAAATGATTAGGATGAAAATTAAGAAATTATAGATTAACGATGATATGAAATATACCCACAATAAAGTTGAATAATATTGTTAGAAGCATAGGACATGACACCATGATTTAGAATTATGAACATCTCAACATATATAAGTTATATAAAGGAGGAACTGGATAACTTATAACATGGTCCAGACAATGGTCATTGAAAATTTCCTATGAAAGATATATTTTAAAGAAATTTTTTTAAACCCATTGTATATTTTTAATAGGTATTTTTATTTTCAGGATAAAGTAAATACACCATACATGATATGGTATGGGAATAAGTTGACATCAAATGTTTTTTCAATTTTTGGGAGTAAGTGATTTATTTTTAATAAATAGAAACAAAAAACTTTAGAATATCATGGGAATGAAGGTGAAGTAATTTTATATTAATATAATATTAAGGTGTAAAATTTATATAAAAAAACATGGGTGAAATTATTGGATGTTAATACATCACTCTTGTTGAACACGAGAAGAATTCTCACACCAATGAGTATTTTTATGAAAAAAATAGCGAAGAAATATTGGACTAAAGTGTTACAGAATTGAGAAAAACGAAGGGAGAATGTAGGGTTGAATTAAATTTAGAATAGTACATCTATGATGAGGGAAATGAGGTATTCTCTGAAGTTTTATGATATCCAAGAAGCGTGGTTGACATCAATGAATAAAATAACATTGGTTACTTGAGAAATTCTTTGTAAACTAAAAGAATGAAGAATCTAAAAGAATTATTTATATATGAAGTACAACCAAATAATTTTAAGGAGTTTTTAAAATATGTAAATTGGATCATTGTGGTGGATGAAATAATTGACTAAATTTAGAAGAAATAAACATGGGAAATTATTCCAAGGGCGAAAGAAAAAAATGTCATCAGAACCAAGTGGTTATTCTATTGAAAAATTAATAGAGATGGGAAGAAAGTTTCAAATAATAAACAGTTGGTGTGAAAATGATATTCCATAATTTGGGTAATTTATATCAATGAGACATTTAATATTGTAGCTCAGTTATAGATGGTTCAACTATTCTTTGAAATTGAGGTACAAAGAAGATTCAATGTATTAAAAATTTATGTCAAATTAAAATTCATTAATTATTTAATTGATGAAAAGTTTCACATCAAGTAACTAGATAGTTTTCTTTTTGATGAATATGAGAGAATTTTAAGTTAGTTGTTTAAGGTGTTTTATGGGTTGATTCAACGATAAAAAACATGATATTCTAGGCTTAATCAAAACTTAAGATTCTTGGAGTCTATTGAGTAGGATTTAATTACAATATCTATATCAATAAGAAGAACGATAAAAATATTTTAGTGATAATTTGTATTGTAAATATTATATTTTGTGGCCCAAATTAATCTAATGCAAGATATTTGTAGAATTAATGAGGTGTGAATTTGAGATGCTGTTAATTGGCGAGTTAATATTTTTCCTTGGTATACAGGTGACACAAAAAAGGCATGAAACTATTATTTCTCAATCCAAATACACTAAAGTAGCATTGAATAAATTTGGAACAGAGGTTTATAGGGATATAAAGCCAAAACTTTCAACCTAGTTGAAGTTTTAAAAGTATGGAAATGAAAAAAATGTTGACATGATGGAATATAGGCCAATTATTGGAAGCCTATTTTATTTATTAGTGACATGACCCGACATTGGATTTTCTACTTTTCAAGAGGCATGATACCAGAATTGAATCAATGAAATCCAATTTCAGTAAAAATAATTATTCATTATATTACAATATTAGTGTATTTTATACTATTTGATCACAAATTATCACAAAAGGAGTTACTGGGATTTATAGATACATATTTAGATAGTTCAGTGGATGATTGAAAGTCAACATCAGGGGGAATATTCTATCTCAAAGTATTATTTATTTATTTTCTAAGAAATATGAAAGACTATATTTCATTGATCACTGTGGAAGCTGAGTATATTGGAGTTACTCAATCATGTTCTCAATTTATATGAATAAATACTTAACTTGAGGATATTGGGGTTGATGTGAAATATCTCATTTCAATAAAGTGTGATAAATTTATTGACATCTGTATTAGAAAAAAAATCATATTTAATACTCAATGATAAATCACATCAAGATAAATCACCACTTTATCAAGAAGAATATTTAGTAAGGGACATTAATGTTTTAGTATATATCGATATAAATCAAGTTGTAGACCTCATGAAAAATGAACCTCCAAAGTCTAATTTTGAACATTAGTTTCAAATTATATTTTAACCATCCCTATAAAACTAGATTTTTTTAAAAGGACCCACATTTCATTATAAAGTTTTATATGTCAAGTAAAGTATGGTAGTTATTATAAATTAATAGTTTTAATTTCTAACCATATCTTGTGAAATTTCAGATAAGTTCTCTTTGGGTTCATTGAAAAAATGGGATAAATATACCATGATTTGGAGAAGTTAGAGATATATAGAATTTATCTCTCTTATTGACCCAAGGGGAGCTATCTCATGCTTAATACTTTTAAAAGGGTAGAGTTTTTGAATGTCTATTAAGGGGGAGAATCATGGTTGAGAATTTTTCAAGAGATTGATAATTAAGTAAGTTTTTTAATAAAGAAAGATTCCTTTAATACTTGTTTCTCATAATGAAATTGAATCATTTGGGTATAGAGTTAATGATTGGTGAATCCTTGACACACCATCTCAAGGAAACAGGCCTTAACTTGTGTTCTTGATTGGTGTTGATGGTTTTGGATAAATATAGGATTGATTGTGTTCATGTATTTTCATTAAACCCAAAGGTGTATATTATTATTAAAAATCACCTTAGTGTGTTTTTAGATTGTGTTTGTTGAAACATTTAATGTAAAGACTTCTGAAGAGTCTCTTGAAGTTTTATCATAGTGATTAGAGAAGTATTTTAAAAATTTGGATGAAGTTTTCACACTAAAACCATATGGTTTATTCCACCATAAGTTGTGATACTAGATTAAATTCCTATGGCTAAAAAATTATATTTACATGAGAGAATATATCATACTATAATAAGTATATGAAATAATAAATTTTAGTATTTGGAAGGTGAAATAGTGTCTATATATGAATAACTTAAAATTATGGAATATTAACTCATAACACTAACATTTAAATGTTTTTTTTCACACTATGATCTTGATACATTATATTAACTTTTTATTAAGGTTCTTTTCATGGTTAATGATTCACACTGTGATGGTAAACCTATGAATGTTAGGAGAAAGCATGTCTAGAGCTAGTTGTTTATTTGATCTGTAGAAGTTTCATGTCATGATTTTATGGTTTTATAATGATATTAAATAAAAATTTACATAATAATAAACATTTAATTATCAAAGGTAATTCAAAACAGGGTAGAAGTTGTTGTTCCATTATGATAAGGGGTTTAAATCTAGTGATTTTTGTAGACGTGAAGGTTAATCAATGGAGTAAAGGTCACACGATGAATGGTTAATTAAAATATGTTTCATATAATTTCACCATTCTATGAATGTTGGATTCTGATCTAAAAAACTCAAATGTGAAGGGATTTTTTCCATGAAGGAGGTTTTTATGCCATTGTGGTGTTAAAATTGGTAGGAATGTTTTTTGGTTTTTTAGTGAAGTAAGGAAATGAACTATGATGATGGTGACCATTCCAAAATAGATTTAACTCAAGAATAATATCCATAATTTAATGTTTATACCTTGAAGGTATTTTGTGTGACTCGAATTATGGAAGGATGAATCAAAATTAATGGCGTGTTTTGGAATTATTTTCCAATCCTAAACGTAGAATGAAGATCAATAAAAGAATAACTTGGATATCTTCTCAAGGTTTTAGATCTATATTTATATAAAAAGGGAAGGAATATTATGAATCAATCTAAGTGAAAACTCCAAATTTATAAAGATACAAGAAAGGAAAAAAAATAAAATGAGCCCATCTCATTGGGAGATTGATTAGTTTCAACTTGTAGGTAAAGGAGGACATGATTGATATACCATTCATTGGATGGAGGTGTTAAGGTAGTGGATGCATCTGACCAGGTAAAGGGAGGTCCATGAAGATAAAATATAAGAGGAATAATATCTATTAATATTAGAATATTATGGAACTAGTTACACCTATTGGACCATACTATAAACCAATATATTGGGGTCATTTATTTATTGGGATGACTATTCAACACTGTAATTATATTCTGTTCCTTTAATAAAAGTGTTTAAGTGTTTTCCCATTGATTGGGACTTAGTCCAAACTATGTAAATACTTGTGAGATTTTTATGTTTTTCTTTCTACCATTTCATTGGGTTTTTAGATATTTTGATCTAATTTTTATGTGTGAAATTCCATGAGTTACTAAGGTTATTATATTATTAGTTTTATAACCTTCACATAATTGATCCTATTCTGGTCACCAAAGTTTTATAAATTTTTTTCCACTATAAAATTTATGGAGGTTTTCTTTCAATGGATGAAGGTTTATGGGCCAAAAAAAATAACCTTGAAAAAATATTAAAATTATATGATCTGATAGGGGTGGTGAATACTTATTCTATAAATTGAATAATTATATGAGATATTTTTGAATAGTTTCAAAACTCACTCCACCTATAGTAATTTAGTGTAATATTTTGTATGAGAGGATGCATAATAACTTATTAGTCAAGGATTGATTGATGATGAGTTAGTGTAACCTTATTATATCATTATATTGATATAATATGGAAGCTATTTTATTTTAACTTAACTATATTCTTTATAAATTATTTATAAAGACCCAATATGTGATATAGACTAGGAAACATCCTAATTTTTATTTTATGAGGATTTGGGGTTCTGAAGCACATGTACAATGTTTATATTTTTAAAAATTTATCTCTAAATTAGAAAATTTATTACTTCTTGGTCATCTAAAAGAAACTATGAGATATTATTTTAATAATGATACAGAACAAAAAGTGTTTGTGGATTGATATGGTATTTCATTGATAAATATATCATAAATTAATGTGTTAATGGATGATGATCAGAACATGGATAATTTTAGGACCAACAAAAAGGAAGTTTTACTAATATGGAAAGTGAGATGATTCTATAAAGGGTTATAAAAATATAACTAACTCAGGTTACATAAGATTATCAAAGGTCAAGTAGGATTCATCAAGTGACTAACATATATGGATTTATTATAAAAATTGAATATAATGTAATTTTAATAATGATGAACCTACTACTGACCAAGTTCCAATTGAGAGTTTTGATTCTAAAAATTGTCTAGAGCCCATGAGATCATAGTTAGAATACATGTACACTAACCAAGTTCCGTGATGGATGAATTTATAAAAAGGGGTAAGACCCATAGGGTTAATGACAATTTTATATAATAAATTTGTCATGAATGGAACAATTTCTACCTAAAATCTTAGTTGGAGGAAAAGGGTGATGAGAATAGAAATTCACACTCACAAAATATGTTTGATTCTTTTATAAGTGCATAATGATGGATGAACTATTCTATTGAGTATGAGGTTAATTAAATGACACTAATAATATTAAAGAAAACTAAATGAAAAAAATAAATCAAAGATAGAAAAATTGGGGTTTGTTTAATGTCTGTGAGATAAAAAAAGTGAATAAAAACTAAACATTTTAGGGGGGATTTTACTATATCATTATAAAGTAAAAAGTGGTGAGAATATGAAAAGTTATTTTTTTGTTGAAATGTTTTTTAATAAATCAAAATCGATCTAACCACCAATTCATTTAAATTTTTGTCATTACCCCATATATTAAAATTCAATAATTATAATATTCTATTATTTTTAATCCCAATCCCTATATAAATTGACATAAACAAAAATATATAAGAGATTTAATACCTAGGTTTGGAATTTGAAATTGTGGAACTATTCTTTGAATATCATTACAAAGTTAATTTATGGTCAGTAGTAAATTAAGAAAAAAATTAAAACTCTATAAATGTAAATTAATTGAGTTTTTTGATAATAATTTAACCCTATAATTATAGTGATCTTTATATTTCGTACATGATTATTAAATTATTTTTAAGATAAAAAACATAATAATATTAATACAATATTGAAGAGAAAGGTTTAATATCTTGGGAAATTATGTTTGTACAACTTAATCATATATAAAACATTAACATTCTTTTATTCATTTATTCATTTATTATAATCCAAATTTTAATTTTATTATTATTCTTATAATATATAATCACATGTGGACATACATCAATGAAAGGCGGGATAAAATACCAATAGGATGACAAATAATTGAAAAGGAACATAAGATATAAATCAATATAGTAAATGGGTGATAATAATAATTATAATCATATCACAAGGCAAGGAAAATCGTCATAATCATGAAGTAATCACTTTAAAGGGCCATGGAATAAATAATATGGGTAATAATAAAATAATATAACATTGTGGTCAAAGTCCACACATCAGCTGTGAATAATTCTGTCATCATGTTCATGCCCAACTTATAAAGACAAATCATTACTTCATAAAGTTTCAAAATATCTAGGACTATGTTAATGAATAATACACATAATACCATGAGATATATCACAATTAATAATGAAATAGAGGTAAATATAGTTCTAGTACCACTTGTAACTTCACAGTATGCTAATAATAATGCATGTCACATGGAATAAAAAATGTATATGAATCATAACCATGATATGAAAACATGATAAAATAATGAGTTTCATAGTGGTGATAGAAATAATACGTAAAATAATAAAATTATATTCTCCCAAAATATGAAGGGAAAGTATTATTTTGTTCATTAATTGGAATTATTAGAAAAGAAGATATTATATTTATTTGAGAGAATAACAATAGACATAAGAAGAGTTGAAGAGAGTTTTTTGAGAAATGTTATTGATAAAAAAGTATGAAAGTGTATTTAAAATAACATTAATGATGTAAGAAAATATATATCCCTTGAAGAATAAAATGAAATAAATTAAAAATTAATTTAGAAGAATAAGTTTTAAAATA
This sequence comes from Viscum album, assembly GCA_963277665.1. NCBI lineage: Eukaryota > Viridiplantae > Streptophyta > Magnoliopsida > Santalales > Viscaceae > Viscum > Viscum album. Next base: position 330,725,123 of record OY728144.1, on the reverse strand, counting down.
AATATAAAGAGGTCATAAATTCAAAAGGAAAGAGTTGGGGTTTGAGATTCCCCTTACTATAGGTTCCATTATATGTCATCACATTTTACCCCCTATATAATAAACTTATATTTATTAAAACATGAATCTAGAAGTTAGATAAATTTATTTTTATCACTCCTTATCAATTATAATAATTGGATTTTATTTTATAACCCTATTTTCTAAAGGTGAAATGGTTAAATGTAATGCTTTCTTAAAATCATCTCATCTTGTTTTGATTTAGTGATTTTGATTATTTTAAATTTAAAATTCTGTAAAATTATTTAAATAAAATTATAATAAATTAAAATATATTTTTAGTATATAATATATAATAACCATCCATGTATATTGTGATATGTAATGCATTAATGACATCTTCATAAGCAGATGAAACTAACAATTAACGAGACATTTCAAAAGAGTGAGAAAGCGAGTTTATATATTGTAAATATATTAAAAAATTGATACCAATAATATAATTAATCTATTATATATTTATATATTAAATATTTTCTGAGGGAATAAAAAGGAAATAAATTATGAGAGTATAAATAAGAAGAAAAAAAATAATAAAAAGTGAATCTCAAGGTTACTCATCATTGAAGAATTACTCCTTTGTTAAAGCCTTAATGGATTGGGGATGGATGACATTTAAGAATACCTATGGTTATCACGAGACTTATGAAAAGGTATTTGGTCATATATTGGGCTCTTAAAAGTTTATGATATGTTATTTTTAATGGGAATGGAGAAGGGGTATTTATAATTGAGGGAAGTGGTGTTTTTGGGTTAAAATGTTGAATAAATTACTATTTCCAAACTAAACATTATAATTGTGATATTTTTGACATTATGAATTAGATTTTATTTAAATTACATGTTTTTGTGACTTTTTCCCCTTTAACGCATAATATATTAGTTTATATAAAGGGAAATAATGAAAAAAATGAGAAAATGATTTTAATTGAATACATTAATTTTTTTGAAGTTAGAAATTAATTTTTTGGTTTAGAAAAATAGGTTATTGTTTTTAAATGAAAAATTTGTCTTATAAATTAATTTTTTTTCAGTATTACCAATTTAGAATTTATTCGGCCACTATTACCTCATTATTATATTATAAAAAATGTGATATTTGAAAAAAATTATTTCAACTATTCACCTAAAAATGATGTTTCTTAGAAAAATATCTGAAATTCATCATTAAAAAATCTCAATGGGTTTATCCTAAAAATAAATTTTTTTGTCAAAATAATTTCTGACTTAGGTAATTTTAATTATTAACATATTTTTTTTCTTTTTGTAAAATACATTTAAATTCTCTTTATAAAAAATGTACTTATACAATCTTTGAGTTTTTAATTTGAATAATTATTTTGTGGAACTCTAATATTTATATTTACTTAATTTATTTATGGTAAATATTATTTTTGAGTTATTATGCTATTTTATCGATTAAGTTACCATTCTAATGACTATATTTTTATTCTAATAGTGATTCTAATATTCCAAATGTTAGATTACTATTATTAATGGTTTGGTTACTATTCCAAAGGTCATACTCATTTTATAATTCCTATAAATATATCCTAATTCCTTCACTTGTAATTAAATTAAATTCTTCTTAATGGTATATATTCATTATTTTCATTTTTTTGTATTATTAATTTTATGTTTATTTCTTAATGTACTGTTAATAATTGTGAGAATTCTAGGAGATCAAAATGATCTAAATTTTCTGATTATAGTAATTTTTATTTATTTTATATTTATTATCCCATTATAATATTCTCAATTTTATTGGGAATATTTATTCTATAAATTTATTTTTCTAAATTAATGAAATAATGTATTGGTTCTTTATTATGCGGTTCATGTGTTTTATACTATATTATATCCCTTAAAACGATGCACAAGTTTAATCAAAAGGAAAATATGATATATAAATTTCTAGGTTGTAACATTATTCTCCCATTTATAAATTTTAACCATTGATTTTCAATCCATATTCTTGGTTGAGAATATGTAAAGGTACTTCTATTTTATTACATCCTCAGGTTCATAAGTTTCTTCTTCATACTTATAGTTTTTTGAAATTACTTTGACAATGTGAGTTTCCTTTTTGTGTATATATTTGTCTCTATGATCAAATATACTCCTTGGTTACTCCTCACAAGAGAGGTCATACTTTATTTGTACCACTTCTATATTCAATATGATTGAAGGATCTATTATATACTTCTTCTGGGAGAGATATGTGGAATACATCCTAAACTTTGGCTAGGTTTGGTAGATATTCTAGTCAATAGGCTAAAAATTATATGTGATCAAGGATCTAAAATGGGATAATGTAACTATGACAAAGATTTACATTATTTATAAACTTCATAACTCTCTTCTTGGGAGATATTTAAAGGAAATCATTTTCTCCAACTTTAAACAAATAGTTCCATAAAAAAGCTTCATCATTGATCTTTATTGACTTTGAGTATATTTAAAGTGTTACTGAATAGTTTGAAACTTCTTTGTCATATACTAGAAAGTTTTGGGTCCAAAAAGTTTCCTTTCACCAAATTCATCCCAATATGTAGGAGTTTTATATATCTTCCCATATAATGATTCATATAGGGACATATAAATACTTAAGGGGAAACTATTATTGTATTAGAACTCAACCAATAAGTGATATTGATCCCATCCTACATTGAAGTCCAATGAAAAAGATATCAAAATTTAATCAAGAACAAGAATGATCATTTCAGTTTGGACATCTATCTGAGGGTGATAGGCCATACTGAAGTTTAACTCAATATTTATGTCATGTTCCAGACTCATCAAAACATTAGCAGTGAGCCTTGGTTCTCAATCATATATGATTGAAAGTGGTGCCCCTTATAGCCTCATAAATTCATTTACATAAATCTTGGAGTATTTATAAAGTGGTAAATATTCCTAAATAGAAACTAAGTGGGTATACTTTATCACACCCTGAGAGTTTGTAAAATATTTTTTTTCAAATTAATTTAATCATTTTGTTATTTTTCATTTAATACAACACTGGATATAGTTTTTTTTATATTAAAGAACTAATTATATCTTGAATTAACTGTATAAAAGAGTTATATTAGATTATGGTACATGAAAAAATATGTTTGGATTATGTTAAACACAATTCCAAGTTCCTTTTATATCTTACGTAACGCGCAAGTCTGAGTTTTTACCTAACTATATTATACAATTAATAATATTATTAAAATATTATTATACCTACCATCGATCCATTGGGAGTTAATTTATGAATATAATTTACTAAATTGTGAAAATATTATTTAGACATGTATATAAAATTAATCCTTTGGTAATCAATTAGTATAAGTAAATGTAAGAACTATTCTAAAATAAAGAAATTACATTTCTAAGAAAACTATTTTTTATGTACAAACACAATTTGATCTAAATAAATTAAACAAACCAATTTTAATTACTAATTTAATATATATATATATAATATTTAATAAACATTTTTTATGCATATCCAATAGATTGGATAGGTATAAGATAATAATAAATCCAATTTTATGAATAAAAATATATATTCTTCCAAAAAGTAATTCTACCACCTATTAATGGAGAACCCATTTTAAATACAATTTTTTTTAAAAAAATTTTATTTTATATTTCAAAATAAACTTCAAATTTGAAATCAGAACATACAAATTATCTTAGTGTGATTTTTTCATATTTGTCTGTGAAGTTTCCTTATTCGATGAATGGTTAAAAATAATTGATTTTAATTCAAAACTACCTTTTAATATAATTTATTTATATGGATAAATTATTATTTAGATTTGGTTTCAAGTTAAATTAGATCAAATATACATAAATTAATCCAATTTAGGGCATTTTAACTAGTTTTACTTTGAAATTGGATATAAAAACTTACAAAAACTTAAGAATATTTTTAGTTAAAAACCCACTTTGTCTTCCTATCTGTAGGAATAAATTTAAATTATTTTCTAACACTTTTGTGTTTTGAATATGAAAAAATGGATTCCATATTTATAATCATCATAATTTATAATTTATAATTTATATTAAGATCAACTTATGTTTTGACCAAAAATATTAGTGAATGTATTTAAAATTAATTACAACGATTAAGAGGAAAATTAGCTTAGCAAGGGACTGACCCTTAAATGTAAGGGTCACAATGACCGTGATACTTGTAAAAAATCCATTTTATTTTTATATCTAGAACCTATATGATTTTATTGAGCTTTTAACATTATTGGATCCACTTTTTATAGAAAAAATGTGGGTGAAATTCCCTTTCAAAAAAATTATAAGAAAGTCACTCCTCCTTTACTATAAAAAGGCTCTCACCCATCCCACTTGATCACACCTCTCAATACATTTTGGATCAAACAAGATATACAAAAATATCTCCTAAAATCCCTATCATAGACCTCTAATCATCAAAATGGGAATAAATCCATCTCATTAAGAACTATGGTGCAAATCAAAAGGAGTTGCTCGAATAAGATGTAACATCCTTCCCCAAGATCTTTACTTTTATTTTCATTCTACACCCCATAAATTATACCTATTTCATGTTTATATAAAACAAATACCCTAAATATAATGATATGTTTTTATTATAATTATTATAAATGAACTTACACACACTTCCTTCTAATGTGTTACAAACTTACCTTTCTTGTGTATGAATAACTACCACCTCACAAAATTATGTTGTTTGTTTTTTCCTTTACCACATATCGTGGTAGGGAATTATGTTGTAAAATGTTTTTTTATATTTTATATATGATATTTATGATGTATTAATTCTTATTTAATTATTTTATAACACATTCCTTCATGATTTCCATTTCTTTTAAGTACGATAATTTTGTTTGGGGAAGTGTGGACTATTGCCTCCTCAAAGCGATGTGATTCATACACACCTTACATGGAATGTATTAAGGATGAATTTATTGAACATATATGATATATATAAAATAATAATTCTAATGTAATTTTAATATATATATATACACACAAATATTTCATTTAATTACTTTTTTTCAATATGACAATAAAACGGAAACAACGTTCATGCGTAGAAACAACGTACCATCTCTATACATGGTGTATTCCATTTTATAAATATATCCAATATAGATTATTATAAATTCATAAATAATTAATATATATGATATTTATACCATTTTTTACATTTCATAACTATGTAAATCATGATCTATTTTACATGATCAAGAATAAAAAGTCAAAACATATATGAAAAATAAAGAAAATATTACCCAAAATGTAACATTAACATTGAGTTGTTTATATGTGGGTAATATAATGTAATAACAAAGTAATATATGTTGTTAGATATAATAATATGGTTATTTATTATATTTATAATAAAATTATATTTATTATATAGGAGTGTTTGAACATGTAGAATAAATTCAAGACTTAAGGAAATGGGATTTAATCTCTCTTTTTATTTCCTTGAGATACATGCCATATTCACCGCTCACTAATTTTGTGTGGTGTCTAGAATTCCCTAAGACATGTTAAATCTTTAATTTCATGTATTTAATGATATTAAAATTTTTAAATGATGTTATTCACTCATTGAGATCATGATTCTAAAGTTACCCAAGTTATAAGTGTTTTCTCATCTCACTATTATTTTTTGCAAGACACAAGCAATGTTAAACTCATATTTATTATATTTGGCGTGTATAATACCCATGGTTGTTTTATATGATTCTTATACTTATATTTATTATTATTTACATACCCATTTGAGGATATTTATTTCATATCGGTTATGTTTCAAAAGTTACCAAATAGGTAAACTAATTTTGTCTCAATTTACCTTCTTGAGACGCATAACATGCTATGAAACTATAACATCATTTGATGTATATACAGAAAAATTTGGGTGGTTATATCATATATATCCATATTTTAATGATATTTTAAGGTTCACTTAATTTCATCTTCTTACATGGGGAGTGCGATTCAAAGTTACCAATTGGTAAGAGTTTATTGAAACAACCTCATTATTTATAGAGATTGTTTATGATTATACTTCCATTGATGAAATCTTATGATCCATATATTAATAAATATCATGAATTTTATTGTAATATGTTTGTTCATGATTGATTCATGTATTGGTACTATTTATCTAATCTTTGTTACAAAATAAAATTAATAAAGCGTTTCTAAGAAATATTGTCATTACCTATCTCTTCAGTTTGAAATATGTGTTTCTTCAAAAACCATGTTTTATAAAATAGTTTACAAAAAATATCCCAATATTCACCTATGATCCTTAGAATAAATTTTTACCCGTGTTTTAATGTTTAAAAAAAATTATAGAAAGGAATCTTATTTTCATTTTCAAGTTGAGGTACTTTTTAAAACTTTTTACAGTGCAAAAGGATTGTTTTCCATTTACAGATTTACCCACCATCATGACCGTCATTCCATTTAATCTTTCTTTATATGATTTAAAAGTACTTTTTTTGGTATAAGTTTTTCCTAATATTCTATAATTTTGTTTTTGAAGGTGTTTTTCAAGGAAAAGGGTTTTCAAAATATTTTCAAGCTTTCTTTACAAGTTTTCAAAGTATTTTCGAAGAAAAATGTTTTAAAAATGATTTATGCTTTAAAAAATATTTTTTCAAAGAAGATAAGATATTTTACTCAAGAAACATTTTAAATGAAATTTTAATCACTTATTTATAAGAAAAGTATTTTTAAATGGTTTTATAAAAAGAATTTTTTAAATAAAGGCTATCTTTATTAAGAAATGCTTCATGTGACCTTTAAAAATCCTTCTCTATATAAGATGACATGATTTATTAAATTTTATACTTTAATAGGGATATGATCCATGAATACCAATCATATTATTTCTTGAATGGTTCATGTTCTGATGGAATGATGTTTATGACACCTAGTTCTCTTCCATGGGTTATATTCTCTTGAAACCTGATATTTTCACGGGTTAGGATTTGATGAAATGTTTATGAGACCTATCTATTTTACATAGGTAATGATATGATGAAATGTTTATGATACCGATTTAATTTCATGGGTTATGATTTGATGTTTATGAAAACCATATCTATTTATTGGTCATGATATGATGTATGTTTTATTATCTTGGGGAATATGTATGTATGATTTAATTATGAGATGGGTGAGACCTATATCTCCCTAAAAAACATTGGGTAAAGATTTATATATCATAGGATTATGATGGGAATCAACTTGATGGGCTTGGTCAACTGTGGAAGATGGGGAAACCTGATCCACTACAGGATGATGGAGAAACCCAGTCCACTATAGGAAGATAGGGAAACACGATCCACTATCGGAATATGGGAAAACTAGATCCACTATGGAAAGATGGGGAAACCCAATACACTATAGAAAGATGTGGAAACCTGACCCCTTATAAGGAAAGGACTACGACTGGGGATGGCGGTGTGTCCCACCTAGTAGGTGTAGTCCCTATGAAGTTCCGTAATATGTTTTTGGAAATGATCCTTGACTTATAAGGAAAGAAATAACATGTTTATGTGTCTTCCATAGATTCTATGTGATATTCCTATAATATGATCACATTGTTCATGTTTTTGATTATCTTATGATTCATGTATTTTGAAATACCAATCTTTATTCCATGTCTCATGTTTTTGATATTTGATATTCTTGGTATGATCTTTGAATGTTATTCTAATGTTCTCATGCCATTTTGTTAATGCTATGATTATGTATTTCTTTTATTTACGCTTACTAAGAATTTTGGATCACCCATTTATCATGTTACATTTTCATTGGTTTTAAAGAAAGGCTTTTAAGTATGTAGGGTCCCATAAATTCAACAATGGGAAAGTAAATACTTCCACATGTCCATTAAGGAAAATTGGATTGAAAATTTGAGAAGAAATTTAAAGAAATAAAATTTTGTGAAGGAATCATGTTTGGATACATACCATCATCGGGAAAGGTACGCGAAGAAGATAGACCGTGAACCGCCGGGTATGCGGGATGGTCCGAGAATTGTTGGCCCGCAAAGTGATGGCCAGCAAGAAAGGCAAACCACGAACTGCGCGGAAGAAGGTCCATGTACCATGCTGCAAACCCATCAATTCACGAATTAAGCAGACGAACATGGTTCAATGAACCATTATTATAAACCAAAGTCTCTGAAAACCCCGGTAGACTGAGTCTTCTGTGGGTTTGAAAATTGATTCAGTGGGCCTTCGTAAATGGTGCCACGTGCCTAGTAGATATGATCATTCTGATACTCTACAAAAAGAGCACAGTTGTGAGGAATAATAGGAGATGTATAAAGAGAAGGACGAGTGATGAAAGCTTGAGGAAAACTCAGAGTATACACTTCAGATTTTGTCTTATTTCATCAGCGAAGCACGAACTGTGAACCACTTCCTCTATAGGTATAGATGGCTGTGAACCATAAAAAATGGGGGAATTAAATAATAATAATAGAACCGCAAACCCAAGTAGAATACCATGAACCAAAGGATACTCGTAGATTAATTTCCCACGAATGGTAATTCCATTGACCCTCCTTCTACAGAGATCTACGCATAGCAGACCACTACATAGACTGAACCCAGTGCCACATACCCAATATGTACGTAGATATAACCCAAAGTGGCATGGTAAGATGCATACCACTTTGGTACGTGGTTAGTGATAACCATGCCCACGTACCACACTAGTACGTGGATTGCCCTCCTGCCTGCATACCACTATAGTATGCAGAGCCTTCCCCATATCACATGAGAAACTAGTACATGGAATGGGGTCTTTTCGAGTATTGTTCCCTCTGATTCCAACCTCACCCCTCCATTACCGTCCAGTCCTCTGTACTCCCTCCTCTAATTTGTTCTTTAGTTCTAGGCCAAAGCCTCTTCTAAAGCCACCAAACTTGTACGATCAGGCCATCTGGCGCATCATCATGCCTCATTGAGTCTATATACCCACGGTAGGCGGAGTCATGAAGGCCCTCATAACAAAGGTGTGGTCTTCGAGAATTCTTGTAAGGCTACATTCCCACTATAACCCATAGTCCAACCTTGGGATGCTGACATGAACCTCCCCATTCTCGGGATTAAGGGTGATGACTTTATTTTCCATTCAATGATGAATAGTGGTCAGTCGAAAGGGTTATGTTCTCTCCCCCCTTTAGTGAGGATGAAAATCCTCCCCCTCCTAGAATGTGCTCCGGGGCCCTCCCACTAAGGTAAGTCCCCAATATTTTGAGGTAGGGCCACGTGACCTTCAATGTCATTCTACTTTGAAAGGTTCATTGCTCTGCACCCTCGCCCACGGTCACCCCGACATCTTCCAACGTGGGCTCTCCCTCCCCCACCAACAGGGGAGGAGGCATGTGCATTGTTGAATATTTCAAATCCTATTGTTCATCACACTGAGCATGACCCACATAGTCTTAGAGGTTTGTGAGGATTTCAACATCACCACTCATTTTGAACTATGAGAACTCAGATTCCTAATCACATTAGGATACATAGGATACCTACCAGAAGACCCGATCTCAAAAGGGTGCCCACCCATAAAGGGTCTACCCAACCATGCCCCCTCAAATGGCCATCTTCCTTGTATAAGCCCCAAAAATCCAAACTACATGGGTTATAATTCATATCCCGAGGATACGTAGGAATCCCTCCTTGTAGGACAGATCTCAACCTCAATCCACCTTCCTTCCCCTCTCAATGAAGATAAACTCCAGAGAGTTTTATAATATGGATAAGTTAACATTACCTCTGTGGCATCAAACATATGCATGCTCACGAAGATCTTTCAAACCAAGGGTATCCCATGTACAAACTCTTTGGTAATGAACCAAGGATTCATGAATAGATTAACATGACTTAAATCTATAAGAGAGTCCCGTAACAGGAAACAATCCTCCCCCAGAAGGTTGTGGTGAGCCTGACCTCCCATCTTCTTGACCAATGGAGTCCTCATGTGTCATTGGCCAAATCATCAGCTGACGAGTTCCTACCTTTGGAAATCAGGTTCATGAATCATGGATACTAGGGCCGTTGGGTGTTCTTGGATCCACGAATAAACCTGTTAGAGACCATCTGAGGAAGTTATACTAGGGCCGTTGGGTGTTTTTTCATGAGTGCTTGACCCCCACACAATCACCCGCTGGGTCCAACAGTTCCCAGAGGGTTAATTCAACCTTCTTTAAAGGATAATGATGTTGAATGGGTCAAAAAAAGGAATGGTAAATTTTATGAGAACTCGCCCCTATAGAAAAAGGGTCGGGTAACGACCCCCTTCGTGCCATATCTGCACCGCCCGTAAATGCTCCACCTCATAGGTGGAACAAAAATGGTGAACCTAACATGAATCCTTAACCGAGGTGGAAATTCTAACCACAATGATAAAAGAAAAAAAGGACACTTCTTGTCAGACCATCTTTTTCACCCCAGTGCATGCAAAACATGCCACCTCAGAGGTGGAACAAAAATGATGAACCTGAAGTGAATCCTTAAGCAAGGTGGAAGTTCTACCCATGACGATAAAAGAAAGTGAACTGCACATCATACCATTTTGTTCACCCCAGTTTTCACAAAACACGTCACCTCAGAGGTGGAAAAAAATGGTGAACCCGACGTGAATCTTTAACCAAGGTGGAAGTTCTACCCACAATGATTAAAGAAAAAAGGACCCCGCACGTCAGACCATTTTGTTTTCCCTAGTGCGTGTGAAATGTTCCACCTTGGAGGTGGAAAAAAATGGTGAACCCGACATGAATCCTTAACCAAGGTGGTGGTTATACCCACAATGATAATTGAAAAAAGGAAACTACATGTCAGACCATTTTTTATCCCCGATACACGCAAAACGTGCCACCTTGGAGGCAGAATAAAAATGGTGAACCCAACATGAATCCTTAACCAAGGTGTCAGTTCTACCCCTAATGAAAAAAGACAAAAGGAAACTGCATGTTAGACTATTTTTTTCGCCCCAGTGTGCACAAAACATGCCAAATCAAAGGCAGAACATAAATGGTGAACCCGATGTGAATCCTTAACCAAGGTGGTAGTTCTAGTAATAATTGTAAATGAAAAAAGGAAATTGCACATCAGATCATTTTGTTCACCCCGGTATGTAAAAAACTCACCACCTTAGTGGAGGAACAAAAATGGTGAACCCGACATAAATCTTTAACCAAAGTGGCAGTCTCACCCGACACTCAGGACCCTTTGCGCAATAGTAAAAGAAAAGGTTAAGAGGGCCAAGCTGAATCTCCAAATATGAATGTGTTTAAAGGAATTATACATTGTCAATTTTGAGTGGTCTATACGTCAAACATATATTGTAGGTTTCTTCAGAGCGACCTTCGATCCAAATGACATCCCCCTTATCCATGAAGACGCACACATCAGTGATCCTGCGGGCAGCCAGGGCCTCAACAAAGAGCATGACCCCTTCGGCTACCTAGTGTCTTCAATGATGGGTGTGAAATACACTGATCAAAGATTACCACTGAAATGGTACTGTCCCCACATTGGAGGCCGCAAGACAATCCCTCCAGTCTGCGAAGGTCCTCTAGTTGCCTCTTCAGCCACTGCCGGTACCTCAGCACATGGCCACCCTGGTGGTCATCTCAAACCGTTTCGGGAGCCTGTCCCTATAATGTGATAAAGACTACCTCCCTTACCTTAGGGAGGAAGATGAAGTCAATCCTGACGGCGTCATCCTCGCTGCATAGGGCCCCTACCCATGGCCCCCGCCAGAGAGCATCACCGCCGACACCGAACGACCAGACCTCCTCCCACCGAGGAGGTCTTTATTCCGAGGGCACCTGACAAAGTCTAGGAGACCTAGGCCCCTCGGGCTTCCCACCAAGGGCATTGAATATATAACCAGGGATATTCTATCATCCTAGTTTCTGTGGAACAACTCTGCCATACTAACGTTACATAGTTCAATGGTTAGACCCCAACTCTTCCATCTCCACTCAATACCACCACATAAATAGTGTGGTGAAATATGAGAACACACATGTTCCTGCTTGTGATCGTCAGTACCGCTATGTAGAAAGAGCGACTACCTATAGGTATATTAAGATATCTACTGACTCACAACAATCCTACCATCCAAATATGGCGACAACCATCTATACTCAGGCACAAACACCTACTGATGCATTTCAAGACCTCCATCCAAATAGGGCGACACTCAGCTACGAGCAGGCACAAACACCTGCTAATGGATTTCAATCCTTCTATCCAAATAGGGAACCACTCAGATATACGTAGGTACCAACACCTACAGATGCATTTCAAGCCCACCATCCAAATAAGTTAGTAAGAAAATATAAGCAGTGTCAAATACCTACAGATGAATACAATTCCCTTGAGACAAATTCAATGATAAGAGAGTGTATGAAAATATGCGCTCGTGAATATGAAGACCACCAGTCAAATACGGTTGAAATAGGAGAAGAAAACCCGCAACAGATTAGTTCCTCTATCCATACATATGAAAACTGCCAGTATCTGTTGGTAACCCATGGAGGACCGGAGCATGCACAAACTCCTGCTCCGACATCGGAATGGGCCTTCATACCCATTCCAACCAAATATGTATCTCAGCAAATCCTGGCCATGATGGAAGATCAGACGTTGATTCCAAAGCATATCCTTCAAACATTCCAAAATATCATTGCATCGGCAGAAAAGGCGAGAACTCAGGCCCAAGACCATATTTTCTCGAACGGAATGACTCACTCGAAAAACGAGTTAGTCACTCTGGATCAGTTATGCATCCATGCTCTAGTCCAAGAGGGTCGATGGTAATATCCCACAACATATGGAAAATCGGGTCAGGAATAAATACCCATTCCAACTGGGGGATGCTGGTCCAACATGGTGGCTGCTCCAAGGCATGCATATATCCCAGCCAAAAATCAAGATGTTTGTCAGCGTATCCTGATGAAATCACATGACCCAAAAAGATTAGGCCTCATATATGAAGGCCATCAAAAATAGTAGATGGCCCTGGTTACCCACAAGAGAGAACCCAAAAATTAAAAGCACCAAAGGCAGCCAGAAAATGAAGAGTAAAGACATGATCCTGATTTGTTAGAATCTGGGGTTCTGATGCCCTAAAAAATATATCAATAAAGGATCAAGACCCTGTCATTCCATTAAAAAATTATGGAAGTGGTAGTAGTAGTTGCGAAGGTCCTCCCCGAAAAATCCCTACTAGAAGCTCTAAAGGTCCTCCATAGAGTAGCCACAGGGGCTTACTCCATGGGTCAAGAATGATCAATCAAGAGAGCCTATCTCCAGATGAGAATCTGGGTAGACCTACCATAGAACTAAAGATCAAATAGTAAAAATATCCTCCCCTTACTGTTGTCCACTCTTATGGCCCTCCCCTGGGTATACAATGCATATATACTTATTACTGTAATCGGACATCAGGTCATGATGGTAGTCATCTCCATGATGACAGTCATTGTGAAGGCCCTCCCAAAAATGAAAGTTACTATGAAGGTCCTCCCCATATTATTTCAAAGTGACGAGAAGGTCATCCCCTTATTGAAGTACATCTTAAAGGTCCTCCCTAGGATGTACACTGTAGAAATTCTCCCTGTAGCTAGGTATCAAGTCATGATGGATGTACTTGCCTCGATGAAAGTCATTGCAAAGGTCCTCCCCGCAATGAAAGTTGTTGTGAAGGCCCTCCACATAGTGACATCAAGCAGTAAGAAGGTCCTCCCCTTGATACAGACCACCCTGAAGGTCCTCCTCAGGGTATACGCCGATAGGAATATTCCCGCGGTTGGGAATAATGTTGCAATAGAGGCCCTCACCATTGAAACACCAATTGTGGAGGTTCTCCCCACAATCAAAATACATGCTAGAAAGAAGGTCCTCCCCTTGATGGAACAAATATGAGCAAGCCCACCTATGCTGAGGCACTTAGAAAGGAGTCAGACACATCAAGAACTCCTTCTATAATGAGAAATATTCTTTCTCAACCAGAGGATGTCCCAGGGCCACACTTATCTTCAAAGCCACCCCCAAGGTGTCCGCAAGTCGATAAGGCTCCCACTAGCCTGGTCTCTTGGAACGAAATCATCAAGAAGTAGTCGATATGGGCATATCAAGTAGAGGAGCCTCCAGAAGAACAATAACATGATATATTGCTTATGAGAAGACAAATAGTTAGGGATAATATACCAGTGATTTATTAGCCTATGAACACTTCTCACTTCGACATACCAGGGGAATTGTCCGGGGAATGCACACATGAGATTCACCTCAATATATGGACAAATCTTCGAAAGATGAAATAAAAATTCCTACCCTACAAAGGGTACGCCGACCATATCAGTGCAATAGAGGAGGTTCTCTATTTGATCGGATTGGAAGCCCTTCCATCTACAAGGTATCCACAATCAGAAAGGTGAAAGAAAAACCTTGAACTTACTTTCCTCCATGCATTGTATAAATTGCATTGCCTCATTGGCAATTCCCCAGCTAGAGTTTACATTCAGGGGTGGGGAGAACATGGAGCTTTACACTTCACCCCATGCCCCATCCAACATGCCCCAATGGAAATGAAATCTTACAATGTCATCACCCAGTGACAATAATCAAACAAAACCCCTGCTCAGGAAAGATGGGATACTCAACAAAAACTAGCTTAGAGTAAGTCTCAAAAGCATCTGGGCCGAAGAGATTAAGCCATCGAAAAACTTAGGAGTCAGGTGACCAAGAACATCTAGTATACTTCCTACCAAAGGGAATCCAACCAACAAGTAGTGATCATGTATTCAAAAGACCATAGACCCCATGCAGGACCAATGCCACACTCAACTTACAACTGCGTGGGAGTACGCAAAATTAAAATAGTGGAAATAGTGGCGGCTACCGACGTGGTATGGGAACAACCCCAGCCTGCAGGACTGGGTGTATTTTTATATCAAAATGCCCCAATAAGGCCAAAAAATCCAGGCCATAGCGCATTGACAGGATAATAGAAACAGCCCCAGCCTGCAGGGTTGGGGGAATTTTTACCTCAAATCCCTGCCCAATGAACATCTGTTTTCCACCGTCTTGGAGGAATGATGGAAAGAGAAGTTACCCGTTCCACCCCTTCTCATGGTTCACACCCTTCAAGACAAAGAAACATTTCGAGGTCAGATCAGGGCTCCCTTTGGGTCAATCTTCATCTAGAAGCCTGAAGAATACCACATAATTGAAGGAGAAAGTCCAATAAAGGGCGCAAGAAGCCTTACTACCATTTAGAACTAGGCACACCATCCCCAATGCGATATGACTCAGTGAACATGGTGATCTTCAACCCCATGGATCTCATAAGAAATGACGTAGGGAGAAAAGATGCAAAGGAAGATGGTTACCTCCCAGAGGAATTCCACACCGAGCCTGATGGTGTGCATACTCTCAACCAGAGAGTGGTTCTAAATCTGGGTGCCCCCTCAGTCAATCTAACTTTACCTCCCCCGCAAAACTCCAAAAAAGAGAAAAATAAATCCAAGGTCATCTATGAACTGCCTCCTTCTCCCCATAAGAGTGTGTCCATCACCCTTGAGGAAAGGTTCGCCAAGTAGGAGGAAGAAATGAAATATCTCAGACAAATTAATGTCGAGCTACGTCAAGGGAGTTATCTCACCAGATGTGTTCCCTCTACGGAATGTCAGCAGGTGCTCCTAGAAGAGGTTCCTATACTATATGCACTTATCCCAGTGAATGAATCCAAGCCTGGAGGACCATTCAACCTGACCCTAGAGGGAAATCAAGACGTCCCACCATTGGGAAGGCAGCTAGAATATACCCAGGTAAATCCACAAATGATGCCCCCAACTGGGTATCCACCCAAAATTCCAGTTGCGCTGACACACGCAATCTTGGCTCATGCCGCACTAGCTCAAGATCAAGCCTGAAAAGATATGCATCAAAGGCTATTAAACACCATAGAGAAATTAATAACCCAACTAGAATCCATGGAGGGGCGGCATGCTCCGATACAACCAGAGTGAAAACCCAAAACCGAGTGGGTGAGCAATGTTCTGCCACCACCAAACTTTGGTGACCCCTTATTCCTAATATTCAATGGCTCGGGGGACCTAGAATAGAATTTGATGCAATATGCCTCTTACTGTGACCCCATGATGGTCACTCCAGAGTGGAAAAAAGCTTAAAAACTAAGGTGTTTCATATAAACCCTACAGGGCTCAACATTCATATGGTATACTAGCCTTCCAGCTAATTCAATTATAGGATGGGAGGAACTCTGACGACAATTTCTCTTCCAATTCAGTTCGACACTGCCAAATATGATGGTCAACGATCTCATGAACTACAAACAATGAGATAATGAGAGATTCTAAGACTTCATTTCTAGATGGAAAGGCCTGACCTATTCCCTGAACCGGCCACTCCGGCAGCATGATATGATCTCGCTGTGCATCGATAACCTTCAGGATGAATTGTGAATGCCACTCATCACAGTGAAGTAAACCTTTGTGTTTACAAACTTCTCTGCCATTTCCCAAAGGATAGAAGACTCCATGAAAAGCAATAACCTTAAGTCTCAAGTGGCCCCACCGGACCCTAGGAAAAGGATGGGAAAAGTTGAAGTGGCTTCTGTCATGCTTAATCCACTCCCGACACTAGCCCCAGTTGCGGGCCCCCCACTGAGCTGTGTGGGACCCCTTGGACACCAATATCCACTCCCACCTTGGCCAGATGAGTGATGTGGTGATAAAAAAATTTGAAGAATGAATAAATAGAGTATATTTGTTATGAGATGACCAAGTCTGTGTTCATTTCATAGACGCCATGAATTACATTCTGCTCCGGCTGAAAGATCCAGAGCGAGCCGATGAATTGGGTTTCAATGACCATCCAAATTATTTTCAATATCACCAAATACTAGGACACACCATCCAAGAATTATTTGTTTTCAAGGATCTCCTACAAAAGATGGTGGATTCTAGCCAAATCAAGATGGCCCCTCCACCATCACAAGTGGTGTATGTTTCCACCTTCAAATCAAGAGAGGAAGAAGAGTGGAAAACATTCGCCGACATGAAGGGGAAAAAGTTTAAAAACTGGATGACATGGAATAACATCAACCAAGTCCACAACAACTTCCATGAATAGTTGAAACAACCCACTATGCCCCCCAAAGCTCTTAATATAGCACAATTATCCTCCTCGGACCTATAGTACTCTAAGGTCTAGAAGGACAGAAAGAAAGAGAAAGAAGATGAGCTGGTACCAAAGCCAAAGTAAGTGTTGACACTTTCAGACTTCATGGATATAAAATTGGATCAACGGGAACCGCACCAACAAAAGGTATAATGGGAACCACCCCGCCAAATGGTACCATCAAAAGGAGGCAGTCTGATAGGAACAATATCAGATCAAGAACTGATCTTTAACTCCATTAATTTCATTCACTTGATGGACCCATTACATGATGAAGACTATGGCCACAAACCCAAATTCCTCATACCAAACTGGTGAGCCAGAGGAATAGGCCATAAAGGATGAAGGTTTCCCAGAAGGCATGGTCGTGGCAGGAGTCAAATTACATGCTATGCCACAAGTCAAACCGTCAACATCACGAAAACTCACGGAAGGACCCTCTGGCCAATGCAATAGGAACTAGAATGATCCTTCACCCCCATCAAATGAAACCCAAGCCCGGTCATCTTAGAATATCCCTCAGGGAAAGAAAAAGTACCGAACTACCCAAAGTATACAAGTAGACTAGTCCAGGAAAATGTGGAAAGGACTGAAACACCTATGACTCCTGCTACAGAGGCTGAACCTTCTACTTCCAATGGTCAAGCCCCTAAAGTTTCTGTAAAAGAGAAACCCCAAGCTGGGAAGTCCAGACCTTTAGAGAAGATGTATGATATTTTAAAGCAGTTTTCTTCTGTACCAGCAAATCTTCCAATACTAAACGCATTGAGTTTGTCCGCAGATCATTGGGAGGAACTCATTGAAGAATTTCTATGTCCCCAGAAGTTTGATGCTGAAGTAGCAGTGGCTGAAGTCTACCAAACAGAGACCATCCCCGAATAATGTCACTCTGTCATCTCCTTCATAGACAGGGATGACGAGGCCATAATTCAAGGGCACATCATACCGTTATATGTGTCCAGTAAGATAAATTAAATTGATGTTTAGAGGATATTCATAGACAATGACTATGGAGTTAGCCTCTTCCCGCTAAGAATGATTCGTTGACGGGGATATGATAAAGACGGCTTAACACCCTGCATTACAACTCTACTAGGATATGACAAAAGTGAGTAGAAACCATTGGGGGAATCCATCTTAAAACTTGGCTCAGAGATCCCATATGAGATTCCAAGTTCCTGGTGGTGCGGCAAAGTATGACCTTCAACGTCCTATTAGGGATGCCTTGGCTGCATCATCATGTTGAAATTACATCCTCATACCATAAATGTATTAAATATAGAACTAATTGGAAAAATAGGATGTTGCATGTTGATAAATCCATGTTCGAGTTTTGTGAGTCACATTACGTTGATGTGGGGTTTTATGAGTCAGAAGAAAAATTACTTTTGGCCGACGATGTTGACTGGATCAATGACCTGAATGGATTAGAGATGGCTTCTGAAAACCCCTTCCAGTAGCTTGGGGAGGAGTACGTACAACCCATCAGCCAAGTTGAATGCTTAGTTACAATCCCAGATATAGACTCAATTGTCTGCATGATCTCTGCTAGGACCACAATTTCCAAAGACATAGAAGAATAGGCTGACTCCCATTTTTTCAAGAAAAGACCTGTCGAAGATACTCCTGACCCATCCTTGGGACATCAAACTTCCCTTGCATCACACACTAAGGAAAAAGATGATTTCTTTCCCAATATTGGAGAAGTTATCTCAAAATTAATTTCTCCATCAGAAAGGAAAGATGATGAAGATAACGAAGGAGAAAAATAAGAAGAGGAAGAAGACCTCAAAGATGCCCCTCCTGCATTTGAAGAAGGTGTTTCCATCACCATCGACGAACTTACGGAGATAAATCTGGGCATTGAAATTGATCCATGAACTACTTTAATCAGTGTTTCCATGCCTGTTGAGGAACATGTGGCATATAACTCCTTCTTAAAGAAGAATCAAGTTGTGTTTTCCTATAATTACACAGAGATTCCAAGCCTAGATCCTGAAGTTTCCACACATCATATGGGTTTACAAGAAGATCACCGAGGCTATAAACAGGCATCCAGAAGGACCCACCCAACACATGCCACTAAAATAAAGGCTGAAGTCAACAAACTGATCAAATTTAACTTTATATGGGAGGTCCAATATCTAATCTATCTGGCCAACATAGTCCCTGTTAAAAAGAAGAACGGATAGATTAGAATATTCACTGACTTTAGGGACCTTAATCGGAAATGCCCAAATGATGAATTCTCAGTCTCGATCAAAGAATTGTTGATCGATGCAATTTCTGAATATGAAAAACTCTCCTTCTTGGATGACTATTCTGAATACAATAAAATCTAGAAGGCCTGAGGAGATGAAGAAGATTCCACTTTTAGGGCCCCTTAGGGGTGTTTTGTTATAAAGTGATTCCCTTAGGTCTAAATAATGTCGACGCCACATATCAGCGTGCCATGCATCACATCTTCAAGCCCTTTTTGGGAACATTCGTCGAGTGTTATGTCAAAAACCTGGTGGTTAAGTCACAAAAAAGTTTGAACCACCTGGACAAACTTGAAACTCTATTAAAAAAATTGAGACAATACAGTTTAAAGATGAATCCCTTGAAATGCACCATTGGTGTTACCTCGGGAAAATCTCTCAGCTTCATTGTGCACTATCGTGGCATCAAAGTCAAACTTGAGAAAAATAAATCCATCCTTGGCATGCCCCATCAGGTAACCTCACCAAGATGAGAGGTCTCTAGGGGAACCACACCCACATTCAACACTTCATAGCCAACCTAGTAGTTAAATGTTTACCTTTCACCAAGATCATGAAGAAAGGAGTTATGTATTAATGGAATAACAATTGTAAAGAATCATTTGAAAACCTCAACAGATATATAATGAGACCACTGGTGCTCATGCTGCTAGTTGACGGGAGACCACTCATTTTATACGTAACTGCCTTGGAATGGTTAGTAGGCGCCTTCCTCGTGCAGAAAAATGATTTCGGTAGTGAGAAAAACTTCTACTACCTCATAAGAACAACAATTGATGCTGAAAATCTGTATTCAAAGATTGAAAAAAACTACCTGGCCCTAATATTCGTAGTTCAAAAGATCATGCATTACCTGTAGCATTATGAGGTCTACCTAGTCTCCCGCTGCAACCTGATTCAGTATATCCTCAACCTTCCCTTGCTAAATGAGTGCCTATCACGATGGGTGGTCATCCTGCAACAGTTTGACATACAATACATGCCACATAAGGCCATCAAAGGCTAGGCATTACTAGACTTCCTGGCCGAGCACCCCTCCAAAGAAACAACACCATTGGATACCAAAAGTCTAGATTAAGAAGTGTTTTCTGTCCAGGAGAACCCCCAGACATGGGAAGTGTACATCGACAGTGATTCCTGAATCCCGACAGGGAAAAGGATAGAGGATCCCCAGCTCAACAAAGTGGGGTTGGTATTTTTATTTGTATCTCCCGAAAAGGCCATCTTGCCTTACTCTTTCCTACTTTCATAAGGGTGTATGAACACTGAAGATGAGTATCATTCCCTCACTGTAGGACCGGAGTTAGCACTCCAGGTGCAAGACAAACACCTAAAAATAAAGGGTGATTCACACCTAGTCATAAAATAGGTTAACAATGACTATGAAATCAAGAAAGAGGTATTGGTTCCCTTGGGGAACCATTTTTGATCATTGATGATAGAATTACCATCAAAACCAATGTTGACTCATGTCCCTCGGTCATAGAATTATCAAGCCGACACTTTGGCAAAAGTAGCCACAACCTTGGTCGATCCTAAATGGGATGAAACAGTCATTATCATTACTCATCGTTAGATGGTATTTATGTTTATCCAGAGCAATATGGAGGAAATTGACAAAATTAGCCCTGTTATTAAGCCTTATGGTCAAACCACCGGTTGGATGACACCCATCACAAATTACCTTTAGAAGGGGGAACTCCCACCAGTTAGGGATAAAAGGGAGTAGGTCTGAAGGTGGTCAGTAAATTTTACCCTATTCAATGGGGGGAACCAAGAGAAGGTTATCTACAAACAAGGCCTTGACGGAGTCCTTCTCAGGTGCATTGATGGAGAAGATATTGCTGCCTAATGAAAGAAGTGCACGCACAAACTTGTGGAGAACACCCATTAGTAACCAAGATCTCTCACCAAATTTAGAGGCTTGGGTATTATTGTCCCACCATGATACAAGATTGTGCCATATTAACTAAGAAGTAACATTCCTTCCAAGTTCATGCTAATTTCATACATCACCCCCAGAGTTGCTTCATGTGGCTAAATACTATTCGACATTCGTCGCCTGGGGGATAGATGTTGTGGGATCGTATCCTCCTGCTACAACCAGACAATTAAAGTTCATACTCACAACAACTAACTTCTTTTCTAAATGGGTTGAAGCCATACCCCTTAAGAAGGCCAAGGTGAAAAAAATAATCATCTTTGTGAAGGCTAACATCATCACTAGATTTGGTGTCCCTCATACAATACTGAGAGACAACAGTACCAAATTCTGCTTTGTTGAGTTGGATAAGCTATACCAAGAATATGGAATCTAGGCCAACCAGTTATCCCACTACCACATGGCAACCAATGGGAAGATAGAGGCTTTCAACAAGACTCTATCCAACATAATTCAAAAGATGGTTGACAAGGATAAGAAATCATAGCTAGAAAATCTTCTTCACGATTTGTGGGCCTATCGGACCACGACCCACACCGACACTCAGGCAACCCCGTACTCACTGGTATACAGGGAAGAGGAAGTGTTACCTATCAAAATCCAAGTTCCATCACTTCGCATGTCCATTTTCAATCAACTATCCCCTGACGAGAAATCCCAAAGACAGTTTGATGAATTTGAGAAGTTATACAAAAAAAGGCTACACACTCTGTACCATTTGCAAATCAACCAAAACCGGATTGCATGAGTCTTCAACAAACAGGTTCGCCTTTGATCTTTCCATGAAGGAGAAATGGTGTTTGTCCTTAGAAACCTGATGATACTAGGGAAGAAGCCCCTGAAGCTTGAACCAAAGTGGGAAAGATCATATGTCATACAACGAGTCTATTCCAATGGATCATATGCCCTGATACCAATGGATAGAAATCTCATCATGGCTCCCACAAATGAAAATTTCTTGAATAAATACTTCTCATAAAAAGTTCCTCCCCATGTTATGGTCCAAAATCTAAGACCTTAAATTATGAGTAACCATAAATCCTAATGCTAAGGTCCAAACTCTAAGACCTTAATCTTTGAGTAACAACAAATCCCCATATCAAGGTCCAAGCCCAACAAACCTAAACTATGAGTCATAAAAATATCCCAATATTAAAGTCCTTGATATATGATGTTAAACATTGAATCATATAAAAATGCCCTATTCCAATGCCCAAGCTCTAGGACGTTAAACTATGAGTCATATAAAAATTTCCTATCCCAAAGTCCAAGCTCTAGGACGTTAAACTATGAGTTATATAAAAATTCCCCAATGCTATGGTCCAAACTCTAAGACCTTAAACTATGAGTAACCAAAAATCCCATTTCCATGGTCCAAACTCTAAGACCTTAAACTATGAGTAACCACAAATCCCAATTCCAATATTCAATCTCTATGACGTCAAACTCTGAGTCATGTAAAAATTCCCCCATATCAAAGTCCAAGTTCAACGACGTTAAACTATGAGTCATATAAAAATGCTCGATGCCAAAGATAAAGCTCTAAGTTGTTAAACTACGAGTCATATAAAAATGCCCCATTCCAAATTCCATGCTCTATGATGTTAAACTATGAGTCATATAAAAATTTCCCATATCAAAGTTCAAGCTCTACGATGTTAAAATATGAGTCATATAAAAATTCCCCATGCCAAAGTCCACGATCTATGACGTTAAACTACAAGTCATATAAAAATTCCCTATACCAAAGTTCAAACTCTAAGACCTTAAACTATGAGTAACAACAAATCCCAATATCAAGGTCCAAAATCTATGACGCTAAACCATGAGTCACAAAAATTCCCTCTCATATCAAAAGTCCAAGCTCTACGACCCTAAAATATGAGTCATAATGGTCCAAACTCTAAGACCTTAAACTATGATCCATCTTCCTTTCCACATGATGTTAAACTCTAAGGAACTTATCCCTAGAACACGACAATAAACCGTGACTCATTTTCTTTCCATAAGATGTTAAACTACTTAGCATAAAATTTCTTAATTGCATGACAATAAACTAAAATATCTTTCGTAGAACTATGTGTGGCTTGATTCCTACCCTCATAGGATATATAGAGACACCTCGATTTTCGATCCTAGTTCAGCCCCATCAGGAATGAAAATGAAAATTCCTCCATCACACACCCTATCTACCCATACACGTAAAGGAAAACCATATCACTCCTTTTTTCTCACACCAAGTACAACTCTCATGATCTTAGGAATGGTGATATATATTCTCCTACGAAGGTTAACTATAGGGTAACATGGCAGACCTGAAAACCGTGGTGGGTAGAATGAAAGTACTCCAACCCTTTATACCAAGCTAAAAAAGTACACGGTATATGCAAAACTATGTACGGATTTATTCCTACCCTCGAAGGATACATAGCGATGCCCCGATCTTCTATCTTGGCCCAACCCCCCAAAAAAACAACCCCCCCATTAAATTCTCCATCGCCTCACACTTGTAAAGTAGACCCTGTAACCACTCCTTGTTTCTCACATCGAGTATAACTCATCTAAGCTTAGGATCAGTGGTAGGGATCCTCTTACATAAATAAACCATAGGGGATTATGGTAGGCCTGGCACCCATATCGAGTAAAACCAAAATTCCATCAAGTGTCCCTAACACACCAGAGAAACAATTTTAGGGAACATAAAAAACTATGTGTGGATGGATTCTTGCTCTCGTGAGATACGTATCGACGCTCATATTGGACATCCAAGCCCAACCACCATAAAAAATGCCTCTTTCCCCCCAAGTGCGGGTCTGACCTATGTGGAATCTCCAAGAAGGTCACGGTTAATCATGGTCTGAGTGTTCTCACTTTCCCAAGCATACCTTTCCCGTTTGTCACACTCCATACCTTGGGAAAACATAGATCCCAATAATCATCCAAGGCCATCTAAGATGGAAGGCTAGCGTCCTATGGAAACCTTTGATTAACTATGCCTATCATGCTTCGGTGGCTCTACATATGCCACCTATAAAAATGGCTATCAGTCGAAGGAAAATTTGTCCCTAGGAGAGTCCTCTCCTATGATAGTACGCCCAATGGATTTCAAGAACCATGTCGTCCCTCCTGATTAAAGTCACCCCCAGGACTATGATGTACACCTTTTTTCATCACTCACATCTAAGGAATGTTCGAAGACCCTGACCACGATTAAACTGAAACTTTTGTAGACCTTTACAAGGCTAAAATCATCCTCATTGCACGACGTTAAACTGCAATTCCAAAATCATCCTCACCAAATGATGCTAAACTGCAAGGCCAAAATTGTCCTCATCACACGACACTAAAATCCAAGGCCAAAATCATCCTCACCACACAACGCTAAACTACAAGGCCAAAATCTTCCTCACTGCATGATGCTAAACTGGGAGGCCAAAATCATCCTCACCGCACAATTCTAAACTGGAAGTCCAAAATCGTCCTCACTACATGATGCTATATAGAAAGTCCAAAATCATCCTCATTGCAAAATGCTAAATTTCAAGACCAAATTTATCCTCATGACACAATGATAAACTACAAGGAATAAAATTTTCCTCACCGCACAACACTAAATGACAAGGACAAAATCATCCTCACTGCACAACGCTAAGCTGTGAGGCCAAAATAATCCTCACCCCATGATGATGAACTGCAAGGCCAAAATCATCCTCACCTCATGACGCTAAACTACAAGACAAAAATCATCCTCTCTGCACGATGCTAAACTTCAAGGCCAAAATATTCCTCACCACACGATGTGAAACTACAAGGTCAAAATCTTCCTCACCGCACGACGCTAAACTCCAAGGCCAAAGTCATCCTCACCACACGATGCTAGACTACAAGTAAATGGATTTAACACAAAAGTGTCCTTTAATGTTGAATTCAATATTCTTAGATGGTGACATGAAACCCTTGTTTTCCCTTGTTTCTCACACTGAGCATAGGTACCGTGAGATTAGGGATCTTAGTAATAGATCTTCCGTGACTTTATAGAAAAAAAACCCAGGAATTTGGTCCTAGAAGCATGAACTTAAATGGATTGTCACAGTTCCCTCAACTGAGAGAACCCCATGTACTAGCCAAGTGATGTTAAACGACAGGGTATCCCAAAGATAGAATGAATACCTCACCCTTTGTATGAGTCAGATCTACATAAGGGACACCAGTCCATGAGTAAACCACAACCCAAATTCCACCAATATGTCACGGTGTACCCATTACATATTCCAAAATTCATGATTTATGTGATATTGAATCCCCATAACCCTCCAAGGCCATCTGGGGTGGATGTCCAGTGACCTATGGACATTTCTGATTGACTATGCATATCATGCTCCAGTGGCTCTGCATACGTCACCCACAAAAATGGCTTTCAATCAAAAGCAAATTTATCCCCAAGAGAGTCCTATCCTATCTCAGAATGTCCAATGGATTCCAAGACACATTCCACCACTCTTGATTAAAGGACCCTCAAAGTCATGGTTTACATTTTCATCCTTTCAAACATCCTAGATATATTAGAAGATATGGCCCTAGTTTACCTTTGGTATCTGTTGAGGTTTCTAAAAGATATCATATCTGCAAGCAGGAAGTTGATCCACGTGAAAAGGAAGAGTGTCCCCACTCATTCTGGGTTTCCCTAAAGAACTTTAGCTAAAAATATTCCTCTTGTGACCAGGGGAACCACTGGTTGAAGGTCACACACAACATTCAGAAAGTTCCCGATCTCTATAATTTTAAAAGGCCATCGGAGGCAGAAGGCCAGTGTCATGGGGAGCCCTTTTCTTGACTATGTATATCATGCCCCGGTGGCTCTGTATACATAGCCCATAAAAATGGACGTCAATCAAAAGAAAATTATTCTCTAGGAGAGTCCTTTCTAGCCTCTGTACACTCAAATGACATTCAAGTCTTGTCACACCCCAGGATTCAGAAAACTCCTGGATGACAACTTATGCACCTCCTTCTTCCCAAGTGCCCCTAACATACAAAATACTCTTAACTGAACTGGCCACTTTCCAGCTCTCCCTCACAAAATTAAGAAATGTGCGAGAATGATTTACCACTCGAGGCCTATGTGAATGTTCCTAATGTTCCCCAAAAATACCACTCAAACCTGCTACCTATTGTGGATCCCAACATAAAGATAAATCTAAAATGTGGTAAATCCCATCAGGCCATCGGAGGCGGAAGGCCAGTGTCCTGGGGAAACCTTTTATTGACTATGCATATCATGCCCCGGTGGATCTACTTATGTCACCCATAAAAAATGGATGTCAATCAAATGCAAATTCATCTCTTAAAGAGTCATTACTAGCCTCTGTATGCTCAAATGACATTCACATCATGTCACACCCTAAGACTCAGAAAACTCTTGGATGATGAATTATGTACATTCGTCTTCCCAAGTGCCCCTGACATAGAAAAGACTCTTCACTAAACTTTCCACTTCCTAGATCTCCCTCACACAAGTAAGAAATGTGCGAGAATGATTTCCCACTCAAGGCTGATGTGGATATTCCTAATGTTCTCAGACAACACTACTAAATCCATCCACCTGCTATGGATCCCCACATCAAGATAAATCCAAAATGTAGAAAATCAAACCAGGCCATCGGGAATGGAAGGCCAATATCTTGGGGACACCTTTTCTTGACTATTCATATCATGCCCCTGTGGTTCTGCATACGTCACCCACAAAAATGGCCATTAATGAAGGGAAAATTTGTCCCTAAGAGAGTCATTTCTTAACTCTGTATGTCTAAAGAGGCCCTTGATCCTCATTCAGGTCTAGAATCCACAAATCCAGGGTCAAGAAAAATCAATATCCCATGTCTGAAAGATACCATAACATTCTCAAGTCAGGGCCTTAACCCGTTAAAGTTGGTAAAAGTTGTTCAACCTAAAACATCAGTAATAAGTTTGAATGGCAGGATTGTGGACTGTCAAAGAAAGAAGAGATGTTATGCTCGCCAGAGGGAAAATCTGCAAATGCCTCTTTGGGTTAAAGTCAAGCTTCATTTTTCCAGAAAAACACTGATCCATCAGAAAAGTCGCAAAGCTTGTTAGGTTGAAAACTCACAAAGGTTGGCTTAAGAAAAATCCAAGTTATGCCTGCTAAGACCATGTCAAGAAGGCTTAGGAAAAAATTAGGGTAATAATGAAAAATACATAAAAGTTCACGAGGTGTTCCATTCAACCTCAAAAATAGTCGAACTATGCTCGCTGAGTCCCTTTACTCATGAAAAAATTAGAGAATTATCTAATCATTAATGTCATGATCGCTTATTCATTAGAATAATCCCCTTTTTGTTCCGAATGGAAACCATTCCACTGGGGGGAATTTGTAGGGTCCCGTAAATTCAATAAAGGGAAAGTAAATACTCTCTCAAGTCCAACAAGGAAAATTGGATTGAAAATTTTAGTAGAAATTTAAAGAAATGAAATTTTGTGAAGGAATCTAGTTTGTCCACGTACCATCACTAGGAAAGGTAGGTGAAGAAGATTGACAGCAAACCACTGTGTATGTGGGACGGTCTGAGAACCACTTTCCCACGATGTGAGGACTAGCAAGCAAGGAAAACCATGAACTGTACAGAAGACAGTCCACGTACCATGCTGAAAACCCCTTAGTTTTTTGATTAAGCGAATGAGGAGGGTTCCAAGAACCATTAAGGAGAACCAAAGTCACTACAAACCCTGGCTGACCGAGTCTTCCGCGGGTTAGAAAATTGCTTCAATGGGCCTCTGAAAATGGTTTTGCGTGCCCAGTAGACATGATTAATACGATGCTCTATAAAAGGAGCACAATAAGAATGAATAGGGGGAGATAGATAAAGGGAAGGATGTGTGATGAAAGCTTGAGGAAAACTCAGAGGTTGCATTTCGTCTTTCATCTTGTTTCATCGGCAAATCACGAACCGTGAACCACTTCCTCTGCAGGTATAGCTGGATGCGAACCATAAAAATAGGGGAATTGAATAATAACAATAGAACCATAAACCCAACTGTTAAAACAAAAACCATAGGCTTCTCATGGATGAATTTCCCACGAATGGTAATTCCCCCGACCCTCCTTCAACATAGTGCTCTGCATAGCGGACCAATACGTGGACTGAAGCAGGAACCACATACCCAATCGCTACGCCGATATAACCCAAAGAAGCACAGTAAGCCACATACCACTTTGGTACGTGGTTGGTGATACCCATGCTCATGTACCACACTGGTACGTGGATGGAAATCCTACCCGCATACCTCTACGGTATGCAGATCTTTCCCATCTAGTATGAGAAAACAGTATGCAAAATCAGGTCTTTTTGAGTATTGTTCCCTCTGGTTCCATCCTCACCCCTCCATTACCGTCCAGTACTCTATAATACCTCCACTAACCAATTCCCTGACACTAGGACAAAGCCTCCTCCAAATCCATCAGACCTGTATTATCATGACGTCAGGTGCATCAGCGCGCCTCATTGAGTCTACATACCCATGGTAAGCGGAGTCACGAAGGCCCTCCCAACAAAGGTGATGGATTTGGGAATTCCTGTAAGTCTACATTCCCACGCTAACCCAGAGTCCAACCTTGGGATGCCGACGTGAACCTCCCCATTCTCAGAAATAGGGGTGATCACTTGATTTTCCATTCAATGAGGAACAACGATCAGTTAAAGGGATTATTTTCAATCCCCCCATTGGTGAGGAAGAAACTCCTCCCTTTCCTAGAACATGCTCTGGGCCCCTCCCACTAGGGTAAGTCCCCAATCTTCTAAGGCAGGGTCGCATGACGTTGAATGTAATTCCACATTGAAAGGTTCATTTATCCACACCCTCACCCACAGTCGCCCCTACCTCTTCCACCACGGGCTCTCCCTCACCCACCAACAAGGGAGGAGACACGTGCATTGTTGAATCTTTAAAATCCTCTTGTTTCTCACACTGATCATGACTCACATGGTCTTAGAGGTTTGTAATGATTACAAAATCACCACACATTTTGAACCATGAGAACTCTAATTCCTGATTACATCAAGACATGTAGGAAGCCTATCAGAAGGCCCGAGCGCAAAAGGGTTCCCATCCATAAAGGCTCCACCCAACCAGGCTCCTAAAATGGGAAGCTTCCATGCGTATGCCCCACAAATACGAACTACTTGGGTTCTGGTTCCTCTCTTGAGGATACCTAGGAAGCCCTCCTTGTTATCCCAATCCCAACATAAAGCCACATACTATCCCCTGGATGATGATAAACTCTATAGCACATTATAATATGGATAAGTCAGCATCACCTCCGTGGCATCAAACATATGGATACTCACGACAATCTTGCAAACCAAGGGTTGCCCATGGACATACTCTTCAAGAATGAAACAAGGATTCACGAACATATGAAGACAAATTAAATCTATTAGAAAGTCCCAGAACAGGAAACGAGTCTCCCCTAGAAGGTTGCGTTGAGTCTGACCTCCCATCCTCTCGAACAATGGAGTCCTCAAGTGTTGTTGGCTAAATTGTCAGCCGATGAGAACCTGCCTTTGGATGGCAGGTCCATGAATCATCGATACTAGGGCCGTTGAAAATTATTGGATCTATAAAAAAACCCATTGGAGACCATCCGAGGAAGTTATATCTGATAAGAATAGATTGCATGATCGCTTGACCCCCATGCAATCACTCACTGGGATGAGCAGTTCCCACAAGATTAATTCAATCTACTTTAAAGTATAATGATGCTAAATGGGTCGAAACAAAGGATTGGTAAATTTGAAGAGAACCCACCCCTATAGAAAAAGGGTCGAGTGATGATCCCCATCATGACACATCTGCACCACCCGTAAACGTGCCACCTCAGAGGTGGAACACAGTAGAATTACTAAGGGGGAAGATATTTATGGGAAACATTGAAGATATTTCACCGAGTTAGAAGATATTTGTTCAATATTTCTAAAGGAAATAAAATAATACGGTCTTTGGGAATATTTTTTTGTATTATATTTTGTATTACTCAAAAAAGATGTAATTTATATGTACATTAAAATGGGATTGTTATAGTTGGTATCATAGAAATATTTTAGTCAACCTTTAGAAACCAGGATGAGAAAACTATACTGATATCCCTAGGGATATTTCAAAGGATACACATAGGGGTGTCTCTAAGGATAAGTATAAGGATGAATTAATGTCTAGGAAAATGTCCAGGAATTTTTCTGAAGGATAGAGTGAGTTATTTCCTAGAATTATATACCTTTCTAGATACTAGAATTAGATGTGGATATGGCATAGATGTACCTATGGATAACAACTGTGACAGGGTACATCAAGCCTAACTTGAGCATAAACTGCTACATGACACCTAGACTTGCTGCAAACTTGGTTGAAAAATCTCAAGTGATATACTTTGGAAACTCAAAAACACTTTACAAACCATCATTAAGGATTTAAATGGATGTTGGATATGAATAAACCATGAAAATCCTATAGTGTCATAGATTAAGGAAGATTTCATAATCGAGACATCCAAAAAGTGGGTTTTCATGGTCATGTGATTTCATACTATGATAATTGTTTCTTAATATATGCTTTATATTTTTAGGAAATAGTCGGAACTAGATAGAACTGGGTTAACAATGAATGTGAAAAACATTTTTCTGATGAGTCATGGAATGGGATAGTCACTGGAGTGAATGATGTTGCGATCTTTCCTAGTTATTTTTCAGGGAACATGACAAACAACATGTACCTTAACCAACTCTTAGACTCACCAAGGAAGATAAGGAAGGGATTCACTAATATTTTGGGTAATGGAGACTATAGAGGAAATAATATTTTGTTTTCTTGGTGTATAAAAATGTGTAAATAATCACCTAAGTGAATTTATTATAGGAACAAGAATATGTTTTGACTGTGGACAAGAAGGACACAATTTAAGTAAATCCAATGGAAAAATGAAGGGTTTGGTTAATAAAATGGATGTGAATAGTGGCCTCAATAAGACATAATCTAATGTTAAATGATTTAATTATGGAGTGAATTTCCATTATGATAATCAATGTCCCAAGTCAAAAGATAAAGAAGAGAATGAATAAGGTGGTATTAATATTAGTTGTATTCTTGCTGATGATGAGACTACAGATGAAATGTGAAAGGAAAGAGGTATTAAGTAATAGGAAGAGGTATCCTTCTTATGGTTTATGGATGAATTTGAATAATCGAAGTATTTATGTATTTATATTAATGAATTTTGTTGTATGAATGGTGAAATATACAAGGATTATGTAGTTTATGTTTTTCATCTAGTATTTACAGGTTTAAGTTGAATGTTGATAATGGATTGGAAAAGTTATTTAATGAAAAAATGACATTTTTTCTAAAGGAATATAACCCTAAACTTTCTCCTTATGTTAAGATAATGGGTTTCGGATAAGGTAATGTTGGATATGAATAAGTAAATTAGAAAGTACAGATTACCTTGTAACTAATTAAGGACTTGTTGACAAGTGTTTATGATATCATTGATGAAGTTTACAAGATTTTTGGATTTAAGGAATACATTCAATATACATTGGAATACTGAAACATGCATGTTTTCAATAATAAATTGTTGTAATTCATGTTATTACCATGTTTTAAGGGAATACAAGTTAAATTTATTCACATGTTCGGTATACAATAAGAATGATCTACTTCATGATATATGGGGGGTCAATGCTAACCTATTTTGAGAAATTTAGTTACCTTTTTTCTAGAGTTTTGGAATTTCATCTTATAGAAGGGTTATAATGTTATTCATTTATGAAACGGTTTATGTTAAACTTCAGATAAGGTTTTAGATATTAAAGTATTATATCACCATATGATGATTTATGGATATTGGATAACTTGTTTTAACATTTTTTTGATAAAAATAAATGGAATAACTCATCATTCTATTCATGGATCTCACGAGTTGTTAATTATTACAAAATGAAAAATTCACCTTTATTTCTTGTAATGAGAGATAAAGTGGAATTTGATAAAGGAACAAAAAAGGGTAAGGCTTTCCTGGAATCATGTAAGTTTATTTTTTTCTTGAAAATTATTCAACTTTAGGAAAACAATATAGAAATAAATTTTTTTTAATACCTTAATTTTTATTGAAATTATGGACTTTAAAATCATCAATGATTTATGACTTTTGGGTCATAAACTTTCCATTTATCATTCACTTGTTTATGATTGATAAACTTAGTCACTTCTTTAAAATATTTATGCTTTTCCCTCAAAGTACATGTTTTCAATTCCCACCTATGTTCTTCTATGTGGAAACCTAGGTACATGTTACTTTGGGTAACTATTACGTTTCCAACATTGTTTTTTAAAGTAAGTTTTATTATTCATTTTTATAATGTGGGTTAATATGAATAGAAATTTCTAGTATTAAGTATCTGAAAACCCCGATGAATTTTGAGGGAGAAATTCATTTTAAGGGGGGTAGAATGTAACACCCCGAGATTTTGTTAAATATATTTTTTCAAATTAATTTAATATTTTCAATATTTTTCATTTCATAAAACATTGAATATAGTTTTTTTATACTAAATCACTATGTTTTACTCAAGTGAACTACACTCGAGAAATATATTAGCTTGAGGTACAAGAAAAACTATGTTTTTCTAGGGTTACACACAATGTCAAGTTCCTTCGATATCTTGTATAACACGCAAGGCAGAGTTTTTTCAAAATAATAATATACTATTAATATTATTATTAAAATGTTATTATATCTACCACCTAGATGTCGGAAGGAAAGTTAGGAATATAATTAACTAAATTTTAAAAATAAGTTTTACAAATGTATATAAAATGAATCCTTTGGTTATAAATTAGTCTAATTAAATGTAACAACTATTTGAAAATAAATAAATTACATTTTTATGAAAGCTATTTTTTATGTATAAACACAATTTTATCTCAATAAATTAAAGAAAACACTTTTGATTAATGTTTTAAATAAAATTTATATATAATATATTATATAAATATTTTCTATACGTTTCCTATATATTTTATAGGTATAAGATAATAACATATCTATATTTATGAATAAAAAGATATATTCTTCTAAAAAGTAATTTTACTGCCTTTTAATGGAAAACCCAATTTAAATGCAATTTTTTGATATTTTATCAATTTTAAATGTCAAAAAACTTAATTTTTGAAATTAGAACATAAAAATTAGATTATAATAATATTTTTGTATTTTTTCTATGAAGTTTTATTTTTCAATGAATAGTGAAAAATACTGGATTTTAATTCAACACTTATTTTTCATATAATTTAATTTTAAGTTTAAATTATGTTTTTGACCAATTTTAAAGTTAAATTAGATCAACTATACATAAATTATTCAAATTTATGTCATTATAATCAGTTTCAATTTTAAATTGGATATAAAAAATACTAAACTTTTGAATATAATTACTTTAAAAACACACTTTGTCGTCCCATCTGTGAGATTAAATTTATGTTAACTTCTTCCACTTATGTGATTGGAATTTATAAATGGATTAAATATTTCTAATAAAAATAATTTATAATGTCTAATATTATCAACTTAGTTTTTTACCATAAAATTTTAGTGAATGAAACTAATATTAATTACTACGATTAAGAAGTAAATTATCTTAACAAGGGACTAAACCTTAAAAATAAGGGCCAAAATGACCTAAAGACTTTTCCAAAATCCATTTTATGTTCATATTTATACTCTATAAAATCTCGAATAGTCTTTGGACCATTATTGGATCCACATTTCATAGAAAAAATGTGGGTGGAATTCCCTTTCCAAAAATTCACAAGAATGTCACTCCTCCTCCACTATAGAGGCACTGACACCTCCCACTTCCTCATAAATATCAAGTCACTTTTCTCAACATAGATCCACTAAAATACCTCCCCTTAAGATATTATCCTCACCTTTATCATAAATATATCCATGTAATCCTTTTGGTGTAAGAAAAAAGGAGTTACTCAAATAATAGGTAACACTATTCCTCGAGCTCTTTATTTTTATTTTCATTATAGACCCCCTAAATTATTCTTATATAATTTTTATATAATAAAAAGTATCCTAAAAATACTTATATGTTTTTATTATAATTATTCTTCCTAAAATTACACAAAAATCCATCTAATTGGTAACAAAATTGTCGTTATTGTGTATGGCGAACTACCACCCCACGAAACTATGTTGTTTGTTTTTTTATTTTACCACCTATAATGGATGATAATTATGATTTAAAATGTATTTTTATATATTATATATGATATTTATGATGTTTTTATGCTTATTTAATTATTATTTAACACATACCTTCCTAATTTCCATTTTTTGTAAGTACGATAATTTCGTTTGGGGAAGTGTGGACTACCACCACATAAAAGCGTTGTGATGTATCCACACCATACATGAAATGTACTAAGGATTAGTTTATTGAAATTATACTATATATATGAAATAATAATATTAATTTAATTATAATACATAGACACACACACACACAAATAGTTCATTTACTTTATTTCTTTTAATATGATAATAAAACGGAAACAACATCAATATGAACATATGACCTACCATCTCCATGAATAGTGTAATCAATTTCCTAATTCTATACTATATAGATTATTATATATAAATATAGACTGGATATATATTATATTTATACCATTTTTTATTTATTTAATTATGTTAATCATGATTTAAGTAAGAGGATCAAGAATAAAAAGCCAAAACATATAAAAAACAAAGGAGATATTACCCGAAACATAACATTAATAAGAAGTTGTTAATAAATGGGTAATATAATGTCATAAAAATAATATATGGGATTAAATATAATAATTTATTTATTTTTTATATGTATATTAAATATATATTTATTATATAGGAGGTTTGAACATGTACGAAGAAAGTCAATACTCAAGGTAAAGGGATTTCATCTCACTTTTTATTTTTTTGAGATTCATGCCATATTCACTACTCACCTATTTTGTGCGGTGTATAGACTGAACTACGACACATTATCTGATTAATTTACTTTATATAATTATATTAGAATATTTAAATTAAGCTATTCTCTCACAGGTATCATGATTCTAAAGTTACTCAAGTAGTAAGGATTCTGTTGTCTCGCTTTTATTTTCTGTATGACACAAGCCATGTTAACCTCGTATTTATTATATTTAGTGTGTATACTAAACATTTATGGATTATATGACTCTTATAGTTAAATTTATGGGTATTTACATATCCATTTGATGATATATCTTTCATATTGTTTAAGTTTCAAAATTTACCAAATCAATAAAGTAATTTTGTCTCAATTTACCTTCTTGATACACATGTAATGTTACACACCTATAGCATTATATGATGTGAATAAACTACCATTTTAAATTTTATATCATGAATCTATGAATTTTTATGATATTTTATGATTCATGTAATTCCATCTTCTTATACAGGGAGTATGATTTAATGTTTCCAATTGGTAAGAGTTTATTGAAACAATCTCATCATTTATTGAGATTATTTATGATTATGCTTCCATTGATGAAATATTAAGATCCATATATTAGTAAAACTCATTAATTTTCTTCTAAAATGCTGTTTCATGATATATTCATGTATTGGTACCATGTTTTCAACTATTTGGTACATAATATAATCAAGAAAGTGTTTTTAAGAAATCTTGACTTTTCCACTCTCTTCGGTCAGAAATATGTATTCCTTAAAAAC
This sequence comes from Viscum album, assembly GCA_963277665.1. Classification (NCBI taxonomy): domain Eukaryota; kingdom Viridiplantae; phylum Streptophyta; class Magnoliopsida; order Santalales; family Viscaceae; genus Viscum; species Viscum album. The sequence continues at coordinate 330,688,784 of OY728144.1, read as the reverse complement.
CATATTTTAAAAAAAAATCGAAAAAATTAAATTATTCTATTATTATACTTAAAATACATTTTTTACCAATTTTTTAACTTTTAAACTATTTTTCAAAAAATGAATCTTCTTGTATTTTTCTAACAAAGACACTTTTCTAAACTTTTTATGTTAAAAAAGAAATGGTCAGAATGTATGTATTTTCCCACCTTCATAACCATCATTCCATTGAAGATTCCTTTAAAGGATTACAATTTTTTTTTTAAAATAATATTTTAAAATATTGTTGAAATTTGTTGTTTTAAGGTGGTTTTCAAGGAAATAGTTTTTCATAAATGTTTTCAAACTTTCTTAATAAGCTTTCAATGTATTTTCTATGGAAAACGTTTAAAAAATGATTTATGTTTTATAAAAGTGTTTTCCTAAGTGTAAAAGATATTTTCTTCAAGATATGTTTTAATATATATTGTAAATATCTCTTTATAAGAAAATTATTTTGAAATGGTTTTATAAAAATGGTTTTTTCAATGAAAGGATATCTTTCTTAAGAAATGTTTTATGTGATATTTCAAAACCATTATCCATCCAAGATGACATGATTTTTTATAGTTTATGATTTACTGAGGATATTATCCAAGAATACCATTCATATTATTTCTTGAATGGTTTTTGTTACGATGTAATGATGTTTATGACACCAATTTATCTTGCATGAGGTATACTCTCTTGAAACCCGATTCTTTTCATAGGTTATAATTTGATTAAATGATTATAAGACCAATATATTTTCCATAGGCAATGATATGATGAAATTTTTATGATACCCTTTTCATTTTAAGGGTTATGATATGATGTTTTTGAAATGAATCTCTTTTTATGGGTCATGATATGATGTATTTTTTATTATATTGTGGTACATGTATGCATGATTTCATTAGGATATGTATTAGACCTATTTTTTCCTCCAATTCATTCAAAAAATATTTATATCCCATGGGATAATGATGGGAATCAAGTCAAAGAGATTGATCCACTGTAGAATTTTGGGAAACCTAATCTACTATGGTAAGATGTTGAAAGTTGATCCACTTTGTGAAGATAGGGAAACCCAATCCACTATGGGATGATGGAGAAACCCGATCTCCTACAAGGAAAGGATTGTGCCTAGGGATGGTGGTGTGTCCTACCCATTATGTGTATCCCCACATAGTGCCCTGATATGTTTTTGGAAAATATCCTTAACTTATATGGAAATATATTACATATTTATGTTTTTTTTTAAAATTATATGTCTTATGACTATGATATGCTCACATGGTTAATGTTCATGATTATCTTATGATTCATGTCTTATGAATTACCCATCAATATGCCATGTCTCATATTTATGTTATTTGGTATGCATGGTATGGTATTTGAATGTTATAATCATATTCTTGTACCCTTTTGTTCCTAATAGGACTATGTATTTCCTTTATTTACCCTTAATGAGGATTCCAACTCACCCATTTCTTATGCTTCCTTTTCCTAAGTTATGAAGAAAGGTTTTTAATTATTATTAATAAGTGGTAAGATATTTGTGGGAAACATTGAAGATATTTCACTGAGTTAAAATATTTTTTTCCCATGTTTTAAAAGGAACTAAATTAATAGGGTCTTTGGTCATATATTTTTGTAATTTATTAAGTAATCCATGAAAATTATGTAATGTTTGTGTATGTTAAGACTGAGTTGCTATAGTCGTGGTGAGAAGATACAAAAAAACCTATATGGTTTTATTTCCCTTAGATTTATGTGGAAGGCCAATGACAAAGTCAATGGTGATGTTATCTCATATCCATATTGGTGTGGGTAATGGTTACATCATCCCATTGGAATTCTGACACTGTAATTTAACTTGTTGACATGCTAAGAACTTTGTGGTGTACTCAACGATCTCATTCTTCTTATTGAACCACCATAAATGATCTCAAATAATTCAGTATATCTTGATACTCTCATGATGAATATAGAAATAATAGTTATTTTCATAATCCAACGGGTCTTCATTTATCTAATTTGATGTTGGAACGTAGAGTATAGTCCTAAAATGGATGATTTTATATTTTTTGATTTTGAATTGATGAATCTTTTCTTACTTCATAGCTATCATGTTATTCTAAATATTTAAACCATCCATTTATTCCTCATGATCTTTACTTGGATAAGTGGTTGGAAAATCATTTGGAAAAGATAAGATATTATATATGCCTTGATCATTTACCAATATATTCTTTTCAAATCTATGAAGATATGGTCTTTATAAATCCTCATCATCAATAGGATAATAAGTTCTTTTCTGCTAATAGAATATTCTACCTTGTTTAAATTTATAGGATGGTAGTTAATTGAGAAATCATAGATCTTGTTTAACTATAAAAGTATTTATTGAAGCATGTTCGAATCCTATTTTGGGAATATATTCTTTAAACAATTAAAATCAATATATATGACACACTTCTATACATAATGTAATGTCTCTAAATATTAAATGAAAAGATCATATCTACTATCTTTAGATCATGTATCAGGTAATTCTGATCCTAGAATATTAATTTTCATGATGCATAGGATATAAATTTATCAATTTATATGAGTAAACAACCCAATACATTATTTTATGTGTTTATATATATAAAAACACATCAACATTTGCGGTGAGTGTGAGTACAAGTGTTGTGGCTAGCATCTTCTTGAGATCCTGAAATATTTCCTCACATTCTTAAATCTATATATAATTCATCCCTTTCATTGTTAACAAAGTTATTGGGATAGTAAATCATGAGAAGTTTCTCACAAAGTGTTGATAGTACCCATGTAATCCCTGAAAACTATATATCTACATGAAACTTGTTGGTACAGTCCATTCCTTAGTTTAATTTATATTTAAGGGGTCCAAATAGATTCCATGAATCATGATCACATATAATAAGAATGTGAATTACTATATAAAAAAGTCACACTTTTGGAAAATAACATAGAACTTATCTTTCCTTAATACCTCATGAACAATCCTTAGATCCTCTTCATGTTTTTATTTTCTATTAGAGTTGATGATAATTCCATTAAAAAACACCATTAAACATTTATTGAGTTCATCATTATGTATTATTAATTTAGCCCAAAACTATTTTTGGGTAATAGAAAATTATAAATGGAATCACTATGAATTCATAGTGCACATATCTTGTACATAAGGTAGTATTTTTTATATATTATCTCTTTAGATTCAATTGATGATATCCATAATGAAGACAAACTTTTCAGAAGTACTGATCTCCTAAAATTTGATCGAGTAAGTCATCAGTCATTGGTATTGGATACTTGTTCTTTATATTGGCCTTGTTGAGATCATAATAATTGATGGAAAACCACATTAACATGTCCTTTTTTAAAAAGAGAACTAGCACTCCCAAAGGTGATGAACTAAGAAGTAGTAATTCTTTGTCTAAATGTTCTTGTAGTTTCTTTTTTAACTCATCTAGTTCTATTAGTCACATCCAATAGGGACTCGTGTATATAGGTGTGTCTCTATGTATAAGTTCTATTGAAAATTTTAATAATGATATGGTTGAATTCTGTAGAATTATTTGGGAAATACATCAGTATACTCCCTCACGATGGGCATGTACTCAAGGTTGGTTCTTTCATTTGACTCAAATATTTCAGAAAGATATGCATCCTCATTAGGTATCAAAACCCACATCATTGATGGATTTTATAAAGGGGATTCATAATCTTATATACATCTATATTAAATCAGAGGTTTATTTGAGATAAATAAATAGATTTACTTTTTCTAAAAGTTGATGTGACCTCTATATAATGATATCCAATTTATGCCATATATAGCATTAAATTATAATAAATGAAAGTTATGATATTCACTAAAAAATTAATCGCACATAAACTAATCAGGTAAGTGTCCAAAATTTGGATCATAATGATTTCACCACAAGTTATTTACTTAGAAATATCTAATTCATGGTATCTAGTAGGTGATTTTGTAGTTTAAGAAAACCCATAGGATATAAAGTAATGTGTATATCCTGAATCAAATAAAACTTTCCCCATTGTTGAGTGAATAGTAAGTTTACCTTAGAGTAATTCATTTTATTTCTCTACCACATTTGTGTTCTTGGCATAATATTTCACATTCCCACTCATCTTAGGTGGTTTCTACATTAATTCCCCTAGAATACTATTGGTTTGGTTTACTGGATTATATAGTTACCATGTCTCTTGTAGTTAAAGAATTAAACTATGGGTGGTGCATTTGGAATTTCCTTCCATTACTCTATTATATTGGATAAATTCTTCAATTATCTTTAACATTCAATATATTACTTCCCTACTCTCACAAAATTGAGTCAACTCTTCACTCCTTTGAGGAAATTCACTTGGGGATTCTTTCCACATCTTTTTCATGTGGGTGGTTGGATCTTCATGCTTCCTTTATAATTTGATCCTTTATATTGAAACTGAAACCTTTTTTTCTTATATCCATTTCCATGAGACCATTCCCCAAAATATACCTGTACTTTTATACTACACCAAAACAATCTTTTATAACTCTAAATGTCTTGGATTCTAGAGCCTTTTTGTAACACCAAGATGTTTTTTATGAAAACTTTTCTTTAAATAATTTTTATTATTTAGTAGCTTGTGTTAGATAAAATCACAAGTTTAAATGAATCACGATATGCCGTTAGTATAAAATTACCATTATATCATAGCCATGAGGTTAGTAGGAATAATTATAACTGACTTATGAAAATGCATTGTGAATTTTTTGGCTATCAATTATTTATGAAAAATATAAATTATATATTTGTATTTTTGAGTGAATTACTATTGGTAATTAAATCAATGAGATATATATATTATATACTTAATAAAATATTTTTCTATTCATCCAATGGATATTTTATTTATAGGGTGTGAATAAACCCTATTTGTTGTATAAAAACCTACTTTTTTAAAAGGGTAATCTTACGCCTTTGAATGGAAAACCCATTTTAAATTAATATTCTGAAACATTAATAATTTTTATATGACAACATAAACATATTCTCTTAATTTGGGATATAAAAATTTACTTTGGTTTAATTTATGATATTTTCTGATAACATTCAATTTTTGATGAATAGTAAACACACACTAAATTTTAAGTGAAAAAAACTTTTTCATCGAGATAATTTATATGGTTAAATTATAATATTTAATGGTTTTAGTGTATAAATAGAATATATTTTAATCATTTAATATAATTTATGTCATTAGCATTAATCTTACGTTGAATTCACATGTAAAAATATTTTAATCTTTTGCAATGTTTTAACTTAAATAAAACCAGTTCTCTAATTCCGACAATGAGATTGATTTTAAATTAATTAATCCAACTTCAGTGTTTTGAATTTTGTAAAATGGACTCCCTATTTGGAATCAGTAGCTCCAAATTATGTTAATAGGCTACTTTTATTTTCAGGCATTATGAATAGTAATTTTGATAATTATTTTTATTACCATGTTTTAAGGTAAATCATGTAATTATAGGTAAAAATAATATTATAAAATTACCATAACACCTATAAAAATCATATTATATGACTAAATTAAACCCTTAGAATCTATTTTTTGAAATTGATTCACTTTTTGTCCAGTTACGTACGAATATGACAAGAATGTAATAAAAACTATTGAATTTGATAAAATGTCACAATATCATTTTATATAAGTATATTAATTTTAATATATGAATAACTATAAGATAATATCAACTATATATATTCTATGGAAATATAAAATAATTACCTAAATCGTATAAATTTATTTATAATTTTTAGATATTATATAATTACAATTAATGATGACACAATAGTGATGTCAATGTTATTTTATTAATATAAATATCAAATAAATGGTTTTAAAAATATTAAAACAAATAACATATGGACTAATTAATGTGATCCAAATATTTTATAGGTTAATATGAAATGTGATTAGTGTACTTAATATTATTTTTCATATTTATATTCTATGTGGATTTTTTAAAGTTAGATAAATGAAGTGTCAAAATTGATACTATTGAAATTTTATAAAAATAACATTTTATTAAATTATTTAAAAATAATAAAAATATTTAAAAATTAAAAACTGATAATTATAAGATATAAAATGTCATTAAATATTCATTTATGGTCAATTAACATCATATAATTAAATATTTATAATCATTAAATATTTAGATTGTTATTACTATAATTAAAATTAAATTGAATAACTAAGAGTCAATTAAAGAAGATATGGTTTAAATTGAGAAAATAACTTGTCTGAAATTAATTGTTTTATTAGATTACAAACCTATATCATATCATCTTCTAAATCAGGACATTTTTGAGGTTTTTTAGGTAGGGTTTGATTTTATTATAAATTATTATTTATGGAGTTTCCAAAAGTACCCCTCACCTAAATTATAAAAGGGAACCTCCTCCCTAACCTATTGACTTCATTTGGATCCTTAAAACTCAGTAAAAACCTACAATTTTTCCTTCTAAACTTCACTATTTTTGTTTTAGAGGTTATGGTCACCTTAAAGGACCAACTCGTGTGCTCTAAGAAGAGACTTAGAGGAAACACATCAATGAAGAAATAATCTCTTCTACAGATTATTTCAAACTTCTTTCTTCATCTAATTTACCTTAATTAGTTGTTTAATTACAAAGTAATAACATCGGTATCACTCATATAATGATATTTTTTTATAAATATGATACAACCGCATTTCACCTTCTATGCATCCTATGAAAAACCAAATCACCTCACGTGCGTACATACAACTTACCATCTCCACATCGTGGTGTATTCTATTTTTCACCACCACCTTACTTTGATGGGTATAATGATGTAAATGATAACTATATATGTATATTATAACATGATACTAATTCCAAAATATCATACATCATCCACCTCAATACCATTCAATAATTTTGAGAATGATTTCATCGCTTGTGCGTACGTACGACCTACCATCTCCAAGATGCAATGAAATTCATTATACATGATATTCATTACACAATTATTATATATATGAATTGAATTAATAAATTTGAAATATATTTTACTGATATAATTTTTTAACTATTTTAACTATAACTTAAGAAGTGGAACATGAACTTATCCTAAAAATCTTGCATAAAAATAAAAAGCAGTCTGTATCTGAATAACGAGTGACAATAAAATGTTACTAACAAACGGATAATAAAACAGTCATATATGATGCCATAAAAATGATTATGATTCTGAATTAATTAAATAACATTATTTAAATCATTATACAAGAGGTTCATATATATATGAAAGATATCATACCTAAGGTAAGGGATGACTTTTCAAATCTTGTTTTTATCCCATATTGTTAATTCGTAAGTATTTACTGGGGTATATTTATCATCCACTTCCATGATTCCTAAATATGTGTTTCAGAATATTATTAATATACTTCTGTAATTTTCTAAAGTCAATTTTACCCATTTGTACATTTTTATTAATTGGTATGAATGGAATCTTTTGTCTTTTTCAGTAGAGGTACTTTTTGACTTTTCTGGAAAAAATATGAGGAGAATGTTTTTTTGTATAGAATGAATGGATTTTTACGATTTCATAATACCTTATTTCGTTGAAGCGTCCCATACAATATTACAAGGATATTTTCACATAAAAGTTTTTTTTCTAAAATTGTGTGGAATTTTGAGGAAGGAAATATTTTTTGAAGAAGAAAGGATATTTTCCTCAGGAATTAATTTCAAGTGTTTTATCAAAAATATTTTCCATATAAGATGAAACTCTTTAAATCGGGTCACATTTATAACCCTATTATTAATATGATTTGATTGTGTGTTATTTTGGAAATTCATTTTTTATAATAATTATGATGGAATAATGTTTAAGAAAACCATATTATTTCATAGGTTATGCTTTGGTTAATATTTTTATGTTTTTGTGGTATAAGAATGATTTCATTATGATATGGGTTGAACCAATATCTTCTTATAATTCATTGGGTATATATTTATTTCTCATGAGATAGACATGAATGTAACAAAAAGTAAATTTGGTTTTGTAATACATGGCTGGATTGAGGAGTGAACTCGGTTCAGTGATGGAATTTGTCTGTTATGATGGTCTCAAAAATGATCCTTGACTAATATAAAATGATTATCTAAGATTACTTCCAAATCTTTCGCCGGGGCGCGCGCATCTGTCTGTGAGGGCACACAACTGTTGCCCCACATTCCCGCATTCCAAAGTCAGGCAGCATCCATTCCTTGTTCAGGGACATTTTATCCTTGATCGAAACGGGATGATGGTATGTCAGTTATTCCTTCCATGGATTCCTCCTAGGAACTCTTCACCTAGTTAGAGTATCCCTTATAGATTCAGTCGTGGTTCATGAATCTCATTCCCGGTGCCATATCTTCAGGGATGTCGGTTAATTACACTACTTATGTCAAGACATTCCATGGGGTCTTGACATGGTAGCAACCTTTGGTCGGAGTAGATGACAACATCAGGCATGTCGGGGCATCTCTGGGTGCATGGACATTGGGGAAACTATATTCTTCCTCATAAGAGGGAATCTCAAGGGTACAGAACCCGAGGCATCCAACGTCGAATATGGGGAATCATATGCCATAGGTATGTATATGAGGTTTTCCTCAGCTTCCCATGTTTAACACAGGGTTTACTGCATGTTTAACATCTTGCGGAGTTGGTTATGCCAAAGGCGTGTCTTATGAGGTTTTCCTCAGGCATCTCATGTTTATCACGAGGTAGGTTTCGAGTTTAACGTCTTGCGGAGATGGAACAGGGAATGGAGATTTATGATCCCACTGGGATGTGGCAGCCCGGGTAAGAATCAGGATGGATAATGGAAGGTTACATGAAGTGGATGATGAATGGGATGGAACTATCATGAGGATGATGATGGTTTTGGGATTGAGCCTCGAAGATGCTTCCTACGTATCCTCGTGGCAGGGAATCAAAGTCCACATAGTTTAGGATATGGGGGAATTTGGGGCTTATGCTCTAAGGCAGCCTAAGTTGTTGGTGGACTGGCATGAAGGGTTCGGATCGACTAGGTGAATGGTGGGATTGAACCTCATGGAGGATTCCTACGTACCTTACCATTGCAAGGATCAAAGACCACATAGTTTAGGTGGGGTAGGAGTTAGTGAACCAATGTGCATAAGGACCCGGGATCCAGGTGGATGGTGGGATTCAACCTTAGGGAGGCTTCCAACGTACCCTACCTTGGCAAGGATCAAAGTCCTCGTAGTTCAAGTGGAACAAGAGTCGGTGAACCGATGTGAATAAAGACATGGGGTCCAGGTGGATGGTGGGCTTGAACCTCCAGGAGGCTTCCTATGTACCCTACCTTGACAAGGAGCAAAGTCCTCATAATTTAGGTGGAAAGGGGCTTGGCACACCGACACAGAGATGGTCGGGGCCAATGGTTGTTGGGATTGAACCACATAGAGGCTTCTTACGTGCTTTACCTTGGCAAGGATCAAAGAACTTGTAGTTCGGGAATGTCGATGACTTGCCATCGATGGGGGATTCCAACGACTTACTGTTGAAATGGGTTAAAAACGTCTTACCATTGAATAGGGCTGAACCTCGGGGAGGATTCCCATGTACCATTTCTTGGCATGGATCAAGACCTACGTAGTTCATGTGGAAAGGTGGGTGGTGAACCAACGTGAAAATGGTTGGATCGATCAGGTGGTGGGCTTGAACCCCAGGGAGGATTTCTACTCACAATGCCTTGACATGGATCAATGTCCTTGTAGTTTTTGATGTGGGTGTCTTGGTCGATGCTTACTCTAAGCCCATGTGAGTCGTGCTAGGTGTGAGAAACAAGGGGCAGCAAGGACCTGGCGATCACATCGCGAAAGGTGCATCCGTGGGAAGTGGGGTGGGGCTTACGCATGGAGCGGCCCAAAGAGGAAACAAGGGATTATGCATGGTTAGCAGCCCGAGTGCCGCTATGTAGTGGTAATGGTGAATGGGGCTTACACAAGGAAGCTGCCCAGGTGCCGCTATGGAGCGGAAATTTTGAATGGGGATTACACAAGGAAGCTTCCTGTAATGTCTTCCTCATGTTTGTCCATGAGGGTATCCCAACTCACTGGTGGGTTGAGGTATTCACCTAAGAGCTAGCGCACAAGAGGGATAATGCCAAGGGTGTTGGAATCAGACCGAACAAATGGATATGAAAAGCGTGAATCACATGCCCGAAATTTGGAATGCAATGAGGGTGGCGTGGTGATAGAGGCTAACTGTTAACCGTGTTGGAAATAAAACATCCATATCATGATAGCCTGAAATGGGGATGAACAAATGAGGGTTTACTGCTGACCGTGTTCAAAACATAGGACAAGACTCGAAGTGTTGTCCAATGTCTTACAGGGCGTTGGCCCAGGATGGTAGGTGAGCCGAGGCGGCATGGGACCAGGCCGTTAGGGGGTCCCTTCGGACATGTAAGTGGATGTATATCCAAATAAAGGACTCACAAAGTGTGGGGTGGAGTGATGGAATGTTTTAACGGATTCCAACGCTCTTGAAATTATGGAACTCTAATCATGGCATGAGGCATCACTTATTTGGAACAAGAGGCATCTTATTATTGAATGGTAGGGAGGACTATAGTTTATAGTCAGGTAAAGAGGACTGTTGGCATCTTATGATTGGAGCATAAGGCATATCTAATTTTGAGAAAGAGGCATCCTATGTTTGGAACATAGGGAGTACTACAGTTTAGAGTCTTGTAGATAGGACTATTGGAAACTCATGCTTGGAGTATAAGGCATCTCTTGTTAGAAGCAAGAGGAATCTTATGTTTGGAACATTGGGATTACTAAAGTTTAAAGTCATATAGATAGGACTATTGGAATCTCATGTTTGGAGCATGAGGCATCTCTCGTTAGAAGCAAGAGACATCCTATGTTTTGAACATAGGGATTACTATAGTTTAAAGTCATGTAGATAGGACAGTTGTCATCTCATGCTTGGAGCATAAGGCATCTCTTTTTAGAAGTAAGAGGCATCTTATGTTTGTAACATAGGGATTACTATAGTTTAAAGTTACGTAGATAGGACTATTGGCATAAGGTTCCTAACAATGGATGGTGTTGGGACTTATGCATGGGCGGACCTTTCCAGTTCAACCTGACATAGGAGCCATGTGATAGGGGTTTTAATGAATTACTTGAGGAATATTATGACTCAAGGTACTCAAGGAATTCATGATGAGAATATCTACTCACGATAAAGGAAACAAACCAAGAAGAATATGTCAACTCAAGGTGTTTCATAGTGTGTAGAGGAGTATTTGAAATCATGTCATTCCATAGGTGGAAGGTGGGTGTGCATAAGGGCGAAATGGAAAATCCCGACTTCCCGAACTGAAAAGTTCACGGTGTGGCTCTCTATTTTTCATGGGGGTCAGTGACGGTAGCGAAATAGGGATGGTCTGCGCATAATAGGGCAGGCGTTCATGCAATATGGGACATGTGCATGGAAAAAACACCAGGTCGGTGTGAAATAGGGGAGTTGGGAACACAAAATGGGAGAGGGTGTGCAATAGGCGATGCAGGCATGTAACAAGGGAGCGGTGCACACAAAAGGGGAGTTGGGTGCACAATACAGGAACCAGGCATGCAATACAGGACGCGGGCATGCAATAGATGACACGAGCATGAAAAAGGGGAGGTACACGCGTAATTTCCAGCCGCACGTGCAATAGGGAGGCTGCACACGCAATAGGGAAGGAATTGCACGCAAAATGAGAGAATCGCCCCCCTTTATGTGCAAAAGTTATGTTTTCCATGCTATAGAGGGGATTTTCCGTTCTGGCAGGGAAAATTCAGACTTACGTGCATCAGAGCGGTGGCCGACCTCTGGGGGCCTCCTCGGATGAAGGGGGGGGGGGGGGTGCACTTGTATTTATAGGTGGAAACTTAGGAGTCGGTGCATGTAAAATTCCACACGCGCAAAGGGTTTTCCATGCACTAGGAGGTGCGCATAAAATTACATGCACGCATGGCAGGGCACATAAAATTCTGTGCGCGCAAGGCGGAGTGCATAATATTCTGTACGTACAATTGGTTTTCCACACAAGACTCCTTTTTTACGTGAAAATCCATACTTTTCTCCAAAACCGTACTGGATGTCCATTTCTATCAGCTTGACTTCGAACAGCCATAACTTCTGATCCGTAACTCTATTTGGGCACCACGAATAGTCAAATCGAAGCTTGAGGAATGATATATGCTCCGGGATAATTTATACGAGCATTTGGACAATTTTGGGGACGGTTTTTTCAGGTTCAATAATCCTTATGCGTGTATACCACCAAATGTTTTGCACTATGTTATGACTATTGGAATTTAATTTTACTTTTTTGATTTATCTCATGACATGATATTATGATATTTTATATGCTGGATAATACTTTAAAATGTTATGTTCTTATGATTTGTATATGATTGATAGTTCCCTTGTTTACCCTTACTAATAATTTGAGCTCACACTTTCATATATTTTTTTCCCCAGGTTATGAAGAATGATTTTATGTTAGATATGTCAAAAAGAAGTCTACTTATAAAGGAATAAATTGGAGACAATGTGGATGATTTATAAAATAGTTGTTTATGTTTCCCAATTTCAAGAGACACTAAACCTATATGGCCATGGCATGGTTTTTTCTATGTTATTAAATAAATATTTTTCAATGTTGAGGTAATATATACTTGTAAATTATGGGTTGTTATAGTTGGTATTAGAGCAAAGGTATAGTTGACCTTTAGAAACTAATATGAGAAATACTTAGTAAGAACACTAAGGATTGGTCAAAGTATAGAAAACTATCCAAGTGTTTTATAAATAACCATGAATAAACTATAAGAAAACCTAAATTATCCTAAATTGAAATTTTATTCTTGATTTTGTGGTTTTACTGTTATGATTAATGTTTCTCACAACATGATTCTTGGTTTTAGTCAATGGATGGAACCTAAAGGAACCATGTTGATGTTGAATGTGTTGGGAAATGCAATGATTTTCCCCCTGAGCAACCAAATGTTAAGGGAGATTTAATGAAAAATATTGTATCTATGCTCACACAACTTTCTCAATATATGAATATACATTTCTTACAAATTAATAAAGGAAGGAGTAGTATTCTGATGAATCCTTCATAAGGCATCAACCAACTTTATTTAGTGGGTCTTCTGATCCATTAGTGGCAGAACAATGGATCGATACCATTGAAAAAATATTTTAAGTTATACAATGTTCTGAACATTATAAAATCATCTTAACAGTATATCATATGGAATGTGAAGCTGATCAATGGTGGAATGTTATTAAGAATATGAGTCAAAGAGATGAAATTTATTCCATGGAACATGACGAGTTCAATAACTTATATTTCAACATGTAATTTTCTAATATTCTTTGAATAAATATGGAGAAGGAATTCCTTGAACTTAATCAAAAGGATGATGAATCTGTTCATACCTACGAAGAAAATTTTACAAGGATTTCAAGGTATGATTCTGGATTTATTATCCAAACTGAGAGTAAAACTGATCAATTCTTTAGTGACTTAAAAACTAGTCTCAAAAGGGAATTAACTATAATGGACTTCAAAATCTATGTGGAAATTATTCGATGTGCTCTCAAGGTTGATATGGATATTAGAGTAACCCAACAGTCATATGAGTCTGATAAGAAGAGAAAAATGGAATTCAAAGGAAAATCTAAAGACCACACTATAAAGAATATGAGTTTTCCCTAATACTCAAAGTGTGGAAAGAAACATGAAGGTAATTGTATTACAAGGACTAGTAAATGTATTAAGTGTATAAAATAAGGTCATCAGGCAGTTTAATGCCGAAGTGATGGGAAAAATATGGCTAATGATGTGACAAATAAAAATATACACAGAATGCACCTTCTACAATTCAATGTTGCAAGTGAAAGGAAATGGGGCATTATGCTGATCAATTCCCTAATCCAAGGGCTATTGATGATGATCGAAATCAAAAAACTATAAAGTCCAATGAAAAAGGAACGTCACATTCGATCACTATCAATGATGTTGAGTACAATAATAAAGTGGTGAAAGGTATAATTACCATCCACTCTAAAGTAGAAAATGTTTTATTTGACTATGGATCCACCCACTCTTTTATTTCTAAAGAATTTTCCATAGGTATCACCATTTTACCTAAAAAATTAGATGTTGATTTAGCTGTGACAACTCCTAATGGCATAATAATTATATCAAAAGTTTATAATTCTTCTATGGTTGAAGTTTGTGGGAAATTGCTTCCTGCAAATCTTGTGATCCTTCCCATAGTGGAATTTGAAGTGAATCTTGACATGGATTGGATTTCTCAATATGGGGATCATATCAATTTACAAGGAAGGGAAGTCACATTTTATATTCTAGATTAATATATCATCATATATCGATGCAAGGATGAATATAACGTTCCATTAGAAATTTCTTCCATCTTATGGGTCCTGATTCCTATAAATGAAGGTTATTTATCTCAAATGGTTTGGGGGAAAATCATGATTAAGAATAAACCTTTTGTAATGGAGTTTGATGATGTCTTTCTGAAGGAATTATTAGGTCTTCCACCAAATCGGGAATTTGAGTTTTCAATAGAACTTATACTTGGTGCTATGCCTATTTCAAAGACACCTTATAGAATGGCCCCAATTGAGTTATAGGAATTGATGAAGCAACTCCAAGATAATATTGATAAGGGATTCATATACCCTGTCATGACACCTTTGGGAGGACCTGTTCTATTTGTTAAGAAGAAATATAGATCAATGAGAATCTGCATTGATTATCAAAAACTTAACAAGATCACTATCAAGAAAAAATATCCTATTCCCCACATTGATGACTTATTTGATCAACTACATGGAGATCCATAATTTTTCAGGATTGATCTTCATCCAAGATTCCATAAATTAATTGTCAAAAAGGAGGATATAACAAATACAAGATTCTATACAATGTTTGAAAACTATTAATTTATAGTGATGCCTTTTGGTCTTACTAATTCCCCTATTGTCTTTATGGATCTAATGAATAGAGCCTTTAGAGACTATCTTGATCAAATTTTGGTAGTATTTATAGATGATATGCTAGTATATTCAAAGATAAAGGAAGAATATGAAGATCACTTAAGAATTGTACTAAAGACCCTAAGAAAGGATAAGTTTTATGCAAAATTTACCAAGTATGAATTTTGGCTTTAGAAAGTTTCATTTTTGGGTCATATAATCTCAAGAGAGGGGAAATCTGTAGATCTAGTAAAATAGAGGTTATTGAAAGATGGTCAAGACCAACAACGATAACTGAGATCCGAGGTTTTCTTGGTTTGGATGGATATTATCGAAATTTTGTGAAATATTTTTCCCAATTATCTAATCCACTCACCAAGTAGACTCGGAAACAAGTTATGTTAGTTTGGATAGAGGAATGTGAAGAGAATCTCAAAGAGCTATAAATAAGGTTAGCCAGTGCACCTGTGCTCACACTTCCTTGTAGTGGAGAAAGGTTTGTGATCTATAATGATGCATCCAAGAAAGGGATGGGATGTTTTCTCTTGAAAAATGATATGGTGATAGCTTATGCATCACGTTAGCTAAAAATTCATGATAAAAATTACCCAACTCATGATTTGGAGTTAGCTGCCATAATATTTGCATTAAAGATGTGGAGGCATTTTTTTTATGTTGAAAGGTGTGATATTTATACTAACCATAAAATTTTAAAGTATATTTTCACAAAAAAGGATATGAATTTACAAAAAATAATATATTTGGAGTTAATTTAAGATTACAGCTGCTCAATACATTACCACCCTAGGAAAGAAAACAAGATGGAAGAAGATTTGAGTTGAAAAGATCGTGCTAGCATATCTATGATGAAGACAAAAAAATATCCAATATTTATGGATTTGCAAAGGATGGATCTAGAAATTTTAATGGAAGGGGATAAATCGTATTTTTCTCTATTTAACATTTATCCATATATACAAGTGAAGATTAAGGATGCATAAAAAGATGTTTTAGAGTTACAAACGAAGGTGAGAAATGTTCCTAAATTCTACCATGATTGTGATGAAATAATAAGGATCAAGAACCAGGTTTGTATTCTTCCCATACCAGAACTAAAGAAGGAGATATTGGATGAGGATCATAGTTCTTCATTATCTATTCACCATGAAAGTGAAAAGATGTATTAGAACTTGAAAGAGTACTTCTAGTGGGATGGCATGAAAGGAGATGTTGTTGAATATTTCTCTTGATGCATGGTTTTTTAGAAAATTAAGGCTGAGAGATAGAAGTTTAAGGGGATGTTACAACCATTACCCATATAATAATAGAAATGGGAAAAAATCACTATTGAATTTTTCATCAGACTTCCTAAAAAATCCAACTACAATAATACTATCTAGTTTATAGTTGACTTCCTTATGAAGTAAGAAAACTTCATTAATATTAGAGAGGATTTATATCTTGATTAGATTTCCAAGATATATGTAAACGAAGTGGTAAGATTTCATAGAGTACCACATTCTATTATATCTGACAGGGAAATGAGTTTTACCTTGATTTTCTGGAAAATTCTTCAGCATGCTCTGGATACAGAGATAATTTTTAGTACTGCTTATCATCCTTAGATAGTCAGTCAATCTAAGGGGAAAATTCGAACTTTTGAAGACAGGTATAGATATTTCTCTTTGGATTTCAAAGGTGGTTGGGATCAACACCTACCATTGGTGGATTTTCTCACAATAATAGCTTTTACTCTTGTATTTAGATGGCTCCTTATGAATCCCTCCATGGTAAGAAATGCAGAACTACAACTTTCTGGGATGAAGTTGGGGAAAGAAATCTATTAGGACTTGATCATGTTGATGAAATGGAAGAAAAGGCCAGATCTATTCAACAACACATAAGAGCAGCTCAGAGTAGACAAATAAGTTATGTTGTTAACCAAAGAAAAGGACTGAAGTTTGAAGTGGGTGATAATGTGTTTCTACGAATATCCCCCTGGAAGAGAGTAACGATATTTGGAAAGGAGGGAAAGTTGATCCCTATGTATATTGGTCCTTTTGAAATTTTGTATTTTGTTGGGAAGGTAACTTACTAATTGGTGCTTCCACCGAATCTCTCTCAAGTTCATTATGTGTTCTATGTATCTCTCCAAATAAATTAAATACCTAATCCTTCACATGTTCTAGGCTTAGAAGTCATACCATTGGATCACGATCATTCTTATGAAGAAGAACTGATAGAGATTATAGATCGTAGCAAAAAAGTTATACGAAACAAGACCACTGAGTTGGTTAAAGTTTTATGGAGGAACCACCAATATAAAGAAGATATATAGTAACTTGAGGATATGATGAGGGAGATTTATCCTCATCTATTTGTTTCCAAGTGACAAATTTCAAGGCAGAAATTCAATTTAATGGGTGTAGAATGTAACACCTAGATGTTTTTTATGAAATTTTTTCTTTAAATAATTTTTATTCTTCAGTAGCTTGTCTTTCACGCAATCATGAGTTTAAATGAACTGATAGACTCTATTAGTATAAAATCACTTTTATAGCCTAGCCATTAGGTTATCAGGAATAAATATAACTATCTTATGAAAATGCATTGTGAATTATTTGACTATCAGTTATTTATGTAAAATAAAAAATAGATATTTTTATTTTTTATTCAATTATTATTGGTAATTAAATTAATGAGATATATATGTAATATAATTAATAAAATATTTTTTCATTCAGCCAATGGATATTTTAATCATAGGGTGTGAATAAACCCTATTTGTTGTATAAAAACCTACATTTTTAAAAGGGTAATCTTATGACTTTGAATAGAGAACCCCTTTTAAATTAATATTATAATACATTAATAATTTTTAAATGAAAAAACGACCATTTTATTTTAAAGTGGGATATAAAAATTTAGTTTGGTTGAATTTATGATATTTTCTGATAACATTTATGTTTGATGAATAATAAAATCACACTAAATTTTAAGTGAAATCAACTTTTTTCATGGAAATATTTTATATGATTAAATTTTAATATTTAATGTTTTTAAATGTAAATATAATATATTTTTATCCTTAAATATAATGTATGTCATTAGGATTAATTTTACATTGTATTCATATGTAAAAACATTTCATTATTTTTCAATGTTTTAACTTAAAAAAAAACGTTCTCTCATTCCGAAAATAGAATTGATTTTAAATTAATTACTGATACTTTTTTGTTTTTAATTTTTTAAAATGGGAACCATATTTTTAATTATTCTTCCAAAATTATGTTAATAGTTTACTTTTATTTTTCGTCATTATGAATAATAACTTTGGTAATTTTTTTATAACCATGATTAAAGGTAAATTGGGTAATTAAGGTAAAAATAATATTATAAATTACCTTAACACGAGTAAAAATCCTATTGGATGACTAAATTCAACCTTTACCATCTATTTTTCTAAATGGAATCATTTTATGACCACTTACCAATGAATATGACATGAATGTAATAAAAACTAATGAATGTTACAAAATGTCACAATCTCATTTTATATAAGTATTTTAATTTTAATATATAGATAACTGAGAGATAATATATAATATATATAGTATTTAAAAATCTACAATAATCACCTACATCATAGAAATTTATTTATAATTTTTATATATTAGATAATTACCATTAATGATGAAATAATAATGTTGTAAAAATTATTTTATTAATAGAAATATCAAATAAGTGGTTTTAAAAATGTTAAAATAAATATCATATGAACTAATTAATGTGATCCACGAATTTTATAGGTGAATATGAAATTTTATTATTGCATTGAATATTTTTTTTCTAATTTTTCTTTTTTTTGAGTGTTGTAAAACACATATAAGTGAATAATATCAAAATTGACACAATTGATATTATATAAAAATAACATATAATTAAATTATTTAAAAATCATAAAAATATTTAAAAATATAAAATTTATAAGTAAAATATTTAAAATCTCATATAATATCCATTTATGGTCAATTAACACCATATAAGTAAATATTTATAACTATTAAATATTTAGAATGTTATTGCCACGATTAAAATTATATAGAATAACTAAGTGTCAATTAAAAAGATATGGTTTAAATTGATCAAATAACTTTTAAAAAATTTATTGTTTGATTAGATAACAAACCTATATCATGTCATATTATAAATTGGGAAATTTTGGATGTTTTTTTGGGTAGGGATTAATTTTATTATAAATTATTTTTTATGGAGTTTCTAAAAGTACCCCTAACCTCAATTATAAAAGGGCACATCCACCCTCATCTATTCAATTCATTTCTAAACATCAAGGTCAGCCATACCATAAACTATTTTACTTCTCAAATTCCCTATTTTCATTCTATAGGTTCTGGTCATCTTAAAAAACCAACTCTAGTACTCTAAGAATAGATTTAGTGGAAGCACGTCAAGGAAGAGGTAATATCTTCTACCGATTCTTTCAAGCTTATTTCTTCTTCTAATCCCTCTTCATTAGTTGTTTGATTATAATGTAATAACATCAGTACCAATAACATACTTATATGTTGTTATAAATATGAGACAATCATATTTCACATTCTATCCATCCCACGAAAAATGAAATCACCGTGCGTGCGTATGCATGACTCGTCGTCTACACGCCGTGGTGTAATAAGTTTTTCACCACCACCATACAAGGATGTGTATAATGATATAAATAATAACTAAATATTATTTTTATAACATTATACTAATTCTAAAATATCATACACCATCCAATTCAATTCCATTCAATAATTTTGGGAATGATACAATCACTCGTGCATACGTAGGACCTACTGTCTCCACAATTTGATGCAATTTATTCTATATGATTTTCATTAAACAATGATTTTATACATAAATTAAAGCAATAAATATGATATATATTTTAATAATATAATTCTGTAAATGATTTAACTATAATCTAAGAAGTGGAATGTGAAATTTTCTGATAAATCCTTCATAAGAACATAAAGTAGTCAATATCCAAATAACAAGTGACAATGAAATGTTACTAAGAAACTGATGATAATGTGATAATATATGATTTCATAAAAATGGTTATGATTTTGGAGTAAGTCAATAAAATTATTTAAATCATTATACATTAGGTTCGGATACATAGAAAGGATATCAGACCTAAGGTAAGGGATAACTTTTAAAATCTCATTTTATCCGAGATTGTTTATTCGTAAGTATTTATAGGGTATATTTATCATCCACGTCAATGTTTCCTAAATATTTATTAAAAAATATTATTTATATCCTTATTTAATTTTTTAATTTCAATATTACCCATTGTTAAAATATTACTAAATGGTATAAATGGAATCTTTTTTCATTTTCAGTGAGAGGTACTTTTTTGACCTTTCTGGATAAATTACGAGAAGAATGTTTTTTGTACGACATGAACGAATTTTTATGATTTAATAATACCTTTTTTCCCTGAATATTCCCCTAAAATTTCAAATAGATATTTCCACATAAAATTATTTCTTCTAATTTTTTGTGGAATTTTGAGAAAGGAAAACGTTTTTGAAGAAGAAATGATATTTTTCTCAGGAATTAATTTCAAGTGTTTTCTCAAAATTATTTTCCATCTAAGATGACACTATTTAAATAGGGTTATATTTCTAACGTTGTTATTACTATGATTTTATTTTTTATTATTTAGGAAATCCATTTTTCTTATAAAAATTATGGTGGAATGATGTTTAAGAAACCCATTTTATTTAATGGGTTATGCTATGATGAATGTTTTTATGTTTTTGGGGCACACGTAAGAATGGTTTCATTATGAGATGGGTGGGAGCTATATCTCCCTTGAATGAAATGGGTAAATATGAGATAGAAATTACTGGAACATAATGTAAATACTTTTTAGTAATTCATGGTTGGAATGAGGAGTGAACTTGGTTTAGTGATGGAATTTTTCTGCTATGATAGTCTCAGAAATGAGCCTTGAAAAATATGAAATGATTTTCTATGATTTTCGTTGTATGCCACAAAATTTCATGTCTTATGTTATGACTATTTGGATTGCCTCACACTTTTATTATTTATTTCATGACATGATATTATGATCTTTTATATGCAAGATAATATTTTCAAATGTTATATTCTTATGATTTGGATATGATTGATATTTACCTTGTTTAACCTTAATGAGAATTTGAGCTCACCCTTTCATATGTTTCTTCTCCCTAGGTCATGAAGAAGGATTTTAATTAAGATATGTCAAAAATGATTTTAGTTGTGAAGAAATAAGCAGGAGATAATGTGGATGTTTTATGAACCATTTATTTATGTTTCCCAGTTTCTAGAGACACTAAACCTATATGGTCCAGACATGGTTTTTATCATGTTAGGTAATAAATATTCTTCAATGTTGAATTAATTTCTATATGTAAATTATGGGACATTATACTTTGTGTGATGTGGTTTGAAACCACTAAAGAATATATCTATTTTTTATTTCATTTTTGATAACAAAACTCTAGGCATAACTTGTAAGCCTTTTGAAATTCACCTCATAAATTGGGATAGATTCACTCTCATTTTTCTTAAGATCTAGAGATTATCTCTCACCTTAGTATAAAGAGTTCAAGGGGAATAAATTTTCATAAATACCTTCTTAAATTATTATCCCTCCACTGAATCCACATTATCATTTGGATTAGTTTTCATGAACGACTTAAACAATTTATTAACTTATATTTATAAACACTAGATGACCAAAGTATTTTTACCCTTATTGGAATAATAAATCATGAAAAATATCTTTTCCATGGATTTAACCCATTATTCTATGACAAGTGGATTAGATAGAACAATAAATATCTATGTTAATTATCATATAAATTATTCAATGTCTATTTTCTTCTTTTTGGTGAAGGTGGATATTCTACAGAGTTGAAATTATAATTCATAACCTATAACAGTCAGGTAAGTATCTCCATGAATTTTTAAACTCCACCTCTCATTACATTGGGAATATCACTTGTACAATCATTTCATTGTCTATCACATGGGGGTTTCCATATTTATCTTGTTTCTCACTATTTTATAAAATAAAAAAAGTTAGAATAAAAAATAAGTCAAGAAAGAATAAATAAATAACTTATTAACATGTATAAATCATTTTTAAAGTATTCCACCAATAGACACATATGTATATCCTTGGTTATATCTAAATAACTAGCTTCCAAAATTAACTCAAAATTTCACTAAAACCCAATAATTCCACTACCTCCATATAAGACTTTACTATTAATCTCCACTACAATCACTTACTTCATGGTAGTCACAATAACACTCATATTTGCATATTTTGGAAGGGTAGGTATTTAGTGGATCTGATTAGTTCATACTACCAAAATTTTACTATCAAGTTAATACAAACCTCCCATAACAACTATATTTATTTATTTTTGTGATAAATTTGATTTGAAGAAAAGATAAGTTATTTGGAAATCACTTTTTTGATTCAACCTAGGTTCTCTAGCCTGGTTCATTAGATGAGGGGATTTATCTCAATCTTTGATCATTCTAAGAAGAAGTGTGGATGTATTAACTCTAGGAAATACATTGTGGTATTTTAATAATATTTTATCTTTAAATATCATTAATGACCTAAGGTTACAAGGGGATCATTTCACCTGGTATAATAATAGGAGAGGTACTTAGAGAATATAGCATTGTATAGATAGTTTTCTTACCAACCTTCAAGGTATAACTGGCTCTCTGAATTCCTCTATTAAATATATAACATAATATATTTCAAACAAATATCCATTGATGATCAATCTAGAAGTTGTGGGTGAAAATTACCATCAATTTATCTTCTATAAACCATATATCCCATCCAAAATAATAATGAAAGTTCTGTAGAACTCTTGGGTGGCCCTAGTGCATGGAAAACCTTGGTATTTACTTATATATAAGCATAGATATCAGGAAGAGTAGCTTGTTACTTGGTCCCAATATAGGTACAGTTAACATTCCCGTGTTGTGGCCATAAAGATTGAGTTCTGAAGTTTGGATTCATTCTACATGACCACTAGGATGAAAAAATATTTCTTAGATGATTGGTTAAACAAAGGGACCTTTTTGATGATCTTCTTAAAGAGGAAATACTTTATAAGGAGAGGGCCAAGTGTCATGAGCTCAATGGGGGTGACCGTAACAAAAAACCCTTTCATGGCCATATAAAATAGTGGAAATTCATTAACAATTTAAACCTCTAATTGGTGTATGACACATTTACTTCTCACATCAATACTACTGGTCCCAATTCCCTGGAGTACTTCACTAACCTACTTACTAGATATGAGAATGATTATAGAATGAGGGGTAATATGTATATAAGATAAGAGGGAGTATTTTTTTAGAATTTATTCATTATCTCATTGGTAATTTAACCAAAATAGGCATAAAATGTATTCTATAAGATGTGGAAATATTTGTGGCTATAAAATCCTTCAATCCAGATAGTGCTCCCAGCTACGATGGTTTTCATTGGTCCTTCTATATTGTTACTTGGTATGTCATCCAGAGGGATATTATTATGGGAATCTAGGATTATTTTATATATATTTATCTTCTTAGATCCACTTGTTCTATAAAGCTTATCCTCATTCCAAAATATAATCTCCTAGAATCATTCAACCACTTCAGACCCATTATATTATACACATTTTCTTACAATATTTTGATGAAGATCATAAATTAAATTCTCTCCCCTATACTTTTGCATTTAGTTGTGAAATAAAAAAATAGTTTCATCAGAGGAAGAAGTATCTAGGGTTTCATAATGCTTTCATAATAGATGATTCATGATATCGATAGGAAAGTGATGAGATCAAACATCATGGGGAATATAGGAATGAAATGATTTTTATGATAGGTTGTAATTGAGTTCTATTATTAAATACATGCATCCATTTTTCTTCTCACTACTACAAAAACGGGCAAGGGGTGTGCTTCACTTTTTTCAGTGCTAAAAAAAGCGTTGATATAGGGGGCCTTTATCAGGGTTAAAAAGAAGTGCTGATAAAGGGTCTCTTTTATCAGCGCTAAAAAAAAGCGCTGATAAAGGCCCCCCTATATCAGCCCTTTTTTTAGCGCTGATAAGGGGGGGATTTATCAGTGCTTTTCCTGAGTACTGATAAATTTTAAGTTTCAAAAACAAATATTTTTTCATGAAAAATAATATTTTGTTATATAAGTATATTTATATTGATATAAATACAATATATATTTTTTAAATATATTATTGATACATATAAATAAACTATTACATTTAATATATAAGAAATTTAGTGAAAATGGGTTCAAAATATTTAAAAAAAATATTATTAATTAATAATTTTCTAATTATTATCGATTAAAAATAATTTAATAACAATTTGAGGACACAAAAAATTAAAACAATTAATAAAAGATCTAAAATATGTTGATAATGTAATTGAAACTTCAAACGACCATAACTTTTGATCCGGGTTTCAGTTTGAGCTCTAAATCATATCAAATCGAATCCTGCAATGAGATCTACGTGGTTGTGACCCAAGAGAAGCCTCTTTCACATTTTTTATCCCAAAAAAGGCCTATAAGGCCTCCAAAACTGAGTTTTTAGTCGGGATACCCCGATTTGTTAACTTTCAAACAAGTATAACTTCTGATCCGGATGTCCATTAGGCATGTACCACATATCATATCAAATATTGTTTCATTTTCTTCTATTTGACTGGTTGTGGTGTTGAAATGGGATTC
Source organism: Viscum album (assembly GCA_963277665.1). NCBI lineage: Eukaryota > Viridiplantae > Streptophyta > Magnoliopsida > Santalales > Viscaceae > Viscum > Viscum album. The sequence goes on along the minus strand of OY728144.1, from coordinate 330,663,779 downwards.
TAGATTATATGTTTTGACCGTTTTAACATTCTATGGATTTTTAAATACACACATATATATATTTATTCATAAATATATATGTGTCTGTGTGTGTGTGAGTGTCTATGTGTGTCTATGTGTGTTGTATATATGTATATATGAATATATTTATTTATTTACTTATAAACACACATCAATTTTTTTTCATAAATGTATTTAAAACTAATCTTATAAGTACATTCTATGGCTTTTCAAATACACATATATATGTATTTATTCGTAAATATATATGTGTTTGTGTGTGCGTGTGTCTCTGTGTGTGTCTATGTGTTGTATATATCTATGTATGTATTTATGTATTTATTTATTTATAAACACACATAAAAAACATATGTTTTAATAAATGTATTTAAAACTAATCTTATATGTATATATTAATATACCAATAAATATAAGTAGAAAAAATTATAACTATATATATATATAAATATATTAATATATGAATTAATATATATATACTAATATATGAATAAATATATTTATATTAATATGAATCTATATCAATATATGAATAAATATAACTATATATATATAGATATATCATTAAACAGAGATAAAAATGAAATGGCTTAGTGGTAAAGGTGCAGCTACGAAAGGGGGGAGGTCCTGGGTTTGAGTTCGGGTGGAAGCGAAGCGGGTGCATGCGTATAAGGATGTGCGGGAAGGGTAGTGTATTCGAGACCTCCTAGCACTGATAAAGGGGGTGTGAAGCACTGATAAAAGCCCTCCCTACAATATTCTTAATATTTTTTATTTTTTTTAATATTTTTTTGACCTTTATCAGCGCAAAAAAAAGCACTGATAAATTTCCCTTTTATCAGCGCTAAAAAAAGTGCTGATAAAAGGGACCCCCCTATATTAGCGTTTAGCTTTACAACGCTTTTTTAGCGCTGTTAAAGCCCTTTTTTAGCACTGATATAGGCCGTTTTGTAGTAGTGTCTCATAATGGTTCCATGAAATTTTATTTAATGTATTATCCACTCCCTAATTGTCGTATCATTTATGAGGAGGAAATTTGGCTTCTTTATGTGTACCAGAAAGCTTCAAAAAGTGGACCAATCCCTCCCACTTAGTTTTTATTACTTATTATGTAATTAGAAGGAATATTATTAAATTATTAGACACTAGTATTATCTCTCATTTTAAGGGAAAGAGGGGATCTACTTGTATTTATCATCTCTTATTTTTAGAGGAAATGTTGCTCATCCCGAATGGTAGTCACAAGACGATCTTTGTCTTCAAAGAGTTCATTAATACTTACAATAATTTGAGTGGGTAACTAGTGAGTTTTTATAAGAATAATATAACATCGTAGCTTCAATAACTCAAATATAATGGATCTTTTACTATATTTTAAAAATATATAAGGGATCGAATCCCAACCGATCTAATAGTTTATTAATCTTAGAAGACTATATTCCTACATGATTCCCACATTACATCAGAAAACATGAAATAAAACTTAAAAATTATTTTTTAAAATTTATTATTTCTTTCATTAAATCCTTGGAATCATTCAAATATCCCTTCTTAGTTTCTTAGGGAAAGGAAAACATAATAAAGGGTGAGTTCAGATTCTCGTTAAGGGAAATCATACATCAAAATGTATCAAATAATAAATGAAGAATCAATAATATGGAAGAGGAAAATAATAATAATATATTTCATATAACTAATATCATAATATTAGAATATATCCATGGATGATGTAATGCCCCGACCCCAGTTACCCAAATTTGGTGCATTATTACATAAAATTGGCATGATCACAAGGAAATCACGTCTCTAATGACCGATCAATTTAGTATTATTGGAAACAAGATTCATACATAAGTTTAACTTTACAACATGAAAATAAATACAACACAAATATATTTCATTAGAAACATAAAATCCTCCTAGATTATGCCTGCAAGTCACTTATAACTAAATTCTTCATATCATGGGAAAATGAATCATAAGAAAGGGGTGAGCTCAAACACTCAGTAAGGGTAAGTAATACTGCGTAAAATGACATAAATATCAAGCATGGAGAATAATTGAAAAACATGTTGTTACCAATAATAAACATGAATACTTTTATGGCAAGAATATGAGCTGAGTAAATAATGATATAATAAAACATAATCATGGGTATTCTACAAGTAGAATGATCACATGAACCATTAATATTATTTCCATAATGAGGGAATGTATAATGCCGGACATTCTGAAACATTTTATCAAGGCGTCGACTAAGACGTCTAAAAATGATTAAGGCCTCGGCCAAAACCATATATCATATTGAGAAAGGGCCTCATCCAATTCCATGTCTAGTTGTCTCATGAGACCTACCGATGCATCTAGAATCTATACCAGGCTCCACCCGTCACATAATAAGTCCAATACATTCCTCATATGAAAGGGATGGAATATAATATAAAAATTTGTATTAAAACTAGCATTAGAAATGTAAATACTTTAACCATAAACCATGAATGTTTTAAAAATAGCACATCATCAGTCAAAAATATCACAAAAAATTCAATAAAATATGGAATTTTGGTATCATAATAAATCAACTTCATATAAACTTAAAATCCATCAAAGGATGTTGACATAGATGAAATCAAAAACCTTTTTAGAGAAATATCACTTTCTATTTTGAAATTATTTAAGATTCACATAATTATAAAGAAAAAATTTATTTTGAAAATATTCTTATAATATTTTAAGGGAAGCTTTGATGATGTTATAACGGCGTAAAATATCCGCACCCGCCGTATAAGTTAAAAAAACATTCTTACCTTAAATTTGTCGAAAAGGTCAAGAGCACCTTGTTTGGAAAATGATGGAAAAATTCCTTTCAAAAAACATAAGGGTATAAATGACTATAACCCATTGTCTAGTAAATAGTAAAAATGTTTTGAAATATATTTTTAAGAAGCATGGATGTGGATGATAAAGGAGGTCCTCGTAGATACTTACGTAAAAACAACCTCAGATAATAAAGATATTGTCAAATTAACCCTTACCTTGTACTTTTCCTTGGCCGAGGGTTGGTTAACCTACTGTATAATGGTGAAATAATTTTTATTAAATTATTCAAGAATCATATACATTAATATGATATCATATATTATCTTTTAACATTGCTTTGTTAATAATATCTTAGTATTATCGTCGTTCCGGGTGTTAAATTACTCATTATCTTTTATATGTTTTGTTACATAATCTGTGTTTGTTATGTATAGGTTGTATCTTATTCATATCAAGAATGATATCAAGTCCTTAAACATTATTTTTAATAATCAAATGAGAATTAGTCTTGAATGGATATGATGAGGAATGAATCTCATCGCGTTCGTGGAGACGGTAGTCCGTACGTACGCACGGGCGACAATATCATTCTTTGGATATTAGAATAATATATAATTGGATTGTATATCATATATACAGAATCCTTATCATGTTATATTTATTATTTACATCAAATACACATCATTATTATACCCATCCAAATAATAATGTATTGAATAACAATTACACCACGACGTGGAGACGGTAGGTCGTACATACACACGTATGGTGACATGTCATTCAAAGGATGGATAGAATACTGAATATGGTTGTAACATAATTATAATCATAGTATATAGAATATACTAGAGTTATTATTTTATAATGTAAATAACAAAGATAGAATATGTGGAAGAAGAAAGGAACTTGAAAGAGGGTGGTGAAATAATTACATTTTCTTCGGGTTCTTCCTTTTTATTTGACAAAAAGGGCTCTTTAGGATGGATTTCTGATCAACATAAGGCCTCTAGGTTGTAATGAGGGAAGGTGGAAGGATATTTGGGCATATTTTGGCTGAGCTAAATGGCTTTGAAGGTGTTAATTAGAGAGAAGAGGGAGTGCCCTTTTATAAGAGGGGTGAGGGGCACCTTAGGAAAAACTAGAAATATTATTTTATAATAAATTCATATTCAGTTTCTAATAGATTAAAAGTAGATTATTTAGAGTTTAAGGTGGTTATAGGTCAAAAAAAACTAAAAAATAGATTTTATACAGGTTTGGGTCACTTTATTAACCTTATCTTTTAGTTTTAACTCTTATTTAATTAGTTTGACATTTACCATGTCTCTTTGTATTTTTATATTATATAGTTAATAAACTTACTATATACTTCCAAGCAACCCCAAAGTGGTCCATTAATGATAAAAATATCATCACTTAAGTCATTTGGCTGAGCCTTAGAGTTTTAGGAATATAATATCAATTGATAATATAATATTTGTTTTAAAAACTCTTTTATGTCAATTTTGACACTATTTAATAATTAATTTTTTTTTAAAGTCTTAAAAACTTTATTAATTCCAAAAAAATTAATTTAAACAATATTAACTTCTCAAATTAACCAATAAAATTTTTGGATGTCATGACAACTTTCAAATTATATTTATTTTAACATTTATAATACCAATTATTTGATTCTTTCATTAATAAGTAAAATACTCCATCATTATTGTGTCGTAAATAAATTTAATTATTAAATGTATAAAAATTATAAATAAAATACCATTATTTAGGAAATATTATTATATTTCTAATGAATATTTATAGTAAAAAATATAACATATATAACCCTATGTAAATATTGTTTGGGTAAAAGATATATGCTTATGTCATTTTTGTATTTACTTTAATTTAATTAATATAAAGTGTCATTATCACTTACAAGTGACTCCATGGAATCCCAAAAATGACCCAAAGATTCCCATTGTCGAATATGTATCATCCAATAGGGTTAGGACATGTTTTAGGGTAATTAAATATTATTATAATATTAATTTGTACCCTTATTTGCCGGATTTACCCTTTAACCATGGTAAATAAAATATTTACCGAAGTAATTATTCAAAATGTATAAAAATAAAAGTTACCTATATACACAATTTGAACCTCCTAATTATAAATATGGAATCCATTTTTCTAAATTCAAAACACATAAGTGTCATAAATTAATATAAAATTAATTCCTGTTGTCAAAACAAAAAGCATGTTTTTATGAAATAATAACTATCAAAAGATTGACACTTGCAAATGTCCAGTTTAAATTTGAAATTGCATCCAATGAACAAAATTGGATTAAATGGTAAAAACAAAATCTAATTATAATTTAAAATCACTCAAATTCATAATTTATCACTATTACTTATTTCAATTAAAAAAAGTTGTTTTTAATTAAAATTATTAATTTTCACTATTCATCAAAAATATGAAAGTTATCAAAAAAGTACCAAAAATTCACCCTAATCTAATTTTGATATTCCAAATCCAAAAATGAAGTCCATTTTAAAAGATAAAATTTATAAAATTTTAAAAATTGGGTATTACAATTCATAACGGCTAATTTGATTGGTTGTGGTGTGTGTTAGAACTCGAAGTTGCGTACAACACACGCTACTGTATTATTCAAAGAGAAGCATACCGTGGAATATTGGGGTGTTATAGATAAAATAACAATATTAATAATCACATGTATAACAATAACTAGTTTTATAATAAAGGACTACATAATTCCAGGCATCATAATCTCACTATCAAGGCCTTATTCCAAGAAAATATACATAAATGTGAAAGAATACATAAAATACTCAGTAAAGTTTTGCGTCATAAGACCAACAAATGCATTTATGAGATATAACATGCCATACCCATCACTTATTAAGTCCAATGATTTCATCATAAAAAGTAGGTGAATAAAAATTCATTACATAATCAATATATAAATTTATATTGAAAAACTAGCAAATGAAATGATAATATTTTACCAAGTAAATAAATGGAACAACATGATGACAATATAAATAGATAAATAAATTAGAGGGTATCATTTGATTAAATTCCTAGTAAATTATATGATTTATCATAGGATGTTGATATAGATGATTTTTTTTTCATAATTCTATAGAAACATTTCTTGAGGAAAATAACATTTTTCCTTTTGAAATAATTTATTTAAAAATTCAATATTCACAGAATATTAGGAAAAAATGTATTTTCAAATAACCATGGAAAACTATAAAGAATGCTTCATGTAAAATAATAGTCATGGTGGTGGGAAAATCCATTCACATGATAATTGTTAAAACAAATATTCAATCCACACATTTGGTAACAAATGCATCATTTATAATAAAAATGTATGTTCCATTTTAAATTTTTTTATAGAAAGTAAAAGATTGTTAAAAAATAATTTAATTAATCTTTGGATAATATTAAAAAAAATATTTAAAACACTTTGAAGATAATATTTATAAGGAAGAAAAATATTACCCACTGAATAGAAAAACAAAGTCAGTTTTCCTTAAAAATAATATTTAAAAATATTCAGAACATAGATAGAGGAATATGAAATGAAATATTGTAATTTCAAGAAATAAAATTATGATTATAAAATATAAGGGTTTTAATATATAAATATTATATAATTTATCCAATGTAAACTTAAACCCAAATAATCTTGCTTATGCATGATATTTTGAAATAAACCATTACCACTTTGGTGACTTTTGAATCATAACCCCAGTGAAAGAAATAAATTCAAATGAAATTATAAATAACATTAATATAAATTTATTCATTGTATATCATATCAAATTTTCAATATATACACCATATAATGAAGCAAGTAGTGAATATGGAATATGCCTCATGGAAAAAAAGTGAGACGATAAAACCTTACCACTTTGGTAACTTTTGAATCATAACCACAATGAAAGAAATAACTTCAAATTAAGATTTAAATAACATTAATATAAATTTATTTATGATATATAATATAAATATGTCATTATATACACCACTAAAAATAAAAAAGTTGTGAATATGGTATATACCTCAAAAAAATAATAGTGTCACAAAACATCCTTAACCATGGTCCAACTTTCTTTGTAAGTGTTTTTAACCTCACGTATAATAAATTTAAATTTATTATAATTATCTAATAGAATACTATTAATTATTATAATACCATTCATCATTTTCTTATAATATCTTAAATTACATGTTCATTAATATTCATTCATTATCATCATCATTTTGGGTGTTAAATGCTTCATTTTTCATGAAAGTTTGGATTCAACAGTTATTTTCATTTCATTTTGGTCATGGTTAAATACATATAAATAATGTTACTAAATATAAAGATATCTTATATATTCAATATATACATATTTATAATCATCCATGAAAGTAGGACATGAAATATGAATCACATTGCTTCGTGGAGGTGGTCATCCACACATATATATGAGTGACATTATCAATTTTTAATGGGTGTATGGGTAAGAAGGTAAATGATATATTATATTTAAAAGATGAAAATTATGTAATAAATATAATATGTATCCATTAATTACATATTTATAACTATCCATGTAAAGTGAGGATAAAACAATTTCACTGATATGTGGAGATAGTAGGTCATAGGTATGCACAAACGATGTTTTCATTTTCCATAGAATGTAAATAAGGTAGAAAATGGTAGTAAAATAATCATATTATAATCTAAGTATATTTGTAAAACTTTATTTATTATTATAGTATGGATAGAATAGATTTATAGGAATTAGGATAATAAGTAAACTTTGAAATATTTAGAAAATACAATTATATCTTCATTGAGAGACTTCCTTTGGATCACACCTAAAGAATTATTATGATGGTATTATGAGAACATAATAATATTAATAATTAAGAGAATTAATATATTAAGTTATTATGGAAAGTTCCTGGATGAGAAATAGTTCTCAAACATTTTTTATAATGGAGAAGAGAAAGTCCCCTTTTATAATTGAAGGTAAAGGCACAAGTATAATTACTTAAAATATTTAAATATAATATATATCATAATAATCTAAATTAGAATAATATATATATAAATATAATTTAATACATAATAATTTGAAAATAATCTCAACCAATTAAATTCAAATATGTTTTTTCTTTCATTTTAATCCGTATATTTTGGTTTAATCCCCTATAGCCTTAACCATAGTAACAAATATTTTTACCCTTTAAGGGTTATAAATTTACTTATAAGGTGAAAATTGTCTCAAAAATGGCATATTTATGAAATTTTATACCATTTACCCTTGAAAAATCATCTTACAAGTTTTTTTTGATTTTTAAATCAGTTAATAAAATATGATTTAATGTAAAATATTATAAAAGTAATTTTTCAGATTATTTATTTAATTTGAGTTCAAAGACGTATAGAAAATAATGTAATTATAATATAAAAACATTTATCATCATTTATAATTTATAATTATAAATACAATTTTTAAATACCATAATTCATCCACAAAAATATAAATTTAATTATTTTTTAAATAATTTACCTTGACTTTTTGACTGCATTCACAAACACTGTGCTTATGTTACATATGTTTTTAAAGTAATTATATCATCACTAAAAATTAAAATTGAAATAATATGATAAAAATAATTTATTTATGTAAAAAATAACCTTTTATATTCATCCTAACTTCTTTTCATTCTTAAGAAAATTTGCAAGAGAAATGAAAATCAAGAAAGTGATATTTTGTATTAATCATTTTATAAAAATAATATAAATGTTATAATCAATGGTAAGAAGAATTAAATTTTTGTATATTAATATGTACGATTAATTAGGTCAAATTCAACTCCTCCAATAGGATAAATTCAAGTGTTAGGTATATTTTTAGGCCTTATCTCGTAGTTTTAACCATGTTCTTCCCATTTTAACCTTAATGTTATGACAATTATTTTACCACGGTTACTATTCATTATGACCAAAAATAAAGTTTAACTTGTTGTACCACTCTCTATCACGGTGTTATAATGATACAAAAAACTCACCTATGTTTCTAAAATTTTCATTTAAGTGAGTTTTACTTTTTTTATAGAATTAAATGTTATGGAATTCTGGGAATCCTCTAATTATTTTAAATACATGTAAAATGATTCAAAATATTAATTTACACTCTTAAAGACTTTAGAAAAAATCTAGAATATCTATACAAGTCCTTATAATGAAGTGGAGTTGGATAAAACTAAATTTGAACCAGTGGAGACAACATTGGATAGTCAATTCCCTAATGAAATTTGCTCATATATCCAGTAGGACCACTAACCGGCTAGTGGTGGAGTACTGCATATCTAGTGTCTCATCCCATGAAGAAGGAATCTTAGGAAAGGCCATTAGCTTTACATTGGATAATAGTAGCTCATCAGTGGAGGTTTTACAATATAAACTAGATCCAAGTAGGCCATTGGCTATATGGTGGTGGATACCAGGTACTTGATGGTTTCATGATAGATTTAGGGAGACTATATTAATTATAGGCAAAAAAATTATAAAGTAGTCTTATTTGACTTATTTATAGCCAAAACTTCTATAAGGTTCCCTCTATCTTTTGAGGATATAAAAGGACCCCATTGATCCTAGAATAGGCACCTTATGGTCTATTTTCCCAATGATGCACTCTCAATACCAAATCAAAGGTGAGACTCTAGAATTTTCAGGCCCTCTCCAGATGCTTCAAAGTTCCAGTTCTATCAATGTTATTGATCATTCTCTTAAATCTCTCTTACTCCATTATACCTCATCCATCTAATAGATTTTTGAGTGGATTTTAATAGGTTTTCCTAAAGAAAACTTATATCTCCTCAACCTCCATTCACCAACAGTTCACATTCTAAAAAAGTATTGAGCAAGTTACATTACTTTTAGCGAAGCTTAATCAGGTACTACAAAACACAATTATAAGGGATGTGTTTTTTGATCATCATTAAGATTTAAGGATTTTACCATAATCTCTGATCAATAATTGGTATCAAAAGAGTGTTTTTCATCTTTTTCTAATATATCATTTTTTGAAAGTTTCATTTCAATTTTATTTTTCAAAAAATAACTAATTTCAAAAGGAAAATTTATTATGGATCTTCATTCCAATAAATATGCTCTTATTTTTAATGGCACCAACTATTCATATTAGAAGAATCAGATGTTAACATTTTTTGGTAGTATTTATTATACTATATAGAAAATGGTAAAAAATAAGTATGTTCTCACTAAATAATATAAAAAAATATGTACTCTTGAAGATATTTAGAATTTTTAATTGGATAATAAAGACATGAATTTCCTCATATTGTGGTCTTTATAGAAATGAATTCAATAAATTTTATTCTTGAAAAATTAATCATGAGATTTGTAAATTATTAGAAGTCACACACGAATTCACAAATAAATTAAAAGACACTAGATTAGACATGTACCACTGATATTTTTAATGATTTACAATACAAATTAATGAATCTATAACTTATTTTTTTATAAGACTTACTAACATATATAGTGGTAAAAATTCCCTCAAGGATGAATTATCATTAAAAACACTAAAAAAGAAAATAATTCTAGTTTTAACTAGCTCATGGGTTCCCAAATTCATAGATAGTCAAGTTTCCAAGGATGTGAAAAATATGAATGTTGAGAAACCCATTGGCTCCTAAATGACATATGAAATCATGATGGAACCTCAAGAATAGTTGGAGTCCAATGAAGCAAAATAATTCAATAAAACCATTTCATTCAATAATACCAATGATGAAAAATTTTGGAGGTGAGTTTATCGACCTTTTAATTCTTTCTAGTAACAACTACAACTTCTACTAAAAGAAAATATTCCACAATCAATCAAAAAAGTTAAATAAAATTCATGAAACATAAGTTACATAATAAAAATGTCATTACAAAGGTCACATAAAACCAGAGTTCCCCATCCACAATATGTTGCTCAAATAAAAGGAACAAGGTAAAATGGATTTAAAATTCATGAAACAATGTGAAGGTGATAACTCCACAGATTATCCATTCTCATATACTTAAATTGATGTAAGACTAAAGTGAGGTATAAAACATTTTGATGAATTCATCATGGTTAGTATGCCTCTTCCTATTTCCTCCTACAATCTCTCTTCTTTCTTCTAATTCTAGCTCCTCTATTGACTTACATTATGAAGAATTAAAATATGCTCAAAACCAACTCAGAAATGGATTCTTTCAACTTTATTATTTTTATGAACAACTCAAAACGAAATATAATAATGTGGTTTAAGAAAAATAAAATCCAACAAAATAAAAGGACATTATCTTAAAGGAAAATAAATATATCTATTTGATAATAAAAAATCAATTAGATATTGACAAACTTGAATCCATAATTAATTTCCTCAAAAATCCCCTTAACAAATTCATTCAAGGAGAGAAAATTTAAATAAAATTTTGGGCTCTCACAAAACTAGAAAATACTAAGTCATTTTTCCTTACTCTAATTATGTATGAACCTCTACAGATCAATCGAAAACTATATTTTTAAAGGTTTTCCTAAAGATAAATTTTTCAATTACTAAAAAATAATAGGTTATTTAATCTATGAATGTGATTATAAAAATGCATGATATAAAAGACCAAATTCGATCTATCATTATTACAAAATTTATAAAAGAAAAATTTCGAATAAAATATAGATTCTGACATCATTATTGGAGAACATAAACAGACCTATGTTTATGACATCTAGTTACCATATTTCTGGCATGAAACTTGTTATTATTATGGTTCACTTTGTTTTCATGTTGATATCTTATTGTTTCAAACATTCCATGGTTATACCTATTTTTATCTAGTTGTTTTCCCCTTTTTGGGTTTTTAGAGGGGTTTGAGAGAGGGTCTGAATTTATATTTAGCAATAGTGAGGTGGTTGGGGATACATGAATGGGAGTGTGTATGCACCTCTAGCTAGAAAATATATAGGAGGCCTATCATCTATCCATTTAGGAATCCCATCTAGCTGGTGTGAGGATTCACACTAGGAATTCAAAATAGGAATTCCATTGGCCAGACGATATGAATTCTAGTGGGAATGGATTTTTTCTGGATTAATTGGGTAGTTGGTGGAGGCCACTAACTAGTCAGTGATTCCAGTGTAGTCGTGTTTCAATTGGTAATTATTTTAGTTTTTATGTTTTAATCCCGTATTTATGTATAACTGACCTCCCTCTATTTTACTTCAATGTTAATCTCCATCGGGTCTCTTTTGAGATAATTTTATCTCTTCAAACCACAATTATTCCCAATTGAAAGTGTTGGTTGATGAGTTGGATATCTTATGATAATTTTAATATCTATATGATCATGGGTTCTACTTTCATACTCTCTATCAATATTGGATAGTGGTGAATCCTCATGTAATTGATTGATTTATATCTTTACTTAATGAGTTGTGATTCTAGGATTCTCTTTTGAGACTTCTAGACCCTTGAATCTCTATTGGTGGTTCTTGTGTGGGTGTTGTTGATCGTGATTGGGGTAGGTTATTTCCTAAGGTAATATTTATCAATGGAAATAATTGACACTTTATTAATTTAAATTGGGTTTCAAATTTACTTCTAATAATGGAATTGATACTCTTGTAAAATTATTTAAAATGGAATGGTGTGTGTGATGAAATTCCATTGAAAATGTATTTTTGAAAAAAAGTGTAGATTTATAGAAAAATAATATGGAATTGGAATGACTAATGTGAATCATAAATTTTATGATTAATTTTGAGAAGAAAAGGAATGAAATGTTTTCTAATTTTAAATGAAATTAATTAATTTTAAAGGAATGAGTTTTTGATAAAACTTTTTTATTTTTTTGAAATGATGTGACTTGTTTTAAAACATGAACTGGGGACTGAATGAATTGACTAATAAAATGATTTGAGATTGAATTAATTGAATGATAACCCAAAGCATGATTTATTAACATGAGTCACATGGGATTATGTTTCATTTTTCGGAAGGATATGCACAGTAGGTAAGATGATATCTATAAATATATTGATGATGAAATTTATACTAAACTATCTTGAGAGAAGGGAGTTTATTCTTTAGTATTCACTCCTATTCCCCTTGGTTGTTTGGTCAAGGGAGTGTATGCATACTTAGAGCCATATTTCATTGAGATTTATTGGAATCTTGGTTCTCATACTCACCCTGAACATTAATACTATGGTGATATCATTGAAAATGATGTACACAATCCAATGTTTATGAAAAGACTTACTCATATCTATTTTGGTAGAAATTATTATTCTCTTTGGTTTTAATAAAGATGATTATATATGTCTAATTTTCTGGAAATTCACTGTGAAACCTATTTTATATTATCAATTTAAATTTTTTATCAAGCCTTTTTTGATATGAAATATGACAGTATTCCCATGACATGTTTTATATAAAATTGATAAAATTAGGTTTATTTGTTATAGATTGCTTATGAAATACTTAGTCAGATCCCCCTAAGTGTTAATGAATACACCCTTCCATTTCCACTAGGATTTTGTAGATCTACTTATTATATGTATAGGTAAATTAAATAAACCACTTAGTAGTAGTGTATATTCATGATTAGAAGGACTTGAGAGTTGGTGGTGACTAGTGGAGCATGTGATCTAGTTTTTGAACAAAGTTTATAGGATGATGTCTTGATGGACTTATCTAATGATTTTGGTTGATGTACCTTTTTGAGGCATGTATCTGTTGACTTGTGGTGCTTTCCTTTTGGAGGAGTGTATGACATACTAATTATTTAATGTTTTATATAAACAATTTTATCTTGATGCGTTAATATTTTGGAAAAATAATTCCTTACTTATTATTTTAATTACCAGGTGTTAGTTGTCATTCCATTGTGGTTGAGAACACCCTTCAGGCCTTGTTATAACTTATTTGGGTATCATTTATGTGGTTTATCTAGGTTGGTTTGTGAAAAAAACTTTGTGGGTAGAATAATTATAAATAATTCAATTTTTCAATAAAAGTGTCTCCTCAGAAAAAACTGAGAATCAATGTGGTACCTAGATTCTAGTTACACGAGACACATGTGTGGTGACCTCTCTAAATTCATTAAAATCAATAAAATTGAAGGTAGCCACATCATTTTGTAATAAATCTAGGTGTGATATACTTGTTGAGGGCACCATATATTTTTATTAGCACAACCCTTACAAAAATATTTTACACGTAAAAGGATTGAAACACAGTTTACTAAAAATTAGTCAATTGTGTGATAAAATTTTTAATATCTTATAATTTTTTTTTTAAAATATTTTAATTCAAAAGGAAAATTTTATTTAAAGCTTCAAGATTTAAAAATGTATATATACTTAATTTAAAATCTATTTCTAGAAAAAAAAAATCATATATTTGAGTGAACAAGTTTGTGAGTTCATGGATTTGTAATATATGGAACAATCATTACACCACTCAATATATTGTTATAGTCAACCATTATAAATCATTATGAGATATTCCAAAATTTCATTTCAAATATGACATGGTTAGTGAGGAATGTCAACATGGTAGGAAACAAATACCCACTTTTAATTCAATAAAACGAATGTCATTTTCAAAAGTTGTTGAATTAATTTATCTTTACCTTTTCAGTCCTTCTCAAATTTAAATTCAGTGAGGAAAAACCTATACTCACAAAACTTTTGACAACTTTATACAATTCAAATGGGGTTATTTATTAACTTAAAAAAGTGAATATTATAAATCCTTTATCACATTTTCAAAAATGGTTGAAAATGAAAAATGGTTTAAAATTATTTTAATTTTTAGAACTCCTTATAGAAAGTTTTATATTAATGAATGTAATTATTTTTGTTATTTTAAAGGCCATAATCATCCTTCTTCATCTCCTCAAACCCCTGAAGAAAACTGGGTGGTATGGAGGAAAATTTGAAAATCCAAGAATTCACCAAGAATCTTTTAAATGTGTTTCCACTTCCAATATTTTTTTGGGATGAGGCCATGAATACTACTGAAATATCATTAATCATGTTACCATTATGCCTTTTGTTAATAAAACTCCTTATGAAATTTGGAAAAATAAAAAACCCAAGGAGTGTTTTTTTAATTTGTTTGGGTTGTAAATAATTTATTTTAAACACCAAATAAAATCTTGTAAAATAAGATTCTAAATCTGATGAAGATATATTTCTTGGGTACTCCAACTCAATAAAGGCTTAAAAATCATTAATAAAATGGATAAAGTGGATGAAGAATCAATACATGTTGTGTTTGATGAACGTTTTCTGAAATATTATTCTGATTTTTAAAAAAATGTTTTAAATTAACCTTTTCAAACTAAAGATGTTGAGATTATAATGAATCTCCTTCAAATTATATTCTAATATTGTTTCAAAAAATCTATAGACTATCCCCATGAAAATGTCACAAATAATATACAATAAGAAACTCCTAATAATAGATTGATATTAAATAATGTTGAAAAAACAACCACTATCTCTCACCTTGAACCATAAAACCTAAATTATGCACTTAAGGATGAAAATCAGGTTCTTTACATGCAAGAGGAAGTAAATAAATTAACCTGAAATGATATATTAAAAATTATGGAAAGACATAATGATCATTAAATTATTTGATATAAATGGGTTTTTTAAAATAAAATATTAAAATCAGGTAATATTACTAGAAATAAATCTTGTTTAGTTTTCAAAGGTTATAATCATTAAGAAGGAATCAACTATGGTGAAATCTTTTCACGTACCACTCAGTTATAATCCATTAGATTTTTTTTTATTTTACTCTCATCAAAATTTCAAACATTTTCATATAGATTTCAAAATCAAATTTTAAAATGGTTTTATATATGAAATTGTTTTTTGTGGAATGATGAAAAATTTTTGAAATTCCAATTTTTCAAAATTCTATTTTCAAAATTTCAAATTGTATTTATGGTTTAAAATAACCACCCCAGGATTGGTATGAATGTTATTAAAATTATATTCTTTCACATGGTTAAAAAATAGGAAATTTTGATTCCTATATATTTTAAAGAACATCTCAAATGATTTATTACCTTTTCGAATTTATGTTGTTGAAGTTAATTTAAGCTCTATCAAGGTTCTTTTTTGAATTTTATTTATTCAATGAAAAATGAAATTATGATGAGATTAATGGATGAACTAAATTTCTTTCTCAGTTTTCAAATTTCCTTAAGAAATGATGAAATATTTTGAAAGTAAATAAAATATACCAATGAAATCTTAAAATGATATATAAAAGATTATACAAAGGAAATTATGATTTCTATGAGTACAAATTGTAAGTTAATGTTGGATGAAACTATAAAATGGTCGAAAAAACGAATTATATAAGTATGATTGGTATTCCACTTTACCTTCTACAACCTAACAAGATATCATGGGCACTATTTATATCTATTATCCTGATTAATAAAATCCAAAATATTCTCATTATATATATTTTTAAAAGGATATTTAGTTATTTAAAAGGATCCAAAAATCATAGTTCAATTTATCTAAAAAGATCTTATTTTGAATTAAATTCCTTTTCTAATACTGAATTTTTATAATTCCAACTAGATTGGAAAACTACTATTATAACATGAAATATTATGGGAAAATTCCTTATCTCATGGAGTAGTAATAATTAGAATTAAATTTCTCATTCTTCAGCTTAAGCAGAATATATATCCGTAGGTAATTTTTATGCTAAAATTGTATGCATTCAACACACTCTCTTGGATTTTGGGATTAAATTTGATCATAAAAATATAAATTATTATAACACTAATGCTATCAATATTTCTAAAATTTTTATCTAGCACTCTCACACAATACACAATGAAATTATACATGATTTCTTAATAGGTCACTTCCAGAAAGCTGATATCTTATATGATTTTTCCCGACAGAATATAATATCATTGATATTTTCCCAAAACCTTTATCCCTTAACAGTTTTGAATTTATTAAAGGTGAATTATGAGTGTCTCACTTTTGAAATACTTCATTTTATTCATGGATAACTAGAGTTATATTTTAAAAATATTTTAATACTTAAATGTATTATTTTTCAATTTTATTATTTTATGGGATATGATCCCTTTATTTGACCTATGTCATCATTTGAGGGTAAACCTTATCTCATTGATTATGAAATTTACCTTAATATATATATATTTTGTTTTCAAATTTATATAATTATTTCTTTTCAAAATTTTCTTTCTTAGATTAAAATTTTGAAATCAATTTTCTAAAAATTAAGTACTTTTTATAATACTTTTCTTATTTTAAAACAAACTTTGAAAATATTTATTTTAAAATTTGTTCATTTTTTTATAAAATTATTTAAGAAAATATATATACACACTATTATTTTATAAACAAAAATATTTTTCCCTCTATCTTAAATAATATTAATAGTAAGTTAAAATTTTCATATATAATTGTTTTAAAAACTCTCTTCCTAAGTTTACACTGACGGAAATTTAAGGATGATTCTGAAGTATGTTTTTACTTTCCAAAAGAAATTCCTTCCTCAATATCATTATATGGAGAAATAAATCAAGGGCGTTAAACTTAATCCTTGAAGAAAAGTGATTCCATGATGATGGTATTTATTTTATTTTTATTCTTTGTCTCTACCTGTTTGCCTTTCCATTTCCCTTTTTTCTCCTTGTTTCCTTTTTCTCTTATCATTTTATATAGAAACTCCTTTATTACTCTCTAATATTTAACACTCCAATATATATCTAATTTTTATATTATTTTGGATATTTGGATGGTAAAATATGTTTTCAAATATTTTTTTCTTTTCAAAATCTTTACATCTTAAAACTTCTTTATCAAAATTATTTTTTATTTTTGAAATCTCCCTTGAGTTTTTCATCAAAATATTTCCTAATATAACCCTTTCTCTTTTTTATATCTTTTTTATAATAACAATTTTGTAGAAATAAATATAAAGGGTAAGATATAACTTGAATTTTTTTTAAAAAGGGGGGAGAACTATTATAAATTTCTTTTCACAAAGGGGGAGTTGTTCATAAAATTAACTAAAATATTTTTACTATTCTCTAGTGCTTAATTATATTTTTTAAATGGGGTCCTTTTAGAATTATACTTTATTATTTTTAATAGAAAGTTTGACATGTTAGAATTTATATCTTATTGAATATCCATAAAATGATTTTTCTCCTAAAATGTATGTTCAATATCTTAATCTATAATATGTTTAATTTAATTTACTATCATGAGTCTATTTTACTATTTAATTAAAATTAATTTACATTTTTTAAGTTAATTTTTTGTGATTGTAAAAGGGGGATATTTTTGTACCTATCTATCTCATGGTATTTTCGTGATCACAAACACCCACCTATGTTTCTAACATTTTCATTTAAATGAGTTTCGTTATTTTTATTGAATTAAAAGTTGTAGAATATATGGAATGTTTAGGTTTTTTTTAATGTCTTCTTAAATGATTCAACATATTCCATTACATTCTCGGAGAATTTGAAAATAAGTTAGAATATCCATCGAATTATTTAGAATGAAGTGGAGGTGGTTATAATCGATGTGGGACCTAGGTAGACAGCACTGGTTGGTCGATGCTAGGAACTAACCAACCAGTGATATGATGAAAAGAACATATATCTCCAGTAGTACTATCATCTATATGGTGGAGGAGCACTGGCTTGTCGGGGTCTCATTTAGTGATGAAGGAATCTACCCAAAGGCCACTGGCCTACCGTTGGCTAGTAGCAGATCAATGACGATGGTTATCGAGTACCAAACAACTCCATATATGCCACCAGCTAACCATTGGAAGCTATCAGGTACTCAGTGGGATCACAATAGCTTCAGTGAGATTATATTAATTGAAATTGAAAATAATTTTTAGTGGTCTTCCTTGAATTATTTACATCTGATGAATTCCAAAAGGTTCCCTCTCCTTGTTGAGGAAATCAAATGACCCCTTGACTACTTAAAGAGGTACCCTGTAGTCCATTCTCCCAATGACATTCTCTCAAGACATAATCAAAGGAAAATATTTAGAATTATCAATTCCTCTCAAGTTCCCTAACATTTCTAATTCTATCAAGGATATCAACCATTATCTCAAATATAATGTTCATAACTATACTTCATCGATATAAGATATTTGTGAGTATCTTGTAAAGGGGATTCCTAAAGAAAACCTCTCCCTCCTAAACCTCTATTCACTAATTGTTCACATTCTGCCAAATTGTGAGATGAGTTAGATGGCTACTGATAAAGCTCAAGAGGGTCTTTATAAACCATGATTATGAAGACTTAGTATCTTGATCACAATTGAGATCAAGGGATTTATAAAATATTCCTCTTGAGTTTAGAGGTAGATTCATAGGAGCTCACAAATATCTTTAGTAGAACCCTTATCAATTGTGGTTTTCCTCTATTTAATTTTCCACACGACATCATTCAAAATCAATTCAAACACCTACATAAATTTGATTTGACCATTTCCACATTTAAATTAATATTATATTATCTCTAAAAACTCAAATTGAATTTATCAACTATCACAATTTCGATTTAATGCTTTATTATTTCAAAATCATTTAATTTTAAAATTACCCTTTCAATCCACCATTATTTTTAAAAGGGAAACTCACCCCCTTTTTCTATAATCTCTAACCAATATTATTATTTATGAAATTTAGAAATTATAATTCGAAATATATAATCCATTTTTTCAAATTCAATTCATATAGGTTGTAGAAATTACTTTTAAAATAAACCCGTAAAAAGTGATGAAAAATAGGTTTTCATAAAAATTTATTTTTTAGTGTAAAAAGTTTCTTACATAAAAATTTAGAATAATTTTTATTTAAATAAAATTTTATTGTATTATTTTTTATTATAATTAACTAATGAAATTTTAAAACTAATTCAAAAAATGGGGCTTTGTAAATATTTGAATAGAAAAGGAAATTTTCTATAAAATCAATTCTTTTTCATCATTTACTAGAAGATCCTTCTTTTTAGAATGATCTCAAAATTTCAACCTAAGATAATTTTTATATGAAGATTTTAAAAATGATATCCTTATATTCAATTATAATTTCTATTTTTTTAGAAATTATTAATTAGATTGACTCACACAAATTAATAAAAACCATATTATAGGGAAACATATTTTTGATGCATGAAATGACTTTACTAAAAAATGAGTACTTATTTACTAAGAGTTAATAAATATACTTATATTGTGAAAAAGATTTATATATATATTATAATAAATAAAATACTTTCCACACCCTCTAATTCAATGAATGATTTATAGTGACCATATTTGAATAATAATCTTTTGTGGTCATTAATGATTAGTGTTTCATGTATTATATGTTGTCAAACATAGAATTATTTTAAAATATAAGATTATTAAATTATAATACATTAAATAAATTTTGTCCTCATTTTTTTCTCAGTAATTGAGGGTTCATTATTTCAAAATTCGTTTTTTGAAAATGCACATTGTATAAATGAATAATAAAAATGAGTTCAAAAAGGGGAAGTGGGAAATATAATGGTTACCCGAAATAACCCATAACCAGGTTCCAAAATGAGAAGAGCATTAGTGAGAAGTGAAAATAGTGTTATAGAAGAGAAAATTGACATCTATATAATAATAGATAACAATATAGAATATGATCATGTGAAAGTTGTTGACCACAAAACCATAAATAAATAAGTGATAAAGAAGACCATCAATTCATCAAAAATGATGTTAAAAGGATAATATTTCTATTTGAATATATTTTTTATAGATTTAAGGGGTCCCTTAAGAATAATTTCATAAATTGTTTTTTAGATCATTTTTCAATTCTATCTCATCTCTTACTGAACAAAATGAATATTAAATTTGAATTTTTCATTCTTGAAGCACTAAAATTATCTTCCAATGTATTATAATATTCATTAAAGGATAAAACTTTATTCCTCCTATCTTTAGATATAACCAAAATTATTATCACAATTTGAGATAATATCCAATGTGAATAAACCTTCATATTTAAAAATACTACATTAATCTCTCAAGACCCAACAATGACACCCAATGTTAAACTTATATCATCACATACATAACTTTCCTTAAAACTTTTCAAAATATTCTAGATAAAATTGAAACCAAAAGACGAGGATGATTTAAAAACCTAATATTTCAAAAAAAACATTTATCTCCAAATGAAATTATTATCAAACCAAAATTTATATACCCTAGTCATATATCCTCCAAGATTTGGGAATATTTTCTACATATGACATTAATTTCTATAAAACCACTATAAAAACAAATAAGCTTCAACAAGTTAACTCTATATTTATTACTCAAATTAAATACCATCCTAGAAAATATTATCATGTTTACCTTAATCATATAATGTTACTAAAAATATAGTGAACTTATTCCAATATGAATTTTATCACTTAGTTTCTAAATGACTTTTCAATCCCATGGTTATCTATATGATAAAAAAAATGTTACCAAAATGTAATTACTCTTTTATAAAGATAATCCATAATTAACTCAACATAAAATATCATATTAACCTTAAAGGTTATAAATACAATTAAACTAAGCTTTAAAAACTAATAAAAAACATTATTCCTAAAAATCCTTTTCACAAAAATACATACTAAACCCAAGGTAAGTATTCCCATAAATATCTCACAAGATGTCCTTAATAATCCTAAACTCTCATCACATTAATCATCAAAAGGGGTATATATACCTTTAAACTCTTCATCAAACTATTAATTATCATCCAATGACACTTTAGGTTTATCCCGTATCACTATAGTATATCATAGGTTTCCATATGTTCTATACTCTCATTAATCATAATGGTTTATAAGAAAATGTGAATTAAAATAAGAATATACTCTAGAGTTACTTGAAAGGTATTCAATATTAGGCCTTCTCATTGTGAACTAGTGATGATTAAGTTAATACCCAATCCCCCTTTCATAGTTCTTACCACAAGGAGTATATGTGCTACAATTTCGTCAACATTCTAGAATCCATACATGGATTTATTTTCTACTAAACCACATAATATTTACTTTACATAAATATTATTATATTATCCTATTCACAAACTTATCCATAGATTTAATAATAAGGGTTTTTATCTAATCTAAGTTTTACTAAATCTAGTTCCCAAGGATTATAGCAATCTTAATTTAATACTAACTGTAACAAGTTGAATCTAGTAACTAGTAGCCATTTTTTATTTTATGAGATTGAAATTATATATAAGGGATCCCATACCAAAGGTCAGAATAATTTACTAGTATTGAGAGAATAGATACATACATGATTCTCACATTATATCAAATAAATGAAATATATGCTAATAAATATAGTGATAAATTTATCATTCCATCTAATAAATCCCTAAAATAATTCATATATTCCATCTTGGTATCCTGGGGATTATTGAACACAATAATGGGTAATCTTAGATTCATAGTAAGGGAAAACATACAATTGAATCTTTCATAGAAGAAATAAATCATGAATAATATGGAAGAGATAGAAAATATTAAAATATTTCATATAACTAATATCATAAATGGGAATACATCCATGGATGGAATAAAAATATAAATAGTTACTTGTATAAAGATAACTGGTTTCATAATGATGGAATTTATAATTCCAAACATCATAATCATACAGTTAAGGCCTTATTCCAAGAAATCACATATAATTGGGCTTGAATACACCGAATAACTAGTCTAGTTTTTCTTATGACACATATTGATGAAACAAGGGTCTATAACAGGCCTCTCCTATAGCTTTTATATCCAATGCATTCATCATATGAAAGGGGTTAATAAAAATTCATACATAATAAACATATACATTCATATTGGAAAACAAATATATGAAAGGTTAATATTTTCCACATTAATCAAATATAACTAAATGATCATATACATATAGATAAATAAGGTGGATTGAATAAATATAGTATGTACCTAGTAAACCATAGGATTCATCAAAGGGTTTTTACATCGAATAAAATACGTTTAAAATATCACAGGAACAATTCTTGAATAAATTACACTTTTTATTTTGAATTCACTTATTTAAAATACGAAGATATACAAAATTCTTGGATTTTTTTTCAAATTCACTATAGAAACTTGTGAAAAACTATTCAAAGAAATTAATTATTTGGATTATAGGAAAAATTATTTGTGTGACAAGAGTTAAAACAATGATTCTATTCACACCTTCAGTAAAATGTGTCTCATTTGGAAAACAATAAGAAGATTACATTTAAAACTTGTAATAGAATGTAAAAAATGTTTAAAAGTGAATATAACATATAATTTGTGAATAGTGAAAGTATTATTGAAAAAATTTTAATGAAAATATGGGCATGGAATAAAAATATTCTCAAACGAATAGAAAAACAAAATCAGTTTTCCTTAATTACATTCTTTCAGACTTTTGAGTACATGGAGAGAGTAATATGAAATTAAAAATTTTAATGTATTAAAATAAATATAAGAGAAGAAAATATAAGGGGTTTAAGAAAGAAATATCATATAATGAACCCAATGAAAACTTAATCATAAACAATCTTGAATAAATATATGATTGTGAAGTAAATCATTACTGTTTTGTTATCTTTTGAATCATAACCAAAATAAAATAAAAAATTTCAGATGAAACTTCAAAAACAAAAAATATAAATGGATTCATGATTTATTATATCAAAGGGGCATTATATTCACCACAATAAGGAAACAAGTTTTGAACATGTCATATAACTCATGAAAATAAAAATGAGATGAGAAACCCTTACCGCTTTGGTAACATTTGAATCATTAAAAAATGAATGAAATAAATTAAAATAAATCTTTAAATACCATGAATAAAAATTTATTCATGATATATCATATAAAATTGGAATAATATACAAAAAAAAATAAGGGGTGAATATGGAATATGTTTCATAGAAAAAAAAGTGAGGTGGTAAACACTAACCTTATATTCAACTTGATTTGCATGTGATATTAACCTCATGTATATTGAATTTAAATTTATTATAATTATATACCATAATTATAATAATAATTCTAATTTGGTACATAATTTTATTATAATATATTATCAACTAGTTTTTGATGAAAATTGGGATGCCTGACGGTCGATTATGGGGGTTGAATATGGTTTCAAAATCTTTCACATCCAGCCGACATATTCATTTTTCATTCCATTTATGGTGGTTTCCAATAGGGTTTATTCATGGAACCAAAATAAATAAATACTTCCCTTATCCATGATGATTTATAGACCTTCTTTTCAAAGGTAGGTAGTCATTGAAGTATTGTTCCAACAATGATTTGGAAATCACATTGGTTGAGAGGATGGGAGGTCGAGCTCATCACACCATGGGGGGGTATTATTTCCTAATCAATGAATCTATTATAAATTTAATTCATATTCATGAATCTTTTATAAAACTTTAAATAAAAGTAATCACCCTTTTCATTACCAATCAATCTAATATACATGTTGAAGTAACCATATATATGTATCAAAGGTTCTTTATCAATGGAAACTTCTATACATATCCAAGATTATCCATTTAGAGATCCTCTTATATACATTATAGGTTCACCATATCACTTCATTATTTACTTGGTAATGATTTATTTAAAATATAATGGTTTAAATTCTCATGATTGGGTGATCTAGAGTTTATTTTCATCTAGGGAGGTGGTTAAAGTTTTGATATAAATATTATACCCATAATAGGGGATTTTTATGTATCCTTGTAAAAGGAATAAGAACCAAAATAATTTAGTGTAACTTAATGGGATATGTTTTACATTTTAGGTTCATGTGGCATCGACTAGAACATGCAATTTACTCTCATGTGACAATGATGTCTAGGAGGAAGGTTCTTAGAGAAGGAGGGTATGGGACTTATATTAGAGAATCCCTTTTTAGTTGGTCCTGTGGGAAGTATGGACCAGTGGGAATGTATTGGTATTACAAGGAATATGGCCTTATGAGGACAGATCTTACCTGGAAGGCATATGCCAATTAAGGGGAGGTAAAAGGGGTCCCTAAAGGAATATGGCCTTTCGGGTTGGGGGAATGATACTATTGTGCTTTAATGTTATTGAGGCTTACTATGTATCCCACTAGAATGTAAATAAAATACCCTTTAGTACAGAAGGGTTGGGGCCTACACCTACGAGGGAGGTCTAAAAGGAATATTTTATCATGATAGTGATATAATCACTAGTAACCTCTAAGACCACATTAGTTGTGCATGATATGAGAAATAAGAGGAAGTGTAAGATCTAATGCTTTGTATGATCTCCTTCTTATATTGGTGGAAGAAGTTGAGTGTATGAAAGGGAAAGAGATATCCTAAAATAAAGGCTAGGGGATTAATCTAGGATGGATGCCCATGTTCTTCCATTTTTGATAGGTGGATGATTTGGTGAGGGGGAGGCTATGGATGAAAAGAGAGTCTTATTATCCAATTAACTTAACATTTTAGGTAACATATTTTTTCTCCATGCTAGAGAAGGAATCCTATAGAATTCCTAATGCTGGGATCATTGTTAACATTGGAATGCATGATGATAAACATTCTCAGGATCTCTCCTACTAGGGTGGTTAAATATGGAATTTTCTTTACTAAGGGTATTTATGATTGGATAGAGGACAAAATGGGGTCTCTTGTATATTAAAATAATGAATCTTGTGGTCATGTAGGGGGTATTAATGATGGAACCCATGTTTTGGTATGGGGAATGTGTGGTCATTTGGACAGTCCATGAAGGGACCAAACGCAATGTGAAAATAAGGAATCAAGATTGGAAGGGAAAAATACCCTAAGGATACCTTATTATGGGTATAAGGGTATTTCTTTTGTGGATAAACTTTCAAAAATGATCAATTTTTATGTCACCCATTTTTATTTTCTTCATGGTATGTGATAGGTTAATTACCTTACAAAGTATTCTTTAGTATTCTACACTATTCGTACATCTGTTTGGTTTTTTTCCATCTCTTCTTTGAATGCCAGGTATTTATAGGGAACATTAAATAAGTATTTTTATGAAATGTAGGGTTGGTCTCATAGTATTCCTGGTTCAATGCTGTAGAGTAATAAAAAAGTCACCCATAAAAGATATTTGTTTTTTGGAAACAATATTTCACTACCTTATACCACAGAGAGAAGTCAATTGTAGGGTTTGAGAAAAGGACACATTGTACTGAATATTGTTTGTGGGGGCCTGATTTCACCACATTCCACCAAAAATTGAAAATCATTTGTAGGGGGATTCAAATTAAATCCTAAAACCATGTACTAATAAAATCATTTTCAGGGGGTGTTGAAAATATTGTATCTCCCTAAAAATTGTTTTTATTTGTGGAAATTCTACACAGAGTGGATGTACCGCATAAGATATGCACTATGTGGAAGGGATGTGATGCTTTGGGGTTCTATGAACTTAGGTGAATAGTTTTAGGACATTATTTTGGATTTCCTAAATCCATAATTTCTTCCTCATATTCCTTGAAAATTATTTCAAGCCCAAATAATTCTACCTATTGGAATGGGGTTTGATCGGTGTGAAGAGGAAAAAATTACAAGGGAGAAGTCAGATCAGTTGAATGCTATGATTTTTGCATGTGATCCCAAAGGGGACCCATTCCTATTAAAGGTGCCATGAGGAGATATTTTTTCATGTAGTGAAAAACATGTGCTTGGTGACTTTCCCTAAGATTACGACTTGCAATCCTTCACGCATTGAAATTTACTTTGAAACTATCTTTGTCAACATGCTAATGAATTACCTTCAATAAACTTGTATTTTTTGTAAAATAAATATCAAACCTCATGTTAGGCTAATTTTAATATAATAATTTTAAATTTTGTATAGTCGACTGAGAAAAACATACCACACCTTGTGTCCGTATAGTGTTTTCCACTATATACAAAATTAAATACTTTGTTAAATATGAAATATTTTATGGATATTTTATGAAGTTGAAATGGCCTATTTTTAGAATCATTTTTCATGTTTTATGACCTTGATTTAGAAGGAAATTATTATTTGTTGAAATATTAAAGCCTCTCCTTGATACCATGTTATTCCTCATGATGTTATCCTAAATAATCTTCTTTCTACAGATCTGCCGGACCATATACTATCTGATAAACTATCACTATACAACTTCTATCTAAAATATTATTCTATAATTAAACTAATTAATCAAAACCTTTCACCTTTTTGATTCTATGTTTCCAAGAATTGTGTTCCAGTGAACTTATCTGCTTCGGGTCATGTTAATCCCAAATCGTGTAAAGGGAAAGTCCTTATTTTGAATAGTCCTTTATGGATTCATAATAAGCATAATAATTATGAAATTTCACAATAGTTCTATATTCAATAACACCAATTCATTTGTAGTCTCTCACGAGGATATTCTTCTAGTGGGTGTATCTCAAAGTGGGATTTGTGGTATGGTGTCAGTTTCTCTGAGGAATGGACCTAGGCATTCTTGGTAATTTATAATTTTATAGAAATTAATGAACTATTAGAGGCTATCAATTTATAACAAGATTTCATGATTTCAAATTAAATATGTATCATTCAGCTGAGATATTTTCTAAATTGATCAGTCATTAGTTTTCGACTGCCAATTCATTTCACTTACTGCGTAGTGAAGTTGGGATTAGTTTGTTGAATATTTACCAACTGAGGGAATTCATATCCTTGGAAATATATATTATGAGTTTATTCATGTATCTAAAAAATGGTAATATACTTATAAATATTTCTCCATTAGTGAGAAACCTGTTGATTTCAGAAGAGAAGTGACTGAGTCATCTCATTCACACTCGTTAACTTTTTTTCTTTTAGTGATTGTATAAAAATATTCTTACCATCTAGTAGGATGAGGTAAAAGGTTCAATTTACCAGGAATCATCCAGATAAATGATTATGATATGTTCTAGGTTTATACTGAGCCACTCTTGAGGCATGTGAACATACCACCAGAGGTTAGAAGAACCTTCCAGATATATACTCAGACTTTGGGATGACATGAGTTTTCATCATGTTTTTAAGTGGATGGATTTTC
Organism: Viscum album; assembly: GCA_963277665.1. Taxonomy (NCBI): domain Eukaryota; kingdom Viridiplantae; phylum Streptophyta; class Magnoliopsida; order Santalales; family Viscaceae; genus Viscum; species Viscum album. Next base: position 330,635,645 of record OY728144.1, on the reverse strand, counting down.
CCATCCTATGTTACTTATACAAGTTTTGGGGATTTCACCTTGATAATGAGATCTACATTATAAGAGAGACTACCTATCAACCTATCTATACCCACCCATCTCAGATTTAAATTTATTTTCTTTATATATAGGTGGGAAGGTCATTACATCACTTGAGAAGACAATTATAATTTTTTAATGGATGTATAAAAGAACCAATTCAATGTTATGAGTTTGAGTATACCATGATGATCCCAAATTCTATTTTTCACCCCAAAATTCTTAAAATTTCACCTATTCACCCAAATTCACTGGACTTCACTAGTTTTATTGAGATACTAAGGGAGTCCATCTTCTTTGATTCATCTCCTTATTTGGAACCTTCTAGGGTGGTGATAGACAATTGTGGGGGGACATTAGAAGAATTCAGTTATATTGTCTCATTTCAAGATGGTATTCTAGAATCATGGATAGATTAATAATCCACTTGAAAGCCTTATTCCCCATATAGGTTTTTTTGGTATTATGGGTTCCTATGATAGGATACATCTTTACCTCTGACCTGGGTTAAGGGGGAATGGTATACAACCATCATACACCAACTTTGGATGATTCTAATGCACGAGGAATTCATCATATAAATCATTATTCCTTCCACTAATTCTTCAAACAATTTTCATGGGATTATGATAAAACATTGGTGTAGTGATATCCTGATGGAATGTTAGGGAAACCAATCTGACAGGTTAATAAACCATTGACTTCCCTAAGTTCATCACAAATCATGTTTCGAATACCAGTTTCTGATGTTGAAATCCATGTATCTAAACATTCCAAGTGTTCTAAGGGAGATTATTATTTAAGTTCCCAAAATATTGAATGCACTACAGACAAAAAAAAATTAGCTGACACAATCGATCATTTCACTAATACTAGTCAAAAAAAATACAACTAGTCACTTCACTAGTAGACATGAAGTTTACTTGTTCAATCCCTGAAATCAAATGAGAATAGGTGATGGGTAATTTTTATAAACTATGTCATCTGTTAGGTATATTCCATTTACTGTGAACTTTATTCTATATTATATACCTACAAAAGTGGATGAATAGAATCCAGATCCTATGGTTGCTCTAGAAAATTAGGATGTGTGGAAATGGTCTTGGCACCAAGTTTGCAGTAATATCACGAAGACTAATCTAAAGAATTTTTTTCAATAAGGTGCATAGTCTTCATCAACATTTCCTTGGCTTTAGCACAGGTGGGTTTTATTACTAGATGTTTTACATCCTTATCCATAAAGTTCACATCTCTTGGGAGGTATTGGCTGCTCAAGAATATGATCTCATATAGTTCAGTCTTTCCAACAAATCGCATGGAAGATTTTAAAGATTCTGTTGTGGGGTATCATCAATTAGTCACTATAAAAGTGAAACTTCATAATAATATCACTATAAATACTATAGAGATGTGAGAATATGATGATCATGTAGCTAATGTGAATTATTAGTTCTTCTACAAACATAGTTTTAGAATCCATCAGATGAAAGAGTTAAGAGCTAGATGCCTACGTTAGGCAAACATGGCCATTGTCCGAAGATGAAGTTGGTAAGAGATCCATTCTTGAGAATCCCCTTAATGTTTCATTTTTTTAATTATCCAATTTGTTAAAAAATTATCTAATTCTTATTGTAGTTATTTTATTTGTTTCTAATTTCTCATTATTATTAAGTAGACTTCATGATGAGGATATTCCCCCTTTCCATTTTTTTACAAATGAATGAAATCTACATTGTTCTCAATTATGTGGGTGTTTTTTATGTTTTATTTTCATACTTATCTTTATAAAAACATGTAGTGTTTCAAATGGTAATGTCATAATATCCAAAATTTTCGACATCTTAGTAACGACATCAATTATAATTATTAACATTTAGGCTGAAGTAATCCGTTTTTTTATTTTGGAATAGATCAATGTTGGGTATAGGTATAATTACCACCACCACAACACTATAGTTGGACTCTATGAATTTATGAATAATATTGAATAACACATTTGAATATCTAATTATGTATTTTCTAAAATCTCACTAATTTTCTACTAAATCTGATTTGAATATAACTTAGCGAGTGTGACTCAAATTTTTCATAGGTTCCTCTTTGCAGGTTTTCAACCAGATGAGTTTTGTGATTTTTTAATTTTAATTGATCAATCTTGCCTAGACAACATTGTGTTCATTCTTAGAGAGTTGATACTTGAATTTTTCTCAGGTTTCCCTTTTCTAGGTTGTCAATCTGATGAAATATACATCTAATTTCATTGGATGTTTATGGTCTTGCAAGATGTAACAATGCATATGATATTTTAGCTTGAAAAGATTTGACAATAAACTAATTAAAAATAACATTCCAATAAATAATGTTTCAACATATTTTGGATGTGAAGAGGGAGGCTTTGAAATTATAATCTTGGGACATTTGGATCTAAATAAATGTCATGGGACAAGTATGTAAGTAATGACCACAATCCATGTTCTCAAATCAATTTCCACTATGTTGTTTTCAGAGCATGTAGAGACAAAAGGATATTCTCTTAAGGATGAAGGTGTATTTGGTTGGAAGGCCCCATTAGTGTGTATTATGCGGAGCCACATTTGGGTGTATTATATATAGTAAAAACAAAGGTGTATTTTAAGGTTGGATTCTATTATGACTGATATCCAAGGGTGGTTTGTGAATATCCACATTTCCCAAGACCATGATGTATGGGTTGTAAATAGAAACTGCATAAGTATGAGGGGTGGATTTAGGTTTTCATTGGAAATGAAATAAAAAATTACAACATAAATTTTATTTTTATGTAAGGAATGGTGATTTTTTCTCCAACAAAGAATTAACCAATGTGGGAACCCATGCTATATTTCCATGTACAGATTTCAACCATATGCAAGAGAGAAGGGGTAGACACATTTTTATTATTATGGCATCTGAGCCTAGTCTAAAGAATCTAGGTGTCACAACATATCTTATTATAATGAGAATAAATCCATATATATTTCTAGGATATGGGTTACTTAAATAGGTCTAACCCAGATGTAAGTAAATAATACACAGAGGAAGCCACTCTAAATAGTTTATGGTCATGCGGGTTGGAGCGATGATTCACTGGATTTGGTTATGACATAGTATGCTCATGTAAACCAAAATGATCTACCAAAATCTCTAAGATGACATGATCCACAATCAGTGTGATAAACAAAAGGAGATTATAGGAATATTAAATTTGTGAGAAAGTTCTCGGTTTAAGGTTTTTTCCAATGGATGTTTCATGGCATGTTATCTTATAATGGGGACACCATCCTCCAAACCATGAGATTTCAAGGAAATGTCTAAAAATATTCCATCATATCCTAGTTATGAGGGTGAGGAAGTGAATGAAGTCATAAATCATGACTTTGGGAGTTATTGGATCAAAAGGAATGATATGGGACAAACACATAGGGGATGACCATGAACCAAATTTGAAAATAATCTTCTATTATAATGTATTTAGGGTATACAGATATAAAAGTGTTTTCTCCTAGGGATAAAGGCGATTATGGTTGACAAGCCATATTAGGAGGAATATTGTACAAATCCATACTTAGTTATATTATGCATAGTCAAAATAAAGGTTTCATTTAAAGTTATATTATCTTATCATTAATAGAGTAATGAAACTTATGGGGATTTGAGTTTCTCCGTACATGAAGTGTGATTTTGGAATAAAATATTTCTAAATTATACTGAAGGTATTTGGACTAATGCTTTCTATACCCAATCACAATATGTATCCCATAGTCATAGATCATATGTTGGATAAGCGAATCGGTGTTTCATTCATGTCTGGGCCTATAATGAAGGATTTAGTCATCATTACATATCTCATTGAGATGATAATCAAGTTGCATGTAGTACTATTATAAATGTGAAATAGGGGGATACAACTAGGATTGATGATACTCATAGGAAAGGAATATAAAAAAGCAATGTTTTATGTCATATGGAAGTGATGTGAACCGTAAAGTTTAAAATTCTACATTTTTTATTCTTCCCTGTAGTTTAATGTCTTGCGGGAATTACGTTTGGTGTTCCTTTTAAGGTATTTCATCGAGGACCATTTTATCCTTAACATGAATTGAAGTATCTCAGCCATATATATAATGGAAATATTAAATTTTAGATGGACTATGATTTATGATTTGATTTTCAATAAATATCTCATTGAGATGAGAATAAAGCTTCTCATAGTTCTTAAGTAAAGGGACTCCTTCAACCGATCAAGTTCTTTGTATGGGGATGGATCATTTTTGTCATATTTGGATAGACAAGGATGCAGGATCCAAGTGTCACTATTTATCTCATTGATATGAGAATCAATCCACACATAGTTTTTTGGGAAGGATGTTCCCCATACAAATTTGAATTCTTATATAAGGGAAAGGGGGTTTTTCGAACACAAGTTTATGACAAAAATGAAAAACACATGATGGACTCTCCCATACAGATTTGGTTTGCATAAAAGATATTGGGGGAAGTTTTTTGTTTGTGGATAGGTCTAGGTTGAGGAAACCATTCATCACTACATCTCTCATTGAAATAAGAATCAAGTTAAACATAGTTCTGTAAATAAGGTGAAACTAGAGATTGGCCACAGGAATAGTGGTCCTTTTCAGCAAGGGCCACAAAAATGTGAATTTTTGCATCATATCAAATGGGAATTAACCATACAGTTTTACATTATATGGAAATGAAATAAGATTCCTAGTTTAGTATCATGTGACCAAGGCATTTTTTATTTAATGTGAAGATAAGGTACGAGGTCTCAAATAATACAAACAAATTTTAAATATGATACACACAGTTTAAAGTCATGACGTTTTGTCCACATAGTGACTGGAGGATGCAATATATTCATAATTTGAAGAACAAGAATTAGAGGTCCTATAAGGTAATTCCAAAGAAACATGTTGTTTTACGTCACGCTAGAAGGGAAATCAATCATGCAATTTAGCATCTTACTAAAAGGAAATCTCCTTATAGATTAATATTATATGGAAGGGATTTCTAGTGAACAATTTAAGGTGTTTCATCTAGGACCACTGGTATTTCCTTTTAAATTCGTATGATAAAGAAATTTGTGTCATGGAAGGAGTGAAAAAAGGTATGTGAGGCTAATTAAATAAATCTACCCAGACATTTGGGAAATAAATCACATACAAAAAGATACCAAAGCAATAAAAAAACATCCCATATGAAAATATTCCAAGGATTTTGGGAAATCATCTCATACAGAAAGCTACCCAGGCATTTGGGAAATAATATCATATGAAAAGATGCCCAAGCATTCAAGAAATAATCTCATTTGAAAAAAATACCATGATCATTGACAAATATTCCTAGGCTATTTTCCTGGGAATCATATGATTGGTGCACAGAGTATTACTAAATTTTAATTTCATGTGTTGAAGATTTTGTCGATCAATTTAACATCTCATGACAATGATGGAATGGGTCATGCATTTTTGGGTCATGTGGAAAGGACCACTTTGTGTTGTTTAACATCATGTGGTAAGGATGAATGGTGTATTTTAATTTTGGGTCATATGACTAGGACCAATAATTTTTATCACATTGAATATTTTTTGAGAAATATTTCAATGGTAGGGGGCGTAATATTCTCACTATCTAAGGAGATCAATTAATATGTTCCATTGGAATAGAAATAATGGATGTCAAAAGACCCATCCCATTTTTTTTCAAGCATTGGAGGTTTATTCCTGGGTATCATCAAGGTCCTAAGAGCCAAAAATAGTTCTCTTTATAGGAATGAATGGAGGAAAATCTTATTGTTGAAAGCTGACACTGTCCAATTTTGATAAACCCATAAGTGATTCAAAGTGTGTGGTATCTTCTCATTGATCCATTCCAAATCATTTAAATTATTCTTGTACTATACATATATGGATAATTGATCACTAATAGAAATATAGTGTGAGGGAAATTATACTTCAATAATGAAAATATCTTTTATTTTCCTCCACTAATTTAAAATTTTTATTTTCAAATCACTTTTAAGGAAAAATCGGGAAACCAAACAAGGAAAAACATAAGTGTGTTAAACAAAAAAGGATCTGAAAAAATCATTAAAAACAAAGCTAATATTATTGGAGTTACTCACCCTTTATAATACCCATTACAACAAAGATACTTGCAACTCCGGATTGGCCTTGATAAGTTCTTCAAAATGGTTAGCCATTGTATCCCAAGTTTGGATATATTTGTCTAAATTAATCTTACCCAAGTTGATTCTATGTGATAATATCTGATATTTTTTGTTCATCCACTCTTATTTTTTAGCATAAGTAGAAACTTGGATTGATCTTTCTCATATTCTATCCGCCTCCACCTGGGACATGTTAATATTGAAATGTACATCTGAAAAATCTTTATCCAAATAGAGGAGACATAGAAGTCCTATATTCTCAATAAGAGATGATACTGTCCACCCATAGAACCACATTTGTGAACCTCCTTTGGGTATGTTTTATCATTTCCCTGGTAATTTTTAATTTTCGATCTGATCTAGAAAACATAGGATTTATAATGGGGGACTAGTCTTTGTGCTACTTAGCCCATTTCTTTTAGTTGGTCGGGAGGTTCCTAGGGACCTTGCCTAGATTTCCATTCTTTGAGACACACCCATATGTAATCAATATATGGTGATCTTATTACCACTCAGATACATATTTGGAGCCTAATTTTTTATCATGCGTAGAGTACTAAAAATCATGAACCAGGCCCCCGAGAACCAGTAACCCTTTTAAGAATGCTACCTTTTTATTACTTTTAGACTTAACATTATCCCATACTTCTACATCTATCATTACTAATCCTTGATCTCCTATAATTTGGAACCTGTTATCCATAATAACACTGAGGCTCACCTTTTGTTTGGTACCAACAATGCCTTCTTATGATATTTTTTCCACTGTCCCATCAATTTCAAATTATGCATTTCCATAATTTGAATTCAGATGCATAGAACCGTAGAACCTTTCATTCAGATATCCAATTGAAGAGGAATTGACAATAGTTGGTAGTTACGTAATTCATGGGATTTTTATTACATCTCCCACCTTATAAGATGATATATGTTGGGCCTCCCCTTCCCTTGAGCAGTGATAAACAAGATCAACACCTTTCAATCCAGTTCTCTAGGCCATTTAAGCATAAGAGGAAATTTTATCAGAGACACCTGAGCCTTGAAGTACTGGAAATTTCCCTTTCTGAGAGAAATTATCCTTGATTGAACCATCTAGGTCCGACTTATCCACTAAAAATTTAGTAGTATGGTGAGCCCATGCAACCTCACTTCTTCAGACATACTCGTTATGCTTTATCAGTTCATCATTAGAAGCAAACTCTAAGTACCTGCAGTCAAGTATATCTGACTTCGGGTAAATTATCATAATCCCACAGCTACAAACCATTATTGGATGTCCCATTATTTTTCACAAAGAACCAAAATCATACCACCATTCAAAGAAAACGTCCTTCTTGTTTCCGAAATCTTCCCCAATGGTGACCCAAACAAACTCAGTCACCAGTCTAGAGACATCAAACTCCACACAAATTCTCAAAGAAATTATGTGACATACCACTGTGGTTTGTTTATCAAAAAATAAATAGCATATTAAGAGATTACATAACATCCTTAAAATCAATGGATTTAGAAATGGAACCAGGATTTAGGGAAACCTAATCCAAATTGTCACTGTTAGGGTATCTGGTTTCATATGAAAATCATAGGTCCACTAAAAAAAGAAGAAATGAGACTTGTTGTAGACGTGGGGGGATATAGCCCAAAAATGAAACAAGATGTCCTTTAAAGATAAATGGATTATGATATATGACTGTTGTCAAGGAGACCCACCATTGCATGCTCCTAAGATCCCTATGAGTTGAAGAAAAATTGGTTGAAGGAGTCCACCGATGGATGAAACTATTTAAAGTGAGAAATTAATGTTAGATTTAGAAGTGAGAAGGAATTTAAGGACTCCAAGAATGAGAGTGTGAGATTTGGTAACCCATTGAGAAAATATGGGACTTTAGGGGAAAGGGAAATCTGAGGGAAGGATGTGATGAATTTAGGGTTAGAAAAAGGTAAGAAGGGGTGAGGCCAAGAGTCAACTTCCAGTGGTGAGGGTCCCTCCACCTCAGAAGGGGAAGGGACCTTCTCAGCAGCCATCACCGTTAGGGTAGGAGATGAAGCGCCATCCCCATCACCGAATAGAAATGGTGGCAAGAACTCTAATGGTCCAGTCCTATATACCATGGTAAACAGGGTCACCCGTGTGGTGGTATGAGTTATAGTATTGTAGGCTCACAAGGTATGTAGACGATTTTCGGGCCATAACTTCCTTTCCTTGTGCACCGTATTCTAGGGTATGTTCGATTGAGTTTTTTTGAAATCCTATTTTTTCCCTTTACTACTTTATGGTGTCATGATGAATTATTGGGCTCAATGATATACCCTAAGTACTACCTTTTCAATGTTTTATAAGAAATTTTGGTTCTATTTTCTCTAAATATTATATGAGGAACACCAAACTTGGTAATGATGTTGGAAACCATGAAGTTGATGATATTATTTGTCCCAAATCATTTGAGGGTTATTACCTTGAACCATTTAGAGAATAAGTTGGTAGCAGTGAGGATGTATTTAAACTACTTGGATGTAGCAGGAGGGTATGGCCCCATGACATTCATTCACCATTTGGTGAATATCCATGCGTATTTGGAAGTGTGAAATAATATTGGGGGTTGACGGATGAAATTGGAGTATAGTTGATAAGGATGAAACTTGTTGGTGAATTGTGTGTAATCCTATGTCATTGAAGTCCATAAATATCCAAGCCTCCTAATTTACTGAGAAATATTGGTTCCCAAATGATGGGTTCAATAAAATATAACAAGGACTTATTGCTTAATGGAAATAGTCTCTTATCTATTGATGAATCATACGAGAACCCCATCAAAGCCTCATTTATAGAGGGCCTTATGAGGACTGAAGCTATCATAGATTATGATGTTGATTTCCCACCATCAGATTTTCTCTTTCCTGGTTTTATGTTATAGAAGAGTCCCACTTTGGATGTTTTCCAAGATGGGATTCATCCAATCATTTAAAGGATCGTTTGGTTTAGGGGTGGAATTGACCGCTTTGATCTCTTCCAAGCTACTCTAAACAAATGTTGATACCATTTTGATATGTGTAATACTAATGAATATTTTATCCCCATCCATATCTTCCAAATTTTTGGTTTCATATTTCAACACATCTTCCTAAGAATTCTATGAGAATAGGATGTGAGAAAACATTGGTTCTGAGGGGAATTCTTCCATAAACCTTCATGAATAACAAATAAGGGGGATTATATATTCTTCTCTAATATTTTAATCATCATTTAATTTATTTATTAAAAACTCTGAATCAACTTTGATGCTCAAATAGGTCACTGGTATTTTTTGTGCATGTTCTAAGCCTACAATGAGGGATTTTTATTCTACCTCATTATTGGTGTAACCTAAAGAGAATATGAAGGAATAAGAAAGAAAAACCTGTTTCATAGAGATAAGAATGAACCCAACCCAAATTTATTGATCTTGGCGTCCCATATTCCTTTTGTTCTTAGGATTCTGAATGTGCCATCAAAATATATCTCCCATGTTTTGGGGGATCCTGGGATAGAGAATATCTCTTTCTCTGGAAGCTCGTTATTCATGGGTACTTATAAATACAGATTCTATATGAGGAAATATGATAAATCATATCATTTTATAACATTAGGAGGTATGAAATGAATATAAAATTACTATAGAATGACCACCCATCAAGAAAAATGCCTAATCAACATGGGACAGTTGGGGATATATTTGAGCGGGTTATTTACAGAGACCCAGTATACATCATGTTGGTACAGGTAGTGTATAAGCTTCTGAAATGTGCTGATTATTGCTTTATAATTCTTCTAGAAATTTGAATAATCAATCTTAGTGTCTAGCATGGTTCATGTAACAACCCGAAATTTTGAAGATTTGTTTTGGCTATCTTTGTGTGTTGTTTTATTTTGTTCTCAAAAAAACTATTTCATTTAATAAAATGAGTATAATTAAAATAAGACCATTGGGTTTCGACTGTTATATATATGACCATTGGAAACTAAATTGTGTGATTATTGTCTATAAATACAATGGATCTTGATTAATTAAATATAGAAAGAAGATTCGATGGCCCCATCCAGTAGTCTCGGTCCGATCGAAGCCCATCTGACAGAACTCGGGAAGGAGGTAACACCTTTGGGATTTTCTCTGGACCAAACCCAAGCCGAACTTGATCATGTGAAGCTGGAACAGAATCGCCTTCACGAGAAGTTCAAGCTAATAGAAATCAGTACTCGGGCAATGTTTGCTGAGCCTCCACAAGATTCTATCACCCTAGCACACCTTACTCTTAGGTACTATCCTGGTGTTATAAGGGGTTATGTAATGAGACCGTAACTGCCTTGTGTAATCCTTTGATTTAAATAAAAATTGTGATTTATTCTTATGATGAAGTTTGTGAATTTTCAAATGTCTAGATAAATATAGTATGTATATTATTGATGAATTTTAGAAAAATGATATTTTAAAAATGTTTATGTAAACCATAAATAATTAAAAATGTGTAATGATTTTCAAAAAATGATCTTCTACAGTTTTGTTCAGTCTGAAATTTAGAGTCTAATAAGATCAACTTAATTTTTGATAAATAGTAATTTTTGAATAGTGATTTTACACTTTGGATTATTAATGTGACCAAATGGGTTAGTAATCTCACTTAAATAAAGTATTAATATAATTTAGGCACCATGATTAAGTAATGTGATTCAATAAAATAGGTAAATAAGTGTTTCAGAAATTATTAGTCAAGTATTTGTTTTTTTTGGTGTATAGTGTTTTTATTTAAAAATAAAAATAATAATATTTAAAAAAATATTTTTATAAAATGCAGTTCATTTTTTAATTAAAGCATCGATATTATATTAAGGTAATTTTTGGGGATTTTTCTGAAAAAAATGAATTTTTGGTGAATAGTGTTTTTAAAAAATATTAATTTAAAAATATTTAGAAAATTATTTTTATAAAATAGAGTTCATTTTTGGATTCAGAGCATCGATATTATGTTAAAGTAATTTTTTGGGATTTTTCTGAAAAAGTTGATTTTTTCAGTGAATAGTGAATTTTCAGTTTAGAGTTTCTGGTGTTTAATAACATCATTAAGGATGTAATAATTATGCAATCATTATGGTCAACTTATGAATAGTAATATAAGGTATGCGGTGTCCCAAGTGGCCAATACCATGGGCATATACCATGGGAAAGCCCATGGTTTTGACAATACAACCAATGAGGTGTCCCTTGGCCATTAATGCCTTGTCCCCTCACTTCCCCTATAAATACGAAGACATAATCTCAACCTTTCCATTCCAAAATCCTCCTCAACGAATTTATAGTCTACTTAACTCCCAAGGAGTCCTTCCAAGGTTCCCTCAACCCTCCCAAGGTCCCAAAATTCAATATTTCAAAGTTACTCTTCAAGGTAAGGGATCATACCCCTCTCTTTCTTTTCATGTATTCTCCTTTATGTCATTTATTTTAAGATACATGTTATTATGTTGGGGAGGTTCTTTTATATTCCTCCTACTGTACTTTTCATTTTCATATGATGATAGACCCCCTATTTCTATCATCAATTCATTTTAAGAATGTTTAACTGGGGTCGTTAGGTTGCCGAATTTTTGTAAGGGATTCTTTCGCTCTTCCCATTTTCAAAGTTCTACTTTCATGTCAAGTCTTTCAAGTTCCTTTTTTCCATGTTGGGGTATGATTTATATATCCATCATAATATTATTTTATTTTCATATTATTAGATACCCTATTTAATCTCATCAATTCATTTTTTAATGTTTTAAGTGACACCGTTAGGCTGCCGAATTTTTCATAAGAGAAATCTTATTTTTGTCTTCCTTCCATGTTTTTCATTTCATATGGTATTTATTTAAAATTTCAGTACCATGTTCTTGTATCCATTATATTATGTCCTTACACTGCTTTATAGATCATTTATGAGTGGGTGACCCATGTCCCCTCTCTTTTCAATGTTTTCTAAAACCCTGCAACATAGATGTTATACTGCCGAATTTTTGTTTCAAAATGTATCTCTCTTTTTCTCAAATTATTTTATTTTATTATGTGAATCCTCAAAACTATTTATTATACAGGGGTATTCACATGTATATCAAAATTTTCTATTTTAATTCTGGGATTTACATACATGAAACCCACTTTCCTTTTTTTCATGGGTGTAAAATAACATAAAGATCATGTCTTAAAAGCATTTTTTAAAACATTATGATTATGAAATGAAACCCATTTATTTTATGCTATATGGGTTATTTATGAAATTTTTGTTGATGATATATGTGTCTCACATTATGATAAAGGCAAATTTAAGGGTGTGCCATGATATCACTCTAATGCATTGGGTAATGATGTAATCTCTAGGGATTACAATTTTAACGATACATTGGTGAATAACCTTGGTAATTTTTTTTAATGACACCTTGGGGATGGAACTTGGTGAAACAGAAATGATTGTATAAGTTAAATTTTGTAGCCAAATCTTCAAGTTATGAAACATGTTATTTTTATTATGATATGCCTCATGATCTATTTCTCAAGCCTTAAATTTATTTATCATGACTTTATTGATGTATCTCATATTCACATGTAAAATGTTTCCCTTGTTTTCTTTACTGGGCCTTCTCCTCACCCTTTCCTTTGATGTATGTTCCCAGGTTATGAGATGTAGTAATGAACTTAGGATAAACAAATGAAGAAGCCTTTTATGTGTTTAAGAAGAATTTTTTATGTCATGTATTAGGTTCCTGGTTTCCAAGACACTAAACCTTAAAGATCCTCGGTTTTGTATAATGTAATGAAAGTTTATGTGATAAAAAGGTGGGATTCTATAGTTTAGATAAGATAATAAAGACTATTTTCTCTTCCAAAATCATTATTTTGTGAGAGAAAATCACCCAATGGCCTCTCTAAATCTGTCACATATAAGATGAGTGGATTTCCTTTGATATATGGAATCATCAATGGTGTAATGAAGATATATTTCTTAAGGATATAAAATTATTATTGAAAATCGTAATTCTATTGATATGTGACCCTATTTTCCCTTAAATTGGTGAAGGGAAAACACTTGACTACAAGGTTTTCTATAAAGTGTTAAATATATGGTAGATATCCCATTAGTCCCATTATTTTTTGAGGTTTTTAGGGTGTGACATGTTTTGTATAACCTTTTTATTTTTAGTAACATCTTTGATACAATTATGGCATACTATGAAGCTAATAATTTTTCCTGACGTAACACTAAAAGCATACTTTAAGGGTTTCATTTTCAGGTTTTGTTTTCTTAACTTGTTGAAGATAGTATTAAGGACAACAAGATGGTTATAACAAGACTTCTATTTCACTACCGAATCATTGATGTAGCAATTTATGGAAATTATCTAGAAAGGTTTAAATATGCAATGCATGTAATATTTGTACGTAGTACCAAAATTCTTTAAATGAAAGTGAATAACCTAATAGTATTATAATCCTTGGGGTGCCTTTAAGGAATTGGATTCTTCATATTCAATGGTTATTTATATTTGGTTATATCATGAATAACCATCCATATAAGAGAGATATTGATAGATTTCCACTGAATCAATAAATACTTCTATAATCAGAAAAAATAGTTCATCTTTTGAAGAGTTCTAGTTGAGAGATATAAAGTTGATGCACACTATAATTTTACCATTATTCTTCTAAGTTAGAATAATATTTTTAAACCAATTTGGTTCTTGAAGTATGTAGATAAAGATAAATTTTTTGATTTTATAAACTTCATCATCACCCATGGTAGCATAGGTCATATGTTTTCTTTTGGAAGCATTCTTAAAACCAAGATGATCATCTGGAAGCCCCAGGTATTGGGTGGACACATAGGGATCGATTATGAAAATTTATATATAATTCTAAGAGGAAACTTGTTGATGTGAATTTATGGATGAAGTATATACCTATATTTATTCTATGGAAATATCCGTTTGGATTAGTGTAGGTCATAGATCTTTATCTATTTGCAGATTTACCTGTTAGAGTTTATCGACATTAGTAGAGAGACCTTCATCAAATGATGGAGGGTCCTCTTTTCCGTCATCTTCCTCTTCCCCTTCCTCCTCCTTTTACTTCATGTCTATGTTGGGATATATTATTGATGAAGGGGATTATTTGGAGTTATAATAATGATTAATATTATATGATTTAGATGCATGAATGTCTCAATTATCCAATAATGTTACGACAATTCATTCAGATTCAGTTTTTGGTGTTGGGGTCTACTGAATTTTTAGGGATTAAGACAAGGTATTTTCACCTGAATCACCACTACCAATAGGTGGATTAGAAAAATCTTCATTACTAACAAGTTTAGTTGACATAACAGATATCATGAGGGTTGACTAGAACGTTCCCCATTTTAAAATAACATTTTTAGATGATGGGAGGCACATAATCATCCCTGAGATTCTTGAAGGGGACAAATGGGACCATTTCCAGAATATTTTCTGTAGTAACCTAATAAATTTTACCAGTCATGTATTTTTCCCTTCCCTCTAGTAAAATCCTATATCAATGTATTGAGATCCACAAGATTCATATAGATATTTATCCCCGTGTAATGTCCCAATTTTCCTAATGATGTTGTATTTGAGGCATTGGTGTTTTGATAGAGGTATAGCCACATTTTGGTGAAACAAAGGCCTCCTGATCTGGACATTTAAGGTTGTATCATTCTGGATGACCTGTAATTTAGAGTCAGATGTTAGGTCCCCAAATCATGTTCCATGGTTGATTTGAACAAGGGGATTTTGTTTATTTTTTCATGCCCCTGAATCATCACAGTAGAAGGAGAAAAGTAATCTTCAATGTAGCCTAACTGATGAAGTGTTTGGAATAGAAATATATTGAATATTGAGTTACTATTGATGAAATCTCATCAGATGTCAATTTCATTTAGTCTTCCCAATACATACAAGGGCCTGATATTCCATTGTATCATAACATCCTTATCTTATTTTATAAATGAGATGACCACATGAAATTCCACAATGACTATATCTACGTGGTATACCTCAGTAGTAGTGACCTTGAATTTTAACTCTTGAGGTTATAACAGGGTCTCTATATGGGATTCCAATAGATCATTTGATAAATTTTGTAGAATCTACAATTGAAAGCCTCATTGGTACTGTGACTAATTTCTTTAGGATATAAAATTTTTGAGGTAGAGGTCAGTATATTCCTATAGGGATTTTTCCCCTATTAGGTACTTTAGAGTTTGAAGTTCCTGGGGTATACAAGTCAAGTGGCTGAGTAGATGGTGAAGGTACTTTTTCTTCTTTTGGATTATGCCATCCTAGTTTTCCTATTTTGCGAGGATGTTGAGACTATTTCACCCCTTCATGTAGATGGGTCTAGAATACTCAATGTGAATGTGGGTGTGCTTCCTTTCTCCTCCCATGATCACTGAAGGTGTCTTCCTCGAGTCTCTACAACATAAACAACTTTGGCTGGGATGTGGCTGGAGGATTGGGTCCAGCCATGACAATGTATTCCCCTTCATCCTTAGTCCTTGTGGCCTCTACTTGTGCTTCCCCAATCCAGTATATGGAAATTGGGTTTATAATCTTACGAATCACTGAATAATATATCCATCATGTAAATTTAATTAATGTAAGCAAAATCAATTCTCCATTTTATGAGTATTCTTCCTAAATAGAAAATTATTTTGGTTATGTTTGGTGTGATGGTGCCTATACTCTTGGGATTGGAGGCCTACATTCTTATAGATTAAGGGTTTTATTTAGAATATGTACAGTCTCATATTCCTATACATGGGTTATTATTCTTTTATTTTTTCATTTCTTATAGGACTGGACCTTGGAGAACTGTGGTGCCAATGAAGTTTGCTGCTTCTTAGTAGAAGATATTGAGGGAAAATTGGACGGTTTAACTATTTTATAAGGATAGAATGAGTTTAATAGATTATTTTTGTGTTTATAAAATCAAAAAACGTTTCTTCTCCCTTACTCATAAATTATTTCTATTCACCTTCTTCTTTTGGAGTGGTGGTATAAATGATTTCCACTTGTGCTAATGGTTTTAATAGGTCCAATTTCTCAAAATAAAACTTCTTTAGTTGAAATTATTTAAAAAAATATTAGATTGTGTGGCCCAATTTTTAGTGAAAGTGGTACTTATTTAGGAGATCATTGAGGATAAATTTATCAAGAATCTTAGGCCCCTACAGCCCCAATAATTTTTTTTCATGGCTACTATAAATTATCCTGGAAAATTCTCATCTCAAAAGGAATAAAATTTATCCTTAAAATTTTAAAATTTTGGATCATTTGTTCTCCTTTCCCCCATCTTGATGTGGGTATTGTTTCTGATGTTATTTTTCAGGATGAGGTTTTGTGTGAGGAGGTGAAATATTTAGAGATGGAGTTGGTGTAGAGGCCAGTATCAAGATGAAGCCTATGGTTTCAACTCTACATGTTCTATTTCGCCGATCTATTGGTGTTGCTATATATTTGAATCTAGTTTTTTAAATAGAATCCTCCAACCTATATGAAATTGTGGAAATATATTGAGTCCCACCTAGATACTTTTTTGGATAAGCAGTGTTTATAATTCATCACAAAGGTTTTCAATGAAAATATCCTAAAATTCCTCATGAGTACTTTTCAAGTTCAAGGGGTAATTCTAACCCTTCCACATTATGATGAAATCTAATAATTTATTCCTTTATTATTACTTAAAATTTGAGAGTTTGAGTACTTACATCTTTTTTAGCATAGAGATGAATTTATAGAGAAACTATTTGTGAATATCTTCCCATCCTTTTCTCAATATGCCTAGTAAACGGGTATACCAAACCAAGGATGGTCCTTCTAGGTTATGAAAAACAAATCTGAGTTTGGATGCCTCTTTATGATCAATAGTTCTCATAATGGGGCCACACAATGTTATAAATTGTAACAAATGTTGTTATGGATCCCCCATTCCACTGAATGTTAGAATCACAATATTCTCAACATTTGGAAGTGGAAGAGTTTCATCCAACCATTCAGGGTAAGTATTCCTCTCAAGTTGTACTGGTGCATTCTATCCATCCATTTTTTAGTCTGGGATTCCAAAAAATCAATCATGTTTTCAAGACTAGGGGGAATGGCCGGTAGAGCGGGAACATTAATAGGGGGAGTAATGAGTTAAATAGGCTGCGGTGACACTGCATGTACTCATGGTAGGTAACTTATTTGGGATAGACTACGATGATGAATCTAAAATAGATCTAGTTTCCTACATAATGGATATAACTCTTAATATCTTACCATCATTGGGTCCAAGTATATGGGTTTTTGTTATCACATTTTGAGGGAATGTTCTGGATCTACTTTTATAATTGTGACGATCTCTCCTTGTTAATGTACTTCAGTTGTGAGAGTGATATGGGGTTTTACTTTATGAAAATAGCCAATAGGGATGTTTACTTTTAGTAATTACACATTAATATTTATCATCTCCTTCATCTCTTTCTCATATTTAGAAAATATTTTCTAAAGTGTAAGGGGTTGAAACACTTCGGGTGGTGGGTGAGATGTTTCCACACATTTACCCTTTTCCTTGATTGATAAACATATATGAGGTATTAGTGAAGGATTTTAGGGAGTCCCCAAATTCATAGAGAGACTTTTGTTTTTGGAATGCACACCTTATTCCATCATTTTCATGTGGAATGTATTTTGGATGGTAACATCCTCCTCCTATTTTTCTACTTTGGCTTTGTGTTTTGTAGCATCTTCAAGGGTGGTGATAATGATGTTCACTAATTCATGATGCCCTATAAGTGTATCAATAATTTTAGAATAACTGGAGGTTTGGTTTCCCGAGGAATATCTTCTGAATGAGTGGTAATCATTGAGAGTGGTTGAAACCCCAATAGATTTTTCTTCTTATGATCATTGTAGGGAATTATCATTCCCTTCAAGGAGCTACTTGGATCCTCTTGGTGATTGGTGATTTGAAGATAATATCCAAACATTTTCATCATATATGTCCCAAATGAGTATGATGGGTTAAAATATGGGATGAACTTGGAGGGTCCACCATGTGTCATTCTTAGGCGAGAAAAGGCCGAAATCCATTGGGGAGGATCTTGAGGTAAAATTTCCCCTAACCCTGTGGGATGGGGATACCCATGTATTGATGCAATTAAGACTAATATGAAAAACCATTTTCTTTTATGAAGCTTCATTCGAACATAATACATGTGCATTTTATGATCTACATGTGAGATACTTACATTTTAAGGCATTGTTGTTGTTTGATGATTGACCTTCCTTAATTTAGAATCTTGCTCAAACTTCATGGATGGTTAATACAAGAGTCATTTAATGGATTTCTATCATCTAACCTTATATTTTTATGATTCTTTTGGGCCAATTTCTACTAAGAATACTATCTTTCATGAATGTATCTGAATTTTGATAGCTAACTTGGAACAATGACATTACAAAATGTTATCTTCGGTGGGATTTTCTGATCAGGGAGTGAGGTGAAGTGTAACAATGCATGATTTCCCCATCCACTGATATGAACAATGGGTGGGGAATTGAAAATTATTTGATGTCACTTTTCTAACACACAAATACATATGAATTAGATACCCTCCCACTGTTTTCTAGATTTAGTGCATCGTGTAGCTAGACTGGATGTTAAGTTGATTTTACGATGAATTTATTAGATTACCATAACATGATTTGCATATCCATTTTAAGGAAAGAATTTATCCTTAAGGTGATACAAAGTTTTCCATTGGTTCAGGAAAATTTCATGAAAACACTCTTATGATAATGAATGATATATTGTATTTATCTAGTTTTTTCCTCCAAAAAATTGATTCAATCCATCTTATATGGAATATTCATCCACCAGGTTTGAACAAAGATGACATTTCCCATATTCCATATTATAAATGAAAGGTTTAGAAGGGGGAATCTTTATCACTATGTTGGAAGGAATATGTTACAAGGCTTGTTTTGAGAATGACCATTATCTTAGGCTATCTTTCAGTTGAGAAAATATAGTAGTTTCCAATGATAATACATCATGCATGATTTTCCTTATCTTCTCAAGTGACTCATGATATAAGGGAATTCTGTAAATTTATTCAGCAAACAGATTACCTTATTTTTTAAATAAAATATGACTATAGGGAGGAAATTAATAGTAATTCCATCATGGGGAGGTCTAAAACTGTGGTTTGATGTCCGGATATAGGGAGAAATCCTATGGCATATACCCCGGGGAGGACCTTCAAGGTGGACGATTGAAAATGAGTGACCTTATTTTGTTTTTATCTTTCTACTATGAGGAGGTTTTCCACAGATCTCATTAATAGATGGTATCTAATGATCGATAATTTCATGACCATAAAGGATACCTTCATGGTAAATACTATGGGGAGAACATCTAGAATTACTAGTAGAAAAGTTTTTAGGAGGCACTTTAGAACTATGACTGTTGATTATACATTTTGGTAAAAACATTAGTTGGAATCTTAGCCAACATTGAGAGATTCTTAATAGCCTCAAGAACACCATCTCTGAGTAGATAAATATTGTGTGTTTACTGTTGGATTTATGATCTACTTTGGTGATACATCTTTTTATATGTTCTCCATTGGGTGGTCAGAGTCACTTTCATTTGACATTGACTTACCTGTACATGAGTTTTCCTGAGAAACTATCATGTTGATTAGAGAATATACTGATATTATTCTAGAGTTTTAAAAGGGATATATGTCTATCATGGAGAGGCCATTTAAGTGGATTGATAATCTCTAGTTAGAAATGGTATATATTCCAAATCCTATTATCCATTTATCATAGGATTCTACTGATGAACCTCCAATATGGGAGTATGAATATGCATCTTCTCTTGAGTGACCATCATATTGTGTTGATAAGACACTTAAAATATGGAGGTAGGTTTTGTGTTTGAATCCAATCCAATAATAATGCAATCATTATATCCTGGAAAACTTTTAGAATATGGAAAATAATATATGTCTGTCATTCCATCATTGTGAGGATTTAAGGGGTAACCTCTACAACTAGAATGAGAATGTATTCCCATTATATGGTTAGAGCAGGGATATATCCCAACTCTGATCCTCCATTTCTTTTTAGGATATACCATAAATCATCATGTATAGGAGAAGAGATAAGGGTCACCCCTATTTTCTACTGAGGCATGCTATAATGTTTCACCGGTTATTCTGAAATAGTGTTGGTAGACATGATGCATTCGAGAAAGTGTATATCTACGATGTTTTTTTGGTGGTATTCTATGGCGGGAATATGAATGTGATACTATTTCCAATTTATTTATTACGAGATTTCTTGGGTTCTTGGGTTTTAGTGACTTGTTCCGGGAACCTTCTATGTGGGTGCTTGGGATATTGTTGGTAGGGATTTGACGGATGTGGTGAAGGACTTATTTAGAGGTGGTCATCTTCTATGGGATGCTTGTGGTACTATGCTTGTGCTTATCCTTAGGATTAAAGAACCTTCATCATTTAAACATTACCTCCATATTAATATGTGTAACTTCTCTTATAAAGTGATTGCTAGTATTCTTAACATGGGGCTCTCTTTAAGGCTCTCAACTTGGGTTTTAAAGGAGCAGCATGGTTTCGTCTCAGGAAGGTCGATCCAAGGGGATATTGGTATGGCTCATGAATCTATAAGGGACATAAATATCAAATCCATAGGTTATAATATTATTATTAAACTCAGTATGGATAAGGCCTATTATAGGATTTAATGGAGCTCCATGATGAGAGGTCTTGTGTGCCTTGTCTTCTCCTTGTGGAATTATGACCTCCTTTTCAGATGTTTTTATTCACCTTTGTTTAGTGTTTCACTATTGGGAAAGATATGTGGTTTCATCAAATATATCCGTAGACTCAGATAAGGGGATCTACTCTCCCCCAACCTATTCATCCTCATGCAGGATACCCTAATGAGTTTCTATAAAAAAGTATTTTTGTTGGGAAGATTGGTGCTTATCGGTGTAGGAAACAGGGTTGTGCAGTATCTCATCTAATGTTTGTGGATGACACTATTTTCTTCTTTAATGGAATCAAGTGCTCAGATTATAACCTTAATGACCTCATTGGATAGTACTACATATGGAGCAGAGAAATGATCAACCTGAAAAAATGAGTATCTATCATTAGACTCACTGTTCTGATAGAAGCGTGTGACTTCTTGAGAGAACAATGGGGTTGTCTAATCACACTTTCCCAATATATTACCTTGGTTCCCCATTTTTGACCTCAATTATTTAGTTTAATCACTTTAGTAAGTTAGTGGAAAAGTTCATGGGTCAGATTCATAACTTGAACAACCAGTTTTTATCCCACGGTGGTCGTATCACCCTTATAAAAAACATCCTCTCATTTACATCAACATTACTAAATCCAAGGCTAGGGTTGTTGTTTTTACAATGGGTTTCTGGGTGATATGGTAGACTCAGAACAAAGCTTGTTTTGAAAACATGCCACACACATTTCTTAGGTTGGTTTTCATAATCAGGTGTATACTCCTTGACCTATCTAATATTTGCAATGAATGGCAGTATGCTCCTTCTCTTAGGGAATTTATAAAGGAGTGTTCTCCCTAATCTTTTCCTATCTCTTATCAAGGTTTTTTGGTTAGATATCTCCAACACAACTGGGGATTTAAACTCATCTTGGATGACTCATACATTTTGGGAATCATGCTAAGAGGTGGGGTGGTTCATGACGCCAAGGGAAATGTCATTCTTTCTTACCATGATTTATATGGATTTGGATATTCCATTCAGGCTGAGGTGAGGGAAGCCATGACTGACCTTGATCTTTACCATCATCACATCACTACTTTGGCTGCTATGGAGGTGTACACCAAGATTATTCATTCCTTCCAAACAGGATAGTGCGACATTCCTTGGAGTATCACTTATCTATCCCAAAATTCAAGGGTTATATTATTGAAAGCATGGATGTACTTTATACTTGGAGATGAGGTAACAAGGTTGTTGACTTCCTTTCATCTAAAGATACACCTTGTTCTTCTATCACCTTTTTTTTCTAATATGGGTAATTTTCCCCCTTATGGATTTGATTTAGTCGATGGGGATTCCTTAAGACCCCACTATTTTATACCTCCTTTGTTTTTCCTTTTGCGATTAGTGCCTTCCATTTCATTATTAAATAAATAAATAATGTTGTTTTTGTTGTTGATGGTTTAAATGACTTCTTTTATTGGAGAACTTATCATGCAACCTCCAAGTTATGGACAATACCATTGAGTGGGTACTCCCAGACCAGTGCATTTGACACTCGATGTTAAAGAAACTAGTTTGGAGATGGTATCCTTGGGCTAGATGAGGGCCTGACATATGATATACAAAAAAGAATAATATTGTTTCAACTTGAAGGATTCCATTTGGATTAAATATATATTTAACGTGACTATTATATAGAAAACACAAAGAAGAAAACTTTCCAAAGAAATATCATAATGACTGAATGCATGAAAAAATTATGGTCTTAAAGCATCCATGTTTGGTTACATTAATTTTAAGAGAGAAAAAGGGGCCTAACATGTGGGTGACATAGTAATTTTGGTTAATAAAAGGATCCACATTGGGTTAACCATTTTTGTTTCCAATAGAATTGCGATGCCCGATGATTGATTGTTGGGATTTTAATATGGTTGAAAAATATTTTTCATCGAGCCACCACTTTAATTCTGCATCCCATTTTAGGTGGTTTCCAATGATGTTTTTTTGTGGTACTAAAAACACCCAATGATTCACGTACCCTTAATAATTTTTGGAATTTCTTTCCCAAGGAAAGTGATCATTGAATGATTTTACTTGTAACTCTTAGGAACTCACATTGGGATTGATTATGGGTGGTTGGGCTCATCACAAAATTTTTTGGGGGATTATTTTCTACTGTGGGATTATTTTATAGATTTAATTCATAAACGTGAATATTTTATAAACCATAATATAAAACTTATCTCCCATAAAATTTTAAATCAACCACATAAACATGTAGGAGTAACCATCTGTATATATAAATGGTTCTCTATAAATGGAAACATATGAATGAATCGAAGGCTATCCAATGAGATATCCACCTATATAAATTATAGGGTCTCCATATCATTCCACTATTTACTGGGTAATTCTTTATTTAAAGGATCCTTCTTTAAATCCTCATGATTGGGGATCTGAAGTTTATTTTTATTCATAGATGATGTTATAGTGTTGATATTGGGATCGATCCGATAAGAGGGGATTTCCATACATCCTTGTAAAAGGAATCATAACCCACATAGTTCAGTTCCACTTAACAGGACACATCATACATATCAGGGTCACGTGAAAAGGAATAGACCATAATGTTTAGTGTCATGTGGTAAGGATGTCTTCGTGAAAGGTTCCTAGAAAATAATAGTGTGGGACTTATGTTAGAGAAACACTTTCTAGTTTTTCCTGTAAGAATTATGGCCTAAAAGTAATTGACTAGTCATACAAGGAATATAACCCTTTGAGGATAGCTGTCACGTGGAAGGAATATGCCAATGAGGGTGAGATAAAAGGGTCCCCTAAAAAATATGAACTTCCAGGTTGGGGCATGATATTATTGGGAATATGTCCTAATAAAGGAAATGGTTGATTTGGATTTCTAGGTTTGAACCTCATAGAGGATTCCTACGTATCCCATTGGAATGAGAATCAAACCCCATGTAGTTTGGAAGGGTTTGAGATTACACCTTCAAGAGAGACCCAAAAGGAATACTTGATCGTGATAGTGATATAATCATCACTAACCTATAATTCCACATGATTCATCCTCAATATTATAAAAATCTAGAAGTAGGAGCTATGTCACTTCACATTATCTCCATTTTCCATTGGTGGATGAGGGTGGGGTATGGAAGGGTAGGAGATGTCCTGCAAGAATGACTAGGGTCTTACTCCAGGAGAGATTCCTATATTGTTCCCCTTATGATAAGTGGAAAAGTGGGTGAGTGTGAGGCCACTACTGGAAATAATGGCATTTGCGATGGGTCATTTGTGTCGGGATCCCGTCGCTAATAGGCTTTTGCGACGGGGTCCCGTCGCAAATAGCCCGTCGTAGAAAACGGGGTCGCAACAACAATTATTTGCGACGGGCCCATCGCTAAAGGTATTATTTGCGATGGAGATTCTTCCCGTCGCAAATATTAGTCCGTATATTTTTGAAAACTTTCAAAAATCGTAATTGTGATGGGCCCGTCGCAACTACTAATTGCGATGGGCCCGTCACAATTAGTTTTTTTTTTAAATTAAAAAAAAATTAATAAATTATTTTAATCAATATAATAATAATACTATTTGCGACGGGCATTTTATCCCGTCGTAAATACTAAAAAAAATAAAAAAAATAAATTATTAATAAATTATTTTAATTAATATAATAATAATCCAATTATAAATCAAAAATAAAAAATATTAATAAATTATTTTAATTAATATAATAATAATAGAATTATAATTCAAAAATAAAAAATAATAGAATATTAATAAATTGTTTTAATTAATATAATAATATTAGAATTATAATTCATAAATAAAAAAATATATTAATAAGTTATTTTAATTAATATAAAAATAATAGAATTATATTACATTCAAATATTAAAATAATTCTAATATTACAAAAAAATATAATTAAATTATAATATTATAAAATTTTAATATATATATATAATTTAATATTATAAAATATAAATAATATTATTATTCATATTAATATTGTTATTTCAAAATATAATATTATTAATATTTTATAATGAGACAGAAACTACGAATAGAAAAAAAATTCATATTTTGATTTAACAAACTTTATAACATAAAAACAAACTCTAATCTGAATGAGGGGGGAGGGGGGGGATCTGCAGATGCTGGTAGAGGAAACTCCATCCCTAAAGCATGAGTGAGTCGACACATATACTCCATCTTCTCCTGATGCTGCTACTGCCACCGACTCATCTGCTCCTCGTACAGCTGCTGCTGGCGTCGACGCTCCTCCTCATGCTGCTGCTGCTGCTGACGCATCTGCTCCTACTCCTGTCGGAGACTCTCTATCAGTGCAGTTTGAGATCGCAACTGATCCTCATATTGTGTAGCAGAAGAAGATGCATGAGCTCCTCTCGAGCTGGACGCCGACATCACAGCACTGCCATAATAATCTCCGGGAGTCAGTCGAGAGCTGATACCAACTACCCGGCCCTTCTCGAAGGCATACTGGGTGGCCTGCATCCATGCCGCCTCATCAAACTGACGGCCAGTGGTCTGATATGATGACTCGGCCTGACTCTCAGGCCGGGTCTGTGACGCTGCGGCCTCATATGACTCCTATAGTTGCAATTTAAAATTAAAATTGTGAATATATTATATGCAGTTAATTTTTAAACTTGAAAACAAATAATACTGACCACGATGTGACGCTGACGATCACCTCTGAGCTCCCTAGTAGCAGGATCACTATACATCCTCCGATATACGTCGTACTCTATAATATCGGGGTTCTCGACAGCCTATAAGAATAAAAAATAAACTGTTAATATTTATATTTATATAAAATATTTATAAATAATGTACATACCAGATGCTGTCTATGATTACTGAAAGTACGACTCCCAGCTCGATGAGTCACCTCCTATCTCCCCTGATTCTGCCTCCCCACCGATCGTCTCCTCTGAAATGCATCACTCAACTAGTGCGCACATAATCCATCCCATACATGGGATGAAATGTACTTTGGTCAGTGTACTCTACCTAACTCGTCCAAAACTGACACTTACTTTCTTCGTGGCAGCTTTTCTTAAATTGT
Organism: Viscum album; assembly: GCA_963277665.1. Lineage (NCBI taxonomy): Eukaryota > Viridiplantae > Streptophyta > Magnoliopsida > Santalales > Viscaceae > Viscum > Viscum album. The sequence goes on along the minus strand of OY728144.1, from coordinate 330,609,457 downwards.
GCAAAAACTGACCAAAGCGATCATGCATGGCCACCTCCCATGCCTCGTGGATGGCGTCATGCATGGTATCCTCGATCGGATATCATAAACCCTACAAATAAATCAAAATATCAAGTTAGAAATAAAATAATGTTCAAAATAAAAATTATTTATTTACGTGCGTACCAACCAATGGCCGAACATGGCCTGCTACACATCAATGGGAATCTTCTCCCATGTGGTCCAAGGCTGAGAGAAATAGTTGCGCAAAATAGCGTTGCCCTGTCCGACTGCTATATGCGGAGAACTGTAAAAATAATAAACATTTATTATTGAATAGATTAATGAAATCTTAGTCAAATACACAGGTTATTACACCTCCGTGTGCGTGGATCAAACCCGAGACGTGGACGTCGCTCGGGGACGGGTTCAGGAATCATCAATCGTGCAAGACCGCGCCCCCTCCGCGTACTCCCTGGAGCACCTGCAGGCTGAGGGTCATCTGCCAGCAACTCATCCGCATCGAAAGGAAGGTCAGCATCCGCCAACTCACGAAATGTGTCGTCGTCCATCTGAAACAGAAAATGTTAATGTTGTTAGCAAATAATTGATAATTACTATTATATATACATATATATTAGTTATGATTGTATATAACTACCATGAAATTCTATCAGTGTTCATCTTCATCATCATATTCATATATGTCAATGTCATCTTCATATTCCTCCTCAACATCATCGATATCCATTCGAGTTCTAGTTGCTTCATCTCTTACCATTTCAAATTCATATGTGACATCATTAACATCATCGTCATCACCGACTCTTAAATGTGGGGTGTCGTCATCGATACTCATGTCTCTATGTAAAAGAGATTGATTTTGAGTACTCTATTAAAAAACTTCAATTCTTTGCACATCAGTGAAAGCACATTCACTTTGACTAAACTGATTGTCTCGAATTTTGATTTTTATTATACTTCAACAATCAGTCAACTCTCTTGATGTAGCACAGTACTTTGCATAATAAACTTGATGTGCTTTTTGAGCCAATAAGAATGGTTCATTTACTGCGAGAACACTTTTACCTTTAATATCGATGATTCTATGAGTCGGATGAACACACACGCCTCTCTCTGTATCCAACCACTGACATTTGAACATGGTTATATAATATTGTCCAAGATAACAGAGTTCAATGATTTCATCAAGTATGCCATAAAATTCAACTTCATTTTCTCGATGATGAGATCCTCTCAAGCTAACTCCACTGTTCATTGTTTTTTTTTTGATTCCCCATATGAATGTGTGTGAAATCGAAATCCATTCACCACATATGCATTATAAGTTTTAACAAGTTTGGAAGGTGGGTTACTCAATATACATAGTCGTTTGTCAATTTTATCATCATGTCGAGACACCTGAAAATTTGTGAAATAATTATCAATATAGTAAACTATACATTGAATGAGTTTCTAAAAGATAAAGAAATTATGTTACCAGTTTTTGAAACCACCGAGAGAAATTTTTCTGTCGGCGTTCTTCGAGTGCAGCTGCTGTAATTTGTGGAATTTGTTTCTTGATATGATTATCATACAACCTATAAAAAACAAAGTTATTTACTGTAACATAAATGATATAATAAGTGATATAAACCCTTATAGTGCAACTGATGTCATCTCTTCACAGTTGAGAAGAACATACGTATGAGCTCTGTGATGTTCATCATCCGAAAGCCAGCGTTCATAAACTCCACCAAAACCAAGCTCTGGCTAGTTGAAAACAGATAATTGATTGTTGATTTCATCAATATTCCTCTCGTTCCGTCCCATTCAGTTGTGTTTTGAAGGATATTCAGATTCAAAATAATGGGAGCAGAAAAAAGATATTTCCTCTTGCAAATGAGCTTCTGCAATAGATCCTTCAACAGATGCTTTGTTATGTACTTTTCTTTTCAATTTTTTCATGCATCTTTCAAATGGGTACATCCATCGAAACTATATTGGACCTCCACATTTGGATTCATATGGAAAATGTAACATCAAATGTTCCATTGAGTTGAAGAAAGACAGCGGAAATATTTTTTCCAATTTACATATAATTACAACAACATCTTCTTCAAGTTTTCATAGAGCATCATAATCTGTTGTAGCCGCACAAATTTCCTGAAAAAAATGAGACATGTATGTTATGGAATCCCAAATCACAGAATTCAACAGACCTCTTAATCCAATGGGTAGAAGTCTTTCCATTATAACATGACAATCACGACTTTTTAATCCAGTAATATGACCATTCTTTACACATCTACCCAAATTGGAAGCACAACCATCTGGAAGTCTCAAATCTGCAATCCACTGACAAAATAATAAACATTTTTCTTTAGACAGTGTATAATCTACTTTTGGTTTCAGAAACCTTTCTGTTCTGACATTCTCAAACAGTTCCAGTTCTGGACGCCTGCAAATTTGGGCAAGATATAAACGTGAATTTACATTGTCTTTGCTCTTTCTTGGCGTATCCAAAACTGTATGAAACAAATTATCAAAATAGTTCTTCTCAATATGCATGACATCCAACATGTGGCGGACCAACATATCAGACCAATATGGAAAATCACAAAATATGCTACGTTTACTCCAATTGTGTTCTTTCCCAAAACCAGAAATTTTTTCTTGGTTTATTGTGGGACAAAAAGTGATGGGAGGTAATGAAAATACAGCTGATTTTAACTCAAAACCTGATAGAATTTTTGGAGGTCCATTCCTTTCAATTGTTTCTTTTCTGAAATGAGATCTGTTTCTGCGAAAAAGATGATCAGCTGGTAGAAATCTGCAATGACAGTCAAAATAACAAGGTTTCTTTCCATGAATGAGCATAAATGCTTTGTTCTCTCCTATACAGTAAGGACATGATTTCTGACCATGTTTACTCCAGCCAGATAACATCCCATAAGCCGGGAAGTCACTAATTGTCCACATCAATGCTTCTCTCAGTATAAAATTCTGTTTCGTAACAACATCATATGTACTGACACCAGTAATCCACAATAAACTTAATTCATCAATCAATGGTTTCAAATAAACATCAATATTTTTCTTCGGATGTCCTGGAATTAGTAAATTCAAAAAGATATATGGCTGTTTCATCAACATCCATGGAGGTAAATTGTACGGAGTTAAAAAAACAGGCCAATATGAATATTGACTACCATAAGATCCGAATGGACAGAAACCATCAGTGGAAAGGCCCAGTCGAACATTTCTAGCTTCTAAAGCAAAGGATGGATGCACTCTATCAAAATGTTTCCATGAATCACCATTGGCTGGATGATTCAAACTTTTATCGGTTTAAATATTCGCTTTATGCCATGACATCATTGTTGATGTATTCTTAGACATGAATAAATGCTGAAGTCTGGATGTAAGCGGAAAATATCTCAACTGTTTTACAGGAATCAAACCAGACTTCCCATGTTGCCCTTATTTATATCTCAGTTGCCCACATGTGGGACAACTATCCAACGACTCATTTTCCCCAGAATATAAAATGCAGTCATTTGAACATGCATGAATCTTCTGACAAGTCCCAAATTTCGAACCAGCCTCTTACTCTCACAGTAATTTGCAGGCAAAACATTTCCTTCGGGTAACAGTTTTTTAAGCAAAGAATATATCTGGTCAAAACAGGTGTTTGACATTCCGTTATCTGATTTGATAGCCATAAATTTTGTAACTGCTTCTAATTTGCTCATCTTACAGCCAGGATATAATGCATCCTCAGCAGACCTCAACAACTCATAAAATTCAGACGGTGCCAACTCAGGATTTGAATCTATATCAGCCGGAGTTTCTGTATGTTGAACAAATGAACCTGCAACATCATGTACTAAATCTTAAAACTGGGATGGATCCGGAATCAAGTTGGTATCACCTACTCTGGAACTGCATTCACCGTGTTGATACCAAAAAACATAATCTGGTTGAAAACCAAAACGCAAGAGATGTCCCCCCATTTTGTCAAACGTGTCAAACGTTCTCAATGCACATTTTCTACAAGGGAATTTTATTTTTCCTTCTGAAACAAATTCTGGATTTGATACCGGAAATGATAAAAAAAGTCTCCACACCCTCTATATATACTGGATTTAAACCAGAACCGTTTGGATTTCTACGTTGATTTATCCATATGCGGTCATCTAATAATGATTGTTGACGACCTCGTTGTTCCATATTTTTCTATAAAATATAAAAGCATTACTGGTTTTGAATAATTTGTTAGAAAAAAACACTCAAGCAAAGATTGAATATGTTGAGAATAAAGCAAAACATGTTACAAATATTGATAATTTTAATATTATATTGATTTTTTATTATTTTAATAATACTAATATAATTTTTTCATAAATATTAATTATATAATAATAACATTATTACATTATTAGTATATTTTATTATTAATATTAAAATAATATAATTTTCTATTTTATATACAATTCTCTTTTCATCTCTGTGTTTAACATTCTGTCTCCACATGTAATATTCGCATTCAATTTCACCTCTCCATTGGCGAGTAGGTTGATAATTTTGAAAAAGAATGCAAATATTACATGTGGAGACAGAAAACACACAGATGAAAAGGGAATTGTATATAATATAGAAAATTATATTATTTTAATATTAATAATAAAATATACAAATAATGTACTAATGTTATTATTCCTAAATATAGGTAATTATTTCAAATTATTGGTAATTATTCCAAATTATTGGTAATTATTCCTAATTATTGGTAATTATTCCAAATTATTGGTAATTATTTCTAATTATTGGTAAATATTGATAATTATTGGTAAATATTGGTAATTATTGCTAATTATTACCAATTATTGGTAATTATTACTAATTATTGGTAATTATTACTAATTATTGGTAATTATTACTAATTATTGGTAATTATTACTAATTATTGGTAATTATTACTAATTATTGGTAATTATTGCTAATTATTGGTAATTATTGCTAATTATTGGTAATTATTGCTAATTATTGGTAATTATTGCTAATTATTACTAATTATTGGTAATTATTGGTAATTATTACTAATTATTGGTAATTATTACTAATTATTGGTAATTATTACTAATTATTGGTAATCATTGGTAATTATTACTAATTATTGGTAATTATTGCTAATTATTTGTAATTATTGCTAATTATTGGTAATTATTGCTAATTATTGGTAATTATTTCTAATTATTACTAATTATTGGTAATTATTGGCAATTATTACTAATTATTGGTAATTATTACTAATTATTGGTAATTATTGGTAATTATTACTAATTATTGGTAATTATTACTAATTATTGTTAATTATTACTAATTATTGGTAATTATTACTAATTATTGGTAATTATTACTAATTATTGGTAATTATTACTAATTATTGGTAATTATTGGTAATTATTCCTAATTATTACTAATTATTGGTAATTATTACTAATTATTGGTAATTATTACTAATTATTGGTAATTATTACTAATTATTGGTAATTATTACTAATTATTGGTAATTATTACTAATTATTGGTAATTATTGGTAATTATTACTAATTATTGGTAATTATTACTAATTATTGATAATTATTACTAATTATTGGTAATTATTACTAATTATTGGAAATTATTACTAATTATTGGTAATTATTACTAATTATTGGTAATTATTACTAATTATTGGTAATTATTACTAATTATTACTAATTATTGGTAATTATTACTAATTATTGGTAATTATTACTAATTATTGGTAATTATTACTAATTATTGGTAATTATTACTAATTATTGGTAATTATTACTAATTATTGGTAATTATTGGTAATTAATACTAATTATTGGTAATTATTACTAATTATTGGTAATTATTACTAATTATTGTTAATTATTGGTAATTATAACTAATTATTGGTAATTATTACTAATTATTGGTAATTATTACTAATTATTGGTAATTATTACTAATTATTGGTAATTATTACTAATTATTGGTAATTATTACGAATTATTTGTAATTATTACTAATTATTGGTAATTATTACTAATTATTGGTAATTATTGGTAATTATTACTAATTATTGGTAATTATTACTAATTATTGGTAATTATTACTAATTATTGGTAATTATTACGAATTATTACTAATTATTACTAATTATTACTAATTATTGGTAATTATTACTAATTATTACTAATTATTGGTTATTATTATTAATTATTTTGAATTATTACTAATTATTTGTAATTATTACTAATTATTACCAATTATTACTAATTATTGGTAATTATTTGTAATTATTGGTAATTATTACTAATTATGGCTAATTATTGGTAATTATTACTAATTATGGATAATTATTGGTAATTATTTGTAATTATTACTAATTATTGGTAATTATTTGTAATTGTGACTAATTATTGGTAAATATTACTAATTATTGCTAATTATTACTAATTATTCCTAATTATTGGTAATTATTACTTATTATTACTAATTATTGGTAATTATTGTTAATTATTAGTAATTATTACTAATTATGGATAATTATTGGTAATTATTAATAATTATTGGTAATTATTTGTAATTATTACTAATTATTGTTAATTATTACTAATTATTGCTAATTATTGGTAATTATTATTAATTATTACTAATTATTGGTAATTATTTTTAATTATTACTAATTATTCCTAATTATTGGTAATTATTACTCATTATTACTATTTAGTACTAAATATTTGTAATTATTACTAATTATTACTAAATATTGGTAATTATTACTAATTATTACGAATTGTTGCTAATTATTGGTAATTATTGAAAATTAATACTAATTATTGGTAATTATTGAAAATTATTACTAATTATTGGTAATTATTACTAATTATTAGTAATTATTACTAATTATTACTAATTATTGGTAATTATTGTTAATTATTACTAATTATTCCTAATTATTGGTATTTATTACTAATTATTAGTATTTATTCTTAATTATTGGTAATTATTACTAATTATTCCTAATTACCATTAACTATGAACAATAAATACTAATAATTTAAATTTATTAAGTAACAAAACAATCTAACCATAATTAAATTAAAACTAATTAAGAATAATTGAAACTAATAAAAAATTTAAAATAAATATTAAATTAAAATGAACATAAATACCTTTAAAATTGATCTGAGGTTGATCTCTGATCGTTGTTGAAAACTTCAATATCAACTCCGGAAAAAAAATTAAACTTAAGAAACGTTGAACTCTAAAAATAGAGTTTTGAGAGAAGTAGAAGATGTAGTTTGAGAATGAATGAAAAAAAACGGATGGGGGGTATTTATAGGTTAGATTATTTGCGACGGGATACTCGTCGCAAATACCTTAGCCCGCATTTATTACGGTCAACGGTTAAATAGTTAGTTGCGACGGGTCCCGTCGCAAATAATAACCTGCCGACATACTATTCGCGACGGGGGGTATATTCTCGTCGCAAATATCTTTTACTGCCGCCTGTTATTTGCGACGGGCGGTAACTGTCCGTCGCAAATAACTTTCCCGCGATTTGGCGCGCAAAGCGCGCCAGTCCTTTTGTGACGGGGGAATTCCCCCGTCGCAAATAAGTTTCTAACGGGGCTATTTGCGACGGGATTTATCCCCGTCGCAAATATCCCGTCGCAAATACCCATTTTTCTCGTAGTGGGCTAAGGAAGAGAAGGGGGGATTTTAATCTAATTCAATTCACATTTTGGGGAACATAAGTCCCCACCAATCCCGAGCGATCATCCACTACAATCCCCAAGGATAAGATCCTTCTTACCTTGAGAATGCATGTATTCGAACATTCTGAGCATCCCAACTACTAGGGAGGTTAAATACTAGACTTACTTTACTATGGTAAGGCAAGATGAGACTGGCGACACACTAGTGTGTCTTATCTATTGGATAAATGAATCTGGCAGCTGTTAGGAGGTCTCAATGATGGAATTCCCAGGTTTTGTTATGGGGAATATGAATTCATTTAGACAGATCATCAACGGGACAATATGGGCCCAAAAAATATGAAAAAAGAGGGAAGTTGGACCATAAGGGAAAAATAACCTATGGAAACCGAAATTTACATACTTATCTTTGCTATGCAGGGTGGGGGATTGAAAATGATGTTCTTCCATAATGGGGGACTTGTTCGGAGTGGTCTTCTTTCACATGTGCACGGGTATTTCCTTTACAAATGGACTTTTCTAAATGATCCCTTTGTGAGTATCACTTTTTATTTTTTCTCTGGTATATGTTAAGAGAATTATCTACCAAATTCTTCTCTGGTCTTCTTTATTTTCTATATGTCCATTTCGTGTTCATCCTTCTCTTCTTCAAGGACCAGGTATTTATATGGAACTCTAAATAACTGTTTTCTAGGAATACCTAATTGGATACATATTATTCTTTGAGAAACATAGTGGAGTAATAAAATCATTAACCACCATTAATATTGGTTTACATGGTGCATTTTTTCACCACGTCATTCCACAAAGTGAGAAGTCATTTTCAGCGGTTGTGAAAAGGATTCCTCACACCACAAATGAATGGAAATATTTTTCTGGGGAATGATATCACCACATTCCTCTGAAAATGGAAAAATCATCTAGGGGTAGAATTCCTAACTCATTACATTAATGGAAATAATTTTCTATTGGGGGGGGGGGTTAAATTCATGACTCATTACATGAATAAAAAATCATTTACGAGGGGGGGTGGGGTAAAATTCATGACATAGTAAATGAATAAATTATTTTGAGGTGGGGGGGGGGTTAAAATTACTACCTCTCCCCAAATATTACTTTCTCTTTTGTGAATGTCATGTGGAGAGGTTTTCCCACATAACATGTGCACTATCCAGAATGGATCTGTTACTTTGTGGTTATACGTACTTTACCGATTTTAAATAAAATAATAGATTTATAAATTTAATATGGATTTAACAAATCTATTATAGCTTCATTATATTCATGGATAATGTTTCTGGGACCAACACATCTTTTCATTAACATTGATTCATTATCATCATCATTTTAGGTGTGGACTAATTCATTTTACATGTATATTTTGATTCCAAAGTTATGGAAATTTAATATTAGTCATGGCTCCATAATATCCTAAATGATAATTATTATATAAATATTATATATATATATATATTCATCATATAAATAATAGTAATCATCCATGGAAGGAGGACTTGAAAAAATAGTCACATCATTTTGTGGAGGTGGTAGTCTACACGTACGCATGAGTGAAATTATCATTTTTAATAAGTAGAAGCGTAAGAAGGTAAATGATATCTTATATAAATAGAATTATAATTTTTCCATAAATCGCATACATATTCATTAGTTTTTTCTTTATAACCATCCAGGTAATGTGGTGATGAAAATCAAATTACACTGCTATGTGGAGGCAGTAGGCCATACAAACACACGAGCAATGTTTTTGTTTTCCATAAGATGGAAAGGAGGATAAAAATGGTTTTACCATAGTAATAATAATATAATAATATATTAATTATACTTGATTCATTATTTTAAGATGGATATAATATATTTAAAGGAAGTAGAAGAAGAAATAAACTCTAAAAGAGACTCTAATGACTGTTATCTCTTCTTTGAGAGACATCCTTTAACTTAAATAGTAATCCTTATTAGGAGAATATTAGGATGAGAAATAAATATAGAGAATGAGGGGGATGAATCTTGGAATTTATTAGGATAGGTACTATCTGATATAGAGTTCTCAATTTTTTTAATAATGTAGAAGAGGAGGTTTAATTTTATAATTGAGGGAAAGGGCACAATTAGAATTGCTTAAAAGTTTTAAATATAATATTTATCATATTAATTTAAAGTGGAACCAAATAGACACGATTTATAATGCATCACATGGAACGGTTTAAATCTACTAAATAAATACTATTTACACATGTTTAAATTTCATTTTAATCCTTATCTTTTGGTTTAACCCCCTCGTTAACCCTTTTAAACCTTTACCATGGTAACACATTTTTTAGACTTTAAGTGAAATAAATTTAATTATAAGGTTAAAAGTTAAAAAATGGAACATTAATTAAAATTTAAACCATTTCTCATTCGACATTCCCAATTTCAAGTCTTTTTTTTCTATTTTAAAATCTTTTAATAAAATATTATTTTAAAAAAATATCATTAGTCATTTGTGGGACTCTTCATTTACTCGGACTTCAAAGACATCAAGACAACAATATAATTATAATATAAACAAATTTAACACATATATAATTGTTAATTACTTATTAAATTATTATAATTCCATAATTCATCCAAAAAATAATAACTTGTTGTTTTAAAATCACTCACCTTGATTTCTCAACTACTCTCAAAAGCACCGTATCGACATTGCATAAGCATTTAATGTAATTATATCATCACAAAAAAATGAAAAATAATTTATGCTATCAAAATTATATATTTATGTTTGGAATTATCTTTAATATTCAATCATAAATTCTTTTTCTCACTATGAAAGCATAAAAGAGAAATTAAAATGAAAATGTGACATTTTGTATTGGTCCATTTATTAAAATACTATATATGTTATAATCAAAGGAAAGTGGAATGTAATTTAATCATTAACACATATAGGAAGGTTTTCGTTTAATAAAACTCATCCAATATGATAAATAAATGTTTTTGGGAGTTTTTTATTTTTTATATCATAATTTTACCCTTGTTTTACCTATTTTACCCTTGTTGTATTGACAACATTTTTAGCTAGGTTACTATTTGTTATTAACTAAAAATTTGAAATATTTTCAGAATTTTTACATTTTAATTCCAAATATTAAATCCATTTCATCAGATTCAATTCATGTAAGTGGAATAAATTACTATTAAAATAATCCCACAAAACAGGATGAAACATAATTATCCAGAAAAATATATTTTTAAGTATAATTATTTTTCACATAAAAACTAAGAGTAGTGTTGATTTAAATAAAATTTATGGGATTTTTTTTAATAAACATCATTTAATTAAATTTTAAAACCTATTGAAAAATTTTGATTTATAAAATACTTTAAAAAAGAGACAATTTTCTATAAAATTAGCATTTTTCACTATCCACTGAAAAATCAATCTTTTCAAAAAGATAAAAAAAATTCAACCAAAGATTATTATTTTTATATTGATTTCAAATATGATAATTTTTTTATATAAAATATCTATAAGTTTTAGAAATTAATTATAACATCCTCCCAAAAAATTAACAAATGCCATTTCTAAATAAAACAAATTTTTGAAGCATAAAATGACTACTAAAAATTGGGTTCTTATTTTCTAACCATTAATAAATAAATTTATATTTAGTATAAAATTTATATTTATATTTCAAAATATATTTAATACTATTCATACCCTACAATTCAATGTCAAAGTTATAATAGTCATATTTAAATAAAAATATTTCATGGTTGTAAAAGATCAGTGTTTTGTGTCTTATTCACTATTAAACCTTATTTTCTTTTAAAATAAAAAGGTATTACAAAAATTATTTATATGCCCAATTGTTTCTAGGTCTGTAATAAATTTACAAGAACATCCAATTGGTGGGTAAAACATATAATGATACTATAATGACTCTAGATCAGGTTTATTAAACTTGTAAAGTTACTATAATGCTAGGAATATATATTAAGGCATTCATGATTCGAGTATGGTTGTATGAGTTGAATACATTCCTTTCAAATATAACATTCTATTTCATAATTACCATAATTGTGATCCTTCCATGAAGACATTGATTTCATGTAAAGGAATTCATATGTATTCATAGTGCTACTATTTCACTCATCCTCAATTGGAATCCATAGAGAATCTCTTCTTAAAATGGGAGTAGGTTACCTTGCTGTAGAATTTACATGTGGAGTTATTGGGTATCAATATTCATATGGTATACTCTGAGAGTTTTTTTAGATGATTGGTTTCATTAAATTTCTCCATCCTACGAGCAAGGTAAATTCCATAAACCAATGTTCACGATAGGGTGTTGATCTATATGGGAGACATGTAATGATATAAAGAATAATGGTTGTCATAGAGTTTTTTAATTCCTAAAACTAAATATGTTTTCTATAATTCATGATATGAATCATCTCTTAGGTTTTTCTAATATATGGGACCTGTTGTTTGATTATCTATTCCATAGGATCTGGTTGTTTACAATAGTTTGGGTCATTGGGTTTGATGGATTCCTTCTACCCCTTTCTTGAAACTCAACACAAATGGTTATTGTTCCAATAAAACAAAGATTAGTGGGGGAATCATTATATATGTTCATGGATCAATGATCATATACTTCATTTATTTTAATAATAATAGAAATAATCAGGAAGTGGAAACCTCAAACCTTCATAGTGGTATCACCATTATAATGTTGAAGGATCTATCCTTTTATTTCATTAGAGATGACTCTACTTCTCCTTATTATGTACCTAAAATAATGTTAATTAAATCAATAGTATATTGAAAATATTTTTAGAGTTTTTAGGAGGCTAATAAATCTGATTGAAATGTTATAGACCACCTATAATGTGGGTAATAAGGTTTCTGAATTTATAGTCTCAAAAGAATAGGATCTTCCCCTTTTCGTGATTTACTCTTATATAGGATCATCTCCCATTGATTTGTAAAGATGTCATTAGTGGGGATTCCATTATTCTCCATCACTATAGACCTCTGTAGAATTTCTCAATTTTTATGTTTCTTTGAAATTAATAAAGAATTATTTTTCTCCAAATAGTATCATGGGAAAATAAGGTTTGTATAATATAATCATACACAAAACATTAAACTTTATTTGATAATTTTATAATAAACCTCATATTAACATTCATATTATATTGAGTACATGTAATCACTTAAGTACATATATCAAGTAAAGGGTGATCTAATATCCCGTCAAGGGGAGGAATAATTAGAAAGAAACATAAAAATGAATAAATAAGGTAAATATATGTCAATAAAATTCATCATTATATCATATGCGAGGGATCATAATAATAATCATTAATGAATCATTTAAAAGAGGCATGGAATTTGACATATTCTAAATAATGAAATAATATAACATTATGATCAAATCCCACACATAAGTTGTGAATAAATATTGCCACATATGTTGGAGTTGGTGCTCTAAAACCAATACTTTGTACTTTAATTTACTTGTGTTTTCAAATTTTTGAATATTAATAAATATCTTATCACTTGATGATTTTTCTTTTACATGAAATTTAATGAGATAATGTACTTATAGTATCTGTCCCATCTAAAGGTCATATCAATTCCCTACTGTGATAATAACATTGATGTCCAATGATGATATTCATAAATACATATTCTATAACTGGATGAAATCATTTTACTAGAAACAGATGGTATTAGACATTAGGAATGGGTCTTATAAGACATTGATACTTCTTATCATCAAGTTCTCCCTTGGTAGTCTAAAAGAGAGGAGGTTAACTCACCTGAATGAATTCCATATATTTTTTGTTTCATTGGATATTCTGATATGGAAACATGTGTATTGGTCCATATAATTGATAATAATAAAAATGAATAACATGAGTTTTTTTTTACTTTGATGTATTGATGAAAACCATAATGTCATATGATCACATTGAGGAAGGATATGTTGGGTGTTTCATGAGTGACATGTCATTAATGAATATGTCAATAAATGATTTCTCTATTCTGAGTTAATGGTAGTATATATATCTGGCCATTTTATGGATATTAAATTGTATGTCTATTCGCATGAACTTTGGGGGTTATTAATGTGTTTATTTTTAGAAAAAAAAATAAAGATATATCAAGTATATATGTTGATGAATCATGCAATGAAATGTACTTGATGAGGTATTGATAAAAAGGGATTATATTACATAGTAAATGTTCAAAGGAGGTAGTGGTGGCTATGAAGTGTCATTATCTCTTTAGGGGCCATGATATTTTTCTAGATACCACTCTCGGTCTGTGGGTTTTAATAACTCTTATCAATATTAAGTCCTATAGAGTCAAATAATGTTTATCCCTAAGTTTCACCAATTTAGATGGATCTGAGTTCAATAAGAGGTGGGCTTGATGTGATGGGACCGATAGATGTCCAACTAAACAATCCAAATTAATTTAATTCAATTATATTATTATAGTTTATAATAATGAGAGTTAAATTTATTTCTCAAGAATACAATAGTTATATAATTATAAAAAGTAAAAATGAGAAATTATTATTTTCCAAATGAACATGACATGTTCTTAGATTGTTAAATAATTATGGGTGTAACGAGCTATGTTAATGTCTCATGGTTTATCATGTAAAATATTATAAGGTCACTTGTGAGTAGTGAAATATTTATGATATGTATGAAATTCTTACTTGGTTATTCATATCATTTTAGTCCAGTATAAGTATCCTAGATTATCCAAGGAATTAAAAGAATGTTTTAAAAGTTAAATATAACTCTTTATATTTATTTTTGAGTTATGAATAATAGAGGTTTCCATTTAAATGAATTTGGAGTTCTCCCTCTCCTCTTCTCCATTATTTCAGGATTCTAGAGAGAGAATGATAAATAATGGATTGATCCATGTTTTGGGATTGATCAGGTGATCTTTTAGTGATCATATAAGCACGATAAAGAAATTAATTTTCCATCAAAGCACCCAATAATCAAAGCGTAATGTTCATGGAACTTTTGTATACATGAGGAAGATTTAAATGGCAGTAATTTTAGTGTCTTAAACATATGAATATCATGATAAAAGATGATAACATAAGGATCACTCCATTCCACCAAGTTACCATTTTGATATTGGTTTCATACATAAATTGGATTTCATGAGATCACTAACTTGAATCTAGATTCACTATACTAAAAAAACTTATTTATGAATGATTCAATATTATAAAGTAAAAAATATTACTATTTTTATGCATCATCCATGTATATAGTTCCTTTGATGGAATCATATCTTATCTTCCTACACGTAAGTGTGTGATGCACATTGTCGCTATTGTTTTCTATTTTGGGGATATATCACTGACACCAATCCCAGTAGTGATCCATGATGAAAACATCCCTTCCCAGCTAATATATATATATATATATATATATATATATATTAATGTAGTTTAAATTTTATTTTTGATTTATAAAACCAAATATATCTTCAGATGATCATTTCTTGGTTGTTTGAACTCAGATCGATGTTCCACTTTTTGAGTTGGGAATATATTAAAGCCCTATATCCGAATTATTGAAATTTTAATTAAACATTTGAATTAATAATTACATGATCCACCTCATACAAATGAAGGAATCAGTTACACAGTGGAATCATGACAATAATAATATGTTCAATTTTTAATATTGAAACACGCATTAATTTATTTCTTCAATAATATAGTGCATCATGGAGCACCACCATACTACCCATACATACACCACATGGGGCACATGATTTTTGTTTGAGTTGGAACAGATCTGAGTCACTCTACCCATGTCAGACTGAGTCGAACTAGACATGACTTGACCAACCCAACCAGGACCACTAAGGCATTTGTTATACTTCAGGAACCCATTTCAGGTCCAAAATGACTAATAAAGATTCAAAAAGAATACTAAAATTTAATTTGAATGTATATAATTTATTTATAATTTTCAAGATCCATGAGACTTGATAATAATTAATTTTAGTTCTACCTTAAATCAATAAATAATCCTGAAAGTTTTTTGAATCTTTAATTTTTATTGTGAAATGTTATAGCTTGTTGACTTGTCATGAGTTGAGATTGACCCATGCATGTATAATTATTTGTTTATTTAATTAATTATTACATTTTAATTTTAATATTTAATGATTGTTAACTATTTTGATGATCAGTGAATCATCCATTCAACTTTAAATGTAAAAAGGCTTGTGTGTCCACATTTCGGATATGAAATATATTTCCCATATATTGAGTTCAACTCACCTTTATGTGAGTCTACATTATAAATATTATTGGTTGTCTTGATGATGTTGTTTGAGTAGAGATCCAATATGAAACCAAACAATTAAAATGAATGGGAGTTTTAAATTTGTTGTAATACATGTTGGGATATGTCTCAAGGTAGTCCATTAAGTCCTGAAATGATCTATTATCAACTCGATAGATCATCCAATAAGAGAACTCATGATTCTGTCATTATTTATTGATTTTTCCTGTATGTTTAATTATATGAATTTATAGTTTAAATATGATCATATTGAATAAATCACAAGCATGTGAAAATAAAACTGAAAACCACATGATGAATGTTTCTATTTACACATCATTAAACATGTGAGTCTAATTATATAGTTATACGTAAGGAAAATAGAATTCAATTTTAATTTTCAAGTGAAATAAATTGATCAAATTTTACTTATTTTATTAAAAAGTGGTTAATTAATGATGTAAACTCTATATAATATTAAAAACCTTGTGTAATTTTAAACTAATAAACATTTATATATAAGTGATAAAATCAGTCAGATAAAATGTTGATTTTGTATAGCCTTCCTTTACATGATATTGAATGAATCCATATATCAAAGTTTTTGTTATGGCCCTCATTCAGACACATTAATTTATCACGGTGTACATATAGATTTTTTTGGATGATTTAACCTAGTTTAAAAAAGTTTTGATTACCTTTTCATGACTTGGTGAAACAAGTAGGCTAGTTTTGTGGAAATATAAGTCTTGGATTTCAAGACTGGGGGGTTTTTTCAACCAATCAAGGAGTTATGAGTTATTGTATATGAGAACCTACCTACCAAGATGCGTTCATTTAATTTTTATGGGTCCCTCTTCTAGGTTATGAGAAGGAAAATATAAGTCCTTACCACTAGAAAATCCATGTGATAGGATATTATAAATCTAGTAGTGAGCAATTTTGGTATATGATAAAATAATGGGTGATTAATAATTTTTTATCATGTGAGGTTTTAGGTTAGTGAATAAGGGAAATCATTATTCTAGAAACATTTAAATGATGGAATAGATATCTAGTAGATAATGCCTTCATAAATGAACTGTTAGATCTAAATATTGAATGAGGATATTGATTCATATAGAATGTTGTCCCAAACCTATGATCTTAATTAGGAGAAGGCAATAAAATAGGGTTCTGAGATATCCAAATTACTTTTCACATGAAATCCCCAAGAGTGTTCAATATCTATACCTCATGTACTAAAGATTATTAGTTATGTTGATAGTTTGGAAATGTTTGGTTTAAAGCTACTTTATGAATTGCACAATGATCTCATTCTTTCCTCACTACATTAGCTCTTTTCTAGTTTTATTGTAAATTATAATATTAGAAGTATTGAAAAGACACTCCAAGAACTATTCACCTTGAATCACCAAGAACATAAGGTCCTAAAGTGTGAAAACCCAATATTACTTATAGTAAGTATGAGGAAGGGAAAGATAAAGGGACTATAGACCAGTTTTAATTCTAAGGCCCCTTCCACCACATATGAAAAAAGGGAAGATTAAAATATAAGATAAGGAATAATATGAATAAATTTTTTTCATAGAAATAAGGGAGACTGGAAGATGAATTTCACCTTATAAAATAATACAATGGAGGCTTCGAGTGTGTATTTTATTTAGCACAAACTTTCCATTTCTAAAATTTATGTATTAAATAAATCTTGTGCAACTCACATCTATATCCAAAAATGAAAACATAGTAGATTCCTGCAGGTTTTCATTGGAAAGTTATATCTTTGAGCTAGAAATTGAGAAAGATTATATACCTTGGATATAGGATATTTCTTTCTTATTATGAAAATTGGAATGTTTTTAGGTTTTGAAATTTTTTTATTACTTTCCTTGTGTTACTAAAACAATATTTCCTTATCATGTTTAGAAATGGATGGATTTTTATTCATGTTTGGGAATAAAAGAGTATAATTTTTCAATGATAGAATTTGTTATGGTATGTGGTATAACTCACCTTAATAATAGTCTCTATGTTCTTAAATATAAATAATAAGTATTTAAAATTGAGAATGAATCATGTTCACATGACACATATCACGCCCAATTGTGGAATCATCTCAGTCATGTAAATGAGTATCATCTAACAAATCTCTATGAATATGGTTATTAAAATTATTTTGAACTAAAACCAATTGAAAAATGAATCACTTGTTTACATGGTAAAATGAATTGAACCTCCCTATGGTTGTGTTTTTCAATGCTTTAACCAAGAATCTTTTTCATGTTGGATCTACATTCTTGGACAAGGCATGACCCTTATGGTCCTGTATTCCAACATTCCAAAGGTGGGTTACCCCCACCAAAAGAAGTGATGGTGTCATATACTTTATAAAAATGAGATGATAATATATCATACCTTTGTTCCTTATATTAATCCATAGAGATCATTTACCAATACAGGTCTCCCTCATATATTTAAGATATACACCTAATTTTTATTTTTGATGGAATATTCAGGTGGAAATTGGTTTATTTCTTTACTCGCTACCTTACCAGGGTGAAGACCTTCAGTTGAATAGAATAAGAAAATATAATTTTCCAAACATCTTTGGGTACGTTGTGAATTTTTAAATATATTACTTCTAATGGGTATGAAAGAACCATCTATTTATCACATAGAGCATATTAGGTTCAAGACTCAGGGCATAATCTACTCATCACCCAAGGAAACTTATTCTCCTTGAATAAGGCATCCAAGGTTCATTTCCTAGGGAAGTATTTTATTATCCCAATATACTACTCTACTTTGTCAGATGTGGCATCCTATGATCACCATAGAAAGAAACTTTGGATCACCACCTAAATCTTCCTTGGTTCATCTATAGATCCATGAAATGCTCATCACAAAAGGTAATTATATTAGTATCATCACCCAAGGGTGGAATGAAGAGATCCCATACTCATCACAAAGGCTTCTTATGGTCATCACATAAGGAATTCCATGCTCCTCACATGAGGTAATTAATATAGGATAATAGCATAAAGAAATGGTAGAGAGATCCTATACTTTTCCATGGGCTTCTTATTCTCATAACATATGGCATCTCATGCTCACCACACAAGGAAGAATCTTCGTCTCATCACTTAAGTAGAGGGTTAAGAGATCCTATTCTCATCACATTGGCTTCTTAAGGATGTCACTTAAGGAACCCTATGATCATAACCCAGGGCTAGATTTATAATATATCATGGGTTCCAAATACACTATTTATATTATGGTGGGTCATAGGTTTAACGTCAATTGGGGGTGCTAACACATATACTCTTCATGTATGGAATAATCACCGGTTTAAAGTCCTGTGGTGATGGTACCATACACGATGATCATGTATGGGCTGATCAAAGGTTTAGATTTTAGTGGGGATGATAATATATAGGCTCATTATGTATGGTTCAATCATAGGTTAACCCATTATGGTAAGAACAAAGTCATGTGGGGACTTTGGGATAGTATTTTAAGAGGTTTTATGTACCATATAATGATGAAGAGGATTCATAGATATAACATAATGAGGGGGATATAGAATTGTGGTAGTGGTGAGACTAAAACTGAAAGGGGATTTATACATAGCATACTAAAAAAGGGGATCCAAACTCACTTAGTTTAAGGGGAATAGTTTAAGGTTGTATGGTAGGACTAGAACACGTAGTTTATCATGTTATGGTAATAATGCTTGTTCTATAAATGGATCTAAAATAAGGGAATGTTTATGTATTTTTCATTGGGACTCCCATGATATGGGGGAATCATCTCATGTTTTTCATATGCAGTTTCCCATAATTTTCTCATAGAGTATCTTTGGATCATAATGTCATCAATCCTATGTAATTTGTATAGTGTTGGATCTATATTAATATCATGTGCTGAGGATATTAGTTGAAGTATAACATATTGCAATGAGGAAAGATCATGCTATGAAAGGGGAAACAATGAAATACGAATGGGGATTATGAATTGACCTTCTTGAGAGAATACATTATATGTTGGCTGAACCACAAGTAGTTTACTTTAATTATTCCAAGACTAGAGCTTATACCTAATTGTATGCCTTGGTGATGCTTAGGAATTGGAAGATCATGAGTGGGATTATGCACAAGATTTTCTAATCAGGTCCTACTAGGGAGCATAAAGGATATATATATGGGGGATAAAGCATTTGGATACCTGATTTAGGTTTATTTTATGCTCACCACATGAGGCATCTTATACTCATCAAATAAGTAATCTTATGCTCATCACAAGTGGAATATTGTGTTCTTTCACCCAAGGAATACCACACTCTTCATATAGGGGTGACATTAAATGATAGAATGGGGATTAAATAGTGGTGCTTCCCATAGAGGAGACATGTTTTTAGTTATACTATTAGCGATAGAGTGAATTAATCCAAATTAGTTTGATGTGGGGCCCCTTTAACATCAAATTTAGTGAATGATTATTGTATGGAAGGAGGAATGATTTTGTTTTGGATAACATTGTTTCATGAAAATTTGGAGTTGTGTAAAAAAGTGTTGCATGAGGTTTGGACTACCAAAATAATTTTGGATTTGTTAAAACTATTTCATGAAGTATTAGATTTACATGAGGTATGGACTTTGAAGATGAATTTTTATAAAACTTTTTCCCAAAATTGAGTTTTTTTGAAAGTTTATACTATGAGTTAAAGGGGTTTAGGTGCGTTATACTTATATGAAAATGTTTTTGGAAAAAGTAAGGAAACAAGAGGAATCCCAGGGAATAAGTTTTCACAAGATTTTAGTTTCATTAAAACAAGAGTTCATATAATGTTTGAAACTTTTGTGAAACTATCTTCTCTTTGGAGATGGTTACATGAAATCATCTCAAGTAGAAAATAATACATTGAAGGAGTGAGTTAATTCAAACATGTTTGGGATTTTGGGGTTTCATGATACGTACACATCCAAGTTGAAAAAGCTAAAATACATGGCTCTAGAATCCCAAAGGTCCCATAAAAATGGGGAGTGCAGGGGTATACATTAGCCCTAAGAATGTGGTGGGTGGCCATTTGCATAAATTTTTCAAGTTTTTGAAAGTCTATAATGTTTATGAAACCTAGAAAAGTTTATGTAAGATGATAGTTTCATAGTACTATGAATTCATTTTGTACGACTTTGTTCATGTGTGTATGGTGAAGTTGTAAAAAAATATAAGAATTTGTTTTGATTACTCTGATTTATGAAAAAATCTTTACTTTTCTCCAAAAATTATTCTATTGACCATTGTTCATAACTCCGACTTTGAATGACCGTGAAATTTTATCTTTATGTTCATTTGGGATCCACGACTAGTCAAACTGAAGACTTACAAATTATATACAACTATAGATACATTTTAAACCTATATAAGGTGCTTTACATGGACTACAAGTTCCCAAATTTTCCTAAAAAACTATTTTTCTACATAGAGACCCTCCAAATTCAACTTTGAACATAAAAAACAAGGACACCCTCAAAAATTTATTATGGTGAAGTATGTGAAGGGATTGGAGGATCATATTCTCCAAAAATTGGTAAAATCATAATATTTTCTATGAACTTCACTACATCTCAATAATTTTAATGAAATAATCATCTAAATATATGAAATCCCATGTGATAAATGCTTGATTTGAGAAACAAAAGCCAATATAAGACTGTTCAATTACCCAATAATGCATCAAATTGGTGGATGGGTCTAGAATGGAATGATTCATTCAATTAAATGGGAAGCCTTGAAAATTTGGGAAATTAGATGATGTGATTTTATGAGTTCAATTCCTTATCGACTTGTATAATGAATGAGGGTGTAAGAAAAAGGGTGTCAGAATTCCACTTGAGCAAGGGTAATATGGAGAGAGGTAAATTATGACTCTAAGAGTTTTTACCATTACATGGGTGTAGAATATTAGTTGAGGACAACCATTGAAATGATGTCCACTATCATACTATGGAAGATGTACCCTCTAGGATGTGTTCCCTTAATAGTGGTGGGCCTTTGGAGTGATGTGTAATCACTATAAGGGAGTCCATTTTGAGATGACGAGGTTGTATCCTTTAGGGAGTGTACCTTGGATGAGAAGTGGGCCTTTGGATCACTATTCAATAATTTTAGAGGAGCCTTTTTGTATGTGATAGTGGATCCTCTTGGGTGTGTAACATATAAAGGAGGTAGGTTTGTAGATAAATGTTTTGTTACTGTGGAGGATTGCATTTAGGCATTCTAATGGATATCAATCCAAATCAAGGGGGACACATAGTGTGGCTAGTGTAGAGTAGGTTACTCATAAAGGGTTTAAACACTATTGGGGTTATGTTTTCCTACATAAATCATATTTTTAAGGCATACTAATTATATATAATACATAGAACTATTGGTGAAAATTCATATTATAACTAGATGAGTGACATGAGAATGGGGTTCAGTTTTGTTATATGAATGAGGTAAAGGGTGACCCAAAATGTTTAGTTTAGGGATGCATAACTTTGATTTTATTGGTTTTCTTTTTATGGTTATAAAAAAGGCTCCAAAGTGTGGTTCCTTCTACAATCACATAGCTATTAACATAGGTTGATGAAGTCTTCTATATAGTAGAGAATATGAAAAATCCAACATGCATTATAAAAAATAATGCCATGTTATATAACCCCAAGATAAGTTCACACAATTTAAGATATTGATTCATAGATTGTGGAGTCTCTATAAAGATTTGGATTATATACATGAGAAAGGGAAATGATCTGGTGGAACTAAAGACCTGGAATGAATGTAGGTATGATTTCATCTCCATAATATAACCAAGAAAACCTCTCAAGTAGATTCGACTCATGGATAGATGGAGGGGCATCATCCTAGATATGGGATCGACATGGGATCAAACTCAGTCTATAGAAAATCCCGCGTTTCAGTACAAAAAGAAACTAGAATTCATTTCTGGGACAATAATAAGGTTTCCAAATAACACTATGTATACCATAGAGACAGAATCCTTCCACATGTAGTTTTGGAAGGTGGTGTAGCATGGGACCAACACCACACAAGGTTTTTCTATCGAATGTGGTACAAACTATCACATAGTTTAAATTCATATGATGAGGACTACACTGTGTGGTTTAACATCATATGAAAATATTGTTGAGCACTCAATTTATAATAGTTCAGTGAGTATAAGTAGGAGGGAAACTTAATCATGATAATTAGAAAACTAATACAAAACCCTTAAGTCCTCATGAGTCATAAAGATTATAAGATACATGGTGATGTTGAGGGATACTAGTGTCATATGAGAGTGAAAAATGTGGATGGGTTAGGGTCATGATGATGTTCCAACCACTGGAATAATCTATAAGGATGAGGATACTGGTTGGGAAGGATTATGCAGAGTCAGTTATCCAATAAAACATACCAAAAACTAATAAAGTGTAACATGAGAGTGTTAAGACTTTACTTGAACATAGGGGAGTGGATGAAGGAAAACCATGACTTATGTAATTATAATTGTAGGGGAGGTTCCAAATAAGCTAATATGATCATTGATCACATTCAAAACTGAGATTCCATTGCCACATCATAAATTATAGAGGAAAAAATGAGGTTCGACCACTAATAATGTATATGACACACTATCTACATCATCTTGTTGCTAATAATCCTCCAGTACATGTTTCATAGATATGAGGTGGGCTATTGGATCACTATGATTTCATGATAAGGGAGTCCATTTAGACATGTGTGGTTAATGGGGGAAATTCAAACTATAGGGACACAATGTGTGAAGATTAAAGTGAAATGTCAAAGTGAAGTATGATAATCCTGAGGCTATATTGTCAAGTGTTAGAAATTTTTACTAGGTGAACCATGCTTTATAGAGTGGAAAATTGAGAAGTGACAAAAGATAAGATCAATCATGCCTTAGAAAAATAGGTCGACCTCTATTGCTATATCATTTAAGGTTATCCAGCTTTGAAACCAGTTTGAAGTCATGGAGTATATAACATCGGGTAAATGTTCTATACATACCTGGTAAAGAGAAACCTATCATGAATTGTACATCTTAATACTAATATAGATGATCTTTGTAAGAATATTCATGCAGTTTAAGTCTATTATACATGGATGCAAAGGGAGGATTTCCATAACAAAGTGGATAGAACATAACCCTTCTGAATTTAAGGGTCCATATCGATACAAATGACCTCAGGAGGGGGGTGTACATAATTAAAGGTTGTGATTCTTTTAATAAAATTTGGGATATATATATTTCTTGGAAAGAATAAAACTTGACATAAATTGGAAACTCATTCTCTATTATATATAAACTCACATGGTGTACACACAATTTAATGTCATAATTCTTACACCACAAGGGTGTTACTTTTAAAAGCATGCAACCTGGACCGAGATCGTTCAATTTAACATAGTGAATTAAGGATTAGGGTGCTATGTATTTTAAATTCATACTGTTCGGAATGGATCAAGGGGGTATAGATTTTTCTCTAACATTTTCTTATAATAGTTGGTTAAATGAAAATAAAAAAGATATTATTGTGTCTTGATGTTAGGTCCCATAGTGTTTGTGAATTTTCTAGTTATATTATATGTTTTACCAAGACACAATGGTAAATCACTTCAAAAAAAGGGTTCGATTTTTCTTAGATAACCATTTATGGTTTTTTGGTATGATGAGACTTAGTGCCTCTTTTCTAGAAAAGTTTATAGTCATTCCAATCATAATATCGAGGGATGGGGTTAAAGGTAAATTTGAACTAAATGTTGGTATGGTTTAAGGTTCTGTAACTTTAAAAAATGGGGTGCTACCTATTTAGAGTTGAAGATATCAGACCATATGTGGTTTTTTATATAGAAATAAGGGAGATGTAACCTAATATAAATAGAGATCCCATACACTAACCTAAATAATACTTGAGTGTAATGAACATATATTAAGGTCATGGCTCTTGGAATAAAGGTGGTACAGTCTCTATAACATTAGGTGGATGAAAACATTTATAGGTTTAAAAGTCTTAATGCTGGTATAAATTACCACGGACAGAGAAGGTACATAGTTTAAGGTCAGGATTCATGGAACATCATAGAGATGTATTTTAGGATTATACATCATTGACCATTACCATATGGGTACAAGACTACCTTGATGCACCAAAATGGAAATGAGATAAGGAGAGAAACCACCACATTTCAAAACACAGTGGATGAGCTGAAAGACACGCTGGTATTGGTATAAGAGATCTAAGAATCATCGTGTATTCTGTAGAGTGGGAATCAATATACATATTATTCTAGAAAATTTAATACTTTACATAGATAAGAATCATATATAGAATAGGGTGAAAAGAAGGAAAATGTTCCCTTGTGAACAAGAGGGGTCGGAGACTGATGAACATCAATGAAAGTCTTCTCAACAGAATCAATGGTAGAATGGTTGTGAATCCCCTATCTTGGCCTTGAATGAGGGATTCAGGCATCACTAAATATCCCATGGAAGGGGAATCAAGCCACATGTTTCTATAAAAGGAGATGTCATGGGATAAAAATATTAAAAAGGGGGAATACTCTCAGGTAAGGCCCAAAAGTTGTACAGAGTTTAAAGTCATGTGATGGGGACTGTAACAACCTGAACTTTTATAAATAAAATTCCCTTTCTTTTAATTAAATTTATTACTAATATAGAAACCACATTAACTCCTTTGTTTTTATTATATCCAATTGGATTTAAATGACCGTTATATATCCTTACCATTGATAATAAATCCATTGAACAGTGATCATATGACTAATATAAATATAGAGTTTTAACAAATCAATTTGGAATAGAAAAAGGGAGAAATGGCCTCAACTAGTAGGATCATACCCTATGAATCCCATTTATCAGAACTCTTGATGGAGATAGTGGCTCTACCCTAGAAAAATCCGATGTCAATATCCAATAACTTAAGCATGAGAAAAACTATTTACGGGATAAGTTCAACCTCATCGAGATCACAACCAAAACCATATTCACCGAACGACCCCATGAATGCCCCACCATCACACACCATCCTCTTAGGGTTAATACTGGTGTAATAAAGGGAAATGTAACAAGAACCTTTCATTATTATTATGTACAATATGTCTGAATATACTTTAATTCTATTATTTTTACCTTGTAAATGACTTTTAAAGAATAAATATTATTTTTAGTTAGTATTTAAATTAAATTATTAAGTATATTTTTAAGGAATTAATAGATTTTTGAAATAAATAATATTCAAGTAAAATATAATTACTAAATTATTTTTATTAAATATAAATGATCAAATATTTTTTATGAAGACAAATGTATTTTTATTAAGGATTAAATACTATTTTTATAAAAACTATCCAATTTTCAATAAATGTCAATTTTTATTTTAAATGTGAAAATACAAATTTTTAGAAACTTTTTTAGATAAAATTCTTATTATTTTTGGAATCAGGATTTCTAAATTATCCAACAATGATTTTTTTATAATTTTTTGAGATAATAGAATTGTCAGGTAAAATTTTATTACCATATAAATATATAGTGTGTTTTATGACATCATAAAAGACCAATAATAATGTAACTAATACTATATAAGGTATCTTCTTGAAAATATATATTTTTTCTTTAAAATAATATAATTTTAGGTTTATTTGATTTATTTCATAAAGCCTTAGTGAGTCATCAAAGACATAAAATATTTTAAGATTTTAAAATCATTTCCTTGAATGTGTGAATCACCTCCACATAGAGAAGGGAAATATTTTATTATTTTCGGATCTAACCCTTTGAAAATAATTCGTACCACTCTCCTTTTCTAGAAACCATGGTAAAAATCATTGGATGGTTTGTAGTTTTGAATATTTTAGTGTGTAGTGTCCAAAACCATAATAATAAAGAACTCCCCCACCTTTCCTATATAAACCCACCCAAGAACCCATTAATCTTCACTCAAACTACTTGATGATCACACACACTATGTTATATACTCCCAAGAGTCATACCCAGGCATCGAAAGCTCTTGATAACCCTCTCAAAATCCTTTGGGATCACACATCCAAGTAATGGTTCCTTCCTTCCTCAATTTTTTCCAAGGTTTCATATATTATTACATCCCTTTATTTTCAATTAACAATTATGCGGTATGTTTTTGTACCTCCCCCATACTACCCTTATTATTTTTTAATGACACGACTCCCATTTCTCTCTCATTAATCCCTCCCGCATATACCTGTTACCATGTCAAAATTTCGTAAGGGTTTCTCTCTTCTCATTTCAATTAAAGAATTTTTTTATGCATCTAAATTCCACTAAATATGTTGTGATATTATGTTACATGATCCCCTTAATATATATTTCATGTATAAATGATTATATACCCCTTTATCTCTCATCAACCTGTTTTACGAATTTCTATTTCATGTTGTTATGCTGTCGAAATTGCACCATCATTTTCCAGGCCAAAATCATCGTGTAGTGAATACTATACCCATTTCTCTATCAAGGGTATTCGCCTTTACTGTCATGTACTTATTTATTGGGGACTTACATGTATTTTTTCCAGATTCCATGTTCGTGGAAGAAATTATGATGTGTAATGAATTCATGTTGTATGATCTATGTGGCATAATTATACAGGAAGATGAAATGATTATGAAGGTTTCACACTGATAGAGCTGCAATGCAATGGGTAATGTTTATTATCGTGATGAAACATATGAAATGAGGGTTTAATCATGATAATTCATGTGAAATGAGGGTTTAATAATGCTAATTAATCTGCAATAAAAGTCTACTCATGCTAATCAAAGTGTAATTTGCCTTGGCTAAAGCTAATATCATGTTGTATGTTGTTGCCAAATTTCCATGTTATGAATATAATTATATATCATTCCTTTATGTTCATATTAATTTTATGATCTATTGTGGTAATGTAAAAGAAGTTTTCAATAAAGATGTGTATTTTATCTTTTAATATTTAATGTAATGTTCATATGACCCAAATACACTATAGCTCTCGATATTCTTAGTTATATTATGTGAAATTTTATGTAATAAATCATGTTTAAATGTGAAATAAAGACCAGGGTTGTTATAGTTTGTATCAGAGGGTGGTTTAGTAGTAGTACTCTAGTAGGAACATTAGAAGGTACTATTGTAGCCTAAACTATTCATCTGCTTGGGATTTCAGGCCACTAGGTTGGTCCTCGAGTCCTTCATGGCCTTCAGGCCACCCAAGGCCTTTGCGTCAGTAATGCTTTCGGGCCACAACAACTCCTTTGGTCTACCTCAAGGCCTTCGAGACACCTCAAGGCCATCATAAAAATTCAAGGCTTTCGGGACACTTGAAATTGAGCTTAATGAACCAGGAATACTAAATAAGAAGCAGACTACATATAAGGATTCAGAGCAGATGGATTCACCAAAGTAGAAGATATTTGATTTTGTAGAGAGGGTATGATATTTATACCAGGACTAACCCATGCATACACAAAAATCCTAGTCGAATATCCGTGTGAAGGTGGAGAGATAACATCACGATATAGATGACAGGGAGGAGCTGTTCCATGTAGTTTTAGTCATGATATTTTCTCTAAGACCTACATGTCATGTAATCTCTAAGACTATGGTCCATTTAAGGGTTTCCTCTTATCCATTGAAAGGGGTATTATCAAAAATCAATAAAAAAGAAAGCCTTTGGGACATTCAGGTGAGGGAGGTTTAGTTATTTCTTTGGAATTAAGATTAGAAAACTCTAGTAAAATCCATATGGATAATACTAAGTATAATAAAATAATCCCTAAATTTTGGTGATTATAGAGTAAGTGGTTTATCAAGAAAATACATCCTTTTATAGAAACAAACAGGTATAGGTGGATCTATCACAAATGTATGTAGTGGTAAAACACAAAAAAACTACTTTGAGATAGACTCGAACATGAACTGGTGAACGAAAATGGGCCTTCCAGCACTTTTGATTCAAAACTTCTGAGAGGTATTCTTTGGTAAATTCATAAGCATAGTACAAACCATTATTATGGCAACAAAAAAATCCCAAAATAATATACGTTAGGTGATAGATAATGTATTACTTATATTGAATCCTAGAAATTACTATATTAAGGAAATAAAATTAATTTATAAGTTATCCATTTTTGTAATTGGATTCCCCTTTATGAATTTAATACTTTAAAATACTTACCCCCAATTTTCCTTTTATTCTAGCCAATGGCCAGTAATAGGAGTAAACAGGCCAACAACTGATACAATGATCAATGTGATGACTACCGTAATGAAATGACCAATCCAATTGGAGTGTGAATCAAAAACTTTTTCATGATACTATCTTAGTTAAATCATGTTTTTAATAGAAACTTAGATCAAGAGGAATGTCCAACCCCCCTAAAAAAGAACACGTCACAATTGAGAGCTTCATGGGACAAAGATATCCTACTTTTAATAGATCATATGATCCATCAATCATCGAACAATGGATCAACTCCATTGAGAATATGTTCTTCATCCTTCAATGTTCTGAATAAGAGAAGGTTCTTCTAGATATTTATCGTATGGAGGGTGAATCTAATCAATGGTGGACATTGATCAAAAATTTTAAGCCTGAGGAAGAGATTGAGGTGGTGGAATGGAAGTATTTCTAGGAAAACAATTCTGATAAATATTTTCCTCAAACACTCTGACTTAATATAGAAATGGATTTACTTGACCTCAAGAAAAAAGATGATGAATCTATTGGGGAATATAAAGAAAACATTACAAGACTTGAATGGTATGACTCAAGTTTTTTCATCACCCCTAAATTTAAGGATGACTGCTTCTTTGGTGGGATAAATCCTAGTATACAAAAATCCTTGGCAATCTGTGACTTTTATAGCTATGAGGAAATTGTCTGATGTTCCCTCAAAGTCAAGATGGAGATTGGTGAATCTTAGGGGTATCATGGGGATAAGAAGAAGAAATTGGAATTTAATTATATAGGTTCAATGGATAAATCCAATGGTGAAAAGAAATTCCAGCATCCTGCTTGTCAAAAGTGTGGAAAGAAGCACCCCAGAAATTGCCTAAGGGGATCAAGGAAATGCTATAGGTGTGGAAGAGAAGGGCACCTGGCCAATAATTTCTAATAGGAGAAACCCCTAAATGTGACAAAGGAATGTAATTCTATGGTCCACCCTCATCAAATTGATCATTGCTACAACTAAAAGGAGCTAGGGAACATTGTGAACCAATTCCCTAAGCCAATGGTAATTGGAGGTAACCAAAAACCTCCAACATAGTAATGGAATGATTTTTCCATCACTTCTACTAAAGTGAATCCCAAGAACGAAGTGGTGATATGTACACTAGTTATTCATTGAATAATTGAAAATGTACTTTTTGATTGTGGTTCTAGTTATTCTTTTATATCCCAAATTTTTAGTATAAAAATATAAAACCCACCACAAAGAATGGAAGTAGAGATGTTAGTGAAAACAAAAAATGGGGAAATTATTTCATCCTATGTATATAAATACTCCCGTATCACAATTTTTGGATTAAAATTCTTGACGAACCACATCATACCCCCTCTAGCAGAAGTTGATGCAATTCTTAACATGGATTGGATTTCCCTATATAGAGCGAACATAAAGTGCTGTGAGGGCGAAATCACTCTCCATATAGTGAATAGACCCCCAATTATATACAAGTGAAATGAGGACGAAGAATCTTATTTAGCTCCATCATCTCAAGCATGAATATTACTGCCGAATGAGCATGCATATATTTCTATGAGTATTGAGTCTAAGGAAATAACCATCCTCAAAGACATTCCAATTGTGACATAATTCACTGATGTGTTTCCTAAGAAATTTCCTGGTCTTCCTCCTAGAAGGGATGTTAAATTCTTGATTTATTCTGTACTTGGGGCTTTGACATTATCTAGGACTATGTATAGAATAGATGTTGTGGAACTTGAGGAGATAAAGAAATAAATATATACAAATCTAGATAAAGGGTTTATATACCGAAGTTCTTCACCATGTGGTGCACTAATCCTCTTCATTAAGAAAAATGATGGGTCTATACTCCTTTGCATTGATTATCGTGAGCTCAACAAAATCATGATAAAGAACTAGTATCCTTTTCCATGAATTGATGACTTTCTCAATTAGCTACATGGTGCACAATACTTCTACAAGATGGATACGTGGTTGGGATATTACCATGTAAGGGTGAATAAGGAAGATATACCCAAGACTTCTTTTCGTACAAGGTATGTGCACTATGAATTTATAGTAATGCCTTTCTAACTCACTAATGCTATAGAAATATTTATGGACATGATGAATAGAGTCTTTAGAGATTACCTCAAAAAATTAGAGGTGTTTTTTATAGATGATATTCTAATATACTCCAAAACCATAGAGGATCATGAGGATCATATGAGCACTGTGTTTGAAACATTGCAAAAGGAGAAGATCTATGAAAAGTACAACAAGTGTGTGTTCTGTTTGAAGGAAGTCTCATTCTTGGGGAATATCATCACAAGTAATGGGATATATATGGATCCTTCCAAAGAAAAAGCAATTGAGGGATGGGTGAGGCCTATATATGTGATGGATATCCATATCTTCCAGGGGTTAGCTGGATATTATCACTAATTTGTGAGAAATTACTCATGATTGTCAAACCCTCTTACCAAGCTAACTTAGAAGGGAGTCAAGTTCTTTTGGTTTGATAAATTTAAATAAATCTTTATAGAGTTGAAGAAGAGAATTATCAATGACACTATTCTCACCCTACCCACAAGTGGGGATATTTTTGTAATCTTTAGAGATGTTTAAAAGAAGATCTCAGGCTATGTGTTGATGTAGAATGAAAAATTCATTTCCTATTCCTCAATGAAGTTGAAAATTCATGAGAAAAACTACCCCACACATGATTTGGAGTTGGCAGCTATGATATTTGCGTTGAAAGTCTTGCAGAATTATATCTTTGTGGAGAAGTGTGAAATATATATGTATCACAAAAGTCTTAAATATATATTCACATAGAAAGAGCTGAATATATACCAATTAATATGGTTAGAACTCATCATTTATTACAAATTCTCAATCCATTACCACCTTGGGAAAGCGAACAAGGTGGAAGATGCTCTATGTAGAGAGGACCCAACAATTCTATCATTGAAGATAATTGAAAATGATCCAATATTCTTAGATTTGATGAAGATGGAAATGAAAATCATAAAGAAGGGGAAATCATAAATCCTTTCACAAATGATTTCTCAAATGTCTTTTTTGGAAAGGTTAAAGGATGATAAAAAATATGATGAGGGAATTCAGATGAAAGTGGAAATTTTTAGAAAAGGGAAATCCTCAGAGTCGAATGTTAATGAAGAATGAAGTTTGATATTTGGGTTAAGCATATGTGTTATATCAAATATAGAGTTAATGAAAGAAATTTTGGATGATGCAAATAATTCAAATTTCTCTATTCACCCAGGAAACAAGAAGTTGTATCAAGATTTTTGGGAGCACTATTGGTGGGATAACATGAAGAAGGAGATCACTAAATATACATCAAAGTGCTTGGTATGTCAGAAAGTGAATGATGGGAGGTAGAAGTCGAATGGGATGATAAACCCATTACCCATACCAATATGGAAATAGAATAACACCACCATTTACTTTTTCACCAAAATTCCAAAGATATCCAAAGGAAACCATTCTATCTGGGTTGTTATGGATCGTCTTACAAAGACTGTACAATTTATTGCAATTTGAGAGGATTTCTCACTAGATCAAATACCATGGATATAAATTAGAGAAGTGTTCTGGATTCAAGGAGTACCATTAAAAATTATGTCCAGTTGAGATCCAAGAATCACCTCTACATTCTGGAAGAGTCTACAATATGCTCTGAAGACTGAGTTGAACTTCATCACGACCTATCACCCTCGAGTTCATGGAAAATCAGAGATGACTGTCCAGACACTTGGGGGTATGTTGATATCTTACTAAAGGGACTTCAATGGTTGATGGGACCTACAAATTTCTTTGGTGGAGTTCTCTTACAATAACAGTTTTCACTCAAGAATCCATGTGGAACCATAAATAGCCCTTTATAGGAAGAGGTGTAGAACACTGGCATGTTGGGCTGAATTTTGGGAACACAAACTTCTAGGCCCGGAAATGGTTGATGAAATGGTGGAGAAGGTTAGTAACATTCAGTAACACATGAAAGCTTCCTAGAGTCAACAAAAGAGCTATGCATACAATCATTGACGGGAACTAGAGTTTGTGGTTAGATACCTGATACTCCTCTGCATATCTCCATGTAAGAGAGTTATGAGATTTTGGAAAAAGGGAAAGCTTAGTCCAAGGTACATCGTCACTTTTTAGATTATTGACCGCATCAGAGCACTGGGCTATCAACTAGCACTCCCACCATACCTATTTCAAGTACATGATGTATTCCATGAATCACACTTGAGGATGTAAATACCTTACCCATCACAAGTACTCAATCCATATGTGGTACTATTAGAGAATGACCTCTTATATGAGGAGAAGTAAGTGAAGATCTTAGATCGTAGAGAAAAAGTTCTATGAAATTAAACGATGCCCCTTGTAAAGGTGTTGGGGAGAAACTAGATGTTTGAAGAAGTGACATGGGAACTGGAGGAAGTGATGAAGACGAGTTACCCTTATCTTTTTTAATGTGTGAAATAGAAATTCCGAGGGTGAAATTTCTTAATATGGAAGGTTTTGATGACCCAAACACTATTTAATAAAATTCCCTTTCTTTTAATTTAATGTCTTCTGGATATAGAAAATACATTCACTCCTTTTGTTTTATTATATACGATTGGATTTAAATGACCATTAATTATCCTTACCATTGATAATATATCCATTGAAAAATGATCATAAGACCAGTATAAATAGAGGGTTTTAACAAATCCTTTTAGAACAGACAAAGGAAGTGATGGACTCAACTAGTAGGATCATACCCTATGAAGCCCATTTATTGTAACTTCTAAGGAAGATAACATTTCTGGGATTTTCCCTAGACCATTCCCAAGCTTGGATCCAAAAACTTAAGCATTAGAGAAACCGTTTATAGGAGATGTTTAAACTCATCAAGATCACGGACCAAACCATGTTCATTGAACAACCCCATGAAAGCCCCACCATCGCACCCCTTACTCTTAGGGATTATTAGGGTGTAATAAAGTAATATGTAAAAATACCGTAGCATTATGATTATAGACATCATTTTTTAATATACTTTCATTCAATTATTTTTTCCTTGTAAATGATTTTTAAGGCACATATAGTATTTTTGGTTAATATTCAAATTCAATTAAGAAATATATTTTTAATGAAAAATGGATTTTGGAAATGAATAATATTCTAATTAAATATTATTGTTAATTTTTTTTATTAAATATAAATTATCCTATAATTTTTACGAAGTCAAAAGTAATTTTTATTAAGTATTTAAAACTAATATTTTTTTCAAAAACCACCAATTTTTAATATATATCGGATTTTAATTTAAAAGTTAAAATTTAAATATTTAAAAAATTATTTAGATAAATTTAATATTATTTTTTGAATCTGGACATCGAAATTATCCAATGGTTAATTTTTCACAATTTTCTAAGATAATTGAATTTTGAGGTAAAAATTAAATACCATATAAAGATATAGTGTGTTTTATGACATCATAATGAACTAATAATGATGTAATAAATACGATAAAAGGTATATTATTCCAAATATATGTTTTTTTAAAATATTATAATTTTAGGTTTATTTTATTTATTTTATAAAGCCTTAGTAAATCATCCAAGATATATAAAATATTTTAAGATTTTAAAATCATTTCCTTGAAAGTGTGACTCACCTCCACACAAGCAACGGAAATATTTTAATATCTTCATACCTTAGCCTTATAAAATGTCTTATGGAACTCCCCTTTTCCAGAAACCATTGGAAAAAATCATGGGATGGTTTGTGGTTTTTAATATTTTATTGTGTACTGTCCGAAACCAAAATAATAAATAATTCCCCTACCTTTCCTATATAAACCCACCCAAGCACCCATTCCTATTCACAAAAACTACTTGAATCTCATATAAACTTCTCTATATACTCTCTAGAGTCCTCAAAATTTTCTCCATGCTTCCAATAAGCCTCTCCCAAGCCATTGGGATCATGCATCCAAGGAAGGATTCCTTCCTTTCTTAGTTTTGTCCAAGTTTCCTTATATTATTACATCCTTTTATTTTCAATTACAAATTATGGGGTATGTTTTATCACCTCCCCCATACTACCATTATTATGTTTTAATGATTAGATACCCCTTTCTATTTCATTAATCCCTCCCATGTAAACCTATTACCATACTGAAATTCTATAAGGGATTTATCTCTTCTCATTTCCATTCATTAATATCTTTTATATTGTGCCTATAAATTCCATTTCCTATGTTGGGATATTATGTTACATGTTAATATTACTATCCATTTAATTTATAAATGATGATATACCCATTTTTCACTCATCAACCCATTTTATGAATTTCTAATTGACTTCGTTATGGTGCCGAAATTGCACCACAATTTTCTATGCCAAAATCATCATGTAGTGAATACCATACCCATTTCTCTATCAAGGGTATTCACCATTATATTCATGTACTTATTTATTATGGACTTACATTTATGTATTCCACATTACTTTTTCATTAAATAAATTATGATGTTTAATGAATCCAGGTTGTATTTTCTATGTGGCACACTTATACATGAAAACGAAATGATTATGAAGGGTGCGTCCTGATAGCGCTCCAATGCATTGGATACTATTTAGTCTCATGATACTCCATGTGTAATGAGTGTTTAATCATGTTAATTAATGTGAAATTAGGGTTTAATCATTCCAATTCATGTGAAATGAGGGTTTAAACATACTAATCCATGTGCAATGAGCCTTGGATCATGCTAATACCAAGTGGTATGTTGTTGCCACATTTCCATGTTATGAATCTCATGCTATATCATGCCTTTATATTAATATTTATTTTATTCTCTATTGATATTCCTATTGACTAACATGTACTGTGTTTCTCATGTTATGCCATGTTTATTCCCTTACTAGGCTTTATAGTTTTCCCTTTTCTTATCTATGTCCTCAGGTTATTCCATAAAATGCTAAGCATGAAGAAATGTTGTGATCATGAAAAAAGAAGTTTTCAATAAAGATGTGTATTTCAAGATCTAAGTTGTTATGTAATGTTTCTAATCCCCAAATACACTAGACCTATAAATATTCTAAGATGTATTAAGTGCGAGTTTATGTAATAAGTCATGTTTAAATATGAAATAACGAGCAAGGCTGTTATAGGGACTGTGTCATATAATTTAACATCATGCAATAAAAATGTTTAACCTGCAGTTTAATTTTATACGATATAGAAACCATATTTGTGTTTAAGGTTATATAGCTTTGACTAGGAGGATGGATAGTTAGTGTAAAACATAAGGGAAAAAATATCTGATATCAATTGATATTTTAGTGATACAAAGACAACCTCAACGGGGATGAAAATAGTTTTTGGGTGATGATTGTTAGACTACATGGGGAGGTGTGGTAGTTTGTGAAACATGTATGGAGATAAAAACTAGACCTAAATGAAAGTCTGATGGGGCCAATTACACAAAGAAATCTTCCAATTGTGTATGAACATAGTTTAAGGTCATGATTCTTGGACCATAGTGGGAGAGGTAACCCCATAACAAAGCATGGAAGAGGGAAAACCCAAAAGGGGATCCAAATATGAATTCCAATAGATGAATCATTAGAGTGGGTGGTTTATAGTTAATTATAATAGAACATAGATCATTGGTGAGACAGTCTATATAGCACTAGGTGAAGGAAAATTTTGATAAGAATTGGATGAGACCATTACTAATATATAGAATACAAAACGAGGTGAAAGGTGTTGTGCAGTTTATGCACTTGTAGCTCGGACCAAGAGTGAGGTGGTTTATTTTATATGAAA
This sequence comes from Viscum album, assembly GCA_963277665.1. Lineage (NCBI taxonomy): Eukaryota > Viridiplantae > Streptophyta > Magnoliopsida > Santalales > Viscaceae > Viscum > Viscum album. The sequence continues at coordinate 330,572,200 of OY728144.1, read as the reverse complement.
ATTAAATCCACAACCATCAGGAATTGATATTTTTTGGCAACATAGAAAACCTCAAAAGGTTTGATTTAATGTTTATGGACTCGGAACATAGACAAAGGGTGAGTCAGAAAACACATAATAAGGTTAGGGAAGAACCCAATAATAATTATAAAGCCTACAAACTAGTATAAATGACCATAGAAGGGGTAAAGAGAGGCTATGTAGATTAATGTGATGCTACTGGGACTAATAAGGGTTCCCCACCCATAAACATGACATAACTTAATCATGATTAGAGACAACCAACTAAAAATATTAATCCCACATGAGTCACAATTGGTGTGCGAATCAATGAGTAATATAATTTCATCCATATAACATTAGATATTGAAATAGGGTTGTAAGGGTTGGGGTCAGAAAAACACATTGAATATTAGAAGAATCCAAATAAAAAGGGAATCCTGTCAGGGAAAGACTTATTTAACAAACTTTACATGTACAAATGTAATGATATGGAAACTCTAAGGGTGTTTAATTACACCAGAAAAATGGGGAAGTTGAGAAGATTAATTTAAACCTATGAAATCTAAATCATAAAGGGGAATGACTATTGGGTTGGGGATGATAGGTGTACATGTCTTCAAAATCTATGTTCCAATACTACACCGTCAAAAAATGTGGGAAAGAAAAACGAACTTCACCAATTGACCATGTCTTTGAAACATATAACCTATCATGTTGATTCAAAGTTTCAGTTATAGAATTTACCTTACACAACTGACTAAAAATTCATTTTTTATTATCGAAACACTTTTAAGGAAAAAAGTGGGAAACAAAAAGTATCAAGTAGTGCAAGCATCAAAGGAAACCGAATAATTACTGAACGGCTACTTAAGCCTATTGGAACTATTCACCCTAAAAAGTTTCCAGACAAGATTGGTTACATGCAGATCTGGATCATCTTTTATAAAGTCTTCAAAGTGACGTGCCAACTTGTCCCATGTTTGCATGTAATCTTTCCTGCTCATCCCCTTTTCATTGAATCCTCTAATAAATATTAGGTTCTGTTTATCAATCCATGCACTGAGCTCTTTATTGGTGTCGACCAAGATAGATCTCTCCATCATCTTTTCAGCTTCTTCATGCGTGTCATTAATCACAAAGAATCCCTCCACCATTTCTTCCATTGAATGAAGAATAATCTATAAGTCTATATCCCCCTCTGAACTAGCCAGAACGGGATTAGAGGTCTCCAATGGGTCCCCTACTTCTCCATGCAGATCACTAATAGCAAGATCCTCCACCAATGGGCCAACCAGTAACTGGATAGGGTCTCCCGTCACTCCACCAGGAAGCACATTTTCCCTACAAACTCCACGTCCACGTTCTTTCACGTTGGAAATGTAGACCCTATCAATCTCCTTGGCCCTCAACTTGAATTCAGATCTTGTCTCCATTGGTTTTGGGAGGAATGAATAATCATTCCATCCTTTAGATTATTTCAATTTATCAAGGATGCATTTTCCTAAGTCTCTATCTCCCTCCATTCCTTCATTCCTCCTTGGGTTATGAAGTCCTCTACAGAGTTATCCCCTTGGAAAAAGTTCAGAAAGGTATCTAGACTCTTCATCACTTGACTCAGCTTCAAACTAGCCTAGTCCCGCTTCTAATAATCCAGCAGGTTCACTTTGATCCAAGACCTACTCACTAGTATCTAGCCCAGTGAATTGATTAAACAGATATAAACTAGATGAAAACTTCCTTGGAGTAGACCTTTTTGTAACCTTCTGCCAACCATCAAGACCATGTAAATGATTCACCCGACCCTTAAACCCTGTTGAACCTTCCATGACGCCAACTTTCCTTACCCCTTCATGGCAGTCACCCCTTCCAGATCACACCGCCTCAGCATAGGAACCCAGAGTCACCACATTGGTTCCCCATGTCTACCTGATAGTCCGATGAAATGGCTAGACAATGAATCCAGCGCCAGCATAAACCGCCTCCATATTTGGGGAAGGGGAGCTAGAGCCACCCAAACCATCTAACCCCCTCAACCCAGAAGCAACCTGCACACCTATAACACCCAAATCACATGTAAACCCAGTGAACACATCTGAAACCTTGGGTTTCATCTCTCTCGAGTGCACCTCCTTTAGGAATGGGACTGTCTTGCCTAATTCCACCTGACCAGCTGCTTCCAAAGTAGAAGTGGGTCTTGGTTCAGCACCTATCCCCTCCTTGTTTTCCCTTTGTGCACGGTTTCCACGCCTATACGTTGCCTCCTAATTACCCAGGCACAAGAACAAGTAGCAGTAGTCGGCCCATTTCTCAAAATAAACTGATTGTTTGTATCCGTGTTCTTCCCCAACCGATGGCCACACAAACTCAACTGGATTCCGAGCAACATCAACTTCGACACATATTCTTGGGTAAATAGGATGAAAAACCGACCTAGTTCTACTACCCAAATACAAGTAATGACCAACTAAACTCCCTAACATTCTATGTATTGAGGGGTTTTGAAAAGGAACAGGGGAGCTTGGGAAAGTATACCCAGATCGCCATCGTGGAAGGATCGCGGTGCAAATGGAAGTCGTAAGACCATCAGAACAAGTAGAATCAAAGACCGTTACAAGCCCAGGGTGCACTGGACCATGCCGTAATCAGATCCTCATAAGAAAATTGAATCATGATATGTCTGTTATCCAAGAGGCCGATAGTTGCTCATTCAAGTAAACCCCAGGAATCAAATATTAATCTGTCGAACAGATCGACCGACAGGCGTTAGTGTTTAAATCGAGCAACAAGAGTCTTGTTAAGAAGAGAAGAGGCCTCAGTAAACTCCAAATTCGAGAGCGAGAGCTACTTAAATCCATTGATTAGGTTAGTAACTTTAGGGGAATATTGAAATTTGGGGGAAGGAAGGAAGAAAATATGGATTCGAGAAGGGAACGAAGAAGGAAGGTTAGGCTGCCGCGAAGGACGATAATATGCCCTCCCCCTCTCATGGGGGAGGGACCTGCACATCCGTCCTATTCTAGGGCATGGAGGTGGCCCGCTATGCACCTTACACAAGAGGTTGGACTTTTTGAGCCGTCTTCCATCACCACATTTGATCCCATTCAAATATGAAGTCTCATAGGGATCCATATTGAGGAATATCCCAAGTGTTGAGATGAATTCATAAATATTTTTGGGTAGATTCTAACACTATAGGTACTACACCAAAATATATTGAGAACCATCATGAGGTGTATCAATACAATTAAGGTCTACACATGTTTCCTTAGAGAAGAATCATCTTAGTGTCAACATATAACAAGGAACCCCATAGAAGGGTATTGGTTTTCAAGATAAGGTATGTATGATGAGAAGAAAAAGGTGAAATATTTTTTGGTATAAGTATAAATGATTCAGGAATCACTACATATCTTGTGAAATAGGAATCAAGTTGTACATAGCTTTGTAATGGGGGCGGTGTGGTGGGAGGACATTACCAAGTCATGGGCATCATCTCAGATGAGGAACCAAATCAATTCATTGTTTTTATTCATGAAATAGATAATATACCATGAAGTTTTATTTTATTTAGTGAGGATGTTAAATATGAAATTTAATTTCATATGGTGAGGATTAAGACAATTTAGATTAACATCAAATGATGATGATGGTGAGGTTTCTCTAGAAAGTTAATGTTATATAGATTTTACTAGGGGAGATGATATTGTCATTGAAGTATGAAGGGTGAAGAAAAAACTACCATAATTGGGAATCATAGTGGCATATAGACAACCAAAAAAGAGAAAATTGGGGTAGTGTAATATAAATTCATTCTTCAATGACTAAGAAGGGATTATTTCCTGAAATTCCTTGATCATGTTGGGAAATAATCCACTATAACTGCTATGGCCCCATGATCAATGCATAGCATGGGAAACAATGAATATAAGTGGATTACCTATTTAAAATGAGAGTTCATGATAGAAAAAACATTAAAAAGTTGGCATGCCACATCATTTCATTTTGGAGATTCATCAAAAATAAATTGACTGAGGTTACCTCACTAGGCCGACTTTCTCCATTAATACATGTGAATGCATTAAGGGGGAATAGTAAGTGTGTTAAAGTTCCACCAGAATATAAGAGTGTGGATGGGAAGTCAATTGAGAATTTAATGATTTAAATATAAAATGGGGTGATAAATTAGTTGAGGATGATTGTTGACCATGTCTTCAAAATGCATGTCAGAACACCACATCATCTAGTTAGGGAGAAAAAACTATGGTTGACTATTGACCATGTCTTTGAAACACGGGACATGTTATATTTCTTCCAGTAAATACTTCAAAGTATCTACCTTATATGAGATGTGGGCCTTTGGAGTATTGTTATGTCACTGTAAGGGAGATATTTTTGGACTTTGAATATTTATTGGGATTCAAATCAAGGAAGTCTTTTAGTGTAAAGGTGAACTAAAGTGATGTTTAGGTAGAGTTAAACACTCCACGTTCTATGCCATTGTGTATCTGAACACATTGTAGGGGAATATTGGTAAGAGAGAGTAAAAAAAATTTCTTCAGAAGAGAATCTTCCAAATGTAATGTGAGAGAATAGAACCTGGTTAGAGGGAATTTATCACCAAAATAATCCACAGGAAAAGATAGAGAGATGTCTCCAAGCCAATGATAAATGACTCAGGAATCACTACATATCATATGGATTAGAAATCAAGCCATTATTAGTTTTTAAAACGGGTGAAGTAGGATATAAGAACCAAAATGAGGATCCATACTCGCAGGTGAGGATGTTGAGTTGGTTCTATATGTTAATCATTGTAGCCACATGTGTTATCTATTTAGTCTAAGTTCATGAATCTAAAACCAAAATTGGACCAGTTTAATATCATAGATCCATGAAATTTATCACATAGTATAACATCATATGGTAAAGATGATATTCCATGTTTTTTAGGGTTATGCGATGAGGACCCATTCTATGTAGTTTAAAGTCATGAATAATGGGATTGGATACACCTTTCAACATTATATAATTAAGATATGGGTCATATAGATTAATTTCTACAATATGGATAAATAAAATTTAGTTTAATATATTTCAAAATGGATGTTTTGAACCAAAGTGAAATAATAAAAATTACTTCTTAAGAAAAAATCAACAGTGCGATGTGTGATGTTCTTCCTATCCATGGTGATAAATGAGTATGCAACATTGGAATAAACCTTATAAATATCAAAGGGGCATTATCACTTGGGATCCAACATCAGTAGTTTCCTTCCATGTATCATTGGTTTTCTCAAAGCTAGAACCAATCAACCAAATAATATTGAGAGAATGTAGACCTTGTTGTTCGATACTCAGGACACATAGTTCTAATGGATCTCAATATTTTGCAGTGATTGGGGCCTATCTCATTGTGGTATACTCATTTGGATATATAAACTTATAACCATTTTTTTGAAGCCAACTAAGAATTAATGGATATCTATATGGATGATAGCTCAACCTGGATGATAAGAACCACCTGTATTTCATATACAAGGGAGTAAGTAGTGGATGAGTGGTAGTTCGACTCATCATATGATATTCCAATAAAGCATTAGAGGTCTCTTATGTGGTCTCTTCTAGTTTTGGTCCACCATATTCCAAAAAACTATTAGAGAGGTTTCTTTTGAATATGCACTACGGGAGTAAACCTTATGAATATCAAAGGGTCCTTCCCACTTGGGGTCTAGCTTCAGCGGTTTCCTTCTAGGTGTCATTGGTGTTCTCAAAGATATACCTTCTTGTTCAATAAACATGACACATAGTTCTGATGGGCCTCAATATTATATAGTTATTTTCCAGTATCTCATCGAGGGATACTAGTTTTTCAAGATTAAATTGAAACCTTTTATATGGAGTCAGATGATCATTGATAAATATCTAGATGGATCATAGCTAAAACATTAGGGGAAGAACCACCAAAATTCCATATACTAGAGAGTAAGAAGTAAATTAGTGGAAGTCAAACTCATCATATGATATCCTACAGGGAATTAGAGGTATTTTTTTGGCTATCTCTCTTATTTTTGGTCAACTATATTCTAAAAAATGATGGAGAGGGTTTTGTTGAATACATTGATCTATTCCTTTTAATGTCATACATGAAGGAACAAGGATATTACTTTTATGGTCATTCATGTAGGACCGATAATATTCCTTTTCAAGGTAATTCATGGATGGAAAATCATGTGCCTTTTATGATCATGAACCTATGAAAAATCATGTGCCTTTTATGTTTCGACATACAATTACGAGGATGAGAAATTTAAGGATGTGGACATAGGTGTGATTATGTTCCATTTATGATCATGGTAACAGAACCAATGAATTTACTTTTAAGGTCATGAACAAAGTAAAAATGATGTTTCTTTTAAGGTCATGCACACATGATTAATGATGCGACATTTAAGGTTATCCAGTGAAGGAAAAAAATATGTCATTTATGGTTATTCACTCAAGACCCATGATTATGTATATTTTCACATCGTGCAGTTGGGATGAATTTGCGACATAGTTCAACATTGTTCATCTAGGATGATGACTATATTGTTTAATGTCTTTTATTTATAATGATAATGGGAATAATTTAGGATACACTTCAAGCAGCGGCACACCCATGGATTATGGTTGTAGATACATGGTCACCTGTATCAATTTTTTGATAGTGATGGATTCTAAAAGACTAATGGAATTCCATAACTTATTCACTTTATGGATCCCCAATGATTGGTTTTATGTTTCTTAATATTGATCTAGACTTTTTCACCGGAATATTTTCCAAAGAAATTGATGTTGGAGTCACAGGGAGGACCTATGTAATGTTTGGTATCTTAGGGAGGTCATGTGTAGTTTCTTTTTTATAATGGAGAGTAATTGCATGATAGATACTGATGGGGCCATCGATAGGGATAGTCAACCCATCATTCCTAGTGGGAACTTGGGTCTTCATAATAACATGTAAAAGTCACCTTCTTGTGTAGTAGTGATAATGGTAGGGGTTTTTTTAGTAGTTAAAGATGAAATAGAAGTTATATAAGTGGAATTCCACCAAAAAAGGTTAGTGTTCTACCACTAGAATGAGAACCATATAGTCTTTTTAGGGGTAGTTGGAGCCCTGATGGGATGAACATGATCTTTTGTTGGTGGGGATACCCCACACTATTATTCAATGTTGGGTAGTGGGGGATTACCTAGGAGACTCTAAATTTTTAATGGGGTGACATAGCTTTATCATCCCCTACCTCATGAGTATAGAGGAGAGTGTTATTAGCACGCTTCAGATAAAGTCCCTCGAAATGGTTGGAAGTGATAATTGGGAGGTCAGGTGAAGGAACCTAAGAGCCATGGAATAGGTTGTCGTGAAATCTTAAGCATATTTTTCTAAAATTATCACATGACTGGGTGTTCATCCCCTATACCTATATATGTTTGAGGCATCTTACTAATCATGGATGGTGGATGGAATCCTGTGGGAAACATTTGAAGAAAACCAAGAGTACATTCCTGATGATGGTGGTTCCTAACCTACCCAACATTGGAGATGCCACAAAGCAGGAAATCTCCATTGTTAGAAAACCTATAACTATCAAAGGATAAGAGATTATTATTGATTTTACCGTTCTATTTTCTGATTCCTCTTCCAAGACCCACTTTCACATCATATTTGTGTCCTTGAACTACTCACAATCCTCTTAGACCCACATTACATATTTCCAAAGGCTGATAGCCTTCACCAGTAAGGGTTATGGTGTTGGATCCATGATCAAAATAGGAATATGGGATGTCATCACATCCATGTATTTTTATATAGATATCATTTCATGGTCAATGTATCCATCAAAGAGTTAAGACATGTTTTTAAATCCTGTTTTTGGTTCCATGTTATGGTGGACACTTGTTAATTTCCCCACTTGATACCTTAACTGGGAGAACACCTAAAGTTAGAGGGAATGAGTCTTTGAGGTTTTTAAAACATTTGTGGGAACATTTTGAATCTACAAATATCTTCCCTGGTATGGGCCATGAGGGTTTCCTATATTCACCACATAGGTAATCTTAGGTTCAATACACATGGAATTCTATTATCATCGCACAAGGAAACTTATTCTTGTCGAATAAGGCATCCTAAGATAGTTTTATAGGGTAACCCGAGCTCATCCATAGAGGATAATTATGTTTTTCACCTGAGTAATCCTATATGACACACACAGAAACTTAGTCTCATCACCTATAGATTCCGTGGATTATCACTAGAGTCATCATGTCATCATCACACAAGGTAATAATCTTAGGTCTGTTATGAAAGGGAGGAACAATGAGATCCTATGATCATAAAATGTTCTTCTTATGATCATCATATAAGGCATCACATGCTCATCATACAAGGTAAAGAACTTGGCTTCTCCTAAGGAAAGGGTGGAAAAATCTTCTTCTCATCGCATAGGATTATTATAATTTTCACATAAGGCATATCATTATCCTAACATGATGTGGGATCTTAGTCTCATGACCTATGTAGAGTGTGAAAAGATCATATTATTATCACATAGAGTTCTTAGTATTATCACCTAAGGAACCCTAGGATCATAACTTAGGTTTTGATATCTGACACAATATGGTTCCAAATATATCCATCACATAATGGATAATCATAGGTTTAAAGTCTAGTGGGGATGATACTACATACACTTGTCATGTATAAGATGATCATAAGTTTAATATCCAATGGATATTTTACCACATATGCTCATCACATATGGTCCAGTCATAGGTTTAGAGTCTATTGGGGATTATACCATATACCCTCATCACATATGGATTAGTCAGAAGTTAGCATCCTATAGTTATGCCAAAGTCCACTAGAGACTTTGGGTTGGTATGGTGAGAGGTTTGGAATACTCCAAAAAGATGACTAGGCTCTATGGATACCATATACAAAGATAGATATGAAATTATGGTGATGTTGGTATTGAACCTAAAAGAGTCATGCTACACACCCATCTAGAAAATAGGGATAAAAAACATTGTAATTTAAGGTTCAAAATTTTAAGGTTATATGGTAGGAAAGGACTATGTAGTTTAATATTATGAGGTAATAATTTTTGTTACCATGAAAGGATAAAACATAAGGAATGGTGTGGGGATTATGATTTAGGCTACCCAGAAGATGGGGGATTTATCTCACAGTCATCACACGAGTAACCCCTATCCTATTTCAATGGAAATCCTGGGATCATCATGCAAGTAACCCTATGAAAATATCATAGGGTAGTTTTTAGTTTAACATCATCCACTATGGATATTGGCAGTAGTTTAACTACTTTCACTAAGGATAGATAATGATATTAAATGGGAAGTAATGGTTATTGAATAGGGCTTACAAATCTAGATTCTTGGAAGAAATTAGGTTCTATTAGGTGGACCAGGGTGTTTTTTTGGCGTGACTTAGGTTTATATTTGATTGGAGGACTAGGTTCTACTCAAGAATTGGTGTATAATGAGTGGGGATTAAAAAAAAGCATTATTTTCTGAGTTCTACAAGGGAGTGGGAAGGGTATGTATGGGGCTTACACATTGAGCTACCTAGTTTGGGGTCCCCTCATACTCATCACATGAGTCCTATTATGCATGTCACAAGAGGTATTTTGTGTTCATTGCATAATGAATCTTCATTTTTTCACTTCAGAAATCCTACTCTCATAACATAGTTTAGGATAGACTTTAATTTTATGCATCAAGGATGTCATCCTACACAGTTTAACATTATGCATCCAAGATGTCGATCATGTAGTTTAACATCATACATTGAGGAAGAAGACCATGCAATTTTGTGTCTTGTGTAGAAGATGTTTGTGAGATTAAAGGGATGACTTCAAAGGGTAGAATGAAACTTACACAATGTGGCTACCTATGAGGGGACACAAAATACAGCTATGCTCATGGAGCCAGCAAGCATAAATCTAAATCGGGTTCATGTGGGACCCATTATCCACTAACTTTCATGAAATATTTATTTAATGGATCATTGATTCTAGTATGAATAATATAGTTTTGTGAAAATTTAGAGTTTTAGAAAAATTTGTTGCGAAGCATGTCCTACAATTGTGAATTTTGATATATTAACATTGTTTCACAGAATATTAATGTTTAATGAAATTGTGTTTTATGAGGTATGAACTAAAACAATTAACATGGATAATATTTTTTCTTCCAAATGAGTTTCACTAATGTTTAGAACGTGGAAAAGGGGGTCCATGTGCCTTTAAATTTCATGAAAGTATGTTTGGAAAAAGGAGGCACTACTACAAAAACGGGCAAGGGAAGCGCGCCCTTATAACAGCGCTAAGCAAAACCGCTGATAAAGGATACCCTATATCAGCGCTAAAATTACAGCGCTGAAAAATCTAATGTTTATCGGAGCTTTCTTAGCGCTGATAATAGTAATATTTATCAGCGCTAGAAAAGCGCTGATAAATATGATCTGTATCAGCGCTAAAATTTTAGCGCTGATACAGTTGGTCTTTATCAGCGCTTTTTGAGCGCTGATAAAGGTTCGCCTATATAAGCGCTAAAAAAGCGCTGATACAGAACACCTCTATCAGCGCTCAAATTTCAGCGCTGATATAGGGTATCCTTTATCAGCGCTCAAAAAGCGCTGATAAAAATTATCTTTATCAGCGCTAAAAAAGCGCTGATAAAGAGACCCGGTATCAGCGCTATAATTGTAGCGTTGATACGGGGAATCTTTATCAGCGCTTTTCTAGCGCTGATAAATCATAATATTATCAGCGCTAAAAAAGCGCTGATAAAGCTAGATTTTATCAGCGCTATAATTTTAGCGCTGATAAAGGTAGCCTTTATCAGCGCTTTTTTAGCGCTGATAAAACCTTAGTCGACTTTTTTATAAAGTCGGTCACACAGTGCCCTTGTTTTATCGCAGCTAAAGCCCTCGCGGAACCGTAACCCTGCTACTCTTCTCCCGAATACCGCTGCTGTGTTCGCTTCGCCGGAGCTTGCCGCCCTCGGTACACTCGCCGTCCTCCGCCGCCCGCAACACCCTCGGCCGACCTCCACCGCCTGCCGCCCTCGGCTGCCCGCAACGCCCTCGGCCGCCGTTCTCTGCCGCCCTCGGCCGCCCTCCGCCGCCCTCGGCCGCCCTCGGCCGCTCTCCGCCGCCTCCGTCGCCCTCCGCCTCACTCGGCCGCCCTCGGTCACCCTCCGCGGCCACCTTCCGCAACCCGCAACGCCCTCGGCCGCCGCCTTAAGGTAACAATCTATGAAGAAGATGTATATGTTTTCATATAGATAGATTGTGTATAGCTGATTCTCTCTAAGTGTACTCATGATGATGTCCAGATGTTGGGAATGATCATCATTATTTTGGTATTACACCAATATGTCATCCATAAAACAACTACAATCTGGTCTAGGTACAAGTGAAATATTCAACTCATCAAGAGAATAAATGCCATGGGGAATTCGTCAACACAAATTTTATTATGAAGAATTCATAAAAACTATACATGATTTCAAAATTAGTTTATAGTATATCAGAATTTCTCAACCTCAAATGATGATAAACAAACCTTAGATCAATCTTAGAGAACAATATGGAACCCCTCAGCTGGTCAAATAGATCAAAAATACAAAGAAGTGGATATCTGTTCTTAATTTTCATCTGATTCATATTCTATTAATAGAAACACATATGTAATGTTCTGTCATTCTTCTTGGAAAATAAAACATGAGATCCCCAAGGTGACATACTCGAGCAGATGCACCCTTCGTAATCTAACTCCTCTCATTGAGTTTTATGTTCCTGAATCTATTCTTGTTTCATTCTGAAAGGCGTTATATAAAATGGCTCAACTCCACGCATCAGTTCAATCATGAACTCAAAGTCTCTTTTAGGTGGTAGCCCTGATCAATTCTCATGAAACACATCCTAGAACCAGTCTACTACTGGGGGAAATATTTCTTGTTTCAATCCATTATCATCAAGAAAAATATTCGTAAATTGGTCTATGTTCTCACCTAGTTGTGGAAGAACTGGTCCTACATGGTCTACCAAGATATCCCATTCTCCATAAAAGACATGGGCTCTACCCTTATGAGGCATGACGGTCACTCATCTACGGTAACAATCAATGTGATATTGATTAAATACCAAAAATTACATCATCACTATCTATTCAATACATATCATATCAAGCATGTATAAATCCAAAATGAAACAATACTCACAAACCATGAGGGAACATCCCTTACGAAGACAGATGCCTTCTAATCACACCCCCAATGGTGTGTTGACCAACATGATCCCACAAAAGTACTCTAACACAAAACAGAATCCATTTACCAAGAGATAAGATATAAAATAATGAGAGGATCCCCTATTACAAGTCTCCTTTAGGTTCCCCTATTCGGTGCTCTGTACCAATATAGATCATCCATCACTACCCATATTACAAGTGTTCATGTAGAACCTATATATATGAACCATCCTGATACATGATTGACACTTCACTAGTGGTCAAAGTCATAGGCCTAACATGTGACCATACCTACCTCATTGATTGAAGATGACTAAAAACCTCTCTAAGAGAAAAATCCTCTCACATAGATACTCTATCCACCACCACCCTAGTGGAAGATATCATAATGGTGAATCCTACTATCATAATATGTACCACTAGATCATTCAATTGAAACCGCCCTACCATCACTACAAGTCTCCTTTAGGTTCCCCTTGGAAATGAGAACCTGATCCACCACCTCAACAAACCTCATAAAAAATATATTTACCTGGGACTTAATCTCACATCTAAGTCCATCCTAATTTTTTTTTCATAGATACCTTATCTCCTGTCAACATTAGATAAAAACATTACTGGTATGTGAAGAATCTAACATAATCTATCATTATCAAACATAATTATGTCAAACATATTAAATATTCATATTTTCATTTCCTCAATGTCGTAGGTTAAAAGTGCTCCATGAACATATCCTAGATTTTCTTCCAAGTCATTCCCTCCATATGCTCATCCCAAGACTAAATATCACAGTAGATCATTGTTGGCCCCCATAACATATACGCTACCAACTCTACCCTATTCTACTAAGGAGTAGAAAAGTTATCTAGAATATTCTAGATGAACTAAATTTAGAACTTATCTACCTTGGGTCCACCCTCTCCAGAAAACATCAGAGGGTGTTGCAACTGAACCTCTATTTTCAAGTCAAACACACTCGGCACTTCCAACCCTTGTCATTTCTTCATAAATTGTATAAAACAAGAAAGGTAATGGGGGAACCTGTACCACTACTAGAATGAATCCTGAGTGCCTATACAAATCATAATAGAGATGATAATGAATTTTAAATTGTATAATGGATTATTTATTTTAATTATTCGTTCTTTATCTCACATGCATTTTAAATATAGTTTTTGTATCCTGAGTGCCTATACAAATCAGATAGAAGCTCTAGTGGATGCGTTTGGTTTCTCTCTGATAAAGGTATCTCTCATCGATTGGAAATCCTCTATCTCCTGTTATATCCTCCTTATAGAGTGATAGATAATCATCTTTTTAGTGAATCTAATATTCTTTTTTATGAATCTTGATTATAGGTTAGACTACTTGATCTCCTTCCAAGGAAGTGGTTCCCTTCTACTGTATTTGGAAGTCTTCTTTTGTGTACTTGAACCATAAATACTAATATTTGAGATTCAAATAGGATGAAGATGAATAAAGATTGGATGGATTCTAATCGTTTAACAATAGAGTACGAGAACGGAGTGAAAGAGTTCATCAAGTTTGCAAAGGATCACACAAAGGATCCTTCTCAAATCCTTTGTCCGTGTTTACGTTGTTGTTATTCTAGACTACTTACTCCAGAGGAGTTGGAAGAACATTTGATATGTCACAGAATAGATCGGAGTTATAAATGTTGGAATAAACACGGAGAAAAAGCGAATGTAGGTACTGGCTGGGATAAAACTGCATTTTATGGATCGTCAGATATGAATACAAATATAGATAATGAAGAAGACAGTATGGAGGATGTGATTACAGATGTCAATGATGATGAAGATCGTATTGAGGAAATGACAAAGACAATTCAAGATGAACCCCGTGATTTCCCAAAATTGTTTGAGAAGTTAAAGAGTTGTTCAAAGACGCCATTGTATGCTGCTTGCACTAAGTATACAACATTGTCAGCTGTACTGAAGTTGTATAAATTGAAAGCAGGAAATGGATGAAGTGATGTCAGTTTTACGGAACTACTTGCTCTCTTGAATGACATGCTCCCGGAAGATAATGAGCTCCCAAGCCGGACATATGAAGCTAGACGAATGCTACGCTCGATGGGAATGATTTCTGAAAGAATACATGCCTGCCCGAAAGACTGTATATTGTTTCGAAAGGAGAACAAATAACTTACAGAATGCCCAAAGTGTGGTGCTTCTCGATACAAGAAAGATAAATCCAATCCTACGAAAGTTGTATGGTACTTTCCAATCATTCCAAGGTTTAGGCGTTTATATGGAAGTAAAGAAACTGCAAGACAATTGTCGTGGCATGCAGATAAAAGAAATAAAGATGGGTTATTACGTCATCCGGCCGACTCTCCTCAATGGAAGAAAATTGATCATGAGTATCCTGAATTTGGAAAAGAGCCGAGAAACCTTCATCTTGCGTTATCTACAGATGGAGTGAATCCTTTTGGTTTTCAAACCAGCACTCATAGTACATGGCCTGTTATGTTGCTAAATTATAACTTGCCACCCTGGTTATGCATGAAGAGAAAATTCATCATGTTATCTATGCTTATATCAGGACCAAAACAACCAGGTAACGATATTGATGTTTATCTGACTCCTTTGATCGAGGATTTGAAGTTATTGTGGGACTCAGGTGTAATGTTGTATGATGCTTATAAAAGTGAATACTTCACGTTGAGAGCGATGTTGTATGAGACAATAAATGATTTCCCTGCTTATGGAAATTTGTCAGGCTATAGCATTAAAGGAACTCAAGGGTGTCCCGTGTGCGAAGAAGATACAGAATCAATTAGGTTGAAACATTCATCGAAATCTGTGTTTCTAGGACATCGTAGATTTCTACCTCGTCGGCATAAGTACCGATCTTGGACGACATCATTCAATGGAAGTTCAGAAAAACGCACAACACCGTCTCCACTAACAGGTGATCAGCTGTTTGAGAAAGTAAAAGATATGAACACTGTTTTTGGTAAACCATTTTCGAAAAACCTTACGAAAATCGGTTGGAAAAAGAGATCAGTTTTTTTTGAATTACCATACTGGAATTGTTTGTACGTCAGACATTTTCTTGATGTGATGCATGTGGAAAAAAATGTATGTGATAGTGTTATTGGAACGTTGCTAAATGCCCCTGGCAAAACAAAAGATGGAATTAAGGCAAGGTTGGACATGGTTGACATGGGAATACGAGAAGAGTTGGCTCCCGTGAAAGGTGAAAATTGAATGTTTCTTCCTCCTGCTGCTTATACTCTTTCTAGGGCAGAGAGATATCAGTTTTGCAACTTCTTTAATGATGTAAAGGTTCCAGAGGGGTACTCATCAAATATCAAGAACATTGTGTCAATGAATGATTTGAAGTTAAAAGGTTTGAAATCACATGATTGCCATGTTTTGATGCAAGATCTAATTCCTATAGCTTTACGTTGCATTTTACCCAAGAATGTTCGTCATACGTTAACCAAACTTTGTTTCTTTTTCAAATCTATATGTAGCAAAGTTTTAGACCCGGGGAAATTGCCAGCTATGGAAAAAGAAATTGTCATCATATTATGTGAATTAGAAATGTTCTTCCCGCCAACATTCTTTGATATGATGGTTCATTTGATGATTCACTTGGTGAGAGAGATTCGACTTTGTGGTCCTGTGCACTATAGATGGATGTATCCTGTTGAACGGTATATGAAGATTTTGAAAGGATATGTCAAAAATCGAAGTCGGCCAGAGGGTTGTATAGTGGAGCGATATATTGTTGAGGAAGCCATTGAATTTTTTATTGAATACCTATCTGATGTGGAAAGCATTGGTCTCCCGAAATCTCGTCACACTGGACGCATTGAGGGTGAGGGAATTTCTGGAAGAGAAGTTGTAACAATCAGTATTACAGATCGGGAGCAAGCTCATCTTTATGTTTTGCATAACAGTTGGGAGGTTGCTCCATATATTGAAACTCACAATGAAATTCTTAGGCAGTTGAATCCATCGAGGGCTGAAAAATGGTTAGCAGATACACATAATCACCAGTTTATAGGATGGTTTCAGGACCATATTTTTAAGCAGTTGGATGAAAATCCGAATTCAATTTCAGAACGACTTCGATGGCTAGCCACTGGACCAAGTGTGTATGTATTATCTTACAGTGGGTATGTAATTAATGGTTATACATTCTATACGGATGAACATGATGAAGAGAGTACCATGCAAAATAGTGGAGTTACACTAGTGGCTGAAGCGATGCAT
This sequence comes from Viscum album, assembly GCA_963277665.1. Taxonomy (NCBI): domain Eukaryota; kingdom Viridiplantae; phylum Streptophyta; class Magnoliopsida; order Santalales; family Viscaceae; genus Viscum; species Viscum album. The sequence continues at coordinate 330,555,630 of OY728144.1, read as the reverse complement.
GTTTCTGGTAGTAAGGATAGAAATCCAATTTATGCAAATATGTCATACTTTGGCATTATCAACCTAATATGGGAGTTGGATTATACGACATTTCAATTGCCGATTTTTCAATGCAAATGGATTGATAACAATAGTGGTGTTAAAATAGATGAATGGGGATTTGTGAAAGTTGATTTTAGTAAAGAAGGGTACAAAGACGAATAGTTTATAATGGCATCACAAGCGGTACAAGTTTTTTATGTTCCAGATCCCGCAAACCGAAAGTGGTCGATTGTTCTGTTATCGTCCAAAACTATTGAGGGTTCCGATGAAAATTCAGTTGAGGACGATCCTTTTAGTGGTACGTCACAATCAATTCGGAGCGGTCCCAATGCAGATGATGTTTTGTATGTTAGAGGAGACCACAATGAAGGGATTTGGATTGTCGATAGAGGTGTCAAATCTCTTCAACCTTTGAAAAAAAGAAAGAGAGTTCAGTAAACAGGTTATATTTTGTTTGTAATATAGATCTTGTTATCTCATGTTATTATCTTATCATTACAGAATTTATGTAATTTGAATGAACTGTTCAACCACTTTTGCAGATAATGACTTCTGCACATTCTGGTGCTCCTAACCTTGAGACTGAACAAGTCTCTCAAGCAGCTGCTGCTGCGGCTGCTGCTGCTCCTGCTGCTCCTGCAGCTCATTCTGCTGCTACTGTTGCTCCTGATGCGGCTCCTGCTGCTCCTACTGCTGTGGCTCCTACTCCTCCTCCTGCTGTGGCTCCTGGTGCTCCTACTGCTCCTGCTGCTGCTCTTACTGCTGCGGCTCCTGGTGCTCCTACTGCTCCTCCTCCTGCTCTTGCTGTTGCGGCTCCTTCTCTTAGTGTTGAGGTCCAACAACCATCAGCACATGCCGTTGATATCATAGTAGATGAACATATAGATGATGTTGATATCGATGAAATGGTCGGGAATGAAGGACCGACGTCGCAGAAATCACAGGTGCGTCGTAGTTTGACAGTGTTAGCCAAAATTCTTAAGGCGAAAAGCAAAGGCATCAAATTTGAAGTCGGATGGAATGCACGAGGCCAACATGTGAATCCCAACAAGGCTATGTTTAGCAGTTACATTGGAGTTGTCACTCGGCAACGCGTGCCGATTGACATAGATTCATGGCACCATGTTGTGTCCGGGTTGAAGGCTGTGATCTGGGAAGAAATTACGGTAACATTATGAATTTATTTCTTTAATTAACTAGCAAATAAAATGATGAAACATTGTCTTACTCTTCTCAATCTCTTGCAGAGTACATTTATAGTAGACGACTCACACAAGGATTATGTACTAAGGCTTGTAGGAAAGATTCATCGAGGTTTTCGTACTATTTTAACAAGATGTCACCTGAAAGATTCTAAAGGTAAAATAAACCCGCACCCACCCATTGTCTATGCGCACCTGATATCCCAAGAAGCATGGGATGCATTTATTGGCCGTCGTGGGGATGAGAAGTTTCAGGTACATTGTGAGTGATAATACGTTGTTTGAGGATACCTGTATTCATCACTTTGATTGTCAATATTTCATTTATGAAACAGAAACTCTGTACTGAAAATAAGGAACGTGCATCAAATCCAACATACCCCTATCGTAAAGCAAGGATGGGGTACGCTTCATTAGAAAAGAAAATGGTACGTATTGTAAATTTACAGTAATATTGTTAGGTGCCAATAAACAACATCATAATTATCTTTCTATGTTTATATGTAGATTGATGAACCTAAAACCAAATGCACTTCTATCCCACGTCATGTGCTATGGAAGGAGGCACGTGTGAACAAAGAAGGGAAGTTAATAGATGAGAACACACAAAAAGTGTGGGAAATATGTGTAAGTATGACACGATGATAAAAAGATTTGTTTAAAATTGCTATTACATAAAAATAATTAGTTTTTTTCCTATATCTGACAGTCACAGGAATCAGCTACTCCTGTAGCTGATACAGACCTATTATCGACGGCTTTGAAGCAGCCAGAAAAATACGGTCGTGTCAGAGGTGCAGGGTTTGGGGTGACACCCCGAGTATATTTTGAGAATAAGAAAAAAATAGATGATACAGACGAAAAATTGGAACAAATGAGTGACAAAATAGCAACCCTTGAAGCACAATTGCAATGGCAGGGAGAGTTGCTAGCAACTTTTATGGGTGGGAAGCAAAGGGAGGACACAACTCAGGAACAACCACCGCATGAACATCCTGCCCCACCTCCCACCAGCTTTGAGGCAAGCCATTCACCTAAAAAAAATGTCTTAGCCGTGGTAATCAATATTCTAATAACGGTTCCCATGGAATATGAATCAGACAAACACTGATAATTTATCTGTACTGATCTTCTACAGGGTGATAATGATTGTGATTTATATCTGTCAACACCCACCTATCACCTTGTAGCGAGGGCTACAGTGTTCAATATCCCAGATGCCACACTGCATAATAGACCACTTTCAAAAGATCATCTGAAAGTGACGATTACTGTAGATCATGAGCCAAATGCAATGCTACCTATTCCACTTGATGACGATGATATTCATACGGTTGAAAAGGCTATTGGGACATTCATTGCATGGCCGACACAACTTGTAAGAGTACATGCAGACAAAGAGGTATTTATTTCCTTTTAAATTCAAGCTAAACCCTTAACAATTAATGAAAAGAGTGTCTGAATCAATGATTGTTGTTATAGACGGAGAAAGGAAAGGGGGTGACTAACATCGGCTCGAAACCATCCAAAGGATCGACCAATCGATCCCAAGGAGCTACTGAAAGCACAATAACACCACCTGTTCTCTTTCCACATTTACTAGCATTGAAGACTCATGTGGATACGAAGCTAAAAGATGGTAATAGTCATATAGTGATTTTCGAAGATAATATATACGGAGAGGAAAGTCAAGATTTCGTTGCTGCTGAAAATGTAAATGAAATCCTTGAAAACGGTTGGTTAGGCGTCACTGTTGTAAATGTATATATGAGGTATGTTTCCATGAATTGATTTTCTAAAAGCTGATCTAATGTGCAAATTATGACTAAATGCATTTTATATTGTTGACAGACGCATTTATGAAAAACAGTTGAAGGGATTTTCCCATGAGCCAAGATTTGGACTGGTTAGTCCTCATATCACATCAACACACCAAACAAAAATAGAGTCATCAAAAAGGGATGCAATAGTGAAGGACTTGCTGAAAACATTTGAACGCAAGATTACAGATGACAGACTTTTCCTAATACCAACCATGCAGGGGTAATACTCTACGATTAAAGAATATCAATTATATTTTCACTTTTTTTTATTACTTATTCCTTTTTGTGTTTTTAGGCAACATTGGTTGCTAATTGCGGTGAACTTGGATACTCCGAAGATTTATTTTCTGGATTCAAAGCTAGGATATCCATCAAACCGACCATACATGATGGAGTTTGTGAATCTGTAAGACACTACATCTTACGTTTTAGGTCTAAACATCAATTTATATAATATATATTATCTTTTACTGAGGATTATGTTATGATAGGGCGGTGTACCAATATCGTCTAAATCATGGTATGAGGACAGGGGCTAAGCATAAGGAGCCGAGCAAGTACTACGTCTGGACAAATATCAGGGTATATATAATAAAATTTCACTATCCAAACACATTTCAACACAAGTTATTTATTCTCCTAATGATCAATTTTTTTGCAGTGTCCAAAACAAACAAACGATAATGATTGCGGTTATTATGTTTGTAAATTTATGAAAGAGATCGTTTTTCATCAGCAAACTAGCATCCCTAAAGAGGTATTTTCAAAAACAGTTACTAGTTCGTTTAAGTTATTTATTAATTCTTTATTTTTTTATTTTTCAGTACTACTATGACTGCCGAAAAGCCTCATACTCACAAGACGATATAGATGTGTTCAGAAACGAGTGGGTCGCATACCTGATGACAGATTGTACACAAATACAATGATGATCTGACTTGGGGACATGTACAATTGGTGGTCATTTTTGAGAGGGGTTAAGGGGATCAAAAGATGAAATATTGTTGTATGTAAATGTTCGTAGCAAAATTGTAATTGTTATTAAATAAAACATTCTTTCTCCAATGAGTCATTTTTCCATTTTAACAGATGATATGAACCAGCAACATGCAAGAATGTTGAACCACTAAAATGGTCTCTCTCTTGTTTAAAATGGACACCACTTTAATTGGAAACAACAACTGACCTACGGAAATCCGACCGGACGCATCCGGATTGCCTTCATTCTGTAGGAGAACGATCCACAGGTCCTTGGTGACGTGTACGAGTAACATGCAAGAATGATGGACCACATTTCTTTGGCCTTTGGACAAAAAAACCAATAAAATCTCCAAAATACCTTCATATCATGCATGAACCAGTAAAATCTCCAAAATACCTTCATATCACGTAGTTCTGAAAAGAGTCACTATTTAAAAGAAAATCACAAATTTAGATACATCTCGAGATGGTCAGTTGTTGATTTCACTTAAAAATAAGTCCATTTTTAACAAAACAGTGACACTGTGAGTGGTGTCGGCCACACCGGGCCTCGGATTGATGCGGTGTTGAATCGTACACATCACACATGAGTCATTGATCATTGTGAAAAAGTATCAATACAATCAGAAGCCGTTAGATTGATTTGGCGTATGTACATAAAATATTGTCCATTTTAAACTAAATACATACACTTGGAGTGATACCGGTCACACCGCGCCTCGGATTGAGACCCCACCCTTTCCCCTCGGCTGTCAAAAATCATAACCAGATAGTCGAAGGGTGATTTTGACAGCCGAGGGGAAAGGGTGGGGTCTGAAGACATTGTAGGATATGTCGAAGGGTGATTTTGTGTGTGACCGGTATCACTCCAAGTGTATGTATTTAGTTTAAAATGGACAATATTTTACGTACATATTCCAAACTGATCTAACGGCTTCTGATTGCTTTGATACTTTTTCACAATGATCAATGACTCATGTGTGACGTGTACGATTCAACACCGCATCAATCCGAGGCCCGGTGTGGCCGACACCACTCACAGTGTCACTGTTTTGTTAAAAATGGACTTAATTTTAAGTGAATTCAACAACTGACATACGGCAAACCGACCAAACACATTGGGATTCTATTGAGACTTAAGGAAAACTATCCATGGGTCAAATGTGACGTGTAAGATTCAACCCCGCCTCAATCAGAGGCGCTTTGTGACCGGTATCACTCCAAGTGTATGTATTTAGTTTAAAATGAACAATATTTTACGTACATACGCCAAATCGATCTAACGGATTCTGATTGCGTTGATACTTTTTCACAATAATCAATGACTCATGTGTGACGTGTACGATTCAACACCGCATCAATATGAGGCCCGGTGTGGCCGACACCACTCACAGTGTCACTGTTTTGTTAAAAATGGACTTAATTTTAAGTGAAATCAACAACTGACATACGGCAAACCGACCAAACACATTGGGATTCTATTGAAACTTAAGGACAATGATCCATGGGTCAAATGTGACGTGTAAGAGTCAACCCCGCCTCAATCAGAGGCGCGGTGTGACCGGTAGCACTCCAAGTGTATGTATTTAGTTTAAAATGAACAATATTTTACGTACATACGCCAAATCGATCTAATGGCTTCTGATTGCGTTGATACTTTTTCAAAACAATCAATGACTCATGTGTGACGTGTACGATTCAACACCGCATCAATCTGAGGCCCGGTGTGGCCGACACCACTCACAGTGTCACTGTTTTGTTAAAAATGGACTTAATTTTAAGTAAAATCAACAACTGACATACGGCAAACCGACCAAACGAATTGGGATTCTATTGAAACTTAAGGAAAATGATCCATGGGTCAAATGTGACGTGTACGAGTCAACCCCGCCTCAATCAGAGGCGCGGTGTGACCGGTAGCACTCCAAGTGTATGTATTTGGTTTAAAATGGACAATATTTTACGTACATACGCCAAACCGATCTAACGGCTTCTGATTGCGTTGATACTTTTTCACAACGATCAATGACTCATGATACATAGAGAAATTCACTGGCCACCTTCGAGAATGATCTGAAGCACAAACCATGACAGCATTATGTTTTTAACTTCAGCACCTCAATTGAGAATGTGACACCTTTCAGGACTTGGCGCCATTGTATGTCGTTTCGTCCACTGAATGGGTCTATCCTTTTATTTAATTTTTTTAACTTCAGTCAAATATTCTAGAAAGATGTCGCGGCAGATCCTTCACCATTTTGTTTTGCTGAACATCTCATTACATTGTTAAAAAAAAGCAGGGTGTCTTGCATGGGCAATATGTTCTTGTATTGAAGATGATGCACTCCCATTTATTCGAACCCACATGGTTAATTATTTTGTTTAAGCCTAATGATTGATTTAATTATTGTGGAACACATAATCATGAAAATCGTATGATGGTTGTACCCAGATAGGACTCCAATTCATTGGTTAAATCTATTGTCTCATGAGATGTTATGTATGAGATTAGGGAGTAAACCTAGTCCATTAAAATGGGAGTGCATCATCTTCAATATAGGAACGTATTGCCCATGCAAGACACCCTTCTTTTTTTTAACAATGTAATGAGATGTTCAGCAAAACAAAATGGTGAAGGATCTTCCGTGACATCTTTCTAGAATATTTGACTGAAGTTAAAAAAATTAAATAAAAGGATAGACCCATTCAGTGGACGAAACGACATACAATGGCGCCAAGTCCTGAAAGGTGTCACATTCTCAATTGAGGTGCTGAAGTTAAAAAAATAATAATGTCATGGTTTGTGCTTCAGATCATTCTCGAAGGTGGCCAATGAATTTCTCTATGTATCATGAGTCATTGATCGTTGTGAAAAAGTATCAACGCAATCAGAAGCCGTTAGATCGGTTTGGCGTATGTACGTAAAATATTGTCCATTTTAAACCAAATACATACAGTTGGAGTGCTACCGGTCACACCGCGCCTCTGATTGAGGCGGGGTTGACTCGTACACGTCACATTTGACCCATGGATCATTGTCCTTAAGTTTCAATAGAATCCCAATGCGTTTGGTCGGTTTGCCGTATGTCAGTTGTTGATTTCACTTAAAATTAAGTCCATTTTTAACAAAACAGTGACCCATGAGCATGTCTTTAGTAGTGTCCCTCAAAATGTCTTTAAACTGACCATCTTGAGATGTATCTAAACTTGTGACTTTCTTTCAAATAGTGACTCTTTTCAGAACTGCGGGAGTTAACATTTCTCCAACATATTCACACACAAAATCACCCTTCGACATATCCTACAATGTCTTCAGACCCCACCCTTTCCCCTCGGCTGTCAAAAAAACCTAAAAGAAAATGGCTAGCAATGATCATTCCAAAATGAATTTAAACTGAAACCTTCCAGAAAAAAATAGAGTACAATACCTGCAAGTTGTAACTTAGGTCGCTTTGCACAAGCCGATTTCCACATTGTTTGTAGCAACCACATTTGCTCCAACACTCTAATGATCTTCATTGCTTCATGTCTTTTATACTCTTCCAGAAACCCTTCTCTAAGAAGGTCAACTATCGTGTATGCATACTCACCTTCAAATGTGACGTGTACGAGTCAACCCCGCCTCAATCTGAGGCCTGTTGTGGCTGACACAACTCCAAGTGCCTCTGTTTTGTTCAAAATGGACTTATTTTTAAGTGAGAAATCAACAACTGACATACGGGAAACCGACCAAACGCCTTCGGATTGTGTTGACACTTTAGGACAACGATTCATGGGTTATATGTGACGTGTACGACTCAACCCCGCCTCAATCCGAGACGCGGTGTGACCGGTATCACTCCAAGTGTATGTATTTAGTTTAAAATGGACAATATTTTACGTACATACGCCAAACTGATCTAACGGCTTATGATTGCTTTGATACTTTTTCACAATGATCAATGACTCATGTGTGACGTGTACGATTCAACACCGCATCAATCCGAGGCCCGGTGTGGCCGACACCACTCACAGTGTCACTGTTTTGTTAAAAATGGACTTATTTTTAAGTGAAATCAACAACTGACATACGGAAAACCGACCAAACACATTGGGATTCTATTGAAACTTAAGGACAACTATCCATGGGTCCAATGTGACGTGTAAGATTCAACCCCGCCTCAATTAGAGTCGCGGTGTGACCGGTATCACTCCAAGTGTATGTATTTAGTTTAAAATGGACAATATTTTACGTACATACGCCAAACCGATCTAACGGCTTCTGATTGCATTGATACTTTTTCACAACAATCAATGACTCATGTGTGACGTGTACGATTCAACACCGCATCAATCTGAGGCCCGGTGTGGCTGACACCACTCACAGTGTCACTGTTTTGTTAAAAATGGACTTAATTTTAAGTGAAATCAACAACTGACATACGGAAAACCGACCAAACACATTGGGATTCTATTGAAACTTAAGGACAATGATACATGGGTCAAATGTGACGTGTACGAGTCAACCCCGCCTCAATCAGAGGCGCGGTGTGACCGGTATCACTCCAAGTGTATGTATTTTGTTTAAAATGGACAATATTTTACGTACATACGCCAAATCGATCTAACGGCTTCTGATTGCATTGATACTTTTTCACAATGATCAATGACTCATGTGTGACATAACACCGCATCAATCCGAGGCCCGGTGTGGCCGACACCACTCACAGTGCCTCTCTTTTGTTCAAAATGGACTTATTTTTAAGTGAAATCAACAACTGACATGCGGAAAACCGACCAAACGCATTTGGATTCTGTTGAAACTTAAGGGCAATGATCCATGGGTCAAATTTGACGTGTAAGAGTCAACCCCGACTCAATCCGAGGCCCGGTGTGGCCGACACCACTCAAAGTGCCTCTATTTTGTTCAAAATGGATTTATTTTTAAGTGAAATCAACAACTGACATACGGGAAACCGACCAAACGCCTTAGGATTGTGTTAACACTTTAGTACAATGATCCATGGGTCATATGTGACGTGTACGAGTCAAACCTGAGGTGGATTACATGGCTTTCCTACATGGAATATATCCCACTACACATCTTTAATGAGCCAGCTACGCAGTTTATCTCTTGTACAGATACACAGGAAGAATCACACGAGATCGACGTCATGTACTAACATAGGGCAAGGGTGCATAAGAGGACACAAGATCAACGGGTAACACGTATATGTTTTTTAACATGCCATGTAATTTCCTATTGATATGACATGTATATTCACACAGGCAGCTGAACATTGGAGTTACCCAAGGTAAAGCGACAAGGCATGTGACCCTTTAAATGACACATAATTTTATGTACCATGATTGATCTCTTTGAACACTATATCAAGGACATATTTCATTAGGGTTGGCTCCCATGATCCTTCCTAGGATGGTTTTGGTATCTTTTCCGACTTACGGTAGTACGATCGCTTCAGCAGGACGTCCTAGACATAGTTGGAGTCTCTCTGAAAGTCCTGGAGTGAGATCATATATCTATTTTTGAGGTCCAGGTAGAGTCATGTATCAACGCAACCAATCCTACCAGACATCGATCCTATATATAGAATGTTAATCTTGATGTCTCATTACAGTCCCCCAATTTATGATATGTTACCTTTTTTGTATTAATATACATAATTACTAAGGGTGATGGTTGGGAGAGTTAGGATATCCTTTTTATGTATTGCAGAATGATTCAAGGAGCACGGGCTCTGCACGATTTGTCAAAACCAAGTGGCAATCCAAGGAGAAACAATGCATAGTGGAATGTTCTAGTATTTATCTTCTGAGTTGTGTAGGAATATTTTGTGATACTATGTAATGAGGTAGTTTTGGTTACTGGGTAGATGGTAGCTAACTCATGGTAAGAACACTGTTTGGTTGGGTTGTGATCAGTTGATGACATGCTTGTGGTTGATATACTGGTTTTTGTGCAGGTCTGTGGTTGATATACTGGTTTTTGTGCAGGTCTGCTCGGCTGGCTGTACTAGTGCAGGTTTTTTATTAGCAGCAGGCAGGGATTTAACAGCGCTTTTTTAGCGCTGTTAAAGGCGACATATAACAGCGCTTTTTTAGCGCTGTTAAAGGTATCCTTTAACAGCGCTTTTTTAGCGCCATTAAAGGTGACATTTAACAGCGCTTTTTTAGCGCTGTTAAAGGTGACATTTAACAGCGCTAAAAAAGCGCTGTTAAAGGACCCCCCCCCCCTTTATCAGCGCTGAGCTTTACAGCGCTTTTCTAGCGCTGTTAAAGCCCGATTTTAGCGCTGTTATTGCCCGTTTTTGTAGTAGTGAGGAAAAGAAGTGGATGATTAAGGATCATGTTTTTATAAGAGTGAAGTTATGCAAAACCTTGAGTTATGTGAATGTTTGGACATTGTATAGAATTATGTTCCCCATGGAAAAAGTTTCATGGAAACATCTCAAGAAGAGGCCAATACATTGAAGGACCTTTTCCATATAATTCATGCATGTTTGGATTTATGGGGTGTGTGATTCATGTAACCCCAAGATGCACGATCTTAGATATTTGATGATATATTCTCATATGTCCCCTAAAACTAGTGATTGTATGGGTATTTATATACCTAATCATGTGAGGGGAGTTCATTGACGCAAGTTTTATGAGTTTGTGAAACATGGGTGATTTAGGAATATTTTTTCAGTTTATGAATGTTTTGGAGTTTTGTAGAACATAAAATTTATTTCACTCAACATTGATCATGCACGTAAGATGAAGTCTCATGACTCTTTGATAAATTTTTCTGAATTTAAACATTGAATGACCATAATTGTTGATATGTAAGAATATTTAAACTCCATGACAAAAAAAATTGAAAACTGTAGAAAAAATACACCCCTAGATATTGTATTCCCATGTATCATGTTTTTTTAGTTAAAAAAGTTCCAAAAAATCACTTAAAATTGTATTTTTCATCATCTAAACCCTCTGTATGCATTTTCAGCGTCTACTAATAGTAATCATGAAAGAGAAAAAATATTATATAATTAGTACACATTTATATGTGTGGGAATTTTACTATAGATGTTATAGATGGATACTCATACTTAATTACTTTTATTGATGACTTAAGAGTAGACATGGATGTGTCTACTTAATGTGGTATAAGTCCAATTCATTTGTGAAATTTTAGGAATTGATGGATGGTGTAGATAATCATATTGGTATGAAGATAAAAAATTTTTATTAGAGAATACTATAGAATAACATAACCAAGAGTTCATCATCTATCTATAAGAGTATGATACACTATCTCAACTCATACATCCTTATAGACCATAGTGGAATGATGTTATTGAATGGAGGAACCATACCTTATTGGATATATTGTGGTCAATGATAAGTCATCTAGATATTACATTATCCTGCTAGGGATATGAATTATAGATAATGAAATTCAAACTAAAATTTGTTCCAACTAAAGAAAAAATATAATTCCATATGAGCTAATGTATGGGAGGAAATTCATGCAATCAAATACTCATGTATATGGTTTTACAGTGTTTGTTATGGCCACTTTTTTTTAAAAAAACTAACATCTTATAGAAAAAATTGTATCTTTATATGATATAAAAAATAAATAATGGCATACTATTTATCAGTACCCTTATATATAATAATGTAATAGTGGTATGATAGGTTATATTCCTTGAGAGGGAGAACATCTATAAAAGTGATAGTGGGAGAGATATTGAACTCGATGAAGTTGATGCTCAAGATAAACAGGGTTTGGGGAAATAATAAATTATGAAAGAACCCATGGAAGTGACTATTCCAGAGAAACAAGTATTGGGTAGGATAACCAATGATTGTAGAGAACTAGAGAGACATAGTTTTCTAGTCATCTAAGATAGTGATACATTACCAATTGACAATGGTGAAAATCTATCCTAAAAGGAAGTAGTAGGAATCTCAAAAGTCACTAGATTAAAAGAATCCCAAAATTATGGGATGGATTCCATATACCATAACCAAGTATTGGTTCTTGTTGATCTACCAATAAAAATAATGTTCATCGAGTAAAAATGAGTAGTCCAGAATAAACTGGACACAGAAGGTAATGTTTGTACCTATAAGTCATGACTAGCAGCTAAAGGGTTTATGAAAAATTAAAGCATAAACTATAATGAATACTTTTCACCAATTTCCATGTTTAAATACATAATAATTCTTATTTCTATAATATCTAACCATTATTATTATATTTGGAAGATGGATGCCAGGACAACTTTCCTTAACGAGATCTATATGTAAGATATCTACATGAAAAAACTAGAATAATTTATAAATCTATAGGATTCTAATAAGGTTTGAAAGTTACAGAGATCTATTTTTTCATTAAATAAAGTATATAGGTTAAAAAATATTCATTATGATGACTCCATAATGGAATTTTGTTTCCTAAAGAACAAATGTGATTCATGTCTTTATAAGTGAAATTATTTTCCAAATATTATATGATGATGAAATTTTACAAATTGTAAATAATATTCCATAATTACTGTTAGTGAATGAATCATTAAAAAGTTATTTTAAAAGATATTATTAAGTTAAAATCCTATATTCCATGGATAAATATCATTTATGATAGTTCTAGGTGGCTTCTGGGATTATTTCCGGGTACATATATCTACCAGGTAATAAAGAGATTCATTATGTAACAATAAAAGAGGGGATTGGTTCCAGTGTTGATGACCATACTTTGTGTTTGTGTTGTATCTATTTTAAATACTTCAAATACTTATAAATAACTTGATTCAAATATTAATTTATTAAATTAGAACAACTTGGATTTTCTTTGATGTTCCAAAGACTGTTCGTATTGAAGAGAAGTTTTACAAGAAAGAATTTTAGATTTTTTGATTGGTTCTTCCAAGAGTATTCTTAGGTGTTATATTTAAAATTTTCCAAGGAATAATTTTAATTATTTTAAGTGTTGAATAATATATCCATCTATTATGATTCTAAAGGTCATATATTATATTTTAGATGATGTTCATTTTTAAGTGTGAAGATTGATGAGTTGATCATCAAATAATCAGTGGCATATATTGGTGCATAAAAAAGAATGATATACAATGTATTTATAGATATGGAAGTATAAAATCCATGAAAAATATATTTATATTTTTCATGAAGGAATATTTAAGAGATTGTGGAAGTTGGTTGAAGATGTTCAACAATTATTTAATTGAAGTCCAGGGTTTTCATAATCCACAGAGCTAATTCACGTAGCTAATTAAGACACAAAGTAGATTCATTTAGATGATTCAACCTTGTAGCAAATTAATGTATCCAATTTATCCATGAAACCAATTCACCTAGATGTTAATAGATATATCCAATTGTCATGTAGTTTATTTCCTGAAAGTTGTTTCAACGATGTAGTTGAAGTTCAACGTATGACACATATCCAATTGTACAACATATCCAAATTTATTCATATATAATTTCCAAATACCATTTCATTAAATATCCAAAGTTCAATGTGAACCATATATCAAATTACTATGTAATCGATCGAAACATTGCTAATTTCTTTGATGTAGTTGATTGTAATAAGACATGGAAATCTTGGATATGTTTAAAGAAATAAGCTTGGTGATGTGGATATTCAAATATCACATGGAAGATTGAAACCTGAGTCTCTAGGAGATTTAAATAAATATTTTATTTGAAATTTATATGAGTTTAAATGATAGATATTCTTATACATGATGATGCAAAGAATAATCCTAGGATGAATGCAAAATGAAGTTATAGAGGGCCATTCTAGTTTCCAAGAGCTTGGGCGGGATCAGGTTAAGGTGTTTCATTTGTCCATTATTACATGAATGTGATTCCAAAATAATGAAACAATAAGAATAAAACTAATGTTAAGATAACATAATACTCAAAATCTTGTGATATCAAAAAATAATAAGGAGTGCCACATTCAAAATTTTGAGATACCATTAATATATTTGACCCTTTTAATGGATCCTTGACCTGTAATCATAATAATAAATATTTATAAGGAGACATTAATTAGCATAAAAAATGGATGGAAATTATTGGTTCCTCATCTATAAATATTGTGGGATTGATCTGAGTTCAGGCTGCTAAGAAATCTTTAGAAATCCCATTTCTCATGAAGTGAAAGAGATCATGAGAAAATCCCCTTTCACAAAGAGAATAATGTGTTACCTGAACAAATATTACATGATGAAGAATAGAAAACCTTATTATTATCCTATGGAAGGATCCATGAAACTATGTTGAGCTCATGAAGACAGAACCACATACTTACTATAGTCCATTAATAAGGAGAATATATCTGAGGGATAACTTAGTATGTGAGCTGAGAGAATGCGATGAAATAGTATGAAATATATTGATATTAGTGTGACTAAAAAACAAGAAGAAGTTGTAGTCCTCTAGATTCCTACATAATTTAAGATAGCCCATTGATTTTTTTATTCAAGGATTCACTTGTGAGTACCATTGGATAAGATCGAGGCAACCCATTTTATTATTCTAGGAGAAGAAGACTTTCAATTCTTATAGTCTAGGAGGGAATCAAGTCAACATAAGTAATATTTATTAATGGTTGTACAAGCCCAATACATTTCACAAATGGAAAATCAGCCCACTCTTTTCTTGTACATGGTAAGTGGATGGAAAATAGGTTCAAGATCACACCCTTTCATGTACTTCTCTTGACAATAAAATAAAATATATGTGGGAATGGGATAATAACCACCATACTCTATGTAAGAAGTCATCCCCATTAGAGGTTAACCTCATTAACAAATCCAGATGTTCTTTATGTTTTTTATTACTTCCAATTACAGGAAAATAAGAAATGATAACCATTAACTGAACAAGTGATAAAGGTATAAAAAGGGATGAATGTTGAAAAGTGGTAAAGATTCATTCCATAATGATTCACCCCCTCTCAGTTTAGTCATCCTAGAGTGATCTTATAAATTATTATCAGAGTTACATGTGACATATATTATTGTATTTTATGGTTTAAGCTTATTAAATAATTGATTTCTCTTCTCAATTCAGAATGTATTGAAAACATGAAGGATATTTATCTATTATATATCAGAATTCTGTCTCTACCCATAACATGAATAATATGAATAAGGAAGAATTTCAAAATATGGATAATACATGCATCTTATCAAACTAGTAATCCATGTTAGCTTCCAAATGATGTAATTCTAAAGAATATATGGCTTTCATGGAAGGTAATGATCTGGTAGTGTATTTTACTACCAAAGAGATGGAAAATATTTCTACCTCATGTAGTGATTTACCCCAACATCAAGGGAATGCAACAAAAATATCTTGTCAGAATTTCCTTTAATAAGATCCAAACATTAGTGGGAGTGATACCATATTAGAATAATTCAATTTTGAAACCATATCTAATATGAATGACATTTTATTGAATTATCCTATGTAAATAGTCACTTTTTTTCTAATAGGAATGCAGGAAGAGATCAGTAATCGTGAAAGAAATTTAGAAAACTTTGAGAAATATTTTCAAGAAATAGTTTAAGACAATATTTATTTATTGAAGAAAATTGGTTCCAAATAAGAATAAAATGTTCAACTTGTGGAATGGTGCTCTAATTTTGAAGATTAGTGGCCAAAAAGAAATTCATGATAAAGAGGATACCACAAAGGAATTTGAAAAAAAATTCTATGAATCATTGGAAAAGTGTAAGGGTATCATTGATTTAAAGAAATTTTAACATGATATCAATGAAAATAATATCAAAGAACTTGAAACTTTGATACATGATAAGAATAAAATGCATTATCATTAAGTTATAAAATGTTTTTCATCTTGGAGTTAAACTAGAAAATAATGAAAATGTTAAATAAAATTATTCACGATAACCTAAAAGAAGATTTGTTACTTCAAGAGCTGTATCTACGTAAACTTATAAGGAGGAATATTATACTAAGAGACTTCTAACTGGTGTAAGGAATCTATTGAGATCAAAAAATGATCAACGTAACATAGTCTCAAAAGGGAATGTTCTATCCACCACTGCTAGTAATATCTATGTTAACTATGTCCTTATAAAAAATGGAGGTTTTAAATAAAAAATCATATAAAAGTGGATGAAGAAAAATGATTAAGAGACCACCATGATATTTTTTGTGAAGAAAGATAAGGGTAGAAAAATGAATTCACCCAAAATAGAAAACGTGTAAAATAAAACCCAAATCAATAAAGCATGGAAATCCATCCATACTACTACTCAGATGAAAAATAAATATTTTTTGGGTATTTTTGGTGTTATGAGTGATTCATCCACATCACATCATATTTTTGGTATAATGTGATATTATTTAAATAACAATTTATTCCAACTTCTAGGGGGAGAAAAGTTGTTAATAAGAAAAGGCTACAGATGAAGGGAAATAATATTATTTTTATAAACATATTTTAAAATTTAATAACCCACATGATATTTTCAACGTAATTTTTCATAGTGAAGTGGCATGGAAGTATAAATTATTTAAGTGTGATACTAAAACAATTCAGATGAAAAGAAAAAAGAAGATAAGGTGCGGAGAAATGTATAACATGGTAATTAAATAGGATAAAAGATTTATAAATAAAATTGACAATAATTTTATAAACAAGAAAGGAAATTCTACCTTGGGTAAAAAAAGAAAAAATACTAATGATCAGAAAAACCCAAAAAGAATAAAAATAACACTACAACAAAGAACAAAAGATGTTTCTTTTGTGGAAGAATAGGTCACTCCATGTATCACTTTATTAAATCCATGGAAATCATAATTAATGGAAGAATGTTTAAGAAATAATTTGGATGTCCTATCCAATAAAAAAATAAATGGAATAAAGTGATAAAGAACACACATAGGAATCCACATGAAACTACAAAGGAAACTATTCATAATCTAAATGATGCAATAGTTACTTGGCCATATCATTTATAAATAAAAATAGTATAGAAAGAAGCACAAATGAACAAAGATGTAAAATTGAAATTGAATGTTCCACAAAAATAAATCAAATTTAATGTGAGGTTTTCCAAAAATGATGACAAAAAAATATTAGAAGTTCTGTGTAGAAGGTTTAATAATTTTCGACACATCTTATCTAATTGATCATTCATTACTCCATCTCATGAAGAGATGTTTAAAAATATTGATAAATCACTTAATGATGAATCCAACTCTATGGATAGTGTAAATAAGATTATTCTACAAAAATAAATTATTGGAAGTAAAGATAAAATGCTTCCTAACACTATTAGGAATTCCAAAACATTCATAATGAAGAGTCCACCCTTATGTGAAGAAAAAAATAGAGCATTCTCATGGTTGAAAAAAAATTCTCTACCTTGTTTCTCTCACTAAAAATAAATGGAGATCCACCTTATTCCCATATAATTTTTGTTTTCTTATTACTTATAGGGAATTGAATGTAAGGAACATATTTAGGGGGAGAAATAAGTTAAAGAAGTCATATTTCTATATATTTATACTTGAATATTGATTCCATGATTTATTAAATTAACTATTCTATTTTGATCTAACTGTTGTTATTTTTAATATTTTTTGGTTGGAAACGTTAAAATACTAACCTTGATGATGATGATCATGCTACCATAGATGAACATAAAATTTGAAGTCACCATCATGGATAAGATAAAAATTGGTATTCAGATAAATTGGTATTCAGACGAACAACTGATGATAAGGTCCATCTTGATGAAGTGAAACTTGAGATCTTCCCTTGAGCACTGTATTTTCAAAACTGACATATCTAGATGATACATGTTCAATAACTCATTGAAAATTTATGCTGGCACACTCTTCTAACCTTATTGAAAAAAAATTAAATGAATTGTGATATTAAGGGGGATAACTTAAATTAATCAATAAAATGAACAAAAAAATTTTGTATTAGTTCCAGTACTAATTTTATAAAAACATACTAACCATTATAATTTAATGATTTTAATATGTTTGTTGAGGTGACTGAAAATTTTTTAGGTTGAATGTATCTTGAGAATTTTTTTTACAAGTGGAATTTGAAAATTTACACTTTCATTGTATTAATTGGTATCAAACTATTACCATCAACTTGAAAGTAGACAAACGGTCTTAGATAAAAAACAATTTATGCTACAACAGTGAGTTCCCATTTCTGAATTGAGAATGGAAAACATTGATGTCCAAACCATACCCTCTTGTTTTTATATTAGGTTTTACCAAGTATATTTAGAGTGGAATAACTGATGAAACATTTCATAATAAATAAGTGATACCATCCTCTCTTAGGTACTTTCCATTTTTTTCAATTAGGGTGAGAGAATAAAATAAAAATGGGGAGAAGATCTAAATAGAACATATTGACATGACATTTTCTGCGTTGGTATTGAAAAAAATAAAAATAAAGAGAATAATGATCCTACTTAATGTTTGTGTTTTTATTAATAAGTTAGTAAGTGATGTTGAACTTATTGTTAATATAAATTTAGTAATGAAGAAAAACATGGAAGTCTAATGGTGTTCCCAAGCATGTTTGGCTTGAAGAGAAGTTTCCCAAGAAAGAAACTTGGATGTGTTTATTGGTGCAGCCAAATATTATTATTATTAGATCCTTTTTTATTGTAAAAGAAATATATCAATGTATTTTATGTGTTGAATATGGGACACATCAATTAAGAGTTCAAAGATTATATATTATATTTTGGATCAAATACTTTTTTTAAGTGTGATGATTCATGAGACAATCTTAAATGAATTAAAGACATGTATTGATGGATGAAAGAGAACAAACTAAAACATTTTTAGAGAAATTTAAGTACAAATTTCATGAAAAATATATTTATATTTTATATGAAGGAATTTTTAATATGGTATGGAAGTTGGATAAATAGGTTTACCAATTATATGAGTGTATTCTAGAATTTTGTAGATCCATGTTGCCGATACACATAGCCAATTCAACCACATAGATAATTCACATAGATGATTAAGCCACATAGCTAATTTACATATCTGATTTAGAAACACAACCAATTCTCATAGCCATTTCAATTATGTATCCAACTGAGAAACCACACAACTGATTTCTACATAACTGATTTCCATGTAGATACTTTAGAAATGTAGCTAAATTTCATTATGTGCCACATAAATGTTTGTTTGATGCAACCAATTTCCAAATATCTATCTCAATAATGTATCCTAAGTTTAATTATAAATAATAAGACCATTTCAACATAAGTTATTTAAACATATCCAATTGTTATGACACAACTATTTCGCAAATATTTTGAAATCTTGGGTGTGTTTCAAGTAGTAATATTTGAGGATGTAGATGTTCATATATCACATGTAAGAAATAAAACCTAGAGTCTAGGGTTTTTAGATTAATATTTAAATGAAAATTAAAATCATTTTAACTGATATATATTCATTCATTAGATAATTAGAAGATTAAACTTTTTCCAAATGAAAAATAAAGTTTCATAAATCCATTCGAGTTTCCGATAGCATTGGTGAGATTGAGTTGATGTGTTGCATGCAATCATCATTGTATGAACATGAGTATAAAATCACGAATGCAGAATACTTTTATAGACACTCTCTTACATCAAAAAGTATAAAAAATTAAAAATGGAAATTCCTTAGAAAAAAGAGGTGAAAACACATGAAGAAAAAAAAGATTTTCAAGGGCATGAGCTTTGAATGGCCCTAGTCGGACCAAGGGGTCATCGGCATGCAACCTACAAGCGAACCCCAATCTGGTGCGAAGCCTACTTGCACCCATCGATTTCATTTCTCCTAGGGGCATATTCTTTCCTATAAATAGACCCTTGAGGCCTTCATTTGTATAGAAGAATTTCCCTGAAGCCCAATTGAATCTCTGGTCACCCTAGTGCTTCTCCCATGTCTTCTAAAATATTTAAGGTAGTTCTTTAACACCTAGAGTAGAGGATTTGAAGGAGGATCATGGGACTTAAGTCCTTTTTAGTGTTTTAAATCCATAACACTTGCATGGATAAAGCACCCAACCTCCCTAAATCAGAAACACTAGCACACCACCTATTCCTTTCACAGGAACTTGAGCACCTCACTTCTGAGAATACATATGAATACTCCTGAAGTATTGATTCATGTCTCACCCATGTATTAGCATTGATGGTTGTTCATCACTTATGTGAACATCAGGTCTTCCAAACCTACTTGTGATCCCATACTTACATTCCAATACCTACTTGGGATCCCCTCTTTGATTCACCTACTCTATTCAATCTACAATCCATTAAGCCCACTTAAAATCCATTAATGGAAAGGATTATTCTTCACTGGATCCCATGTTTTAAAGGGATTTTGTTCAAAACTCCACCAAAACCTCTTGAATTATCAAATATTTGGGGAAAGGAACATCAGTGTGTCTCCTATTTGGGTTTGTATATCTGCAGTTATAGGTTTCCCACATTTGTTTCACAATGGGGTTAGGATTCATGGTGTATCTGTGGGTTTGTATATCTGCAGTCACATGGACCTTTCTCCCAGGAATAGTTTTGTGGAGTTCTTGGTTTTGAGGATTGGGGTTTGGGTTCTTACCTCTGTTTCTCATCTCTATGACCCAGAACCTCTGGTCACTGGTAGGGAAGGTACAATTCATTATTTTTTTTCATGTAAGAAAAAGAAAAGTCTCCCTACCCTACCATGATCTATTTAGGGAAACCATTCTGCTGTAATCACCTAACATTTCAAGTAGGAGGTTTTAGTCTTGCTCCTCTCTACTTTCTTCAGCTTCCCTCCTTCCTTAAATTGGACCCTTTTCCAGTGTAAAGTGAATAGAGGGAAGGCTCGTCACCTCGACCTATTCCTAGGTCGCCTCTCCCTCGTCCACCGTCACCGCCATAGGAGCGCCCTCTTTCACTAGAAAAGGTGGGAATGTGTGGGTGGCTTTGTGGAATCTTTGACATCCTCTTGTTTCTCACACTGAGCATGACACAAGTGGGCTTAGAGATTTTTCATGATCACAACATTTTCGAAACTACTTGAACTATGATAACTATGAATCCTGTTCAAACTAGGATACGTAGGAAGCCTTCATCAGGTCTCAATCTCATTGGATATCCTATTTAGGAATCCCACCACGCTTCCCTTAATCTGGGAATCTTCCTTTAGATTAATCCCCAAATTAGTCCCTCAAATCATAAAGGTATTATTTTCAGGAAGTAAGCCCAAACTCATTTCTACCAAAGGACTATACTCTACTATGAGACTTGTCGACCTACACGGGCTTTGATTCCCATCCAAATGGGATAATAAGAAACCTCCTTGAGGTTCAAACCCAACACTTCAAATCAACCTTGTTCTCCTTGGTCCATATTTCCAATTGGGTCTAATATTACTTAGAAATACATATTATTTACATGTTCCTTAGGATGATTAAGAATAATTCCCACACCAAATTTGACTAAGAAACTTTCACTTAAAGGTTTTTATCACATTAACTTAAAAGGAATAATGTGTATCATTAAGCGGAATAGAACAACGAATGTTCTGATTATATTCACAAGGATATGTGGGAAGCCCATTTTATGGGTACGATCCCTATATCAAAGAAAACCTTTGTATCCCTGGAAGACAATAAATTATAGAGAACCCTAGTGAGTGGATTAAAAAACCAGTATCATCATAATTATGATTAGAATAATCTCTAAGTAGTATATGAGAGGATACCATTGAAGGAGAACCTCGAATACATACAAATGTCTCCATTAGTGAAGAACCTCGAATAAATACGAATAATTATTAATATTACACATGTTAATAAGTGTTTGAAAATTCAAAGGGAAAATTATGTTATACTTGGTAAATTAATAATGATTCATTAAAATATCTTAAATTTATAAAGCGAGTCCTTAATTAGACAATATTTCCCCCCAAAAGGGAGTGATGAGTCCCACCTCACATCCTCATGAGCAAGGCATGTACTTAGGTATCGTAAAGTTCAAACTTAAAGAATTCTTGCCTTTGTAAAGTAGTTTCTTTTTGGATAAATAACTATTTGGTATTTCTGGTTCCATGAATAAATCCAATGGAAACTTCCTGGAAGTAGTGATTCTTAAAACAAGAGTACGCGTTTAAAGGAACTACAAAACAAAAATGGTGAACCCAACATGAATCCTTAACCAAGTTAATAATATTACCCAACTTTTCGGATCCTATCAATTAAAAAAGGAAGGCCTTGCAATGTATGAAAGACCAATGTATCCATATAAATTTCATTTCTTTAATGGAGTTTATTGTTGTTTTCAAGGTTTTTTTCCAAGAACTACCTTCATTACAAAATGTCTTTCTTCAAGACGACATCAGTGAACTTACCAACCACTTCTCAAGCTGGATCCTAATCCATGGGAAGAATGAAATCACCCACCCAACATCTTCAACGCTAGATCTTTAAAGTTATGGTAAGAGAGTTCCATCATCATGGTATAATCCCAACCTTGGAGGCTGCCTGACAGGCCCTTTAGGTCAATAACAATCCTCAATCATCTGACAAATGATGACTGATGATCAAGAAGAAGATGGTGCCAACCACCATCTTCAAAAGTTTCAGTTCGTTATCCATAGAATAAAAAAACTTGCCCCTCACATACTATAGAGAGGTGGATCAAGAGGTCACTCAAGGCCTCAATTTAAGGATGCAGGGGTCCTTCCTGAGGATTCCCACCAAAAATCTCAGCCAGAAGAATCACACAGCAGTGAACCCCCAACATGATGGGGGTGTTTACTCTGGATGTTTGGAAACATCTCTCAGACCCAAGCATGCAATATGAACTTCTAGGGACAACATCCAGTCAACAAGGAGAAGTTTCTTACCTCTGCACCATCCGAAGAAGTCCATTAACATAACTTAATGGCGAACAACGAGCAGGAACATACACTCGTCCGTCCTAATTACAGTGCCTTGAAAACTTGTCTGCAAGAAACCCACCAATCCCACCAGGAAAATCTAGGGGAGTACCATGAATAGGTATATACACCTATTTTCAAATTATCAGCTAGTTAGCAGGTCCGTTTGACTGTATTTAAAGAATCCCACCAATCAAATGTGATGGAAACTGGTAAACAAGAACATACACCTGATTACAATCGCCAATTCTACCAGCAATCTCGTCTTTTAATATTGAAGGAAGTTCATCAACCTTTACTGACAGAAAAAAACCATAAGGTACATACAACTGCTAGTGTTCATCAAGCCTACCAACAATCTCATTTGGTAGTACCTAGAGAAGTCAGTTGGAAACCCCAATGATAAATCTAGGGCATACCCAACTCTCTTTCCCGATACATGAGTACTGTCAAAACCCATTGACAGGAAAAGGAGGACATGAGCAGGAAAATACACCTAATACAGATATTTAATGGGCTTATATTCCCTTTCCAGCCACTGTTATAGAATCCCACCTTTTTATAACATAACTTTTCATTACATTTTACAAAACTGAGGACCTTTAAGGTTTAGTGTCTTGGAAACCAGGAACATAATACACGATGAAATAAAACATTCTTCTTAAACACTTTAATGGATTCTTCATTTTTTCATCCTAGATTCATTACAACATCTCATAACCTGGGAGCATACATCAAAGGAAAGGGTGAGCAGAAGGCCCAGTAAGGGAAACAAGAGAAACATTTTACATGTGAACTTAAGATACATCAATAATGTCATGATAAATAACTTTAAGGCATGAGAAAGAGATCATGAGGCATATCATAATAAAAATAACAAGTTTCATAACTTGAAGATGTGGCTACAACATTTAACTTAGACAATCATTTCTGTTTCACCAAGGTCCATCCCCAAGGTGTCATTATAAAAAATTACCAAGGTTATTCACCAAGGTATCGTTAAAATTGTAATCCCTAGAGATTACATCATTACCCAATGCATTGGAGCGCTATCAGGGAACACCCTTAATTTGTCTTTATTATCATGTGATCCACATATATCATCATCAAACATTTCATAAATAACCCATATATCATAAAATAAATGGGTTTTATTTCATTATCATAACGTTTTAAAAACTGCTTTAAAGACATGATCTTTATGTCACTTTAAACCCACGGAAAAGGAAAGAGGGTTTCATGTATGTAAATACCAGAATTAAAATAGAACATTTTGATATATATGTGAATAACCCTATAGAAGAAAGAGCTTTGAGTATTCACTTAATAAACTAATATAATTTGAGAAAATGAGAAAGACATTTTGAGACGAAAATTCTATAGCATAACTGCTATGTTACAGGGTTTTTAGAAAACATTGAAAAGAGAGGGGACATGGGTCACCCACTCATAAATGATCCATAAAACAATATAGGGACATAATATAAATGATATAATAACATGGTAATTAAATTTTAAGGACATACCATATGAAATGAAAAACTTGAAAGGAAGAAAAAAATAAGATTTCTCTTATGAAAAAATCGGAAGCCTAACGACGTCACTAAAAACTTAAAACAAATGAACTGATGAGATTAAATACGGTATCTCATCATGTGAACATAAATGTATAGTATGATGAATATAGATATCATACCCCAACATGAAAAAAATAACTTGAAAGACTTGACATGAAAGTAGGACTTTGAAAATGGGAAGTGTGAAAGAATCCCTTACAAAAATTCGACAGCCTAACGTCACCACTTAAACATTATTAAAATGAATTGATAAGAGAAAGAGGGGGTAACTAATCATATGAAAATGAAAAAGGAAAGAGGGATGAATATAAAACAACATCCCCAATAGAAGAACATGGAGCTCAAAATAAATGACATAAAGGAGAATACATGAAAAGAAAGAGAGAGGTAGGATCCCTTACCTTGAAGAGTAACTTCGAAATCTTGAATTTTGGGACCTTGGGAGGCTTGAGGGAACCTTGGGAGGACTCCTTGGGAGGTAAGGAGACCAGAAATTCATTGAGGATGATTTTGTAATGGAAAGGATGAGAGAATGGCTTGGTATTTATAGGGAAAGTGAGGGGACAAGGCATTAATTGCCAAGGGACACCTCATCGGTGGTATTGGCAGAACCATAGGCTTGCGCATGGTATTTTCCCATGGTATTGGACACTTGGGAGACCTCACACCTTATCCTAATATTCATAATTCGACCATATTGATTACATACTTAATACATCATTTAATGATGTCATTAAACACTATAACTTAAAAACTTTATTTTCACTATTCATCGAAAATGCAACTTTCTCAGAAAAATCCCAAAATTTCACCTTAATCAAATATCGATGCTCTGATTTCAAAAATTAAATCTATTTTATAAAATTATTTTTCTAAAAAATTTTAATTTTAATTTTAAATAAATACACTATTCACCAAAAATTCATTTTTTTCAGAAAAATCCCCAAATATAACCTTAACATAATATCGATGCTCTGAGTTCAAAAATGAACTCCATTTTATAAAAATAATTTTCTAAATATTTTTAAATAAATTTTTAATTTAAAAACAATATTCACCCAAAAAAATTTTGACTTGACTAATAATTTCTGAAATAGTTATTTACCTATTTTATTGAATCACATTACTTAATCAAAGTGCCGAGATTATATTAATACTTTCTTTAAGTGAGATTACTAATCCATTTGGTCATATTACTAATCCTAAGCTTAAAATCACTATTCATAATTTACTATTCATCAAAAATTAAGTTGATCTTATTAGACTCTAAATTTATTACTGAACATAATTGTAGAAGGCCATTTTTTTGAAAATCATTACACATAATTAATTATTTAAGGTTTACATAAATATTTTAAAATATCCTTTTTCTAGAATTCATCCATAATATGCATACTGTATTTATCCAGACATTTGAAAATTTCACAAACTTCACCATAATAAGACATCCCAATTTTAATTTAAATCAAAGGATTACGAAAGGCAGTTATGGTCTCGTTAAATAACCCCTATAACACCAGCATAGGATCTAAGTTTAAGGTGTGCTAAGGTGAGAGAATCTTGGGGCGGCTCAGCCAAAATTTCTCGAGTGGTGATTTCTATCAGCTTGAACTTCTCGCAAAGGCGATTCCGTTCCAGTTTCACACGATGAAGTTCAGCTTGGGTTTGGTCTAGAGCAAAGCCCAGTGGTGCTAACTCCTTCCCAAGTTCTGTTAGATGGGCTTCAATCGGACCGAGACTACTGGATGAGGCCATCTAATATTCTTTCTATATTAATTAATCAAAATCACTTGTATTTATAGATAATAATAGCAACATTTAGTTTCCAACAGTCATATTTTCCAACGGTCATATAACAGTCGAAACCCAATGGTATTATTTTAATTATACACATTTTATTAAATGAAATAGTTTTTTTGAGTTTAAAATAAAATAACACACAAAATTAGGAAACAAAACTTATTCAAAATTTCAGGTTGTTACAATCTTCCCCCCTTAAGAAATTGCGTCCTCACAATTTTAAAATTGGGCTTGGAAATTTTGTTGAAAGTCCCACATCGGAGAAAGAGTCAGTAAAACTATTTCTTTAAAAGAAAGAAAGGGAAGTACAAAGGTCACCCGAGACAATAGATACTAGGATTCCATGAAAACATGGATATGGAGGAGAAAAAAATCCATCATGTTCTGATGTAGAGTGATAGAAAACATGTCTAGGAGAAAGTTAACCACCAGAAAATCACAAACTTGTGATGGGTTAAACGGTATTTGATTCCCCATTAGGAAAAGTTAACAGACAACATTTTTTTTAAGTTACTTTTCATTGAGGAATTTATTTATGGGTTTAACTAAAACATAAGGAATCATACTTGTCACGTAAACTTTCATCTTTTACTTGATTTCTAACACAAAATCATATTTTCTCCAAAAGATGAGTATTTTGGATGACTTGTTCGTATTAAGAGCGCTAAGATCAACTTCGAGAGAATCACATAATCCAAAAAAGATGAACTATATATTTCCCATATCTTTAGACCTTAACCAAAACCAAAATGGTTAGTACAAGATCATATAATCCCCAAAAGGATAATCCTTTATAAAAAGAAGAAAAAAGACTATTAATCTTCAGAATTCAACAAAAAGTACCCAAATTTCCAGAAAGACCATTCAATACAAAATCATTCTTAAAATTCTTCAGAATAATCCAAACTAAGATTGGAACCCAAAACTCAGAAGGATTTAATCACATAGTCTTCCACAATAAATCTTAACATTTATCTCCAAATAACATTGACTACTATTAAAGTCTCATACTAAGGTGTACTTAACCTATTCACATATTATCTATGCTAGGTTGATCATTTTCCAAAAATAACCCAAATCACCATATGTCCACAATAAATACAAAAAAAAATCAACCATTCCTCCTTAATTTAAATCCGGTAGTATTTTATTTCCCTTAGGCATATAGTACTTCAAAAGAGAAAACATCATCCAAAATAACCTTTATCATTTAATCACCAAATCATTTTACTATATAAAGGATTTCTATTTGATAAAACAGAAGCTTCCAAAATCAACATATACTTGATAAAAAAAGGTGCATTAGTCAGTCCGAAGGGCATAACAACAAAATCATAATGCCCATATCTTGATTGGAAGACAGTTTTTGGAATATCATAATTCTTCACCCCCAATTGATGATAACCAAAACAAAGATCAATCTTAGAGAATAATTGATCCCCACGAGGTTGGTCAAATAAGTCATCAATTCTTGGAAGAGAGTATTTGTTCTTCATTGTGATCCCATTCAGTTCTCTATAATCAATGCATAGCTTCATCGATCCATCCTTCTTCTTCACAAAGAGAACTGGTGCTCCCCAAGGAGACACACTTGGTCGGATAAACCCATTCTCCAAAACATCTCAGAGTTGTTTCTATAATTACTCTAGCTCCACATTTTCCATCCTGTAGGGGGTCTTTGACATCAGATGAGATCTAGGTACGAGTTCAATAGAGAACTCTACCTCTCTTTTTGGGGGAGGTCTGGGTAACTCCTCAAGAAATACTTCAATGTATTTCTAGATGATGGAGACATTTTCTAAAAGAATAAATCCTTCATGAGAAACTTATTTCATTTATGAATCTTTTAACTAAAAGGATTTTATGTCTTAAAACTTCATTCTTAGACAATTACATTTTTCTATAATTCCTTCATAATGATTCATAAAAAGCTTGCGATTAACCAAACATATCCCCCGGGAGTGTCGTAACCAAGAGTGAAGCAAGGCCTACTTTCGTGTACCAGTTCCCGTTCGAGTCTAGCTCAAAGTGGTGTTTTCGAGTTTTACCCCTATGTACATCTATTCTAGATCCACTTCTACCTACTCATATCCAGATAGGGATGTATTTTCTTGATAAACCACTTACTCAATACTCACCAAAATACGAGGAAGATTTCCTATATTTAAACTTTTCTATAGGGTTATTTCAAAAGTTTTCATATCCAAATTTACATAAATAACTAAACCTCCATTTGAAACCAACTACAACATCCCACCTTTTTATAACATAACTTTTCATTACATTTTACAAAACTGAGGATCTTTAAGCTTTAGTATCTTGGAAACCAGGAACTTAATACATGACGACATAAAACATTCTTTTTAAACGCTTGAATGGATTCTTCATTTGTTCATCCTAAGTTCATTATAACATCTCATAACCTGGGAGCATACATCAAAGTAAATGGTGAGCAGAAGGCCCAATAAGGGAAACAAGAGAAACATTTTACATGTGAACTTGAGATACATCAATAAAGTCATGATAAATAACTTTAAGGCATGAGAAAGAGATCATGAGGCATATCATAATAAAAATAATGAGTTTCATAACTTGAATATGTGGCTACAATATTTAACTTATAAAATAATTTCTATTTCACTAAGGTCCATCCCCAAGGTGTCATTAAAAAAAATTACCAAGGTTATTCACCAAGGTATCGTTAAAATTGTAGTCCCTAGAGATTACATCATTACCCAATGCATTGAAGCGCTATCAGGGCACACCCTTAGTTTTTATTTATTATCATTTAAGCCACATATATCATCATCAAACATTTCATAAATAACCCATATATCATAAAATAAATGGGTTTCATTTCATAATCATAACGTTTTAAAAACTGCTTTAAAGACATGATCTTTATGTCACTTTAAACCCACAGAAAAGGAAAGTGGGTTTCATGTATGTAAATACTAGAATTAAAATAGAACATTTTGATATATATGTCAATAACCCTATAGAATAAAGAGATTTGAGTATTCACTTAATAAAATAAAATAATTTCAGAAAAAGAGAAAGACATTTTGAGATGAAAATTCTGTAGCATAACGACTATGTTACAGGGTTTTTAGAAAACAATGAAAAGAGAGGGGACATGGATCACCCACTCATAAATGATCCATAAAACAGTATAGAGACAGAATATAAAGGATATAATAACCTGGTAATGAAATTTTAAGGACATACAATATGAAATGAAAAACTTGAAAGGAAGAAAAAAATAAGATTTCCCTTATGAAAAATTCGGCAGCCTAACGACGTCACTAAAAACTTAAAACAAATGAACTGATGAGATTAAATTGGGTATCTCATCATGTGAACATAAAAGGTAAGTATGATGAATATATAGATCATACCCCAACATGAAAAAAATAACTTGAAACACTTGACATGAAAGTAGGACTTTGAAAATGGGAAGAGTGAAAGAATCCCTTACAAAAATTCGGCAGCCTAACGACGCCACATAAAAATTCATTAAATGAATTTATGAGAGAAAGAGGGGGTCTCTCATAATATTAAAATTAAAAGGAAATTAGGATGAATATAAAAGAACATCCCCAACATAAGAACATGGATCTTAAAATAAATGACATAAAGGAGAATACATGAAAAGAAAGAGAGAGGTATGATCCCTTACCTTGAAGAGTAACTTTAAAATCATGAAGTTTGGGACCTTGGGAGGCTTGAGGGAACCATAGGAGGACTACTTGGGAGGTAAGGAGACCATAACATAGTTTAGGAGGATTTTGGAATGGAAAGGATGAGATAATGGATTGGTATTTATAGGGAAAGTGAGGGGCGAAGGCATTAATTGCCAAGGGACACCTCATCGGTGGTATTGGAAAAACCATGGGCTTGCCCATGGTATTTTCCCATGGTATTGGCCACTTGGGAAACCTCATAAATTATATTACTATTCATAATCAGACCATATTGATTAAATACTTAATACATCATTCAATGATGTCATTAAACACCCGTAACTTAAAAACGGTATTTTCACTATTCACTGAAAATTCAACTTTCTCAGAAAATCCAAAAATTTCACCTTAACCAAATATAGATGTTATGATTTCAAAAAATTAAATCCATTTTATAAAAATAATTTTATAAATATTTTTAATTTAATTTTTAAATAAATGCACTATTCACCGAAAATTCATTTTTTCAGAAAAATCCCCAAAAATAACCTTAACATAATATCGATGCTCTGAGTTCAAAAATGAACTCCATTTTATAAAACTAATTTTTGAAATATTTTTAATAAAATTTTTAATATAAAAACACTATTCACCCTAAAAAACTAAGACCTAACTAATAATTTCTGAAATAGTTATTTACCAGTTTTATTGAATCACATTACTTAATCAAGGTGACTAGATTATATTAATACTTTCTTTAAGTGAGATTACTAATCCATTTGGCCACATTACTAATCCTAAGCGTAAAATAACTATTCGTAATTTACTATTCATCAGAAATTAAGTTGATCTTATTATACTCTAAATTTCTTACTGAACATAATTGTAGAAGACAATTTTTTGAAGATCATTACACATAATTAATTATTTAAGGTTTACATAAAATATTTTAAAAAATCCTTTTTCTGGAATTCATCAATAATATGCATACTGTATTTATCTGGACATTAGAAAATTCACAAACTTCACCATAAGAAGACATCACAATTTTTATTTAAATCAAAGGATTACAAAAGGAAGTTACGGTCTCGTTACATAACCCCTTATAACAGCAGCATAGGAACTTAGTGTAAGGTGTGCTAGGGTGAGAAAATCTTGGGGCGGCTCGGCCAACATTTCCCGAGTGATGATTTCTATCAGCTTAAACTTCTCACGGAGGTGATTCCATTCAAGTTTCACACGATGAAGTTCAGCTTGGGTTTGGTCCAGAGAAAAGACCGGTGGTGCTACCTCCTTCCCAAGTTCTATTAGATGGTCTTCGATCGGCCCGAGACTACTGGATGAGGACATCAAATCCTTTTTCTATATTAATTAATTAAAATCACTTGTATTTATAGACAACAATCACAACATTTAGTTTCCAATGGTCATATTGACCAATGGTCATATAACAGTTGAAACCTAATGGTCTTATTTTAATTATATTCATTTTATTAGATGAAATAGTTTTGTTGAGTATAAAATAAAATAACACACAAAATTTGGAAACAAAACTTATTCAAAATTTCAGGTCGTTACAACTGTAGTCACCAAACACATCTTACCAATGGTGAAAGGGAAGACACAAATTTCTACCCATATTCTGGAAGCATGCCAAGATATCATAACAAAAACTTCAGTAGTACCAGGGGAAAAGACACATAAATCTATCCCCACACCTAGGATGACACATCAACATGCCATCCCTGAGCATATACATACCTCGGTTCTAGTCTTGGAGGATCATGAGCCATACTCCCCCATGTCATACAGACAACTGGATCGGGAACATAAATCCTTTCCAATTTTAGGTAATCATCCTATTCTGATAACCACTCCAAGGAAGGCACATACACCATCCCATGATAACCACTTCTCTCAGCAAGTGCCCCCAACTAAGTGTGAGAGGGAATCCAAGAATAAATCTTGCCAAACACAGTTGGAAAATCAAGAGTCAAGGTGCAATTTGGCTCCTCTTAATTACATATTTATTGAATCCCTCAGAAATTTCTCTATTATAGATCAAGATCCTACCCTCTCATTACGAAATTATGGGAGTAGTAGTAGTAATTATGAAGTTATATATCAGAAACATAATCATGAAGTTTTTCTTCATAAAAATTCGGTCAATCCAGAGAGCTTATCTCTTGATGAGAGCCACGACAACCCTCCATGTGGCCAGAAGACCAAGGAGAAAGAGGATTTATCCCTTACATTAATCCACCATGGTGGTCCTCCTTATGAGGACATTCACTGTGAAAGTTCTCTCTACAGTATTATTTTACATTGTCCAGATAATTCTATAATTGAAAATGTAGTAATGAGAAATCCCCCTTATCTTGAGGCACTTTCCAACAAAAGGAAATTCATATCTGATTCCTTTCCATTAAGGGGTGAAATACTTTCTCAACTAGAACATATCCTAAGGAAAAAATCATTCTTTAAACCTCCCTTGGATCATTTTTCTTATAATAAAGTACAAGAAAAAGTCACTGATCCCATTGTTTTTAAAAAAATAATTGAGAAGCGTCCACTTTGAACAGACCAAGTGGAGAAAACACTACTAAAATATAATGAAGATATGTTAAACAAGAGAAAAAATTGGCCAAAGGAGAAATACCAGTTATGTTCTGGACTTTAGAAAATTCTCAATATAATGTTCTAGAATTGTTGGCAGAATATTTCATTAATGATGTCTGCCTCAACTTACAGAATACTCTTCTTCATTTGAAAACCAAAGTATTACTATATGATGAATATCAAAATCATGTAAAGGTAATAAAAGGGTTGCAATGCTAAATTGACCTGGAATCTCTCTCAGTTTCCTGAAATCCAAATGTTGAAAAGAATAAGAGAAAACTTCAATGTGCATGACTCAATGCTCTAAAGAGGCTATGCCACTTAATTTCTGACACGTCATCTCGTGTTCGTATCAGAGGATGGGATGCACATAGAAGATTGCATTTCACTACACTCCAAAATCAGCAAAGCCAACGAAAAGTGGTCTCATGAAATTTTATTTCCCATGGTCAGCTAAAATCAATGGATTTTGTATATAATCAAAAGTATACTCAAGAACAGGCTTCTACTAGCTCTCATCAGAGCCATGAACAAAGAATTTAAGTTGTTGAGATACTTTTTCTTCAAGAATCTGAGAATCTTAAGGAGGCTTCCTGCTTAGAGGATTTCAACCATTAGATGACACAAATGTATGAAATAACACATAAATCTTCTGAAATAGGTGAATTGGGTGGTTGTCAGATAATGCACCCAGCTAATGTTTGAACCAAAATTCGAAAAATCAGAAGAACAGTTGTGCAAATATCAGCTATAGCAGTTCAAGAGGCGCCCTAACCTGCAGGGCTGGGGACATGTTTAATTCAATCATTGAATTCAATAAAAAAGGTCAAAGGATTGAAGAAAAATAACAAGAATATCCCCAACCTACAGGGTTGGGGGGTTTTCCCATCTGAAATTGCCTCCTCAATGGAAGTCAGTTTTCTCCCGATTAGGGAAGAACCCACAAAGAGAGTGGAAAACTGAACTATCCAAGGAATCCCTTCGGGTAACTTTCTACCTAATAATTCTTAGGAATTCATCATATAAGAAAACATAGTCTCATAAAAGATATATAATGGGTGGATCTTACCCAGATACTGACATAATTCCATCAATTCATTATCAGTAAATGTTATTAACACTTCTACAGATGATCCTCCAAAAAATTTGTCTAATTAATGGGAATAAAAAGATGACATTCTTATCCATAATATGGTACACACTGAAGAAAATAAAGAAGGTGTTCATACCCAAATTCATAGGCTTACCTAGAATTTAGGTATGACCTTAAATAACCAACTTCCTCCCCTCTGAAAGGCATCTAACATGGAGAAATGTAAACGTTAGATCAAATATCACTATTCCACTCAATATAATCAATCTTTTTCACTTGAAGAAATATTTTTTTAGAAATAAGAGGAGATAAAAGAGTTGAAAAGAGTCAATACAGAGTTACTTCGAAGCAGTATTTCTGCTAGACATACTCCCTAGGAAGATCCTCAACTTGAACATCCAGTAGTATATCCTCACCAAAAGGGATTTGTGGTAACTGTAGATGTAGATAATGAATTTCTTCCATTGGGTACACAACTAGGGTAGGATAAAACACATCCTTATAGTCATGTTCCCATGGGTTATCCAAGGAAAATACTAGCAGCACCACCACCAGTGGTTTTTCCAGTCATTTCACCAGTTAAAATTCCAGCTAATGTACCTGTACAGGTCCAAGGTCATCCAGATATTCCCCAAGTGATTATGAGCACAATTGAGGCATTAATAACTCGATTGGAAGTTGTGGAAGAATGATGTGTGCCAGTTCAGCCGAAATTGAATGCTTACCCTGAGTGGGTGGATCTAATCCCTCCACCACCAAATTTTGTAAATACTACATTCCCACACTTTAATGGTTTGGGAGATCTAGAAAAACACTTAACGCATTTCGTTTCACATTGTGATTCAATGATGGGAACTTCTCAACAACATGAAGCAGTAAAACATAGGTGTTTTGTGTAGTCATTACAAGGACTAGCTTTTGTATGGTACACAAGTTTTTAATCTCGATCAGTTACTGGATGAGAAGATCTCCATCAGAAATTCCTTCTTCAATTAATCTCAACGCTATCGAAGACAACTATTTTTGATATTAAAAATTTCAAATAATAGGAGAATGAATGAGTTTCATATTTCATTACTCGATATAAAGGAGTAACATATTCCTTAAATATGACACTCCCTCTAGAACATTTGATACCAATTTGTGTAGAAAATCTACGTGATGATTTTCACACACCACTGATCCCTATAAAATATACAAGAGTATTTAGAGACCTTTCTTCAATTGATCAATAGATAGTAGATTACATTATGGAAACAAAAGCTAAAACTCATGTAATTCCATCAGCTCTAGGAACGAGAACAGGGAAAGAAGAGGCTACTGCAGTTGCACTTAAGCAAGCACTTGTAAATGATTCCACTACAAAACCTTCATCATATTGAAGGGCCTCTCCTCTTGAGCATCAACAATAAGGACTGACTCCCCAAGATGATCAATGAGATCAAAGGAGGAAATAATTTGAGAACTTAAAGAATAATGTTTATTCTTTCCAGAATGAACAACTTTACAATTATTTCCTCTCAACTCTGGAAAATAATTTAGTTTAGTTTCCAAGGTCGAAGAAACCAAAGAAAGAAGGAGATTAATATCTTCTGAATTATTGTCCCTTTCACAAGATGTTAGGGAATCCCATCCAGGAGTGTTTTTTTTACGAAGACCTCCTTCAGAAAATGGTAGAATCTAGACAAGTAAAACTGAAATGTTATTCATCCCAAGTAGCATGTGTTACTTCTACCTATCTATAGGAAGAAGGAAAATGGAATGAAGTAAAAAGTAAAAATGCGCAAAAATATGGTGATCGATTGATCAGACAAATGATCAACCAAACTCGTGCCATTTCATGAACACAGTTGAATCAACCGATTGTGTCTTCTAATACTTCTACCACAACAAATATATCTTCATCAAAAGGTCAATCCTCAAAGAATTGATGTGATCCGAAGGATAAAGAGAAGTAAGAAGAAGAGGCACTCATATCAAGGAAAAAGTTTTCTTTGACTATGATAGATTTCATTCCATCTGTTTCCAACGAACGGGCACTGCCTTGCCAAAATGGCACAATCAGAACTAACCTGTCATGAAAAATCCTCATCAGATGAAGAATTGATCTTTGGTTCCATTAATGTTATCCACTTAATGGATCCCTTTGACGATGTAAATTTTGATTATAATGAGCCTGAGTTCTTGGTACCTAATTAGGGAACTAGAGGAATTGGCCAAGGTTAAGGATATAGGGTTAGAATTGGTTATTCTAGAATCAATTATGTTAACACTACCCTTGGTCGAACTGTAAATGCAGCGAAAACTCATGGAAGATCCCTTCAGCAGGCTCAACCAGAAAAAGTAGATTATTCCATGCATGACAGGTTCAGAACTAACATGATTATTTTGGAGGACCAATTAGATGCTACAACATCTTTCTCTCAGTAGGTAGATAGAACCAGTCAGTTCCATCTACCAAATCGAAGTGTAGTTTTAGATTCTGATCCGACACAGGGTATATCCACATCAGCAGTGTTAACATCCAAGGCACCTTCAAAGACACATATTCATGCTGGGAAACATAGACCTATGTACCAAATTTATGATGTTTTAAAATAGCTAGCCTAGGTACTGGGAAAGTTGTCAATTTTGGATTCCTTGATTCTATCAAAAGATCTTCGAGAAGCACTTATTGAGGCTTTGTCAAGTCCTCTAGAGTTTGAAACAGAAGTTGCTACTGCTGAGGTCTATCATATAGAGAATGATCCTATGTAATTTCATGAAGTTTTATCTTTTATGGATGATGATAATGATGATGTTGTACATGGACATATCAAGCCCTTGTATCTATCTGGCTAGGTAAATTACATAGACATCCGACGAGCCTTCATTGATAATGGCTCAGGAGTAAACCTCATTCCTATTCATACAAGTTTTCAATTGGGACTCACTAAATCTGACTTATCTCCTTCTACTTTAATGTTTCATGGATATGAAATGAATGAGAAAGAACCTCTGGGTGAGATTACACTCCGAACTCGGTTTGTGGATCTTGTGTCTAATTCAGATTTTATGGTTGTTTGTCAGGACACAGACTTTAACATTATGCTTGGTAGGCCTTGGCTATATCAACATGCAGCCATAACTTTTTCATACAACCAATGTCTCAAGTACTGTTTCAATGGTAAAATTGGAACATTGTATGGTGATAACGATCCATTGAAAATGTGTGAATCTCAATACATTGAGGCATAATTTTATCAATCGAAAGGAGTGAAGTCTATGACAAAAGAGGTAACCAGAATCAATGCTCCAAATGGTATGGAAAAGATCCCAACAAACCCATTCCAATATATGATTATATATTATGTCTTTCCTATCAATCAAATTGAAAGGATAAACCCAAATCTAACCACTCATCCTGTGAATTATATAATGTCAATTGCAGTAATCGATCCTAATAGCATGGGAGAAGTTTTTGATTCACCAAGAAGTTGTGAAATATTTAATGGAGGTGTCTTCATTTCCTCCACTGAACTTTATCAAATATATACTTATTCAATCATACTATAAGAAGTTGTAGTAATACTAGAGGAAGACAAGGATTTTTATTCCAAACTCATTATATGCTCTTCAATTCTCCCTGAATAACCTTCATCATTAGTAGGGTCAGAAATGTTGACCTCTTATTCAAGATGTTCAAATACTGAATCCTACCCTAACTTTATATGTTTTGCTTGACCACTTATTATGAAATTAGAAGTAGAAGAAGTAACATGTAATGAATAAGAAGAAGAAGATCTCATGGATGCTCCTCCAGCATTTGAGGAAGGCGTCTCTACCACTATAGATGAGTTCAGAGAAAGAAATCTGGGTAAACAAGAAGATCCATGCCCCGCCCTAATTAGTGCGGCCATGATTCCTAAAGAGAGAGATATGTATACTTTATTTCTAAATAAACCTCAAGATATTTATTCCTAGAATTATACAGAAATTCCCGGTCCTAATCCCAATGTAACCACTCATCATTTGGATTTTCTATAAGAACATCTAGTATTCAAGCATGCAATAAGAATAAATCACCCAACTCATGCCTCTAAAATTGAAGATGAATTTGATAAGATTATAAAGGATAACTTTTTTAGGCAGGTTCAATATCCCCAATGGTTGGCCAACATTATCCCAGTGAAAAATAAGAATGGGAAAATCAAAGTTTACATTGATTTCAGAGATCTTAACCAGCATTTTCCTAAAGATAAATTTCTTGTTACGATCAGAGAGATTTTAATTGATGCAACAGCTGGGTATGAAGCTCTTTCCTTCATGGATGGCTACTCTAGGTTTAATAAAATCTATATGGACTTATAGGATGATGAATCTATAGCCTTCATAAACCCTCAAGGTGTGTTTTTCTATCAAGTAATTCCCTTTGGCTTAAAGAATATAGGTGCAACATATCAACGTTCCATGCACCATATATTCAAAATATTCTTAGGGAAAATTTTTAAATGTTATGTGGATGATTTGGTGGTTAAATCTAGGAAATGTTTTGATCACTTGGTTGACCTTGAGACCATATTCATTAACTTCAGAAATTTGTTTTGAAGATGAACCCCTTGAAATGTGCTTTCGGGGTAACCCCAGGGAGGTTCCTCGGCTTCGTTGTATGCCATCGTGGAATTGAAGTTTATATTGAGAAAAAAAAATCAATTCTTGGATTGTCACTTCCTAGAAATATGAACGAATTAGGAGGAATCCAAGGACACCTGACCTATATTCGATGCTTTATCTCCAATTTGGTAGGAAAGTGTCTTACCTTCACCAGATTAATGAAGAAGGGAGTCACCAATCAATGGACTGATGAATTCCAAGAAGCATTTGATAACCTCAATAAATATATTTTGGGTCCACTGGTATTAATGTCACTAGTTGAAGGAAGAAAACTTATTCTCTATGTGACATCTTTAGAGCGGTCATTGGGTGCCTTCCCAGCCCAAACCAACAATACTGGGAACAGAAACAACCTTTACTATCTCTGTCAAACTGTACTTGATGAAGAAACTCAACATTCATGTATAGAAAAGTTTTGTATGCCATTAATATTTGCAGTTCAGAAATTAAAGAACTACCTGCAACATCATGAGGTCTAATTGGTGTCTCGCAAAAACCCGCTCAAATTTATCCTCAGTCGTCCTATACTTACAGGGAGTCTGGTATGGTGGGAAGTTATTTTTCAACAGTTTGATATCCATTTTGTGCCTTAGAAAGAAAAAAAGGGACATGAACTGGAAAAATTCCTTGATGAACACCCATCCACAGAAGATACATCATTAAATACTGAACTTCTTGATGAAGACGTTTTCTCAATTCAAGATAATTTCCAATCATGGGAAATGTACTTTGATAGTGCCTCTATAAGTCCAACAGGGAAGAGAATGGAAAAACCCTAAACTCAAGAAAGTTGGGTTAGTAATTGTACTTAACTCCCCTGAAAATCCAATTTTGCCTTATTCCTTCCTATTGTCAGAATGAGGAACAAAAAACAAGGCAGAATATCAAGCTCTCATCACAAGCTTGGAATTGGAACTTCAGGTGCAAGTAAATCGCCTGAAAGTAAAAGGTGATTCAGAGATGGTAATCAAAAAAATCAATGGGGATTATGCTGTCAGAAAATAAGAGTTAATACATTTGTGTGATTACATTAGAGGGTTAATGGCTGAATTTCCCTAATATCCCACATTGTCTTATGTCCCGCGATCACAAAATGCCGAAGCTGATGCACTGGATAATGTATCTATAGCCCTGGAAGATCTAAAACGATATGAGAAAATCATCAGTATAGCCCATTGTCTTGTGGTATCCCCTTTCATTAAAACTATAATGGAAGAAATTAAAGAAATTGGTGCTATTTCTATTCCATATGGTCATATCACAGGATGGAGAACACCCATCATTGAATACCTTCAAAATGGAGTACTTCCACCAGGTAGAGATAAAAAATAATAGATCCGATGACGGGTGGCTAATTTTACTCTTTCTAATAGTACAGATCAATAGAAGATCCTCTATAAATTAGGCTTTTATGGAATCCTCTTCAGGTGTATTAATGGAGAATAAAGTTCAGCTGTCATAAAAGAAATACATTCAGGATCTTGTGGTGCTCACTAGTCAGGGCATTGGATTTGTGATCAAATATAAAGGCTTGGATAATTATTTCCTTTAATGAAATAGGATTTCTCATATTTTACTAAGAAATTTCATCCCTACCAATTGCATACCAAATTTATTCATCTACTCCCAAATTTGCAACATACAACTAAATAGTCTTAGTATTTTCTCACATGGGGAACAGATGTAGTATGACCTTATCCTCCAGCTATGGTTATGTAGTTGAATTATATTCTTACTTCTACTGACTTCTTCTCCAAATGGGATAAGGAAGTACCTCTCAAAGAGGTTAGATCCAAAAGCATTGTTATTTTTTTCCAAACTAACATCATCACTATATTTGGTGTCCCTCATACTATATTGATGGACAATAGTACCAATTTCTATTCTATTGATGTAAATAAGATATATCATGAGAACAATATCAAATCAAACCATTCATCTTGATATTAAGTAGCGGTTAATGGATAGATAGAGGTCTTCAATAAGACCCTATAAAATATACACTAGATGATGGTGGACAAATATAATAAATCTTGTCCTAATAAACTTTCACATGATTTATGGGATTATCAGACTATACCCATACTACCACCCAAGAAACTCTTTATTCATTGGTGTATGGAACTTGAAGTAGTTTTTCCAATTGAAATTCAATTGTCTTCAATCCAAGTTTCAATTTGTGACCAGTTGTCTATAGATGAGAAGTCTCAGAAATGGGTTGATGAGATGGAATGATTATAAGAGAAAAGATTACATATTATGCACCATTTAGAAGTCTATAAGAATATAGTAGCTACAACCTTTAACAAGAATTTTCTCATCCATTCATTTCTTCTAGGTGAATTGGTATTGTTCCTCAGGACTCCAATGATATAAGGAAAGAAAAATCCAAAGCTTGAGCCATAGTGGGAAGGACCTTATTCCATACCTAATGTCTACACAAATGGATCTTATGCCTTAATCTCAATATATGGAGAGCTTATTACAACTCCAACCAATGAGAAATTCTTGAAGAAATACATTATGTAACTGCACACTATGTCATAGCTACATAACTCTAAACTGCACATCACAAGGTCCTAGTCTCAAGTAATAAAATTGGATAACACCTGTAAGAATCCCTGATGCACGATGAGAAAATGGGTAGCATCTTTGTCCTTATCACACACCGTTAAATTGCATGACATCATTTTTCCTCATTACACGACATTAAATTGTACGATTAACGTTTTATCTATTTGATGTTAATAGTTTCCATATACAAGCGTCAATGACATCATTATTTCTCCTTAGTGGTACATGAGTCCCCTTATTCCCTATTTATATGTTAGATATTCATAGGGAACTAATTTCAAGAACTACATATGACATGTTTCTCATTCATATGAGATACGTAGAGAAGCCTAGATCTCTAATCTTGAGCCCAACAACACAAAACAACAATTTTGTTTTTATTTATTTTCCTTTTCTCTTCCTGTATATGAATTAGATCTATATAGATTGTTCCCTTAAGATACATGGTTTTCTTTTTATACCATTTTGTGTCTTAAGTTTAACCATTCTTCCAGAATGTGTTTAAATCCCCTGTCTCCCATATCAAACTTGATTGGTGTAGGAAATGAATGTTTCAAGAACTACTTATGGATTGATTCTCATATATATGTTATACTTAGAGACACCCAGATCTCTAATCTTGGGCCCAACCATAATAAAAATCCCCATTATTCCTTATATAAGAATCGAACTTGCATAGGGAATGTTTAAAGAACTACGGATGGTTTGATTCTTGCCTCCAACAAGATACATAGTGATCTCAGGTCCTATTCCTTGGCTAAGCCATCACATAATCATAATACCCCTATTCTTCACTTTGTTCACCTTTTGTATTACAGAAGAAACCCTTACTACTCCTTATTTCTCACACTGAGCATAACTAATGTGGGCATAGGAATTGGGTAAATGGAATCTCTGTATAAATAAGGTGTCTCAACTCCTTTTGGGGTTATCAATGGTCCTGGCTACAAGACCTTAAAAGGAATAACAAAAATCATATCCGCATGATGGTAAACTACACAGTATTTTTAAGAACTACGTGTGACTTGATTCTCATCCCATTGAGATGCGTAGTGATGATTATTCCTTAAATACTAGTCCCATCCATGGTGAAATTTTTTTCGCCCCCTCTCTTGCATACAGTAAAAGAATCTATGCAGGAAGATTTTATCTTAGGTCCTCCCCATAGAGAACCCACCAAGGAAACAAGAATGTCCCCATTTTACACGTGAATCAGATCTATATAAGGGATTACAAACTCATGGCCAACATTGATTAAAATATTTCTCATAGTAATTGAGCATTAAAACCCTCCATATTTCACGCTCGTAATCTTGAAAATTTTTAGATATTCATAATATTTCTTACAGTTTCTGGTGACAGAGTTTCAAATATCTGAGATCTCTTTTCCCTGACGGTGCAGTACGTTCCCTTATGAGGCCTTTCATAAATTTCCTACCTGACGGGCATGTCAGTCAAATGATTCCACTATTTGGTTATGCAGCATATTCCCCATTTGGCCCTACAAAATACAGCCCCCATAATGGGTTTTTCAAATGATGGTAATTTCATTCTTGGTTAAAGTGTCTTTTTGCCTCCTCTAAAATTTCATAACAATATACAAGAATATGTATTTTAAAGTAGTTATTCATGTATATT
Source organism: Viscum album (assembly GCA_963277665.1). Lineage (NCBI taxonomy): Eukaryota > Viridiplantae > Streptophyta > Magnoliopsida > Santalales > Viscaceae > Viscum > Viscum album. Next base: position 330,512,970 of record OY728144.1, on the reverse strand, counting down.
TGTCCCATTACCTTTCTATCAATCTAAAAGTGTTCAATACCATGGTTGAAACATTTCCCTTTCGTTGTTTTCAAAGAAATAAGAAATAACTTTGGATCACTTGACCACATATTAGATACTGTTTTCATCTTTGGTCCCAGTCATATAACCTAAATAATACAGACACCATACATCCTACATTTGGGTCAAACCTTTGTAGAAATATTATTCCTCTGATTCTTTAGAAATCATGATTGAAAATACCCTCTTTATATTCAAGTACCTTTATTCATAAACCAAACTATGTGCTTTAGAAAATCGGAACATCCATAAACATTCTTCATATTTTAGCAATAAAATGTCAATCTTCTGAGACCCCTTTTTCTTGACAATGTAGTACGTGCCCTTAGGTGGCCTTGCATAAAATTTTCCTACATTACAAGCATGTTTTTCAAAAATTAACAGTATTTGGTTATGCAGCATATGCCTTAATTGGACCTGTATAATACAAAACCCATAACGAGTTTGTCAAATAATGTTAAATTTGTTTTTGGAAAAGACTTCCTCTAATTCATTTAGCCCTTTTCTTCCCATATCATTCTTCAAATTCAAAAATTCCTAAATCACAGTTTACATTTCCTCCCTTCCATACCTGAATATGGTCATACTTTTCCAAAAAAAATTATCAAGAAATTGGGAAAGTCACATACCTTTGGTCAAAGCTAAAGATCTTAAATTAAAGATACCCAATTTCCTCAATGTATGTCTTAAAACTGCACATTATTGTGTCCTCATTGCAAGACTTAAAACTGCATGGTATCATGTCCTCCCTGCATGGTTTAAAACTAAATAGTAAAATGTCCTCCCAACATGACTTTAAAATGCATAGTATAATTTCTTTACTGCATGAATTAAAATTGTAGTGTATCACGTCCTCACTTCATGACTTAAAATTTTACAATATCATGTCCACACAACATGAATGAAAACTGCACAGTATAATGTCCTCATTGCATGACTTAAAACTACACAGTACAATGTACTCACTGTATGACTTAAAACTATGTAGCCTGATATTAGAAATTCCCCTTTCTGAATTTTTTTAATCATTCCTCATACACCAAATTTGTGTATAAGTGGATTTCGTATTCATGAAATATATTGGAATAGATAACTATTTATTCTTAAAAGCCTTTCCTTGGAAAACCACCCATTGTGGTCTTGAGTCACCCAAAACATATTTTCCTTTTTCTATCAATAGTAAAATGTTAAATTCCTAAGAAAACTTTTTCTTGACTATGCAGTACATGCCCTTAGGTGGCCTTGCATAAAATTTCTTACATAAAAGGTATGTCAGTCAAAAGATGCCATTATTTGGCTGTGCAGCAAATTCCCTAGTCGTCCCTACATAACATGACCCCCATAAAAAGTCTATTAAATAATGGTAACCTCATCCTTGTAAAATACTTCTTTTATGTTTATAAAAGTTGTAGATTATGTGACCATAAAAATAATGACTTAAGATATCCCTTAGAGATATTTAAAGAATATTAGAGAAATTCATAGCCACTGAGTCTTATTTGGGATCTAATTTAAAAAATTTATGGTCAAAGACCTTGAAAAATAAACCCTAGCCATTTATAGTCAAGAATTCATGAAATTAAAGTAAAAACATCAAGAGACACAGTAGTCACCAGATGGAAATCCCGCAATGGACACTATAGACAAAAGTCAAGTCTCATCTCACTAAACTTACATCTTAGTATGGTTTAGGAAATATTGAGAAAAAGAAATTCAAAAGAAACAATGTATGTGGTTTTGTCTATATAACCCTAGAAAAAATAAAACTACACTTACTTGGACCATTGTCTTAGGTAAAAACAAAGTAGATAGCAAGAATGAAAACATAAATGATTGAAGACGAAACAATTTTCGTTTATGAGGAAAATTTCACAGTGGAGAATCCAAAAATTAGAGTCTATATTTTGTCAGAAATCATAAAAGGTTTTCTAAGTAAATTTTCATTTGGTTAACAACCTCTTGAGCCCCATCATCTACCCGTTTAAGTTCATTTAGCTGACCAACTTTATTCTCTTTAGTATTAAGGAGTGCTTCTTTAGCATGTAAAATCGATTTTTAACCATCCTTATGGAATTCTCCTAATGAGTTATGAAGTTGGCCATGATCCCTTATGATGATATCTAATTTCTGTTGAAGAAATAGCTACTGAAAATTCATTTCTTTAATCTTCTACTTCGGTTCATTCAACTTTTTAGTATGATTATCCTCAACTTGGGACAATGATACTTGGAATTTGTTAGTGTTGTTCAATATTTTATCATTTATCAAGTCTTATTAAAGCTTCTTCTCTTAATCCACCTTTCAAATAATCTCTTTCATTGTGGTATGAATTTCACAGTATTCAAAAATACCAAATCCAAGCATGATAAACAAAGAATAAAGTCTTTGAATTCTTGAAGGCAGTTCCTCAAGGGGGATTTCAGATACTATCTTCCATATATTCTTCCATGCTTTGTGACGTGAAATAAGAAGGGCCTTTTGCATTTCTGGATCTGATTCAGAGTCACTGTCATAATGAGGGACATATTATGGTATTAACGCACTTAAAAAAGTTCCATGTTCTTCTCTTTCCTTGATGATTTCTACTTCAACTTCTGATACTGTTTGAGCTAAGGTATAGGATTCACTTCCAGACCTATCCATTGAAGCTGATATCCCTATATAGACAATTAAGGATTATGGGTATGGTTAGTTTCAAGGGATAAAAAAAGTGAGTATAATTACAATATCAGAATCTCTTACCTAATAGTAGGTCAGTAGATTGACAAGACTCCTCCCCAATATTCTCAGTTTCAACATTTGTTTTTGATGTATTTAGGTGGGGAATTATCCCTTTCATTTGCTCAAGATCCTCGGAATGAATCTCAGGAAGATATCTTCTCTCAAGATACACCTGAGACAATATATTCATAATGACAGGATTGACAATAATGTCAATACTTCCTTCAAGCATAGTCATGGCAACCATTTATTTTGATGGGATTATATATTTCAACCAACCATGGTTAGAAATTTAATCATAAGAAGATTAATAGGACGAATAATGAAAACTCATGTCCAATTGATTCTATACAAGGAACATAAAAATATTCTAAAAAATATGTCATATTAAAATGTTCTAATAATTCTTCAAAAGACATTCCAAGGTTCATTATATCATTCAATGATATCCTAGATCCCAGGTTAGTCTCACCCGTGGGAGAACTCGACATTATTTCTTCGCAACCTTCCTCCGACAACCTTTAACCCAGCATAGCTTCTTTAGTAATAGTTATGGGGTCAGCATCAGTTGTTATCAGATGTAATGGTGCATGTGATGAGCCTAAAATTCCACAGGATCAAAGTCATTTGTTGTTAAATTTTATGTCCTATAGAGCATTTTGGATTTACTAGAGGCCTCCTCTATTTTGATAGCAAGACAAGGATCAGTTCTAGGAACATATGTTGGTTCCTTTGACCTCAATGCCTCTTCAAGAACCACTAGGTTAGTAGAAATTTTTCCCTATTCAGTAGTACTCTCCATGGTTCCTTGAAGCTTATCAGTATTTTCTTTTAAGGAATAATATAAGAATCCCCTATAATTCCAAGAAGTTTAAACAATTTTTCATGAATAAGGCTGAAATTCATGATTATCAGGAAGGCTTACTACTACTGAGAAAACGTTTAACCAGGGATTTATTTCATCGATGATTTTGTTTCTTTGCCTTATAAGGAGGACTTGCATCATTATCTCCAAAGGAAGGTATTGGAGACAAAAATACCCTTTCCATATGATCCTTTATGTTCTGTTGGCCTGAAGATATTTCTCTCGATTCACGGGGAGATTCAGTAGCTCCAAGAGCAGTTCCACCATGGCTATATCGTAGCGATGGAACTTTAGTTGATTTTTCTTTAACCTACTGAAAGTTCAAATGATATTTTCCTTGAATAACAAAGATATGACTAATTTAAAATTGTAAATTAGAAGATAATGTCAGAAAAAGGAAACCCACAACTTTAGGATATACAAAATCATGCCATACTTCATCAAATGAAAGACCAATCCCTTCAGTGGTACCATGATCTATGATTTCCATCACCCAATTCATGGTGGGAATTTATTCATTAGTTGCATATATGATCATTTCCAGCTCTCAGATGTAAGTTCTCACTTCATTGAGATTTTCCTTAAATAGACTATCAGAAGAGGCTCCTAGATACCCTACTCCTGTAAGATGTATCCCCTCACATAGATCCATCCACGTGGTTTCATCATCACAATATAAAATTTGTCAAGTTTGAACAACCTCTGTCCATTAATATTTAGAGTACACGATAGAGGGTTGTGAATAAGATCCTGTAGCTTGGGATTTTTGTTTCTTTCCAACTCCTACAGTCACTGATGGGGGATGAGAATATGGGACTCTTAACTCTTTGGAATGATGGAGACTAGATCACCTCTGTACAACCTCATTAGGGATTGATGGGGTGGATCTCTTAACTCTTTTAGGTGGATTATATCTTGGATAAGGAAACTTTGGTGAATATAGAGCCTTATCACCACCACCATGAGACTCTAGTGAGTCAACCCCGGATGATGATGAATTATCTTCCAAACGAAGGGGTTCCCTCTTGCTACTTCTCTTTACCTCCACTCTAGGGATGTAATGGTTTAATACCACAATTCATTAATATGTGACCAAGTTTTTGGCATACTAGATAGTCAATCTACTTAATACATCCCTAACAGGTAAATTAAATATTTCCCTAGTCTTCTCCATAGATGTCAACAACCATAGTTGTTGGGAAAGCATCAGATGTTGCTCTAATATGACATGCCCATGGGGGGATAATTTTTTTTCCAGACATTTTAATTGATATGAAAGTATATAAGGAGCATAGGCCTCACATATGATTTCTTTGTCAATCTTGGTGGCCAATACCCCATCCATGCAAGCTAACATGTACGCCTTTAGCTCTAAACTTGGCATCCCATTATCAATGAATCACCCTGTAGGAGAATTCCCATAAGGAAAGAAATGAAATTCCATAAAAATACTCTACCTTCCCTTGATATTGTAAGCATTCAGATACAAGGGTGAAATACCAGATAAAGCCTAAATAGATGGTCGGAAAGAACTTCCAAAGTCCTATACCCTACTTTGTACAAAATAGGTTCTAAAGTGAGTAGCGATTCATCCACATAACACATGGAATGGTACCAATATTCTAAAAGGAGGATTATATTTATAAATATGTAGTATGATCTTATGAATGTTTTACAAAACAAGAGTGGCCAACCATACCATCTTTCTCTCAGCCAGCTTGGCAATAATAGAAAATGTTCCTGGTCTCACACCTCCTTTATAATCTCACATTGGTAATATGTACACACTCGGCCACATCGCCAGGAAACCTACCAAATGTTTCTTTATTGGAATCTTTGAATTGAATTCATATCCCCAATTTTCAAACTCTTTTTTATACAATATTGGATAAAAAGTGTCAAGTGTACCTCTCTTCTTTTCCTTTGGACAACTAGATTGACGTGTGAAGGTGGGACCCTTTTCCTTCTTTTTTACCTAGAATATTTACATCCATTCCTCTGGTTGAATATTTCCGCTTGTGTGGGACTTCGTGGTGGTGGTGTTCTTGAGTTTGTTAAATATTTTAATATACTCACGAACCAAAGATGGGGTCTTCTCTGATTTATTAAATTTCACCTTGAGGGGAAATAAACTCATCATACATATCTCCAAGGATTGGAGCTCTAGAAATCTTGTATGCATCCCACAAGCTAATGCATACTTCTCCATGTGTTAAATGGAAGGAGTTAGTTTCAAGCCTCCATCAGATTAGTTACTCTGGCACAAAATTATCATTCCTTTATAAAATGGTTTTCTGAACCCAGAAAAAATATTAAATCCCAACACCCTTTAAGTCATTTATAAATTCTACACATGTCTTGCACACCTAATATGCCCACATCCCTGCAGGTTTTACACCTCCTCCAGGGTGGAAATCCCAAATTTTATTCTAGCCTTTGGATTGATCTGTCTGAGAATTTTGAAAGATGGATGAATAATAGTGTGGATGGAGCTTGGGTTTGTGTGGTTTCAAATATGGATCACACAGGCTGTGATGAAATATATGATATTTTTCTGTCATCCCAACATTAGAAAATGATCCCCCAAAAAAAATGTTGGCAGATGAAAAATATTTATAATCTTGAAACTGAGAATGTGTGACATTATTCTTTGGGTCTGATGTATTGACTTCCTATAGATGACCATAGCTATATAGAAGAAAATAAGTGCTTTGGGGAAAGTTGAAGTGATATTTCTTCACATATTTTTCCACGTTTGGAAGTGTGGTGTCACATACATCATAATAGTCATGACCAACAATGTTCATCATGTCATGAATCCTATTACTGTCCAATTAATCAGTAGTTCCAATTATTTTGGGAGCCATTGAATCTGCATAATGATAAAAAATCATCTTTAAAGTAAGTTCATTTTTTAAATTTGGACAAAATAATTGATAAAAAATTGACAAAGGAATGAAAGCACGCGAATCTAAAACATAGCACACAAGTGTAAGACGACACACAAGTGTGGCACCCCAATTATAGCGTGCCAATAGAAAACATATAGCAGAAGAATGACTAAATCGAAGCGTGTGATCAAGAAAGAGCTTGCATACCAAGAGCTAAAATTCCATTAGTCAAGAATTTTTTTGTGGATGTGAAGCCATTATATATAAGCGATGCAAGTCACTCTGTGTGCCAGGATCCTGCATGCTACCAACTTGCGCGACTAGTTACCTTGAACTCTTAAAACATGCACGCCCCAGTACCCTATTTTTTCTTATTCATTACATTACCTAAGTATAAGATCCTATTTTCAATTCAGATCCAATTCTGAGGGGGGGGGGATTTTGTTGATACTCTGTTCCATCAAAGAGTCTAAAAAATAAAAATGGGAAATTACTTTGAAAAAAAGAGGAGAAAACACATGAAGAAAATAAAAATTTGAAAAGGCTAGAGCTTTTAATCTCCCTAGTTGGACCAAGGGGCCGTCAACGCACAACCTACTTGTGTGCCCCAATCTAACTGATAGCCTACTTGTGCACCCAATTTCCTTTCACCCAGAGGCCTATTTTTCCCAATAAACAGACCCTTGGGGCCTTCATTTGTGTGGATAAATTTCTCTAAAGCCCAATTGCTGCTCTGGTCTCCCTAGTGCTTCACCCAAGTCTTCCGAAACTTTCTTGGTAGTTATTTAACACCCAGAGAAAAGGTTTTGAAGAAGAATCATTGAAATCAAGTCATTTTTACTCTTTGAAATCCATAACACTTGCACCCCTAAAGCACCCAACTTACCTAAATCAGAAACACTTGCACACCACCTATTCATTTCACAAGAACATGAGGGCCCCACTTCTTGAAATACCTGTGAATACTCTTGAAGTCTTGAGTCAAGTATTTCCCTAGTATTAACATCTAGGTTGTTTGTTGCTTTAGTGAACATTAGGTTTATCAAGCTTACTTTCACGCCCATACATGCACACTAGTACCTACTTGGGAGCCCCTATTTTATTCACCTACTCTCTTCCGTCTACAAGACATTAAGCCCTCTTCAAATCCATTCAGGGAAATGATTTTTCTTTATTGAATCCCTTGATTAAAAGGGATTCTGTTGAGACCTCCACCAAAACCTCTTGACCTCTCAAACATTTGGGAAAGGTACATTAGCATGTATTATATTTGGGTTTGTATATATGTAGTCAGAGGTTTCCCACATTTGTTTCACTATGGGGTTAGGATTATTGGAGTGTTTGTGGGTTAGTATATTGATAGTCACATGGACCTTTCTCCCAGGAACAATGTTCAGGAGTTCCCAGTTTAGAGGATTGGGGTTTGGGTTCTCACCTCCCCTTATCGTCTCTAAGACCCATAACCTTAGGTCACTGGTAGGGAAGGTATGGTTAAAAATTTATTTTATATTCAAGAAAAAGAAAAGTCTCCCTCCCCTACTAGGATCCATTTTAGGGCAACCATTCTGGTGTAATCCCCTAACCTTTCATGTAGGAGGTCACAATATTTCTCTTCTCTACTTCCTTCTCCATCATTATTTCCTTACACTGGACCCTTGTCCAATGTAAAGTGAATATAGTAAGGCTCATCTCCTCTCCCTATTCCCGGATCACCTTGACCTTGTCCAACATCACCTCTGTAGGTTCCCTTTTCCACCGGTAGAGGAGGAAAAGTGTGGGTGCCTTTGTTGAATTTTTGACATCCTCTTGTTTCTCACACTGAGCATGAATCAAGTGGGATTGGAGTTTTTTATTTATCACAAAATTTTCACAACTACTTGAACTATGAGAACTCTAATTCCCGTTCAAACAAGGATACATAGGAAGCCTTCATCAGGGCTCGAGCCCGTTGGATATCCACTTCATGAATCCAACCCTAATTCCCTTAATTTGGGAATCTTCCTCTAGAGTAATCCCCAAATTAAACCCTCAAATCACAAAGGCATCCTTTTTAGGAATTAAGCCCAAACTCAATTCTCTCCAAGGACTATAATCTCCTATGAGACTTTTCAAACTATGTGGGCTTTGATTCCCATACAAATGGGATACGTAGGAAGCCTCCTTGAGGTTCAAACCCAACACTTCAATTCAACCCTATTCTCCTTGGGACATATTCCTAACAGGGTCTAATCATACTTGTAAACCCATATTATTTCCATGTTACTTGGGATGATCAGGCATAAGTCCCACAAACAAATTTGACTAAGCAACTTTCTCTTAGCGATCATTATCACATGACCTTAAAAGGTATGATGTGTCCCATTAAGCGGAACTAAACTACAAGGGTTATGATTTCTTTTACAAGGATACGTAGTTAGAAAGGTTTATGGGTAAAATCCCAATATCAAAGAAAACCTTCATCTCCCTAGAAGACAATAAATTCTAGAGTGCCCCCCCTGAGTGGCTTAAAAAACCAGTGTCATCATAATGATGATTAAAAGAATTTTTAAGTAGTGTATGATAGGATACCATTGAGGGAGAACCTCGAATACATATAGATATCTTCATTAGTGAAGAACCTCGAATACATACAGATGATTCTAAATTTTACCCATGTTAATAAGTGATTGAAAATTCTAAGGGAAACTTATGTTATACTTGGTAAAATACTAACAATTCATGAAATATCATAAATTTATAATGGGATTCCTAGAGTAGACAATATTTTCCCCCAAAAGGGTGTGATGAGTCCCACCTCCAATCCTCCCGACTAATGCACATTCTTAAGTACTGTATAGTTCAAACAAAACGAACTCATTCCTTTGGAAAGCAAGTCACTTTTAGATAAAGAACTACTGGGTGTTTCCGATTCCATTAATAAATCCAATGGAAACTGCCTAGAAGTAGTGATTCTTAAAACTAGAACACGCGTTACAAGGAACTACAAAACAAATATGATTAATGAAAATAATACATAATTCTAGTAATTATGTGAGGATATAGTAAAATACTAGTAACTATCATTTCCCTTGAAGAGAAATAGAGAATCCTCAGGCCCCATTTCATAAAGAGTATAAGGTGTTCCATATACCACTCTTGTGTGAAGTAGAACCTTGGACCCTCCTCATATCAAGATGGAAGGATCTATAATGCTCTTTTGAGATCTTAAAGATACAACCACATACTTACTGTAGTACATGAGGAAGGAGAAGGTATTTGTAGGCTAATCTAGTTATGAGAAATGAGAGAAAGTGAAGAACCAGTCTTAAACATCTTGATATTAGTATGACTGAAGAAGAAGAATAGGATTCCCTCTAGATTATTTCAAAATATTAGACAACCCATTGATTAATGTATTCAAGGAACCACTTCTGGTTACTGTATTAACAGATCAAGAAATGCCATCAACTTACTGTAGGAGAAGAAAAAGATCAATTATTATATTATAATAGGGAATCAAGTCAACAAAATTGATCTTGCTTCAAGGTTATACAAGAATAATACTTTATATAAAGAGAAATAAAACCCACTCTTTCATTGTACCAAGTTGGTTCCAAGATAATAGTTTCAAGGTTATACCCTTTCCTATGATTTTCTTGATAATTAAATAAAATCCATGAGTGAAAGGGAAAATCATGGTGTTACTTGTTCATTATTGTTTATTGTTATTTCTCACTAACTATAGGGGAATAATAAATGAGAACCATTAATTGAACAAGTAATAGAGGTATAAAAATTGATAAAAGTTGAAAAGTAGTTACTATTCATTCCACACTTATTCACCCCCTCTTAGTGTGGTCTTCCCAAAGTGATCCTAACAAGTGTACCATGGCATGAAATATATCTACTTGATGTGTGAAAACTAATGATGATATTTTTATGGTAAATAGACAATATATGACTAAGATTATTCATAAATATATCCCAGTATCCATGATATGTATTCGGATTGTCAATAATTATGCAGAAAACATGGAAAATACCAAACACCACTAGGAAAACTGCAAAGGTCGGTAGTTAAAACTATTTGATAGTGTTTGAGAATGTAAAAAAAGATTCTATAGAGTTATTGGATAAATGAGAATACTGTTTATCATTGGGAATTTTTTTCTTCTTCCTATAGATCATTTCCATCTTGAATTTCCGTTTTTCTAATGTAATATACAAGAGAAAACTTATTGCAACAAGTGGTTTCTATATCAATATAGACTAATTATGTTGAATCTTATAATACAGCTTAAGAAGAAATTGAGAAATGTTTTTTTATATTTTTTAGTGTTGAACCTATGATGAAATTTATACTATGGTATTATCGAAGATATCTAGAATTAAATAGGACAAAAGGTATATACTTGGTGATATTTTCAGTTGTGGTATTTTATCAAAGAGATGAGATCATAGTATGAAGAATTTCCACTGAAGCATAGTTGGGTTTGTAACTATAGAAATACTAATTTAAATCATGATTATTATGTGTGGATGACTAGTTGGATAATTTGTAGTTCGTTCTAGTACTATTGGGATTCTACTAGAGTTGTTTCCCTAAACTAATTACTTCACACTTTGAATTACTTATTTATTAAATGTGTTTAATATCAATAAATACATTATCATATTATGATTGTTCTTTATTTATGACATTTAATTTTATAATTTACTTAGAATATATGTCACATTGAAAGGTCATAACAGATCCCTACTATGATGAGGACCTTAAACAACCATGATGATATTTTTAAAATAAATTTTTGATGTTTGGATGAAATATTCTAGCTGGACACATATGACACAAGCTATCATGGTTAGGGGATCATAAGATATTTATAAATCTTCTCATGAAGTTCTCTTGTGGTAATCTCTAAGAGATGAGGACATGGGAACTGACCCGCCTGTATAAAATTGAAACATTTTCTGTGACATTAGATATTCAAATTTTTTAACTTCTATATTGTTCTTTAGACTTTGAATTATTATTAATTTATATAATTAGTCATGTAATTTGATGTACTAATTAAATCCATAATGAAATATTCTCATAGAGAGGTAAGATACATTGAGTTTACCATGAGTAATATAACATTAATAAATAATTCAAGTATTGATATGCCCCTTCTGAATTAATGGAAGTAGATATCTCCTGTCTTTTAATGATTAAGTCCATGGTCAGGATTGTGTAACAATGATTTCATTTATAGAAAGTATAATAATTAAATATCAATCATATATGTCGATAAAATAAGTGATGAGACTTTCTTGATGTGATATCGAGAAAAATAGATTATATTTCATATTGAGTGCTTGTAAGAGGTTGTAGTAGCTATGAATTATCCTAAATTCTCCATGGGCCATTATGATTTTCTAGATAATGCTGTTGATAAGTGAGTTGGACTCACTACTATCAAGATGATGTCTAATAGGGACACACAAAGAATTTATCCATAAGTTCCACCAATTTTTATGAATTGGTGTATTGGATGAGTTGGTCTTTACATACAGGAACTATAAGATATCCAAGTGAATGATAAAAATAAAATTAACTAAGTTATATTATTATATCTTAGAATAATGAGAATTTAATTTATTTTTAAAGTTATTTAGTTATAAAAGTGATTGTGATATAGTATTATCTTTCAAATGAATGCTACATGCTCAAGGATCACTAAATAATTAGGATAGGATTGTGAAAAGTTAACGAATCATGGTTCATAACTTGAAATTTAATAATTTTAAAAATGATTGGTGAAATATAGGTGACATTTACAGGAATTTTACCTTTTTATTTGTGTAATTTTAGGTTGATAAAGAGGTTCATATTATATACAGGATGACGTGAAATTGTTTTAAGTTAAACCTAAATATTTTTGATCATTTTGAGCCATGAAAAGTTGGGGTGGAAACTTTCATGTATTTGGAGTTCCCACATCCTCTTATTCCATATGTTATGTTTCTAGGGAGAGAAATATCAGGAACTGATCGATTCATCTTTGGGGATCGATCGTGTGATCATCTAGTGATTGTATAAGCATCATAAAGACATTGAATTTATGGTCTAGAACTAAATAATTGAAGAAAGACATTTTTTGAGTTATAGAAGACGTGTAGATGATCTATAAAGTATATAGTTTGGTGTATTTAAGTGAAAATGATATAGAGAAGTGCAGATAACACTGAGATCGTGTAGATTTACCAATGTAATATTTTGATTTCGTTTTCTAAGTTGAATTGAATTGTATGTGATATTTGGCATGAATCAGGCATCACTATTTTAAAACAAGTATTTTTTGATCAATTTAGTATTACAAGTTAGAAATATTACTATTTTATAGATTCCATTACATACAATTTTCCTTCATCATGTTTAAACAAAATATATGTGTACAAATCATGAATTTATAAATTGTGAACAATGAATGCATCATTTTCATGAATAATAAATATAATATCATGTGATATATCACATTACCCAATACATTAATGGGATATATAATTCCAATCCCACATTTCACATTATAATATGGTCATAATAATGCATTCTAACAATAATGGAAAACATGTATCAATCATGAGCTGGATATGAACCCATGATAATAGAACAAGTTTGAAAGTGATTTTATAAATAATATGTGAAATAATACACATGGAGGTTCTAAAAATTTAAAAGGAAAAAATTATTATAGTCATGATATCGAAGTTATAGCAATGTATTGATCATAATTATTAGATATAATAACAATACAAAGTAGGCTGTTTCATACCCCCTCTTATTAAAAAAATGAAAAAAAAAGATAAAGATTAGGGGACAATGGATTCTAACAAATCCAACCATGCCTAGTAAAAAAAATTAGAATAAGAAAGAATCATAAAAAATAATAGTCTAAATTATTAAATTCAGGATGATCATTTTCTAAATATGTTTTATAACCCATAACACTAAATTAATTATCCTAGTCGAGGCTTCCTTTAGAAATGGGATTAGCTCTAGTGCTCATGGAAGGCCTGGACATGGAGTAATACTTCCTTGAATGTGGCTTGTTTTTTTTGGAATAGATGATAAAACTTAATCATAAATTTTTTTACCTTTAGATATTGAATCCATATAAGAATGTTATTTCATATGAATTATATCATCTTTTATATATTCATGCAAAATATCACTCCACATGTAAGTGATTCTTGAGGAATTCATCTCTTCCTAGATGGATTTATGATAGTTAACTGAATACTTTATATCAAGTTATAAATCAAAATATGATTAAACATGTGTATAATATATAAAAATAAGAACTTAAATCTACACTAAAGGCTATGCATTGATGATTTGATAATGATTATAAAGACTAACTTGACCTAGTATATCCTTTGCTTGAGATGCATCTAGGTCAATGGAATGCACTGGGAAATCAGAGCCAATAGAATGAATTTTAATATCCTTAAATAGTGCATGGTTTCCACGATCAATAACCTCAGCCTTACCCCCAAAATATTTTGTAGCCCTAAAATATCCCTTAATGGTGACCAGGTTTTGATCTCTATTATAAGAAGCATTCAAGGGGAAATCCCCCAGTCCTATAGGACTAGGTTTAAAATTTCCTAAAATATACTCTTGATAATTCATACTAAAAACATGACCAGTAGGTTTACATTAATTCATAGTACCTAGATACTCTAAACAACTAACATAGACCAAAAATTCAGTTTTATTTTATTTTTTTTGATCCAATTCCTAACCATGTTCATTAATATGTAAAGTGGGAGAAGGTACACCAACTTCCACATTTATATTCAAAATTCCATTTATTACTCCAAAGAGATCTTGTTGAATTACATGAGGGGAAAGATTGTGTCATTATGATCTTCACCAGAATATAAAGATATCTAACAATAACATAACCTTAGATAATACCAACCACTAACCTTGGTCCCTACCTAACTTTCTCTTAATTCATAGGATTTGACCCTTCTGAGAGTTGAAAATTCTAAAATTCTCCTTAATTTTTCCCCTCAGAGTGCCCTATAATATAGAAATGGGAGAAAAATAAAGGTACATGATCATAGAAAATACATAAAATTGGATCATCTTTTGTATTAGAGATAACTTCTTTATTAATAAGAGTATAATTCAAATCCACATCCACTAATAATATAGAAAAATATTCATAACTGGAATCTTTAATATGAATTTAAATCATGATAAGTACTCCCATAGATGATGCTATATCATAAAGGATATATAGATTATAAAAATCCAATTTATACCAAACACTCAAATCTATACCTGAATTCGAGTGTAATTGACATAAAATGAATTGAAACGTGAGTCCCATTCTTGAATGGAAAGGTCCCATGGTTTAAGAGAAATCACATAAAAACTCCACTCCTTCCTCTTTATATCATTAAAAGTAAATATAAGGAAGTAATACCCACACCACATTGAAATACACTGCCAATATTTTAACCCTAAATGGTAAAAATAAATTTTACAAGATCAACTACTTTCTAGGGATTTCTCTTTGAAGGTTACACAAACCATTACATAATTTACTATTTTAAATTATTTAATCTTTTTAATATCAAAGTTTTATTAGATATAATGTGAGTTTTTTTACCTCTCTTAATAATTATACCTATACCTCTATCATTGAATGTTGGGAATTCACACTAATTAACACTATGGATATTGATGTTCTTCTCATTAGGGCATGATACATATTTATGGACCTTCAAAGAGAAACATGAAAAAACCAAAGAACTAATAAGGGGACCACTATATAGTAAAACAATTTTAATGTCCCATATAAAATCTATATTACTTAAAAAACCCTAATAATCTTCATGGATTCTATAATCGCGGAAACACACTGCTCTCATTCACCTCTAAGAGAGAAGAGTTGAAGAGAGTTTTTTGAGAAATGTATTTGGAAAAAATTGCTAAGGTGTTTAAAATTAATATAAAAAAATATAATAATTAGTACACCCCTATAATAACAAATTAAGATAAATGAAAAAGGTATCTTTTTGAATAATTTTGAAAACAATGATAAAGCAATGACAAACTCAAATAGAAAGAGTTGGGTATGAGATTTCCATTACCTTAAGTCCCATTATTTGTTTTTCACATTTGAGATTCCAGTATAAGGAAATTATGTTTATTAAAACATGAATCTAGAAGTGAATTAAATTCATATATGTCACTATTTATCACTAAAAATCAATATACTTTATTTTTTTTATTATTTGATAATGGTGAAATGTTTTGATGCCTTTTCTACATTAAATTATCGCAAATAATTTTGATATCTTGATTTTGATTATTTTAAATTAATAATTTTACAAAATTATTTTGAGAATATTATAATAAATATAAATAAATTAATTATACATAACATACACTAAATATATATATAGGTGTTTATAAGTAAAACATTTACAACAACCTCTAATGCGGATGAAACTATCCATTAACCTGACATGTCCAAAGATAGAGAGAGATAGATTTTATGTACTATAAATAAATTAAAATAGTTATAAAAGTATCATAATAATGTTTATAATTTATATATATATGCTAAATATTTTAGGAAGGTATAAAAAATTTGATTGGAACAATAGAAAGAACAAGATAGAAAAACAATGAAAAGAAAAACATGGGGTTACTTCTTTATTGGAGACTTAATCCTTTACTAAAGACTTGAAGGTTTGAGGTTAGTTAAAAAATAACATCTATAAGGTCATAAAAAGATATAAAATAAAAAATTTGGGTTGATCATGGGCATTAAAATGTATATGAAATGTGATTTTCTGTGGGAAGGAAGAAGAAGTACTTACACTCAAGGGAGGGGTATTTTTGGATTAAATTACTGAATAAATTTATAATTAAAAATTAAATCTTGTAATGGTCATATATTTAATATCATGAATAATATTTTACATAAATTAAATTTTTTATGAATTTTTATCGCATTTTTCTATAAATTTAGTTGTTTATATAAATGGAAATAAGAAATAAAAATGAAAAACTATTTTTGTAGAATAATTAATATTTTTAAACTTTTAAAATTACTTTTTTTTGTATGGTAAATAAATATATTGGTTTTAAATGTCTAATTTATCTTATAAAATTTATTATGGATCGATATTGAAAAGTTAAGATTTATTAGGTCATTATTAGCTCATTACAATGTCATGAAACATGCAGTATTTGAACTTTTTTATTTTTACTATACACCAAATAATTGATTTTTTTTAGAAAATATCAACAAATCACTATTAAAAAATTTAAATGTGATGATTCAAAAAGTATATTCATTTTATAAATATAATTGTTTCACTTTGTTACTTTTAATTATTAATATTAAAATTATGTGTTTTTAAAAAATTAATAAAATACGCATTTTAAAAAATGTACTAATATTTTTTGAGTTTCTAATTTTAGAACATATTTTGTAGCATTATAATATATATTTTTATATAATTTATTAATGGTAATTATCATTTTCAAATGTTTTTTTTGTTTTATTGGTTAAATTTAATTCTCTAATGATAAGATTACCATATTAACAACCATGTTACAATTCATAATGGCTAGGCTACTATTCTTAACATTCCAATTTCTATAAAAATAGTAAAATTGGTTTTATAATCCCAATAAATTATACATAATTCCTTCATTTATTTTTAAATTCAATTCTTATATGGGTTTTATAGTCATTATTTTGAAAATATTTGTTTTATTACTAATGCTTTTCTACTTTTTTACAGTGTTGTTTGTGAGTGTGATAATTCTATAATATCAAAATGATCAAATATTTTCAATTCTGGTTATTTTAATTTTTATTTATTGTTCCATTATAATATTGTAAATTTTATTGGGTATATTTAATCTCTAAATGTAATGTTTTTAATTAATTAAAAAATGTGTTGATAGATTTTTTATTATTTGGTGCTTGTGTTTTATACTAAATTATAATTATAAATATGCCACACATGATTATTCATAATGAAAATACCAAATATAAATGTTTAGGTTGTTATAACAACTATATACTCAGTTGAATAGATTTGAATTTTTTTGGTTTGTTCTCATGAGTCACAAAAACACATCCAAGCTTTATAAGTGTTCGTTAATTGAGATCCTTTATATTTAAGACTCAATTAATTGATCATATTTTTTATGAATTAAATTAGGTTAATGTATTTAAAAAAATTCATTGAATAAGTTGTAAATTAGATAAAACAAATATGGAATTATGATTCCATGGGTGGATGGGTCCTTATAGAGATTATTTATATAAAAAATTTTTAGATGAGTAAGACCAAATATTTCCTCTAATAATTGATTATAGCTTAAAAAATCAAAATAAAAATCGACATTGATAAAAGAAATAAAATTTTATTAAAATAATGAAAGATTACCCATATGAAAGGAAAAAACAATAAAGAATAAGAAACTCAAATCTTATTAGAAAATACCATTTCATGCAAGCCTTCCTTCTCTTAAATATTTATATAAGTGGAATAATACCACACTCTTCATATAATCACTATAAAATATATGTAATACCTTCTACAAAGGTGAAAAATAGTAAATTATATAGTATAGAGGTGGCTAGGGTTATAAATATATTAAATATAGTGTTGAAAATCTTGTCAAAATAAATACTTATTATTTTGAATTATCTGTCACTCTATAAAAGTTTGAAAAATTTGTGTTTTAGTATGAATGAAATATTCTATTTTATATTCTATAACTTGTATAAAATTTTATCCTAATCCAATAAGGGAATATAAATTTACTTCTTTATTGGTGAAGTAATGTCTTAATTACTGAATAAAGTCTAGTATTCAATTCAGGGCGCTGGTTCTCTTCCCAATCATGTAATATAGATCCACATCGAAAAAATTATTATTTTTTTAAAAAAATTTATATTTATTTATGAAAATATCAAATTAAAATTTTACACTGAGTGTAATGACCCGCCAATTTTCATTAGCTTGAGAGCTCAACGAGTCATTACTAGGCCTTAAGAGACATCCCCAAGACACCAAAGGCTGGAAATAAATGCCAAAGGGTTTCAAATACAAGTTTGGGGACGATTTACCATTTAAGAAATAAACCAAATAACCAACCAACCAAAGTATCCACTAAAAAAAATACATGATGCATGTCAACGAAACAACCAACTCATCCATTACCAAATGGGAAACACACTGTTCCACAATACAACCCATAAACCAATACAACCAACACAAAATCAGAGCGCTATGTAGAAGAGTAAACAAAAAACCCAAATTAAACCAAGACACACTCCACAACTCTATACCAAGATCCATGCTCCAATAACCACCACTTCTCTCAAGCATCACCACGAAACACTAGCAATTAGATGCCTTACCTTTACCAGTGTCTCAGAATACGACATCTGCAAAAGCACCAAAGTGCCAACGCAGGGGTGAGTATAAAACTCAGTAGGTATTCCCCAATGTTTTCCCTACTCATGCCACTAGGATAGAAGAGTTAGCCACATTCATATAAAAAATAGTTTATATAAAACATTTTCTCAAAAGCAGTTTATAACTAAATATAAACAAGTTTCCAAAACCATTTATAACCAAAGGAATTCCAAGAGAAATTGAAACCAATTATTTTAGCAACTAATTTTTCCAGAAAAACATCCAAACAAGCTTAATAACCATTTCACAAAAATTCATTTTGGGCATTACCAACCATTTCCACAAACCCATGCAACCAACCATGCATGCTACCTGGAAGAGGAGAGAAGCCCTAACCCTTATCCATCCAAACCATGATTGGCGAGTGTAACACCCTGATATTTTATAAAGAATATTGTTTTAATTTTGTTGATGTCCTGTGTTGTATGCTACACCAAGATTATCTTGTGCTATACACGACACCGTATTAGCTTGCAGTATACGCAACACTATTCTTGGCTCGTGTTACACACAATTTCAAGTTCATTTTGTAGATATTATTCTACGCAACATTAAGTATAGATTTTTTTAATGTATAAATGAAATATGTTTTGAATTATGTTATAAGCAACACCAAAGAGAGATTTCACTACATGAAACCCTGACTTGTCTTGCATTACACGTAATCACGACCTTCCACGATAGCGTGTGTTGTACGCAATACCGGGTTTCACTAAACAATGATATATGGTTATAATATTATCACGAACTAGCCGTTATGAATAGTATTAACTAAATTTTGAATTTTATAACATTATTATTCATCTTACTCATTTTCTAGAACATGGTATGAGAATAAAATAAATTTTTCGGGTAAAATAAGTATTTTTCAAAAAATGCAGTTTTGCCGCCTTTTGATGCGCACCCACATTAAATATTGTTTTTGACATGTTTATAATTTCAATTTTACAAAATAAATTTATTATTTGGAATCAGGATATAAATTTTTACCTTGGACCAAATTTTCATATTATTCTGATAACTTTCATATTTTAATGAATAGTAAAAACACGCTATATTTTAATTAAAAACAACTTTTTTCATCGTAATAATTTATGTGGTTAAATTATAATTTTTAATGGTTCTAAAGTATAAATAGAATATAGTTTTACCATTTAATATAATTTATGCCATTAGCATTGATTTTACATTGAATTCGTAGGTTAAATCAATTCAATCTTTTACAATGTTTTAAACTAAAACCCATTTTCTTTCGACAACGAGATTAATTTTAATTTAATTTATGAAACTTCTGTGTATTGAATTTGGAAAAATGGATTCCATATTTTGAATCATTGGGTCAAAATTACATTAATAGAGTAATTGTTTTTATTTTTTGTCATTATGAACAGTAACTATGGTAAATTTTATTTACCATAGTAAAAGAAAAATTGGGTAATTAAGGGTAAATATAATATTATAAAATTACCCTAACACTTGTCTTAATACAATTGGATGATTATATTTTATCCTAAGTCATATTTGGGTTTAAATGGAATCCATTAGAACCCACTTGGAGGTGATTAAGACCTTTAGTTTATTTTATTTAAAGGAAAGTGAAATATGTCTCACTCAAACCTTAATAATTAAAGTATTTTTAATATAATGTTATACAGAATATAAATTCGGTTATAAAAACTCATTTGAAAGATAAAATGTTTTTCTTTATCATGGTAATTTATCTGTAATTTTTAAGAGTTATTTAATTACCTTATTAGCTTATACAGTAATGAATCAGAAATTATTTATTTAGTAAAAAAATCAATAATATTGTTTTTATTGAAATAGTAATACATATTAAAGGGCTCAAAAACCTGACCAAATCCTATTGGTAGTGTATATATACACCATAAGCATCCAATAACCGAATATATGACCGTTTTGAGTCTTATAAAAGTTATTATGACACTTATATTATTTTATTTTATATGATGTCAAAGTTGTCACCTTCATAATTTAATAAATATAACATTTTAAAATTTTGGTGTTTTAGAATATAAATCCGACTAAATGTATTATTATGAAAGATATAAGATTTATCTTCATCCTATTATTTTATTTATAATTTTTATTAAACAAATAAGTATATTTAATAATTATACAAGAATGTTGTAGTCATTATTTTATTAAGATAAATATCAAATAAATGGTGTTAAAAATAGTAAAATAAATATTATATGAACTATTTAATGTGATAAAATAATTTTCTAGATTACTATGACATGTTAGGAACCTATTAAATATTTTAGTTCGAATATATCCTCTGTGTGGATTTTATTTAAATTCAAATAAATGAATAGTTTCAAAATTGACACTATTGTTATTTTATTATAATAACATATTATTAAATTGTTTAAAAATCAAAAAAAAAATATTTAAAAATTATAAATTGAAATTTATATAGTCTATAATGTCATAAATTATCTAATTATTGATAATTCATTGCACATAAGTAATTATTTATAACAATTTAAAAAGTTCAATAAAATTTTTATATATCTAAAATTATTATAAAATGAATCCAATGAATTACATTGAACTTATATAGGTATTATGTATCAATTTTGACCTAGAATAAATTAAATTAAAATAAATAATTATTTAAATAAAAATTTGTTTTTTAAATAGTAACCCAGTGTTTTCACTATTCATCAAAAATTGAAAGTTTTCAGAAAAATACCAAAAATTCACCCTAGGATAATTTCAGAAAATCCATAATTAAAAATCAACATTTTAAATTCAACAAGACAAATCACGTTTCACAACAATTCATCAAGATTTCAAAATATTATCAAAACCATAAATCATCATTAAAAAAGATTTATTCTATGATTTTCACAATCAAATCCATTCAAATAAACCAATTTGAATCTAAACCAATCAATTATAGCAACATGAGTTGAGATTGATGCCTCCTACCTCAAAGGTTTTGATGAAAACCCTAACAAACGGATAACGCACAAGAAAAATGAGTTGGTTCTTCAAAACCCCCTAGATCTCTTCTCATAGAAAGATCAAGACCAAATATCATCATATTTGTAATCTACACACTTAGATATACCCATAATGGGCATAGATCTAAGTAAACAACATAAGAGGAGAAGTAGATCTAAGTAGATCTAAGAAACCGATCAAGAAAGAAGAAGAACGATCACATACCTCAAGAATCCGGATTCAATTCTCCAAGAGAAGCCTTTGGATCACCTCCGGAATGATGGGAGAACCCTCCTTGACCTTAGAAAAACCAAAATCCCAAGTTAAGGCCGCTTAGGAGCTTAAACGAGGCATTTAGAGGCAAAAACTCATGAGATCAACAATTTAAGGATCTCATTTAAGTGGCCGCATAGTTAGTTCACATGGTTTGACAAACCGTGTGATAACCGTGCGTTAGCTACTGCCTCGAACACCCTTATCGCATGGTTTGGCCGCACAGTTAGACAAATCATGCATCGACCATGTGGAAGCTACTACCTCCAAGACCTGCTACATAGGGTTTGGCCGCACAGTTTAGACAAACCATGCACCGCCCGTGCAACTTCCCCTTTTGCCTCAAAACATCATTCCAAGTTCTCCTGAATCTCCTATTCATCACCCATAACATTATAACCATTAAAAGAATAAATAGAGGGTTACATACCAGAAACCAGGGGTACTACATTCTCCCCACCATTGGTCATTCCGTCCTTGGAAATTAGAAAACCTTCAACCATCTAAAAGAGTTCTGGCCACTGCTCTTTCATTTCAATTTCAAATTCCCAAGTCTCCTCCTGAATCTGACCATGCTGCCATAATACCCGCACTAGACTGATGCTTTTTCCATGTAATACTTTACCTTGCTTATCCACAATCCGTATAGGGATATGTATCAATTAAGCTCCAGCTCTAGGTCAACTTGATCCCATCTGATCACATAGTCAGGATCAGGATGATACTTTTTCAACTGAGATACATGGAACACATTATGAACCGAACTAAACCATGGTGGTAATGCCAAAAGATATTCCACCTCTTCAACCCAATCTAGTATCTCAAAAGGGACAATGTATCTAGTAGATAACTTTCCCTGCTTCCTAAAACGACGATGTCCAAGCCTTGGAGAGATCCTCAAGAAGACATGATCACCCACAACGAATGACAATAGTCTTCGACAGCGATCGGCATAATATTTCTGACGACTCTGAGCCATATTCATCCTCTTTCTAATCAACTAAATATTCTCCGTTGTTTCTTGGACAAGGCTCGGACAAACTAGTGAAGTTCCACCAGTTTCCACCCAACATAGTGGAGAACGACAATGATACCCATACAATTCTTCAAACGGATCCATTCATATCGAGGCTTGATAGATATTATTGTATGAGAACTCCACTAAGGGTATATTATCCTCCAATGAGCCACCAAAATCCATTAAAAAATCCCACAACATATCTTCTGATGTTTGTATCGTCCGGTCAGTTTTCCCATCCGTCTGAGGATGATACACCGTGCTCATATTCAATTGAGTCCCAAGGGATTACTGTAATGATTTCCATAAATGAGATTTGAACCTCAGATATCTATCTGAGACTATAGACACTGGTATACCATGCCTCTTTACCACTTCTCGGATATATATTTTTGAAAGAGCTTCCACCGTATGAGTTTCATGAATTAGGATGAAATGGTCCGACTTGGTTAGACGATCCACTATCACCCAAATGACATCGTGTTTCCAAACCGTTATTGGAAGAACTGTAACAAAATCCATTGCTATTTGATCACATTTCCACACTAGGATAGGTAAAGACTGTAACATACCAGCTGGTCTCTGATGCTATGCTTTAACCTGAAGACAAGTTAAGCACAGTGAGACGAACTTAGCCACCTTTTTTTTCATGCCACTCCACAAAAACTGTGCCTTCAACACCTTGTACATATTTTGTGTACCTGGGTGTATAACCCATCTTGAATGGTGGTAAGAATGAAGGAGTTGATCTTAACAAACCATAGGTAAAACCACCCAATCTCTGAAACACAAAACTGAACTCCCATCAAGTTTCCATCCATCAATGGTCTCCCCAACATTGAGTTTTGAACTTACAACAAGACATTCTGAATCAGATGTTTGTTCTTATTTGATCATCTTTACTAAATCGGGAACAAGTGTAGATGAATAGAAAATGGAAGTAGTACCTCGGTCTTCACATTCCACATGCATGTCGGCTAAGACCGACATCAATTTACATTCATTTGAATCTTCTTTCGCCAACTAAACATATTAATTTTTACTCAGTGCATCTGCCACCGAATTTCCTTTTCTCGGTGTGTACATCAAGTCAAAGTCAAACATTTGGAGATACTCTATCCACCTCCTTTTCCTCAGATTCAAATCTCATTGTGAGAAAATGTGTTTCAGGTTTTTGTGATCTATAAACATAATAAATTTATCACCAAAGAGATAATGTCTCCATGTTTTGAAAGCATGGACGACTGATGCTATCTACAAATCACGTGTTGGACAATTCTTCTCATGTACCCTCAACTACCTTGAACCATAAGCAACCATATGGTCTCCTTGCATGAGAACACAACCCAACCCTGATCCTGAAGCATCACAATACACCACATACCCCTGTCCTGATTCTGGCAAGATCAAGATGGGTGCCGATGTAAGACGAAACTTCAGTTCCTGAAAGGATTTAGAACATTCTTCTATCCATTGGAAGATAACATTATTCTTAGTCAGATCTGTCATTGGTGAAGCTAGTTGTGAGAAATCACACACAAAGCGTCGGTAGTAACCAGCTAGAACAAGAAAACTGCGTATCTCGAACACATTCTTCGGTGGTTTCCAAGAGATAACGGCTTCTATCTTTTTAGGATCAACAGGAATGCCTTTATTAGAAACTAAATGACCAAGGAAACGTAATTCTTGTATCTAAGAATCAAACTTTGATAATTTGGCATAAAAACGATGATCTCTCAAGATTTGTAACACTGTTTCTAGGTGTACCTCATGATCAACCCTTGTCTTTAATACACCAAGATATCATCCACAATCACCACAACAAAAGAATCCAGATATCGCTGAAATATATGCTTCATCAAATTCATGAAGACCTATGGTACATTCGTTAGACCAAAAGGTATGAATACATATTCATAGTGGCCAATATCCTCCTTCCGAACTCGCAATTAGTGATATCCTGATCCCAAGTCAATCTTGGAGAACCACTTAGCTCCCCTTAATTGATTGAATAGATCATCAATGCGTGGAAGTGGATATCTATTCTTTATCATAACTTGGCTAAGCTTGCGATAATCAATAGATTGCCGAAGAGTTCCATATTCCTTCTTCACAAACAACACCGGTGCTTCCCATAGAGAAGTACTTGGTCGAATGAAAACCTTTCTTTCCAGCTCCTCTAACTACACTTTCAATTCCCATAACTCTGTTGGTTCCATCCTATAAGACGGAAGGGAAATAGGACTAGTCCTTGGAAGGAGATTAATCATAAACTCCACTTCCCTTAAATGTGGTAACCCTAAAACGTTTTTGGGAAAGTCATCTAGAAATTGATCCACAACAACTGGAAATCTATTTTCATCAATATCTTCCATTGATGCCAAATTTAACACTACCAATTGGCAAGAGATCATTCCCACCATTGGTGCCAACAAGATCATTGCACCTAAATTTTCTATCCTCTCTCCTCTGAAGAGATGGTCGATGGCGTCCTCAGTCATGACTCTAACTATTCTACTATAATAGTTGATGTGAGCCTTAAACATTTTCAACCAATCCATACCCAGGATTACATCATAGACATCAATGTCCAACAACAAGAAGTACCATTTTAACTTAAATCCATCAACAGTTATAGCACATTCCCTACACACAATGTCTTGACATTCTCTTTCACCAAGAAGAGTTTTTAGTTTCAAAACAGAAGGCATCATTTACAGTTTTAAACATAGAAAATCAACATCATGAGAAGAAATGAAGGAATGTGGAGCACCCATATCAAACAAAGCTTGCATCAACGTGGAAATTATAAGAACTGTATCTCGCACTCTGGATGGTCCCGACTGATCATCCACTACAACTTGCTCAGCTCCTAGCAGATGCGTGCTTTCCATGCTCTGATCTTTATTTTCATACTGACACTTCCCTTTCTAAGGAGTGTCCTGAACACCCGACCTCAGATCATTATGGCAAAATCACTAAAGATGTCCCATCTTGTTACAATTATAACATTTTCGAGGTTGTGCCTTACAATCCCACTTGATGTGGCTCATAGAGCCACACTAGAAACATCCTGACTTACACTTGGGTATCTGAGGAAGTTTTAACAATATTGTGGTTTGATCCTGATGTGTTCTTCCTCCTTGAGAAAAGGTGTCTAATTCCATCTTTCTCTTAGAGTTATAGTTATCATCTCCTCTAGTAAAGATAACCATACTTCCTCCACTTGGATTTTCAGCAGTGATGGATATCATAAAAAAAGTATCCAGTTGCAGTACCAATTCAACGGTTTTAAAAGCCTGAGCGATGATTTGGACCAAATGTTTGTTCACCTATGGTTCAGATGCAACCACATTCTCACTGACCCCTTCCGACTGGTTTCTATGATTCCTACCAGGTGCCATTTCCTAAACCAACAACAAACCCCATCAATCCCACTCTCTAGAAACTGATGGATTAGTATTCAAATTCTATCACATCATCTATCACAACCTTGTTTTTCCAAAAACAATATTTTTCCATGTTCAACCATTTTTGAAAACATTCAGCATGCTTTTTGAAAATCAACCAATTTTCAAAATACACCAAATACCCTATTTTCAAAATCTTTCAATTGAAAAAAATTTCAGAATTTTTGAAAAATTCGCACATTGCGCAAAATCCTTACTCATTCCTCATAATGAGATATGAAATACTAGTGGGAAGTCATTCCTCTACAATGAATGTCATGCTCGTCTCATTGGCTAAACCCATGACAATGAGATTTCCAACATTCTAGTAGTGTATCTAAAACACTTATGTACCCAACACCCTAGTAACTTGATGTTCATCAAAAACTGGTTAGCTATGTCCTTTTATTCTATACATTTAAAATTTCGACAATCCTACTCCGGCCTAAGATTTCAACCTAAGGAATAGACAAGAATGAATTTCAACTCCAAGACCAAGAACATCGATGACCACTTGTCAGGCGAGGACCAAACAAGCTGACGCCATTTGTAATGACCCACCAATTCTCATTCACTTGAGAGCTCAATGAGTCATTAGTAGGCCTTAAGCGACATCCCCAAGATGCCATAGGCTGGCAATAAATGCCTAAGGGTTTCAAATACAAGTTGGGGGATGATTTACCCTTTAAGAAATAAACCAAATAACCAACCAACCAAAGGATCCACTAACAAAAACTACATGATGCACGTCAACGAAACAACCGACTCATCTATTACCAAATGGGAAACAAATTATTCCACAATACATAAACCAATACAACCAACACAAAATCAGAGTGCTATGTGGAAGAGTAAACAAAAAACTGAAAGTAAACCAAGACACACTCCACGACTCTACACCAAGCTCCATACTCCAAGCACCGCCACTTCTCCTCCTAAGAATCACCATGAAACACTATCAATGAGATTCCTTACCTTTATCAGTGTCTCAGAATACGACATCTGCAAAAGCACCAAAGTGCTAACACAGGGGTGAGTATTAAACTCAGTAGGTTTTCACCAATGACTTCCCTACTCATTCCACTAGGATAGAAGAGTTATCCACATTCATATGAAAAATAGTTTATATAAAACATTTTCTCAAAAGAAATTTATAACTAAATATAAACAAGTTTCCAAAACCATTCATAACCAAAGACATTTCAAGAGAAATTGAAACCAATTTTTTTAGCAAGTTATTTTTCCAGAAAAATAACCAAACAATCTTAAGAACCATTTCACAAACATTCCTTTTTGGCATTCCCAACCATTTCCACAAACCCATGCAACCAACCATGCATGATACCTAGATGAGGGGAGAATCCCTAACCCTTATCCATCCTAACCATGATGGGGGATACGTCTTACCCTTATCCCACCCAAATGCACATGAAAGCTTGATGGGGGAGATCCCTAATACTTATCCATCCCAACACTGATGGGGGATAACCCTAATCCTTATACACCCCGAATGCAATATGAACACACACCTTCACCATCTTCCATTATCCCTTTGGCACCGAGCACAAGGTCATATTTCAACCAAGCCCCGTATTTCCCATGTGCCACCAACCCTTTGGAACCGAGCACAAGGTCATATTTCAACCAAGCCCCATACATAAAATATGAACAGACACAACATATTCCCATCAATCATGCCAAAACACCCTTTCAATAAAAACACCTTTTTATTGAAAACCATTTCCATTAAAACCATTTCTATGCCAAACCATATCAATTCCAAAACCATTTCAATAAAAATCCCTTTTTATTGAAAATAAATTCCATCAAAGTCATTTAAATCTCAAACCATTTCAATAAAAAAACCCTTTTTATTGAGAACCCACTTTTCATAAAACTATCTACAATTTCATAAAATCTTTAATTTAAAATCAACATTTTAAATTCAACAATCCAAATCACTTTTCACAACAATTCACCAAGATTTCACAATCTCATCGAAACCATAAATAATCACTAAAGAAGATTTATTCAATGATTTTGACAATCAAATACATTCAAATAAACCAATTTGAATCTCATCCAATCAATTATAGAAAGTGGAGTCGAGAGTGAAGCCTCCTACCTCATAGGTTTTGATGAAAACCGTAACAAACAGAGAACACGCAAGAAAACCGAGTTGGTTCTTCAAAAACCCGCCTTAGATCTCTTCTCCTAGCAAGATCAAGACCAAATATCAACATATTTGGCATGCAAACACTTAGATCTACCCATAACGGGCGTATATCTAAGAAATTGAGGGAAGAGGAGAAGTTGATCTAAGTATATCTATGAAACTGATCAAGAACGAAGAAGAACAATCACATACCTCAAGAATCCAACATAAATTATACAAGGGAAGCCTTTAGATCACCTTCGGAATGATGTAAGAACCCTTCTTGAACTTAGGAGAACCAAAATCCCAATTTAGGGCCACTTAGAAGCATAAACGTGGCATTTAGAGGAGAAAACGCATGAGACCCACAATTTAAGGGTCTCATTTAAGTGGCCGCACAGTTAGTTCGAACAGTTTGAAAAAACTTTCACTAATCATGCGTTAGCTACTTCCTCGACCACCCATCTCGCACGGTTTGGATGCAGGGTTAGACAAACCGTGTGCCGCCCGTGCGGATGCTACTGCCTCCAAGACCTATTACGCATGGTTTGGCCGTACGGTTAAGACAAACCGTGCGCCACCCATGCGACTTACCCTTTTGCCTCAAAACTTCATTCCAAGTTCTCCCGATTCTCCCATTCGTCACCCTTAACTTTATAACCCTGAAAATCATCAATAAAGGGTTACATACCAGAAATCGGGGGTACTACACTGAGAAATTTTATATTCAAAAATTCTAGTCTAGCTGAAAGGTAAAATCTTTAATTTTAATTGAATTTACAAATATTTTCTCTAATTACATAGTACCATTTAATATTTTGTTAAATATCAATGTGGTGGAATTAAATTACACATTATCAAAAAAATATTCAAAAATTAATGTTTTATCCACTCCACCACACCTACCCTTTTAAACTCATTGGAAAAGTTATTCTCAGAAAATATTGATATATATATATAAATATATATTGAAATTTATTAATATAAAATAACAGAATGATTAATGAAAGAATCAAACTAAGAGGTTAATATTAAAAAAATTGAAAGAAACTATCTCATAAATTTTACCAAAAAAATATCATGAGATTAATGACACCAATCAGGGTAAGACAATATATGAGTCAACTATGATGCTAATTCATCATGTGTGTGTGTATTAGTCATTTTAAGATTGTATTTTCAACTTCTTTTTTTCAAAATTAATAGTTCAAGTAAAACTTTTCTTCTTACCTGGTTCTTTTCCTCCAAACATGGTATTCTAATTTTTTAATAAAATTTCCAAATCCACTCACTGAATCATTCTTTAAAGTCAAACCCAATGCTTGCAACCAAGATATCCCCATATGTTATTCATATCATCACTCTGTTATTATTATTATTTTTTGTTGTTTTTTTTGATTTATATATTTATTCAGTAATAAGATAACTAGTACAGACACATATGTTCATTTAGTATATTTATGAAATGGATCAAAATATAAAAAAATTATTGAAAAACTAATTCTTGAATGATGAAAAAAATTACTTAACTGAATTTTACCATCTATTGGGAAAGAAATTTTCACAATTCATGTTTGCATGTGATATTTTGGGATGATATTTAATGAATAAATTTACCATAATAAGTATCACATAGTATGGTAGAAAAATATTAAATGTTTTATAAATATATAACCGATCATACCCCTGATAACATTTATTTTTACTAAGATCAAACTTTAAAGAAAAATTCATGTGTGTACCTAACATGTTACCTATGATATCAAGAAAATCAAAAATTAATTTTCAATAAGTTCCATTAATTTAAAGATCATATGACTTGAATTTTTCCTTTTTTTTCTTTCTCTTTTTTTTAAAATAATAATAGAACAGATAAATAACAATAAATTATAAGGAATCTAAAAAAATGATTTTCTCAAACCCACAATTAAATATGTATTTTTACTCAATGTGACCCAAAAAAATTAAATATTAAAATGAAGTATATAATTAAAATTTGAAAAAACGACATAACACTGATAGGGAAAGGGACATCCTTGTGCTATCATGTCAAGATGGGCTCGTGTAGTGTGATGAAATCAATTTCATGTGTGTGAAATCCCTTGAAGTAGTATTTCAAACACTGAACATTAAATTCAAAGATCCTTCTGGTGGACTAATATGTGATCTCCACTAAGCCATAAGGATAATAAAGAGATACAACATAAAGACCTAACTATATAAAATACTACTTACCATGTATCAAATTCTTCCATGAATTATATTGAATGAATTTTACCACCCCATTAAACCCATATTGTTGGATCATTCTATCATGGGGATATTTTTTTGTTTCTCTACAGTAACTTGAGTTCTCTTATGATTAAAATTTTAATTCCTTAGTCTCTTGTATTTTTTTCTTTATTGGATCTTCTCCTTAGGCAAAATCCATGATTCATATTTTTTATTTCTCAACATACTAGATGCCTAACTTCCCCTTTAAGATGAGATGCTCTCCCAAAAATGATATTGTAGGGGGAAATGATGATGAGTGTTTTTAATGCTATATAATAATCCCAAATCACCCTATCTATGTTCTTATAAAAATCATTCCAAATTGGCAGCACATTTTTCTCAAAAATCTTATTCCATTACTGATTTGAGACTTCAACCTAGAAATTTGTTTGAGGGCATAATGGTGTTGATATTTTCAATGTTAAATAATAATTTTATAGGATGGAACATGTATTTTTATTGGAGAAGTGTGAACCGAGGTCACTTATGATCACTATCAACACTCCAAACCTAAAAAAACTGAGTTAATAAAAAATCTCATATATTATAAGAATCATACGTCATGGTGGCTTAGCCTCCACCCATTTTCTGACATGATCAAATGAAACTAGAATATTCAAGAATAAAGATGATATGTAAACTAACCCATGGAACCAACTCTCTAAACATCAATAATATCATAGAATAATATGGGTTGTTGAGGTGTCTCATGTCACTAATTTTTTTCAAGTGTATTGGAAATGTGAATATGACTTATAAAATATATGGGAACTATGTAAAAAAATACGCTAATATAGTATTGTGTCTAAGAGCATCATATACATTCATTGCAGGGGTGTATTCTTCATAAGAAAATGTATGGTATAAATATAGAACATACTCAAACTGATGTGTTGAAATAGTGGGTGGCCTAGACCCAACTATTCATTGATTTTTATTACCATATCGTGTATACAATTAGCTATACATAATGTAATCTTACCATTATATTGTATAATTTTCCATGTCTGCTATTGAAATGGTAATGTCCAAAGGTTAACTGTTGTATCGAAGGGTTAAAACAGTTCTCATTCTATAATGAGAACCTCTAGATGTTATGACATTAATCTTAAATATATGTTCTATGGTCTAGATACATCTTACTGATTAGACACATTATATGTTTGACTATCAGGTGCTAGGGGCTCATAAGCATTGAGACTTCTTTTCATGAAGTTCACACATGGTGATATTTAGTAGTGAGATCTTGGGGACTGACCCGCCAATAAGAACACCACATGTTTCGGGTGTCATTGGATGTTTCTATCTACGATCATGTGTAAGGGTATCCTGACCTGAGATCATTACCAATTTATTACATTTGATTGTGTACTTTGATGCAAGATGAAAACCATGGCAATGAAGTCGTGGGAGTTAGTTTGTGTTGGGTGCGTCATTGGTGGCATGATATTGGTTGAATGATCAAGAAAGGATTTTTTGCTTCTGGGTTATGGAAGTAATATATCTCAGGGCATGTTGATATGGATGGAAGTACCTTTAAAAGACCATGGCCATGACTGTCAAGGGTAAATCCATCCATTTACATCAACAAACAATAAAGCAAGAAAAGGGTGATGACATGTGAGTGCGTCCTGTATTATGAG
The DNA here is from genome assembly GCA_963277665.1 of Viscum album. Taxonomy (NCBI): domain Eukaryota; kingdom Viridiplantae; phylum Streptophyta; class Magnoliopsida; order Santalales; family Viscaceae; genus Viscum; species Viscum album. The sequence goes on along the minus strand of OY728144.1, from coordinate 330,480,159 downwards.
ATATTACTGACCAAGAGATCATATTACACAATGTGTGTTTGTAGGTTGGTTGTCACTGCTGTGATAATCCTTATCCCTTCAGGGGCTATGATGGGTTGCTAAATCTCACTCTTGGTCTATGAATACTATTCTCTGCTATTGAGATAAGGTCCAAGAGGGTCACACATAATAGCGTATTCAAGAATCTGCCCTATCCAGTTGAATTGGAGTTTTGGACATGGTGGGGCCCACCACAGTGGTCTAGGATTTGTCCAAGGTAAAGAGATCACCAATGAAATAAATAAATCCATATTATTTGAGTTTAGAATAATGAGTATTGAATTTATTTATTAAATGTATTTAGATGTTTTAGTAAATACATGAAAAAATATTAATTGACGAATAATTAAATTATCCAAGGCTCAATTTATATTTATGGGAATGACAAGTCAAGTTAATGACTATATTATTATCATGTAATATATTTTAATATATTAAAATTAAATGATAACAATATTTATGGCTGAGTTTAGTAGTCATAAAATGTCATTGATAGTGCGTTAATTATTCGGGGCCGACGAGACGATATCGGGTATTTTAATTAAGAACTATAAATAGAAGAGGAGGGGCTTTTGGAAAGTACTATTCATAGAGCTTCTCTCTCCTTTCCTCTCTCCCACACTCTAGAGAGATGCTCTGGATCCAAGGAGCTTGGATGGATCTCTCTCTCAGACATCACTAGTGAAGCGATGAGGTGATCATTGGAACATCGAAGGCATCGTTGGTATTCCACGCTAGCACCTGGACTACGATGAACGGTGATCCTGTGGATTCCTTCAAGAATGGGTGGAGGATCTAGAGGAATTCAGCTTTGGATTCTTTGAGCAGTGATTGCCAATAATGAGAAGACATCATGCACAACTTCAGAATTAAAACAAGTATTTTACGGTTTATTTTGTTCTTAGAAACCTTCACGCGTGGTCCTCAGCTTTGACCGAGCATCCCTTCACCGACGTTGACAAGTTCATTTTGAACGTTGGTGGAAATTTTTTAAAAACCTTCCTATTTGGGTCTTCCGCTACATGCCCAGTTCCATCAAGTGGTATCAGAGGAGTGCATGTAAATTTTAATCCAAGAAAATTTAATTTTCATTAAAATATAAAGATGACATCCATATGTTCCCAACGCCACAAAGAAAGTTCAAAAAAAACCGTCTGGCTGGGGGGCCGAACAGCCCCCCATATCCCATGTGAAACGGTTGGAAGGTCCACCTCATTTTTTTTCTTTTCTGTGTGGAACCAGCTAGCACCCAACAACCATCAGCTACGACAACCTGACCACCCTCCGTCAGGGCCTCCTCAATCCGACGCCTCCCAGTCCTGTAGCACTGCTCTGCACGGACCACAACAACCACCTGTAGGCCACTGCATCCCGACCCTCCTCGGAACCTTGTCTGAACCCAACACCCGCCGAACTGGTCTGCAGCCTCTCTCATGGTGCACTTAGTGCCTCTGGCCGACCATGTCCCTTGCCCAGGCGCACGATGGATTTCTCCAAACCGTATGGCCCCCCTCCCTCATGGATAACCACTACACCACGACACACCAAGAATACCAGGAGCTTCCACTGCCCCTCCTATGGTTTGGCACCCCTGAACCCAGCTGACCTTCCACCTACAACAAGAAATGCAGCACCAGGGCCAAACCAAGACGACACCCTCCTGCAACCGGACCACGGCGGCCCCTCCTTGTCCAACACACATCAGCACCACCCAGCCGCACCTACCAAGCTCTGCCAAGTTGGTCAGCCTTCTCCCGGATGTGCCACACTGGCTCCCCCCACTGCCTCATGGGACGACCTCTGGTTGGAACCCCTACCGACCACGAAGATCCGTTTCATGCTTCCTCCATCCACCTTCTTCCTACTGCAGGATTTGGCACTGCTATCGCCCTGTCTGGTGACATCGGTGCCTTGTCCTGGCCGCCACCAGGTTCTACCAGTGTCCATTATTATCCAAAAATAGGCTCGGGTGTGTCTGACTATCCTGGAACGAACTTAGCTGGACCTGCCCATCCAAGAATGCCCCTGCATGGGGTCGTTATCGCTTGGACTGGGCTTGTGCAAGTTTTCCCCAACCCACACAAGCCCATCCCGAATTAATATGGGCCAGATTGAATTAATTTAATCAAAAGTTAATTAAAATAATTAATTTAGTTAAATTTGATAATTAAATTAATTAAATATTAATTTTTGGTTATTAATATTTCAATGCAGTGTCATTAATTTAATTAGTGTTTAATTAATTAATTAATTAATTTTTTTTAGTTTTAAAATTAAATTAATTAACCAGGACAGAACGATGTTAAATTGAATTAAAAACAAGAGTGATGTTTTTAATTAAGTTAAATTCCCTCAAGCTGTTTTTAATGAAAGTGTAATTTTTTATTCGACATTTATTTAATACACGCGAGATTAATGTGTGAATGACTGATCATGAGTTGAGACCGACAAATTCATGTTTGATGGGTTTTGTTTAATTATTGATTTATTGGAATAGTCTTGTAATAATTAGTTTAATTAAATAATAGACGATCTGTGTGTCATCTCAGTGTCATTATATGTATAAGGGCCTGCGTGTCCACTTCTCTGAGTTGTACTTTTTACACCCTGAGACCCCCTCACCTGCGTGCGAGTATAGTTGTATAATGATAATATGAGGCATGACACACTTTTTGCCAAGTGACAATGATGCACCAGACAGAATTTAGAAGCATTGGATGACCAGACGTTTCTATTCAAGTTGCAAGCCATTGGACTAAAAGGTATTTACCCCTAGGGTTTTGGCATGTCTGTTATTCACTCAACGGATCAACCAATAGTACCAGATCATGATCAGGTGTTCATTTTATTTATGCATGGTTTATTATTTTTGTGAATGTGTAATTTATTGTGCGGTCACATATTATAATAATAAACAAGCATACAAGATAAAATGAACATGTGACGCGATGAAATTTATATTTCTTGAACGGTCATTTGTGAGTGTGATCACATAATAAATTCTTATAAAAATAGAAAATTATTTCATTCATCACATTAAAAATAATAAAACCCTCAAAATATATATTAATTCATAACCGCCTTTTGTCATTCATGTTTGGACAAAACCATCTGTTCGAGGTTCCAGTCATCCCATAGCTGAGGGTGTCTCTTACTACCAGGGAGTACATATAAGAATGATAGGTTGAATTTACTAAAATTGCAGCAAAGAAATATCCATATCTAGATTTTTTTAATTTCAGAGGCAAGCATTGAGTAAATCATGTTCTGATTTTAAAAAGCTGGGAATTCAATCAACAGATCGAGGAGCCACAAGTTAAAGTGGTCGGCCAGCCAAAAGCCTACCTAGAACCCTCCAAGTAGTGGTGTAGCCTTAGCTTGTAGAATATGAGGGGTGGTTTCTGGATCCTTGCCACTAGAATACTAAAGTGACAGAGTATTCCGATTCTAGCACAGAGGGTTCCTAGAATTCGATAATATAGTGGGAGACATTAAATGATTTAAATAATTAATCAACAAAATGTTTAAATTGGTAATTCAAATTAAATCCACTAATCTGCTAAAATTCATTTTTGTAGAAAAATGGAATGTTATACAACAAGATTAAAACTAAAATATTATAATGGACAAACTAAATGTCCACACTGACATGAGTATCCATGAATAGTAGAGGCGTGTGAGCGTAGTACTATGATATAGGAAACTCAAGTTGTCAGTGTCCCCAACACTGTTAAACTACCTCAAGAAGCGAGGGTGAAATTTTCTTATAAGAGGATATTGTACAAAGCATATGATAGTTATATCATTATGGTTTCATCAATGTCCGGTGGCAGTTGTAGTCTCTACACCAAAACATAGATGATATAACATAAAGTCTCATCTCTGAGAAGTTTTTCTTGGAGAAAGTCAAGCAATGATATGAATAAGGCGAAGTTTACACCAGCATGTGTAAATTTAAAGATTGATCACGATCTTTAAATATCATTTTCACCACATTACTCAAGTCTCGTTTTAAGTTACAAAACGAAGAATTAATGAGTAAACACTTCATTACCAATTTAGGTAAGATTCTCCAAGAAAATAAGAAGAAAAGACTAATAAGCTTTAATCTTATGGCGGATAAATTGAAAGAAAATGTCTAAAGGTCAAAGGAATTTAATTACAATGACACATTCCTGACTTCCTTCAATTAATGAGGTATTATAAAAGGTTATTTGCATTGCATCTTATAAAATAATACCCTGGAAGTTTAAAAGCAAAAAAACTGATTTAAAGAAGTAAGTTGTCGGTTCTACATCAAGCATATTCATCAATGTAATGTTTCCTTTTACAACTTGGATATTTAATACTATATGATTTTTATATATATATATTTAAATACAATAACCAAGTAAGAATGTAAACATTACTATAAGTCAGGTGTATTTTCCAAGTGGCTGTGAAAGGGTGATACCTAGGCCAGTGGTGAGAATTACATGACTTCTTTAATTTCCAAGTGAATGATTCATGTTGAAATATTATTAAGTATAACCAAAAACATTAATCTTGTGTGTCCTTGGATGCAAGGATATATTCATTCAGATTAAGGAATGAATGTTGTTCATGGTGAACTCAATCACTAGTTCAGTAATACATGAATCATAGGAAATTAGCGATGAGTATAAATGTAAGACTTATACCCATTTGTGAAAAGATAATTCTTTGCCAAGTGATACTAAAAGTAGACATCATGAATATATCAAGTTAATATTTAGGCTCAACACAACTAAATACTTTTGGTATTATTGACGTCTCTAGTATAGACAAAGGAGCCTTTAGAAATAAAGGTATGTCACGAGGCTTTTGGAAATAGTTCAACTAGTAAGCATGCACTATTCCAAGTATAAGGTAGACGTATATATACATAATAATATTACTTTATGTAATTAAGGAATAACAATGTGAAGTTTATGCATGGTCAGAAGATATGAGTTGATTCAGGTTGGGATACCAAAGAATATCTTGACCAAGCATTCATCAATCATGATAATGTAGCGTAGAGAAATTCCTAAACACACATTACCTTATCAATATCACGACATTGATTTTAATGACAAGGATTGATGATTAAGTCTAGCATATCAACATTGATCAACAAAATGTAACTTGGAGTAATTCCTAAATGCACATTTTATACATCAAAGTACTGATGTATGTAATATCAATGTTGCAACTAGCAGAAACTTCCATTATATTTTATGACGTGCTTTGAAATTAAAGGGGATATCCCACAACCTTATTCCAACTGTAATGAAAAATGGATATCATACAATTCATAGTATGATGTAAATTTATTATGTCTTAATGACATGCGTTTGGATGCAAACAGTTTGTTTGGAAATAAAAAAACTTGCATCAAGAAAAACACATCGTGCATTTAGAATAATAATCCTAATGGTTTCTTAGGATATTTAAAAACTCCCTATCATATAAAATATATAGTCAAGTTATAGACTGTATCTTCCAGAGACACAAAATTCATAGGAAAGATAAAATCATGGTGATGGATTTTTATATTCACCGCAGTTGACGGTCTATTATTCAATATAAATAATATTTCCTAAAAGTAAGAAGTATATGGAAATTAGCTAAAATTAATAAGACCAACTGAAATTTAATTAATGGATTCCATGTAACAAAGTGAAAAGGGAGCTTATTATTTTGAATACTGCGGTGGGTATTTATGTGAGTTGATACAGGGATGGTAAAAGTGTTGTACCAATTAGGTTCTATTGGTTTTAGAAATTTTTTTTGCCGAAATTCGTTAGAATTTAACTTATCATAGCTAATATCAATGATCAATTTATTTAGAATTGGATTTCATGAACACTAATCGTAGATGGTCTCTATATGATGCAACCAGAAATGGACGGTCACATCATAGAATGCTAATAAAGGTTGCAAGTTACTAAAATCCAGTTTAGGATTAAAGAAAGAAACATGATAATAGAATATACATTTGCAAAAAATGATTTCCATGTGTCTACCAGAGGTTAGTGGGAGCGCCAAAATTTTCCAAGTAATGTATGTTCGACAACATATGGAAGACAAACATTGGTATCATAGTTAGTTAGGACCAAAATGAAATTTATTCTCCAATGAGTGACTTAAATTAGCAACCTAAGTTCTAGTGAATTAGACTAATAAGGTAGATCTATAGGTTTCTTGTTCCTAGTCAATCGTATATATAGTGAAATTTTATTAAAAATACATGTTGGAACAATTAAAGAGATGAATTTTTGCCTATGTCACATGGCATAATCTATCCATGTTGAATGGTCTGTGACATGGGAAGCGATAAACATATCGAGTTGAAATCCTTATGTCAGAGCGATGGATCAATCATGCATGCCAATATATGTTCAATAATTGATATTGCCAAGGTAGAATAGGAAAATATCAGTCATATCCAGGAGCACTGTAAGGGATTCCATCATAACTATCTAATTGTACTTCGGAAAGCACAAAGGATATGTACCTGGTAAGTGGAGAAGAAAGGATACTAGTTTTTGGGGATACAAACTAGTCTTCCACAGATCGATGTGATCTAATATTGCAGTTAGGCTAAAGGCAATGTGTGATTCAAGCTCATATCAGCCAGTGGTGGCCCTACCTACAAGATCGAGTACATTACAGCTTCTAAGATATCTAAGAAGCAGTTAAATGCAATGATTTTTTCTAGTTCTTGGAATCACACCTGGTGAGAAAAGTATTATCTTAATATAGATTATAATATTATTACTAGGAAAGATGTCAAGTTATGACAGTGGAAAAAAGGTATATACTTAGGATACCATCGCTTGAGAATTTTTACTCAAGGAGATGAGATCGCTATAGCAGAATAGCCACATAGCGGAACTGTGGTGGACCCAGTACCTAAAGCCTTTACTCAGCAGAAACATGATGTTCTTCATCTGAGTAGCTAACAAGTTAGGTTAGCAAGTTGGATCTAGTGCAAGTGGGATTATTGAAATAGTGGGTTCCCTTGACCTAACTATTCAGTGCTTTTTATTACCATATTGTGTATACAATTAGCTATACATAATGTAATCTTACCATTATATTGTAGAATTTTCTACATACACTATTGAAATGGTAATGTCTAAAGGTTAATTGTCATATCGAATGGTTATTGTAGTTCCCAGGCTATAATGAGAACCTCTAGATACTACGACATTAATCTTAAATATATGTTCTATGGTCTAGTTACATCGTACTGATCTGAAACAATAGATGTTTGACCATCAGGTTCTGGGGGCTCAAAAGCATTGAGTCTTCTTTTCATGAAGATCGCACTTGGTGATCTCTGGTAGTGAGTTCATGAGGATTGACCTGCCAATAGGAATTCCACATGTTTCAGATGTCATTGGATGTTCCTATCTATGATCACGTATAATGGTCTCCTGACATGAGATCATTAACAATGTATGTCATTTGATTGCATACTTTGATGCAAGACAAAAACCATGGAAATGATGTCCCAATGAGGTAGTTTGTGTTAGGCGCATCATTGGGGGAATGACATTGGTTTAATGGTCAAGAAAGGATTTGTAACTTCCGTGTTATCGAAGTCATATATCTCAGGCCATGTTGATATGGATGGAAGTACCTTTAAAAGACCATGGACCTGGCAGTCGAGGGTAAATCAGTCTAGTTACATCAACAAACAATAATGTAAGAAAAGGGTGATGACACGTGAGTGTGTAATGCTTTATGATATATTTCTGACAAAGAGATTATATTACATAGTGTGTGTTCTTAGGTTGGTTGTCACTGCTATGACAATCCTTATCTCTTTAGGGTCTATGATGGGTTGCTAGATCCTGCTCTTGGTCTGTGAATACAATTCACTATAATCAATTTAAGTTCCTAGAGTGTCACACAGAATAGCATATTCAATAATCTTTCCTATTCAGTTGGATTGGAGTTTTGGACATTGTGGGCCCCACCACAACGGTCTGGTATTTGTCCAAGGTAAAGCGATAACCAATGAAATAAAAAAATTCATATTATTTGAGTTTAGAATATTGAGTATTGAATTTATTTATTAAATATATTTACGAGTTTTAGTAAATACATGAAAAAATATTAATTGACGAATAATTGAATTATTCAAGGTTCAATTAATATTTATGGGAATGATGAGTCAAGTTAATGACTTAATTATTATCATATAATATATTTTAATATATTACAAGTAAATGATAATAATATTTATGGCTCATTTTAGTAGTAAAAAAATTTCATTGATAGTGCTTTAATTATTTGGGGTTGGCGAGGTGATACTGGGTATTTTAATTAAGCACTATAAATAGAAGAGGAGGGGCTTTTGACAAGTACTATTCATGGAGCTTCTCTCTCATCTTCTGTCTCCAAAATTCTAGGTAGAGATTCTCTAGAACCAAGGATCTTAGATGGAGCTCTCTATCAGGCATCGCTAGTGAAGCGATGCGGTGATTGTTGGAACGTCGAAGGCATCGTCGATATTTTGCGCTAGCACCCAGAATATGACAAATGACGCTCTTGCAGATTCCTTGAAGTGCGTGTGGACGATCTAAATGAATTATACTTCATATTCTTTGAGCAGGGATTGACAACAATGAGCAGACGTCGTGCACGACTTCAGAATTAAACCAGGTATTTTACGGTTTATTTTGTGCTTAAAACCCTTCATGTGTGGTCCTCATCTCTGACTGGGCTACTCTTCACCAACGTTGACAAGTTCATGTGAAACTTCGGTGGGAATGTTTTTAAAACCCACCTGTTTGGGGCTTCCGCTGCATGCCCAATTCCAACATCATGATCATGAATGCCTCAACTAATGATTTGGTCACTATAGATGCACTAATGGTATGGTTCATTCAAAATTTAACACCATAACTCTCTCATTAATATTTTAATTTTTTTTTTCATTAGGAATTTAGTACTTTTATAGGAAACTAATTTATTCACTAAATAAACATACCAATAATTTTTACCTAGGATTAAATGGAGATGATCCCTGAGAAATGTTTCTCAAAGTGGTACATAGTTCGTGGTATCGTGCTCTAATGTGTGAGGGATCCTACTCATGTTGTCAACCAATAAGTTATCTAATAATTTTCTCCTTTATTTCAATATAAAACTACAAAAGTAAAAATATCCATTACATAAGTCTCATCCATTCATATGGATTCTTGAATACGTACATCAGAGTTGCTTAGTTAGAGAAAACAACTACTTTAGATCCCAATAAGTAAGAATAACAGTTATATAAATAAAATATGAAAACACGAAACTATTTTTCTAAAGTGGTGTGATTTTCTTGGGTTCAATCCAATTCATTATAGGCATAGTTATGGAAATTTGGGGACCCCTCCATCATATAGGATAAGACATCCATAACTAAAAATTTTGTTTAATCATATATAAGATAGAATGAAATCTCCCACTGAGGTGTTTATACGATTGGGGAAGCTGTGAGGATCCTCTTTATATCATCAAAAAATAACCTTAATTAATCATGAATTACCAATTAAGAATCATTTTAAAGCATTTAAGATAAGGGAAAATTAATATTACTAAAGTCACCAGTCAAATTTCAATAAAAACCTACATGTCCAAGGAATGATCTAAAATTGATACACATATAGAATATATCAATGTGGATATAATTCCAATCATAATTCTATGAACCTCAATACCTATAATGGACCATACTTTACATACAAATATTACATCAACATTGGATAAAATTTATTTCATAACATAACAAAAACCACGCTAGGACCATTTAGGTTTAGTGTCTTTAGAAACTGGGAAACATAAACAATTGGTTCATAAAACATCCACTTTGTCTCACTCTTATTTCTTCATAAATTGAATTATTTTTGAAATTTCTTACTTGATACCCTTATTTATGACCTGTGGAAAAGAAACATATGAAAGGATGTGCTCAAATGACCAGTAAGGGTAAACAAGGGAAATAACAATCATATCATAATCATAAGAGCATAACATTTGAAAATTATTTCTTTCATTTTAAAGATCATAATATTTTTTCATGGGATAAATCATAATAGTGAAATGTAATCCCAATAGTCATAACATAAGAAATGAAATTTTGTGACATACACATATAATAATAGAAAATCATTTCATATTAGTCAAGGCTCATTGCTGAGACCATCATAGCAAACAATGTCCATTACAGAACCAATTTCACTCCTCGTTCTAGCACTGTATTACTAAATCAGATTTACTTTACATTCCAGTCATATCTATCTCATGAGACATAAATATTTACCCAATTAATTTTAGGGATATATAGGTCCCATCCATCTCATAATTAAACCATTTTTACGTGTGCCATAAAATGTAGAAAACATTCACTATAAAATACCCCACAAAAACAATGGGTTTTCTAAACATAATTCCATCAAAATTGATATAAAACAAATGGATTTAAAAAATAAAATTACATAATAAACACAATATAATCATAGAAAAAATATGGTTAGAAATATAACCCTCTTTAGAGAGCTTTATCTTAGATGAAAAAAATAATTTTGAAAAAACACATGAAATCAATTACTGAAGGAAATATACTTTCATCTTTAATAAAATTTTACTTATTCAAAATTCCAAACAATTTTAGAAGAAATATTTTTATTTGAAAATAAAAATTTAATCATGTATGGGAAGCATCATGGAAATAAGGGATTATCAAAGCATAAAAATCCATTCATGTCATACAAGTTAAAAAAACATTCTTCTCGTACTTTTGCTGGAAAAGTCAAAATGTAACTCGTACCAAAAAAGACAAAAGATTCCATTCATACTATTTAGTAAAAATTTATCAATGGGTAAAATTATATAAGGATATAATGAATATTTTGAAATAATTATTAAGGAAATATGGACATGGATGACAAATATACCCCAATAAATACTTACGAATAAACAATCTCAGATAAAAATGAGATTTGCAGAGTTATCTCATACCTTAGGTATGATATGATTCGTATGTATCCAAACATACTATATAAGGATTTAAATAATATTAATTATTTATTCTGGAATTATAACCATTTTATGATAATATTTATGATCATAATTTCATTCGTTTGTTAGTAACATTTCATAGTTACTCATTATTCGTGTATTAAATGCTTTATGTTCTTATGCATTTTTGTCAGATAAGTTCTTATTAGTATCTTTAGGTTATAGTTATATCCTTTAAATCAGGTTATTGGTATATATATCATATTTATCCACCTTTTATATAATCACTCTTTAATGAAGATTATGTAGAACAAATCACATCGCACTGTGGAGACGGTAAGTCGTAGGTACGCACGAGCGATGACATCGTTCCCATAATTGTTTAATGGTATAGAAGTGAATTGTTTATAGTATCTAAAAATAAATTTCATTTTATATTATATATATATATATATTAATTACATCATTATACCCATCCATATAAGGTGGTGGTGAAAAACATATTACACCACGATGTGGAGAGGGTGAGCTATACGTACGTACGCATGATAATTTTATTTTTCAAAGGATGGGTAGAAGGTGGAATATGGTAGTTTCATAGTCATAATAACATATCAAAATATAATTAATACTTATATTATTAATTTATAATGAATCAACTCATGAGGTGGAGGTATAAAAAGAAAGAAGTTTGAATGAATTAGTAGAAGAGATTACCCCTTCCTCGACATGCTTCCTCTAAATCTCTTCTTAGAGCACTAGAGTTGGACTTTGAAGATGACCATAACATGTAGAATGAAATTAGTTAAGTTGATACGGAGAATGGTAAGGGTATGTCCGAGCCTTAAGGATCAAAATGAAGTGAATAGGTGAGGGAGGAGGTACCCTTTTATAATTGAGGTGAGGGAAACATTTGGAAACATCATAAATAATAATTTATAATAAAATACAACCCTAACCCAAAAACCTAAAAAATGCCCCAATTTAGAAGATGATTTGAGATAGGGTATTAATAACATCAAAAAATAATTTTTTTACAAGTTATTTTTTCAATTTAAACAATATCTTTTAAATTGACACTTATTTCTTCTATTTAATTTTTATTGAGGTAATAACATTCTAAATATTTAATGGTTATAAATATTTACATATATGGAGTTAATTGAACATAAATGGATATTTTTATGATATTTTAGACCTTATAATTATCACTTTATAAATTTTAAATATTTTTATGACTTTTAAATAATTTAATAAAATGTTATTTTAATAAAATATAAATAGGGTCAATTTTGACTCTATTCATTTATTTGACTTTAAATAAAATAAACACAAAAGATACATTAAAAAAAATATTTAATACACTCTTAACATGTCATAGTCACCTCAAAAATTCGTGTATCACACTAATTAGTTCATATGATATTTATTTTAATATTTTTATAACCATTTTATTGATATTTCTATTAATAAAATAATTTCTACATCCCTATTGTGTCATATTTAATGGTAATTATTTCATCTATAAAAAGAATAAATAAATTTATATGTTGTAGGTAATTACTTTATATTTCTTAAGACTATCTATAGACTAAATGATCTCATAGTTATATAAATATTAAAATTAATATAATTACATAAAATGAGATTGTGACATTTTTTCACATTCATTAGTTTTTATTATATTCATGTCATATTCATAAGTAAGTGGCCCTTAAGTGATTCCATTTGGAACAATAGATGACTGAGATATAATTTCTTCATCCAATAAGAATTTTATAGGTGTTAAGGTAATTTTATAATATTACTTTTACCTTTAATTTCATGATTTACCTTCAACCCTGGTAATAAAAATAATTAGCAAAGTTACTATTAATAATGCCCAAAAATAAAGGTATCCTATTAACATAATATGTAACTATTGATTCCAAATATGGATTCCATTTCTAAAAATTCAATACATAGAATTTGTAGTAATTAATTTAAAATCAATCCCGCCATCAGAATGAGAGATCACGTTTTTGAAAGTTAACACATCTTCAAAGATTGAAATGTTTTTACATATGAGTTCATAGTAAAATTAATGACAATGACATACATTATATATATTTTTTCATTACTTTGGAGAGTATTATCCTCCTCCAAAGTAACTTTTTTATTTTCAAAAACACTTTTAAGGTAAATTTGAGAAACCAACCAATTAAAGCATCACGAGAAATAACAGAAGCATTGAAAAGATATTTGGGCCTGATAGAATTATTGTCCCTAAAAAGTTTCCATGATATAGAGGATAGTTGTGTGTCTGAAACACCCTCTAATAAGTCTTAAAAATGAGACGCCATATTGTCCCAAGTTTTTATGTACTCCTATTGATTAATCTCCCCTTCATTGTATCCCCTTATAAGTATAAGGTCTTGCTTGTCAATACATGCACTCTTCTCTTCATTGGTTGCTACTTTAAGAATTATTTCCACAATATTGTTGGATTCTTCATCAGAGGCATTAATCACCAAAATGATTTCCACTATATCTTCATCCGAATGTAACATCAGCTCAAAGGATTTCTCATGGGCCACACCTGACTCCCGCAGGTGAAGGGATGCAACACCATGATCCGCATACTTAGTATGGCCACCAGAGGTTTTGGAGTCACCTACAATCAGCCCGTCCTTCAACTTTTTGGCAGACATTGTTTCCATTTGGAGAGGTAAGTATGAATAGTACTTTCACCCTTTCCCCTTCATGATTTTCCTCCTCTTTGGGCTGGGAGGCCCTCTATCATGAAGATCATCAATAGTATCACCTGGTGAGAACTCAATAGACTCATCACTGGACACCCCCTGCTCATGAGTCTGAGATGCATCTAAGTCCAGAACCAGATCTTCATTCACCAGCCCTTCAAAGAGGTTGCCCAACTTTATAGCTGGACCCTCCCTTCTAGGACTATAATTGATCGGTAGACCACCCCCCGTGTTCTGATCCTATCCCTTTCCACTTAATAACTCTCCCTCCCTTCCAATTATATGAAATCCAACTATTTCACTAGAACCACTTCTTGCATGCATTGCCTCTGTATAATAAGAAGTCAAGAGAGTCCAAGATCCTACATTTGCAGCCGACACTGTCTCAACATCCAGAGAATTGACACGATCACATAGCACATCCCCTCTTTCATTCACTGTCAGTATCACATCAGAGCCCTCCTGCTGCGAAGTATCATACACTAGAACCTTAGGACTTAGGTCCTTGTGCAAGCATTGGAGTACCTCGTCCACCAATGGGTTGCCCCCCTGTGACCCAATTTTCACCTCCTTAGCACCAATTGGAACCACTAATATACACTAGCCAGGCACACCCTAACCACCACCCAACCGCTTTCCACTATCCCCTGAACTCGCATCCTTTTGGGGATAGAATTCCTTCCTCCCATGTCTTCAGACATCCACAGGGTGTCCCAGTTTTTTAAAGAAGGAGAAGAAGTCGAACCATGACTCATAGACCACTAGTTTATTGTGAAAAAACTCTTCCTCTACTATAATACACATGAACATGAGAGGAATTTTTGAGACAACGATTTCCACACATATCTGGGGATAAACTAGGTGACAGAGAGCTTTGGTTCTAGAACCAACACATAGAAATCTTTCGACATGTTTCCTTAAATTCTCAATATCGTGGGGTTTTGAAATGGTAAGGGATATTCTAGGAAACTAACCCAAATTGCAGCTGTAGAGGATTCTTGATTCATGTGTAAATCATACGACCATCAGAAGAGGTAGAACCGAAATCCATTGTAGCTGCATGGAGCACTGGACCAAGCCTTCACTAGATCCTCCTCCAATGAGAATCGAATCAGAATGTGTCTGGAGTCAAGAAAACCCACCGTTTCTTTATCCTGTAATCCCCTAGACCCAAATATGAATCTATTGAATGAATCCATGGAAGGAAACCTTTTCTTGAAATGTGCAATCAGGGAATGATTTAGAAGGCCCGAAGCCTCATAGAACTCAGAGGTCAAGAGCGAAAGTTTCGGAAAGCCATTAAGCAAATCTGGTATGTTAGTGTGTTTTTACTATTCATATAAACTTGATTGTTATCAAAATATTTCATAAATTCCACCAAAATAAATTTGTATATCCCACTTTAAAGAAATATGTTTATGTTGTCATATAAAAATTATTAATGTGTTAAAATATTAATTTAAAAGTGGTTCCCCAATCAAGGGTGTAAGGTTACCCTTTTTAAAAAAATGTAGGTTTATATAAAACAAATAGGTTTTATTCACACCCTATGATTAAAATATACATTGGATGAAAAATATTTTATTAATTATATAATATTTATATCTCATTAATTTCATTACAAATGGTAATTCACTCAAAAATAAAAATAACTAGTTTATATTTTTCATAAATAATTGATAGCCAATGAATTCACAATGCATTTTCATTAGTTAGTTATAATTATTCCCACTAAACTTATGGAAAGGATATAACAGTAATGTTATACTAATGATGTCTTGTGGTTTTCATAAACTCATGATTGCGTGAAACACATGATATTGAATAATAAAAATTATTTAAAGAAAATTTTTCCACAAAACATCTGAGTGTTACATTCTATCCCCATTAAACTGAATTTCACCATCGAAATTTGTCACTTGGAAACAAATAAATTAGGATACCTCTCCCTCATCATATCCTCAAGTTCCCTTGTACCTTCTTCAATTGGTGGTTCTTCCATAAAACATTAACAAAGTGAGTGGTTTTGTTTCGTAGAACTTTTTCCTTATGATCCAGAATCACTATTGACTTTTCTTAATAAGAAAGATCTTCATCCAGTGATATAACTTCTAAGTTTAGTACATGTGAAGGATTATATATGTACTTTATTAGGAGAGATACATGGAAAATACCATGAACTTGAGATAGATTTGGTGGAAGTTCCAATTGGTATGCTACCTTCCCAACGTGACCCCGAATTTTAAAAGGACCGATATATCTATGGCTTAGCTTACCCTTCTTTCCAAATCTCATTATTCTCTTCCATGGAGGTATTTTTAGAAAAACCTTATCACCCACTACAAACTCTTGGTCTTTTTGTTGGTTTTCAGCATAACATTTTTGTCTACTCGGAGCTGCTCTTATGTGATTTTTAATAGATTTGACTTTTTCTACCATTTCATCAACATGATCAGGTCATAATAGCTTTCATTACCCAACTTCATCCTAGGAAGTTGGATTTCTACACATATTTCTATAGAGGCCATCATAAGGATCCATATAAATTCTGGAGTGAAACTATTGTTGTAAGAAAATTCCACCAAAGGTAGGTTTTGATCCCAACACCTTTGAAATCCATAGAGAAATCTCTCCACATGTCTTCCAGAGTTTAAATTGTCATGTCAGGTTGACCATCTGTCTAAGGATGATAAAGAGTAATAAAACATAACTCTTTATCCAGATCATGATGAAGACTTCACCATATCATTGAGGTGAACCACAAATCATGATCAAATATAATGAAAATTTGTACTCCATGAAATATTATCACTTCTTTTATATATATCTGGGAAAGATGATCCAAAGAGAAATCCATTCTGATAGCAATGATGTGAGCCGACTTTGTAAGGCAATCAACTATAACCCAAATATTATTATTACCTTTTAATGTTTGTAAGTATGATGAAAATTTCTAAAGTGATGTTTTCCCAATTGCATTCCGGTATGGGTAATGGTTGTAACATTCCCTTAGAATTTTGTCTCTCAGCCTTAACTAACTAAAAAACCAAGCATCAAGAGACATATTCAGCAACATCTATTTTCATTCGATCCCACCAGAAGTACTCATTTAGGTATATGTACATCTTTGTACATCCATGGTGAGTATAGAATGAAGAACTATGAGCCTAATCCAATATTTCCTTGTTTAATTCTGGTATGGGAGGAATACAAACCCCGTTCTTGAACCTTATTATTTCATCATAGTGAAGGTTGAATTTAGGAATATTTTTCACCTTTTTTTGCAGCTCAATATCATTCTTCTACGCCAACTTAATCTTCACTTGTTTGTATAGTTGAACATTCATTTCTTTAAGATAAAATTTCCCCCTTACTTTAAAAATTCTTGATCCATCCTTTGAAAATCCATAAATATTGGATCATGTGTGATCCTCATCATGGATAGGCTAGCATGGTCTTCTCAACTTGATGCACATGAAACCTTGTTTGCTTTACCTGGGTGGTAATGTATTGAGAATTCATAATCATTAATCAACTAAAACCATATTATTTGGTGAATATTCAGATCCTTCTTTGTGAAAATTTACTTTAAAAATTTATTATCAATATAAATATCGCACCATTGACCTAAAGATAATTCTTATATATCTTTAATGAAAATATTACCACAACTAACTCCAAATAATGAGTTGGGTAATTTTGCTCATGAATTTTCAACTACCCTGAGGCATAAGCTATCACCATATCATTTTTCATGAGAACACATCCTTTCCCCTTCTTGGATGTATTACTATAGAACACAAACCTTTCTCTACTACAAGGTAGCGAGAGCACATGTGAACTGGATAACCTTATTCTTATCTCTTTGAAATTATCTTCACATTCTACCATCCATACAAACTTAAATCTATTTCAAGTCAACTTGGTGAGTGGATTAGATAATCATTAAAATCATTCATAAAAAATCAATAATATCCAGCCAAACCAAGAAAACTTGGGATCTCAATTACCATTTTTTGTCTCGTCCAACTTTCAACAACTTCTTTTGGGATTGATCTACCAATATCACTTCTCTTGAGATTATGTGACCAAAAAATTAAACTTTTGAATCCCAAATTCATAATTGGTAAATTTAGCATAAATCTTCTCATTTCTTAGGGTCTTCAGTGCAATTATCAAGTGTTTTTCATGTTCTTCATTAATCTTTGAATAGACAAGAATATATTCTATAAAGACTACAATAAAATAATTTAAGTAGTTTCTAAAGACTTTATTTATAATATCCATGAATATTGTAGGGAAATTATTAAGAAAAAAGGAATCACTAAAAATTCATAGTGTCCATACCTTTTATGAAATTTCGTCTTTTTTATATCCTCATTTTGTCTCTTAATTGATAATATCTTAAACAGAGAACAATCTTGGAAAAGTATTGAGCTCCACATAATTGGTCGAATACGTCACGAATGTGGAGAAGAGGATATTTGTTCTTGATAGTGATCTTGTTATGTTCTCGATAATTAGTAGAGAGTATCATCGATCCATATTTATTCTTAATAAACAGAATAGGTTCTCCCCAAGGTTACACACTAGGGCATATGAATACATTATCAAGATTCTCTTAGAGTAACTACTTCAACTTCTACAACTCAATTGGGGACATTCTATAAGGTGTCTTTGAAATAGGAATAGAACCCAGTATGAGTTCTACTAAAAACTAAACTTCATGATTTAGTGGAAGACATGGAACTAATATATCAGAAAGACATCATAAAATTCCCAAACAATTGGTGTATTCTCAATTGTGATTTTCTCCCAAAACATTTGATATAAATAACCGTCATTTATAGGAATCAAGACCCATAAGATAGAAGAAATTTCTATTGGAAGGTTAAATTCATCCATGCATCGGTAGATAATCATAGATTGATCTGGAATATGAAATGCGACTACCCTTCTTTGGAAATTGATATGAGCTCCATATAGGGAAAGAAAATCCATGCCAAGAATCACATCAATTTCCAATATAGGAAGGATCCCAATATTTGCTGGAATCACTTTCCCACAAACCTCAACTAGAGAAGGATTATAAACTTTTGATGTGATCGTCATGCCATTTTGAGTTATCACAAGTAACTCTACATCTAATTGTTGAGGTAATAAGGCGATACCATTAAAAAATTATTCAGAAATAAAAAAGTGGGTTGATCCAAAACCAAAATAAATCATTTTTTACTTTTTAGTGGACAATAAGTATACCTTTCACCACTTCCTTATCATACACCAAGTCACCAATAGTGATTGCCTATGAGTTTAATTTTTCTTTGGCCTTAAGAGTTTGTTAATGTAGACCATCATCAATAACCGTTGGATTTGGTCATACATTGGGATAATTCCCTATTTCATTGCACTTGGGGCATTGTAGTGTTGGAGGTGCATTCTTGGTAGGATTTTCTTTGATTACATCATTATACATCTTTTCCCATCACTTTGGCATTCAACTACCTGATGAACTTATTTTCCACAATTAATACATTTACTAGTCCCTTTAAGACAATTAACTCCATGTTTATTTCCACACTTTGAGTATAAGGAAAAACACATCTTCTTTTTAGTTTCACCTTTAGATTTTATTTTGAATTCCATTTTTCTCTTCTTTTCAAACCCATCTAACTGATGGGTTTCTCTAATATCTATCTCAACCTTGAGAGAACATCGAAAAACTTCCTTGTAGATATAGAAGTCCCTTACAGCTAATTCCATTCAGAGACTTGGTTTTAAGCCGCTAAAGAATCGATAAATTTTACTCTTTGGTTGGATAATAATTTCAGAAGCATACCTTGCAAGTCTAGTAAAATTTGTTCTTAGGTACCAACAGATTCATCATCCTTTTTCTTAAGTTCAAGGAACTCCTTCTCTATCATTGTTCAAATAATATGAGGAAAGTACTTTTTGAAAAATAATTTCCTGAACTCATCCCATTCCATGAACTCAATTTCATCTCTTTACATCGTATTATTGATATGATTTCACCATTTAACTACTTCACCTTTTAAACGATATACTAATATAATGAATTTATCTTGTTCAGAACATTGTAGAACTGAAAATATCTTTTTTGGGGTACTGATCCATTGTGCAGCCTCTAATGGATTAAAAGGCCCTTTGAATGAAGGAGGACACAGCCTCATGAAGGATTAAATAAAATGTTGCTCTCTATTTTTCTCATTTGGAAGTCTGGCATGATTCATAGCTTGAGAATGTTGTGTGATCATGGATATAATATTTTTCATTTTAGATCCCATAACAATTGGTTTCTTAGGGGGGAAATCATTTCATTTCCCGTTGCATTGAGAATTAATGTTGGTCTTTCGAGTCCTATCCGTTGACTAAAACCAAGAATCATAGTTTGAGAAACAGAAATATTAATTGGAAAACCTCATAATTAAAGAAGAAATTTTTAATTTAAAACACTTTAGGTTTTATCCTAGGTTATTCACGGTCATTTCTAAAACACTAGAATAGTATTGTAACATATACATAGACATATCCTTAGTGTTCTTACTAAGGTTATCTCATCCTTGTTTCCAATGTTTAACTATACCTTTTATCTAATAACAGATATAACAATACATAATTTACATATAGATATTATTTCAACATTTTAGAATATTTATTACATAACATAAAAAAACCTTGCCAGTACCATATAGGTTTATTGTATTTAGAAACTGGGAAACATAAACAACTGGTTCATAAAACATCCACATTATTTCCTACTTATTACATCATAACTAGAATCCATTTTGAAATATTTTACTCAATAACCTTATTCATGACCTAGGTAAAAGAAACATATGAAAGGGTGAGCTCAAATTCTCAGTAAGGGTAAACAATGGAAATATCAACCATATCAAAATCATAAGAACATAACATTTAAAAATCTTTTCCAACATATAAAAGATCATAATATAATGTCATGGGATAAATCATAAAAGTGAAATGTAATCCAAATATTCATAACATAAGACATGAAATTTAGTTTCATACATATATAATAATATTAAATCATTTCATATTAGTGAAGGCTCATTACCGAGATCATCATTGTAGAAAAAGTCCATTACTAAACTGAGTTCACTCCTCACTCCAGCCCAATATTACTGAACCATATTTACTTAATGTTATAGTCATATATATCTCATGAGATAAAAATCTTTACCCAATGCATTGGAGGGAGATATAGGTCCAACCCATCTCATAATGAAACCATTCTTACCTGTTCCAAAAAAACATAAAAACATTCACCATAGCATAACCCATGAAATAAAATGGGTTTCTTAAACTTCATTCCATCTTAATTGTTATAAAAAATGGATTTCTAAAATAACAATAAATAATAATCAAAATAAAATCATAGTAATAATAGGGTTATATATATAACCCTATTTAAAGAGTTTATCTTATATTGAAAATAATTTAGAGAAAACACTTGAAATTAATTTCTAAGGAAAGTATCCTTTATTATTAAAAAAATGTTTTCCTTCCTCAAAATTCCACACATTTTAAAAGAAATAATTTTACGTGAAAAATACCTAGTAATATTATATTATAAGCTTAAAGTAAATAAGTCATTATGAAAGTGTAAAATGTTTTACATTCCGTACAAGTAAAAAAATTCTTTTGGTATTTTTTCAGTAAAATTCCAAAAGTACCTCGTACCGAAGAAGAAAAAATATTCCATTCATAACATTTAGTAAAAATTCACTGGTTGATAAAATTATAAAATGATATAAAGAGTATTTTGAAACACATATTTAGGAAACATTGACATGGATGATAAATATACCACAGTAAATACTTACAAATAAACAATCTCAGATAAAAAAGAGATTCGTAGAGTTATCGCTTACTTTAGGTCTGATTTGTTTTGTATGTATCTGAACCTACATTATAATGATTTAACTAATGTTACTGATTTATTATAGAATAATAATAATTTTTATTATAACATTTATGATCATATTTTTATCTGTTTGTTAGTAACATTTCATTGATTTTCATTATTCCGGTATTAACTGCCTTTTGTCATTATGCATGTTCTGTCAGATATCTTCTTATTACTATTTTTAGGTTATAGTTATTTAATTTAGAACATGGTATTATTAAAATATATATCATATTTATTAATTTAATTGGTTTATATAATCTTTCTTTAATGAATATTATGTAGAATGAATCACATCGCACTATGGAGACGACAAGCCGTATGTACAAATGAGCGACAATATCATTCCCAAAATTGTGGAATGGTATTGAAGTGGATGGTTTATCGTATCTCAGAATAGATATAATTTATAATAATTATATATATATTTATTAATTCCATCCTTATACCCATCCATTTAAGGTGGTGGTGAAAAATGGATTACACCACAATGTGGACACAGAAAGCTGTACGTACGCACACGTGGTGATTTCATTTTTCGTAGGATGGGAAGAAGGTGGAATATGGGGTTTTCATAGTCATAATAAACTCTAATTATATTATTAATATATTATTTATTACTTTATAATGAAAAAAATCATGAGGTAGAATTAAAAGATGAAATGTTTTTAAACAAATTGTTCGAAAATATTACCTCTTCCACAACACGCTTCCTCAAAATCTCTTCTTAGCGGACTAGAGTTGGACTTTGAAGATGGAATGAGAATCTAGAATGAAAATAGGTAAGTTTATAAGAAAAAATGTTTGGGGATGACCAAGATTGAATGATCAAAATGAAGTAAAGAGGTGAGGGAGGATGTGCCCTTTTATAATTGAGGTGAGGGGCATTTTTGGAAACTCCATAAAAAATAATTTTTAATTAAATAAAAAACTACCCCAATAACCTCAAAAATGTCCAAATATAGAATATGATATGAGATAGAGTTGTAATATCATTAAAAAATAAATTTTGGACAATTTATTTTTTCAATTTAGGCTATATCCTTTTAATTGACACTTAGTTATTCAATTTAATTTTAATTGTCGTAACAACATTCTAAATAATTAATAGTTATAAATATTTACTTATATGTTGTTAAGTAACCATAAATGTATATTTAATGTCATTTTAGACCTTATAATTATCACTTTGTAAATTTTAAATATGTTTACAATTTTTAAATAATTTAATAAAATGTTGTTTTTTTAAAATATCAATAGTGTCAATTGTGACACTATTCATTTATTTGACTTTAAATAAAATACACACAGAAAATAAATTTGAAACAAAATATTTAGTAAAATTATAACATGTCATAATCAACTATAAAATTATTGGATCACATTAATTTTTTCATATTATATTTCATTTATTATTTTTAAAACCATTTATTTGATATTTCTATTAATAAAATAATTTCTATATCACTATTCTGTCGTCATTAATGGTAATTATATAATCTCTAAAAATTATAAATAAATTTATATGATGTAGGTAATTAATTTAGATTTCTAGAGACTATATATAGTTGATATTATATCCATTGTATCCATATATTAAAATTAATATACTTATATAAAATGAGATCATGGCATTTTGTCACATTCATTAGTTTTTTTATATTCATGTCATATTCATAGTTAAGTGGTTGTTTAGTGATTATATTTTGAAAAAAATATGATAAGGGTCTAATTTAGTCATCCAATATGATTTTTACAGGTGTTAATGTGATTTTATAATATTATTGTTACCTTTAATTACCTGATTTACCTTCAACCCTGGTAAAACAATTAATTTTCAAATTTACTATTCATAATGCCCAAAAAGAAAATTATTCTATTAACATAATTTGTAACTACCCATAAAAAATATTGATTCCATTTTTTAAAATTCAAACTAAATAAGTCACAGTAATTTATTTAAAATCAATTCTCTTGTCGGAATAATGGAACGACTTTTTGAAAGATAAAACATTTCAAAAGATTGAAATGTTTTTACGTATGAATTCAATATAAAATTAATAAAAATTATAAAAATTATATTTAATGATAAAAATATATTCTATTAATACTTTAAAACTATTCAATATTATAATTTATTTATTTAAATTATCTCAATGAAAAACAAAATTCACTTCAAATTCTGTGTGTTTTTACTATTCATCAAAACATGAATGTTATCAGAAAATATCATAAATTCAACAAAAGTAAATTTTTATATCCTTATTTAAAATAACATGTTTATGATATCATATACAAATTATTAATGTGTCAAAATATTAATTTAAAAGGGGTTCTCCATTCAATGTTGTAAGATTACTCTTTTAAAAAAATGTAGGTTTCTATTAAAAAACATGGTTTATTGACACACTATGATTAAAATATGCATTGGATGAATATAAAAAATATTTTATTATGTATATAACATATATATCTCATTAATTTCATTATAAATAGTAATTAACTCAAAAATATAAAATATCTAATTTATATTTTTCATAAATAATTGATAGCCAATGAATTCACATTGCATTTTCATAAGTTAGTTATAATTATTCCTGCTAACCTAACAACTATGATATAATGATAATTTTATATAAAGGGTGTATCATGGTTATTTTATACTCATAATTGAGTGAAAAAAAAGTTACTAAATAATAAAAAATATCTAATGATATTTTTTCATAAAAAAATTCCGGTTTTACAATACCATGATTAAAAAGTAAATTCCCTAAGAAACTTCTTTTCACAGCCTTGAAATGTCATTTTTCACAGTGTAAAACCAATTTGTTCTCAATAAAATTATGAAAAAAATTCACAATAAAAATATGATCAAATGAGGAGGAAAATATAGTAAAGTAATCCATGAAAAAATCTATAAAATTATCAATTAGATCCAGAAATGCACTTACTATACAATACATGTAGGTATCTGGGGCACTAAAAAGTCCAAATAGAATCACTTGGTTTGACAATACACCAAACGAGTATGTGAAAATTTTATTCTTCTAGTCTTTTAGTGTAATAATAACTTAAAATAAACCAAGAAAATCTAAAATGAAATTGTGGGTCCTACCTATGAGTATTTAAAACATTAGGTTAATGAAAGAAAGGGAAAAATTTCCTTTTGAGTGTATTGATTTAGTTTTCTTTAATCAATACACCCTATGAAACTATTTTACAACCTCATTATTACAGACTCATCCCTCTCATTCATTACTACCATGAAACAAGTTTTTTAGGAACAACCTAAACAGTGTTAACCCATTGATAATTTCAGTTAGGATAATTGATAGCTACCTAAGTTATTTTTTAACCTTTCTTTACAACTTCCAATTAAATTGTGTTAATCCTCTTTAATGGTTATCTAATTTTTTTGTCCCCATCCTATAAAATAATATTATGTGTAGAAATGGAAAGGATAATACTTTATATGTCAGTTTGGATCTACAAAAAAACCGTGATTTTTTACTAATTAAGATATAAAATCTTCACCTATTTTTTAGAAGG
The DNA here is from genome assembly GCA_963277665.1 of Viscum album. NCBI lineage: Eukaryota > Viridiplantae > Streptophyta > Magnoliopsida > Santalales > Viscaceae > Viscum > Viscum album. The sequence goes on along the minus strand of OY728144.1, from coordinate 330,454,860 downwards.
ATATTGTTAGAAATAATAATATATAATTTCTCACCTGACAATAAGTAAGAATACTTGAGATTTAATAGTACTGGATTGAGTTCTAATGTTGGTGATTACTATGTGGATTAAATAATCGAAGGAACTGATGTATATTCACAATGAAAATCAATATTTGAATATATATATATATATATAACTAAAATTAGATATTAATTCATAAAATCCTTTAATATACTAAATCTATATTTAATAGTTAGAAATAACGTTATTAGAATCAGAATATAAATCCTCATCAAAATCTAAACCAATAGAGGTTTTACCATGATTTCTTTTGGAAATACTCTTAGCCATCAAACTATAGCTAATTATCCTAATCTCTATTCATGAAATCATCTAAATCCAAGGTGGGTTTCACCTGACGTGTCAAAATGAGAGAAGAAAGTGATTTAATATTCTTCTAAAAGATATTTCATAGATTCAGAAACATTTTATTTTATAATTTCATCACTAAACACTATTTAAAGGGAAACCTCATGAACATTTATGATTATTTTAAAGGTTTTAGGGATGCATATACCTAAAATTATTGGATCATGGGAATACAAATAATCATCCTCTATGTTATGCATGCACAATTATATAAGATTATCTTTTCTCTTATCCATATAAGTACATACATGTATACATTCCGGTGGTATACTATATCCCCATTTACTAATTGTACAACCTCTCTTGTGAGTTTCAGATCAACAATCTATAATTATAAGGAAAAAGAGTCATAAATCACATTAATAAAAGACCCCAAATCACAAAAATCATAATTCAACTCCCATTTGATGTATGGTATTAAGGATGTGATAGGGTCCTTGAACATTATAGTAATTTCCATAATGGGTGCGATTAGTGTGAATAAATTTACCCTAATATTGATATTCTTGTTTTCCCTTTTCCATCCCTCATTTATATATAGTTAATTACAGAATTTGTTATACATTATAATTTTATTGATTACCACAAATATATGGACCTAGATCTCAAAAAATTTTATCGTGTCAAGAACTACTTTTTGAATCACTACTTTTCCATCTTCTTAGTTTTTATATCTCTATTAGAAACTGGAAGGGGTATATGATGCACTACATCAATATTATACTTTCCCTTATCTTTTTCCTTTACATGGTCATCATTTGGTTGTGATAATGGAATCTCAAAAGATCGTGTGAATCCCTGTGGACTACATAAAACACTTTTATGAGTAGTTTTATTCCTTTTTCTTAATGTGACCCCTATATCATTCAATTTTGGATTGTGGAGTGGGATAGGAGGGGATATGTCTAATGTTCTTACATACCAATTGATTTATGGTTGTTTAAATCGAACTCATTTATATTTTCAACTCCCTAAATTCTATACCATAACTCCATGGCCCTTGATATTGAGGGAAAACAATTTGTTTCAAAACATTGTAAGAGTTTTAGTTGAATTTAAAGAACATTCACTAATCATATATATGACATTGATTAAAAAACACTCATGTGGACTATCTATTTTTCACACTACTAAAAATTCATGATTCTTACATGGGTTATAGAGGTTGATAGAAAATACCAAATAATAAGGGTGATCACCATCCTTTATCATGATTCCTATTCCAGATCAGGTGGGATTCCATAGGGAAAAAACCATATGACTTATGAAATGGAAAGAGTGGATAGTATCATGCAAATTACTGGTGGGATGGTGCATCATCTCTATAACTGGTATCATAGTTAATGAAGTTTCATCAAGTTAGATCAATTTGGATAACTAGGTTTCTTTATCATTCTAAAATGAAGTTAATATTTGAAGGGTTTTATGAAGACCCAATGATGGATATTTTTTTCTACTTATTTTACTAAAAATGTGGATGTTTTTGAAAATACATTTGAAAATAAAAAAATGGAGAAACAAGGAAGGCGAGAAATAATTTAAAAGTGATGTATGAATCAACACTAGTTGAAGGTAATCTTAGAGTTGTATGTTGAGATAAATAAGTTAAAAATAATTCTTGTAATAAATTAATCTCAAATTCTAATGAAGATGTATTTAATGAATAAATTATTTATTTTAATTCCAAAATTAAACATTTAATGAAAAATATTATTACTATAGTTTTCAAAATATATATTTTCTTACATTAAGGTAAATCATGTTGAAAAGTCACAATTGGAGTTTGAATGTGATGCTATGAAAGATACATTGGCTTAGAAGTTATGAAAGTGAATCACTCTCACAAAGAATGATGAAGAAAAGAATGAATCTATCTCACATATCAAATGAAATATTTTCTTTGTTTGATGAGTAATTAAAAATAGATATTTTTGAGAAAGTGGTGTTGAGAAAGTTTTGAAATAAGTGATCCATGCATTGGTGAAATTACATAATGTATCTTTTAATTTAAAAGAAAATTAGATCATGGCAAAAGACAAGGGAGTAAGAGAGATAGATAATTCTTTACTAGTGAAAAATAATATACCTAATTATATAATTCAATAAATGTATAAAAAATTTCAAGATAGGGTTAAATCACGTGAGGAATAAAATTACTCAATGTATGTGAAATGTCTTGAGTTGGAGGTTAAGTTGACAAATCTATAAAACAACCATGTTTAATTTTCACAACATACTTAAATATAAAATGTTGGAAGAAAATTATAAAAAAAGATTCTTTTTTATAGAAATACTAAAATACGTGTAAATAATATCTATTTATCCTCGAGAGATCCATATACTATAAGCACTTTGAAGAAGATAACCGATGATATAAATAAAAATTTCTTTACTAATTTTATTTTGATAGATAGTGAAGGTCCAAAGTCAAAATATATAACACCCTAAATCTTCACATTTGTATAAAACCTTTCAATTCAATTTTAATACCATGTTTTTTACCTAATTAGAATACCTAATACAGTTGTAGTGGATTATAGGGTGTATGTAACTTGTCTAGAGATTGGATCCTTGAGTTTTAGAGGAAAAGGTGGGCCGCATGATTATTATAAACCTATATTCCTATTCCACATGGGTTTTTAAACCGTGTGGTGAACTCTAGTGCATGTAGGGGTTGTACAATTTTTCCTAACTATACAGCCATTGCCTCATGGCCATAAGAATGTTTTGGGCCTCATCATAGAGGTGTTTTTCATAGGCTACACTCAATTATTCAAGCCATTCGCCTAACCCATATGAAGGGGATGCCTTGGACAGTGCATGTTACATGGTTTTTTCATGGTTTAGAAAACCATGAGGCCAAACCCTGAGAACTGTTAAATAGCAGTGAATTTATTATTTATCCCTTAGCACCTTATATGTTTTAACACCCTTTTCATCCTCCGTCCAATTTGTATTTCCTCTCTTTCATGGGAGCTCCAACTCCACTTCATCCATGAAACTAAAGTAACTCTCTTGTCCAAACTCTGATAGGACCACCATTCAACTCATTGGATTCCTCTCGGTAAGAGAATCGATCTATTACTTTATTTTCATAATTCCTCTAACAATATTTGACATTATTTTTGTGAAATATAATATTCCATATTTTAATTTAATTTGTCTATTTTTTTTGTATGATTCCTAATAAACCAAGGGATGATATTGGATGAGTGTTTTTCTAGAGAAATAAGGTTGGTTGTCTATGAATTTTTCCTTAGGTGCCATTGATTTATAATTACCATTGTTGTCTTGTTTGTCATTTTCACCCACAATTTTCCTATATTATCAATTTTCATTAAATTAGATGTTTAATTTGGAATGTAAATGATATATTAGATACCTTTGTTATGGATGGAGGCCACATACCACAACATAAGCCACCCCTTTGGGAATGCAATATATATTCCAATGTGCTCCTCTTTATGTTAATAACCAAAACACCCATTGGAGTATTTAGTTAGACTTCTTAAATATTTAATTAATTTAAAGGGATGAATTGACACCTTATGGTTGAACAATCATGATTATTTTGGATAATATTGAATTGGAATCAATTTATTAATGACATGAAACTTGAAAAACCTTTCTCATTGTTGAATGAAAATGTATGGAGATTAATTATATATATAAAGTGATTGAATTGGAATGGTTATCACATGGAATTAATTATTTCATCAACATCAAGGTTCCTATTTCTACTATAATTTTTTTCTTGTTATAGGAGTGATCTAACTGTATCCAGCCTTAGATTCCTAAGGTAATGACTTAAGCACTTAGAGGACACTATCCAAATTCATTAGGATAGTTTCAAAGGGATATACACACCTAAGAACATTGTCTATATATTATTTTATGTGAATTCCGTGGCATATCTAGTCAATTCAATCAGTTCATTTTTGGACATTAGACTACCTCAGATAAACTTCTTGGATCCAGCTAATGTTCTTGGAAATTAGGCACCTAGGGTTATTACCTTAGGCACTAGTCATACGTAGCCCATGATTTACTATGGGAATTCTCAATAAAATCAGTTATAAATTTTTACAAGTTTAATGAATTTGTTTCACCTGATAGAATACAATTAGTGCCTTATAATTAGGATGCATGGTTTATATTTTGTGATCTGGCTCAACCCATAACGATAAAAGATTCCTTGATTACCCATAGATCCTGTATTTCTTTCAGTATGACTTGGACACCTTCGTTTCACCTTGGGTACTATTTATGATTACTCACACTATAGTTTTATATGTTATATCCTAACCTCATGTTGCTCCCTTATTTATACATTACTAGATTGAGTTGAAGCATTTATGGTTGGTTAGACATCCCATGAGGAATCTGATAATGAAGTGGTTATTATTTCATTCATATTATTTCACTACCTATCTTTGTATATATACACTTACACTTTTATATTTTCAGACTGGATTTGTATAGAAGTTATGGATGGTGGGATATGGAGTATACCCCACACCTTGTTTGAAAAGTCATTTGGTACCCATACAAACATAACGGTTGCAGGTCGGGGAAAGGGAAAACATTTGGTCTTGGATGCTTGATTGATATTTGCATGGGATCATGGGAGCACGAGATTGAGCATTGGATCATGATGCTATCAGATTGTCCTTTTGTTCTTTTGGTTTCTTTTTTATACCTTTATGTGTTATATTCCTGTATACATGAATTCATGCTTTTTGTGTATCTCTTTGATATACTCATGATTTTGTACATGGTTCTACCATTGGCATGATGAACTTTTATTGTCTGGACTATTTTTTTTTCTAATGCTCTATTTGAAATTAATATTATTCCATTTTTATTCACCCTTATTACGCTTTTCTACTCTAACTATTAGGGTATAATCTCCCCACTGTACCACCTTTAACAATTGATGCCATTCGGCAGTCTCTTAATTTTGGGGAGGTACACTAGAGGCCATGTGACTGATTGGGTTCAGTTTCTTATAAGTGAACTCGGCTGAGGAGGTTACAAAATTATATTAGAGGGTTTATCTTCCTTTTCCCCACTTTTTTTGGTTATTATAGAAGAGACTAGGATGTTTCAAAATTTGGTTATACGCCTACGCCCGATAGCAGATAAACAACGTATGGAGAAAAATCCTGATTACCTTGGATGCGATTTTTTGTTCAGGATTATGCTTGTTAGACTTTCTGTAATTTCACCATTGTGAGAAAAAACCGGAATGTTTCTTTCATTATTATTATAGAATTTATTTTTTCCGTTAGACTGGTATGGAGAGGAGTTAGTGTTTTAGGCAATGTTACTAGAAATTGATGGTTTATATGTTATGAATTATATAACGACTTGTTTACTTACTGTGTGCATCATATGTTGAATATTATTTTTTCCTAGACAATTATATTATAGATTGTACATACATTTCCAATAGGGATAAATAATTGGAATAATTAATGTGTCTACATCAGCCTAAATGGTGTTTTCTAGTACAGTGAGATGTTGTCACCTTAATTATCTAATTATATTGATTTTGAGTAGCGAAGAATTGGGTACACGATCTGAAACATTAGTAGGTTGCAATTATATATAAGACAATTGAAATTAAAAGAGAGCGTGTGCCTCTATAAATTAGGAATGGGGATCCATCTAATTGAAAAATATTAAAAGCACGGTTGTAGTTACATGTAATACCATTCTCAATTTTTAAAGCACAATAATTTATAACATCGGAATGATAGAAGAATCTAACTGAAACCTGATATATATATATATATATATGGACCAGTGTATGGGCATGTTTATGATCTGTTGAGTTATATGTTTAAAAGGAAATGGTCGTCACTAAATAATGAAACTAATTGAAACTTAAAATTGTTTTCCTCTATAACTAGAAATTATAATAAGGTATACCAAAACATTGATATAAAAAGAGAAATTGACCTAGACCCAACCTTAGTAGTAGGAAGTTTGTTGTATCTCTAGTGTTTCATCATGGTATTATATGATGCCCAGTTCGGGGTTATCAACTAGACCGAGGGGAGTGATTCTCTTATAGGAAGGATAAAACCTATAATATAATTTAATCTATGATATTTTCTTGTTAAATTATATTTTAGGCACATGTTTGAAATTTTTAGAGTTATTCCACTATGATGTCCTCAAGTAGAGTGCGTTCTGGAGGTGGTTTGACGTAATTCACTAGTAGTTCCATCTATGGTATCTCGTATTATACATGGCACCAACATAGATTCCTAATTTCAAGAAGGTTTTATATTGTCTATGAAAACTATATAGGGTTCTCTATGGCCTATCCATACTATAATAGAGCCAATGCGGGAGTTCAAATAGTAGAATCCTCTGACATTTTTTGGTGGATGGAGGTCTGTAGGCCACTGTGACATGGATATAGTCCATTAATTATATTTTTGATCACCAAGAGACACATACATAGTGTAGGGTCAATATAACTAATATTTTGTGTGGTTTTTTCATGAATTTGTGGTTCATTATTACTGATGTAGATGAGCATCATGATAAAAACTGGAGAGTTTTTCATGTTGACTTCTATGACTGTTACATTTTGGAGATGATGGGTGATGATAAAGATAAGAAGTTACTATATTTGGAGTAAAGATATGTGTCATTTATAGATTATTCATCTCACTTTACAAACCTTCAATGTTTTTCATTCACAGTTAAAGATATTTTGAGAGTTATACACTTTGATATGGGCTCTGGTATTCTATCAAGTCTTAGGTAAATATTTTTCTCCTCATAATAGTATCAAGAAATTTTAATCAAGCCCTTATTACTGATCATAATTATGGGGAAGCCAATAGAACATGGAATAATTATTCAACACCGAGATAGGGTAGTAGTGAATCCAGTGGAAAGAAGACACATTATGATGATTTTTTATAGAGTTGTGGTAGACAGAGTATCCAAACATGTAGTTTAGTTATATGCCATCAATGTTGTAGATATTGTCGAGTAAAGCCTTAGTGTGACTGAGAACTAGTTGAGTGTCATTCAAGTGGAAAAAAGGGTAATATTCATATGTTTATTTAGAAATTTCCATCTATTCATAGTGGAATATGGTCCACACCATATCTTCTTTACATAGTAGGATTAGTACCTCTATGCAATACTGGATGCGGGAATACCACTCGCCATATGAACTAAAGAGGTGGGTGTGGTTGTCGAGGCCAGACTCAAAATACGTTGTTGTAGTTGAGTGGACCTGTTGTAGGTAGTCATGTTCCAAGTTAAGGGAATGAACCCTGATAGATATATCCAGTGAAACTTATAACTATAGATTAGGGATGATATTCCGTATATAGTATGAGTTAAAATTTTGGTGTGCACTAATTTAGTATCTTTTATTCTTAATATAGGTGCTTATCATTATTATATATATAGGATTACTATGGAAAACCTTTAACCTGAGATTTAATATTTCTATGGTGTATTGAAATTTGAAACTCCATTGGGAATTAAATTAGAGGCTGTGATATAGTGAAAGTAATTCCCCTAGAGGTATTGAGTTTTTATTTCTCATGGGACCTCATCACCCTCAAGATTTCGGGCTTTAATGTCATTTTTAGGAGGGACTTATTGGTCCCCTATCACACTTATGTGGGATTATACCACCAAAATGAATATTTTAAATCAAATTAAGGTGATTTTTTTCTTCATATGGGTGAATGGGATATCAAGGAAAGTAGAGATGGATAAGAGAATCTTGGGCTGGGTAGAGTGATAGCCCAAAGTGCTCTCCTTTATAGGGAAGTCCAGGGAACATGACAAGATTATTTTACTCCTGTCATAGATCATTTTAAGAAATTATTCCCTGGTGAATTTTTTATATTATCTCCTGATATTGAGGTGGTGTTACCTATCAATTTAGTTTCATGAGAATCTATGGTATCCATTCCTGCAAACAGGATAACTATTACTGGGTTTTAAGAGATCAAGAGTCAGCTAGAGTTCATATAACCTAAGCGTTTTATATAGCACAATACATCACCTTGGGGTTCACTTGTCCTTTTCACCAAGAAGGTAGATGAAACCCTTAGTATTTTCATGTATTTCCTTCAGTTGAACTAGATTATGGATTAGAACTAATATACAATGCCTTGTAAAGATGACCTCTTTGACTAGATCTACTGAGAAAGTATTTTCTCAGAGATCGATATGAGGTACAACTATCATCAAGTATGAGTTATACTTTCTAACATACCTCATATGATTTTTTTTATCATATATGGTATTTATGAGTATTTTTATACCGTTCTATCTCATGAACATGCCATATATTTTTATGGGTTTGATGAATCAATGTTTTAACACCTGTATTTATTCTTTGGTGGTAGTATTTATGTTCAGTATCTTAGTTTATTATCACACTAGAAAAAACCTCGCTAAACATCCATAGATATTACTAAATACACTATAAGATCACCAAATGTATACTAATCTCAATAAATGAAACATTTTTATTAACATGGTTCACTTAATAAGTAATATTATCTTGTAATGTAATTCTATGAAAGATACATTGGCTTAGAAGTTATGAAAGTGCATCACTCTCACAAAGAATACGGAAGAAAAGAATGAATCTATCTCACATAAGAATGATATATTTTCTTTGTTTGATGAGTAATTAAAAAAAGATATTTTTGAGAAAGTGGTGTTGAGAAAGTTTTCAAATAAGTGATCCATGCATTGGAGAAATTACATAATGTATCTTTTAATGTAAAAGGAAATTAGATCATGGTAAAAGACAAGGGATTAAGAGAGATAGATAATTCTTTACTAGAGACAAATAATATACCTAATTATATAATTCAACAGATGAATAAATAAATTCAAGATTGGGTGAAATCACCTGAGGAATAAAATTACTCAATGTATGTGAAATGTCTTGAGTTGGAGGTTAAGTTGAAAAATCTATAAAACAACCATGTTTAATTTTCACAACATACTTAAATATAAAATGTTGGAATAAAATTATAAAAAAATATTCTTTTTATAGGAATACTAAAATTAGTGTAAATAATATCTTTTGATCCTCGAGAGATCCATATACTATAAGCACTTTGAAGAAGATAACCGATGATCTAAATAAATATTTCTTTACTAATTTTATTTTGATAGATAGTTCAGGTCCAAATTCAAAATATATAACACCCTAGATTTTCACATTTGTATAAAACCTTTTAATTCTAGTTTAGTATGATGGTTTTTACCTAATTAGAATACGTAATACAGTTTTAGTGGATTCTAGGGTGTATTTCACTTGTTTGGAGATTGAATCCTTGAGTTTTAGAGGAAAAGGTGGGCCACATGATTAGTATAAACACATATGCCTATTCCACATGGGTTTTTAAACCATGTGGGGAACTCTGGTGCATGTAGGGGATGTACAATTTCTCCTAACTATACAGCCCTTGCCTAATGTCCATAAGAATGTTTTGATCCACATCGTAGAGGTGTTTTTCATAGGATACACTCAATTAGTCAAGCCATTCAACTAACCCAAATGAAGTGGATTCCTTGGACAGTGCATGTTACATGGTTTTTTCATGGTTTAGAAGACCATGAGGCCAAACCGTGAGAACTATTAAAGAGCGGTGAATTTATTATTTATCCCTTATCCCCTCATATGTTTTAACCCCCTTTTCATTCTCCTTCCAATTTGTATTGCCTCTTTTTCATGGGATCTCCAACTCCACTTCATCCATGAAACTAAAGTAACTATCTTGTCCAAACTCTAAACGGACCACCATTCAACTCATGGGATTCCTCTCGTTAAGAGAATCAATCTATTACTTTATTTTCTTAGTTCCTCTAACAATATTTCACATTATTTTTGTGAAATATAATGTTGCATATTTTTATTGAATTTGTATATTTTTTTGTATGATTCATAATAAACCAAGGGATGATATTGGATGAGTGTTTTTCTAGAGACATAAGGTTAGTGGTCTATGAATTTTTCCTCACGTGTCATTGATTTATAATTACCATTGTTGTCCTGTTTGTCAGTTTCACCCACAATTTTCCCCTAATATCAATTTTCTTTAAATTAGATGTTTAATTTGGAATGTAAATTCCATATGAGATACCATTATTATGGATGGATTCCACATACCACAACTTAAGCCACCCCTTTGGGAATGGAATATATATTCCAATGTGCTCCACTTTATGTTAATAACGAAAACACCCATTGGAGTATTTAGTTTGACTCCTTAAATATTTAATTAATTTAAAGGGATGAATTGACACCTTAGGGATGAACAATCATGATTATTTTTGACAATATTGAATTGGAATCAATTTATTAATGACATGAAACTTGACAAAGCCTTTCTCATTGTTGAATGAAAATGTATTGAGATTAATTATATATATAAAGTGATTTAATTGGAATGGTTATCACATGGAATTAATTATTTCATCAACATCAAGGTGCCTATTTCTACTATAATTTTTTTTCTTCTTATTGGAGTGATCTAACTTTATCCATCCTTAGATTCCTAAGGTAATGACTTAATCACTTAGAGGACACTATCGTAATTCATTAGGCTAGTTTCAAAGGGATATACGCACCTAAGAACATGGTCAATATATTATTTTATGTGAATTCCTTGGCATATCTAGCCAATTCAATCGGTTCATTTTGGTATATTAGACTACCTCAGATAAACTTCTTGGATCCAGCTAATGTTCTTGGAAATTAGGCACCTTGGGTCATTCCCTTAGGCACTAGTCATACACAGACCATGATTTACTATGGAAATTCTCAATAAAATCAGTTATAAATTTTTACCAGTTGAATTAATTTGTTTCACCCAAGATAAAACACTTAGTGACTTATAATTAGGATTCATGATTTATATTTTGTGAGCTGGCTCAACCCACAAAGGTAAAAGATTCCTTGATTACCCATAGATCATGTATTACTTTCATTATGACTTGGACACCTTGGTATCACCTTGGGTACTATTTATGATTACCTAGAATAGTACACTATAGTTTTATATGTTATATCCTAACCTCTTGTAGCTCCCTTATTCATACATTACCAGATTGAGTTGAAGCATTCATGGTCGGTTAGAAATCCCATGAGGAATCTGAGACTGAAGTGGTTATTATTTCATTCCTATTATTTCACTACCTATCTTTGTATATATACAATTTCACTTTTATATTTTTTGACTGGATTTTTATAGAAGTTATGGATGGTGGGATACGTAGTATACCCCACACCTTATTCGGCAAGTCGTTTGGTACCCATACATACATAACAGTTGCAGGTAGGGGAAAGGGAAAGCATTTGGGGTTGGATGCTTGATTGATATTTGCATGGGATCATGGGAGCACGAGATTGAGCATTGGATCATGATGCTATCATATTGGCCTTTTGTTCTTTTGGTTCCTTTTTTATACCTGTATGTATTATATTCCAGTATCCATGCATTCATTCTTTTTGTGTATCTCCATGATATAATCCTGATTTTGTACATGGTTCTACCTTTGGCATGATGAACTATTATTGTCTGGATTGTTTTCCTTTTCGACTACTCTATTTGAAATTAATATTCTTACATTTTTATTCACCATTATTCCACTATTCTACTCTAACTATCAGGGTATAATCTCCACACTATACCACCTTTAACCATTGATTCCAGTCGGCGATCACTTAATTATGGGGAGGTATGCTAGAGGCCATGTGACTGATTGGGTTCTCTTTCTTATAAGTAAACTAGACTGAGGACATTAAAAATTTATATTAGAGGGTTTATCATCTTTTTCACTTTTTTTTGGTTATTATAGAAGAGACTAGAATGTTTCAAAATTTGGTAATATGCCTACGCCTGATAGTAGATAACCAACATATGGAGAAAAATCCTGATTACCTAGGATGAGATTTGTTATTCAGGATTATGCTTGTTATAGTTACAGTAATTTCACCATTGTGAGAAAAACTGGAATGTTTCTTTCATTATTATTACAGAATTTATTTTTACCCTTAGACCGGTATGGAGAGGAGTTAGTGTTTTAGGCAATATCCCTCGAAATTGATGGTTTATATGTTATGAATTATATAATGACTTATTTACTTCCTGTGTGCATCATATGTTGAATATTCCTTTTTCCTAGAGAGTTATATTATATATTGTACATACATTTACAATAGGGATAAATAATTGGAATAAATAATGTGTCTACATCATCTTAAATGGTGTTTTATTGTATAGTGAGATGTTTTCACCTTAATCATCTAATTATATTGATTTTGAGTGGTGGATAATTGGGTATATGAGCTGAAAAATTAGTAGGTTTCAATTATATATAAGACAATTGAAATTAAAAGAGAGTGTGTGCCTCTATAAATTAGGAATGGGGATCCATCTAATTGAAAAATCTAAAAAGCATGGTTGTAGTTACATGTAATACCATTTTCATTTTATAAAGAACAATAATTTATAACATGGGAATGATAGAAGAATCTAACTGGAATGTGATATATATATATACACACACACATATATATGGGCATGTGTATGGAAATGTTTACGATCTTTTGAGTTATATGTTTAAAAGGAAATGGTTGTCACTAAATAATTATACTAATTGAAACTTAAATATTTTTTCCTCTATACCTAGAAATTATAACACGGTATACCAAAACATTGTTATAAAAAGAGAAATTGACCCAGAGCCAACATTAGTAGTAGGAAGTTTTTAGTATCTCTTGTGTTTCATCATGGTATTATATGATGCCTAGTTCTGGGTTAACAACTAGACTGAGTGTAGTGATTCTCTTATAGGAAGGATAAAACCTATCCTATAATTTAATCTATTAGGTTTTCCTGTTAAATTATATTTGAGGCACGTGTTTGATATTTTTAGAGTTATTTCACTTTGATGTCCTGATGTTGAGTGCGTTCTGGAGGAGGTTTGACGTAACTAACCAGTAGTTCCACCTATGGTATTTCCTATTATACATGACACCGACATAGATTCCTAATTTCAAGAAGTTTTTATATTGTTTATGAAAACTATATAGGGTTCTCTATGGCCTACCCCTACTATGGCAGAGCCAATGTGGGAGTATAAATAGTATAATCCTCTCACATTTTTTGGGGGATGGAGGTCTGTAGGCCACTGTGACATGGATATAGTCAATAAATTCTATTTTTTACCACCAAGAGACACATAGATAGTGTAGGGTCAATATTATTGATTATATTTTGTGTGGTTTTTAGATGAATTTGTGGTTCATTATTACTGAAGTAGACGTGCATCAGGATAAAGACTATATAGTTTTTCATGCTGATTTCTATGACTGTTACATTCTGGAGACAATGAGTGATGATAGAGAAAAGGAGTTTCTGTATTTGGAGCAATGATCTGTGTTAGTTATTGATTATTCATCTCACTTTTCAAAGAATCAATGTTTTTCATTCATAGCTAAAGAGATTTTGAGAGTTAGACACTTTGATATGGGCTCTGATATTCTATCAAGTCTTCAGCAAATATTTTTCTCCTCACTACAGTATCATGAATTTTGAATCAAGCCCTTATTACTGAGCATAATTATGGGCAAGCCAATAGAACATGGAAGAATTTTTCAACACCGAGATATGGTAGTAGTTCATCCAAGGGAAAGAAGACCCATTATGAGGATTCTTGATAGAGTAGTGGTAGACAGAGTATCCAAACATGTAGTTTAGTTATATTCCATCAATGTGGTAGATATGGTCATGTAAATCCTCAGTGTGATCGAGACCCAGTTGAGTGTCATTCAAGTGGCAGAAAGGGGAATATTCATATGTTTATTTAGAACATTCCTTCTATTCATAGTGGAATATGGTCCACACCATATCTTCCTTACATAGTTGGATTAGTAACTCCATGAAATACTGGCTTCTGGAATACCACTCGCCATATGGAATAAGAGGTGGATGTGGTTGTCGAGGCCAAACTCAAAATACTTTGCTGTAGTTGAGTGGAACTGTTGTAGGTAGTCATGTTGCAAGTTAAGGGATTGAACCCAGCTAGATATATCCAGTGAAACTTATAACTATGGATTAGGGGTGATATTCCGTCTATAGTATGAGGTGAACTTTTGGGGTGCACTAATTTAGTATCATTTATTCTTAATATAGGTGCTTATCATTATTATATATATATGATTACTATGGATAACCTTGAACATGAGATTTAATATTTCTATGGTGTATTGAAATTTGAAACTCCATTGTGAATTAAATTAGAGACTTTGATATAGTGAAAGTAATTCCCCTAGATGTATAGAGTTTGTATTTCTCATGGGAACTCATCACCCTCAAGATGTCGGGTTTTAATGTCATTTTCAGGAGGGACTTATTGGTCCCCTATCACACTTATATGGGATTATACAACCAACATGAAACTTTTAAATCAACTGAGGGTATTTTCTATCTTCATATGGGTGAATCTGATATCAAGGCAAGTAGAGATAGACAAGAGAATCTTGGGCTAGGTAGAGTGATAGACCAAAGTGCTCTCCTTTATAGGGATGGCTAGGGAACATGACAAGATGATTTTCCTCCTGTCATAGATCATTTTAAGAGATTATTCCCTGGTGAATTTTCTATATTATCTCCTGATATTGACGTGGTGTTCCTTATCAATATAGTGTCATGAGAATCTCTGGTATCCATTCCTACAAACAGGATAACTATTACTAAGTTTCAAGAGCTCAAGAGTCAGCTAGAGGTCATATAACCTATATGTTTTATATAGCACAATACATCACCTTGGGGTTCACTTTTCCGTTTTACCAAGAAGGTAGATGAAACCCTTAGTATTTTCATGTATTAACTTCAGTTGAACTAGATTATGGTTTATAACTAATATCTAATGCCTTGTAAATATGTCCTCTTTGTCTAGATCTACGGAGAGAGTATTTTCTCCAAGATCGATTTGAGGCACAGTTATCATCAAGTATGAGTTAGACCTTCTGACATACCTTATATGATATTTTTTTATCATATATGGTATTTATGAGTATTTTTATTCCATTCTGTCTCATGAACATGACATACTTTTTAATGGGTTTGATGAATCAAAGTTTTAACACCTGTATTTATTCTTTGGTGGTTGTATTTATGTTTAGTATCTTAGTTTATTATCAAACAAGAAAAAAACATGATAAACATCCATAGATAGTACTAAATCCACTCTGAGATCACCAGATGTATACTAATCTCAACCAATGAAACATTTTTATTAACATGGTTCACTTAATATGTAATATTATCTTGGAATGTGATGCTATGAAAGATATATTTTCTTAGAAGTTATGAAAGTGCATCACTCTCACAAAGAATTTTGAAGAAAAGAATGAATCTATCTCACATAAGAATGAAATATTTTCTTTGTTTTATGAGTAATTAAAAATACATATTTTTGAGAAAGTGGTGTTGAGAAAGTTTTCAAATAAGTGATCCATGCATTGGAGAAATAACATAATTTATCTTTTAATGTAAAAGAGAATTAGATCACGGTAAAAGACAAGGGAGTAAGAGAGATAGATAATTATTTACTAGAGACAAATAATATACCAAATTATATAATTCAATAGATGAATAAAAATTTTCAAGATACAGTGAAATCACCTGAGGAATAAAATTACTCAATGTATGTGAAATGTCTTGAGTTGGAGGTTAATTTGACAAATCTATAAAACAACCATGTTTAATTTTCACAACATACTTAAATATAAAATGTTGGAAGAGAATTATAAAAAAGATTCTTTTTATAGGAATATTAAAATTAGGGTAAATAATATCTTTTGATCCTTGAGAGATCCATATACTATAAGCACTTCGAAGAATTTAACCGATGATCTAAATAAATATTTCTTTACTAATTTTATTTTGATAGATAGTGTAGGTCCAAAGTCAAAATATATAACACCCTAGATTCTCACATTTGCATAAAACCTTTTAATTCAAGTTTAATACCCTGATTTTTACCTAATTAGAATACCTAATACAGTTGTAGTGGATTCTAGGGTGTATGTCGCTTGTTTAAAGATTTGATCCTCAAGGTTTAAAGGAAAAGGTGGGCCACATGATTAGTATAAACCCAGATGCCTATTCCACATGGGTTTTTAAACTGTGTGGGGCACTGTGGTGAATGTAGGGGATGTTCAATTTTTCCTAACTATACATCCCTTGCCCATGGCCATAAGAATGTTTTGCGCCTCATCGTAGAGGTTTTTTTCATAGGCTACACTCAATTAGCCAAGCCATTCGCCTAACCCATATGAAGGGGATGCCTTGGAAAGTGCATGTAACATGGTTTCGTCATGGTTTAGAAGACCATGAGGCGAATCCATGAGAAAAATTAAAGAGTGGTTAATTTATTATTTATCCCTTATCACATTATATGTTTTAACCCCATTTTCATTATCATTCCAATTTGTATTGCCTCTCTTTCATTGGAGCTCTAACTCCACTTCGTCCATGAAACTAAAGCAACTCTCTTGTCCAAACTTTGAACGGACCACCATTCAACTCATTGGATTCCTCTCGGTAAGAGAATCGATCTATTACTTTTTTTCTTAGCTCCTCTAACAATATTTGACATTATTTTTGTGAAATATAATATTCCATATTTTAATTGAATTTGTCAATTATTTTATTTTTGTAAGATTCCTAATAAACAAAGGGATGATATTGGATGAGTGTTTTTCTAGATCCATAAGGTTGGTGGTCTATGAATTTTTCCTCATGTGTCATTGATTTATAATTACCATTGTTGTCTTGTTTGTCAGTTTCACCCACAGTTTTCCCCTAATATCAATTTTCATTAAATTAGATGTTTAATTTGGAATGTAAATTCCATATTAGATACCAATGTTATGGATGGAGGCCACATACCACAACTTCAGCCACCCCTTTGGGAATGTAATATATATTCCAATGTGATCCTCTTTATGTTAATAACCAAAACACCAATTGGAGTATTTAGTTTGAATCCTTAAATATTTAATTAATTTAAAGGGATGAATCGACACCTTATGGTTGAACAATCATGATTATTTTGGATAATATTGAATTGGAATCAATTTATTAATGACATGAAACTTGACAAAGAATTTCTCATTGTTTAATGAAAATGTATAGAGATTTACTATATATATAAAGTGATTGAATTGGAATGGTTATCACATGGAATTAATTATTTCATCAACATCAAGGTGCCTATTTCTACTACAATTTTTTTCTTGTTATTGGAGTGATCTAACTTTATCCAGCCTTAGATTCCTAAGGTAATTACTTAAGCACTTAGAGGACACTATCCTAATTCATTAGGCTAGTTTCAAAGGGATATTCACACCTAAGAACATGGTCAATATATTATTTTACTTGAATTACTTGGCATATCCAGTCAATTCAATCGGTTCATTTTTGGATATTAGACTACCTCAGATAAAATTCATGGATCCAGCTAATGTTCTTGGAAATTAGGCACCTTGGGTTATTCCCTTAGGCACTAGTCATACATAGCCCATGATTTACTATGGAAATTCTCAATTAAATCTGTTATAAATTTTTACCAGTTGAATGAATTTTTTCACCCGATAGAATACACTTAGTGCCTTATGATTATGATGCATGGTTTATATTTTGTGAGCTGGATCGACCCACAAAGGTAAAAGATTCCTTTATTACCCATAGATCCTGTATTACTTTCATTATGACTTGGACACCTTGGTATCACCTTGGGTACAATTTATGATTACTTAGAATAGTACAATATATTTTTATATGTTATATCCTAACCTCTTGTAGCTCCCTTATTTAGACATTAACAGATTGAGTTGAAGCATTCATGGTCGGTTAGACATCCCATGAGGAATCTGAGACTGAAGTGGTTATTATTTCATTCCTATTATTTCACTACCTATCTTTGCAAATATACACTTACACTTTTATATTTTCAGACTAGATTTTTATAGAAGTTATGGATGGTGGGATACGGAGTATACCCCACACCTTGTTCGGCAAGTCGTTTAGTACCCATTCAAACATAACGGTTGCAGGTAGGGGAAAGGGAACAAATTTGGTCTTGGATGCTTGATTGATATTTGCGTGGGATCATGGGAGCACAAGATTGAGCATTGGATCATGATGCTATCATATTGGACTTTTGTTCTTTTGGTTCCTTTTTTATACATGTATGTATTATATTTCTGTATCCATGAATTCATGCTTTTTGTGTATCTCCATGATATACTCATGATTTTGTACATGGTTCTACCTTTGGCATGATGAACTATTATTTTCTGGATTGTTTTCTTTTTCTACTGCTCTATTTGAAAATAATATTCTTCCATTTTTATTCACCATTATTCTGATATGCTAATCTAACTATAAGGATATAATCTCCCCACTGTACCACCTTTAACAATTGATGCCAGTCGGTAGTCTCTTAATTATGGGAAGGTATGCTAGAGGCCATGTGACTCATTGGGTTCAGTTTCTTATAAGTGAACTAGGATGAGGATGTTAAAAATTTATATTAGAGGGTTTATCATCCTTTTCACTACTTTTTTAGTAATTATAGAAGAGACTAGGATATTTCAAAATTTGGTAATATGCCTACACCCGATATTAGATAACCAACATATGGAGAAAAATCCTGATTACCTATGATGAGATTTGTTGTTCAGGATTATGCTTGTTAGAGTTACAGTAATTTCACCATTGTGAGAAAGAACTGGAATGTTTCTTTCATTATTATTATAGAATTTATTTCTACCCTTAGACCAGTATAGAGAGGAGTTATTGTTTTAGGCAATATTACTTGAAATTGATGGTTTATATGTTATGAATTATACAATGACTTGTTTACTTACTATGTGCATCATATGCTAAATATTCCTTTTTCCTAGACATTTATATTATATATTGTACATACATTTCCAATAGGGATAAATAGTTGGAATAATTAACGTGTCAACATCATCCTAAATGGTGTTTTCGAGTATAATGAGATGTTGTCCCCTTAATTACTAATTATATTGATTTTGAGTGGTGGATAATTGGGTATACGAGCTGAAACATTAGTAGGTTGAAATTATATATAAGACAATTGAAATTAAAAGAGAGTGTGTGCCTCTATAAATTAGGAATGGGGATCCATCTAATTGAAAAATCTTAAAAGCATGGTTGTAGTTACATGTAATACCATTCTCAATTTATAAAGAACAATAATTTATAACATGGGAATGATAGAAGCATCTAACTGGAACCTGGTATATATATATATATATGGACATGTGTATGGACATGTTTACAATTTGTTGAGTTATATGTTTAAAAGGAAATGGTTGTCACTAAATAATGAAACTAATTGAAACTTAAAAATTGTTTTCCTATATAACTAGAAATTATAACATGGCATACTAAAACATTGATATAAAAAGAGAAATTGACCCAGAACCAACCTTAGTAGTAGAAAGTTTTTAGTATCTCTTGTGTTTCATCATGGTATTATATGATGCCTAGTTCTTGGTTAACAACTAGACTGAGAGGAGTGATTCTATTATAGTAAGGATAAAACCTATCCTATAATTTAATATATGATGTTTTCTTGTTAAATTATATTTGAGGAACATGTTTGATATTTTTAGAGTTATTCCACTATGATGTCCTCAAGTTGAGTGCATTCTGGAGGTGGTTTGACGTAACTCACCAGTAGTTCCACTACGGTATCTCCTATTATACATGACACCAACATAGATTCCTAATTTCAATAAGGTTTTCTATTGTTTATGAAAACTATATAGGGTTCTCTATGGCCTACCCCTACTATGGAAGAGCCAATGTGGGAGTTCAAAAATTTGAATCCTCTCACATTTTTTGAGGGATGGAGGTATGTAGGCCACTGTGACATGGATATAGTCCATACATTCTATTTTTGATCACCAAGATACACATACATAGTGTAGGGTCAATATCACTGTTTATATTTTGTGTGGTTTTTCCATGAATTTTTTGTTCATTATTACTGAAGTAGATGAGAATCAGGATAAAGACTGGAGAGTTTTTCATGCTGATTTCTATGAATGTTATATTATGGTGACGATGAGTGATGATAGAGATAAGGAGTTTCTATATTTGGAGCAATGATCTGTGTCTGTTATATATTATTCATCTCACTTTACAAAGAATCAATGTTTTTCATTCACAGATAAAGAGATTTTGTGAGTTAGAAACTTTGATATGGTCTCTAGTATTCTATAAAGTCTTCAAAAAATATTTTTCTGCTCACTACAGTATCAAGAATTTTGAATCATTCCCTTATTACTGAGCATAATTATGGGGAATCCAATAGAACATGGAAGAATTGTTCAACGCCGAGATAGGGTAGTAGTTAATCTAGTGGAAAGAAGACCCATTATGAGGATTCCAGATGGAGTAGTGGTAGGCAGAGTATCCAAACATTTAGTTTAGTTATATGCCATCAATGTGGTAGATATGGTCATGTAAAGCCTCAGTGTGATCGAGACCTAGTTGAGTGTCATTCAAGTGGAAGAAAGAGGAATATTCGTATGTTTATTTATAACTTTCCATCTATTCATAGTGGAAGATGGTCCACACCATATCTTCCTTACATAGTAGGATTAGTACCTCCATGAAATATTGGATGCGGGAATACCACTCGCCATATGGACTAAAGAGGTGGACGTGGTTGTCGAGGCCAGACTCAAAATACGTTGTTGTAGTTGAGTGGACCTGTTGTAGGTATTCATGTTGCAAGTTAAGGGATTGAACCCAGCTAGATATATCCAGTTCAACTTATAACTATGGATTAAGGGTGATATTCTATCTATAGTATGAGGTAAAATTTTGGTGTTCACTACTTTAGTATCTTTTATTCTTAATATAGGTGATTATCATTATTATATATATATGATTACTATGGAAAACCTTGAACATGAGATTTAATATTTATATGGTGTATTGAAATTTGAAACTCCATTGGGAATTAAATTAGAGACTTCAATATTGTGAAAGTAATTCCCCTAGAGGTATAGAGTTTTTATTTCTCATGGGACTTCATCACCCTCAAGATGGCAGGCTTCAATGTCATTTTTAGGAGGGACTTATTGGTCCCCTATCACACTTATGCGGGATTATACCACCAAAATGAATCTTTTAAATCAACTGAGGGTGATTGTTATCTTTATATGGGTGAATGGGATATCAAGGCAAGTAGAGATGGACAAGAGAATCTTGGGCTGGGTAGAGTGATAGCCCAAAGTGCTCTCATTTATAGGGATGGCCAGGGAACATGAAAAGATGATTTTCCTCCTGTCATAGATCATTTTAAGAGATTATTCCCTAGTGAATTTTCTATATTATCTCCTGATAATGAGGTCTTGTTCCCTATCAATATAGTGTCATGAGAATCTCTGGTATCCATTCCTGCAAACAGGATAACTATTACTGAGTTTCAAGATCTCAAGAGTCAGCTAGAGGTCATATAACCTAAGTGTTTTATATAGAACAATACATCACCTTGGTGTTCACTTGTCCTTTTCACCACGAAGGTAGATGAAACCCTTAGTATTTTCATGTATTACCTTCAGTTGAACTAGCTTATGGTTTAGAACTAATATCCAATGCCTTGTAAAGATGACCTTTTTTACTTGATCTACAGGGAAAGTATTTTCTCCAAGATCGATTTGAGGTACAGTTATCATCAAGTATGAGTTAGACCTTTTGAAATACCTCATATGATATATATTTTATCATATATGGTATTTATGAGTATTTTTATGCCGTTCTGTCTCATGAACATGACATATATTTTTATGGGTTTGATGAATCAAATTTTTAACACCTGTATTTATTATTTGGTGGTTTTATTTATGTTCAGTATCTTAGTTTATTATCACACTAGAAACAACGATGCTAAACATCCATAGATAGTACTACATACACTATGAGATCACCAGATGTATACTAATCTCAACAAATGAATCATTTTTATTAACAAGGTTCACTTACTAGGTAATATTATCTTGGAATGTGATGTGATGAAAGATACATTGGCTTATAAGTTATGAAAGTGCATCACTCTCACAAATAATGCTGAAGAAAAGAATGAATCTATCTCACATAAGAATGAAATATTTTCTTTGTTTGATTAGTAATTAAAAATAGATATTTTTGAGAAAGTGGTGTTGAGAAAGTTTTCAAATAAGTGATCCATGCATTGGAGAAATTACATAATGTATCTTTTAATGTAAAATAAAATTAGATCATGGTAAAAGACAAGAAAGTAAGAGATATAGACAATTATTTACTAGAGACAAATAATATACCTAATTATATAATTCAATAGATGCATAAAAAATTTCAAGATAGAGTGAAATCACCTGAGGAATAAAATTACTCAATGTATGTGAAATGTCTTGATTTGGAGGTTAAGTTGACAAATCTATAAAACAACTATGTTGAATTTTCACAACATACTTAAATATAAAATGTTGGAAGAAAATTATAAAAAAAGATTCTTTTTCATAGGAATACTAAAATTAGTGTAAATAATATCTTTTGATCCTCGAGAGATCCATATACTATAATCACTTTGAATAAGTTCACCGATGATCTAAATAAATATTTCATTAATAATTTTATTTTGATAGATAGTGCAGGTCCAAAGTCAAAATATATAACACCCTAGATTTTCACAGTTGTATAAAACCTTTTAATTCAAGTTTAATACCATGGTTTTTACCTAATTAGAATACTTAATACAGTTGTAGTGGATTCTAGGGTGTATGTCGCTTTTTTGGAGATTGGATCCTCAAGTTTTAGAGGAAATGGTGGGCCACATGATTAGTATAAACCCAGATGCCTATTCCACATGGGTTTTTAAACCTCGTGGGGCACTCTAGTGCATGTAGGGGATGTGCAATTTTTCCTAACTATACAGCCCTTTCCCATGGCCATAAGAATGTTTTGCGCCTCATCGTATAGGTGTTTTTCATAAGCTACACTCAATTAGTCAAGCCATTCGCCTAACCCATATGAAGGGGATGCCTTGGACAGTGCATGTTACATGGTTTGTTCATGGTTTAGAAGACCATGAGGCCAAACCATGAGAACTATTAAAGAGTGGTGAATTTATTATTTATCCCTTAGCACCTTATATGTTTTAACCCCCTTTTCATTCTCCTTCCAATTTGTATTGCCTCTCTTTCATGGGATCTCCAACTCTACTTCATCAATGAAACTAAAGTAACTCTCTTGTCCAAACTCGGAATGGACCACCATTCAACTCATTGGATTCCTCTCGGTAAAAGAATCGATCTATTACATTATTTTCTTAGTTCCTCTAACAATATTTGACATTATTTTTGTGAAATATAATATTCCATATTTTAATTGAATTTGTCTATTATTTTGTTTTTGTATGATTCCTAATAAACCAATGGATGATATTAGATGAGTGTTTTTCTAAAGCTGTAAGGTTGGTGGTCTATGAATGTTTCCTCATGTTTCATTGATTTATAATTACCATTGTTGTCCTTTTTGTCAGTTTCACCAACAATTTTCCCCTAATATCAATTTTCATTAAATTAGATGTTTAATTTGGAATGTAAATTCCATATTAGATACCATTGTTATGGATGGAGGCCACATACCACAACTTCAGCCACCCCTTTGGGAATGCAATATATATTCCAATGTGATCCTCTTTATGTTAATAACCAAAACACCAATTGGAGTATTTAGTTTGAATCCTTAAATATTTAATTAATTTAAAGGGATGAATCGACACCTTATGGTTGAACAATCATGATTATTTTGGATAATATTGAATTGGAATCAATTTATTAATGACATGAAACTTGACAAAGAATTTCTCATTGTTTAATGAAAATGTATAGAGATTTACTATATATATAAAGTGATTGAATTGGAATGGTTATCACATGGAATTAATTATTTCATCAACATCAAGGTGCCTATTTCTACCATAATTTTTTTCTTGTTATTGGAGTGATCTAACTTTATCCAGCCTTAGATTCCTAAGGTAATGACTTAAGCACTTAGAGGACACTATCCTAATTCATTAGGCTAGTTTCAAAGGGATATACACACATAAGAACATGGTCAATATATTATTTTATGTGAATTACTTGGAATATCCAGTCAATTCAATCGGTTCATTTTTGGATATTAGAGTACCTCAGATAAACTTCTTGGATCCCGCTAATGTTCTTGGAAATTAGGCACCTTGGGTTATTCCCTTAGGCACTAGTCATATGTAGCCCTTGATTTACTATGGAAATTCTCAATAAAATCAGTTATAAATTTTTACCAGTTGAATGAATTTGTTTCACCCGATAGAATACACTTAGTGACTTATAATTAGGAGGCATGGTTTATATTTTGTGAGCTAGCTCGACCTACAAAGGTAAATGATCCCATGATTACCCATAGATCCTGTGTTACTTTCATTATGACTTGGACACCTTGGTATCACCTTAGGTACTATTTATGATTACTCAGAATAGTACACTATAGTTTTATATGTTATATCTTAACCTCTTGTAGCTCCCTTATTTAGACATTACCAGATTGAGTTGAAGCATTCATGGCCAGTTAGACATCCCATGAGTAATCTGAGACTGAAGTGGTTATTATTTCATTCCTATTATTTCACTACCTATATCTGTATATATAAACTTACACTTTTATATTTTCAGATTGGATTTTTATAGAAGTTATGGATGGTGGGATACATAGTATACCCCACACCTTGTTCAGCAAGTCGTTTGGTACCCATACAAACATAACGGTTGCAAGTAGGGGAAAGGGAAAGCATTTGGTCTTGGATGCTTAATTTATATTTTCATGGGATCATGGGAGCACAAGATTGAGAATTGGATCATTATCCTTTCATATTGGCCTTTTGGTCTTTTGGTTCCTTCTTTTTACCTGTATTTATTATATTCTTGTATCCATGCATTCATGATTTTTTTGTATCTCCATGATATACTCATGATTTGGTACATGGTTCTACCTTTGGAATGATGAACTATTATTGTTTGGATTGTTTTCTTTATCTACTAATCTATTTGAAATTAATATTCTTCCATTTTTATTCACCATTATTCCATTATGCTAATTTAACTATAAGGGTATAATCTCCCCACTGTAACACCTTTAACCATTGATGCTAGTCGGAAGTCTCTTATTTATGGGGAGGTATGCTAAAGGCCATGTGACTGATTGGGTTCTGTTTCTTATAAGTGGAATAGGATTAGGACATTAAAAATTTATATTAGAGGGTTTATCATCCTTTTCACTACTTTTTTTGGTTATTATAGAAGAGAATAGGATGTTTCAAAATTTGGTAATATGCCTATGCCCGACAGTAGATAACCAACATATGGATAAAAATCCTGATTACCTAGGATGAAATTTGTTGTTCAGTATTATTCTTGTTAGAGTTATAGTAATTTCACCATTTTGAGAAAAAAATGGAATGTTTCTTTCATTATTATTATAGAATTTATTTTTACCCTTAGACCGGTATGGAGAGGAGTTAGTGTTTTAGGAAATATTCCTAGAAATTGATGGTTTATATGTTATGAAATTTACTATGACTTGTTTACTTACAGTGTGCATCATATGTTGAATATTCCTTTTTCCTAGACAGTTATATTATAGATTGTACATACATTTCCAATAGGGATAAATAATTAGAATAATTAATGTGTCTACATCATCCTAAATGGTGTTTTCTAGTATAGTGAGATGTTTTCACCTTAATTATCTAATTATATTGATTTTGAAGGGTGGAGAATTGGGTATATGAGCTGAAACATTAGTAGGTTTCAATTATATATAAGACAATTGAAATTAAAAGAGAGTGTGTGCCTCTATAAATTAGGAATGGGGATCTATCTAATCGAAAAATCTTAAAATCATGGTTGTAGTTACATGTAATACCATTATCAATTTATAAAGCACAATAATTTATAACATGGGAATGATAGAAGAATCTTACTAGAACCTGATATATATATATATATATGTGGACATGTGTATGGACATGTTTACGATATGTTGAGTTATATTTTTAAAAGGAAATGGTTGTCACTAAATAATGATACTAATTGAAACTTAATTTTTTTTCTCTATACCTAGAAATTATAACACGGTATACCAAAACATTGATATAAAAAGAGAAATTGACCTAGAACCAACCTTAGTAGTAGGAAGTTTGTAGTATCTCTTGTGTTTCATCATGGTATTATATGATGCCTAGTTCTGGGTTAACAACTTGACATAGGGGAGTGATTATATAATAGGAAGGATAAAACCTATCCTATAATTTAATCTATGATGTTTTCTTGTTAAATTATATTTGAGGAACGTGTTTGATATTTTTAGAGTTATTCCACTATGATGTCCTCAAGTGGAGTGCATTCTGGAGGTGGTTTGACATAACTCACCAGTAGTTCCACCTATGGTATCTCATATTATACATGTACCGACATAGATTACTAATTTCAAGAAGGTTTTCTATTGTTTATGAAAACTATATAGGGTTCTCTATGGCCTACCCCTACTATGACAGAGCCAATGTGGGAGTTCAAATAGTAGAATCCTCTCACATATTTTGGGGGATGGAGGTCTGTCGGCCACTGTGACATAGATATAGTCCATACATTCTATTTTTGATCACCAAGAGACACATAAAAAGTGTAGGGTCAATATCACTAATTATATTTTGTGTGGTTTTCCATGAATTTGTGGTTTATTATTACTGAAGTAGATGAGCATCAGGATAAAGAATGGAGAGTTTCTCATGCTGATTTCTATGACTGTTACATTCTGGATACGATGAGTGATGATATAGATAAGGAGTTTCTATATTTGGAGCAACGAACTGTGTCAGTTATAGATTATTCATCTCACTTTACAAAGCATCAATGTTTTTCATTCATAGCTAAAGTGATTTTGAGAGTTAGAAACTTTGATATGGGCTCTGGTATTCTATCAAGTCTTAGGTAAATATTTTTCTCCTCAGTAAAATATCAAGAATTTTGAATCAAGCCCTTATTACTGAGCATAATTATGGGGAAGCCAATAGAACATGGAAGAATTTTTCAACGCCGAGATAGGGTAGTAGTTCATCCAGTGGAAAGAAGACCCATTATGAGAATTCTTGATAGAGTAATTTTTGATAAAGTATCCAAACATGTAGTTTAGTTATATGCCATAAATGTGGTAGAAATGTTCATGTACAAACTCAATGTGATCAAGACCTAGTTGAGTGTCATTCAAGTGGTAGAAAGGGGAATATTAATATGTTTATTTATAACTTTCCATCTATTCATAGTGGAAGATGGTCTGCACCATATCTTCCTTACATAGTAGGATTAGTACCTCCATGCAATACTGGATGCCTGAATACCACTCGCCATATGGACTAAAGAGGTGGACGTGGTTGTCGAGGCCAGACTCAAAATACGTTGTTGTAGTTGAGTGGACCTGTTGTAGGTAGTCATGTTTCAAGTTAAGGGATTGAACCCGGCTAGATATATCCAGTGCAATTTATAACAATGGATTAGGTGTGATATTCCATCTATATTATGAGGTAATGTTTTGGTGTGCACTACTTTAGTATATTTTATTCTTAATATAGGTGCTTATCATTATTATATATATATGATTAGTATGGAAAACCTTGAACTTGATATTTAATATTTCTATGGTGTATTGAAATTTGAAAATCCATTGGGAATTAAATTAGATAGTGTGATACAATGAAAGTAATTCCCCTAGAGGTATAGAGTTTTTATTTCTCGTGGGACCTCATCACCCTCAAGATGTCGGGCTTCAATTTCATTTTCAGGAGGGACTTATTGGTCCCCTATCACACTTATGTGGGATTATACCACCAAAATGATTCTTTTAAATCAACAGAGGTTTATTGTTATCTTCATATGGGTGAATGGGATATCAAGGCAAGTAGAGATGGACAAGAGAATCTTGGGCTGGGTGGAGTGATATCCCAGAGTGCTCGCCTTTGTATGGATGACTAGGGAACATGACAATATAATTTTCCTCCTACCATTGATCATTTTAAGAAATTATTCCCTGGTGAATTTTCAATATTATCTCTTGATATTGAGGTGGTGTTCCCTATCAATATATTGTCATGAGAATCTCTGGTATCCATTCCTGGAAATAGGATAACTATTACTGAGTTTCAAGAGCTCAAGAGTCAGCTAGAGGTCATATAACCTAGGTGTTTTATATAGTACAATACATAACCTTGGGGTTCACTTGTCCTTTTCACCAAGAAGGTAGATGAAACCCTTAGTATTTTCATGTATTACCTTCAGTTGAACTATATTAGGGTTTAGAACTAATATCCAATGCCTTGTAAAGATGACCTCTTTGACTGGATCTACGGAGAAAGTATTTTCTCCAAGATCGATTTGTGGTACAGTTATCATCAAGTATGAGTTAAACCTTCTGACATACCTCATATGATATTTTTTTTATCATAAATGGTATTTACGAGTATTTTTATGCCGTTATGTATCATGAACATGCCATATATTTTTATGGGTTTGATGAATCAATGTTTTAACCCATGTATTTATTATTTGGTGGTAGTATTTATGTTCAATATCATATTTTATTATCACACTAGAAACAAACATGATAAACATACATATATAGTACTAAATACACTATCAAATCACTAGATGTATACTAATATCAATAAATGAAACAGTTTTATTAACACGGTTCACTTACTAGGTAATATTATCTTGGAAGAATTGGTGTCTATTGACCCAAATAAGGTCAGTGCCTTAGTTTCCCGCAAAACCTCAAGAATATCATTGAAAAATAGTGTTTGTTGGGATTGGTTGGATTTTACAGGCAATTGATTCATGAATTTTTATTCCAAGAAGAACCTATTATGAGATTTACTATAAAGGGTGGTTTTTTAAAAGGTTGGTGCCGATGCTTCATCTTATTATTAAAGAAAAGACCTCTTTTTGTATGGGTAGAGGGAGACCCATTATGTAGCCCAAGGCCCATGGTCAAGTGGTCTGAATATAATGATTGAAATCCCATTATTTGGTTTAAATGGGCCTTCAGTGAATAATACTCTTACATCACCTAAACTACTAAAATACTAGCTATTGTACCATCACCGCTATAGTTCTTGCCACAGTGCCTATTCCATTATAGTGTCACCAATGCTACAGTTCCATTTTTCCACTACTATAATGCTGCTATAGTTCCCCACTACAGTACTACTATAGTACCTAGAAATTCGTCCCTTCCCAGATTCGATCTTGGGTCATTTGGATACCAAGAGGGATCCTTTTCCACTTGGGTGCAGGATCATTGGAAACTTTACTATGAAGGGTTTGAAATTGATATGGTCAAAAGTTTGTGTGACAACCTTTCAAGATATGAATGGGAGGATGAATTCACCAACAATTTTGATTCTTCTAGATATGAGAAAAAATTATAATTTTTTTTTGTGATGCATCAAGAATCAATATAGGGTTAGTTTTGATGTTGGATGATCTAGTTGTGGCATATGTGTTTTTTTAGTTGAAGACAAACATGAGGAATTTTCCAACACACAATCTCAAGATGGTAGTTGTAGTTCACGCCCTACATTATTGGTGGAATTATTTTATTATAGATGATTTTGTAGTGTATATAGATTACAAAAGACTAAATTATATTTTCGTACAGCCTGACTTAAAGCTCAGACAGAGGATCCTTCAATTTTAATATTTCTTATACACCTAAGAAGGTCAATGCTGCAATAGATTCTTTGTGATGGAGGACTTAGAAATAGGTAGTGTAGGAGGTTAGTTGTGAGTGCAATATTATTCCGATATCCACTAAGATTCATTATCGGTGCTAGAACATCACTTGAAATCTTAGCCTTAATGATTTTATAGTGACCTCTTTATTTTTCAGGAGTGTGGAGATGAGGAAACTATCAAATCATGAAGGCTTAGTCCTAAAGAAGACTGTTTCACATGAGGACCCACCACTAGGTTGGATTGTTGATGAGGATGAGGTTTCATGAATCCATGGATACATTATGGTGCCTTTATACAACTAAAAGGAATTGATGTCGGAGTCATGATTTTTCAGGGGAGGTACACCCTAGGATAAAACATTTGTATTTTGATTTACATTACCAATACTAGTGGCATGGTATGAAAATGGTTATTGATGGATTTGTTACCCAGTTTTCCACTTGTCCGCAGGTGAAGGTAGAAAATCATGACTAGTATATATTTTACATAAATTTCCAATTCCTGACTGGAAATGGGACGATGTCACCGTGGACCTTGTGACAAGATTATTGAGATCCCTTAATGGCAATGACACGATATAGGTGATCATTGATAGGATCACAAAGTTCTGTTATTTATTACAAATTAGGGATACATTTTGGGTAGATGATATTAGTAGGCTCTATGTATAGGAGATTATATGACATCATAGAGAACCATAGACTATTGTATCATATATGGATGCCAGTTTTACCTATATGTTCTTGAAGGGGTTGTAGAGGGTGTTAGGTACAAAGGTACTTTTTAGTACAACATACCACCCTTAGACATATAGGAAGTACAATGGGAAAATACTAGTGTTATAATAGTTTTTTAGAGAACGAGTTCATGATTTCAAAGGTTCTAGGTAGAAACATATACCCCTATTTGAATTCACCAACAAATACATTTTTCAGGAGATGATAAAGATGGATCTATGGAAGCCTTATATGGCTTTAATTCTAATCACCCATGTGCTATTTAGAGGTATGGGGAAAGAACTACATGGACATATTCTCATTTGGGAAACTTCAGAGTATATTTAGTTGATCAAGAAATGAGTGAATATAACCCAATCTAGAAAATAGTCATATGACAACCAAATTCTATGAACTATAGAGTTCAACAAAAAAGATAGGATTTTCTTATGTGTTTCAACTAGGCTAGGGCATTGATGTTTTAGGAGGAATGGTAAAATTTAACCCCATTTCATTGGAACTTTTATGGTTTTTAAGTGGGCCAGATTAGTATATTGTTAGATAACACTCCATGAGAGTTATTTTTACACCCATGGTGTTATTTATAGGTATCATCTATTTTATTTTCAGTCTTATCTTTATTTCATTGATTTATCATGGTTTTTTTAGAAAAATGGAAGTATTGGGGCTTGAATGTAGGTGGATCAAAATTGGTATTTGGATAGCATAAACTGTGTTCCGTCCTAGTAAAAACCATGTTCCCTAAGAAGTGGCACTATTTAGGCCGTATGACTAGGCACATGGGTGTGCGGGCCTCCTAGGACAACTATTCGACTAGGATTTTTGAACTATCTATGCAGCATAGTTAGACACATGGGTCTTCATACCATCTTGGTAAACCGTGTGGCCTGTTTTACTCTTGGATATAGGTTCCAAATAGTTGGCATATGGTCTAGCATACCATGCATCCCAGCAATGTGGCCTACAGGATCTATACATTTTTGTGATTTCCAACCTTTTTCCTCCTCTATTTTAGTACCATCTCTCCCCATTAAACCCATATATACGTAGGGAGGTCTCTATGTCCTTATATACACCATCAAGATTCAATTTTTAGGTGTTTGGTCTTAGTATGTTCAACAAAACTCTAAGTAAAATCCTTGTCTCTTCTATCCTTATGTTTTCTTGACTGCTTCCCCCAATTGCTTGTGTTATCATTTATCTATCCCGTAGGATGAACTTAAGTGGGTTCCATATTTTGTATTTTTGTTGAACCTTGTTAGTTTTGTTGTTCTATTGCCTTTATTGGGTCACCTCTTGATACAGATTGTGGTTCCTATGTGGATCCGTGTTATTTAAAGCAAGAGGTAGGTGGTTCCATTACTTGACATTAATTTATGACTTTAATATTCTTTGTTTAGTTTTTAAATGGTTTATATAAATTATGTGGGTGGTGAGAAAGTTGTTTTCCATGGGTTTGTGGTGTGTGTTAATTGTTAAATAGTTAATTTCCTTCTTTAAATGGTAGGTCTTGAAGTGTGATTTCAATCAAAGGAATTGTGATTATATGAAAGGAGGATCATTTACACAGGGGTTGGAATAGAGCACATGGTAATCCATGGTATCTTGGTGGGAATAATAGGTATAATACATTAGGTAGTTTAGAAGTACTGAGGTCTGATTTCCCTATAAAGACAACCTAATAACACCAACTAATACTTTATCACAGGGATTGGTTGGCTCAATCAGCTGACAAAACATCACGTCCAATATTTTATCACTTAGATTACAAGGATCTTAGGATTGAGCTAACCCTAGTAACAGAGGGATTTCCCATAGTGCTCATATAGTCTTTTCCATTTTAGATTATATTCCCATTTATTTCTTATTTTATAATAAAGCATATTTTTAATTACGTTGTATTCTCTTTTACTTAAAAACCAGCATGTTAATTTTTCATTTATTGTCATGAAATATAATATCATTGGTGGTATCCTACTGGTAAAAATTTCTCACACCCTACATACACAATTAAGAGTATGTAGGATTTTTTATGTTTAACCTAGGTAAAGGAAAGTCTTTCCATGTAGGTGATGGTGGTTTTATGTTTTAGCGGATTATTTTTGGATAAATATTAGTGGTGGAGGAATGAGGTCACCAACACAAATGTTTCATGGAGGCTTGTTTTTATAGTCTACACCATCCCCTTTTTTTAGATCGGTTTTGGTTTCAAATGATAAATTTTTAACTCATGATTATAGTATATCCTTTGATCTCCCATGTTAGGTTTAATGATATTTATGTGATGTATTATTTTTATGGATTTTTTGTAGTTGGTTATCATGGGATAAATAGTTCCCAAATGTTCTACTTCATTCTCAAGAACATGTTTCTAGCACTTGGGGATCGAGAACACCCTTCGGGGCATGCCATTGGCTGGGATAGGTTTTGGATTTTATGAAACCCATACTGATTCATGATAAAATGGTATCAGTTTAGGTTTTTGCCTTTATTTGGGCTATATTTTTTTGAGTGTAAGATAGATAGGAGCAAGTATTTTCAAGGTTTGAGGTTCTGGTTATGTGTGAGGTGTCTGGACAACACACATTGTGAGAGACGTTGGGTCACCATGTGATTTTTGGGATTCGGTTTGACTCCTCCCTCCAGTTCGATACACAAGCTACTTATTTTACAAGGGAACCAAGATGAGGTGGAGTGGTTTAATGTAGTTGTTCTATTTTTTATGGTTTTAATTTGATTTATATAGATGTTCAAAACATGTTACTATTGAAAACCATTATGGGTTATGTATAGATGGTTTATTTGGTATTTTTAATAGATGTAGCATCATGAATCCCCAAGGACTTCCTGTGAAACCATATTAAGGGGCTTGAGACAATTCTACTTCACCAGTTGATCTATGATTAGTGGAAGCAGTGGTTCAGGTTGTTAGAGATTTGGATTAGGGAGTGGGATCTAGTCCTTCTCCGGATAAGTAAACTGATCTAGGTCTAGGAAAGACAAAGTCTCAAAAGTTCACTAGGAGAAAACATGTTTCCTTTTGGGGTAGCATGTGCCCCAAGAAGTGGTGGATTGGGTGGAAAAGATAGAGAGGATATTATATTTTCTCTCAAAAATAGATGTGTTCAAGGTGAAGTGTGCTTAATTTTTGTTGGAAGGACCCAATAAGTTGTTATTGGAATTAGGGGTTTAGGTTGGAAGACATAGTCAAAGGAATTATAAGGACCTAAATGCTATTTTCAATGAGCATTATTTACCTAAGAACTTATCCCTCTCCAAGACCTAGAAGTTTCTAGATCTTCATCATGGGGATCGAAATGTGGTGCAATATGCCAATTGTTTTACAAAATTTTTCTATTTCATAGCTGAGGTGGTTTCTAATGAGTAGTCAAAGGATGAATGGTTTGAAATGGGGTTGAATATGGACATTCGATCCCATGAATTTTTTTTAAAGCTAAAGACATATTCTGTGGTGGTCGATCGAGCCCTAATGGTGAAGATTTTTCAGACTAGTAAATCTAGTTTTTCTAAAACTGTTTTTGGATTCGGCCCCAACGGTCATGGTACATCAGAGAAGAAAAGGATGAATGAATATCCAGAGAAGAAGGATGATGGTAACGCTAGATTCCCATTAATACCACCTTCATCTGCAAACACTAGTAGCGGGTTAGTTCAATGTTACCAGTGTAGAAGGTTGGGGCATGTGCGGTCTGTGTGTCCAATTTCACATAGACCTTGAAATCAGTGTGGTTGTTTGGGTAACTTGTGGAGGTTATATAAGAGTAGTTTTCTGACATAGAGAAGTGAAGGATCCTTAGTGAATAGAGAAATACCAGCTCAGTTCATTGCATTAAGGGATATGGGTTCTTAGTCTTCTCGGTGTGGTGGTAAGGATGGAACCTCTTATGGGTAGAGTTTGCTCAAGTATGATTCATAGGTAAAAAATTTAACTCATTCATTAGTAGAGATGAATTACATTCACGTTCTGTACCATGAATTGAGAAAATAATATATAGGATCATGAAATGTTAGATGTTCTATTTTTATTACATTTTCAATAGTTGTCTACCAAATTGATATGGGTTCATCTAAATGTTTTATTTTTTCAAATTTTGTGGAATTGATGAATTTACTGACCAAGATTATTCCTTATTCCATGGATGTAACACTCTTATATTTTGTGAAATATATTTCTTAATGAATTTAATCTTTTTGAAAATTTTCATTTCAGAGAACACTGAAAATAGATTTTCTCATACTAAATAACTAAGTGTGGATTGTAGTATATGCAACACCATATCAATATTATGATACTTTTAAAACTTATATTAGCTGGTAGTACACACAAAACTATTTTTTTATTGTATTACACAAAATACCACGTACCTTTTATAGCTTTCACAACACACCAAGCTATTTTTTTGACCAAACTACAATATAATAATAATATAATTATTAAAATATTATTATAGCTACCATCTAGATGTAGAAAAGGATGTTGCGAATAAGTTAATCTAAATTATGAAAATCTTATTTACACATGTATATAAAATGATTCCTTTGTTTATCAATTAACATAATTGAATAAAATAACTATTTGAAAATAATGAAACTACTTTAAAAAAACCATTTATCAACGACCAAACAACATTTTATCTCAATAAATAAAATAAAATATATTTGATTATTTTTTTGAATAATATTTTTATATTATAAATTCAATTAATATTTTTGATACTCATCCAGAAGATTTATAGGTATAAGATAATAATAAGTCCAATTTTATGAATAAAAAGATGTATTTTTCTAAAAGGTAATTTTACCGCATTTTAAAGGCAACCCAATTTTAAAAAAGATTTTGGAACTATTATTATATTTATTTGAAAAAATAAATTTCATTTTTTAAATAATAATATCAAAATTTACTTTGGGTTATTTTTTTGTATTTTTCTAAAAAGTTTTATTTTTTAAAGAATATTGAAAAACACATAATTTTAATTCAAGACTACCTTTTTCTTATAATGCATTTACAATATTAAATTATATTTGTGATTGGGTTTAATGTTTAATTATATATATTATACATAAATTAATCAAACATATAAATTTTTAATCAATTTCACTTTGAAATTGGATATAAAAACATAGAAAACATGTGAACATTTTTACATTAAAAACCCACATAGTCGTCCTATCCACGGGATTAAATTTACATTAATTTGTTCCACTTATGTTATTGGAATTTTGACAAATGGATTACATATTATGAATCATAATTTTTTTTAATTTCTAATGATGTCAACATAATTTTTTATCCAAAATATTAGTGAATGAAATTACAATATATTACCACGATTAAGGTAAAATTGAGCTTAATAAGGGACTAGAAGTTAAAATTAAGGGCCAAAGATACCTAAAACCTTGTCCAAAATCCATTTTATAGACATATTTCAGCCATATCATCCATTTTATAGATTTGTTTCTACTATTGGAGCCACTTCAAATAGGATCAACATATGTGGAATTCCCTTTTAAAAAATTTATAAGAATGCCACACCTCCTCCACTTTAATAAGCCACTCACACCTCCAACTTATTCACACCTATAAATCCATATATATCACCAAAAATATAATAAATTAATGTCACAAAACACCTCCCTTAATCTTATAATCCTCTTTTTAGGTATAAATCCATCGATGAAATCCTTTTGGTGCAAACCAAGAGGATTTACCCAAGGAAGAGGTAACATCATTCCTCAAGATTTGTTGTTTTATTTTCATTATACACCTCATAAAATATTATTATTCCGGGATTATATAATAACCTATGTATAATAAAAATACTATTTTTTCAATGGGTAAGAAAAAAAATTACACACACTTCCATTTAATGGATAACTAACTTAAAGTTATTGGGTACAGAGAACTACCGCCTCACGAAACAATGTTGTTGGTTTTTTCCTTTACCACCTCTCATGGAAGGGAATTATGATGGAAAATATTTTTTTATATATTATATATATATATATATATATATGAAATTTATGATCTATTTATTCTTCTATAATTATTATATAAAAAATTCTGTCATGCTTTCAGTTTTGTGTAAATATGATAACTTCATATATTGAAGTGTAGAATACCACCTCCTCAAAGCAGTGTGATTAGTTAGCACTTTACATGGAATACATTAATGATGAGTTTCATAATATAATATTATATATGTTAAATAATAAATATACTATAAATATTATATATATATATATGTCATTTTGTTTCCTTCATTCAATACAACCAAAAAGGGAAACAACTTTCATGCGTACATATAACATACCGTCTCCATGAATAGTGTTTTCCATTTCATATTTATATATTTTATAGATTATTATAAATATTTGAATAATTAATATATATGATATATATGTTTCATTTTAAATTCTTTAAATAATAAAATCATGATCTAAGTAAGAGGATCATGAATAACAAGTCAAAACACATATGATAAACAAGACAGTTATTACCCAAAACATTACTTTAACAAGGAATTATTAATAAATGGGTAATATAATGTCATACAAGAATCATACATGGTATTAAATAGAATAATAATATTAGTTTATAGATTTATAATAAACTTATATTTATTATACGATAGGTTTGAACATGTATGGAGAAAAGTAAAGGCTTAAGATAAGGTAATTTCATCTCATGTTTTATTCCGGTGAGATAGATGGCATATTAATCACCAGAATCTTTTGTGTGGTTCATATAATACTATATAAAATGTTATATCACCATAATATATTATTTAATGATATTAAATTCTTTAATTAATAATATTATTTTAATGGGAATCATGATTCCAAAGTTACTCATGTAGTAAGGGGTTTCCCCTCTCAATTGTACTTTCTATGAGACACATGCCATGATCACCATCTACTTCTTATATGTGGATTGATTACTACCCATGGATGTATTATATGATTATTAAAATAAAATTTATGCTTATTTTCACATATTTTTTACAATCTTTCTTTTATGGGGTTTATATTTCAAAAGTTACCAAATCTGAAAAGTAAGTTTTTCTCAATTTTCCTTCTTTGAGACACATGCCATATTATCCACCTATATTATTTTAAGAGGTGTATATAATACCATTTTAAATGTTATATTTTTAACCTCCTTAATTTCATTATATTTTTATCTTCATTCAATTTCAGATTCTTACATGGGGAGTATAATTCAAAGTTTCCAAGTGGAATGAGTTTGTTGAAAAAATATTACAATTTATCAAGATTATTTTTCTTATTCATCCATTGATGAAATATTATGACCCATATCTCAAGAACTCTTATAATGTTTCCTATCATTTGGTTATTCATGATATAATCATATATTATTACAATTATTCCACTCTTTGGTACATGCAATGATTAAAAATTGTTTTTTAGGAAAGTATGACTTTACATCTCTCTTCGGTCAAAAAACTGTGTTCTTTTAAAACCATGCAATCTAAAAATTTGATTAATATTTGTTTAAAAATTTTAGAAGAATTATCAAGGAGTTAGTTTTCAAAATGTTTTCTTGTTTTCTTTATAAGTTTTCAAATTATTTTCAATAAAATGATTTTCAAGATTTTTTCAAGATTTTTTTAAAAATATTTTAGAGTGATTTTAATGAAATAGGCTTCAAAAATGCATTCTAACTTTATTTATATTCTTTTATATCATTATAAAAGAAAATATTTTAAAAAATATTTTCAAGATTCATTTAAAAATTTCCATGAAAAATGTTTTTAAAATGTTTCCAATATTCTTTTATAAGTTTTCAAGGGGAATTTCTTCCAAATGTTTCTAAGTATAATTTATACTTTTTCAGAGCGATTTTCGTAGAAAAAAGTTTTTAACATGTTTTCAAGATTCCTTAATATATTTTCAAAGAATTTTTTTTCAAAATCCATTATTTTTTAAAAATAATTTTTCAAATATGAAAGGATAGTTTCCTTTAGAAATATTTTTAAAAGATATTTCAAAATTAGTTTCCATTTATTATTAAATATATTGGAGTTACTGATACCTTTGTAGATAAAATTTTCAATGGTTCCCCTCCAATTAATTATCTAAATGATTTATGTTTTGAATGAAATTTGTCTATTAAAAACATTTGGATTTTATTGGTTATATAATCATGAATCCCATTTCTTTTCTATGGATTATATGCTTTCAGAGCCAACTTATTTTCATGAGTTATATCTTAATTAAATGATTAGGAAACATATATATTTTTCATAGGTTATGATATGTTGAAATGTTAATGATACCCATCTCATTTCATGGGTTATAATTTGATTTTTATAAAACCCGTATATTTTCATGGGTCATGATATGATGATTGTTTTTTTATGTTGTAGCACGTGCATGTATGATTTCAATATGTGACGGGTGAGGGTTTTATCTACCTCTAATGAATTGGGTAAAAATGGATGAATCATGAGTATATGTGTTATGTGTGAACTTGATTACATGATCAAAAAGGTATGCATGAACTTTATTTCATGTTCACAATGTTATGCATTGACCTGGTTGCATGTCGATATGGTTATGCATGAACATAATTACTATTTCACATTTTTATTAATGGACCTAGTTGCATGACCATAAGTTTATAAATGAACCTGATTATAGGTTCAAAATGTTATGCATGAACCTGATTTCATGTTCACAACATTTTTCATGGACCTGGCTGCATGTCCTTAAGTTTATAAGTGGGCTAGATTTCATGTCCTTAACTCAATGAGTGAAACTATTTCTACTTATACTTGTTCAAAATGTCATATTCCACAATTACATGTCTTATTAATATTTTAATATTTCATGGGTTATGTTCCTAATTATGTTATGATTCTTATTTTATGAACTGATAATCTTAATTCCATGATTCTTGTTTATGATATTTGATGTGTATGGTATGATATTATAATGATACAATCATGTTATAATTTCCTTATAATCATGTTATGCTTACATATATCCCACATTTACCCTTACTGAGCATCTAATCTCACCCCTTTCTTATGTTTCCCTTCCCCAGGGTAGGAAGAAGGGTTTTTAAGAAGTATTACTAATGGGGAAGAAATTTAATGGAGACATTGATGATATTTCATGAAATTGGAAGATTGTGTTCCATGTTTATAAAGAAACTAAATTATTTGGGTCCTTAGGCATTTATTTTTAGAATATGTTGGATATTCAATTGAAATTATATAATATCCATATATGTTAATCACGTGTCTCTATAGTTGGTATCAAAGGAATGACTTAGTCAACCTCTGGAAAGTATGATGATAACATTTTAGTGATATACCTATGGTAATTTATAAGGATACGTCTTGGGAATGCTGTAAGGATAATTCTAATGATGAGTTAAAGTATAGGAAAAGGTCCTGGCATTTTGGTATGGGATAGAGTGAGTGATTTCCTAGAAATATAACCTAGTCTGTACACTACAATTTTATGCGGATCTGGAATAGATGTACATAGGGGTAAATACCCCAAAAATTGCATATTAAGATATGCTTGATCAGAATCCGGTAAACGACAGTGGGCTTTGCTGCACACCTGGTTTGATATTCCCAGGGGATAGGCCTTGGGAATTTAAAAACTCTTTTGTAAAGACACGTAAATTTCAAGGAAATTTTTTTCTTAATTTTCTTTGGAATTTTACAAGAACGCAGTTTCAGA
The DNA here is from genome assembly GCA_963277665.1 of Viscum album. Classification (NCBI taxonomy): domain Eukaryota; kingdom Viridiplantae; phylum Streptophyta; class Magnoliopsida; order Santalales; family Viscaceae; genus Viscum; species Viscum album. Next base: position 330,414,036 of record OY728144.1, on the reverse strand, counting down.
CAGAACCTGATTCCGAGGCCCGGTGTGCCCGGAATCATTTTCCGAAGTTTGGCTCAGGTATGTTCAGTGAACGGATGAGCGGGGTTTTCTAACTTTTGAACTGGTGCTCGGAATTGAATTCCTAGGGCACTGATGGAATCGCAGCGCCGGTAATTTCTTAGAAACGCCTCTTCCGGAGTTTCATTTTCTCAGGTGTGGTTTTTAATTTTTGGGCTTTAAGTTAAGAAATAAAAATAATGTGGTACGACAAACTTTATTTTATTTCACTTAAATCTGCTTAAAGCCACTTAAATCTACTTAAGCTAAGTTAAAGAGAATAGGGTGAAATTCAAAATATCCTACCCTCTTGGTAGGATATTTGTGAGGTGGGGCCCGCATGAGCCCCACCGTTTCTTTTCCGCTAAGTAACGCACCCGCGAAAACCCCTGTTAAATGAAAGTCAACTGATGCATTTTCTAATTTCTTAACGCCCCTATTAATTGGGCGTTTTATTCGTTGAAATTAATTCTATGAATTAATTCTATTCATTTCTTATCACGTTTTCAATTTTTTGGCATGTTAATAAAATAAGGCCAACACACCTTCTTCTTGAATGTTGTGTTAAACCTTTGGAAAATCTCTAAAGATCTTCCTCCTCCTTCGCGAAGAATGCGAAGAACGCGAAGAACGCGAAGAACGCGAAGAAAACTGGCCTTCGACAAAGGGAGACAAAGAACGCCAGGACCCATAGAGATCGACGACGTGACGCCGACGATTCTCCCTCCGCGACGCTTCTTCCGTGACAAATCTTCGATCGTCCGTTGAGGTAAGAGATGTCGGTCCTTTTTAATTCCTTTGTGGTTTTTATCCTCAACATGGATTTAATTGTTATAATTAAATTTGTGTGTTTCTTTAACCCTTGGAGATCGTCGACGCGATGCCCTTCCACGACGACGCGGCGCCCTTCCGCGACGCGATGATCACCTCCTACTACGACGGTAAATTCCGCGATGTACTCGCACTCATCCGACGACAGCTACGAGGTAGGGGTCGTTTTGAAAATGTTTTACCCATGTTTGTATTCCTCCAAGGAAAGAATACAGACCAACCAATTAACAAGTTGGTCCGCAGATTATTATTGCGGGACGTGGTTTATCAATTGCTGGGATTTTATGGTGTTGTTTCAAACCGCTAACGCAGTGGGTGCGGACCAACGAACAAGTATGAACCCACCTCCCTTTGTTCTTGGTGTGCGGAACGGCGGACGATGACAAAACAGGTCTCATAGATGATTTGTTAATTCCGTAGTGAAGAATGGAACCCGGGAGGAGCTACGGTGCAGACGGAAATGGAATCGGACCACCGGAGCAACTCCGGTGGCCCGCGGACTCCACCGGCGGCGCGGGTCGCCGGCGCGGCGGCTGAAGCCGTGGCAGTGGGAGGCAGTTCCGCGGCTGCGTGGAACCGAAGGCAGGGATGCGGCGGCCCGGCCGCGTTCGGTGACACCGAGCGGTGCCACGCGGGGCCGCAGCTTCGCTTCACGCGGGGGCAGCACGCCCCCCGCGGCTTCCTTTGCTCGACCGCTCGGCCGAGCCGAGCCGACCCGCCGGCCGGGTCGTGCCCTGGCCGGACCGGGCCGCCCTGGCTGGGCCGGGTCGCACCCAACCGGGTTGGACCCGGAACCGGGTCGGTTCGACCCAGTTCGGGCCGACCCAGGGGGGGTTGGGCCGGGTCGGTCCGGGCCCAGACCCCCGTCTCCGGTCGTTTTCGGTCTTTTGCCCATATCTGGGTATACGAGCCTCCGAACGACACACCGTCAGCGGCGATGCGATCCTTGGATCGAGACGGTCATTTTAGTATATCACACTCAAGGTTTCGGAATACTTTGGGTTCGGCCGGGTTGGTTCATACACAAAACCAACCGCGCCCTCGGAGCGGAAACGCTCATATCTTGAGCTTCGGACGTCCGATTGACGTGCCGTCGAATTTTTTGTATTCCTCTAAGTGAGACGGATCTTTTGGCATACTCCGCCCGAGGTTTGGACATAGGTGGAGTACGACCGGGTAGGTTTTGCCTTAAAAACCAACCGGGCCCCTGGGACGAAAAAGCCAATAACTCTCAGACCGGGCGTCCGATTGACGCGCCGTCTGCAACGTTGAGTTCCTGTTGACGATACGGAACTTCAGGATACATCAACTCTGGACTATGTGTCAGTTGATGTATCAGCCTCTCGGCTCATGGAGCGGACCCTCCCGAACGAGCTTGCTATGTGCGGGAACCCTAGAGCTGGTTGCAACTGCTACTGTGACGACGACGACTGTGCAGAGATCCTCAGTGGATTCGACGACGATGACTACAACACTCAGCGATCCTTTGTGGGTCAGTGCTACCGATCCTGTGTGCGTCCAATCCTATGTGGGTCATCGCTCAGCGGTCCTGTGTGGGCCAGCGCCTACAGATCCTGTGTGGGTCCAATCCTGTGTGGGTCTTTGCGGGGGTTAGTTACCTATCGATCCTGTGTGGGTCAGATCCTTTGTGGGTCATTGCGGGGGTTAGTACCTATCGATCCTTTATGGGTCCGACGACTTAGATGGATCAGTGATCATCTCTATCGTCATTCAAAGAATTATACCTGTGTGAGTTGAAACCATGTTTTTCATTCCTTTGTGGATTGTGTTGTGCTATCCTGTGTGGATTTACGTTTTTCTTTCCTTTGTGGATTGTGTTGTGCAATCCTGTGTGGATTTACATTTTTCTTTACTGTGTGGACTGGGTTGTACTTGGGCTCGGATGTTGGAGCCGAACGAGAATTTATGTCTTAGGTATATGTATGGGCATATACCTAAGCAGTGTCATATGTTACTTCGTGATTGTATATTTCCTTTGTGGATTATCCTTTGTGAATTCTAGGAGACATTCGGGGGTCTCGGGGTCCCTACTGAGTAGCTTATATTCACCCCTGCACGGGCTATGCCCGCACTACATTGTGTTGGTTGCAGATGACGGACAACGCTGATCGTGGTGGAGGCTTGCGGAGCAGGACGGTACCTGGAGGTGGACCACTGGGTGGGATGTACTCGGAGCGGTCGGCTGGACCCGAGGAGCAGTGCAGGCTATCTGTACCCACCCTTCAAGTGGGACTTCCAGAGGTTGGCTCGATGCTATGAATTTTTCTTTCAGTTGCTATTTTTTCCCTTTCAGTTGTACTTTACAGTTGGGCTTGTATTTCCGGCCCCCTTTACTTTTCCACACTTAATGTTGTACTCAGTTTTTACTTAGTATTTACTTCTTCTGCTTGCTTACTCTGTGGTGCTTGTTTACTTTACAAAGGCAATGCCTTCCCTTTTTCCAGGATTTATGCCTTGGTGCTAGTCGCCAACCCCTGGCCTATGGAAGGCGGGCTTGGGGTAGTCACGACACGGGCCCCGAGGACGGGTCGTGACAAATTGGTATCAAAGGAGTTCGGTTCTACCACAGACTTTGATCTTTATTCTATGTGAAGAAATAGTGTTAAGTGTGTTGGGTATGGTTATCAGTCCAGGGAGTCCAGTGTTGGTGCGGCGGGCGACGTATCCGTACACCAGGACACTGACTTCTGATTTCTGACTTAATGCACGAAAACATTGATTGCATGTGTGTTACAAGTTTTCTTTGTGATTACTTTGTGTCAGCTCACCAGGTATACTGTTTTGACCATGGCGCACCTGTTTCTTTTCAGGATGGCCCGACGACGGCAGCCAGCTAGGGTTCCGAGAGTTGAGCGTGACGACAGTCCTCCGAGCGACGAGGCTTTGGTACATGGCCCTTTTACAGTTGAGGCACCGACGGTACCTCTACCCGCCGAGCCACCGATGCTTCCAACCCCAGCTGCTGACGATGCACGTCGCCTTAGTGCACTGCATGAGTTCCAGCGCCAGCGACCGCCCAGGTTTCGTGGGGAGATGGACCCCCAGGCAGCCGAGTACTGGCTGGAGGCAGTTGTACGAGTTTTCAGGATAGTGAGGACACCAGCAGACCTCATGGTGATCCTCGCAGCGAGCCTACTACACACAGCTATGGGCCGATGGTGGAGCTTGATGCTCCAGGTGCACGATGAGGCATCTCTTCTCTGGACGGACTTTCAGAGCCTCTTCCGCTCGGAGTTTGTCCCAGGCACCCTCCGTGCAGTGCGCATCCAGGAGCTTTTTCAGCTGTGGCAGGGAAGCTTGACGGTTGCCTAGTACTCGACGAGATTTACCGATCTCTCTTTCTACTCGACCGACATGGTACATGACCCATTCTTTCGGGCCTGAACCTTTGAGCAGGGTTTGAGACACAAGATCAGGGCATCGCTGATCCCCCTCAGCATCCCGACTCAGGCAGGAGTACTGGAGCAAGCCCTTTTGATCGAGAGCTTCCTTGCTGAGCCTTCATCAGCAGCGAGACCTACCGCAGGGCGGCAGGTAGCAGAGTCTTCCACAGCAGGCAGCCGATAGATGACTCAGGGGTCCTGGCAGACCAGACCCTCACGCAGACGACCTCAGGACACTTGCTCAGCAGTGCGGGACACACAGCGTGTAGCCAGTCTTTCGAGAGGCAGGAAGTGCTACACATGCGGCGGGCAGGGTCACATGGCTCGTGACTGCCCGACCCACCGTGCCGAGGAGAAGCAGACGGTTGAGGGGCCACCCAGGCAGAGGCAGAGGGTCGAACGTGGTGGTCCACTGGGAGGAGGCGGACGAGGCAGAGGAGCTGGCCGAGCAGCAGGTGGTGGGCGACGCTTTGAGGCTCTACCACCACCACCACCAGGAGTTCCACCCCGGCCATAGGGAACCGGCGGGTAGAGACAGGCATAGCTCCAGGCAGCAGAGGTCTACGACCACGGTGCGCCCAAGATTATTCGAGGTACGATCTGTGTCTATTCCACCCTTTCTGCAGTTCTTATAGAGACAAGAGCGAGTCACTCTTTCATAGCCGCTGCCCTTGTTCGGAGCTCGGAGATTCCTACAGATCCGTTGGCTCGATCCTTACGGTTAGAGACCCCTACGGGAGCAGACTCGATGATTACGCACTGGTGTCGGTAGTGTAAGCTTACTCTGGGAGGCGAGAGCTTCGGCTAGGATCTTCTTGTAGTGGCGTCGAGGCCTTACGACGTCATCTTGGGCATGGATTGGTTATCTAAAGTCCATGTACAAATTTACTGTATTAGGAACAAGGTGCGATGTGTACGCACCGACGGGAGCAGATTCACCTTCACCGGCGAGAAGGGAGCCTTCATAGCACAGGATGGACTTCCGTAGAGGAGAGGACATCCCATCACTCATCAGTTGGCTAGCCTCATCCTAGGAGCAGTTGACGTGCAAATTCCTTGTTTTCCTATAGTGGTGGATCAGTATGCGGACATTTTTCCCGACGACGTTCCAGGGCTACCTCCTCGCAGGGAGGTAGACTTTTATATTGACCTGTACCCCGGGACCGCCCCGATATCGACTCCATCATATCGGATGGCCCCCGCTGAGCTTCGAGAGCTATGGGTACAGTTGGAGGACTTGCAGGGCAAGGGTTTCATCCGACCCAGTGTTTCACCTTGGGCTTCCCCGATATTGTTCGCCAAGAAGGCGGACAGGATCTTGCGACTGTGTGTCGACTATCATTGCCTGAACCAGGTGATAGTGAGGAACAAGTATCCGCTACCGAGGATTGATGACCTCTTCGATCAGCTCAAGGGAGCACGGTGGTTATCGAAGATAGACCTCAGGTCAGGCTATCATCAGCTCAGAGTTCGGGATGAGGACATGAAGAAGACGACCTTCAGATGTCGGTATGGCCACTATGAGTTCTTGGTTATGCCATTCGGCGTAACCAATGCTCCAGCAGTGTTCATGGGCCTCATGAACAGGATTTTTCAGCCATACCTCGATCGATTTGTTGTAGTCTTCATCGATGACATTTTGATATACTCGACGACTGAGGAGGAGCACACCTACCACTTACGGGTTGTACTAGACACACTTCGAGAGCACCAGCTTTATGGAAAGCTCTCGAAGTGTCAGTTATGGATACGTGAGGTCCACTTCTTGGGACACGTCATCTCTGAGGCGGGAGTTTCAGTGGATCCTGCGAAGATCGAGGCAGTGCTAGCTTGGGAGCCACCCAAGAGCATGACAGAGGTGCAGAGTTTCTTGGGACTAGCTGGATACTATTAAAGATTTGTACCAGACTTCTCCAGAGTTGTGGCACCACTCTCAGCTTTGAGGAAGAAGAGGGAACCCTTTGTGTGGTCAGACATATGTCAGTAGAGATTCCAGGAGCTGAGACAGAGATTGACCAGCACACCTATCTTGAGGTTGCCTGAGGAGGGAGTAGGGTACGTAGTCTACTGCGATGCATCAGGGACCGGACTCAGATGTGTCCTGATGCAGGAGCGGGCAGTGATCGCCTATGGATCACGTCAGTTGAGGCCGCATGAGTAGAACTACGCTACCCATGACCTGGAGTTAGCAGCAATGGTCTTCGATCTAAAGACATGGTGACACTATCTGATGGGCGAGCGCTTTACAGTCATTTCTGACCATCAGAGTCTCAGATACATATTCTCTCAGAAGGATATGAATCTGAGACAATGACGATGGCTCGAGTTCCTCCAGGACTATGACTTTGAGATAGTCTATACTCCTGGGAAGGGGAACGTGGTAGCCGATGCTCTCAGTAGGAGGATGGGAATTCAGCTACTTGAGGAGGTGACAGAGCAGCTATCCTCTTTTCAGATATCCTTCGTGGATAGAGATAGAGCAGCCTTACTTCAGTCTCTCATAGTCACCCCTCAACTAATGCAGCGGGTCAGAGAGGCACAGCGTGGGGACACTGACTGTGAGACGCGGCGTACACAGATATCCTTAGGACACGCACCTGATGGCTTCTCCTTTAGAGCGGAGCACAACATCCTTTTCAGAGGACGTACCTTGGTACCAGTTTCTTTACTAGATGAGGTGATGAGAGAGTTTCACACTTCTCCTTTGGCAGTACATCCTGGAGTGGCTAAGATGTACCAGGATCTCAGACGTCAGCACTGGTGGCTAGGCATAAAGAAGGCTGTGGCAGAGTTCATTTCTCGATGCCTCACCTGCCAGCAGGTGAAGGCAGAGCACCAGGTACCAGCAGGCTTGGTACAACCCTTGGAGGTCCTGGAGTGGAAGTGGGATGGGATATCTATGGACTTCGTGACTGGACTTCCACGCTCATCCAGAGGCCACGACTCCATTTGGGTGATTGTCGACCGACTCACCAAGTCGGCTCACTTCTTACCTATCAGAGAGCAGGGCTCAGTGGAGAGATTGGGGCGTCTCTACATTTAGGAGATTGTACGGCTTCACGGTGTGCCATAATCTATCGTCTCCGATCGTGATGCTCGCTTTACTTCCCAGCTTTGGAAGGTGTTGCAGGAGGCGTTCGGGACACAGCTACGTCTGAGCACCGCCTTTCACCCTCAGATGGATGGTCAGACGGAGAGGACCATTCAGACTCTCGAGGACATGCTTCGTGCATGTGTCCTCGACTTTGGTCGCAGTTGGGAGGACCACCTACCCTTGGTGGAGTTTGCGTACAACAACATCTACCACTCCACCATCGGGATGGCACCATACGAGGCGTTGTAAGACAGACCTTGCAGATCTCCGTTGTGCTGGACAGACCCTGGGAAGTCAGCACTTGTGGGACCAGAGATAGTCCGGGCCACGTCAGAGAAGGTCCAGGTCATCCAAGAGCGGATGAGGATAGCTCAGAGCCGACAGAAGTCTTATGCTGATAGGAGGAAGAGGCCACTAGAGTTCGAGGATGGCGACCACGTCTTCTTGCGTGTCTCACCTCGACGTGGATTATGGATATTTGGCCGAGGCGGCAAGTTGTATCCACACTTAATCGGACCATTCCAGGTCCTCAGCAGGATTGGCGAGGTGGCTTATCACCTGTCTCTACCACCTCAGTGCCACCGGGTGCACGACGTCTTCCACGTATCTCAGTTGAGGAGATACGTGCACGACCCGACGCACATCATTGACCATGGGGAGCTAAACGTTGATGATGGGGTGACTTTTGCGGAGGTCCCAGTGGAGATCGAGGATCGACAGGAGTGGGTACTACGTGGACGGTCGATTCCTCTAGTGCGCATCATATGGCAGCACGGGAACCTCCATGAGAGCACTTAGGAGCGGGAAGCTCAGATGCATGCTCAGTACCCACTTTTGTTTCCCTAGCTTTTGATGTATCTTTACGGGGACGTAAAGCCCTGAGATGGGAGTGATGTAAAGACCCATAAATTTCAAGGAAATTTTTTCTTACTTTTCTTTGGAATTTTACAAGAATGCAGTTTCAGACGACACCTGATTCTGAGGCCCGGTGTGCCCAGAATCATTTACCGAAGTTTGGCTCGGGTACGTTCAGTGAACAGATGAGCCGGTTTTTCTAACTTTTGAACCAGTGCTCAGAATTGAATTCCGAGGGCACCGATGGAATTGCAGCGCCGGTAATTGCTTAGAAACGCCTCTTCCGGAGTTTCTTTTTCTCGGGTGTGGTTTTTAATTTTTGGGCTTTAAGTTAAGAAATAAAATAATGTGGTACGACAAACTTTATTTTATTTCACTTAAAGCCACTTAAAGCCACTTAAAGCTGCTTAAGATGAGTTAAAGAGGATAGGGTGAAATTAAAAATATCCTACCCTCTTGGTAGGATATTTGTGAGGTGGGGCCCACACGAGCCCCACCGTTTCTTTTCCGCTAAGTAACACACCCACGAAAACCCCTGTTAAATGAAAGTCAACTGACGTGTTTTCTAATTTCTTAACGCCCCTATTAATTGGGCGGTTTATTCGTTGAAATTAATTCTATGAATTAATTCTATTCGTTTCTTATCACGTTTTAAATTTGTTGGCATGTTAATAAAATAAGGCCAACACACCTTCTTCTTGAATGTTGTATTAAACCTTTGGAGAATCTCCAAAGATCTTCCTCCCCCTTCGCAAAGAATGCGAAGAACGCGAAGAACGTGGAGAACGCGAAGAATGCCGACCTCTGAAGAAGGGTGACGAAGAACGCCAGGCCCCCCTGAGATCGATGACGTGACGCCGACGATTCTCCCTCTGCGATGCTTCTTCCACAACAAATCTTCGATCGTCCGTTGAGGTAAGAGATGGCGGTCCTTTTTAATTCCTTTGTGGTTTTTATCCTCAACAAGAATTTAATTGTTATAATTAAATCCGTGTGTTTCTTTAACCCTCGGAGATCGTCGATGCGACGCCCTTCCGCGACGACGCGACGCCCTTCCGCGACGCGACGATCACCTCCTACCGCGACGGTCAATTCTGCGACATACTCGCACTCGTCCGACGACAGCTACGAGGTAGGGGTCGTTTTGAATTTTTTTTACCCATGTTTGTTTTCCTACAAGGAAAGAACGCGGACCAACCAATTAACAAGTTGGTCCGCGGATTATTATTGCGGGACGTGGTTTATCAATTGCTGGGATTTTATGGTGTTGTTTCAAACTGCTAACGCGGTGGGTGCGGACCAACGAACAAGTCCGAAGCCACCAGCCTTTGTTATTGGTGTGCGGAGCGGCGGACGATGACAAAACGGGTCGCAGAGACGATTTGTTAATTCCTCAGTGAAGAACGGAACCCGGGAGGAGCTACGACACAGACAGAAATGGAATCGGACCACCGGAGCAACTCCGGTGGACCGCGGACTCCACCGGCGGCGCCCCGGTGCGCCGCCGGACGGAGCCGCCGTGGCTGAATCCGCGGCGGCGGGAGGTGGTTCCGTGGCCGCGCGGAACCAAAGGCAAGGATGCAGTGGCCCGGCCGGGTCCGGTGACACTGAGCGGTCCCACGCGGGGCCGCGACTTCGCTTCACGCGGGGGCAGCATGCCCCCCGCGGCTTCCTTTGCTCGGCCGCTCGGCCGTGCCGAGCCGAGCAGAGCTGACCCACCGGCCGGGTCGCACCCTAGCCGGACTGGGCCGCCCTGGCTGGGCCAGGTCGCGCCCAACCGGGTCGTACCCGGACCCGGGTCGGGTCGACCCAGGGGGGTTGGGCCGGGTTGGTCCGGGCCCAGACCCCCGTCTCCGGATGTTTTTGGTCTTTTACCCATATCATGGGCTACGGGCCTCCGAACGATGCGCCGTCAGCGGCGTTGCGATCCTTGGATCGAGTCGGTCGTTTAGGTACATCACACTCAAGGTTTCAGAATTCTTTGGGTTCGGCCGGGTTGGTTCGTACACGAAACCAACTGGGCCCTCGGAGCGGAAACGCTCATATCTTGAGCTTCGGACGTCCGATTGACGTGCCGTCGAATTTTTTGTATTCCTCTAAGTGATACAGATCTTTTGGTATACTCCGCCCAAGGTTTGGACGCAGGTGGAGTACGGTCGAGTTGGTTTTTCCTTAAAAACCAACCGGGCCCCTGGGACGAAAAAGCCAATAACTCTCAGACCGGGCGTCCGATTGACGAGCCGTCAGCGACGTTGAGTTCCTGTTGACGATACGGAACTTTTGAATACATCAACTCTGGACTATGTGTCAGTTGATGTATCAGCCTCTCAGCTCGTGGAGCGGACCCTCCCGAACGAGCTTTCTGTGTGCGGGAACCCTAGAGCAGGCTGCGACTGCTACTGTGACGACGACGACTGTGCATAGATCCTCAGTGGATTCGACGGCGACGACTACAACACTCAGTGATCCTTTGTGGGTCAGTGCTACCGATCCTGTGTGGGTCCGATCCGGTGTGGGTCAGCGTCCAGCGGTCCTGTGTGGGCCAGCGCCTACAGATCCTGTGTGGGTCCGATCCTGTGTGGGTCTTTGCGGGGGTTAGTTACCTATCAATCCTGTGTGGGTCAGATCCATTGTGGATCATTTCTGGGTTTAGTACCTATCGATCCTTTGTTGGTCCGATGACTTAGATGGATCAGTGATCATCTCTATCGTCATTCGAAGAAGTATACCTGTGTGAGCAAAAACCCTGTTTTTCTTTCCTTTGTGGATTGTGTTGTGCTATCCTGTGTGGATTTACGTTTTTATTTCCTTTGTGGATTGTGTTGTGCTATCCTGTGTGGATTTATGTTTTGATTTCCTGTGTGGACTGGGTTGTACTTGGGATCAGATGTTGGAGCCGAACGAGAATTGATGACTTAGGTATATGTATGGGCATATACCTAAGCAGTGTCGGATGTTACTTCGTGATTATATCTTTACTTTGTGGATTATCCTTTATGGATTCTGGGAGACCTTCGGGGGTCTCATTGTCCCTACTGAGTAGCTTATACTCTCCCCTGCATGGGCTATGCCCGCACTACATTGTGTTGGTTGCAGACGACGAACAACGCTGATCATGGTGGAGGCTTGCGGAGCAGGACAGTACCTGGAGGTGGACCACTGGGTGGGACATACTCGAAGCGGTCGGATGGACCCGAGGAGTAGTGGAGGATATCTGTACCCACCCTTCAGGTGGGACTTCTAGAGGACGGCTCGACGCTGCGGCTTTTTCTTTCAGTTTCTGTTTTCCCCCTTTCAGTTGTACTTTACAGTTGGGCTTGTATTTCCGGCCCCCTTTACTTTTCCGCACTTACTATTATACTCAGTTTTTACTTAGTATTTACTTCTTCCGCTTTCTTACTCTGTGGTGCTTCTTTACTTTACAAAGGCAAAGCCTTCGCTTTTTCCGGTATTTACGCCTTGGTGCTAGTCGCCAGCCCCTGGCCTATGGAAGGCGGGCTTGGGGTAGTCACGACACGAGCCCCGAGGACGGGTTGTGACATCTTTATGAACCATTATGAAGGATTTTAATAGAAAATTACTATGATAAACTTATAGATTCATGGATTGAATAATTAAGTGTAATTGTTTATACATCCTATAAGTAATTTATCATGATTATGTGGTTTTCTACTATGATAATATCCATCACCCTATGGTTTCTAGTTTTAGTTCATAGCAGGAACTTGAAGGAACTAGGATAATATTGAATTTTTCATATTTAGAAAGTATGGGAATGGTGAAAATCGATATCTTATATTGAAATATCATAAATAGAGTCAGGAAGGTCCACAAGTATTGGTTATAAATAGATAAACAGAGAACAAATGAAATGTGAAAGGCATGGGATGTTCTTCCAGTATTATTTCCATTAAATAGAAGAAGAAAGATTATATTGAGGTTGAGGAACCATAAGAAATGATTCATATTTAATATTCTAGGAAAAAGGTATTAAGGAATATGTTGATGGGGCATGAGTAATGGTTTATGAATAATGTGAATGATTGAATTGTATTTGCCTTAGAGTTCAAGTATTATGTTATATGAATCATGAAATATATAAGGATTATTTTTAGATGTTTTATTTAATTACTTTCAAAAAAATTTTAAGTGACACTAATGAACTATAAAATTTATTTAATGTTAATGTTACATTACATGAAGGTAACCATTAACATGTTAATAAGGGTGAAAAAATAATATTTTATATGGATAAAGAGGTTATGACAATGACACGGTAAATTGGATAATATTTATGTAATCAGAACAAATAAAGATTTATTGAATTAGGTTTATATGTTATCAAGGATGAAGTTTACAACATCATGGATTTATTAAATAAATCCAACAATCATTTTATAAGTAAGCACTCATCTTTTCCTATAGGATTTATGGTAATTCAAGTTATTACCATGTTTCTAGAGAATATACGATGAGGTTATTCCCATGTTTGGAATGTGATACAAATGAATTTTTTTGATATATAAGTGATCAATGTTAAGATTATTTTGTGAACTTATATGTAATGTTTTTTATTCTCATCTTTCATAAGGGTTATAATGTTAATCATTATGGAGAGTTTAAGTTAATATTTGGATAGAGTATGTGAGATTAAATTATCATCTCACTATATGAGGATTTATGCATGTTGAATAACCTGTTCTATCCATTTTGGTGTGATTCTAACAAAAGATATATGGAATGACATATTATTCTATTTATGGATCTCATGATCTTCTAATGCTTCAAGAATGACATATTCACCATAATTTCGTAGAATAGGAGATGAAATAGAAGTTAATCGAGGAACAAAAAAGGGTAAAGTTATCTTGAAATCATGTATGTATATATTTTATAGAGAATTCAAAAAATTTAGGGAAAATTGTCTTGAAATATATTTTTTTCCTATTATCATCATTTTTAGGACATTAATGACCACTTTCTTGCTTCTTCACTTTATGGTTTTGTGATTTTTAAGTTTCTCTTGATCCCCACATTTCTTGTGCTGAATTTCCTTTATCAATATCTATAATTATTTAATAATTTTTTTCAAATTCTTGTTTTCAATTTCCATAAATGTTCTCTTATCTGAAAACCCAGTTATGTGTCTCTTTGGTTAACTATTATGTCTCTTACTTTTCCTTTTTAAAGGTTGTTTTAGTATTCATTTTTTATGTAGGTTTCAATTAACAAAAACATCATGTATTAGATCATTAATAACCCAAATTAATATCAAGGTATAAATTCATTTTAAGGGGGTAGATTGTAACACCCTGAGATTTTTTGAAATATTTTTTCCTTGAGTTAATTTTATCTTTTTGATAATTTTCATTTTAAACAACACTGAAAATATATTTTTTTATACAAAAACACTAAGTGTGGCTTTTGTTATGTGCAACACCATGTTAATATTTACTGTAAGAAACACTTGAATTATCTTGACGTACATTCAACATGATGTTTTTTTGATATTACACACAATACCGAGTTCTTTCGATAGAATGCATTACATGGAAGGATGTGTTTTTACTAAACTACAATATACTATTAATATGAATATAAAAATATTATTATTGGTACTACCGAACTATTGAATTAGAAGTCAAGAATAAAATTAACTAAAATGGGAAAATATGATTTACCCATGTATGTAAATTTTATCCTTTTGTTATCAATTAGTATATGTTAATGAAAGAACTATTTGTGTATAAAGAAATTAATTCTCTAAGAAAACTATTTTTCATGAACATTTTTTTATCACAAGAAATTTAAAAAACCAGCATTGAAAAATATTTTCAATATAATTAATATATTATATATTCAATTAATATTTTTAATACCCATCCAATAGATTTTATTGGTATAAGATAATAATAAATTGAATTATAGGAATAAGAAGAAGTATTTTTCCAAAAGGTAATTTTATAACCATTTAATGGAGAAACCCTTTTAAACATAAATTTTGAAATTTTTAAAATATTTATTTTAAAATATAAATTTTGTTTAGAAAATATGAATATAAAAATTTAATTTTGGTGATTTGTTTGGTATTAATCTGAGAAGTTTCAAATTTTAATAAACAGTGAAAATACTAAATTTTAATTCATTACTGTGTTTTAATCTTACTAATTTATTAGGATAAATTAGATTTTTATTGGTTTTTACCAATAGTTAGATAAATTAAAAAATAATTAATTCTATATAGTTCAATGTAGTCAATTCCACTTTGAAATTAGACATAAAAAAGTCAGCAAACTTTGGAACAGTTTTACTTTTAAACCCATATTTTCGTCTCTTCCACAAGATTAAATTTAAATTAATTTATAGATATTTTGTGATATGAATCTGAGAAAATGGATTCATTATTTGGAATTATAATAATTTATAATTTATAATGAGTTAAAATATTTTTTAACAAAAATATATGTGAATCTCATTAAAATTAATTACAACGATTAAGGAACAATTAAGTTTAACAATGTACTAAACCTTAATCTTAAGGTTGTAAATTCCCTAGAATCTTGTAAAAAATCCATTTTATAGCGGCATTTTCACCTTATAATAAATTTCATTTAATTGGGTTCATTATTGGAGCAATATTACATGTGAAAAAAAGGTGGAATCTGATTTTCAAAAAGTTACAAGAATGCCACTCCATCGCCACTATAAAATAGTACTCACCCCTCCCACATATTCACACATATAAATCACTATTTGTTGCAAAACGTTTCTCTAGAAAGATCCAAGAATTCATAAATATATCCTAGAATCTTGTATTTTTGAATAAAAACATCCAAGAAATCCCTTTGTTGAAAACCGATAAGAGTTACGCAATGGAGTGGTAGTATCCTTCCTCAAGCTCATTTATTTTATTTTCATTATACACCCACTAAAATATTCTCATTACATGATTATATAATAACCTCAATTTTATAAGTATATTTACAAGTTTTTTATATGTTTTCTACCCACACTTACACACACTTCGACCTAATGGATAACAAGCTTACCATTCTTGTGTACGACGGATTACCGTCTCATGAAATGGTGTTGTTCATTTTTACTTTACCACCCCTCATAGTTGGTAATAATGATAGAAAATATATTTTTATGTGATATATATGGTATTTATAAAGTCTTTATTTTTATTTATTTATCATATAATACATTCATTCCTGGTTTCCATTTTTTTGTAAATATAATAACATCGTTTGGGGAAGTGTGGACTACCCCCTCATCAAGGTGATCTGATTCTTTACACTTTACATGGAAAGTATTAAGGATGGGTTTAGTAAAATTATATGATATATAAGAAATAATAATTCTAATGGAATGATAATATATATATATATATACATATACATATATGTAATTTAATGTTTTTCTTTCAATACAACAAAAAACAGGAAACAACATTCATGCGTACGTACGACTTACCACATCCATAAACGGTGTTTTCCATTTCATATTTATATACTTTATAGATTATTAAAAATATTTATATAGTGTTAATATATGATATATACATCATGTTTTACTTTATATAAATAATTAATTCCAGATCAAAGTAAGAGGATCAGGAATAACAAGTCAAAATATGTATGATAAACCAAGCAGTTATTTCCAAAAACATTACTTTAACATAAAATTGTTAATAAATGTGTAATATAAATTTATAAGTGAATAATATATGATATTAATTAAATTAATATGGTTCTATATTAGACATATAATAAACTAATACTTATTATACAAGAGGTTTGAACATGTCTGAAGAAATGTCAAGACTTAAGATAAGCAAATTTCATCTCATTTTTTATTTCTGTGAGATACATGCCATATTCACTAATAGATTATTTTTTGTTGTGTATATAATTTCATATGAAATGTTATATAATTTATTTATTTATTTATTTTAATATCATTAATTAATTTTATTATGTCATGGGAATCACGATTCTAAAGTTATTCAAGTATAAAAGGTTTTCTCGTTTCACATTTACTTTACGCGAAACACAAGCAATTTTAACCACCTATTTCATATATGTTGTGTTTTTACATCCCATTAAAGTATTATATAATTATTATACATATATTTATGGGTATTGAAATATCTTTTAGGTGATATTTTTTTCATGGGGTTTAGGTTTTAAAAGCTACCAAATCGGTAAAGTAATTTCATCTCCATCTGCCTTCATTGAGACACATGTCATGTTATGAACCTATATTATTTAATGAGGTGAATATAATTTAATTTTACATGTTATATTATGAAAATAATTTTTTTCATGTCATTTTAGGCTTAATTTAATTTCATTTTCTAACATGGAGTATAATTCAAGGATTCTATGTGGAAAGAGTTCATTAAAACAATCTCGTCATTTATTGAGGTTGTTTATGATTATACTTCCATTGAAGAAATATTATGATCCATCTTTAAAGGAATCCCATGAATTTTCTACTCCTATATTTATTCATGAGATCTTATATATTGTTACGCTTTTCCACTATTTGGTACTTAATATGATTAAGAAAATGTTTTTTTTTATAAATCTTGACTTTACCTCTATCTTCGGTCAAAAATATATTATATTTCAAAACCATGTTTTCTATATTTTTGGGATCATTATTTATATGTTTTAAAATTATTTTCAATGAAATTATTTTTAAATAAATTTCATTCTTTCTCTAAAATTTTTCAATGTATTTTCAAAAAATGTTTTTCAAAACATTTTCAAGCGTTCTTTATAAGTTTTCAATGAATTTTCAATGAAATTGTCATCAATATGTTTTTAATATTTATTAATAAGTTTTTTATTATTTTCAATGAAAATTTTTTCAAAATTATTTTCAAGAATAATTTATATGTTTTCAAGGAAAATAATTTTCAAAAATGTTTCTAATCTTCTTTTATTATATTTTAAGGAAAAAGTTTTCAAACCATTTTCAAGATTTATTTAAAAATATTCATTGTTTTTTTCGAAGAAAAAAATTTTCTACCTATTTTCTAGAATCCTTAGCATGTTTTTAAAAGTAAAATTTTTTAAAAAGGATTTATTTTAAAAAAACATTATTTAAATAATTAAGGATATTTTTTTCAAGAAATGTTTTTAAAAGATAATGTAAAATTAATTTCCATTTACAATGACCTTCGTCAGTGTTACTCATGGATTTCTAGGGAAATGATTCAAAGGTTCTATTCTTATTCTTTATATGAATGGTTTATGTTTTGATGGAATCATGTTTATGAAACCCAGTTATATTTCATGGGTTATATGTTTATGATTCCTATTTCACTTCCACGAGTATTATTCTCTTGGAACCCACTTATTTTCATGGATTATTATTTAATTAAATGATTAGTAAACCTATCTATTTTGCATTGGTTATGATGTGATGAAATTTTAAGGATACCCATTTCATTTCTTGGGTTACGATTTTAATTTTATAAAAAACATCTCTCTTCATGGGTTATGATATGATGAATATTTTGTTATCTTTTGGAATAAGCATATATGATTTCATTATGTGATGGGTGGGACCAATATCTTCATCAATTGCATTGGGTAATAATGGATGAATAATGAGTATATGTGTAATTTTTGAACCAAAATTAAATGTTCACAATGTTATGTGTGAACTTCATTATGTGTTCAAAATGTTATGTATGGACCTAGATTCATGAACATAGGTTTATGCATGAACCTGATTATATGTTGACAATGTTATGAGTGAACCTTATTATAAGTTCACAATGTAATGTTTCAAAATGATTACATGTACTCAATGTTATTCATAGACCTTTTTATATTTCTATAAGTTTATTTTTGAACCTAATTATAGGTTCAGAATGTTATATGTGGACCTGATTATATGTTTACAACAATTTTCATGGGCCTAGTTTTATATCCATAAGTTTATGCGAGGGCATGATTTCATGTACTTAATATATTGAGTGTGGATGTTTCTACTTATGAATGTTCACAATGTTATAAATTAAAATGCATGACATAATTACATGTCTTATTTATATGTTAAGTTTTATTGTCTTATATTCCCTGTTGTCTTATGATTAATGTCTTATAAACTGCTAATCTTATGCCAATATTCATGTTTGTGATCTTTGATATTTAGGGTATGATTATATAATGATACGATTATGTTATAATGAACTTTCTTATATTTTTTTCTTATAGTGAATGAATAAGGGTTATTAAGTTGCAGTACTAAAGGGGAAGATAGTTACTGGTGGCATTGATGAACTTTCACCATATTAAAATATTTTCTTCCATGTTGTCCAAGAGACGAAACAAGTACGGTACTTGGGAATTTATTTTATTAAATAATCTATATATTTATCTAAAATGATGTAGTATCCATTTATGTTAAACCTGGGTCACTATAACGGATTTGGTTACGCCCCTTGGATAGAAGAGGGAACATGGTTTTCGAGGTTTGTCCTGTGCTCTCACCCTATTAGGGGTTTAATTGGAGCAGGAATTCATAGTTTTTGAAATTTATTTTTTTGTGATCCTAAGTATGGATCATGGGTAAGTCTCAAGGTACATATCAATTTTTATCATCGATGAGTAATGTTTTTAGAACCACATGGGAGTCCTTGGGTCATTCATGTTGAATGGGATCCACACTCAGGGGAAACTAAGCCTCCACTTCTTGAGTTTATAATATTCATTTTCTATGTTTCTTCCAATATATTAGAGGATTATGGTATTGGTTATTAGTATTGGTTTCCTATTATAGTTCATTATTTCCTGATGCATTTCAAGATGATTTATCTGGTTTACTTGAGTGTCTCACCCCAAGTATCCCGAAATCTATTTTCTAAAAAGGATGATAGATCCCTATGGCTGTGAATTTACTACCGGAAGTTGAACAAGGTAAAAATAAAGAATAAACATCCTTTCCCCTCATTGATGACCTCTTTGATCATATAAAGGGGGAAATGTGGTTTTCCAAGATTTACCTACTTTATAGATATCATCAAGCCAGGGTTACATAGGTAGACATTCCCAAGACAACCTTCCGAATTAGTTATGGAAATTTTGAGTATTTTATGGTGCCATTTGGGATGAAGATTTTATAGGTGGGTTTCATGGATATTAAGAAATGGGATTTCCATAGGCACCATTAATATTTTTTTTGTGGTGATTGTGGATGAAATCTTGTTCTACTTTGAGATAGAGGAAGAGAATTAATAGCACTTGAGGATCATTCTAAACACACTTTTGGATCACCATCCCTACGATAATCTATCCAAGTACACTTTTTGGATTTCAGGGTCACATATTTGGACTTTCTGATCTCAAAACATGGGGTTTTAGTGGACCATGATAAAATTAGTGTTGTGATTTTATGGGAGAAACTGAGAAATGTCTTAAAAATTATGAGCTTCATAATCCTGGCAGGATACTACAGTTGGGTTGTTAGGAATTTATCTCATCTCGCTTCACTAGTGACTATGATTACTTGAAAAGGATTAAATATTAAGTGTATCCTAGAATTATAGGAGTATTATTAGGAGCTCAATTAGTGTTTGGACATAGATCCTTTTTTGATTATATATAAATATAGAAAGGGATATGTGGTCTACTATGATGCTTTAGGCATGGGTCTTTGGTGTTTGTTGAAGCATGATGACCATGTGGTGGCCTATAGATATTACTATCTATGACTACCCAAAAGGAATTATTCATCCCAGGAAATAGAGATGGAGGCATTAATACATGCATTCAAAAAAATTCACCACTATCTCATTAGGGAGAAATTAATTGTTTACTCAGATCCTAAGATCTTAGCATACATTTTCTCTTATAGAGAACTAAATTTGATGCAAAAATGATGATTTGAGTATCTTTAGGTGTTTGAATTTGATAATTACTACACCCAAGGAAAAGGTAATGTGGTAGACAACACCGTAATATAGAAGATACCAGTTCAAGCCCTGAAGTTATCCAATGAAGAATGGACCCGAATGGGTCTTCTTTTCTAAAAGAATATAGACAATAAGGAACATAGTGGTGGAATGTTCTTGTATATTAATCAATTGACTTTAGATATTATGGAGCTAATTTGTAAAGAAAATCCTAGTTATTAACTGTACTATTGTTATAGGAAGCTTATAACTGGGGGGGGGAGGTGCCCAGTGAGTGGTCATTATCTTTTGAAGGAATCCTATTTTTTAGGGGTCACGTTGTGGTGCGGTTTTCATTGTGGAGGGTGGTGATATATGAAAACCACCAGTCTCATTATGATATTCATCTTGGGACTGCCATTATGTTCTATTACAATTTTCATCAATTTTTTAGGGTAGTTATGATATGAGATATAATTAACATCTTATAAAGGTGCTTTACTTGTCAGTTGGTTAATTCAAAGTACCAAAGGCCCTTGGGTTTTCTTCATCCACTCTCTTTCATACCTATAAATGGGATGATGTTTCCAAAGAATTTTTCATTGGATTTCGTGACAAAACTCAGGGAATGAAAAAATTGTAGTAGTTATTGTCCATCTGACCAAATCATCCCATTTAATTCTGATCAAGGATTTAGCCAAGGGGGATGAGCTGGGCTGGTTGTATGTTCAGGATATTTTGACAATTCATGGTGTGACATCAGCAATAATTATAGATAGAGACTCTCGTGTTAACTCCTAGTTATAGGAAAGCCTTCATAAGGTAATGGGGTTATTGGTTAGATTAGTATGAAATGTCATCCTCAAATGGATGGTCAGACAAAGCGGATGAACCATATTTTAGAAGAAAAGATTCATGTATGTGTGTCAGATTTTAGAGGATCAGCGAATAAACATTTGGGATTGGAGGCAATTTTGTATAAAAATAGTTACCTATCCTCAATCCAGATGGATCCATTTTATTCTCTCTATGGTTGAACATTCCAGTCACCTATATGGTTGATGAATGATGGTGGGACATTTTTATAGGACTGATCCTTGTGCAAGAGACATCAAAAAACGTTTAGGTCATCAGAAAATGGTTTTGATAGTGCAGTGCCTCTATAAATCTGGTGATGACCAGTGGTTCCGGGCATTATAATTCTAATTGGGTGATTGATTGTTTGTGATGGTGGCACCTCACCCGGTTCACCAAAATCTTGGTATGTAGGGGAAGCCGACACTGAGGTATGTCAGAACTTTTGAGATTACCTAAATAGTTGTCATGGTGGCATACCTTCTAGCTATACCATCCAAGGTAAAGTTGATTGAAGATGTGTTCCATGTCACACTATTGAATACTTATAACCCAAAATTTTCTGACGTGATAAACTAGTAAGATTTGGAGAAGAAAGATAACTTTTCTATGTTAGATAAACCAATACAAACTGTGGATTCCCAAATATATTTAATTTGGGGGAAATCCATACCTCCGGTTTGGGTCCTTTGACCGCATGGAATTTAAGTTCTTGAGCCATGGGAATGAAAAACATGGGTGGAAAACAAGTACCCATATTTCTTCTCTGATCATACTTTGGTTTAACATTCTAGGGGGAGAGTTGATTCATGGAGGAGAGAATTGTCGCATTCATGGTGTTATTATGTGGTATTATCTCATTTATTTTTGGTATAATCTTTATTACATGAATGTTCTTGGGGGTTTTTGAGTAGAAATATGGATTTTGGACTGGATAGTAGGAGGATAATGGTTGGTACATGGTTAGTAGAAACCCTATGTCTTTCTATTGAGAGTCTTATACCCTAGACAATGGCACTATTTAGGCTACACGGTCAAGCACATGGGTGAGATACCCTCCCAATATAAATTTTCTAATAGGAAAATGACACTATCCATGCTACACGTCAAGGCACATGGGTATGAACCCCCTCCAGGTAAACCAGGTAGCCTCATTTTCTCTTGGACAAAGGTGCTACACGATTAGTGCATGGTCGGGCAGACCAGGCGACTAACTAAATCATTAAATTTTTGGGATTTCCAAATTTTCAACTCCCAATTTTTAAAACCCTAAAAACCCATTATCACCCCATTTAACCACACCTACCTAAGGGGAACCTCCCTATCCTCCTATCCTCCCTTATGTGATGGCTCAGATTTCCCCAGACCGTCCCTCGGTTAAAAACCAGTGTTTAGGGTGTTCTGAGAGGAAACATTGGAACATTTTAAGAGTTTTCTTGTTTTCCAGTTTTTCATTAGTAAGATAAGGAATTGATGTCAGCATGTCTATGTGCTAGGATTTTAGTGCATCGACATGTCATTATGTCGACATGTCTGTGCGTCATCATGTCAGGGGGATCAACATCGATGAGTTGAGGGTGTTGATGTCAGTTGGTCAAGGCGTCAGTGATTCAATGGCGTTAGTGTCAATAAGTTGATGCATCGGTGAGTCGAGGGAGTCGGTATCGGTATGTCAAGGCGCTAGTAAGTCAGGGTGTCGTTAGGTTGAGGTGTCGGTGAGTCAGGGCATCGGTAGGTCAAGGCGTTAGTAGCTCAGTTCCAGTGGCTCAGTGTCAGTAGGTCGCATCAGTAGCTCACCGCATCAGTGACTCACCCATCGGTGAATCACCCATCGGTGACTCACCCATTGGTGACTCATTTTCTCTTTTCCCAATTTTACATAGTTTTCCAGTTTTGTCCCTCTTATTTTTTATTTGACGTAAACCGAGTTTAAGGACTTCTTCAAGCAATTTTATTGTATTTTCAAAGGGTGTTATTTATATCATTAAATATCCTAACGTCAAAGGTGATTTGAGATACCCAAACCATGTGATCTTGACCATGATCCCACAATAATGACTTTTAGAAACCATACTTCCTTTAAAATAGGATCTGGTTCTTCAAATCCAGGATCTTCCCCTACTTGTGTGTTTTCCATATCTATTTGGTGCACCTAGAGACTTCCTCCTTTGATGATTAGTGAACCTATGCTAGATCTACCATACATTGTTTCCTTTGTGTTCTTCGCTGCTATTCACGTGACCTATATTATTGGCACAAGGAATAAATTCGTTGCTTTGATCATCTTATAAGGATTCCTTCTATCCCTCTTTAATTTTGCATCATGATGGGTGGGTTTACTAATGATTCCTTGTGAGTAATGGTGAATACCTTTCTTAAAATGATATATAAATAGGAAGTAAATTTGATAAAAAGATAACATGGGTAAATAAAATATCGGTGAAGGAGTGGTTTGATGTTGATCACCTTTTTTATTTAATATGTTTGATTATTTTAAGTATTTTTATAACTATAGGCCACCAGAAAATTATGACCATTGGTGGTATTTTCTTTGAACTAGTGACGTGCTATTTTGTTGCGATTTTTTGATAAATGTTCGTAACATGAAAAACTATTAAACCATATAAACATGGTAAAATAAATGGATGCCCAAGGATCAAATCTACTATGTGATCACCCCTGTTATAATTAAGTATAATTAAAGAACCTCTACAGGTTTAATATGAATATGTACAATCATCATGTTGATAGGCGTGGCTGAGTGATGTGTTCTATTGAGTCTTGTAACCTTTTGTGAGTTGTGTGGTTCTGATGTTGGGAGCATGGTTGGGGGTACAAGGTTGGACAAAGGAGTTGGTTCTGTGAGAAGGGTGTGGTATGTGTGTACAATCGGGTTGTGGGTTAATAGTTATTGTTGTGGGCTTTGGGTGTGGGGTAGTACATGGGGTGTGTTGGTATCCTAGTTTGAGAGACTGATTGATTTTGGTTTGGATGGACTTTTAGAAAGATGAACTGCCTTTTTTTATGTTGTGGGTATAAAACAGTGTCAAAAAGTGGGAGTACAATGTGGTTATGAACTTGTATGTAGTAGGATTACATATGTTAATTTTTGGGAAGCGGGGCTACGGGGCTGGATTTTTAGAGAAGGATTGTGTGGTATACTTTGTAAGAACGATTGTGTGGAACGGCTGAACAAGTGTCTTGGAATATTGAGTGTTTGTGAAATGTGTTTTAATTATTTTTTAGTGAAGTTGTGTAGTGGTATTGCAGTTTATATTTACTTGTTGTTTTGGTGTGGTTGTGGTTGGTAGTTTTCCTATAGTGCTATAATAAATTATAGTGAACACCTTAAATAAATAAGTGTGATGTGGTTGAATAAAAAGGGGTTGGGTTTGGTGGTTGTGCATATAGGCTTAGCAATAAAAGTGGTTCTGAGTGTGTTGTTTTTTTGTTCAGAAACCCATAGGTTGGGATGAGTGTTTTCTTATATATATATAAAAATTGTAGTTAATTGGGATTTCTATATGCGCCCCTCCCTTGTTGAGCTCCATGGGAAGAACACCTCCATTTCATGGGGGAGGGTGTTTTTTCCATCATCGTATTGGGATGATAGATGGATGGTTACTAACCTTCTTCATCACACCCTCTTCTTGTTTCATACCACTTGAGCGTATTCAGGTGGGCTTTAATGGTTTGAGGCATACCATAGCCCAATATCCTTCGAGAAAGGGTTTGATTTGAATGAGATTCCAAGGTTTTTGTGGGTGAGGTTTGTTTTCCCACATTTCTTCGGGATGAGGCCCATGTATCTTCAGGAAAATGATGTGGTGGTTATTGCCCAGGTGTTTGCGGGTATGATTGTGTGTGGTTTGATGTCTAGCTATGTGTGGGTGGGTTGTGGCAGTGAGACTTATTATGGGAAGAGTTGTAGTGTAATGATGTTAGCTATTCTGGATGAGCAGTTATCTAGTGGGAAAGTCCTGCGAGGTACCCAACTATCAATTTTATTATACTAATAATTTACTTGAATTGTTTTATTTGGTGAGTGTGCCTTGGTGAGTATGGGACGGTTAGTATTACTTGGTAGGTACATTGAGGTGATACTATTTTCTCTCAAGAAAATTAGTATGTTCCATAAATTTTGCAAGAGTGGATTTAATTTTCCTATTGGGTTTACTTGTATACTCACCCTATGAAAATAAAATTGTTTTTAGGTTTCCAGGAGGACTTTGAGGACCGTGCTAGAATTTACTAGCTCGTGCAATGGGACTTGTTGTAGTCATTTCTTATTCTATTTTCTTTCAGTAATTTACTTTTTAGTTTTTTTTGTAAACTAGACAAGCTTTAATTTTGAACACGCATGTGGGGATGAATTTTGTATTTACTTTTACTTTTGGTATTTTAAGTTGCTTGTGATTTATCATCTTATATCACAATGTTTTTCTATAGAAGGGTAATTCATTCCAAAACATGTGTTATTATATATCCTAGGTTCTAGTATTTTATTTGGGCCTATCAAAGGTCGGACTCGGGGGCCATTATCTCTCCTTCATGTTGAGGAAGGAAGGGCATGACACTTTCTTGTCCCTTCCCTCATCAGAAAAAAGAATTGTCATGAAACAATGGTATCAAAATAGGCTTTGAGAGTTTGAGAGATAGGATGGAGTTCAGAGTTAGGAATATTAAGGATTGCATGGGATGGTAGGGAGAAGGTGCTAGGCAATCTTGGTGTGTGTGATAGGCCAGGGAAGATTGGCTAGGAAACATGATTTTAGGGGCCCCCATGATCCAATACAAGGATTATGGACCTACTAAATTACCAAGTGAGGCTTCACAAATTTTTGGGTCGAGAAACTAGGAAAGGTACATGCATCATAATGACTGGTGTTCTTGTATTTATTTTTTGTTTTGGGAATTTTAAACAAATGAGGAGTTAAAAAAATTAAAAGGGATTTCCACCCTAATCAGGATTAGGAGTTCCTTGTTTACTTTTACACAATGGAACCCTGAAGTCACCCCCAAGTGGTATGAGAAGTTGTGGAATGAAATTTTGAACTGGTTGATCATTATAGGGATGATTGAGATGAGGAATATTACTAGGGGTAGAATATGCTTCATTCCTTCCAGCAAAAAACTCTAGGGAACTACTGGGGAAACATCTCAAACATGGAGATGTAAAGTTAGCTTGAGGAGATGGTGATTGATTTCATCTTGGTTTGGGCTCCGAAAAAGTACTGGGTTCCTCTGGAAGTGAGCTATATATGAGGACAAACATGTTAGTGGTGGACGGTTACATCATGGAGTGGAAGAAAACTGAGGTTTTGTGGGATGACATTGAAAATGAGTTCTGGGTATAATTCCTTTTTTCCACAATGAAGGCTGAGAAGAGGTAGGATCTACTCTCCATCCGGTAGGGGAGTATGATAGTAAGGTAACTGGGGTCAAGTAAAAGGATCTCTTATGCTTCGTACCAAATCACTTTCTAGATGAGGAATCCCAAGGGATATTCCAAGAGGAGGCACTGCGACCTTCCCTTCAGTATGCGGTTACTCATTTCATTATAACAGCGTACATAGAGATTCAGAAGAAGGCCTAGGTAGGGGAAATGAAGCACCCAATGGGAGGTGTGCTTTGAGAGGGGATCCACTTGAGTTCGTCAAAGGGGAAATCCATCAGAAATATGTCTCCATCCTTAGGGCCTTTCATGTTCTGGATAGTAGGAAGTAGGCCCCGAAAGTTTCTGTTTTAATCCATTGGTCCTCTCCCTTTCCCCATGGGCCCTGGACTGAGGTTCTTTTTCTGTGGTGGATTTGGAAATCTTCAGAACCAGTGCCCAGTTCGAGATCCATATAGCCGGGGTTGGCAGGTTCAGTGCCTACCCCAATAATAGTAGTAGCTGGTCAAGCCCTTCCTATAGTAGGGGCATTGATCTCCCACTACACTAAGGGTAGACAGTGCCAGAGGAGGCCAACCTCCTGGTGATCCTCAAGGACCTCGACCTGGGTGGGGTCCGGAGGTAGTCGAAAACAGCGAGGTAGAGGAGCTGGGTGTTGGAATTTTCACCATGCAGAGGTATCAGCTCTAGTAGGTACAGAGGATATTCAAGTTATGATCAGTTTATTTAGTAGTCTTGCATGTGATTTTTTTGATTTAGGAGCTTCACACTCTTTTGTTGTTCTTGGTCTAGCCAATTCTCTGTTACTAGACATAGAGAGACTTCCCATACCCCTAATATTGAGTATGCCTATTAGAGGTTAGACTAGTATATATGATGTTTTTTGAGGATGCAGGATGATGATGGGGCTGCATCAGTCTAGTGGGAATCATCTTATACTAGAGATGGATAAATATGATGTCATCCTAGGAATCGAATAGTTGTTTTATGTGCATGTTGTTATCAATGACTTCCAGATAAGGGTCGTGTTCTTAGATATGGGTAGCCTACGCATAAATTTCGTTTGTGATCAGAGTTTTCATGAGGGTAGACAACATGTGGATATTCTTCTTTATTTTTTAGAAAATCTGTCGGTGGAATCTGCAGATACATAGATGGTTTAAGTTACAGGAGCTTTCATTGAGTCTCTGGATGTCTTCCCCAAAGACGTTGTGACTCTATCCCCTCGAGGTGACATTGTGTTCGGGATAGACTTGCAACCCAGTGCCAGTCTGATTTTGTTGGCTCTTTATCGGATGGCGCCTTCTATGTTGTGGTAATTCTAGATTCATATTGACCACTTGATGAATACGGATTTTATTCATATTAGTGTGTTGTCATGGGGTTCTACATTCTTGTTCGTGAAGAAGGCATATGGTGGTATAAGACTGTTCATAGACTACTAGAGACTGAATCAGGTGACAATTAAGAACCATTAACCCCTTATGAGAATCAATGAACTTTTCAACCAGTTAAAGGGGGCCTGTTGGTTATCTAAGATAGACCTTCAATCTGGATATCACAAGTTGAGGGTAAAGTAGGGTGACATCCCTAAGACTAATTTCTGGTGTAGGTATAGAAACTTTGAGATCATGGTAAAGCCCTTCAGTGTCATGAATGCTCCAGCTGTGTTCATGGGGCTCATGAAATATATTTTACAAGAGTACCTGGACTAGTTCATCGTCGTGTTCATTGATGATACCTTGATCTACTCAAGTTTAGAATAGGATCACTCCGGATCATGATGAATCTCTTGGAGGCCCTCTGACACCAAAAACTCTATAGAAAGTTGTCTAAGTGTAATTTCTATATCTGAGAAGTGAAATTCCTTGGGCACGTGGTGTCTCAACAGGGGATAATAGTGGACCCATCAAAGTTTGAAGTAGTTGTTTCAGGGGAATCACCCATGAATGTGGCAGAGGTTCGTAGATTACAAGGTTTGGAAGGACATTACCATTGGTTAGTAACCAAAATATCTCGAGTTGAAGCTCCATTAAAATCCTTGACCAGAAAAGAATAGGCCTTTGTTTGGAGTGATCAGTGTCAGGCAGCTTTCAGCTATCTAAAGGAGAATCTAGTCAGTAACCCAGTGCTAAGGTTTCCAGAGGAAGGGATGATGGTCTAGGATTTCTATGAAACTTCTAGCATAGGCTTGAGATGTGTGATGATGAAGTAGTGAGGAGTAATATCTTATTGATATAGGATGTTATTTACTCATGACAATAACTATTCCACCTATGATATATAGCTTGTAGTAGTCGTGTTCATGCTGATTTATGGTGGGATTACCTTATTGGGGATCTCTTTTTTGTCTTCACGGATCACAAGTGCTTGAGGTATATCTTTTCCCAGTGAGACTTGAAATTGTAGCATTGATGGAGGATGGTGTTCCTCCAGGATTATGACATCGAAATCTCTTACACCCTAAGAATGGGGTATGTGGTGGCCAATACCTTGAGAAGGATGTCCTAGAAGGAAGTAGTTTGGGAATCCAACGAATTCTTGGAAGGAAATTGATGAGTTGGATTCCTTGCACCTAGATTCTAGGGAGGATAATGGAAGAGGGTATCTATTTTAGATTACAGTACAATATTTCTTAACGAGGAAGGTGGGGGGAGTCACTGTGGGTAGACTCAATGCCTGAAGTGATGCGTGACCACGTTGTCCAGGGTTAGGCTATGATGGGATGGTCAGAGGCTAGCTAGAATTAGATGTTGTTCTATGGGAAGCTGTTTTTACCCATGAAAATGTGTGAGGGAGTTCTCCGTGATTTCTATATATCACCCTAGAGGTAAATCCATGAGTATATAAGATGTAACATGTCTTGAGATAATATTTTTTGTGGCTTGGGGTGAATCAGGTAGTGGCGGAGTTTGTCAACAGATGCCTAGTGTGTCAGAAAGTGAAGGCCGAACACCATATTCCCTGTGTTTTTTTACAACCCTTGGATGTTCCCAAGTGGAATTGGAATTAATTTTTGATGGATTTCATCAACAGATTACCCAGATCTCAGAGAGTGTGAATTGATCTTTGGGTAGTGTTGGACTAGTTTACGGAGTTGGATCACTTTTTGGAAATCAAGGAGTCGAGCGCAGTGGGTGCCTTTGCACAGAGGTATGTTGACGAGGTGGTACAGCTGCATGGAGTTACAAAATATATTGTCTCATATCAAGATACATGTTTCATGTCACATGTTTGGAGGGGATTGCAGCATATCTTTGAGACCCATTAACACCTTAACACTAGTTTCTACCCTCAGACGGATGGGTAGATAGAAGGGACAATCCCAACCCTAGAGGATATACTACCAGCTTGTGTTTTGGACTTCATAGGATTATGGGAATGAATATTTCACCTGGTATAGTTTTACTAAAATAATAAATATCACTCAACCATTTCAATGACACCATTCAAAGATTTGTATAGGATACCGCTTTTCTCACGTGTATGTTGGATAGAGGTAGGGGAAGCAACCCTTCTTGGACTAAAGGTTGTGTAAATAACAACCGAGAAGGTTTAGCATGTGCATGAGAGGATGAAGGTGGGTCCGGAATGGAAGAAGTCATATGACGATCATAGGAGGAGGCCCCTAGAGTTTGAGGTTAGAGACCAAATGTTCTTAAAGTTCTCCCCTCGGTGTGGATAAGAGAGGTTTGGAAGAGGAATCGTGCTTTCTCCAAGGTTCATTTGACCTTTTGAGGTGTTGGGATGAGTGGAAGATTTGGAATATCAGCAGGAGTTTCCACTATGGTTGGAGAGAATCCATGTCATCTTTCATTTATATCAGCCCCATTGGTATCTACACAATAACTCCCATGTCCTAGTAAGTGGAGAGTTAGATTTTGAGGATGATGTGATGTTCATGGGGTGACCAGTAAGAATCAAGGATCCTGAGTAAAAGGTTCCATGTGGATGGAAAATTCCTTTGGTTCTTTTGTTATGGTGTAATGGTTGCCTCAAAGAGAGTACTTGGGAGAGAGAAGCACAAATGCGTGAAGAGTACCTAATGCTGTTATGAGTTTTCTCTGGTGTGTTTCTTTATACCATGCATATGATGAAGTGTTTGACCTCACATGCTATATGATAAGTTGTTTCCATGTTCGCTAATTTTGTGTGGAATGTTTGGACTATGGGGAGGGTAGAACCTGATCCCTAATCAAGATTCATTAATGATCATTCGATTAAATCTGCACGGGGGAGTCTGTACTGCTGAAAGTAGATAGTATTTTGACATGGAGGAAGTTTCTCCCTAATCCATGCGTTTGAACAATGTGACCTTTGGTGTTTTTTTGTGATTGTTTGGGGATGTGTGAGTCCTTCTTGTTAGCATAGTTTTTCAGAAGATAGATGACAAGAGGATGTTATTGGATGTTGAGGTTTTCACTTGAGATTTCGAATAACAAAAGGTGGTTTTTACTGAGATGTATCTTAAGGGGTGGCTATTTTCACCCTATCTCTTCTAGTTTATTTTAGAATTATCAAGGATAAGAATAGTTTGAGAGGTATCTGATGTGGTAATGCAGATTTCCCTGGGCTCTCCCTTGGTGAAAAACCCATGTTAAGTGAGTTATAAGAGGCAATGGTGGCTCATTTCAAGATTTTTATAGTTTTTCCATCCTTCCATCAGTAACCCAGTGTGTCAGGATTAGCATGTCAGTGCATCAGTATGTTAGTAAGTTAGCATGTCAAAGTGTCAGTTTGTTAGTGGAATGAGCATTAGTGATTCAAGGGTGTTAGTGTCGGTAGGTCGAGGTGTTAGTGTGTCTAGGGAATTAGTGTTGATAGGTCTAGGTGTCAATGAGTCAAGGACATCATGGTTAGTAGGTTATGGTTACAATGAGTTTGGGTGACGGTAGGTTAAGGTGTCGATGAGTTAGGGCGTCAGTAAGTTGAGGAGTCAGTAGATCAGCGTGAGTGGATTAGTGTTGGTAGGTCATGTTAGTTTCTCACTGCGTCAGTGACTCACCCATTAGTGACTCATTTGTAGTTTTCCTAGTACTTTCCAATTTTACGGTTTCTTCCCTCTTATGTTTTATTTGTCATAAACCGAGTATAATGATTTATTTGGTAATTTTTATGTTAGTTTCAAGGGTATTAATTATATATTTAAAAATCCTAACTTCCAGGGTGATTTGAGATACCTAAACCTTGTGATATTGACAATGATCCCATGATAATGTCTTTTGGAAACCAAAATAGGATTTAGATCTTCAAACTTGGGATCTTTCCCTACTTGTTTGTTTTCTATTTCCCCTTGATGTGCCTAGAGAATTCCTCCCTAGTTGAGTTGTGCACTTGTGCGATAGCTCGTATGTTCCGTTTCATTGGAGTTCTTCCCTACTACTTGTGGGACCCACTGTTATCCTGTGCATCATGTGGGGTGGGTGTAATAATGATTCCTTATGAGGAATGTCTGAATAAATTTCTTAAAACAAGAAATAAACAAGAAGTAAATATGACCAAAAGATAACAGGGGTATATAGAATAACGGCCAGAGAGTGGTTGGATGTTTATTACTTGTTTTATTTTTTTATCTTTGATTATTTTATGGATTGTTTTAATTGTACACCTCCTAAAAATTATGACAGTTGGTGGTATTTTCTTGTGCACTAGTGATGTCCTATTTTGTTGTGATACTTTAATAAATGACAGTAACTCGAAAAACTGTCAAACCACATATACATGGTTAAATAAATGGATACCCCAGGATCAAACCTATTGTGTGATCACCCTAGTTATAATTAAGTGGAATTAAAGAACCTCTTCCAGTTAAATATAAATATCTACACACATCCTGTTGATTGGTGTGGATGAGTAATCTGTTTTGTTGAGTCTTGTAACCTTGTGTGATTTGTGCGGTGCTACTGTTGGGATCACGGTTGTGGGTACATGGTTGGACAGAGGAATTGGTTCTGTGAGAAGGGTGTGGTATGTGTATAGTGGGTTTGTGGGATAATAGTATTTTCTGGTGGTTTTGAGTATGGGGAAATAAAAGGGGTGTGTTGGTATACCAATTTGAGAGACTGATTGATTGTTGAATATATGGACTTGTAGGCAGCTGAACTGCCTTGTTTTGTGTCGTGGCAATCTAATGACGTTGGGAAGTGGGACTGTAGTGTGGTTATGAAATTGTTTACTGTGGGACTACCTCTAAGAATTATTGGGCTGCATGGTAGGGTTATGGGAGAAGGATTGAGTGGTATAACATTGAAGAATGATTATGGGAAATGACAGAACAAGTGTCTAGATAGATTGGGGGTTTGTGCAGTGGAATGTAGTTATGGTTTTGTGCTGTTTTGTAGAGGGACTACAGTTTGGTTTTTCTAGTTAATTTGGTGTGGTTGTGGTTTGTAGTTTCTTGGTAGTGCTGGAATAAATTATAGTGAAGTCTTTAATAAATAAATGGTATGTGTTTGAATAAAAATGGGTTAGGTTTGTGTGGTTGTTCATATAGGGGTAGCAAAGAATGCAGTTCTGAGTGAGCTGGTAGTTTGTTCGGAAGCCCATAGGTTGGGTTGAGTGTTTTCTAATCTATATGTATAAATTTTATTTCCTTTTGATTTCTATATCCACCCTAACCTTGTTGATAATAATGGGAAGAACATCCCCATTTATTAGGGGTGGGTGCCTTTCCCAACATCCTGGTGGGAGGATGGACGGCTAGTTACTGACATTCTTCCTTGCACCCTCTTCTATTTTCTTACTACTCGTGCGTATCCAAGAAGGTTGCAATGTCTTGAGGATTACTATAGACATAGATCCTCTGGGAAAGGGTTTATTGTGGATGAGAGGCCTATGTGTTTTCAGGCGAGGTTGGTTTTCCCAAGTGTCATCAGGATGAGGCCTAGGTGTCTTCAGACAAGAGACGTGGTTGTTGTGGCCCAAGTGTCTACATGGGTAATTGTGTGTGGATTGGGGCCCAGGTGTGTGAGGGTGGGTTGTTGAAGTGAGACTGTGTGTGGGAATAGTGGTAGAGTCAAGACATTATCCATTAGGGATGAGTAGTATAATAGTGGTAATGTGGTGCGGGGTACCCAACTATCAATGTGCTTATACAACTACATTTCTTGACTTGCGTTATTCAGTGAGTGTGCCTTGGAGAGGTTGGGATGGTTAGTATTCCTTGGTAGTTTCTTTGAGGTGATACTATTTTCTCACAGGGACATTAGTATATTAACTCACCTGTTCATGGGTGGAACTAGATTTCCTACTGGGTATACGTTTTTACTCACCCTACACATATAAAACAGTTTTCGGGTTTCTAGGGGGGCTTTTTGGATGGTGCTTGACTGTACTAGCTTGGGAGTTGGGAAAAGTTCCTAATGCTTCTTAGTATATTTTCTTTTGGTACATTACATTGTAGTTTTTTTGTACCTTGGATCATATTTACTTTTGAACATTCTTGTGGGGATGGATTTTGGAATTACTTTTACTTTTGGTATTTGGAGTTTCTGGGGATTTATCATCTTATCTCCCGATATTGTTCTATTAAAAGGGTAATACCTTTCATACTATGTGAGATTATATAACCTTGGTACTAGTGGCCTCTCTAGGGCCTATCAAAGGTAGGACTTAGGGGTCATTATCTCTCCTTCATCTTGAGTAAGGAAGGGCATGGTGCATTGCTGTCCCTTCCTTCATATTGAAGAAGGTGGGTCACGACACATTGGGATTCCATTTTTGGGTGTTTTGGCTTAGGATCTATATTAAACCTCAATGTTAGTTCCTTATCTCTTTTTTCCTTCCCTTTTTGTGTTCTATTCTCTCTTATTCCTTGAAATCTATTTTTTTCAGAAGGTAGGTTGGACTAAAGTGGGTTTAATCTTGTTTCTTTGGGTAGAATCTTGTCGATTTTGGTGTTCTCTTTACATTACAGGGTCTCCACTTGGTACGGTTTATGGTTTCCAATTAGTTATGGGAGATTTCAAGAAAGTGGTAGGTGGTTCCATCCCTTGAAATTAACTGATGATTTTATTATGATTTCTTTAGTTTCTAAATGGTTCTTATAAATTTTTTGGGTAGTGTGAAAGGTGTTTTTCAGGGGTTTGGGTGCACGTTAATGATAAATTTATAAACTTCCTTCTTAAATGGTAGGCTATCAAGTGTAACTTCAATAAATAGAATTTTGATTATATAAAAGGGATATCAATGACTTGGGCATTGTAATAGAGAACATGGGAATCCCATGTATCTTAGTGGAATGACTTAGTATAGTATACTAGGTAGGTCAACTATGCCAAGAAATAGTTTGCCAAGAAGGACTACATCACAACACAAACAGAACATTTATGATTGGGTTTGTTTGGCTTGAGTAGGATACAAAATCTTTTTTCCAAGATTTTAGGACCAAGAGTTTAAGGATCCTAGAAAGCCACATAATCTCATTACATTGGGATTTCCTATGGTGATCATATCATGTTTTTTTGTTTCAGCTTGTATATAAATTGATTTTCACTTTTATAATAAACTATGTTTTTATTTAAATTCAATTATTTTTTCCTTTAAACCAATCATGTTAATTTATCTTTTAATGAAATTTCATAGAATTGTTTTGGTGGTGTCTTACTAGGAAAAATATCTCCCACCCTATATACTCCCTCTGGTGCATGTATACCTTATTATGTTTAACCCTAGTAAAGTTAAGTCCTTTTTTTGGTGGTGATGGTGGTTCTATGTGCTTGTAGTTTCTTGTTGGAAAGGTTTTGGTGGTGTTGGAATAAGGGTTTTAACCCGAAGGTTTCATGGAGTATTGTTTGCCTAGTTGGTCCCTTACCCTTTTTGGTTATTTTGTTTGTGGTTGTAAATGCTAAATGTTTAAATCATGATGGTAGTGCATCATTTGATCTTTCAGTTTATGGTTAATGGTTTTGATGTGATATATATTTTTAAGGATTGTTTTTAGTTGATTCTCATGGGATAAACCATTCCCAAAGGTGTTACTGGATGCCCAGGAACTAGTTTCTAGCCCGTGTGGATCGTAAAGGACCTTTGAGCCACACCACAGGTTGGGGAAGGTGTTGGATTAGATGTGAGATTTGGTCAGTTCTTGAAAAATATAGAGTTATGCATGACATTTTCTATTATTCTCATTCCTAACATTACTAATCATACCTGAATAATGTCCTTCATCTAGATAAGGATGCGTAAGAGGTAGATGCGTCCTTTGGGGAGAATCCTATTCGTATCTTCTACTAAAGCATGAAGACTCTCTAAGGCAGGTTGGTTACATTAGTCATGGAGATTTGGAAGCATGACTATTTGCATGATGAGACTAGGGAGGGAGAGGCCATTGTACAATCCTAGTGGACCGATCATTTCTCATATGTTGTTTTATTACCCTTAGAAGGGAATCCTAGGGACGAGTTGACTTAATTGGAGAGGTTTCAACACCCCGATTTTTCTATGAAATATTGAACCTTTTAATTAATGTTTAATTACATTTTTACATAATGTGAATTTTTAATGAGGTTGTCGAGATATCAATGCTTTCCACGGTTTTTTCAGAGCTTCGAGCCAAGATTTTTGGTGGAAATAGGTGGGACACATGGTTATTATAAACTGTGCCTCCCAGTATGCATGGTTTGTTTAAACCATTCAAGGTTCTCCTGTGCACTATAGGGGGTCGCAAGATTTTCCCTAACCATGAAGCCTAGAAATCTTGACTATGTGAATATTTTAGGCCACATTGCAAGGGTTTTTTCCCTGAGCTTCACCTGTATAGTCAAACCATGCGCCTAGACCGTGTGAGTGAGATGTCGTAGATACTTTATGTCGCATGGTTAACATACATTTTGGCCAATAGTGTAGCCACACCATGTAACCAATTTAATAGGGATGAATTTAATATTTCTCACTTATCATCATTTATGTTTAACCCCCTTTTCTTTCTCCTTCCAATGTGCATTACCACTCTTCCATGGGAGTTACTCCTCCAATTAAACCTAGGCATTTCAACAACTCTATCATCTAGAATCTGATCAGACCATCTTTCATCTCATTGGATTTCTATAGTTAGAGATTAAATCTATTACCTTCATTTATTAGTTTCTCTCACAATATTTTGCAATATTTTTGTGTGATCTAATATTCTCTATTTTAATGGAATTTTCTTATTCTTCTATTTTCGTCCAATTTAGACAAAACCAAGGGATGATATTGGATGAGTGTTTATCTTTCAATATGAAATATGTTTTTTATGAATTTTTCTTCAAGTATAATATATTTATAATTGTCACCACTATTCTATGCAACAGTTTCACCTACACTTTTACCCTAAAATCATGTTTACATAAATTTTATGTAAAACATGAAATATAAAAGACATATTTGGCCCCTTTTTTATGGCTAGATGCCATATAACTATACTTGATCCACCCTTTTTGTGTATGTTATACATATTCCAATATACCCCTCTTTATGTGAATAATAGAAATACCCATTTGTGTGTTTGGTTCAAATCCCCAATGTTTCATTCAATTTAAAGGGATGAATTGACACCTTATGGTTTAGAAAGAATGATTTTTTTATTGAATCAGAATTAATTTATTAATGATATGAAAACCTATATAGCCATTATAAATAAAGAATTAAAAGTAATGGGAATGAATTATATATATAGTGAATGAATTGTCATGATTATCGTATGGACTTAATTATCACATTAAACATATGGTGGCTATTCCTATTATGGATTAGTTTCTTGTTGTTGGAGTGGTATGAACTGAGCCAGCCTTGGATTCTCGAGGGAATTTCTTGAGGACTCAGAAGACACAACATCAATTAATTGGGCTCATTCTAAAGGGTGATACACACCTTATAATATTCTAAATTCCCTATTATGTGTGAATTCCTAAGCGTAGTTTGATGATTAACATTAATCATTTTTGGGTATTAGAATGAATTAGTTAAAATCATTGGATTCAGCCAATGTTTTAGGACATGAGGTTCCTTTGAATCTTCCCTTGGACGTTAGTCATGATTAGCCTCAGATTTACTATGGACATTATCTAGGGAATCCGTTATAAATTTTTTCAAATAGAGTTCCTTGGGTTTACCCCATGGATTACACTAAGTCCCTTATATATATGATGCATAGTTTACATGATTTCATCTTGATTGAACCACTGTGGTCAAGGATTCCTTGATTCCCCTTAGATTCTGAATTACTAACAATGTGAATTGGAATCTCAGGATTCACCTTAAGTCTTAATTAGGATTACTTAGAATGGTACAATATGTTTATAAATGTTAGAGTCTAACCTCATTCAGGTCCATTATTCAGGCATTACGGGCATGAGACAAAGTAGGTATAGTCGACCAGGCTTCCAATGAAGAGTTAAATCGTGATTTGGTTATTATTTCACACATGTTATTCCATGGCCAATCTTTATATATGAACACTGATTCATTTACATTCTTTTAATGGATTTTCACAAGCACCATTGGTGGTGGGTTAATGAGTATATATTACACCCTGTTCTAGACTCTATTTGGTACCCCGACAGACATAAAGGTTGAAAGTAGGGATAAGAGAATGCACCATGTATTATGGTCTATTAATATGAGCATGGGGGCATGGGATAATAGTACGAAGCCCTGGATGGTGATTTAATTGAATAAACCTTTTGGTTATTTGGTTCTTTTTTGTTATACCAGTATGTATTGTATAACTTATGCCTATTAGGAATGATTTTTTGTATATCTCCATGACATACTCATCATTTTGTACACAGTGCAACCATTAGATTAATGAATTACTACTATCTGGATGATTTTCGTCCACCTATTCTCTATTTGACATTTTTATTGTTATTTTATTTACTATCCATTATATTAATATGGTATTATGATTATGTCGGTATAGTCTCCCAACTACACCAACTAACACTGTCACCGCTAGTTGGTATAGTGTGGAATATGGGGAGGTGATCTAGAGGCCATGTGACTAAATATTTTTTTTTTCTTATGAGTGAACTAGGATTAAGATGTTACAATATATAATAAATTATGACGGACTAAAAAATTTTGAGAAACCCAACAATGTATCAAGGGTTGATATAATAATTTTTTACAAAATACTTTTTCTTCAAAAAAAAACATTTTAATTTTTTGTTAGGAAATATTATAATTATGTTTTTTTTATGTTTAAAAAATATAATTGACCAAATAAACATCTTTTTTGAAATCAAAATATCAAAATTATCATATGGTTATTTTTTGGATTTTTTTGAATGGATTGATTTTCACTAAATAGTGAAAAATACGTCATTTTGTTAAGAACAATATTTTTATTTAAATTATTTTTGTTGAATTTACTATAAATACATTTTGATATTTAAAAATGAATTTACCTAAAAATATATTTTTCATTGTGTTTTGTGTTTCAATTTTAAATTAATTAATTCCAATTATATAAATTGAATCCTGAAAATAGATTCCATATTCGTAAATATGTGATTCAAACTTGGAAAATAGGACCCTTCTATTTTTGGGCTATATGAATAGTAACCATGTTTAAAATTATCACTATGTTAAAGGTTAAATAAGATTTATATAGGTTAAAATCAAGTGATAAGGTTAAATATTTTTATTCTAATTATTATTGGATGAAGGTAATTTTACCCCTATCTCTATAGGCTCAAAATATATTTTTTAATGGAACATTTTCTATGAAAATGATCTCTATAAAATTTAAATCATGGAAAGTTACAAAATGTCACTCTATTTGTAATAAATATCTCTTATTTTTTAAATAAAGAAAAAAATCAAGATGTTAGTGATTCTTTAAGGTAATTTATTAATAATTAAATTATATACATGAGAAAAATTTATTTATAATTTTTAGTGATTAAATAATTACCATAAAATATTTTTTATTGCTAATATAATTTTTATTCAGTTACTAAATTTATATTACATATTATTTTAAAAATACTTAAATTTAAATAATTTGAAATAATTAATTTGTCCCAAATATTTTATTTGCCTATATGAAATTTTGGAGAATATTAAAATGATTATATTCTAATTCAACCTTTTTTAAAGTATTTAAAGGCATATTGAATTAATTGCATCAAAATATAACATTAACAATAATTTTTAATAAATTATACTTTATTGAATGATTTTAAAATAATAAAAGATTAAGTTCCACAAAATGAATAAGTTTTGGTTAAATGCAT
The DNA here is from genome assembly GCA_963277665.1 of Viscum album. Lineage (NCBI taxonomy): Eukaryota > Viridiplantae > Streptophyta > Magnoliopsida > Santalales > Viscaceae > Viscum > Viscum album. The sequence continues at coordinate 330,374,435 of OY728144.1, read as the reverse complement.
CAACCATGTTCTATTCAGGGGTTGTTTTTCTATTTATGTTATCATTCTTGACCATTGAAAGGGTAAACAAATTTATTTTTGCGGTAATTTTCAAAAGGGTCAACAGGGGGGGTTAAAACTAATAGATAAGGGATAAAACAAAACAAAAAATTGTTCAAATTTTATTTTATGATATTATTTCGACTTATAAATATATTACCTTAAAATCATATTAATTTGGATACATTTTTACATGAAAAATAAGTTATATTAACTTAATTATTTAAGAAATTCCAAGAATACACCTCCCCTAACTTATTAAAGGGAACCCCTTCTCTCTATTATTGACACCATAATAAGACTTATTTCTTTGTAGGACCCTATAAAATTATTTTCTAAACATACTTAATAAAATTTTAGAAGTGACGATATTCCCAAATGACAAACCCTAGTGTCTATAAGTGGAGATCTAAAGGAGTTCTTTCAAAGAAGAGATAATGGCCTTAACCAATCCATTCATTTTATTAATTATCACTTTAAATACTAAAAATCTATATTATTTAGAATAAAATAGTATATTCAGTTTTATAAAAATAATTGAATTTTATTATGATAATTAATCCTCCATTATCCACCCTCTTTCCTATCAAATGGGAAGTGAAAGTATCTATCATGCATATATACGGCTTACCGTCTCCATATAGTGATACTATTCATTTCCCATCAACATCCATTATGGATGGGTATTATGATGGTTTAAAAATTTATGTATTCTATTTAATACATAATTATACTTCTAGAGTTGTATTATCACTTATACTTTCTAATCTTCCAATCCATTAGAAGAAAATAACGTCAGTCATACATATGTGTGGACTACCACCTCCATAAAAAATGTGATTTTTTTCATTTATATTATACATGGAGGGTAATAAGGGTATATTTAAGGAATATATATGACATATATGATATAATATTTTTTCTATAAAGTTATATTATTATTTTATATTCTTTTATACCTTTTTCAAAAGTGGAAACAACATTCATGCGTATGTACAACCTACATCTCCATAAACAATGTAATTCATTTTTTACATATAAATATTAGAGATGAATATAAATTTAAATATTATATATATATATATATATATTATATTTATATCATGAATATAATCCTATAGATAATGGAACCATTATCAAATTATAATGACCAAAACCATCGAACTGAAACATACATGGAAGACGAAGTTGTTATCACCCAGAATAGTGATTTTAATAAAGAATTATTAATAAATGGGTGATAAATGGTTATAATTAAATAATATATTGGATGATATATATGAATATGGTTATGAAATGTATATATAATAAATCTATAAATCTATATATATATATTATACGATAGGTTTGGAGACATACGAAGGAAGTCATACATGAGGTAAAGATTTCTCATCTCACATTTATTTCTGTCAGAAAAATTAAAAATGCATCCCTAATTTATTTTTTGTGGTGTATATAATTCCATTTTATATTTTATACCATGAATATTTTCTTATTAATTACATTTAATGTTTCATTTGAAGTTATGTTTTTCATTTGGAATAAGATTCATGAATAACCAAATTTGTAGGGGTTCATTTCATGATCTCATAATTATTCAGGATTGTTTATGTAAAAGTCTCCATTGGAAGAAATATTTGATAGTTATATCTTAAACTGAATGTATTTTATTACCTATTATTTTTTATATAAATTAAAATTTTTCCTTTCATATTTATTTCTTTATGTTCTCAATACACTAAAATATTATTTTTAAGAAATAATATCATTTCATTTCTACTCAATGGGGAATCTTTTTCCTCCATATCCATATTTTTCTAAAAATATTTTAAAAAATATATTTAATATTATATAATTATTTGTTAATGATATTTTTTCTGATATATTAATTTTAAAATATTGTTTAAAGGTAATTTTTCTGTCATTTTATGAATGATGACTTATTTATTTTTAATACAAAAGTATGGAAGGAATAGTTTTGAACCTATATGAAATAAAAATAATTTTCCAATACCACATATACTCAATGTTTTGTTGGGTTCCATAATATTATATATATTTTACTTAAAATAAAATGGTTTCTTGATATTCTACAATTCTTTAGTTTTAAAATGTTATTTTCATAGTGAAAATGTATTTTTCTAAAAAAAAAATTAATTATATTTTATGGTATTTATATTGATCGACAATAATAATAATTTATTTTTCTAATTCTTCACTAAGGATATATTGTAATGATACCATCCTTATTAATTATCTTGCTAGTTTATGATCAAATTGACTGGGGAAATATTAAAATTTCTTTTACTAGTTTTTCAATATGAATGTTTATGTTAATTATATATTGAATTATTATTCTGATCATTCATATGATGAATTCCTTAGACGCACTATGTGACATAAAGGAACTACTATAGACCCTTGATGCATCATTAAGTCTCTTGAGCCAAACTGGTTTGGGAAGTTGGCTGAGGCCATACCTATTTTTTAAATATGTATTTGCATGAGGCCTTGACAACATGTTTACGTTGTTTGAAATTACTAATTCCATCATTAAGAGAATTTTTATTAATATAAAAATGATTTTTTGAATAGTTGCGATATCATTGTATAAATTTCAATCTCATGTGATTAATTATATATCATCATTTATTCTTGTCACGTTATTCCTTGTGATTAAGTTATTCATTAAATGGAATGTGTCTTTAGTTATTTACCTTTCCATATAGATTATTCCATTTTCACTCATGACAGATCCCACTATATGTAACCCTTACTGAGAATTATATATCACCCCTCTTTTGTTTCCTTTCCCTAAGATATAAATAAGGAATATTTTAATGAGGTCAAGAATATAGCATAGTTACATTCACTATTTTATTTATTTTATGTTTGAAAATGTAATGAGAGATTAAAGTTTATATCACTTTTACCAGGAATAGTAAACCATTCAGTATATTAGTATGTGATTGCTTATATCTAGTTCTAATTTAACAATGTAACCACTGACTTTTCCCTATTGTGGTCGAGGTATTTGTAGTTGTTATTAGAGAATGTTTAGTAAAAACCCTGGGAACTAGATTTCTAAAAACATATATCTGGGGACAGAACCCTCTGAATAAATTTGGGGATAAGTTTAAGTATTGGATACCATATTATAATTTTGGAAAGGTATATATTGTTTTGTTTCCTATTATGATTATTATTGTTTGTACTATCCTTTTTGGTTTTAGTTAATGGTCAGAACTAGTAACAGTCATGTTAATATCAAATATAATGGACAATGTAATGATTATGAGAAACCAAGTTGGATGGTGACTGAAATGGAAGATATCATGATTATGCCTAATAAGTTATGAAAATATATGAAAAAAATAATCACCTTAACTAACTCTTGGACTCACCAGAGAATATAAGGATAAAAGTTTTTGGGAGCTCAGGAGGTAGTTACCATGGATGAAAGAAATATCAATTTCCTTTATTTTAGAAATGTGGGAAGATACAACCTAGAGAATGTATCAAGGGAATGATATAATATTTTATGTGTGGGAAATAAGGGTATAGATCGTTGAATTTTTCTTAAAAATGATGAATATGAAAGAAGGAAATAAATTTTGTCATACAATACATTTTGAAGCTTAATTTATTCTGTGTGGAGAATATATGATTTCATCGAGTCAATGCCCTAATGTAATGGTTGAATCCAAGACTAAGGAAGAAGCTATAATATTGAAAGCATTAATGTGATAAGATTAAATAGTTTATGTATTAATATTTTATAAATATGTTTTTTAATTATTTTATAAATGATATTCTAGTAATAAGAGTCATGGAATATACCAGGATTTTCCCATAATAGTTTTAGGGATTAAAAAACAAATGGTACCAATAGAAAAAAGAGATTTAGCTGTAAGGTGAGGAATAAAATTGATGAAGTAAAAGTGGAAGCCTTTGTGATCTGTAAATTGGTCAGTGATTTGAAGATAATGTGATTTAGGTCAAAATTAATGAAGTTTATTATATTTTTGGATTTATGGAAATAGACATTGATTTTATTCGAAGAATAAGTATTGTGTTATTTTTCAGAGAATATATGGTTTGGAATTTTTATATATACCTTCAGGGGTTTATAATTTTACTATTGTCATTTATTTGTGGCATAAATACCACTTTTGAGTTTTTAAATGATGGGATTTTGTGGTGATTGGAAACTTTTACTGGGTTTTATGATGAATAATCTAACAAGGTTCAAATAAACCTTTAGGTTAGTATATGATATGATGTTAAACTTAATATTTTACACTGGATATTAGGATATAGATGATCTTGATGGTTAAAATTCGATTCATTGAAAATGTGATACTTTTAGAATTATTTATGGTCAAGATAAAGAATACATTTTAGGTTAGTATTTAAAATTTACTCATGGAATTTTGGAGATTTTTACCATATTTTAATTTTATAAATTGATTAATCATGTTGATAAATGATATTTTAGTTATTCTTAATTGGTTTGAGGTATATATAAACTTTAAATTTAATATGCAGTTTATCAAGAATTTTTATTTGGGAAGAATGAAATTATATTTTTTGAGATACAAGTTAACATGTATGAGATCACCATTGAGGTAAAATCATTATTTAAAGTTGTTATTTTTTTGGATTATTGGGATGTAGCTTTATATATTTTTGGAATAATATATGTTTATCCTTTGGTGTGATTGTGGAAATTTTGAGGTAAAATGTATTATTTATGAAAATGCTGTTTTTTAAATTTTGGAAATTATCTTACCTTATTGTAACCATTTTAGTTTTGGTCAATATTTGAAGGCAATAGGAATAGATTTTTATCCTTTTTTGGATTATTATATATGATATAATTTTATTTTAGTGCATTATACATGAAAAATTCATCTTGAATAATCATCATTTAGAGAAAGGATGGGATTGTTCTAGAAATTTTTTAAAGGATGAAATTTCACTTTTCAAGTATGTATATTGATTTATGTACTTAGTCTATATGAAAAGGTATTTCCTTAAATATAGTAAAAGTATATTGAGACAAAAAATATTATATTATAATGACCTTTTCCTCTGAATCAATGGCCTTTTAACCCATCATAAATTTATGGTTTTTTGGAAGTTAAATTTATCATAACCAGGTTCACTATCACCCCATATTAATCCATGGGATGTTTTTTCATTTACATGTATATATGTTTACATCCCTATAATGTTATCATATTTGAATCCTCATTTTGTAATGACCTTTGTATTTCCCATCCCCTCTTTTATGAAGATGTTTTGTTAACCCATTTAATAATTTGGTTTTTTTTAAAACATGAATTTTCAACTTTCCAAACCTTTCTTACCATAGAAAAGTTCAAATTTTGTGGTTTCAATTTATTATGTAGGGGGAGGGGATAGGTGGGGATGTTACACCCTTTTATTTTAATATAAGAACATTATGTTCGATAGAATACACGAAACACAATACCAATTTTAATTGATCCAAGGAATATTATCATTTTAATATGATCAGTATAACCTAAGAATTGAATTGGTCAGTATGAATATGATTAAACTCATTATTAAATATATATAAATTTCCCACTAAATACAATTATATTGATTACATCTTAGGAAATAAACACCCAATTTTTAGTAAAGTCAATTTAATTTTCAAAAATATGTATCCTTTAAAAACAATATTTATTTCATTTTATGAAAAAATATTGTAATTATTTGTTGGGAATTTTATAAAATTAAATTCACAAATTTAACATTATTATTTAAATCATAATATGAAAATTATTTTAAGGTGAAATTTCTATTTTTTGCTTAAAAAATTGATTTTCCTGTAATTAGTAAAAATTGTGATTTTTAATGAAAAATATATTTTTGTTTTAACCTTTTAAAATGTTCCATTTTTTTTCAATTACAATAAGTAATTTTACGATGAATAATTCAATTAATATTATTGGAATAGATTTTATTTTTTTTGTATAAATACATTTTTATACTTAATAATGTATTTTCATGAACTTTTTTCATTTCATTCTAATTTTAAATAAATTGATTCAAATTTAAAAATATAAGTATTTTAAAATAGATTCCATATTTATAATTAGGATGTTAAAATTTGTAACATATTCATATTTTATTTTTGTCTAATATGAATAATAATTGTGGTATTAATTATCTTTTCATTAATGGGTAAATCAGGATAATATTGTTTAAAACTAAGTGAGAAGTTTATAAATTTTCATCATAATTCATATAGAAAGATGGTAATTATACCCTTATCACCTTTGGAACTAAATTGATTAATTAAATGGAAACTTATTTTCTAAAATTACATATATAATATTTAAATCATAGAATGTTACAAAATGTGAACCTCTTTGTCTTAAATATCTCTTTGTTTTCACGTAAAAAAAATATCAAGTGGTGAGTGAATATTATTTTGAATTTTGGTAACAATAAATTATATTCATTATGGAAATTTATTTCAATTTTTATGTAATAAATAATTATCTTAAATAATCATGCAATGCAAATATAATATTATTCAATTAATAGAAAAATAAAATAAATGAATATAAAAATATTAAAAACAATATAATTTGAATGAATGAATTTTTCCCATTAATTTTATAGATATTTTAGAAATTTATTATAAGTATTAAAGTATTATATTTAAATTTACCATATCACTTGATGTATTTAAAGACATATTAAATTAATAGAGATGAAAATGACATTAGTAATATTTTAAAATATATAATATTTTATTAAATGATTTATAATTAATAATTATATTACCTTTAGTAGTATTAAATATTATTGGTCGGAAACATAATCAATAGTCTATTTATGGGTATATTTTTTGTTGGATTGAATATGTAATATTGAGATTCTCAAATACAAGAGGGGGGGGGGGGGGGTGAATTGCATACTTTAAAAATACCTAAGTAAATTTTGTATAACCAAAATTCAAAAAACCTATAAGCTCTAATAACTTGCTTGATTTCAGAAAAATGATTCCGGAAATGAAACTTAACAAAAGTTTACAATGAATAAAAATCTAACTTAAAGCATATAGAATCCTATATAATCAGAGTACAAGTATAAGGAAGTATAAGAAGATTATACTTTCCTCAAAAACTAAAAGTACAATAGAAAACAAAATAGAAATATTACAAGTAACAATAAGTTACTCTTTTATCCCAAAGAGAAGGGTATCCAACAACCCTGGATAAAAGGTCCCATGATTTATACTTTCAAGAAATTATGTCTTACCCAAACCCAGGTAAACCCTCAATCTGAAGATCAATATCTGTCTTGCTATCCCCGCAAGCCCTCAATTTGTAAGGAAATCACCACCTATAAATTCACAACCCGAAGTCTCTGATTTCAACGAAATCACACCTCTACATTAAGAAAATATGCATGAAACAAAGTTTGAACAAGATATTAAAACTTTCTGCATGAAGCCTGAGCGTTTATAAGATCCTATCTCTCTAGAAATCACTTCTGAATGTTCTGAGATTCAAAAATTCCAAAAGTCCGGAGCTCTTTCAAATGAGCTCATATTTATAATCACGACTTCACCGGTCGACTCCCTCCTCCAATGGTAATATTTTTCTTTTAATTTTGAAGGGACCTATACACGTGTCACTCAAACAATGGTTAGTGAGTAACTGAAAGCACGATATTGTTTTATAACAAAAAAAGTGTAAGCATAACTAAAATATGATATTCGGAATGTACGCAAATAGAAATTTGTAGTCTAACCAAAATTGAATTAGGAGTCTTTAATACAAGGATATTCAGATTATGCTTTCTAGGAATATGAAACCAAAATTCTATAGAATCACAGAGTCTAAATTTCAAGGAAATTCAGAATCTGGATTCACAAGAATTTGGAATCAGAACTTAAAAAGTTTGGATTCAGAGTTCATGATAATTCGGAGTTAGAAATCATAAGAGTTTGGAGTCTGTATTATGAGAATTCAGGGTTAGAACTCAGAAAGTTCATAACTAAAATTTGTATTCGGAATTCGTAGTCAGAATTCAGAATGTTCGTAACCAGAATTCGTATTCAGAATTCGGTGTCAAAACATCAGAAAGTTCATAATCAGAATTCGTATTCAGAATTCGAAGTCATAACCCAAAAAGTTCGTAACCAGAATTTATATTCAGAATTCGAAGTTAGAACTTCAGAAAGTTTTAACCAGAATTCATATTCAAAATTCAGAGTTAGAACTCAGAAAGTTCATAATCATAATTTGTAATCAGAATTCGGATCCTGAAACAGAATGCTTTATATCTAAGTAATTATGGGATCTGAGGTTTTGGTTTCAAACCGAAATTTACACTTAGAAAAATTATGATATGAACAATGAAAACATGATAAGGATAAATTTCCTTGGTGAAAAAATATTCCTTATAGAAGTAAAACAAGGGGTAAAAAGGGATTTTCCTTGAGATAAGGTGTTTTTGATTTTCAATACAAGAAGGAATTGTAAAGTCGCAAGGAAACATTAATGACTCAACAATCTCCCCCAAGTGTGAAGGAATGGAAAAGTAATAAGAAAAACCTTATTGAATAAAAAACTCCCCCTTTTTGGAAATCACAAATATCCTTATGATAAAGAATATAAGGACTTAGCAAAAATTTTCTAGACTTTGAAAATAAAACTTTCTCCCTTTATATATGAACAATGGTGAATACGACTAACTCCTCCTTAGGCTTTGGAACTCTAAGGATCATATTCTAGATTTCCGGAATGAGATTTTTCATTTGAATGTGGAAATATTCATAATGAGAACCCCCCTTTGAAAAACACCCCCTTACATAGGGATATTTCTTCTTTTACTTAGAATGATATTTCCTTCTCCCCTTTTGTGATTTTCAAAAAGAGTTTGAGGGAATGGAAAATAATATGGTACCTGAAATATTAGTACAAACATCCAAACAAAACAAGAAACCATAGTTTCATTAAGAATGGAAGTATTTTTACAAGGAAAAACAGATACATCAAAAGATTGGATTTGGATCTATTTTGCTTCTTTTTCCTTGGGTATCAACTTCTTCACGATAATTTTCAGCTTCTTTAGATCTTTTTGATACTCCTCTTCTTGCTTCTCTAAGGCTTTGATCCTATTATCTTGAGCATTCAGATCCTCTGCCCGAGCCTTCAACAATTCATCTTGGTTCACTAGCTTTTCTTTAATCTTGATCCGGAGATCCCTTTCTGTTTTCCATTATTGGACAATATAATTCAACTTTCCATTCAGATCTTTGACATCCTGAATCTAAGTATTCTATTCAGGATTTATCTTTTCCTCAAATATATTTTTTAGATCCTTGATTTTGCTGTCTTTTGTGTCAACATATTCCTTAACATCATCTTGAAAGTCATCAAGCTCTCTCAGATATTCAACTGTATTCTTTGACCAGCTCACCATTTTCTTTCAAGATTTTCTGTGGGCTTCATAGTTGATAAGAGAGTTCATGTGTTCAGCCTCAAACTTTACACACCTATCCATCACCATGTATAAGGACTCTGATTTCTGATTCATGCTATACTGGAGCATCTGTCATCTAGAGTCAATTGTTGGAAAGATCGGAATGGTGTCCAGTAGATTCTTCAGAGACTGAATGATAAAATCATGTCCTAGAGCTGATGACTCTGAATCTGACACTTTTCTAGGTTGTGGTTCTTCTTATAGCTTGACAAGCTTCCTCTTAGAGGATCCACCATCTTGTTTCTTTATTAAAGAAATTTTGGTTGGTGTGTCAATAACCACTGGTTTGCCTTTTTTGGATTTCCTAATAGCTTCTTCATCTGGACACTCATGCTCACTCTCAGGCAATCGAACAATCCTATCTTCATCAATTTTTTCTTTCTCGGCTCATACATTAATATCCTCAGGATGTATGAAGTGATGATTATAACTCGCTTCCTCAGATAATTTTTTCACTTCCTCTTCAGCCTTCTCATCAACTCCAGGGGTAGCAGGTTTCGAAAATCCTGCTTGAGAAGTCTGGATTGACAATTTTTCAGAAGCACTTTCCTTCTCCTGATAATCTTCAACTTTCTTAATCAGATCATCAATGTGATTACTACTTTCATCCATTTCTTGCACTTCTTCCACAACTTTTATCTATTCAGCAACCTTATCTTGTGCTTTTTCCAGAGTCATAAACGTTTTCCCTATATTTTTAGGTAGTGGTTCAACTAGGAAGGATTTAGGTACGAGAATTTTCTCAGATGCTACTTTAGTAGCCTTCAAAGATATTGGACAATCTCTGCCTCCAACATCTTCTCCTTAATCTTATTCTCTTTGGCTTGGTTCTCAAGCTCTTCATCAGCTTTATATTTCAATGCTTTGGCCTCTACAGGGTCTAGGCCAAACTGTGGCTCCCCTTCTTTCTAGTTATTCTTATCCTCCCTCCATTTGGAAACCACCCCATCCGAAGAGGCTTTCTTTTTCTAGGGCTTTGGAGGTGCAGATTCGGTTTCTTTGGAATTAGGGGTTTTCTCTGTTTTTTCCACTTCCTTTAGTTTCCTCTTCTTTCTAGCTTTCTTTGATGGTTCAACCTCTTCTAAATTGTTTGGATCAGCTTCTGATTCTTCAAATAGTGGATCATAAAACTCTCTTGAATCTTTATAAAATCAAACATTCATTATTTTCAAAGTGTCATCACTTACTAACATCACTTTTCAATTCCTCTTCTTGGAACTGCAAGGAATCATGAATGATTCAAGAGACCGAACTATCAACTTAGAGAGTAGGTAATTATACATGATTATCTGTTCTCTCATATTCCAATTCTTGATATTCTCTGTAGTGATGATAATATGCTTCATTAGATTTATTTTCCTTAGATTTACCAAAAAATCCCAGATATATATATATATCACTTTTCTTAAGAGTTTCCTTGTCACCCTTTCTCGGTATGATAAAATCGTGAACTCATAACTCTAGGATATGATTATTTGTAGACAAGTGATCAATATTTGCAGTCTTGAAATCTGTAAGTACAAGACTTTTCATATTCTTCATGTTTACAAAACTCCGTTGAAGATCTGGTAGCTTGTGGGAACAAAATTCTGCCTCTTCCACATAGGATAACCCTACCAAGATGACATCCTTGGTGTATGAAAGTGTATATGTTTTTCCGTAACTCTTGATGTAAAATGTATCTCTGCCATCTTCCTTGAAAAAACAAATTGATTCATAAAATTCTATGAGTAGATCCGGATACACAACATCTTGAGCTCTTGTCTTTGAAATGGATAAACTCTCACATCCATTAAGCTTGATATTATTCTACATAATGGAATCACACTTGTTGAATAAGTTTGGATTCACCAACCTCTCCCTGTATATTTGCAACTTGAAAATTGTCTTGACAGAAGACATATCTTGAGAAGGAACTTCAGCAGACATTTAGACTTGAGAAAACGTTGAATATTCAGGACATGCTTTTGATGTGGGGTAGATCTTCAACACACAAAATCTTGAAAACTGATGTGGGACAAGCATCGGGGGTCCCCTTTTTATAGGTGTTGATGCGACGATTGAACTTCCCATCTGAATCCAATGGCTAAGAATTATTCTTATTAGATATAACAGTTGAAAAGATAGCCGCAATGAAAATTTGGTAGGATCCGATCTTTAGAGGATTTTAAAAGAAAACATTCAAATTTAAGAAAACTAGAATCCGTGAAATTTTAGTGTCAAAAGAAACTAAAAGCAAGTAAAAGGTTATTACAAAAACTTAAGAAACAATCATACCTTCTGGATTGTCAGGTGAATTATTCGTATTGAGGAAAATTCTTCTTGAGAGAATTTAGATTCTGAAAAAAACATGAGTACGAAAAAAATAAGTATGCAAATCTTCATTATGAAAATATTCATTTAAAAAATATTCATTATGATAATCATCTTTAGAAAAATGTTCATTATGAATATTTCAGACAACAAAAAATATGAGAAAATTCATTACGAAAAATATGAAAAGATTCATTAAAAAAATATGAAAATCTTCATTACGAAAAAATATGAAAAGATTCATTATGAAAAATATGAAAAACTTCATTACGAAAAATATTAAATGCTTCATTACGAGAAATATGTAAAACATCATTACGAAGAAAATGAAAAACTTCATTACGAAAAATATTGAAAACTTTATTACAAAAAATATGAAAAAATTCATTATGAAATTTTTTGAAAACATCATTACTAAAAATATGATGAACTTAATTATGAAAAATTTTAAAATCTTCATTAGGAAAAATTTGGAAAACTTCATTAAGAAATTTTTTGAAAACTTCATTACGAATTGTTTTGAAAACTTCATTATGAATTTTTTTGAAAACTGACAAGAAAATGTACTCCCCCTATGAAAAGGAGTTTATCACTGTAAGGAAATTTATTCTATTAGAATTTAACAAGGAAGATTACCTTATGGTTGTTATTCCTAACTTCTATTTAATGTGTTCAAATCTTTTGGAGGGTAAATATTTTGTGAAAATATCTGCAAGTTGATCATGTGTTCTGATAAATTGAAGAATTATATCTCTTTTTTGTGTATGATCCCTAAGAAAGTTATGCCTAATGTATATGTAATTTGCACAAGGGTGACGTGCAGGGTTTTTGCTAAGGGAAATGACACTTGTATTATCACACAAAATTTGTGTTTTGGTGAAACTCATACCATAGTCTGTGAGTGTGCGTTGCATCCACAACACTTGAGCACAACAACTTCCAGCTGCTACATATTTAGCTTCAGTAGTGGAAAGTTCTATTGGGTGTTTCTTATTGTCTGACCAACAAACTAATGAATCTTTTAAGAAATGAGAAGTTTTGGATGTAGTCTTTCTATCCATTCGACATCCACCAAAGTCAGCATCTGAAAACTTTTTAAAATAAAATCATTTCTAGAAGTATAAAAGAGTCATAAATCCATGGTTCCCTTTAAGTAGCGAAAAAATATTTTCATTACCTTTAAGTGATATTCCTTATGATTGTATTGATATCTTGCACATAAGCATACTGAAAAAATTAAGTCTGGATGACTAGATATCAATTAAAGTAAACTTCTTATCATAACTCTAAAAGATGTTTGATCTACTGGTTTCCCAGCTTCATCAAGATCAAGTGTGTTTGAGGTACCAATGGGAGTACTAATACTTTTAGTGTTGTCATATCCATAATTTTTAAGAATATATTTAATATACTTATGTTGTGATATATAGATTCTTTCTGGTTTTTGAGAAATTTGAAAACTAAGGAAAAATGTTTATCACCCATCATACTCATTTCAAACTCAGATTTCATTAGATCCAAAAAGGAGTCAGTTAAAGATTGATGAGTTGAACCAAATATAATGTCATCAACATAAATTTGAAAAATAAAATCATTTTTATTATATTTCTTTATAAAAAGGGTTGGATATTAATTTCCCTTAACATTTTAATTTTGAATCAAAAATCATGTAATTATATCATACAAAGATTGAGGGGCTTGTCTAAGTCCATAAAAAGAATTGGTATGTCTAAAAACATGATCAGGATGTTTTTTATCTTCAAAACTAGGAGGTTGTTCTACATAAAATTCCTCTTGAACATAACCATTAAGGAAAGAACATTTCACATCCATTTGAAAATTTTGAAATTGAATAATGGTGCAAAGGCAATTAAAATACGAATAGATTGAAGTCTAGATACTAGAGCATAGGTTTCATCATAGTCTATGCCTTCTTGTTGATTATAGCCTTTAGCAACTGATCTAGCTTTATTTCTTATAATGATTCCATTTTCATCACAATTATTTCTGAAGATCCATTTTACTCCAATAACAGAAGTTTCCTTAGGTCTTTTAACAAAGGTCGAGACTTTATTCCTTTTGAATTCATTTAGTTTATCTTGCATGGATTTAATCCAATCATCATCACCTAAAGCCTCATCAGTGATTTTTGGTTCAAATTGGGAAAGAAATGCTATATGTTCTACATAATTTTTTAAGGAACTTCTAGTCCTTATAGGTTGATTTACATCACCAATGATGCTATCACTAGTATGATTCTTTAGAAACAACTGGTTTGGGTTTTGTAAAACCTGTTCATCAACATAGGGTAAAATATTTTATAGGGTAAATGTTTCAGAATTATCTTCTTGTACATTTTCCTTATCAGAAGGATCTTCTAACACAGGTTGATAATCAATTTTTGAAAACACATTAGAAGATGTAGGTTGGGGTTGTTTAAAAAAAAGGATCAATTTCATCAAATTTAACATGTACTATCTCTTCAATAGTACAAGTGTTTTTATTGAAAAATCTATATGCCTTAGAAGTTGTGGAGTAGCCTATGAAAATTCCTTTATCATATTTTGGTGTGAGTTTAAGTAGATTATCTTTAGTATTCAGAATGAATACCTTAAAACTAGATACCTTTAAGTAGGAAAGTATAGGTTTTATACCATTCCATAACTCATAAAGAGTTTTATTTAGAAAATTTCCAATAAAAACTCGATTTATAGTATAACAATCCATACTTACAGCTTCATCCCAAAAATGTTTGGCTACAGAATACTCACTAAACATGGTTCTAGTTATCTCTTGAATAATTATATTTCTTCTTTCAACAACACTATTCTGTTGAGCCATTCTCGGTGGTGAGAAGTTATGCGTAATGCCTTTTCTACTACAAAAAGTTTCAAAATCAGAATTTTGAAATTCCCCTCCATGATCACTATGAATAGTTATCAAAGGAAGTTTTTTTATAAATTTTAACTTGGGCTCTAAATTTTTTGAAATATGATAAGGCTTCAGACATATTTTCAAGAAAATAGACCCATGTAAATCTAGTGTAATCATCAACTAAAAAATATATAGTACTTGCCTCTAATGCTTCCAGTTTGTGTTGGACCGAAAAGATCCATATGCACTAACTGTAATGCATCAGTATTTATTCATTTACCGACATATTTGATACTTGATTTATGTTTCTTTCCATAATGACAAGGGTTAAAAAAATTTGAATAATCAAATCTAATCTCCGGTAGATCCTTAACTAACCTTTTTAGAGAGTTTGCATAAGTTTTTAAGGTTATAGTGAACTAATCTTCTATGACATAACCAAGAGTGATATTTTATTACACTAAGGCAAGGTAAGTCATGGCTTATATGTTCATATAACTTTAGTGTGTAAACATTCTCTTGACTATGGGAAGAAAGAAGGAACTCTTCCTAGGAATTTTGTACTAAGCACTTGTCATTCCTAAAATTCACAAGGTAACCTTAATCACATAACTGACGTATTCTAATGATGTTGTGCTTAGGACCCTTAACAAATAAAACATCTGAAATCAAAATTTTTCCAATAAGAACGATGCTACCTATACCGATAATTTCTCCCTCAACATTATATTTGAAAGTTATTTTTCCTCCTTTCGTCTTGATAATCTTTTGAAAGTAGATTTTGTTACCAGTAATATGTTGGGAACATCCACTATCTATATACCAAATATTTCTATTGGTAATTTCTCTACTTTCATGAAAATAAGAAAAGGTTAGGTTTTCGGAATCCAAACTTGCTTGGATCCAGAAATCTTAGAAAGCAAAAATTTTAGGCACCCATGTCTTTTTTTAAAAATAGGATTTATGAAATCCTAAGGACTGGTTTTGTTTAGAGAAGAATTCTTTGTCCAATGTCCACCACACTCACACTTAGTTCATAATGGAGCACTTTTAAGAACAAAGTAATTGTTACTAAAAATTGGTTTAGAACTAGTATAACCAAAAACATAACTATTCCTTAGAGGTCAAATTTGAGAATACATTTTATCAAAATTTTCCTTACCAAAGGTAACGTTTGACAAACACTTCCTCAAGGAAAAAATATCAAATTTTAGTTTGATAACAAAGTTCTTGTCTTAAAAAAAATTTGATTTTGAACTAGATCTAGGGTCAAAAATATTTTTCATAGAAATTATGTTTTCTAGATCTTTAGAAAGTTTATTCTTCTCAGAACATAATTCCTCAAGATTTTCTGAAATACTTTCAAAATCAACATTTTTCTTATCAAGATCTTTAGAAAGATCTGATATTTCCTTAGTAGGAATAGTATTCCTAGAATTCACATTATCATGTTTTTTCATGAGTATTGAATTCTCTATATCAAGAAGTTTGGAAAACCTAGAAGCTAATTCATAGGAAGGTAAAGTATTATCTTCATAAGAAGAAGATTATTCATATGAAGAGTTATAATATTTACTATCATTACTATAATTTTCATTAAAGAATCATTGGTCAATGATTCATAATTGTGTACCTTAGCCATTAAACAATGATTTTTAATAGGTAGTCTGGTTATTAGACCAAGATTATTTTGTCCAGAAGATTCATAATCTGAAGATTCATCTAAAGATTCACCACCACTAGAACTCCATGTGTCATTAAATTTCAATAATTTCTTAGCTTTAGCATTGTAATAGTTATTTCTGTTTCTCTCTTAATTCCTTTCCTTTCTTTCTTTTCTCTTGATCATAGGATAATTGGGTCTTATATGTCCATCTCTCTTGCATTCATAACATGTAACTTCTTAATCTTTCTTATCTTTCCTTTATTTCCTTTTGTATCTAGATTGAAAGTTCCTCTATCCTTCTATCTTGTTCATCCTTCACGCCAGATTTGCTAATTCATTTTCTGAGGATTCACTTAAACTAGATTCGGATTGGATAACAACATTCTTAGATTGGGATCTAGTAACTCTCTCAGGAGTCTTAGCTTTCATATGATTTGAAGTTGTAGTAAAATAAACACTGCCATTTCCATTTTTCTTCTTTACATTATCAACATCTCTCTTCATTCTAGTCTCATGCTGAAGAAGAGTTCCAAATAGTTCATTTAAGGAAATTTGAGTAACCTTTCTACTCTCATCTATAGCAGTCCTCTTGGATTCCCATTCATTCGGCATGATGTCTATGATTTTATCGACAAGATCTTCATCATCTAATCCTTTCTCACCCATGGATTGTAAAATATTCACAATAGTCATGAATCTTTGTTGCACCTTACATATGGGTTCTCCATAAGGAAAGTAAAAATCATGATATTCATCTCTTAGCATGGATCTTCTAGTTTCAGTTACTTTGGAAGTTCCAAAGTTGGTAACTTCAAGTTTCTTCCAAATACAATTTGCTGCTTCAAAAGATGAAATTGGGATATATATGTTTCTAGTCATGGATAAAAGAAATGTATTGTGTACCTTATAATTTAGTTGATATTCATGCTTTTCTTTATTAGTAAAGGTACTAAATTATTTTTCATGAATTTTATATCCTCCAGTAAGAATAACAAACTTATTAACTCCAGTATTGATAATGAAAGTCTTCATGCGGTCTCTCCAATATTTGTAATCATTTCCATCAAATATAGGTGGTCTAGTTGGATTGAGATTGTCTATGGAACCAACATTTATTCCTTCCATCTTAAAGAAAATTATTTCCACAAAAACATGTTAATAGAAAAAGTTCATAAACAAGGATAATATTCCTTAGAATGGAAAATATAAAACATGAGTATCTCTAAGAAAAAATTAATCCCAACTATACAAGTTTGAAAAACTAATTCCGAAATGGTGTGAATCTGGAAATTCAATTCTGAATGTAATAAGAAGAAGAATTATCTTCTGAATCTAATCGTGAGGTTAATTCGAAGGTCACCTACTCTGATACCAATTGTTGGATTGGTATAGGATTCAAGGTCACCCACTCTGATACCAATTGTTGGATCGAATATGTAATAATGATATGCTCAAATACAGGGGGGGTGGGTGAATTGTATACATTAAAAATCCCTAAAGAAATTTTGCATAACCAAAATTCACAACACCTATAAGCTCTAATAACTTGCTTGATTTGGGAAAAATGATTCCGGAAATGAAACTTAACAAAAGTTTACAATCAGTAAGATTCGACCTTAAAGCATATAAAATCCTATATAATCAGAGTACATGTCTAAGGAAGTATAAGAAGATTATACTTTCCTCAAAAACTAAAAGTAAATCAGAAAACAAAATAGAAATACTACAAGTAACAAGTAGTAACTCTTTTATCCCAAAGATAAGGGTATCCCACAACTATGGATAAAGGGTCCCTTGATTTATACTTTCAAGAAAGTATTTCTTACCCAACCCCAGGTAAGCCCTCAATCCGAAGATTGGTATCTGTCTTGCTATTCCCACAAGACCTCAGTTTATATGGCAATCGACACCTCTAACATCAGAACTTTATGTCTCTGATTTCAAGGAAATCAGACCTCTGCACTAAGAAAATCTGTATGAAGAAAATTTTGAACAATCCATTCAAACTTTTTGCACAATGCCTGAGAGTTTATAAGAGCCTCTCTCTCTAGAAATCACTTCTGAAAGTTCTGAGCTTCAAAAATTTCAAAAGTTCTAAGCTCTTTCAAATTAACTCTTATTTATAGGCACTACTTCAACGGTCATCTCCCTCCTCCAACGGTCATATTTTTCCTTGAATTTCGGAGGAACCTGAACACATGTCACTCAAATAATGGTTAGTGAGTAACTAAAAGCACGACATCATTTTATAACAAAACAAGTGTAAGCATAAGTAAAATATTATATTTGGAATGTAAGAAAATGAAAATTTGTAGTCTAACCAAAAATTGAATTCAGAGTCTATAATACAAGGATATTCGTATTCTGTTTTCATGGATTTCAGAACCTGAATTATATAGAATTCCAAAGTCTGAATTTCAAGGAAATTCAGAATCTAGATTCACAAGAATTCAGAATCAGAACATACAAAATTTAGAGTCAGAGTTCATGTGAATTCAGTGTCAGAAATCATAAGAGCTCAGAGTCTGTATTCTGAGAATTTGGAGTCCAAATTCAGAATGTTCATAACCAGAATTTGTATTCAGAATTTGGAGTCACAACTCAGAAAGTTTGTAACAAGAATTCGTATTCAGAATCCAAAGTCAAAACTTCAGAAAGTTCGTAATCAGAATTCGTATTCAGAATTCAAAGTTATAACTTAGAAAGTTCATAACCAGAATTCATATTTAGAATTCGGAGTTATAACTTCAGAAAGTTTGTAACCAAAATTAGTATTCATAATTCAGAGTTAGAACTCTGAAAGTTCATAACCAGAATTTGTAATCAGAATTTGGATCCTAAAGCATAATGCTTCATATCTAAGTAATTATGGGATTCCGAGGTTTTGGTTTGAAATAGAATTTTAAACATAGAAAAATTATGATATTAACAATGAAAACATGATAAGGATAAATTTCCTTGGGCCAGAAATTTTTCCTTATAGAATTAAAACAAGGGGTAAAAAGGTATTTTCCTTGAAATAAGGTGTTTGTGATTTTCAAAACAAGAAGGAATGATAATGTAATAAAGAAACCATAATTACTCAACAATCTCCCCCAAGTATGAAGGAATGGAAACATCATAAGAAAAAACTTATTGACTCAAGATTGTTATTATATGGTAGCATTATTTACCCTGAAAGGGTAGAAGAGTTTAATATCACAGTAATTGTAAAAAGGGTTATTGAGGGGCCAAAACTAAAAGATAAGGATGGAAAAAAACTTGTTTATATTTTTCTTCATGAGTCTATTTATATTAATATACATATTATATAAATAATATATCAATTTCAAGAAAATTGTACAGGGAAAATAATTTATATTAATTTAATACTTTATAAAGTTTCAAGATTACCTCTCCCATCACATATAAAAGGACACCCCTTACCTCACTTTTTTATACCACAATAAGCTTTCTATATCAATGTTTTACTTCTTAATTATCTTTAAAATATCCTCATAAAAATTATATAAGTTATTATCTTCCCAAAATACCGTCCCTAGGGTC
Organism: Viscum album; assembly: GCA_963277665.1. NCBI lineage: Eukaryota > Viridiplantae > Streptophyta > Magnoliopsida > Santalales > Viscaceae > Viscum > Viscum album. The sequence goes on along the minus strand of OY728144.1, from coordinate 330,354,463 downwards.
CTTAAGACGATATAAGAAGTAGTTATTTCAAATAAGAGGAAATCCCCAGAACCAATCACTTTCGTTTTTTAATTCTTATTTTACCTCCTATAAATCCACTATTTTTATATTAAAATAATATATTAAGTAACCTAAATATATTTAAATGATGTTATGTATATTAAAATACTATTATCTACCCTCTTTCCCATTAATGGGAAGTGAAAGTATTTCTTGTGCGTACATACGACTTATTGTATCTATATATAGAAACTATTCTATTTTTCATATCCATAATTTATGAATGGTATTATAGTAACTTGACTATTTATAAAATATAATTACGATATAATTATTATTTTTAAATTATAGTATCACATCAATGTTCTTACCTGCCAAATCATTAGAATACGACAACGTTTCTCATGCGTACATGTTGGCTACCACCTCCGCTATGTGATGTGATTTATTTTTCATTTACATCCTACATGGATTTTAATACATATATATTTAATTTTTATATATGATATATATGGTATAATAATAATTCTATAAAGGTTAATTATTATATTCTTTACTTTCATATCATCTGTCAAAAATTGATAACAACATTCATGTGTACGTACGACCAACCATTTCTATGAACATTGTAATTCATTTTTATACATAAAATTTTTATAGATCAATCTAAATAAAAATATATTTGATATATATATGATATATATTTAATAAATAAAAATCTTTATATGATATAAATATGACCAAAGTATAATGACCAAAACTATCGAACCGAAACACACATGGAAGAGGAAGTTGTTATCACTCAGAACAGTGAATTTAATAAAGGGTAATTAATAAATGTGTGAAAGAAGTGTATAAGTGAATAATATACGGTATGATATATAATATTATGGTTTTTTGTTATATATATAATAAATACATATTTTTAAAACTAGATTTTCAAACATATATGAAGGAAGTGGATTACGATTGTTGAGAAATGGCTTAGATTCATGATATATCATACACGAAGGTTATTTTATGGGGATAAAACTTAAAAATATGTGATCAATGATTCACCCCCTCTCAGTGGTCACACTAATCCTAATTTTCACTTTCAATATTCATGTAGAATGAAATCAATAATAAAATTCAATTAAAATTATTTTGAGTTACTAAATAATTTTGTTGCAAATGATTCATTTTTTCCTTTGCATCTCTATTGAGTGACAATGGGATTGCATGTAGTTATAATTTTTTAAAGGAAATATTATCAGTTTCATTTCTGAAAAAATGATATATAATTATTTTACATTCTTGTTGGGGTCCTCAGTATAGAGTCCATGAAATTTGTGAAGAAAATATTTTAACCAAGATTTGAGTTTACTGTCTAAATTGAATTTGGGTATGAAATTTATATTGTTTGATAGTAAATATGAGGTGTGACTTATTATAAAATGATTTTATTATCTTATTTATTGCAAATAATTTCATCTATTTCAGACTATATGTTATTTTTTTTCGTTTAACAAGTTTAATTGTTCATAATGTGGATGTAATCTTAAAATTGGTAAATTTGTGGCACTTACTATAGATCAAGATTGTCTAACTCATGTCTGAAAGATACATTCAACAACAGGGATTGGTTTAAGAAGAACTTTGTGATAGGTTTGTGTCACCAATAAAAAAAATATGGAGCATGATATCATTATAGGATGTTTCAATTAATGGTTCGAAGAGAATAAGTTTACAAGGAAGAAAAAATAATAAAATAATGAATATGATAAAAAATACAAACCTAAAAGGAGATGATTACAAAACATTTATCCACAAAAATATTATTTATATGTTGAGAGTTTTCATGAATTCAATCAAAATATGTTTAATCTTTACTATGTGAAACATGGTTTCTAAGTTAATCCATTCCCTCACAGATTTATTCAAATAAAGAATACTTATCAGATTTAAGAAAAAAATAAATAAAAATAAATCATAGAGAGAATTTAATAGGTTTATTAAATATTTTTGATAATAAAAAGAAGTGAGAAAAAATATAAGTTGCTTTAGATTTGATTATAAGACTACAAATAGAAAAATGGGTAGGAGAATAAAAGTTCTTTTTTATTATAAAAAATATTTCCATCAATATATAATTGATAAAACTAACCAGTTTAATTAATTTTTTAATAATTATCCCATATATTTATTTTCACTTGATTATGTTACCATAATATTTTGAGTCATAAAACCCTAAAATAATTAACATGTTCATATATATATAAGTTATTGAATCCTTGGATAACTTAAAAACATCAAATCTTAGAACTGTTATTGAATGTCATTATAAAAGAAAAACATATTTTTAATGGTCAATTAAGGAAAAATTTAAACTCTATATGTAACGACCCAGACATTCATTAATGAAAATTTTTCTTGATCTAATTAATGTTTTGATTATTTAAAATGGTTATATAATATATTAACTTATTATGTTTTATGTTTCTAGATTTTAAAACACTGTTATGAATTGTGCCCATCGCTAATATAGTTGTTGAACAGTGACCACATGATTATTATAAATATTGGGCTTTAACAAATCCAATTTTCTCAAACAATGGAAGCGATGGCCTCATATAGTAGACTTTCCCCTTACGAAGCCCATTTCTCAGAGCTTATAAATGAGTTGGCATTATTAGGCTTCACTCTTTACCAATCCCAAGCCGAGCTTGAACACGTTAATCTTGAGAGGAACCGACTATGAGAGAAGTGGAAGTTAATAGAGATTACCACCCGAGCAATATTATCCGAGCCACCCCAAGAGTATCTCATCATAGATCACATTACCCTTCGGTCTTATGCAGGTGTGATAAGGGGTTGTGTAACAAGACCCTAGAATTATAACTATGTAAATTATTTTTGTATAAATAATGTGTATTCATTTTATTATTGTTACTTTGTAAATAGTTTTTAAAACACAAATATTATTTTTAGTTAATATTAAACTAAGAAATAGATTTTGATTAATTAATGGATTTTTGAATTAAATAATATTTTATTATTATTATAAAATTAATTCTTATTAAATATAAATTATCGTATAATTTTATGAATGCAATTGTAATTTTTATTATGGTTTGAAATCTGTTTTTGTCAAAACCCATGAATTTTCGATAAATATCAGTTTTTATTTTTAAAGTAAAATTTCACATATTTAGAAAATTATTTAGATAAAATGAATATTATTTTTGGAATCAAGATGTTGAAGATATCCAACATTTAATTTTTCATAATTTTATGAGATTGTCGAATTTTTGGGTAAAATAATTAAACACCGTTTAACTATATAATGTGTTTTATGACATCATAATGACCCAATAGTGACGTAATAAAATAATATAAACATTATTTTCGTAAAATAAATGTTTTAGAATTAAAATAATGTGATTTTGGGTTTGTTTTAGTTATTTTACAATGTTTTAGTGGACCCTTCAAGACTTATAAAACAATTTGTCTTTTTAAATTGTTTTCCTTGAGAGTGTGACTCACCTCCACAAAAGAAACCCTATTATTTTAAAAAGTTAGGCCACTAGGCATATAATTTTTTTTTCTAATCCCCTTTGTGAAAAACCATGGGAAATTAAAATGGGGTATTTTGTGGTTTCGATTATTTTAATGTGAGGCGTCCCAAACCTAAATAATAAAGAATTCCCTCTCCTTTCTCATATAAACCCACCCATGCACCCACTTCCTCTTCACTCAATGCCTTTGGAGTTTGACTAACCCCTTATCTCATCTCTCTATAATCCTCCCAAGGTTCCCCAATCTCCCAAGAAGCCTCTCTAAAGCCCTTACCAAGCCATTGGGATCACACTTCCAAGTAACGGTTTCTCACTTTATTTATGACAATGTTTCCTCATATTGTTATTCCATTTTATTTTCAATTATAAATGTTAGAGTATTATTTCACACCTCCCTCATATTTCCCTATTCATGGTTGAATAATGATAGATACCCTTTCTCTCTCCATAATTCCTTCTAAGTATACACATTACTTTGCCGAAATTCCGAAAGGAATTTCTTTCTCCGTATTTACATTCAAGAAATTATTTTGTATCATTAATCTAAAATCCATTACAATTGTTGGGAAATTTATATATATTGCCCTTTAGTATAATTTTCTTGTACATATGATGAGAAACCCCTTTCTCTGTCATCTAACGTTTATGAATTCTTATGTCACATTGTTATGCTGCTCAAATTGCACCATGTTTTTACAAGCTAAAGACATTGTGTAGTGAATACCATGTCCATTTCTTTATCAAGGGTATTCACCTTTATTAAAATTTACTTATTAATTATAGAGTTTCATGTATGAATTCCACATTACCTTCTAATTTAATAAATGATTATGTTTAATGAATCCATGTTTTATGATCCATGGGGCACACTTATGCCTGAAATGAAATGTTTAAGAAGGGTGTGCCCTAATAGCGCTCCAATGCATTGGGTAGAGTATTGTATCATGATATTTCATGTGAAATGAGTGTTGAATCATGCTAATTCAAGTGAAACGATGGTTTACTCATGCTTCATGTGCAATGAGGGTTTACTCATGCTCCATGTGCAATGAGCTTTGGATCAAGCAGAATTCCATGTTAAGTGTTGTTACCACATTTCCATGTTATGATTATCATGATTTATCATGCCTTTATGTTCATGTTTTTATTAATCTCCATTGATATGCCTATTATATAACACATATTGTATTCCTCATGTTATTCCATGCTTATTCTCTTACTGGGGTTTATAGCTCACCCTTTTAATATGCATGTCCTCATGTTATCCCATCCAATGCTAAGTATGAGAGAATATAGTAGTCATGTAAAATAAGTTTTCAATAAATATATTTTATTTCATATTTTAAGTTGTTATTTAATGATCTGGATCCCCAATGACACTATACCTCTGGATCTTCTATATTTTATCAAGCTATGTTTATGTAATTAATCATGTTTAAGTATGTATTAAAGAGTAGAGGTGTCATAGTTGGAATCAAATGATAGGTTTAGTTATTTTTGGGATTAGGATTAGAAATCTATAGTGAAGACTTAGATACATGACTAAGTATATTAAAAACATCCCCATGTTTTGGTGAGTATTGAGTAAGTGGTTTATCAAGAAAATACATCCCTGTCTGGATACAAGTAAGTAGAGGTGGCTCTGGCACAGATGTACGTAGGGGTGAAAACCCTGAAAAGGTGTTTCAGACTTGACCTGAGGTATCCTAGTACATGACAATAAGCCTTTATGTACTCTTGGTTATGACAATCCTAAGGTATATGCATTAGTAAATTCACAAGTTTAGTATAAACCATTATTAAGAGACTTAAAAAATGACCCTAAGAATATCTGTTAGAAAATAAATCATGAATAACATAGATTGAATCCTAGAGAATCATAAGTTAAGGAAATTAAAGATATTTATAAGTCATTTGTTTTTTCCTTGGATTACCCTTTATATGTTAATCCTGACATTCCTTTCATTCCAACAAATGGTTGGTAATATGAGGACTCGGTCTAACAACCGATGTGAAGATAAATGTAATGATTGAGCTAATAAGATGCCCAATCTGATGGTAGTAGGAATCATGAACTTTCCCATGCTTCTCTCTCAGTTAACTAAAGATATGAATAGAAACATGGGTCAAGAGGAACATTCAAAACCCCTTTAATAAAGAACAAGTCACTCTCGAGATCTTCATGAGATAAAGACCTCCTACTTTTAATGGATCATCTGATCCCTCAATTGCTGAACAATGGATAAAATCCATTGAAAAGATCTTATCCATCCTTCCATGTTCTGAACAAGAGAAGGGTCTCTTGGATGCTTATCATATAGAGGGTGAAGCTGATCAATGGTGGACATTGATAAAAAATATAAAGCATGAGGAGGAGATCGAGGTGTTGGAATGGAAGGATTTCCAGATTATGTGTTTTGATAAATATTTTCCATGTACCCTCCATCATAAGATGGAAATGGAATTCCTTTCCCTCAAGAAAAAAGATGACTAATCTGTCAGAGCATACGAGGAAAAATACACAAGGCTTGCATGACACACCTCCGGCTTTGTCATTACCTCTGAATGAAAGGTTGACTGCTTCTTTGGTGGGCTGAAACCTAGCCCGAGGAAAGTGATAGCGATCTATGACTTTGAAATCTTTGAGGAAATTGTCTGATGTACCCTCAATGTATAAATGGAGATTGGAGAATCTCAGGGGTATCATGGGGAGAAAAATCATATGGTGGACTTTAATTCTAGCAGTCCGATGAAAAAATCCAACAGTGTTAAGAAAAAACAGCACCCCACTTTCCAAAGGTGTGGAAAGAATCACACCAATAATTGACTGAAGGGGACAAGAAAATGATTTAGGCATGGAATATAAGGGAACCGGGATATTAACTGTCGGCAAAAAACCCCATGGCTACGACAGAGGAGAGGAATGCTCTGCTCGACCTTGAACGTGTTGTTCATTGCTTCAACTGAAATGAACCGAGGCACATTGCAAACCAGTGCCCTAAGCTAAGGGTTTTCGGAGGAAACCAACAACCTCTATGGATGCTAGGGTGAGTTGTTTCCATCCCTACTCTTGAAGTGAACCCCAAAAATGAATTGGTGATAGGTACGCTAGTGATTCATTCAAGAATAGTGAACATAATTTTTGATTTGGGTTCTATGCATTCTTTTTTATCCCGAACGTTTTGTAGAACAACCCCAACACCACCACAAATCATGGATGTGAAGATGTTGGTGAGTACAACAAATGGAGAAATCATTGCATCCCATGAATATAACTCCTCCCCTATCATAATCTTTGGATTGAATTTCCCAGTGAACCTCATCATACTTCCTTTTGTGGAATTTGATGCAATTGTTTGCATCGATTGGCTTTCCTTATATAGAGAAAACATAAATTTTTGTGAGAGGGAAATCACTCTCCGTGTGGATAATTGACTCCCGATTCTATACAAGTGCAAGGATGAAGATGAATCTTCTTTAGATTCATCATCTCAAGTGTGGATATTACATCCCTATGAGCATGTGTATTTGGGTCAGATGATTGTGTATAAGGAAGAAACAATCCTTAAAGACATTCCTATTGTGAGGGAACTCACAGAAATGTTTCCCAATGAATTTCCTTGTCTTCATCCTATAAGAGATGTTTAATTCTCAGTTGACCTTATACATGGGGAGTTTCCAATATCAATAAATCCATATATAATTACTGTTGTGGAGCTTGAGGAGCTGAAGAAACAACTATAAAAGAATTTGGATAAAGGGTTTATACACCCAAGTGCTTCACCATGGGCTGCACCAGTCCTCTTAGTCATGAAGAAAGATGGTTCAATGTGCCTTTACATTGATTATGGTGAGATTAACAAAATCACAATAAAGAACAAGTATCCTCTCCCATGAATTGATGACTTTTTCAATCAGCTGCGTGGAGAACAATACTTCTCCAAGGTGGATTTTCAGTCAGGATGTTATCAATTAATGGCGTAGAAGGAAGATATCTGCAAGACTACTTTTCATAAAAGATACAGGCACTATGAATTCATAGTAATGCCTTCCAGACTCACTAATACTCTAGCAATTTTCATGGACTTGATGGATAGAGTGTTTATATATTACCTTGATAAATTTGTGGTAGTCTTTATAGATGATATTATAATATACTCCAAAACCTAGGAGGATTGTGAGAGGCATCTAAGAACTGTACTAGAGGTCTTGTGGAAGGAGAAGCTATATTTAAAGTACAAAAAGTGTGAGTTTTGGTTGAAGGAGGTCTCATTCTTGGGCCATATCATCACAAGTAATGGTATATCTGTGGATCCCTCCAAGACAACTGGAATTGAGGGATGGATAAGGTCAACATCACTAATGGATATAGGTAGCTTCATGGTGTTATCTGGATATTATCAATGATATCTGAGAAATATCTATCAATTTTCCAACCCTTTTAATAAGATAACTCAGAAGGGAGTAATGTTGTCTTGGAATATGAATGCGAAGAAATCATCAAGGAGTTGAAATGGAGGCTTATCACTGTGACCGTTCTCACATTACCCACAAGTGGAGAAATTTTTGGGTTATTTTGTGATGCTTTGAAGAAGGGCATGGGATGCATGTTGATGCAAAATAACCAAGTCATTGCACATGATTCACGGAAATTGAATGTTCATGATCAGAATTATCCAACACATGATCTGGAGTTGGCTGCGGCGGTCTTCGCTTTAAAAATTTGGCGGCATAATCTCTTTGGGAGAAGTGTGAAACATATATAAACCATAAAATACTCAAGTATATATTCACATTGGAAGAGTTGAACATGTTCCAAAGAAGATGTAAGCTAATCAAAAACTATGAATGCTCAATCACTTACCACCTTGGGAAAACGAACAAGGTGGAAGATGTTCTAAGTAGAAAGGACCCCATGATTCTATCATTGATGAGAATTGAGAAGGATCCAATATTTTTAGATTTGATGAAGATGGACATGGAAATCATAAAGAAGGGAGCATCATAAATCCTATCACAAATGATTTCCCAAACACCGCTTTTGTAAAATATAAATGTTGTTGAAAAGGATGATGTGGGAATTCAGATGAAAGTGGAAGCTATCAGAAAAGGGAAATCCTTGGATTTCAATGTTAATGAAGAAGGAATTGTATGATTTGGGAAAAGACTATGTGTTCCATCAAGTCTGGTGTTGAAGAATGAAATTTTGGATGACGCACATAGTTCAAATTTCTCTTTTCACCCTGGAAACACAAAGAGGTATCGAGATCTCGTAGATCATTATTGGTGGGATAATATGAAGAAAGAGATCGTTGAGTATACATCAAAGTTCATGGTGTGTCAGAAAGTGAAGGTTGAGAGGAAAAAGTCTAAGGGGATGGTGCAACCATTGACCATACCAGCATAAAAATGGGATAACATCACTATCGACTTTGTCACCAGACTTCTGAAGACATCCAAAGGAGAAAATTTAGTCGGGGTTTTTTTGGATCATCTTACAAAGTCTTCACACTTCATGGAAATTCAGGAGTATTTCTCATTGGATCAACTGGCACAGATATATATCAGGGAAGTGGTAAGGCTGCATGAAGTACCACTCTTTGTTATATCTGATAAAGATCGATGATTCACCTCTATGTTTTGGAAGAGTCTTCAACATGATCTGGATACTGAACTAAACTTCAGTACGACCTATCATCCTCAAACTGATGGTCAATCTGAGTGAACTATTCATACAGTAGAAGATATGTTAAGATCATGTTTAATGGACTGTAAATAAGGTTGGGTTCAATATCTTCCTCTGGTTGAATTCTCTTATAATAATAGTTTCCACTCGAGCATTCGAATGGTACCTTATGAAGACCTGTATGGGAAGAGGTGTAGAACACCGACGTGTAGGGATGAAGTCAGAGAGATTAAGCTTCTAGGACCAGAAATGGTTGAAGAAATGGTGGAGTAGGTGGAAACCATTCAGAAACATATCAAGGCAGCCCAGAGTTGACAGAAGAGTTATGTTGATAACCATAGATGAGACCTTGAGTATAAACATGGAGACATGGTATTCCTACAAATATCTCCATTTAAAAAGGTCATGAGGTTTGTATAGAAAGGGAAGTTAACTCCAAGGTACATTGGCCCCTTCGAGATTCTTGATCATGTTGGGGTTGTGGCCTATCGACTAGAAATCCCACCTACCATGGGAAATGTACATGATGTATTTCATGTATCCCTCTTAAAAAAGTACATACCAGAACCTTCACATGTACTCTCTTTAGAGGTAGTACAATTATAGGATGATCTTTCTCAGGGGGAGCAACCAGTGAAGATCTTAGATCATATGGAAAAAGTCCAATGAAATAAGACAATGCCCCTAGTGAAGGTGTTGTGGAAAACCCACATGTTTGAAGAAGCGATGTGGGAATCAGAGGAAGTCTTGAATCATAGTTACCCTCCTCGTTTTTAGTGTGGGAAAGGGAAATTTTGAGGGTGAAATATCTTAAGGGGGGAAGATTGTAAAGACCCAAACATTCATTAATGAAAATTCATCTTGATCTAATTAAATGTCTTATTTTTTAAAATGGTTATAAAGAATATGCACATATTTTGTTTTATGTTTCTTGATTTTAAAATACCATAATGACTTGTTAATGTTTCTAATATATTCATTGAACAGTGACCGCAAGATTAATATATATATATATGGTTTTAAAAAATCCAATTTACTCAAATAAAGGAAGTGATGCCCTCATCCAGTAGACTTTCCTAGTACGAAGCGCATTAGTTGGAGCTCAAAAAGGATGTGGCATCATTGGGATTCCCTTTTGGCTAAGACCAAGTTGAGATTGAACACATTAAGCTTGAGAGGAACTGACTACGGGATAAGTGGAAGTTAATAGAGATTTCCACCGAAGCGATGTTATCCAAGCCACCCCAAGAGTCTGTCACCATCAGACTCCTTACCCTTTGACCTTATGCGGGTGTTATAAGGGGTTATGTAAGAAGACCTTAGCACTATGACTATGTACATTATTTTTGTATAAATAATGTACATTCAATTTTTTATTGTTACTTTGTAAATAGTTTTTAAAACACAAATAGTATTTTTAGTTAACATTCAACTAAAAAATCTATTTTGAAAAAATAATGGATTTTTTAATTAAACAATATTTTATTATTATTATTATTATCAAATTAATTTATATTAAATATAAATTATCGTATAATTTTTTGAATGCAATTGTAATTTTCATTAAGGTTTGAGAGCTGTTTTTTTAAAAACCCATGAATTTTCGATAAATGTCAGTTTTTATTTTTAAAGTAAAAATTCACATATTCAAAAAATTATTTAGATAAATTGAATATTATTTTTATAATCAGGACATAAAAATTATCCAACGGTGAATTTTTCATAATTTTATGCGACAGTTGAATTTTTGGGTAAACCAATTAAACACCGTTTAACTATATAATGTGTTTTATGACACCACAATGACCCAATAGTGATGTAATAAAATAATATAAACATTATGTTCAGACAATATATGTTTTAGCATTAAAATAATGTGATTTTGGGTTTGTATTATTTATTTTACAACGTTTTAGTGGACCCTTCAAGGCTTATAAAACATTTTGTCTTTTGAAATTGTTTTTCTTGACACTATGATTCACCTCCACATAAGCAACCCTATTATTTTAAGACGATAGGCCAATGACCTTATAAATTTTTTTCCACTCCCATTTTGAAAAAACCATGGGAAAATACAACGAGTTTTTTTGTGGTTTTGATTTGTTCAATGAGAGGTGTCCAAAACCTAAATAAGAAAGAATTACCTCGCCTTTCCTATATAAACTCGGCCAAGCTCCCACTTCCACTTCACTCAAAGCCTTTGGATTTCGACCAACCCCTTTCCTCATCTCTCTAGAATACTCCCAAGGTGACCTAATCTCCCAAGAAGCCTCTCTCAAGCCTCTCCCAAGCCTTTGGGATCACACTTCCATGTAAGGGATTCTCACTCTCTTTATTTATGTCCATGTTTCCTCATATTGTTATGACCTTTTATTTTCAATTATAAATATTGGAGTATTATTTCACAACTAACTCATATTTCACTATTCATGTCGAATAATGATAGATCCCCTTTCTCTCACCTTAATTCCTTCCATGTATACACATTACTATGCCGAAATTCCGTAAGTAATTTATTTCTCCTCATTTACATTCAAGCAATTCTTTTGTTTCACTAATATAAATTTCATTACAATTTGTTGGTACATGTATCTATATGACACCCATTACTATAAATTTCTTTTACATATGATGAGACACCCCTTTCTCTATCATCATCCATTTTATGAATTCTTATGTCACACTGTTATGCAGCTGAAATTGCACCATGTTTTTCTAACCTAAAGACATTATGTAGTGAATACCATGACCATTTATTTATCAAGGGTATTCAAATTTATTCACATTTACTTATTGATTAAAGACTTTCATGTATGAATTCTACATTCCTTTATCATGGAATAAATGATTACGTTTAATGAATCCATGTTTTATGATCCATGTGGAACACTTATGCATGAAATGAAATGTTTTAGAAGTGTTCACCCTAATAGTGCTCCAATGCATTGGGTAGAGTATAGTATCATGATATTTCATGTGCAATGAGGGTTTACTCATGCTCCATGTGCAATGAGCTTTGGCTCATGCTAAATTCCAAGTTATGTGTTGTTTCCACATTTCCATGTTATGATTATCATGATTTATCATGCCTTTATGTTCATGTTTCTCTTGTGATCCATCGATATGCCTATTTTATAAGTTGTTATGTAATGATTCTTAGCCCCAAAGACACTATACCTCTCGATATTCTATGTTGAGTCAAGTGATGTTTATGTAAAAAATCATGTTTATGTATGTAATAAAGAGAAGGGTTGTCATACTATAAATGTGAGTTAAATATGTTTTGGTATTACATTTTATGCATATATTCCCATATTAGGTTGATTAGATTTGAAAATTTATGTTTCACTCTCATGATTCAGATAAACTCGACCACATGTGCACAATGTTAATCTATTGGGTTATTTAATATTTAATAATCAATTAAATAATAAAATTTTTCTGAGTATAATTAGGATATAAAATTCAAAGTAATCAATAAAATTTTAAAATTTTACTGATTAATAAGGAATTAATTTTCCATTTGTGGATGTGTCACTATAGAGATGAGTTTCATAAGCCAAGGTTTATATTGGTATGACCCGATCTCTTATACCCACATGTATACTCTATAAAACGAGTAAAAGAAAAATTGGATGAGAGAATAATAAATTAATAAAAATAATAAATAGATAATACTCATTAGAAAATAAATCAAAACATTGTGGATGAAGAATGAGAAAGGCTTCTAAAAGAGATCCTTATATGAAAGTCATCCTTCTACCAATTCAATATTGAAGTGTAATAGAACCATTGTATTTGTAAACCCCTATACAATCCATATCAAATCAATTAAAATGGTGGAAAATTAAAATTTATAGTGTAGAATTCCAGATATGGTTTTAAAAAAATAATAAATAGAATACTGAAAATATGGTCAAAATGTATTGCTATTTTTATTCTTCATCCTTTAACCTCCCAAAAACTAAACTTTTTGTGGATCTAGTTGATTGAAATATTTTTTCCAGTCCAATAACTTCTTTATACATCTAATCCCAATTTTATTTGGGATAAAAATGTTATTGACTAGAAGGTGATTTGATTTCTATGCTATTGAATCTAGTCCAAAATTGAATTTAGGGCCCTTTGTCTCCTCCCAAACATGTGATCAAACTGGATATTCTCAAATGAAACTTTTATCTGAATATATTTTAGAATTATTTGAAAAAATATAAAAATTTAAATTCGATAAGTGTAAATTTTTAGGATAAAAATAATTTTATGTATTTTAAAGGGGAAAACAAAAAATATTCGTACAATTTCAAAATTCAGCCTATAATTACTAACTACCACTAATCATTATATAAATATCACTGTGAAAGAATTAAGTCACTTTTTATAAATATGATATTAAAAAAATAATGACTTCGTAAAGGGTTGTAAATAGATTCATGTTATTTTCTATGAAGAGTCCTTGTCCCAATTTGTAATGGTAAAGTTCATTTTAATATTTCTAAACATAACAACCAATTATTAATATCAGTTATGTCAAATGGTTATAAAAACATTCCTTTTTAATAATTTCATTTAAAATGTGTATATGATACTAACCAATGGTTTTGAAATTCGATATGATTTTTCTATGTTATGAATGCTGTTTTATTACATTTATGGATTGACACAAGTATCTCTATGTCTAAATATTATGTTTAATAATGTAATGAAAGAGTTTCTTAGCATTAAGATTGTGGATTATTATGATGTATAAAATTTCTTTAGTTAGAGTATTATGTTATTTATGGTATTGTATGTGGTTGACATAATACTCAATGGTAATGATATCCAAAATTTTCATTCTATAAAAGTTTTTTCAGAATGTTATTCTCAATAAAAGACATGTGAGAAACATCCTACATACTAGATATAAATATATATAGATATAGTTGTAAAATGATGTTTGGAATAAGTTAAAACTTATAGATTTGTAATGTAATAAAGATATTTAGTATAGAGAACATCAAAAGGGTACTTTACTATTGTTTCATTATTGGATTCTTATAAAGAATAACTATCAATCTAATGAGTTATAATAGAGAAACATTGATAATATTTTTTATATTTTTTCTATATGATCTATCGTGAATTCCATGAAATTACCTCAATTATATGTTTATTTTGATTTTATAAAAAACGTAAATACAAATCTAATCCTAGTGAGAGCCATTATATTACTCTTAAGAATATCCAAGTACTAGATTGGAATTAAGGATCTGTTATTTGTATTAAGAATTTTGGAATGGATCATTATAAGGCATCTTATAGATTTTAGTTTCCAAACCAATATATAGACATGGTGATCTAAATATAGTTTTGTGATCCGCCTTAATGATAGAGTTATTAGTTATAATAGTTCCTAAATATCCCATCTCATAGGATGTAATAACAAATTAAAATTACATTTCCTCATCACATACTGTAAGGGAAGTTATTTAGATATAGAAGTTCACTACCCAAAATGGAGAGTCTCCATGAATTATTGGAGTAGTTGAGCATTTATGTTATAATAATGAATCTATTTATAAGGACACAAAACCCTGATTTCATTAATTTTATAATCACATCCATTTTTCATTATATCTCATTAATGAAATTATTATTGATTGGGGATATGTAAAGATCTGTTCGGTGACTAAATAGTAGAACATATTTAATGTTTCCCTTGGCATGATAGGCTTAATAAGAGGGGGAGTGAGTGAGTGAATAATCGGAAAATATCAATTTTATTCCTTTTATGATTTATTATTTGATCAACATTAATAAATTTATATAGAGATTGATCACACTATACAACTCACACACATTGAGTAAAGAAATAATAATGGAAACTCGATGTACAAGGTTCTCATCTCCGAACAAGAAGGATAATTCTAAGAATTATCTAGAATCTACTAGGGAAATTTGATCCAATAGAGTCACTATCATGGTTATAAACAATAGGTAATAACCCAATCTCATGATATAAAAATAATTATCATTTCTATCTCCCAACATGTCAACCCAAAAAAGGAAGCACTATCGAGTATAGTAGAGGTAGGGAATATCCTTCGCCTATGATGATTTCCTCCAAAAAATATAAATTGTTCCCAGATTTCTTCTTCACTAATGCGATGTGAAAATATTAATCTATATGACACACCTCTTTTGTGACGATAACATATATAAACTACTTTGACCTTTTCTTTTTTATTCTACATGTATTGATTGCAATTACTCTCTTCGTATTCACTCTTCGTGTTGATTCTTATTCTATTCCACTACACACACTATATTTTGTGAAAAAATCATTATTTATTTAAAATAATCTTCTCAACTATTCATACCATCACTGAAAAAGTCGTACACATTGTTTCAGAGTCATACTGAATCATATTATAGTCTTACTCAGATTTTGCAAAGTCATATGATAGAATCAAAGTCTTATGATCTCTAAATTTTTTTTAAATACTCTTATACAACATGAATGTATGAATTATGAAGTATTATGAGATAAATCTGAGTTTTAAATGTATTAAAGTCTTATAATGAAAATTATTTTAAAGAATAAGTCATACAAGATCAATGTATTTTACACATAAAAAAGTATTAAAAATTTCAAAAAAATTGTAAAAAGTTATAGGATGAGTCATATGTGATCATATGTTGTCTTATAAATTTCCCCAATGTATTTTGGGATATTTTTTCCAATTTCATTCTCTTCCATAAATAAAAAATTCCAGTCTTAATCAAATAATCCCTGGATTCATTTATCCCCTCAACAAAAATCCCCAATCCAATTTAAAACACTTAGAAACATCCAGAACAATATGAAATCACAAAGTATACACTAATTTATATGAGCTTGAACATGATTTATAAATTAAAAATACAATCCAATGCATTAACAGCATCAAATTAAGTTACTATGTGTATTATTATATAGATAACCACCACATTCGACATGAAACATCTAGTCTCAAAATATCACAAAATAATCAAAAACTTTCAAATAGATACTAGCCTATAAAATCTCAAACATTGTATTTTTCTTGAAGATTATGGAAAATTAATAAATATTGAGATAAAAAACATAGAAATGAATCATTATTCATTCATTATATACCGACTTGTGTGAAATCAATTTATGAAACAAGAAAATTTAACAATAATATCATGTTTTCTATACAATTTTGACTTATATTCATACCATTTTGGCCTTTGATTCACTTATACCACATCAAAAAATATAAAACATTCAAATAATTTATTCCATTTTCATTTTAGACCTCTAATTTTTTTTAATATCAAGATATATCACTTGATAATCAATAATTATTCATGGTTTAATTTTTTTCTTGTTCAATTTTCCACTTACCCTTAAAGTGGTTTCTCCTAAAAATGAATAAAAAATTAATTTTCAGTCAGTCAAAACATCATTATATTATCATAACTATCCTTAGAAAAAATAAATTATATATTTTCATTACCACATTACAAAAACTACTTGAATAGTTCATAGGATAAAATTGTTTTTCATACATTCAATATTTTTTTAATATAATTGAAAATTTCATTTTTCTGTTAATAACTTATATATTTTTACAACCCAAAACGTTTTTTTATAATATATTTACCCTTTTAATAACTCTCTATAAACACATTCTCTACCTTAAAATATTGGTCCCCAAAATGGATAAAAACACATAAATGGATTACTCCCCCTATATAGTTTTCTCCTCCTTTGTATAAAAATTAAGAGAGTAAACATAAAGTGGTTTATGTTTTTAAATCCCCCCATTAGAATATAATAATCCAAAGAAGAAGATGAGAGAAGGGAATGGCCTATTCATAACTTAATCCTTGATCTATGAAGGTTGATAATTTTTCTTTAACCTCTATGTATTGACACTCAACCACCCACTGAATGATAACAACCACGGTCAATCAAGTTCATCTTCAACTCACATTAAATATTTAGATTACACACATTCTAAATTATATCCATATGATATATTGAACATTCTTCTTACAAATATTGGTTTTTTCTTTATCCAAACATTTATATTGTTTTCCTAAAATGGAAACACAATTTTTTTATTTCCATGATTCCTTACTTTTTAAGTCATTAATTTACTTTAATTTTTTAATTTTAAATAGTTTTGTGATATTTTTTTGAGTCAACAATCTCTAAATAGTTCTAAATAGCTTCCATAGGATTTTTAAAGAGAATATTGGTATTTAAAATTAATAAAATATGATACAATATTCCTATATTACACTGTCATTAGAAAATAAATTCCATATCTAAAATTCCACATAACATGCCATTTTCATAAAAAGAAAATTCTTTAACATCGTCACAGAGTTGAGACACAATTTTTAGATTGAGATTCAACCCCTTAACAAATAATGTTTTCATAAATTTTATCTTGTATTATTTTATGATTATGGAAGAAATACATGTGATTTATATTGATTATCTTTATAAAATTTCACTAATAATTTCATAGAATTCTCAATGTTGTTAAAGTGATTTATATTTCCTATTATATATTATTATCATCATCTGTCCAATATCAATGGAAAATATTTTCTTTATTCCATTCATGAATATTTAATAATAAAAGAATTTTTATTTTAATTTGAACATCTTATTATGATATTCTTGACAATTTTATCACACACTCAATTGGGATGGTATAATGTTGAAGGATTTATTTACAAGGTGAACCATCTTGTTGCATCTTCCAAAGACTCATTCAAGTGCTTTAAACATGTTCTATTTAAAATGTCTATAATTTTTGACATGGTTATAAAGTTCCTTCCTTTGAGAGGGATGGATCCCCCACAAAACATGCCTCTAATTAAATATAGATTCATTTTCAAATTTTTAATTAAACCAAGACATCTTTTCCTTATGAAAAAATCCTCTAAAATACCAAAACAAATCCATAAAAATCATACATACCTTTTTAACTAGTATACAATCTTGAATTTGATACTTTTCATCATTTTATATTTTAGTATATAGTCTTGAATCATTTTTTATAACCTAAAATATCATTAACTATTTTTATATTCTTATTTATACTAGACTTCTTTCCTTAGTTTTTTGTTCTTAAATTGGAATAGTTTTTGAGTTAATTTTTTAAGTTCTTAGAATTTCTATATTTCATAGATTCAAAAGGTTTTTCCAAGAATATGTTTTTCAAAAATTACTCCTCCATATCATATTTCCAAAAAAATTACTCTTATAGTATATTTTCTTGTTATACAAAAACGTCATTATTCATTGAGCATTAACAAACTTTTTAGTTTTTTGAAATATGGATGTATAACTGCTCAAAATTTCTCTACTTTGATTATTTTTATTTAATGATATCAATTATTTGGTCCTTTTAATTCCATATTAATTGTTATCAATGTTCAAGTGCTTATCATAACGAAGAAAATTCTTTATCTCCTTAATATTCCCAAGAATTTTTTAATTTTCTCTAGTTAAAATAAATTCATTTTTATCAGAAATCTGATAATGCTTTTTTATTATTATAATAACATTTTCCAATTTATAGATATTTTAGAGACACTATTTTAGTTTTATCTTTAGTATAAACTCCTTCTCTATCTCTTCCTCACATTCATCATTATTACTTTTATCACTTGTGAACTCCTCTTTATTTATATTTGTAATTAAAAACCTTTCACCTTATTCTTTGGAATTTGTTACTTCCAATTCTTCTTCATAACTAATACTTACATCTATATTAGATAAATAATTTTACTTATTATATATATATATATAAATTCTTACATTTACACGTTAAATAATACTTTGATGGTTTATTGTTCATGGAACCTTTGGATTCACATTCTCATCCCTCTATATTAAATTTATTTTTGTATTGGATACATAGTATAAAAATATCCAATACCCCCATATCCAAAAAAATTAAATTCAACATCAAATGATATTTTTATTCAAATATATTAATGAAAGACCTAACTTTTTAAAATATCAATTCAATATACTCTTTATCAAAAGTATCCATTTTATTCAAAATTTCTCCCTTTTATGCACTTTTATTACTTCAAATCCCATTAAGAGATTTACTTATTATCCTTGGTCTTCTTATTGAACAAAAATTTCTTCATATTCTTATAAAAAATAATAATTCAATTTAAATCATATAAAGTAACTGTTTTTAGAAATTTTTCTTCAAAAGTCATTACTTTGTCAACAAATCTCTCCGGTAAGGAACAATGACTATTCTGAGAAACCACAGCATCTTCCAAATTCTCCCTAACAATTATAGTAAAACACACAATCTAATTTCATATTATGAATAAATCATCCTCTATTTAAATATCATACCACTTTAGATCATAATATCCCAGTCTCAAAACATGTACCTTTTAAAAATTCACTTTTTCATTACCTTCATAAATATTTTTCATCTTATCCCAATATCTCATTTCCATCTTGATTCCCATGACTATTAGAAACTATCTTTCTGATAAGGATAACAATATTTCATTCAATTAATGACTATCATTCTATAAATTATTTATGTAAAATTTAGTCATAATAGTACCTTTAGTATAAATAATAAACTCATTGGTCTCATCCTAAAAAACATTTAAACTGATGGAAAAGAGGTAATGAAAAATCCAATATTTTTTATATTAATAAATTCTTCAAATAAAAAATTTAAATACCATTTTTGTTCAATAAATTTATGTTTTCCTAATTAACAATATAAGTACAATGATCGAAAATTCAACAAAATTGGGAGAAAGTTTTAAAATATCTGAACTACTAACCCTGTTAAAAAATACTTTTAATCACTAAACTCCAAACTTAATTAACTTTAAAAGAGAACCTAAGTTCTCTTAAACCAATTGAGGTATCCCTAGGAATTTAATATTAACTTTGGTGTAGGAGGGAGGTGAATAAGTTAAAAACACTCATTTTATTTCCTTTTATGATTACACATGTTATCAGCCACCACCACTTTTGAATGTGATCGATCTAACTTGAAATATCTTATACACAGAGGAATGCAACAAGCTGGGACACTTGGCCCATAGGATCATCTTTTAAAATTATTAGGCCAATCCCTGTCATGAATTAGAATCATTCTAGACTATATGTTCCACTATAATCACTACATGGATGCAATGAATAGGGAATATACTAAAACTGTGATATAAGAATAAATAACACTATTGTTTCTTTAAAAGTCTCAAGAAAAAATAAAAAAATATATTAGGATGTTGAGGTAGGGATTAACCTTCACCTATGAAGATTCCCTCCAATAAATAAAACACGATCCCATAATTCTTCACTATTGAAACACTTGTGAATATATTTTTTTCTTCTTCACTAAATATCACTGTTGTGATGTTCACACACACAAAACAATGTTCTATTTATATTATTCATATTATACTTTAATTCATTAAATGTTAACACTTCATTTTATGCCTTTATCTATTTTATTCTACTCTTTTGTTGTTTGAACTACACTATATATTGGAGTCATGATTTTTCAAAAAAAAGGCTGATAATTATTCTCTTCACTATAGTAAAAGTTTAATGATATAAAGTAGAACATATACTTTATTTTCCCCCATTCATCTACATTTTAGTTCCAGTCACTATATTTATATTTTTTTTCCAAAAAATATATTATATTCTCTTTAAAAGAAAAATAACTATATTTAAATATGTATTTAAATTTCAAATTCAAATAAAATAAATTCCCTTATTTTTTTAAACTACCACACTTTCTTGATGAATTCTTCATTTTATTAAACTTTATTCTTCATTAATGCAACACCATAACATGCATTATAGCCTGACTAGATGGTTACACTAGCGCTGTTCTTAATTTTCTCACAACAAATACTTCTTCATACAAAGAACCTTATTCTACTTTTTCTTGAATAAAAAAATACCATTTTGTGATGTTTAAACCATTATTGAACAATATGGGATTATTTTTTATTAATTTTTCATTAAAATAAATATTCTATAAATTTTTGTTTTTTCATAGGACATTGAATGTATTGTGAAGTAAAAATATCATACACACTATTTTATAGTCATACATGCTCATATAAATTCCCTAGAATAGATGATAGAAAGTGTTACTTTAAATTAAAATTATTTGAAATATGTAAATGTAGAAAATTAAAGAGTATTTTTCATCATTAAAGACTAACACACAAACTATTATAAGCTACTACAATGTATTATGGGTAGTAAATTCAAATGATGCAAAATATTATGAAGTATATGTATTATGGGCTCACATTCTTACATGATTATTCAATGTCTTACAACCTTCTGTAAAGTCTTATATATCCATAATCTGAGTCTTAAATGATCAAATGAAGCCTTAAATATTTCCATAAATCCTTTATAAAACTTGATTTCTTTTCTATTTTAGTCATTTAATATAAAATTCAAAACATAATAGAATAATAATTTAATTTCATTAAATACTCTAAAAATTTATCCAATCCAATTTGAAACACATACACGCATTCAAAACATAAACAAATAACATATTTGAATTTACATTCTGTGACTTTTAACATGATTTATGAATTGAAAAAAATCCCAAAAAAATCCATATATTTTAAAATTTCTCAATGTAATTTTCTCTAGCCAAGAAGCACATGGTATTGGAAAATTTGGTCTAAAAAATAACCCCAAGTACTAAACAACATCCAAGAAGCCATTGAGATCAAAATTAGTGAATTCATTAACAAATCCAATAATTTAATCAAATCAAGAGGGTCATTAATATTCTATAGGTATTATATATATGATATATTGGATGTAGTTTTTATTATAAATGTATTTTTACCCTAGTATTATAATATAATAAATATCGATTTATCATTAATTCACCTATGTTTCAAATTTTCATGAACAATGGAATGGTAAAACCTATCACAATTTGAATTTGAGTTTTATTTAATTGATAATCATTATGGAATATTGATGTTTTTGATGATATGCTAAGCTTACATGAGTATAATATTGTATATGATATTTATTAAACTCATGAGATAATAAGTGAAGGCTTATTAATTTTTAGCCATTATAACCCCATAAACAATATCACGTGGAATTTCATACAATCATTAATATATGAAGTGGTTTATGATTTATATTAATCCCAACCATATAGTGTGGAAAATAAACTAAACTTTTGGAAATTCATTCATTGATACCATTATTACACAAGCCTTAAGGATGAACTAATCATAAGGTAGTTGAATATGTTGATGATCATGTCCTCAATTAAATTTAACCAAGATGTGATTTTTTTATTATATAATAAGTACAAAATCTTGTCCCTCAATTAAATTATATTGAGTAAATACATTTCCATTCTTATTTTAGTGAAGTGATATGTCTTCAAATACATGGGTTAATTACACGTGATGAATCCATTCAAACAGTCTAGGCTAGTTTAGATAATTTTGAATGTTTGACATGGCCTCTACTAGATTGAAATGTTTCATGCATAATTAAAACCCAATTTTATATAAAATGTAATTATATAAAATTTTATATGGTTTATGGTTATACATCTTATGGAGGGAATTTTCATATAGAGACATGAGTTTCTTTGATCAAAATCATGCTTGACCCCTTTAAAGCTTAGGTAGAAATGATTCTTTATTAAAGGATTTTATTTTCATTAAATTAGAAATTGATAATTGATAATTATTTTTAATTTTAAAATAGTTAATAGGGTCACACATCAATCCCTAAAATATAGATTAATTTTGGTATAATAGTTTATCAATATTTGAGAGAGTTTATATGATAATAATAAATAAAATAATTTAGATATATTCAGAATTTTGTTGATGTTATTCATAAAGTATGTATGTATTTAGTAAAATACGGAGATTATTGGACATATACACTAAATTATAAACCAACACATGATGGGAATCACTATGTTGTAGTGTGTTTTAGCTCATGGTTCTTGATTACACATCATGGTGTTCACATTTGAATGATATGGTATATCACTCAAATCATATAATTATTATCACATTATTTCATCGTGTGATACGTCGTATGATAATGTATAAAGGGATTATAGATTTTTTAAAGAGTTTGAAAATAAAAAAAATAAATGAGGAGGTGTTGTAAATTGTTAAAACAAAAGTTCCAAAGGATTAGAGGTTTCATAATGCATAAAATTTTAGAAATCCCACATGAGAGAAGTGAGTAGAAAAAACCTTATACTTGTAAGTAGGATTAATATTTTACAATAAAGTGTGAATTTAAAGAGTAAAAAAACCAAAAAAATATTATAAGGTAAAATTTTATATCAAATAACAAGGATTTATGATCCATTTGTTTGAGAAAATAGGAGAGTTTTGAAAATAATCTATTTGGAAAAGGGTTTACACCCAGATTTACTCCTCTATCACCATGTCTCACACAATAATGGACACGAACCCAAGAAGTTCATAATATCATTGCATTGAGGAATATTTTTGTGAAAATATATGAGTTGGACTAACTGCGTACTCTATATGTGGACTCACCTCACCATGCAGTTCACCTCACAGAGCACCCTACCTCATGGTGTTATCGCATGCTTTTTCACAATCCAATGTGGATCCCTCAACCAAATTACATCACCACATGGGGACTCCAAATTTACCATATGATTAGAATAAAATTACATTTGATTTATATAAAACCCCCATTCCTCATCCACAAAAATGGATCGATATAGGACTCACAAAGATAAATGGAGGATATAAAGAAGATAACTTTATGCCTCCAGGACTTTCTCACTAATCCATTGCTAGAAAATTGTATAAGTTTTAAAAATGATGAGGATAGAAAAGAATAGGATTTCAAGGATAATCTCACATACCAAGCTCGCAAGGCTTGTAATGTGATCAAGGATCATGTGTCCAAGATCATGATATGAAGACCACATGCTATGTTTGAAGTGTCAAATCTAAAAGAGAAGCTAAAGAGTCTAAACCCTTTAGTTTGAGCCCAAAATAACAACCCATGAGGACAGTACAACTGGTTGACATCATAGTGTCATGTTCTTAAGGTTACCTAATTATGTATGTTTTCAAGGTTAGGTTATGAGGTCCAATGTTTTGGACCTACCCCCATAAAAAGGATCTCCCATTCAGGTAGTCTAACTCATTCACTAGGATTTTCCCAATTCGACCAAGCCAATTCAAAAACATTAATAGCTTACATTAACCTAGGTAGGAACCCTAAAAAGGCTAACTTAAATCTTCCAACAAATCCAATATACCAATATGATTAGTAAATTAACATCAATGTGAACCCATTAAATAATTTATTCCCTATATATAAGGTATACACCATGTTTTCCTCTACGATTTAATACACCCTTGGGTAATCACAATATTTCATTCCGTTGATAATGAGGGTCTTCATCATTTGGAAACCATAGGAACTACTCATGGTTCAGGTTGAACACCTTATCTAACCAACACCCTCCATTTATTTTTCCCAAGGAACCAAAAAATATCAATCACTGATCCATGGGGAAAGAATTACCACCTTAAGGAAGCCTAGAGTCTTTTTTATAAGATACCATGTCACTAATGTTTCATATATCACCACCCTTTTACATCATTAGAGGGGGATGAAGTCACAAAAATGAGCTTTATCCTTGTGTAAGTCTCAACTTCAATCTTAGTGATGGAATTCTTCTCCTAATCGAGAATGGTTGTTGATGTGGGCCTCCTATATGGTGTATTCCCAAAATATCCCTTGATTTAGCAATGTCAATAATTATATTAGCAATATCCAAGAGTCCTTAGTGAATAATATCCATTCAAATATAATTGTGAAACCTAATAAAACACATATGATCCTTAATTATCTTTTATTTCTCACAGAGATCATGAATCATTTGGGTTTTTTTATCATGGTATATTATTCCATTAGGATAATCAAATTGAATTGAATATGGGAGTCCTCCAAATTATAAGTTCCAAACTAATAATTCTATCATTACTAAATCTATTTTGATTTTTTCTTAGGGAGTATCTTGAGGGAAGCCTCCTTTGTGTAATCTCTAATTGATCCATTGTTTTTTGAAAATTTGGTGACACTAATGTCTTCTCAAAATGATGCTAATCTGTATAGAACTTTTCCTAGTCGCATGATGTAAAACTGCATGACTATGTCCTTACTAAAAGGAATTAAAATAAAATTTACGATCATACTTTATGACCTTAAACTGTTCAATTTGAATTATGTGGGATTTGTTTTATGTTAACCAAGATACATAGGATTCCACCTATATGTTAAAAACCATCCTTATTAAGCTTCTGAATCTATCCTCATGGATCCATATTTCTCATGAATCCATTATGTCCTCTTTCTCTGGGATAAAAGTTCTATGAGTCCAGATGTACTATTCACCAAGGCTATATTCTTAGTGAATTATCTATATTTTGCCAAATTCCTGATAAAATCATGCCTCCACTTGGATGGATATATTCTCTATAGGAAATCACATTATCTATCTAATGAATTACATATTTCAGATGAAACCATACACATCTATAAAGGTCCACATCCCTTTCCAACCAAACCCATCATCATAAGGCTTTATTACTTGTGAAAACAACCAAACCTAATTGGGCCATATTACCTTCGAGGTCAACCAAAAAGGGATACTCATGCATAAGCCCCACACCAACCATAATTTTGAATCCTTCACTTAGTCATCCTTAACACATGATATAAAACTGAATGGATTGGTCCCCATTGCACAAAATTAAAAGGTTTGACATGACCCATTAAGAATAACTAAACTACGTGGGTTATTGATTCCTTTTATAGAGATACATAGGATTCCCATTTCGTTGACAAAAAAACAAAAAAATATATACCAGACACCTCTCTAGATGGTGACATACTCCAGAGTTCCCCACTATTTTGATTTAGTCCATAACATCACAAATTTAGCATCACTAATTAGTTAATCAAAGGTGGATAACTTTTTATACATATATATGTTCACAATTATACATAATTTTGATCCCTCACTCGTTTGGGTAGTAACTATTACCACACTTAGGATTTGAAAAAGATTAAAAAATACAAAAAAATATTCTTATTAGTTCCCTAGAGTTGGTAATAACTAACCCCAATTAAGAGATATGAGACTAAACTCCCATCTTCTTTCCCATAACCATCCCCAAGAATCACTGTTATAAATCCTAGGGACTTAGAACTTTTGGAAAGAAACATTCATTAACATAGATATTATAATTATCAAATGTTTCTAGTTTTGGAAGATAAATTATATTGTGAACCATTTGAAAAAAATGGTAAACCATATTTAAATATTTCGATAACCCAAGAAATACGGACTTCCCCAAATGTTAGAATATGTTGTTTATAATGTACCTCACAAGAAAAAAGGATGAAACCAATATGAATACTTTATCTAGGAATGGTATCTATAGATATTTCTCATACATGTGATGCTACAATGAAAAAAAGTCTTATTTTTTGTTATTATTTATTGGACTACTCAGAACACATCCCCTTAGATCCAAATTAATGGAACCATCCCTGAAATGATCTAGAACCATGACTACAACCCAATAAATTGAACCTACAACCAAGAGGATTCTCTCTACTATTAAACATATCCATCAAAAATTTATTAATATGCTTGTGAGGGATTACCACCTCAATGGAACTATACCCACCTAGGAGGATAAATGAGGAATCCTCTATTATATTATACCACCAAGGTCACCACCTTGGCAGGGGAAGGCCACAATGAAGATGATGAATCTTGTGATTATGAAATACCACTTGAGGAGCTTCTCACCATGATAAGAAAATGACTACCTCCCTTATCCCAAGGAGGTCAAGGATGATGTCATCTATAACTCACACCCCAACCAGGAGACTTTTAGGAGGAATCTTTTCTAGTGCGACCACCAACAAAACCATGGATCATAGATTCCTCTATAACCCATAGAGAGAAGCTACTATGAGGTCTAAACATCAATCACCAAGGACCAAGAACCTAAGATATATCACCGGGGATGGATTTCCACGAGAGATATGAAATGGAAATATCACTGTTCACACAAGAGAAGTCTACTAATTCACTGTAGAAGCAACTAACGATAAGGATAATTTCAATAATCAAGATTATAAATCCTACCATTATACCCTAGAAATGTCTAAAGAAACATGCCGACATATCCTAATATCTATACAAAGGTAAAATCATACTCCTTCATTCTCATCTAAATCCCATATACATACACTAGTGTAAAATAAAGGATTAGAATAGGATCATATCCCCCGCTCACCAAGGAATGTAATCATACCTCTATTACAACTATGAATTCCCAACAACATATTATAGAGGCATGGGAGGGGAAAGACCTTATTCCTATACAAGACTTGTAGAGTTTTCCATAGATTATTATTGAAGAAGAAACCTCATAAGACTCCCAGTAACATGTTTTAGTGGTCAATAGGTGAAAATGATTATATTTTTAGCCTAACAAAAGTGGAAGTAGCTCATCTATGTAAGAGATACCAAAAAGAGTGCCAATATTCCAAATCTAAAACAAGAGGATCACTAGTATATTGCAGTGAATAATGAAGATCAATTTTAGGCTTATATTCCCATTCTAATAAGATTCAACACACATATGTCAAAAAAAAACATAACAGAAGTCTCATATTCACACTAATAGTACTACAATTAATTTGAGTATTTTGATATCTTCTCAGGAGAAGGATTATATTCACTCTCCCTATCAATACTAGGATATTTTGTATCATATTCAAGTGGCATCAAAGTGGTTGGTCCAGACCTGTACCCACTTTGAGGAGGCTCACTGACATATTCTTGAAGCCGTTTAAAGGATGAATAATATCCCTACTCAATCTAAAGACACTTTTTTTTCATATTCAGATACGAATAAAGGATTTTTACTATTAGTACCATATCTTTGAATTCCACCATAACCAGTTCTTGGCCTTGAAATCATGACTGATAATGCTGATTATATCTCACTGAAGGTAACACATAACTCTTGAGTGGGATAATATTCATTCCTAAAACAATGAATATGTTCTTGAGGTAAAAAATGTATCTATCTAGTGGTCCTAGAATCATATAACTCATCAAAAGAAAGGGGAAGTAGTTTAATTTATGTAGATCCTTCCCAAAGTACTACAATAATCAATTTTGGATGTATTCCCAAGTATGTTCATCATGAAGGTCCTCCTCATGATGACATACAAATTGGTTATGGGAACTCTTATCATGATGTAAGTTATGGAATTTCTCCTAAAGACTAGAAGATAAATTGGAATGAATATCCTCATCTTACTAGAATAGTGGAAATATCTCACAATTATGGTCCTACATATTGAATTTTCTATAATGGTCCAACCTATAGTGGCATATCACTAAGATATAATAGTCTTACCCTTGCCGACATTACCCTGATGATGCCCTGATATTGAGAGATTCTTGAATGACCGTGCAATATTACATAACGTACCTACTTAGTAACCAATGATACCATATATCGATCAAGTGATAGTCTAATACAATGATCATTATCCTTTCCACCATTAGCATATCATTCCCTCATTTCGACAAAAGAGACGCAAAACAATCCTACTCCCATTGATAAGGAAGTCCAGAAATGACCAATTTAACCAGATTAGGTGGAGGAATCTACTCATAAGGTTGAAGAGAATGTTATGATCTTAAGGAACAAACTAGTTAACAAGGCCATACTTGTTATTTTTTGTCCCATGTCCACTACCGATTATGAAATTTTAGAAGTTATAAAAGAAGAACACATACACAATATTCACCGAAATATATGGGTGAATTATCACTATTTGATAGTGAGATATCTATATTAATGAGAGTACACTAACCATGTTAAGGTATTGGAAGAAATTTTGCAACAAATAGACTTGAATATCCATTCAGTTTTGTTACACCCAAAGTCAGAAAGATGGTGCTCAAACCTCGACTATACCTACCTTGACATATTGAATGATTTGAGCCAACTAGTCACTAATGTACCTTCCAATGTAAATATCATAGGTTGGGGAAAGTATGGAGAATTTTATTTTACTCTGATCCATATCCAGAAGAGTCCTTCTAGAGTGGTGTCATGAAAATTCAACAAATCTAGACGGTTATCATGCTCATTTTCCACATATACTGATGATTTAGATGTTAATTCACTATGAATTGAAAAAAGATGGATCTGACCTTATGTCAGAGGATGAAAAACCACAATTTTAGAGAACTCATTGATGGCCTTTACTTCACACCCTAAAAAATCATTGAATTTTTCTTGTTCCTTGAAAACATCCTATAATGTTAATAGAGAAGCTGCAAAAGAATCCCTTTGGAAATATGGGATTAGCCCCAAACCACAAGACTAGGGTAATTTTTATCAATTTTACCACATCCATCACTAATGGGGAAATCAATACCCAATGATTTCAAGATATAGTGGTGACATAATCAAGAAAACCCCAACCCTCAAGGTTGGGGAATTTATACCATCTCCCCCCCTACACAAATAAGGAATTCTAACATCTATAAGCTGAGAAAATCATTATAGGTTGATACTTTCCATTTCCTAAAATGTGTTACACACCCTTATCATTCATGGATTTCTCAGTAAGAATTGATATGGGATCCATTAAAATCACCATATTTATGGAACTTATAAGAGGGTATTCAAGAGAAAAGGTAAAGTCCCATATATTTTAGAAGGCCAATAGACCCATCAAGAATGTAAGTGTGAAGGAATACAGTTTCATAACCATAAGAAAATATCCATAGGATGACCGAACTTCTTATTCTTCTAAAAATGATAAGATTATTGTTTAATATTACATCTTTATGAATTTAATTGACCTCTACCTTATGAAATAATCGCATGATAACCAATAATAAGATCATGATATGGATTCTAAAACATGAAATGTTACCCACCTTAAAATGTTTGTAGTAAAAGAGAATACCCATAAAAATAAAAAAAACACAGAATATAAGGCATCCTTCAAATATGAAACTTCCACAAACTTGGATGGATTTGACTAAAAAACGAAAATGGATGTGAACCCATCCCAAGCTACACCTAAGAAGACTAAATATCTTACTATCAAGGAAATGTTATCCTGTTATGAGTTCAAGATGGTGAGAATGAGACAACTCAGTGAATAATTATTTAGAGTAAATAATACAACTTAGTAAAACTCCTTGGTGGAATTTTGTGCTTCCCATTTGGTATATATCTAATAAGAGAAGTATACTCTTATAATTTAAGTAGGTCTTAACCACCTAATAGGTTCAAGATAGAGGGAACAAATATACCTAATATCTAAGGATAGAAATTACCAAGTATTTTTTCCTCTAAGGTGATAACCAGATCTAGCTGGGGTGAATTTTGTAAGACCAACTCACACTGGGCTTCGTTAATAGACATGTGTGTGTTGACTGAATTAGATTAAACCCTTCAACTCTACTCTAGAATCCACTTACCAGATCATTACACCAATACTTCTTAAAAAAAGTTTAATCTCTAACCATCCAATTGAATGATATAGAAGGACATTGAGAACTAATGAACCTGTAAAGGAATATATACTTGATATGGGTGGTTGAGACTTCATGATTGACTAATTTGGGAAACAAAACCTTATAGATCTTCAATGACATTGTATACCCATAGAATAATCTATGACATTTCATTTCTCGATGTGGTCTCATGATGGGTACCCTCTAATAGAATTTTTCTTATAAACTCATATAAAACATTAATACTTTGAAAGGACTAAAATTCATCAGGTAAAATATATTTCTAAACCAGTTCAAAAAAAATTTATAATAATTACATCAAAATATTACTTTTTAAATTTAGCTCAATTCAATTAAAGATGACTCTCATCAACCTCTTGAACAACAAACAATGTTAGAATTAAAGGGTCTTAGAACTCATCACAAAATTAAATGGTCTAACATAATAATTGAATATGCATCTCCCATAAGATAAACTATTTGATATTTCTATAGATAATCTCAAGGATGAGTTGTAAAAACATTGAACACATTAAAAAATTCTACTGGATTATGGGAGTGTGAAACCTTTGTGTGAATAATTAACACTACCATTCGATACACAGAGGTTAATTATGATCCAATACTAATAGTTCCATAAAATATAATTAGTCAATCCAAAATAGTTTCTATTAAAATCGTTCAAGAACTGACAACAAACCTAACTCCTGATCCCATACTGTATCATGCCACAACTCCCCTAATTGTAATGAAAAAATCAACACCCACATCAGGATGATATGAATGAGAAATGAAATCTAACATTAATGGACAGTAAGAATAAGATCTATTATTTCCAAAGAATAATAATTTAGTATACATTATTGAGGTAATTGATTTTTTTCACATGTTTCTAGAGCCTAGAAATATCGAAAACATCGACCTCACAAACAATCTAAATTACCACAACTTCTATTGGATATTAGGAATTAACATTTAATAGTGATTTTTATTTGAAGACATCCACCAAAAGATGGTTGAATCTAAGAAGGAATGTTGGGAAAACTCTAGATGACGATAGCTAAAGATACCCCATTTTACTAGATGATGAAGGATAAAGAGATAAATTCACAAGCCTAAATACAATAATTTTTTATGACCGGATTACTAAAAGATTATTAAACTATTAGAATCTAATCACTATGGCCTAGCTGAACAAGTTATTTGTAGTCCCAATTCCTATATTGATTACTAAATCATCCCTTCTAGTTTCATAATTTTTTTATGATTTGACACAACCAACACAAAGAGGTAAAATCACCCGAGAAAGAGTTCATATCGGTTCCCAAGATAGTATAGACTATCCTTGTCTTTCTAAATCTAGTGTTTAAGTCATGAGAACTACCCCACTAAATGAGACCCTTATATCATAAAGAGACCTTATATAGTCTTATCAACATCATCCACTTGGTGGACCCATTCATTGTTGAATAACTCCAATATGAAATGAATTACCTAACAAAAATTGGAGGTAGGGAATGAGAAGTCGCAAAGGTCCAGATGGTTAAACATGAAGGTGTTAAAAATAATCTCAATAAGAATCCCACTACTTAAGCCATGTATCCTTAAAATCCATATATACCATATAAAAATATTGATAGGGACTCCAATGGACACAATAGTATAACCAATCCAATCTTGATTTGTCTATATCCTTATTATATCCCATAATTTTAGATAAATAACTAACAAATACACCACAATCCATTTAACTTTAGAATATATAAATATCAGCTCATAATAATTCTTAAACAACAAAATTTTCATCAAATGTTTCCTAACGAAATGGGTCATCTACATAGCCTGTATAATAAATTATACATCAAACTAGGGAATATCCCCTAATAGTAAATAAATTAAACTTGAAAAAAAATGTCGTATTAAAGTATTTTTCTAGCATCCATGATGATATCTCAATGTTGGATGTGATTCACCTTTCAAATGAGCTCTAGGATGCACTCCTTGAGGCCCTTTGAAGCCCTCAACTATTCAAGGATGATATAATATCATTTTTTTTATAATATTAAGAGATCGATCCCATATATTTATATATATAAATCTAATTTAATTATATGTTTTAGAATTCCTAAATTCCACTCATACACAACATTGAAAACCACTATTCACCATTTTACAGGTCGTCCCTAGACCTTAAAAAATGATTAAAAATTATGTTACACTATCTTATAACATTATAAAATCCAATACATAGTGTTCATAATTCATAGTTCACCATTATAATAAATTTTCTCACCCTTATGAATAATTTTCATATATCAATTCACTATTATGAAAATCCATTTCAATTTTATGAAAGTTGGCTTGTATAGTTTTAAAATTATATAACTCAAATAAAAATTATTGCAACCTTTTATTTTCTGATATAACCATTATACTAACCATATACAAACATTACAAAAATTAATTTTCAAACTTAACACTTACTAAAAAATTGTATTTTCCCTTCCACTCTGGTGAAATATCTAAATCAAAATTACAGAAAGACTTCAACAGATTCAGCCCTTATAAAACCTTCAGATTTTTTCCTTTGAGACTTATATAGACTCACCAACTATTACAAAACCTTGAGAAATCAATCCTTACCCTTATACAATTCCTTTACCTATTTTCTCACTCTATATTTGAACTCCTTGTATCTTCTTTCCTTACTCAGAATGTATTTAACTTCAGTTGAGTGATCCTATTTCGTATATATCACATTTAAAACCTCTATATTGGATCCATGAATCACTTTATCATGTATAATAATGATTAATATAATTTACATGATTGAATTAATCGATAATAAAAGAAAAAACGTCATATGGATACTCATTCATACTTCATAAGAAATGACCTCATTGACAATAAACCTTTTTAAGGGTTAATCATTACATGCATCTCATAAAATTCATATATATCATAAATCTTTCCTTATATATTTTGATGAAAATAACATATAAATCCAAAAAAGCTAAAAATCATCATAAATTATAAATCATATAATTCATGAAAAAACCATGAAATTCCTATTAGAAATAAAATATTTATTAGTAAAACCAATATATATATATATATATATATTTCAATCCTAGTTTTTAATTTTTGGATTTTTTCAATTTGATGTCATTTTGAAATCAATAATGTGTTTTGAAGTATGTGAATATTCATTATTTGAATTAATATTACTTGAGAAACAACTGGACATTACAGTAATCGACCACACCCTGAGCATAAGAGTCACACTATAACCAGGATTGAAATAAATTAAATTCCAATTCCTTATAATATTTTAAGACTAAAAGATGTGTTTTATAAAGGTTATTTGGAATCATGTAAGTCTTAATGTTTAAAATGTATGAACTCTTAAATTTACATATTTGGAGTTTCATGTTACAAGGCACAATACTATAGTTCATGAAATGAATAATGTTTTGGTGAATTTCAGTGGTTCTAAAAAGAGTGATTTGCACCATGAGATATTAGATCATGACACAACATATATCTATTAATATTTTAATGGATATACTCAAATTATCTCAAGCTATGTAATGAGAGTCATGTTTGGATATAATCAAATAATAAAAACTGATTTGAAGGAATAATACCATTAATCACTTATATGGAAAATCCACATGTCCATAGTTCTTATGTTCTCAACTGTTAATATGACCGTGTCATAAAACGTTACATTATGATGTGACTCATTTGGAAGATGAAGATAGTTGATAATGAAACTTAACTATCAGGTTGTGGGGTATTATATTACACTGTTAGTTTCCAAAGTAGGAGAAATAAAATGGAAATAATAATGTGGCTGTCTCATGATGGATTTATATTTATTTGAGAAATAGATAACTACTCACACAACGTTCAATAGCATAGATAAATATAGAGATTATCCAATCATTTTATTTGATGTAGAGGTTGAGGGAAGTTTATTATCAATATAATGTTAAATTTATATGTTTAATTCCTTAGATATAAAGGATGTTACTTTGTAAAAGTAGTGGTATCATACATAGAGAATTGAGAAGAATAAAAAATATCTATGAATAGATAATTAGTAGTAAATTTCATTATATATTATTTATTGAAATGTGTATTTTGAAAAATATGATTTTCATTAAAGAATAATGTTTGAAGAGTAATTTACACTGTATTCCATTAAAAATATGAAAGTAAATATTTGAGTATTTAGAGAACACCAATTATTGTTTTATGTTAATTTTTTTTAAGTTGATATCATTGTCTGTTTGATATTTTTTTATTATATATTTTTAACCCACTTAAAAACAGTTAGTGGATGAGAGGATGAAATAATAGATCTTGGTTGAGGAGTAATAACTTCCAAAAGTATGTAATGGTATATGTGTAATGTAGTAGATAACTGGAATTTTAGAACATCATTGATATATACTCAATATATGTATAGTATTAGGAGTGAAATAATGAAAATCATCTTTCCAAGATCTTTACTGATTTTTTATTTGATTGTGCTTATATTATAGATTCATGGTGTCTTTACCAACTTGAATTAAAGATGTAATTTATTTTAATTATAAGGTGAATTTCTACAGGCACAGTAATTCACCCCCTCATGACGTATAATTGGAATATAGGTTATATCAAGTGACATCAAAGGCACTAGTTATTTCTTAAATCTATAGAGAGATATCTAATGTAAAGTATTTTTTTGAATTCTAGTGGATTAACATTATTTAATGCGTAAAACAATAATATTTTGAAAAATAGAATGAGATAACATCTATAATCTCCAGGGATATATGTATACTCCACTTTATTTTAGGGAATTCATGTTAGTAATTCACCATGAAGATATATGAAAGGAAAAACAAAAAATAACTGAATGTCCATGAAAATGATTATAGTTCTTTATTAATAGTTTTATCTAATCATATGTAGATGGTGGTGCTAAATTTTATATTATAAAAAACATGTAGGATAAACTTATTGACATATTTGAAGACCTTAATAAAGTGAAATAACAAAAATTTCCATCTAAAAAAGGGTTGATGATCTAAAGACAAGTTCTAGTGAAAAGTTTCATGGATTATTTGAAAATATCACTCAAGTTGTTCATTTAATACAAGGAATTGGTCATGAGATCATGTATTCTGATATTGTAAAAAAATTATTATAATTTTACCACTAATATATAACTAGTATGTGGAATAACATAATGAAAGTATCCTCAAGAAAAAAACATAGTGATGACTTACACCAAAATATTATTTCATATGAAATGTAAGTGATGTTGAAGAGAACATTTAGACATTATTCTATTGAAATATCACACAAAATAGTTGAAAAACACTTGGTTCTAGAGGATGAAAACGAAGATGATATAAGTAATGAGTAATTATTACTAGTTCCCATAAAACATAATAGAGCTAAATGAATAATTTTTTGTAAATTACCCTTGGCATGTCTTAATTTAGGAATGATTGGATGTAATATATATATATATATATATATATGTCAAAAGCGATATAGCAAAAAGGATAGTGAGTTTGAATTATCACTAAAATAGAAGAATACCTTTCCACATAGAGGGATTTATTACTCATGTAGTGGGAGTGGATGATAATTTTATAGGATTCATTTCACAAGTATAGATGAAGAAGAGTCATAGAAAGATCCATTTGATGCTACATATTCTATATTCGACATAGATATAGATGATGAAATGATGAATTTAGTATAGAATACTAAAACTAAATTTGAATGTGATTAATGACTAGAGGGATTGTTTTACCTCAAAGGAAAATTTTAAAGTGTGATTGAGGAGCTTGATCTATTGATAATTAAGAGTAAAAATATATGAGGTATTTTAGAGAGTCTCCAGGTTATGTTAATAAAATTTCCTAATATTTTTATTATTTTGACAATTTAGTGGAATAATATGAGAATAATGAGGAACAAAATGAGACTATTGAGGATATTAAGATGTATTTAGAGTATAATTATTGCACACATGAAATACTTATGGAGGAAATATTATCCTTAAGAAATAATTTTGAATCATAGGTTAAAATAGATGTATTAAAGAAGAAGCATTAGTTTTGGAAATTATCAATTGACATTTTGAAACAAAGGGTAGGTCAAGTTTTTGGTGTGAAAATGTTGAGTTCCCAAAGGAAAATATATTTGTGAGGTGAATAAGACCCACACTCATAGATCTTGTGCTAAATTTTTTTTATTAATCAATATATTTTATAAAATTTGTGGTGTTCCTATATTTATTTTTCCACATTTCCATAAGTTAACCATTATGTATAAAAAATAATCAAATAATCCCTAGAACATAAGGTTTATTTACTTTGAGGAACAATAAAATATGTAACTTATTTTTCAAAATTTCTGAACATTTCTCTATAATAAAACCATAATATAGTCTCTTTTAGGCCTATAATTAGTTATACACATGTTTGTAACCTAACGAATGAAAACAAAGAAATATGTGTGATAAAAGTCTCAATAATGAAAAAATAATCAATATTTAATCAAGGATTAGATCATAAGAATATGATAAATCATGACCATTAGAGAAAATTATTATTAAAAAATGACTAACAATAATTGTTTTTTCAAAGACATGATTAAATGACCTTTAATCTCAACTGATCAATCATATTACACTGTAAAAGTGTGTGAGATAATTAGAATGATCTAAGTTGGATAATCATATCCATATGGATAATATTTCATGACATTAAAGTATATCATGGTATGGACTTATGGAACAAACATAATGATAGAAAATCTTGTGAAATAAGAAACCCTCATGACATTCAAAAATTATTTTGAAAAAATATTCCCATATCACATTCACATAAAAATGTTTTGATCAAATATTATAACATCATGTTCAAAAAAATGGAGTACCAAATCTTCCTACATAACATTCACACAACCGACTTCTGAACAATGATTCTGAAATCATGCTCACACAAAAAAGTTATAAAAAAACATCTTGAATCATGTTTACACAAAAAATGTATGAATCAGACTTCTCATATCACATTCACACTAAACTATTCTGAACAATGCTTCATGGATATTGTTCCTGAAAAATACTTTTGAACAACGATTCATGTTTCATGTTCAAATAGAAAACTCATGAACAAATATTCTCATCAAAAAATCACACCATAGTTCATCATATCATGTGACATTAAACTTCAAAAAATTAATTGGAGGGAAATATTGGAATCCACCAATCAATCATTCATATGTACGTGTGCCAATTGTAAGTAATAATTCTTTACATTATGAAGAACCCATAAAAATAAAAATGGATTTCACTACTTTTCCAGATTATATCACCAAATTTTTCCACATGAATGTGAAAGATTGTAACATTAAATTAAATCACCCCAAAGGATTATTTTAGATGAAAACTGAGAAGTTGATTATTGGAAAACAGTTTCCATGGAAGATATCATTTAGATTAAGAGATAAAAATAAAAGGGAAATTGAAAAATGGTTTTTTTGGAAAGAGATTATTTTTTGGAAAAAAAGATGAATTTACAGTTACATTGAAAAGTCATTTTTGAAATACTGATCTACCATTATAAATAAATTTCAACATTAGAGCCTCCAAAAATATTGAAATAATTTAAAATGGTGAAGTAAAAATATCATTAAAAATTTCGCTTTTTAAAATGAATATTCACTAGTGGGTATGGAGTGGAAGATAAATAATTTTATTATAAAATTAAGTAAATCCTTTTAAATATTTTTGAAATACCTTTATTGAGAACCCATGTAATGCCAAAAACCAAGTCATGTAGTCTAGGATAGAGTTCTACATGACCATATGTGTATCTTCCCATATACAATATGCCAACAACTAGTGGTGAGGCAGAAAATAGTTCCATGGGGAGAATATAACCTTTGTAACATGAGACACACACTGGAATAAAAATAGATTCTAAATACACACCCCAAAACCGCCCAATAAAAACTAAAAAAATAACATTATGCTATAATAAAATGGAATAAATTCCATAAAAAATAATTTAAATTAATCCTAGTTTGTTAAGTACACCAAATTTTAATAACCAAATTAAATAAACCAAAAAATTATATTAATAGTATGGAGTTCATATTAACAATGCTTTCATCCTATAAGCTTCAACTACTTAGTTACTAAATATTGGTAGATTTCCCTTAGCTAGATGACTTAACATGTAATCTACATACATATTAAGATGAATGTGCATGGAGTGAGTATAATCCAAGTATAAAATAACATATATGACCTTAACATAAATTTAACAAAGTCACACACACACACATATATTTTTATCTCATGATGGAGATAAAAGTAAATCAAGTAATCAATCATATTCCGGGTGATCATTTGTTAACCAGGATTCCACGATCGCTATCGAAAAATAATTTAGATCCATATAGGAAGGAATAACTCATATTTCATCACATATGACATTAGCCTACGTGGACAAAACTTCTCTAAAATCAAGGACCACAACTGATCAAGTCCATTATCAGGATATAAATCCTTAATACCCCTAGGACAACCTTAGGCAATGATATAAGTCTATAATTTTCCTACCATTATTAGGGCATGGAAACTGTTTAATAGACACCTCAATCAATCAAGGGTCATGCAACAAGGCCATCATTCCCCTACCTCTTATGGGTTGGACCATAAGGCTATCATGCCCCATCTGTGGCTTTAGTTACCAATGTGGTTTTCAACACCAGAAAGCATAAAAATATACCCCCAATATATGGGTTTAGAAATTCATTACGATCCACCTATCACATTGTTAATAGATACGAACCTCTATATGAAAAACATTCACACACAATAGGGAATAATATAGATGATATAATCATATTGCACAACCCATTGGTCTCACAGGACACACATAAAAAACCATATGAAAAATAAAAATCATACCATATCACATAATAGTTTTCTTGAATATGCACACATAAATACATTTTCCTATCAACCTTATACAAAGTCCCTATATGGTAAGGACTTCCTCCCCCATGTTTGTTGACATAAATTTTTTAGAAAAATCATTAAATCACATTGATGAAACAATAATTCTTGGAACCAAATAAAATTAACAAAAAATATGATTCTAGAATCAATATTGAAAAAAGATAACGCTTCATGGTCATAGAGAGTGTTGACATACCTGATGAGATCTACTACCATCAGTTGATCTAGATATATTAGAAGAAAGGATATCAATTCAAAGGATTTAACATCTAACCATCAATAAACAATTAATTATTCATTATATCATGAAATAATCCCTATATATGGAAAAAATTTCTCTAATTTGTGATTTATTTGAAGAAAATAACATGATTCAAGATATAATAGAATAATCTTAACGTTAGTGGGTTGATAGATTAGTCTAAGCATGAAATGTCAAAGGGAGGGTTAAAAGAGAGAAAAATTTATCAATGGAGTGTATCTAGGTTCATTCTATGCAATTGAGAGTCAAACATAGGGAGGATAATATAAAACATATATGTTATAGAATGATTATGTGAATG
Source organism: Viscum album (assembly GCA_963277665.1). Taxonomy (NCBI): domain Eukaryota; kingdom Viridiplantae; phylum Streptophyta; class Magnoliopsida; order Santalales; family Viscaceae; genus Viscum; species Viscum album. The sequence continues at coordinate 330,313,955 of OY728144.1, read as the reverse complement.
AACTTAATGACAAATCCGATGAGGGACATTTGGCCTATTGGTGGCTTCCAACTGGATGGCCGCTGGGTACTGGTAGAAGGCTAAGCTACTACCTCCATCCATGATTGGATTATGGATCTATACCTAATATATTTTGAAAGATATGTTAATGTGATACATTTTCCACCTCTACTAGCAAGCCGGTGGCATTGCACTTACTTTCCCATGGCATACTAGTAGATCCCAGCCAAGTGTGGTGCCCTCAGCTACTCCGATTCTGGTTTATGGATTCTAAATGTTCCAAAAATGCGTCAAATGGATGAAAAATAATAAAACCAAAATAAAATAAAAATTAATAAAATATACCTTGTAAAAATATAGTTTTTTACAACTCTTCTTTTTTGACAACTTCACATGCTTAATAAGTTTCACTAGTGGTCCTACTCAAATAACTCATTCCATTTCACATGAAAATCAGACTCTCACTACCATGTCTCATCTTGGATCCATCCATACTACCAAAACTCTTGAAAAAGTTGTACAGTCTCCCCCCTTTACTAGATCTCACCTTGATCTACAATATATACTTGTCACTCCACAAATGATGCATCTATTTCTAACTCATCATCCTCAATGTAGATCACACACGCATGATTCATATTTAATATTTGATGTGGAGACACATGGAATATGTTGTGAATAAATAGATGGCGTGGGGTAGGTCTATTTAGTAGGTCACAATTCAAACATGCTCAATGATCCCAAATGTCCCAACACCCATTGGTTCTAACTTTTCTTATTTTTTTTGAAAAGACCGGTGCTCCAACCGAGTTGACACTAATGAGAAACCCCAATCACCCCCAACGAACTCCAAAGGTAATCTCCTGCATTTGACATATAATTTCATCATAATATTAGTTATTAAAACCCATTTCTAAATCATTTATACCCGATTATAGGTTGTTAGGTCCACTAGGAAAGATACCCTGTGAGGGGGGTGAATCAGGGTATGAATGATTAAAATGACTTCCCCTTTGGATCTTGTTTTACTCTTAGAAAAAACCTATTCTCTCTCCTTCCTGATGGAATGTATGATCAATCCTTAAAGCATGCACATGCCACACAGATTTTTACTAGGTTCACCATCACTGGGCTACGTCCAAGGAGCATACACCAGTAGTGTGTTGATGTACCAATTCCACTATAAGCGCACTACTATTTACAAGTTTGAAGTGGACTTACTATCCCTCCTGGATTATCACCACTCACAATTTTAGAACTCACTGCTCTCTCAGCTGAAGTAAGCTCACTGCTTCTTTAGAATATCCAATCACAGTTTATAGACCTGTAGGTCTCTTCATTTGAATGAATGCATACATCCTCAACTGTTGATAGATTCTATGTTAATGTCTAACTCTAATCAACTGATGAAGACCCCTTTGCCTCTTAAACACTGCGAAGTTCCTTTGGAAATGCCTTCGGAAAGCACCCTACTTCGTGAGGCTCCCAATTTCGCAAAGCTCAAAAAAGCCTTCACGATTCTCTTTCCTTTTTGCGAAGCACTGTCACGAAGCACTCTCGTGAAGCTCTCTAGTGAAGCTCAATGAGCCAACGCGAAGCTCACAACTTTCGTAGAGATAGATTAGCTTCCACGAAGCTCCTCTCTTTCGCGAAGGACACTGCCTTCGCGAACCAACTTCGCGAACCAAGAGAAAAATATTTTATTCAAAAACTCTCTGCTTCTCTCGAGGGGGTTGACCAATATTTATAAGGAATTCCACCGACAATCGACCCTTCTGTGTGAAGTCAGCGCCATGTCATCGCCAATCGCGAAGCTCTGAAATTTCTTCCAGAATTATCTCAAAATCACGAAGCACCATGGAAATTTTCCGATCGCGGAACTCCCCGTAATTGCGGAGCATTACCGTCAAAATTCCTTCGTGCCTTCGCCATGAAGCTCCCTTGCAAATCCCTTCACTGCCGCGATGCGCTTCAACCTCTGCCGTTCATGAATCTTGACGTAATCATGAAGACTCGCCGCCATTATTCATCTTTTCTTCATGAATTCCAAACCATGAAGCCTCACTTTGCAAAATTCATGCCTTTGGAATATTAAAATATGGTCTTCATGGATATCTTATTTTCGCGATGCTCACTAACCTCCAAATTTTGGACCCCAAAAAATTTGTCAAACACTGGGAAATTGAACCACCTTGTACTGCTCTTTTTGTACCACCTTCAGATCATCTGTTCCTTTGTCATCATTCTTTTTCAACATAGATTGTCAATAAATTCTCTGGAACTTGAAAATTCTCCATGTAAACTTGCTTTTTCAACAAACACAATCAACCCAAAAATGCTGCAATGTTACCTTAAGGTATTTTTTCCCAAAATAGGTCTCCTGCACTATACCTAAATGAGAAAAATATATCATACCCAACTCAGGCCAACAAAATGGTGAATTAAACAGTCCACAGTAAAGTTAATTGAACTGTTCCATCTTAATCAAAGACTGGTAAAGAATTTTTTTAAAAAATATACCATGTATATATTATCATCCCAAGGTCCACTAAAATTCTTGATTCATTCTTGAAGCATTTCATTCACAATCTAGATTATCCTCTCTAATTATCCACTGGTCTTTGGGTGATACATCCTAATCCACGTCAATTATGTCCTTATCAATTTCTTCAATACATTTAAAACTCTGTAATAAAAAAATACTTGTCAGATACTATGAGCATTGGCACTCAATAAAAACTCTCTACCTCTTGAACATAAATTATTCCCAAATAATCCATTTAAAGAGTCACAATGATCAATAAGAAATATGCAACTTTTGTAATATTATAAATGAAATCCAACATAAAAGATCGAAATATTTAGGTTACGGGTATCCTTGTAACATATCCCATCATAAAATCATCCCACATCCACATATGTCAGGTAAAATACTAAATTAGTCCACCTGGTCACTGATGCTTGGCCTTAATGCTATAATTGGTAAGGCAGTGTAAGATAGAACCTCAGATATCTATTTTCATACTTGGCAACCAAAACCACTATTTAATATAGTCATCAATATTCATTGATCCTAGGTTCACTTACCAATATGAATCTTGAGAGTCACTCATTTTCTCTTTACTCATGTATGAGGTAACAAAAACTCTTCCATGAATGTATATCACATAATATCTATCTAAATACCATCTTATAACTGGGTCATTCCTTAGAAACTATTCTTACAACACTCAGAACTAAGAGTCTGAATCATGGTTAACTTTCACTCAACTGAGTAAGGATGAAATGATAACTGAAGGGGCATATTTCATAAGCCATTATCCCTAAACTTCAACCATATTTTATTCAACCAACAATATCATCAAATATCTATTAATACTCTATGGTTTTTTCTCCATGTTTCTAAGTCTTCATACTTAGATCACCTACCAGAACAGTACAGTTTCAAATACAATATTTCTTAACAAATGTAGAATCCTATAGATACTCAATAAAAAACCAATTTCAAATATTCAATGTAACACCCCGACCCCAGTTTCCTAGAGTCAGTGCATTATTACAGAACATTGGCATTATCACCTGGAAATCATGTCTTGAAAGACCGATCAGTTTTGTATTATTGGAAACAAGATTCATACATAAGTTTGACATTACAACTTGAAAAGAAATGGAACAAAAATATATTTCATTAGAAACATCCAAGCCTCCTAGATTATTCCTGCAGGTCACTCAAAACTAAATTCTTCATTTCCTGGTAAAATGAAACATAAGCAAGGGATCAGATCAAACGCTCTGTAAGGGTAAGTAATACAGTGGAAAATGACATAAATATTAAGCATGGTGAATAATTGAAACCACATGCCATTACCAATAATAAACATGAATACTTTTATGTAAAGAATATGAGCTGGGTAAATAATGCCATAATAAAACATAATGATGGATATTATACTAGTTGAATGACCGCATGAACCATCAATATTATTTCTACAATGAGGGAATGTATAATTCTAGACATTCTATAACATTTTTTCAAGGCCTCGGCCAAGACGTCTAAAAATGATTAAGGCCTCGGCCAAAACCATATCTCAAATTGGGAAAGGGCCTTGGACAATTTTACATCTAGTTGTCTCATGACACCTGCCGATGCATCGATGAGCTATAACGGGCTCCACCCATCACTTACTAATTCCAATACATTCCTCATATTAAAAGGATAAAATATAACATAAATATTCGTATTAAAAGTAGCATACGAAATGTCAATACTTTTACCATAAACCATGAATAGTATAAAAATATCACATCCATAGTCAAACATATCACAAAACCATCAATAAAATATGGAAGTATTGTATCATAATAAATCATCTTCATATAAACTTAAAATCCATCAAAGGATATTGACATAGATGAAATCAAAACCCTTTTTAGAGAAATATTGATTTCTATTTTGAAATTAATTAAGAGTCACATAATTATAAAGAAAACATTTATTTTGAAAATATTCTTATAAGATTTTAAGGGAAGCTTTGATGATGTTATAATGGTGTAAAATAGCCACACCCTCCGTATAAGTTAAAAAAACATTCTTACCTTAAAATTGTCAAAAAGGTCAAAAAGTACCTTATTTGGAAAACGAAAGAAAGATTTCTTTCAAAACACATAAGGGTATAAATGAATTTAACCCATTTTCTAGTAAATAGTAAAAATGTTTTGAAATATATTCTTAAGAAACATGGATGTGGATGATAAAGGGGGTCCCAGTAGATACATACGTAAAAACAACCTCAGACAATAAAGAGATTGTGAACTTAACCCTTACCTTGTACTTTTCCTTGGTCGAGGGTAGGTTAAACTCCTGTATAATGGTGAAATAATTGTTATTAAATTATACAAGAATCATATACAATAACATGATATAATATTTGATCTTTTAACATTGCTTTGTTAATAATATCTTAGTAATATCATTGTTTCGGGTGTTAACTTACTCGTTTTCTTTTATATGTTTTACACATAGTCCATGATTTTTATGGATAGGTTGTATCTTATTCATATCCAGAATGATATGAAGTACTTAAACATTATTTTTAATCATCAAATGAGAATTATTCTTGAATGGATACAATGGGGAATGAATCTCATCACGTTCGTGGAGACGGTAGTCTGTACGTATGCACGAGCGACAATATCATTCTTTTCATATTAAAATAATATATAATTGGATTTTATATAATATATACAGAATAATAATCATGTTATATTTATTATTTACATCAAATAGGCATCATTATTATACCCATCCGAATAATAATGTATTTAATAACAATTACACTACGACGTGGAGACGGTAAGCCGTACGTACACATGTATGGTGACATGTCATTCAAAGGATGGATAGAATAATGAATATGGATGTACCATATTTATAATAACATCATAGTATATAGAAGATACTGGAGTTTTTATTTTAGAATGGAACTAACAAAGAAAGAAGAAGTGGAAGAAGAAAATAACTTGGAAGAGGGTGGTGAGATTATTACCTCTTCTTCGGGTTCTTCCTTTTGATTTGATCAAAAGTGCTCCCTAAGTTGGCTTTCTGAATAAAGGAACGCCTCTAGGATGAATTGAGGTAATTTTAGAGGATTGTTTTGTAGGGGTTGTCCAATACAAAAGGCTTTGATGGTATAAATTAGGGATAAGGGGAGTACCTTTTTATAAGAGGGGTGAGGGGAAACTTAGGAAAAACTTAAATTATTATTTTTATAATAAATTCATATTCAATTTCTAATGGCTCAAAACTGATTTATTACGAGGGTAAGGTGGGGATGGGTAGAAATACACTCAAAAAATAGGTTTTAGACCGGTTTGAGTTACTATATTAACCACATATTTTTGATTTAACTCTTAGTTAATTAGTTTGACATTTACCATGTCTCATTGTATTTTTATATTATATAGATAATAAACATTTTATATCCTTTAAAGAGATACCCAAGTGGTCCATTAATGATACACATATTATTATATAAGTCATTTGGCTGAACCTTAAATTTTTAGGAATAGAATATCAATTGATAATATAATATTTTTTTTAAAAACTCTTTTATGTCAATTTTGATACAATTTAATAATTGATTTTTTTAAAGTCTTAAAAACTTTATTAATTCGAACCAAATTCATTTAATCAATAATAACATGTCATATTAATCAATAAAATTATTTTGTGTCATCAAAACTTTAAAATTATATTTATTTGAACATTTATAATACCAATTATTTCATTCTTTCATTAATAAAGAAATTACTACATCATTATTATGTCATACATAAATTTAATTATTCAACATCTAAAAATTATAAAAAAAATACCATTATGTAAGAATTTTTTTTTATATTTATAATTAATATTTATTGTTGAAAATATAACATATATAACCTTATATAAAAATTGTTTTTCTAAAAGATATATTCTTATGTCATTTTTGTATTTACTTTAACTTAATTTATATAAAATGTCATTTTCCCTTACAAGTGGCTCCATGGGGACCCAAAATCAACCCACAGGTTCTCATTGTCGTATATGTATCATCCAATAGGGTTAGGACACATTTTAGGGTAATTTAATATTATTATAATATTTTTTATTTACCCTTATTTACCGGATTTACCCTTTAACCATGGTAAATAATATATTACCGATGTAATTATTCAAAATGTCTAAAAATAAAAGTTACCAACTTAAACAATTAGGAAATATTGATTCTAAATATGGAATCCCTTTTTCTAAATTCAAAACATAGAAGTGGCAGAAATTAATTTAAAATTAATTACCGTTGTCAAAACAAAAGCTTGTTTTTAAGAAATAATAACTATCAAAAGATTGACACTTGATTATGTTCATTTTAAATGTTAAATTATGTCCAATGAACAACATTGGATTAAATGGTAAAAATATAATCTAATTATAATTTAAAATCACTCAAATTCTAAATTTATCACTATTAATTATTTCGATTAAAAAAAGTTGTTTTTAATTAAAATTTAGTAATTTTCACTATTCATCAAAATATGAAAGTTATCAGAAAAGTACCGAAAATTCACCCTAAGATATTTTCAATATTCCGAATCCAAAAATTAAGTCCATTTTGAAAGATAAATTTTTTAAATTTTAAAAAGTGGGTATTACTATTAATAACAGCTAGTTTGATTGGTTGTGGTGTGTGTTAGAACTCGAAGTTGCGTACAACACATTCTACATTATTATTCAAAGAGAAGCGAACCGTGGAAGCTTGGGGTGTTACATTCTCCCCTCCTTCAAATAATTTAGTCCATGAAATTTCTAGAATACTACTGAATGAAAAGACTGGGGTGATTTATCATCATAAGTTCCTCGGGTTCCCACATTGCCTCTTCCATTTTCTGGTTTCTCCATAAATATTTTACCAGACGAGGAATCCGGTTTCTTAGAATTTGTTCTTTGGTATCAAGAATCCTGATGGGCTCCTTAGAATATGATAGATCAGGTTCGAGTTCTACTTCCTCATAGGTAAGTACATGCGTTGGGTTAGGCATGTATTTTCTCAATAGTGATACATGGAATACATCGTGAACTTTGGAGAGATTTGATGGTATTGCCAAACGATAAGCTACAACCCCAATTCGTTCTAGAATTTAGGAAGGTCCTATATACGTGGGACTCAATTTACCTTTCTTACTGAAACGTATAACTCTCTTCCATGGAGATACCTTCAAGAAAACATGCTCTCCTACTTGAAATTCCAAATCCTTCCTTCAGTTATCGGCATAGCTCTTCTGCCTACTTTGAGCTGCTTTGATGTGGTTTTGTATTACCTTCAACTTTTCCATTGTTTCCTCCACCAGTTCTAGGCCTACAAGTTTTATTTCACCAACATCATCCCAATAGGTTGGTGTGCGACATCTCCTTCTGTACAACGCTTCATATGGGGCCATCTGAATACTTGAATGGAAGCTGTTGTTATAGAAAAATTCTACCAAAGGTAAATATTGATCCCACATACCCTAAAAGACAAGTGAGCATGATCTCAACATGTATTTTAAGGTTTGAATAGTCCGTTCTGATTGTCAATCAGTATGGGGGTGGTAGTCAGTGCTAAAATGAAGTTAAGTATCCATTGATTTCTAAAGACTTTTCCAGAATCTTGATATAAAACGTGGATCACAATTAGAAACAACTGATATGGGTACTCCATGAAGTCTCACAACTTCATTAATATATAGTATTGCTGGACTTTCTTCTGGTAAATCCTCCCTTATAGCAAGAAAATGTGCTGACTTGGTAAGACCATCAACAATGAACAATATTTCATCATTCTTTCTAGGAGTCTTTGGTAGTCCCATGACAAAGTCCATTGTGATATTATCCCATTTCCACTTAGGTATGGGAAGAGGTTTCATGACTCCTCCAGGCTGTTGCCTTCTAGCTTTCATTTGTTGACAAACCATACATCTAGACACAAAATCCACAATATCCCTCTTCATGTGGTCCCACCAAAAATGTTCCTTCAAATCTCTATACATTTTGGTGCTCTGAGGGTGTATAGAAAAATTGGAACTATGAGCATCATCCAACAATTACCTTTTTAGATCAGGTATATCGGGAACAAAAAGTCTCTTACCAAACTTCAAAATTCCATCTTCATACACAAAGTCACTCAATCTCCCATCATTCACAGCTTTAATCTTCTTTTGAAACTCTTCACCACCGGTCAGAGAACTTTTTATCCTTTCTCGTAAAGATGGTTTGGAAACTATTTGAAAGAGAATTGATGTTTCACCTTCCATGGTTATTCCACTATCCATCTTTACTATATCCATATATATAGGATCCTTTTCAACTCTCATATTGTTCAAAAATCCATGATCCTTTCTACTCAAAGCATCTTCCACCTTATTTTCCTTCCCCAGGTGGTTGTGTATATTACAATCATAATCCTTGAGTAGTTCAAGCCATCGCCTTTGCCTCATGTTGAGTTATTTCTATGAGAAAATATACTTCAAACTCTTGTGATCATTATAAATATCACATTTTTTGCCATAGAGATATTGCCTCAAATTCTTCAAAGTAAAGATTAAAGATTCTAACTCAAGATCATGAGTAGGATAGTTTTGCTCATGAATTTTTAGCTGTCGCGATTCATAAGCAATTACCCTATCATTATACATAAGGACACAACCAAGTCCCTTCCATGAGGCAGTACTATAAATAAAAAACCCATAATTTCCCGATTGTAGAGTCAATATAGGATCATTGACTAATATTCTCTTCAGTTATTCAAAACACTCTTCACACTCCTTTGTCCAAATAAATTTAACCCCTTTACATGTGAGCTTTATTAATGGGTTAGCCAATCAAGAAAAATTCTGGACGAAACACGGATAATAAACTACTGAGCAAATAAAACTTCATACCTCAATTATAATCATCGGTGCTGGAAATTCTTGGATTGCCTTGGTCTTAGAAGGATCGACATAGATTCCATCCTTGGAGACAATATGTCCAATAAAAGAAATCTGCTGAAGCTAGAATTCACACTTGCTAAACTACCCATATAATTCATGTCTTCGCAGAGTCTTCTGGATAATACTCAAGTGATTTTAATGATCTCAATAGATTTTGGAGTATACCAAGATATCATAAATAAATACCACCACAAAATCATCAGGATATTCCTTGAAAACTATGTTCATTAGATCCATTAAGACAGAGGGTGCATTAGTCAATCCAAAAGGCATTACTGTAAACTCGTAATGCCCGTACCTGGTTTGAAATGATGTATTTGGAATGTCTTCCATATTTACACACAACATATGGTATCCATATGGAAGGAAAATCATTGAAAAGTATTGAGCTCCATGCAGTTGGTCAAATAAATCATCAATGCGAGGTAGGGGATATTTATTCTTTATTGATATAGTATTGATTTCCCTATTGTCGATACATAACCTCAAATATCCATCTTTCTTCTTAACAAAAAGGATTGGGTCCCCCATGGAGAAACACTAGGGAAAATAAATCCCTTATTACTAAATTCCTCTAGTTTTTATTTAGTTCAACTAATTCCACAGTGGCCATTATTTAAGGGGTCTTCGATATGGGCCTTGAACCAGGAATTAAATCAATGGAAAACTCAATTTCTTGTTCTGGAGGATGTCCAGGTAAATCTTCAGAACACACATCAACATATTCTTTCACAATAGGTACATCCTGAATTTGAACATTCCATTCCTCACCCACAGTTACTTCATTATCTTCCTCCCCGATAATTGAATTTAGTTGAGCTATTGGGGGTTGATCAAGATAAGAACCAGGTGGTGATGATTCTACTCTAATGATAAGGTGTTCTTTATCAACATCATCAAAAATCATAAACTCCTTCTTATTACAATATATCTTCGCATCATGGTTTGAAATCCAATCCATACCGAGGATTAAATCAAATTCAATCATAGGTATGACGATGTGATCAGCGGATAATGAACATTTATGTGCTCTAATGGGGACCGATTCAGAAAACATTGTTGCAATGATACTTCACTTAAGAATTTTGACTGAAAAATCCCTTGTTAAATCAAATTGAAAATATCGAATTTTCTTAGAAAACTGGGAAGATATGAAAAATGCAATGATCTAGAATAAAATAATTCATTTTATAAACTTGAGGAAACCATTAAATTATCGGCCACCATGTCTTTCAAAGCTTCTAACTCAGCAGTAGTGATAGCATAAGATTTTACTTGATCCCTTAGCCTTCTTTGAGGTAAGTTCCCCTGACACTTAGGAAATTAATTTTCATAATGTCCCATCTCCCTTAAATTGTATCATTGAACATTGGTAGTGTCTTTCTTTCCTTTAAAATCACCAACTATATGGCCTTCTATCCACATTTGTAGAATACTCCTTTTCCATTTAGACTGGCACCAGGGTGCTTCCTTCCGCAATTATCACAGGGTGGAAATTCAATTCTTCCCTTCTACCTTGTTTCCTTATTTCCTTTCCCATAGTGTTCAGCAGATCTCGTCTTCTCTTTCTTTGATTTAAAGTCATAAGACTTAGAGAATTCTTTTTCTGTCTTGATAGAAAACGAGACAATATCTTCGTATGATGAGAAGGATTGTGATACTAATACTCGATGGAGAAATGGTTTTAACCCATAAAAGAAATGATCAACCTTAAATCTTGGGTAAATTAAATAATCTTCTGAATGCCTCGCTAACCTTGTAATGATAGCTTCATACTTTGCGACGTTCTCATCCTTCTTTTTCCTCATACTCAGATGTTGTCTTTCCATATCCGCTCGATGGTCATGAGGAAAGTATTTTTGTAAGAATTTTGTTTAAACTCTCTCAATTCCATATTTGATACTTCTTCATCATACTTTGTTTTTTGAATCAATGACCACCATTGATCAGCATCTCCAGTAAGGCGGTAAACTGCCATGACAACTTTTTCCCTTTCGCTACTCCCCAAAGTGTGGAATATTTTTTCTAAGGAATTTATCCATTGCTCATCCACTAATGGATTTGTACTCCCATTGAATGTTGGTGGTTGTTGCCTCATGAAGCGATATAACATTGATCCTCCATGCTGCGGATCAGGGTGCTCCATATGGGTAAGGTTATTATTTATAACCTGAGTGAGTTGTCACAGTATGGTGATAAGATGATCAGCACCGGTTGCATCACCAGCTACTCTATAATTATCTTGAGTAGGAGGGAAATCCCTACATGTAGTGTGTGAAATGATATGGTTTCCATTCCTTCCACTAGGTGGAATTTCTAAACAATGGCATACACTTGGTTAGTTTATGAATCACAATACATAAATCCAAACTTGTAAGACAATAAACATAAATTGAACAATTTATGGATATAATCCATAATCATAAAAATGTTTTATTTGAGGAAGTACATTATCATAAACCCTTCATAATGGTTTGTAAAGAAAATGAGAATTATCCTAAGCATATCCCTCGGGAGTTTCGTAACCAAGAGTGAAACAAGGCCCATTGTCGTGCACCAGTTCTCGTTTGAGTCTAGCTCAAAGCGGTGTTTTTGGGTTTTACCCCTAGGTAAATCTGGGCCATATCCGCCTCTAGCTGCTCATATCCAGTCAGGGATGTATTTCTCGGAAAACTCACAAAATCTCTACAATACCAAAATTATAGGAAGTTCTTATATACTAATCTTAAAAGTCTATATTAGGTTATGTTCTCTATTAAGATTTTATCTAAATCTAGTTTCCAAGGTTTGTACTAAACTTCCACTGACACCAACTGTAACGCCCCGACCCCAGTTAACCAGAGTCGGTGCATTATTACATAACATTGGAATGATCACAAGGAAATAATGTCTCGAAAGACTGATCAGTTTAGTATTATTGGAAAAAAGATTCATCCATAAGTTCAACTTCACAACTTGAAAAGAAATACAACACAAATATATTTCATTAGAAACATCCAAGCCTCCTAGATTATGCCTTCAGGTCACTCATAACTAACTTCTTCATATCCTGGGAAAATGAAACATAAGAAAGGGGGGAGCTCAAACGCTCAATAAGTGTATGTAAGACAACAGAAAATGACCTAAATATTAAGCATGATGAATAATTGAAACCACATGCCCTTACCAATAATAAACATGAATACTTTTATGGAAAGAATATGAGCTCAGTAAATAATGCCATAATAAAACATAATCATGGGTATTCTACTTGTCTAATGACCACAAGAACCATCAATATTATTTCCTTAATGAGGTAATGTATAATGTCGGACATTCTGAAACATTTTTTCAAGGCCTCGACCAAGACATCTAAAATTGATTAAGGCCTCGGCCAAAACCATATATCAAATTTGGAAAGTGCCTTAGCCAATTCCATGTCTAGTTGTCCCATGAGACCTACCGATGCATCGAGGAGCTATAGCGGGCTCCACCTGTCACTTACTAAGTCCAATACATTCATCATATGAAAAGGATGAAATATAACATAAACATTCGTATTAAAACTAGGATATGAAATGTCAATACTTTAACCATAAACCATGAATGGTATAAAAATATCATATTGACAGTCAAACATATCAAAAAACCTTCAATAAAATATTGATGTTTCGTATCATAATAAATCAACTTCAAATAAACATAAAATACATCAAAGGATGTTGACATAGATGAAATAAAAACCCTTTTTAGAGAAATATCGCTTTATATTTTGAAATTATTTAAGTGTGACATAATTATAAAGAAAAAATTTATTTTTAAAATATTCTTGCAAGCTTGTAAGGGAAACTTTGATGATTTTATAATGGCGGAAAATAGCTTCCCTTGTCGTATAAGTTTAAAAAAACATTCTTACCTTAAATTTGTCGAAAAGGTAAAAAATTATGTTTTTTGGAAAATGACAGAAAGATTCATTTCAAAACACATAATGGTTTAAATGGATTTTACACATTGTCTAGTAAATAGTAAAAATGATTTGAAATATATTTTGAAGAAACATGGATGTTAATGATAAGGGGGTCCCAGTAGATACATACGTAAAAACATCCTCGGATAATAAAGAGATTGTGAAATTAACCTTTACCTTGTACTTTTCCTTGGTCGAGGGTAGGTTAACCTCTTGTATAATGGTTAAATAATTGTTATAAAATTATACAAGAATAATATACATTAATATTATATCATATATGATCTTTTAACACAACATTGTTAATAATATCTTAGTATTATCGTGGTTTTGGGTGTTAACTTACTCGTTTTCTTTTATATTTTTTGTTAAATAAGCCATATTTGTTATGGATATGTAGAGACCCGAAGCACGACATACATGGAAATTACATTAATTTTTCAGAATACTTGATACATAACAAAAACAGACACACAAAGACCGTAATAGTTTAGTGTCTTTGGAAACATGGAACGTAATCTTCTAATCGTGGTGAAAGATCTTCAAAACCTCCCATAAAGATCTTCCACTTTTTGTTTCCTTACCTAAAACCTTTATTTATATCCTGGGGAAAAGAAAACATAAAACGGTGAGCTCAAATTCTGAGTAAGGGTAAAAAAAGAAATATCAATCACATCATATTCATAAGAACATAACAATTTGGAAATCTTACCCTGCAAAAGAGATCATAATTTCATAACATGGGATAAATCATGGTAGTGAAATGTAATCCCAATAATCATAACATAAAACATGAAACTTTGTGACATGCACACATAATCAGAGAGAATCATTTCTTATTAGTCAAGACTCATTCCCAAGACTATCTTAGTGGAAAAAGTCCATTTCTGAACCGAGTTCACTCCTAGTTTCAGTCCTGTTTTACTGAACCGGTTTAACCTGCCGTTCCAGCCATGTCTATCTCATGAGATATAAAATCTTTACCCAATGCATTGGAGGGAGATATAGGTCCCAACCATCTCATAATCATACCATTCTTTTGTGTGCCACAAAATCATAAACCATACATCATAGCATAACCCATGTAAAAAAATGGGAATCTTAAACATCGTGACATCATAAAACAATTCATATAAGATACAGTAATTCATAAAAATATTTCCATCACAACATAATCAAATCAATTTAATAATAGGGATAAAAACAGAACCCTTTATTATCTTAGATGGAAAATAATTTTGATAAAACACTTGAACTCCATTCTTGAGGAAAATATCCTTTCTAAAAAAACACTTTTCCTTTCTTAACATGTCATACAATTCTAAACTAAAAGAATTTGATTAAAAATAGAGTTGAAAACTTGTAAATTAGGCTTCTTTGAAATAATGTTTTTAAAATCCATTCATTCCGTATAAGTTAAAAAAACATTCTTCTCGTACTTTTGTCGGAAAAGTCAAAAAGTACCTCGTACGAAAAATGACAAAAGATTCCTTTCATATATTTTACTAAAAACTCACCGAAGGGTAAAACTGGATTTAAAAAATTGTAGGTGGATGGAAATAATATTACATATTGAGGAAACATGGATGTGGATGATAAAATACAACCCATTAAATTTCAAAGTATAAACAATCTCAGATAAAAATGAGATTGTGATATTTCCCTTACCTTAGGTCCGACTTGCTTCGTAAGTGTCCGAACCTCCTGTATAATGATTTAAATAATGTCATTTACTTATTCCAGAATCATACTCATTATTATTATATCATATATGGTTCACTTATGACTTTATATTACCCGTTCTTTTGTAAATTCCATGTTAAAGAGCATTTTGGGTAAAATTGTTTCATTTGTCGTCTGTGTTTTGACTTGTAATTATTGATATGTTTACTTAGATCATGATTACATAATTCCAGAATATAAAACATTATTTATATATAATATATATTCAGAATATACATATATATAATAAATCAGTAAATGGAAAGGAATACACTGTTCATGGAGACGGTAGGCCGTACGTACGCATGAACGCTGTTTTCGTTTCCTTATTGAGTTGAATGGAATTAAGTAGATGACATACATATATATACACATAAATCCAGTATCATTATTATGTCATATATTTCATGATTACTTATTATATATAATTTATAATCATTCATGAATGGTTAACGTGGAGAATGAATCTCATCGCGTCGTGGAGACGGTAGTCCGTACGTACGCACGAGCGATGATATCATTCTCATGATCGTGGGACTGTATTGGAGTGTATGTATACTATTTCAGAATGAATATCACTTTAAAATAATCATATATAGTTATTATTTACACCATTATACCCATCCAAGTAAGGTGGTTGTAGAAAATAGATTACACCATGGCGTGGAGACGGTATTCTGTACATACGCACGTGCGGTGATTTCATTTTCCGTAGGATGGATAGATGGTGAAATAGGGTTGTTTAATACTTATAATAACATATCATTATATGAGTGAAACTGATGTAATTACTTCATGATGAAACAACTAAATAAGAAGAAGTGGAAGAAGAAAAAAAGATGAAAGAATCGGTAACGAGCATTACCTCTTCTTTGAAGTGCTTCTTTGAGACCTCCTTTTAGGGCACTAAAATTGGTCTTCGAAGAAGACCAGGACCTGTAGGATGTCTCTAGGGAAGTGGAGAGAAGGCATTGGCAGGGATTGGCCGATATTGAAGGTACAAAGTGGTGTGAGGAAGAGAGGGAGGAGGTTCCCTTTTATAAGGGAGGAGAGGGGCACCTTTGGAATAACAAAAAATATTATTTTATTATAAAGTCAAATTCCATTTTTAATAGCTCCAAATTGAGTTATTTCGAAGCTAAGGTGGGGATGGCTCGAAATACTATCATACAATAGAATTTGGACAAGTTTAGTTTACTATTTTAACCTTATCATTTAGTTTTAACTTTAAGTTAGATAATTTTATATTTACCGTGTCTTTTTGTGTTCTCACACTATAAGGTTAATAAGATATTTACTGCATCATCATTGTGTCATAAATAAATTAAATTATTTCGAGTCTAAAAATTAAAACTAAAATATAATTATGTAGGAAATATTTTTAGCTTTCTAATTAATATTTATAGTCGAATTTATCTTATGTATAGCCCTATATTAAAAATGATTTACTAATTAAACTTTGATTTAAACTATTTTAACCCTTCTTTAAATAAATTAATAATAAATATCCTAATCTAATCCAAGTGGGATTAAATGGTCATATTATATTGCTAAGGTTGTTTTTGGTCGAATTACACTTATCCAATAGAATTAGGACATGTGTTAGGGTAATAATAATATCATTTTTACCCTTAATTACCCTATTTACTTTTAACCGTGGTAAAAAAAGTAAAAAGTTACTATTCACCAAAAATTATTTTCATCTCATTGAACCACATTTTAGTCCTTGATATTAACTGTGTCTCTCGGATTTTCGAAATTACACTCACAGAAGCGGTAAAATTAAGTTTTATGAAAAATTCAGTGTTTTTAACTACCACTTAGTGGTTTCACTATTCATCAAAAAATGAATGTTTCCAGAAAAATACCAAAAAATAGGCCTAAGATATATTTGATATTATGAATTCAAAAATGATGTCTATTTTATCAAATTCAAAACATATCAGTTATATTAACTAATTTAAAAATTAATTCCCGTCGTCAAAACAAATAGCGTGTTTTTAAGAGATAATAATTATCAAAAGATTGACACATGTTTATATCTGGTTTAAAGGTGAAATTACATCTAATGACCAACATTGTATTAAATTGTAAAAATATATTCTAAATATTCTTTAAAACCACTCAAATTAATAATTTATCACTATTAATTATTTCGATTGAAAAAGTTGTTTTTTAATTAAAATTTAGTAATTTTCACTATTTATCAAAATATGAAAGTTATCTGAAAATTACCAAAATTTCACCCTAAGCTAATTTTGATAATAAAAATCGAAAAATGAAGTCCATTTTGAAAAATAAAATTTAAAAAATTTCAAAAAGTGGTTTTTACTATTCATAACGGCTAGTTTTAATAATATTTTAATAGCATATCGTTGTTTAGTGAAACTTGGTATTGCATACTACACACGCTATCGAGGAAGGTCGCGATTGCGTGTAATGCAAGGAAAGTCAAGGATGTGTGTTGTACAAGCTTCTTTTGGTGTAGTGTACAACACAAGACATTAATGAAAAAAAAAGAATATTTTTCATAAACTCTCGTGGTTTACATTCTACCCCCCTTAAAATGAATTTCACCCTCGAAATTCGTCAGGGTTATAATTGGTTTACTACTCAAAAGTTTATTTAATAGAAACCCACATCGTAAAAAGGAATACCAAAACCAATCTTTAAAAACAAAAGTATGAAACGTAACGGTTACCCAAATAAACTAATCACTGGGTTTCCACATAGGTGAAAATATGGATATGGAAGAGAGATCTAATCATCATGTTCTGATGGAGAGTGGTAGAGAACATGGCTATGGAAAAGTCAGCAATCACAAAGCCATAAATTTGTGATGATATAAGGTACCATCTGATTCATCAAATATAAGAGCACTAAGACAACATTTTCAGTTTTCAAGATCATTTCCCTAAAGTTGATGAAATTGGAATTAGAAGAAATACTTTCATGATTTTGGTATAGTCTCACCATTGGTCATTCTATGGACAATTTACACTTCATCTCATAAAGAAATAAAGTTGAATTTGTCATTCGTGATGTGTTAGCAGATCATGTGATAGAATGATGGGTCATTCCATCTATCTAAAAGAAAAGGTTAGAAAAGTTATCAAAATATACATAAGTCCATCTATAGTGAGATTAATCGTATATGGTTCCTAAAATGGACTTATACTTCTTATATCATACTGCTTAATATAATAAAACTAGTTTCTACTAAACAGGGACTTCCTGTAGGCCAGTGGTAGGCGATAAAGGCCAGTCACACTTCGGTTGTGGGTTCGATTCCCACAGCCTTGTCCGACGCGATGGGCTGTCGCTCGTCCTGCAGGTTGTCCTTTTTATAAAGCTATATTACTATAACATCTCATCAATAATATCAAAAAAATTCTATCCTTAAACAATATTAACTTATGTCCAACATAATCCATTCAAATCTTTAGGCTTATCTAAAATACTTCGGTCCAAGCTCATAGTATAAAGAAAACGATTACTTGAAATGTCATCAACCAAGCATATGAATACCATCATTTATCCCCCATATATCCTTTTGGTCACATTCCAGTCATGTGAATACCTTAGTCATGTATTATCTTGAAAAATGAATACCCATTAAACATTAGTGAAAACATGAATGCTGTCAAAAGTTAACTCTTTCCACATACCAAAATCCAAAAATTCTATATACTCAAACCATGATATAACCTTCTCCTTATATCAGTCATGAGATCATGAATACTATCAAACATTTAATTTTCTCTTTATCCCTTCATTATGCGCATATCATATACATTCCAAAAATATTTGAATAACCTTTCATGGATACTGGTACCATTAATCATACACTTTCAAAACCTAAGGAAAGGCAACAGTGTAACAATCCTTAGATTTCTCTTTATTCCATAGTACCATGAGATTACTTACACAACATTACACATGATAAACATGTAATCATTCCACTACATTCTTAAACCATTGACCGAGCTTCAACAATTCTTTCAGCTCACATATCATTTTTAGTCTCTTAATCATCATCAACATAAATACTATGCATACGACCATACTAATTCTCTTCATGAGACTTTCCCTTAGGGAATTGGTTTTCATAATGCCCGTACATTCCACATTTAAAACATTTAACCCTTGTTGATGTCGTAGCAATACCATTATCCTCATCCCTGGTGTTAACTGAACCTTTTCCTTTGCACTTACTGGCTTTGTGTCCTTCTTTTCCACACCCAAAGCATCTTCCAGTTCCTTTGAAACATTCTCCTTGATGCCTCTTCCCACATGATTTACATAGGGGAAATTGAACTTTCTTTCCTCTATGATCATCATGAAACTCCATCTTTCTCTTATTAGCTGAGTCAGGAAACATACAAAATTTTACTTTATTGATCATATTATGAGATTGCTGATTCGGCATAATAATGATGTTTGGACTTCCAGATCCCGTTTCATTTGGTTTCTCATGAAGAAAATCATTCCATTGTCCGTCATATCCTCCATTATCATGAATCTTCCGGTTTCCAGCCATTTTCTAAAACCCAAAAAGAATAGCGTGAGAGGCAAAAATCATGCTAGGGAAAACAACATAGTAAAGGGGGAGCACCCTCAATATCTAACATCTTAGGTTAAGTTCTAATATCGTTACCAAAGTTCTAGGACTATATCCTATATGTATTCTTATCCTTAGGTACATCCCTATACATACCTTAGAAATATCTCTAGGGATCTCACTAACGTTCTCGCATCCTAGTTTCCAAATGTTGACTAAACCTCTCTCTGATACCAACTGTAGATACCCGAAGCACGACGTACATGGACATTACATTACTTTTTCGGAATACTTAATACATAACAAAAACAGACACACAAGGACCATAATAGTTTAGTGTCTTTGGAAACTTGGAACGTAATCTTCTAATTGTGGTGAAAGATCTTCAAAATCTCCCATAATGATCTTCCACTTTTTTTTCCTTACCTAAAACCTTTATTTATATCCTGGGGAAAAGAAAACATAAAAGGGTGAGCTCAAATGCTCAGTAAGGGTAAACAAAAGAAATATCAATCACATCATATTCATAAGAACATAACAATTTGGAAATCTTACCCTACAAAAGAGATCAAAATTTCATATCATGGGATAAATCATGGTAGTGAAATGTAATCCCAATAATCATAACATAAAACATGAAACTTTGTGTCATGCACACGTAATCATAGAGAATCATTTCTTATTATTCAAGACTCATTGCCAAGATTATCTTAGTGGACAAAGTCCATTTCTGAACCGAGTTCACTCCTCGTTTCAGTCCTGTTTTACTGAACCGGTTTAACCTACTGTTCCATCCATGTCTATCTCATGAGATATAAAATCTTTAACCAATGCATTGGAGGGAGATATAGGTCCCACCCATCTCATAATTATACCATTCTTATGTGTGCCACAAAATCATAAACCATACATCATAGCATAACCCATGTAATAAAAACGGGAATCTTAAACATCGTGACATCATAAAACAATTCATATAAGATAAAGTAATTCATAAAAATATTTCCATAACAACATAATAAAATCAATGTAATAATAGGGATAAAAACAGAACCCTTTATTATCTTAGATGGAAAATAATTTTGATAAAACACTTGAACTCCATTCTTGAGGAAAATATCCTTTCTAAAAAAAACACTTTTCCTTTCTTAACATGTCATACAATTATAAACTAAAAGAAGTTGATTAAAAATAGATTTGAAAACTTGTAAAGGAATCTTCTTCGAAATAATGTTTTAAAAATCCATTCATGCCGTATAAGTTAAAAAAACATTCTTCCCTTACTTTTGTCGGAAAAGTCAAAAAGCACCTCGTACGAAAAAAGGCAAAAGATTCCTTTCATATCTTTTACTAAAAACTCACCGAAGAGTAAAATTGGATTTAATAAATTGTAGGTGGATGGAAATAATATTACATATTGAGGAAACATGGATGTGGATGATAAAATACACCCTAGAAAATTTCAAAGTATAAACAATCTCGGATAAAAATGAGATTGTGATATTTCCCTTACCTTAGGTACGACTTGCTTCGTAAGTGTCCAAACCTCCTGTATAATGATTTAAATAATGTCATTGACTTATTCCAGAATCATACTCATTGTTATGATATCATATATGGTTCATTTAAGACTTTATATAAACCGTTCTTTTGTAAATTCCATTTTAAAGAGTGTTTTGGGTAAAATTGTTTCATTTGTCGTCCGTGTTTTGACTTGTAATTATTCATATGATTACTTAGATCATGATTACTTAATTACAAAATATAAAAAATGATTTATATATAATATATATTCAGAATATACATATATATAATAAATCAGTAAATGGAAAGGAATACACTGTTCATGGAGATGGTAGGCCGTACGTACGCATGAACGCTGTTTTCGTTTCTTTATTGAGTTGAATGGAATTAAGTAGATGACATACATCTATATACACATAAATATAGTATCATTATTATTTAATATATTTCAGGATTACTTATTATATATAATTTATAATCATTCATGAATGGTTAACGTGGAGAATGAATCTCATCGCGTCGTGGAGACGGTAGTCCGTACGTACGCACGAGCGATGATATCGTTCTCATGATCGTGGGACTGTATTGGAGTGTATGTATACTATTTCAGAATCAATATCACTTTAAAATAATCATATATAGTTATTATTTAAACCATTCTACCCATCCAAGTAATGTGGTGGTGGAAAATAGATTACACCACGGCGTGGAGACGGTATTCCGTACGTACGCACGCGCGGTGATTTCATTTTCCGTAGGATGGATAGATGGTGAAATAGGGTTGTTTAATACTTATAATAAAATATCAGTATATGAGTGATACTGATGTTATTACTTCATGATGAAACAACTAAAGAAGAAGAAGTGGAAGAAGAAATAAAGATGAAAGAATCGGTAACGGGCATTACCTCTTCTTTGAAGTGCTTCTTTGAGACCTCCTTTTAGGGCACTAAAATTGGCCTTTGAAGAAGACCAGGACCTCTTGGAAGTCTCTAGGGAAGTGGAGAGAAGAAATTGACTGGGGTTGGCCGAGATTGAAGGCTCAAAGTGGTGTGAGGAAGAGAGGGAGGATGTTCCCTTTTATAAGGGAGGAGAGGGGAACCTTTGGAATAACTAAAAATATTATTTTATTATAAAGTCAAATTCGGTTTTTAATAGCTCCAAATTGAGTTATTTCGAAGCTAATGTGGGTATGGGTCGAAATACTATAATCCAATTGAATTTGGACAAGTTTAGTTTACTATTTTAACCATATCATTTAGTTTTAACTTTAAGTTAGATAATTTTAATTTTACCATGTCTTTTTGTGTTCTTACACTATAAGGTTAATAGACTTACTACAACAAGCCAAACGAACCCCAAGTTGTTTATTTTTAATATATATAACCTTATCTAAGTCATTTGGCCGAACCTTAGATTTTTAGGAATATAATAACAATTAATAATATAATATTTGTTTTAAAAACTATTTTATATCAAATTTTGACACTATTTGGTAATTGATTTTTTTAAAAATCACAACAGAATGATTAGTTCGAACAGAGTTAATTAAATCAACACTAACATGTCATATTAACATATAATTTTTTTGGAATTCATAAAAAGTCTAAAATTACATTTATTTGGTTATTTATAACATTAATTATGTCAATATTTCATTAATAAGATATTTACTGCATCATCATTGTGTCATAAATACATTAAATTATTTAAAGTTTAAAAATTACAAATAAAATATCATTATGTAGGAAATAGTTTTATATATCTAATTAATATTTATAGTCGAATTTATCTTATGTATATACCTATATTAAAAATGATTTACTTATTAAACTTTGATTTTAACTATTTTAACCCTTCTTTAAATAAATTAATAATAAATGTCCTAATATAATCCATGTGGGCTTAAATGGTCATATTATATTCCTAAGGTTGTTTTTGGTCGAATTACACTTATCCAATAGAATTAGGACATGTGTTTGGGTAATAATAATATCATTTTTACCCTTAATTACCTTATTTACTTTTAACCGTGGTAAAAAAAAGTAAAAAGTTACTATTCACCAAAAATTATTTTCATCTCATTGAACCGCATTTTAGTCCCTGATATTAACCGTGTCTCTCGGATTTTCGAAATTCCACTCACAAAAGCGGTAAAATTAAGTTTTATGAAAAATTCAGTTTTTTTAACTACCACTTAGTGGTTTCACTATTCTTCAAAAAATGAATGTTTCCAGAAAAATACCAAAAATTAGGCCTAAGATATTTTTGATATTATGAATTCAAAAATGATGTCTATTTTATCAAATTCAAAACATATCAGTTACATTAACTAATTTAAAAATTATTTCCCGTCATCAAAACAAATAACGTGTTTTTAAGAGATAATAACTATCAAAAGATTGACACATGTTTATATCTGGTTTAAAGGTGAAATTACATCCAATGACCAACATTGTATTAAACTGTAAAGATATATTCTAAATATACTTTAAAAACACTCAAATTAATAATTTATCACTATTAATTATTTCTATTGAAAAATTTGTTTTTTAATTAAAATTTAGTAATTTCCACTATTCATCAAAATATGAAAGTTATCCGAAAATTACCAAAATTTCACCCTAAGCTAATTTCGATATTCCAAATCCAAAAATGAAGTCCATTTTGAAAAATAAAATTTAAAAAATTTCAAAAAGTGGTTTTTACTATTCATAACGGCTAGTTTTAATAATATTTTAATAGCATATCGTTGTTTAGTGAAACTCGGTATTGCGTACTACACATGCTATCGAGGAAGTTCGCGATTGCATGTAATTCAAGGCAAGTCAAGGATGCGTGTTGTGCAAGCTTCTTTTGGTGTAGCGTACAACACAAGACATTAATGAAAAAAAAAAGAATAATTATCATAAAATCTCGTGGTGTTACATTCTACCCCCCTTAAAATGAATTTCGCCCTCAAAAAATCGTCAGGGTTATAAATGGTTTACTACTCAAAATTTTATTTAATAGAAACCCACATCGTAAAAAGGAATACCAAAACCAATCTTTAAAAACAAAAGTATGAAACGTAACGGTTACCCAAATAAACTAATCACTGGGTTTCCACATAGGTGAAAATATGGATATGGAAGAGAAATCTAATCATCATGTTCTGATGGAGAGTGGTAGAGAACATGGCTATGGAAAAGCCAACAATCACAAAGCCATAAATTTGTGATGATCTAAGGTACCATCTTATTCATTAGATATAGGATCACTAAGACAACATTTTCGGTTTTCAATATCATTTCCCTAAAGTTGATGAAATTGGAATTAGAAGAAATACTTTCGTGATTTTGGTATAGTCTCACCATTGGTCGTTATTTGGACAATTTACACTTCATCTCTTAAAGAAATAAAGTTGAATTTGTCATTCGTGATGTGTTAGCAGATCATGTGATAGAATGATGGGTCATTCCATCTATCTAAAAAAAAGGTTAGAAAAGTTATCAAAATATACATAAGTCCATCTATAGTGAGATTAATCGTATATGGTTCCTAAAATGGACTTATACTTCTTATATCATACTGCTTAATATAATAAAACTAGTTTCTACTAAACAGGGACTTCCTGTAGGCCAGTGGTAGGCGATAAAGGCCAGTCGCACTTCGGTTGTGGGTTCGATTCCCACAGCCTTGTCCGACGCGATGGGATGTCGCCCATCCTACAGGTTGTCCTTTTTCTAAAGCTATATTACTATAACATCCCATCAATAATATCAAAAAAAATTCTATCCTTAAACAATATTAACTTATGTCCAACATAATCTATTCCAATCTTTAAGCTTATTTGAAATACTTCGGTCCAAGCTCATAGTATAAAGAAAACGATTACTTGGAATGTCATCAACCAAGCATATGAATACCATCATTTATCCCCCATATATCGTTTTGGTCACATTCCAATCATGCGAATACGTTAGTCATGTATTATATTGAAAAATGAATACCCATTAAACCTTAGTGAAAACATGAATGTTGTCAAAAGTTAACTCTTTCCACATACCAAAATCCAAAAATTCTATATACTCAAACCATGATATAACCTTCTCCTTATATTAGTCAGGAGCTCATGAATACTATCAATCATTTAATTTTCCCTTTATCCCTTCATTATGCGCATATCATCTACATTCCAAAAATATTTGAATAACCTTTCATGGATACTAGTACCATTAATCATACACTTTCAAAACTCAAGGAAAGACAATAGTGTAACAATCCTTAGATGTCTCTTTATTCCATAGTATCATGAGATTACTTACACAACATTACACATGATAACCATGTAATCATTACACTACATTCTTAAACCATTGACCGAGCTTCAACAATTCTTTCATCTCACACATCATTTGTAGTCTCTTCATCATCATCAACATAAATACTACCCATACGACCATACAGATTCTCTTCATGAGACTTTCCCTTAGGGCATTGGTTTGCATAATTCCCATACATTCCACATTTAAAACATTTAACCATTGTTGATGTTGTAGCAATACCATTATCCTCATCCCTGGTGTTAACTGAACCTTTTCCTTTGCACTTACAGGCTTTGTGTCCTTATATTCCACACCCAAAGCATCTTCCAGTTCCTTTGAAACATTCTCCTTGATGCCTCTTCCCACATGATTTACATAGGGGAAATTTAACTTTCTTTCCTCTATGATCATCATGAAACTCCATATTTCTCTTATTAGCCGAGTCATGAAACTTACCAAATTTTACTTTATTGATCATATTATGAGATTGCTGATTCAGCATAATAATGATGTTTGGACTTCCAGATCCCGTTTCATTTGGTTTCTCATGAAGAAAATCATTCCATTGTCTGTCATATCCTTCATTATCATGAATCTTCCAGTTTCCAGCCATTTTCTAAAACCCAAAAAGAATAGTGTGAGAGGAAAAAATCATGCTAGGGAAAAAAACATAGTAAATTGGGAGCACCCTCAATATCTTACATCTTATGTTAAATTCTAAGATCGTTACCGTAGTTCTAGGACTATATCCTATAGGTATTCTTATCCTTAGGTACATCCCTAGACATACCGTAGAAATATCTCTAGGGATCTCACTAACGTTCTCGCATCCTAGTTTCCAGAGGTTGACTAAACCTCCCTATGATACCAACTATAGATACCCGAAGCACGACGTACATGGACATTACATTTCTTTTGCGGAATACTTAATACATAACAAAAACAGACACACAAGGACCGTAATAGTTTAGTGTCTTTGGAAACTTGGAACGTAATCTTCTAATCGTGGTGTAAGATCTTCAAAATCTCCCATAAAGATCTTACACTTTTTGTTTCCTTACCTAAAACATTTATTTATATCCTGGGGAAAATAAAACATAAAAGGGTGAGCTCAAATGCTCAGTAAGGGTAAACAAAATAAATATCAATCACATCATATTCATAAGAACATAACAATTTGGAAATCTTACCCTGCAAAAGAGATCATAATTTCATAACATGGGATAAATCATTGTAGTGAAATGTAATCCCAATAATCATAACATAAAACATGAAACATTGTGTCATGCACACATAATCACAGATAATCATTTCTTATTAGTCAAGACTCATTGCCAAGACTATCTTAGTGGACAAAGTCCATTTCTGAACTGAGTTCACTCCTCATTTCAGTCCTGTTTTACTGAACCGGTTTAACCTGCCGTTCCAGCCATGTCTATATCATGAGATATAAAATCTTTACCTAATGCATTGGAGGTAGATATAGGTCCCACCCATCTCATAATGATACCATTCTTATGTGTGCCACAAAATCATAAACCATACATCATAGCATAACCCATGTAATAAAAATGGGAATCTTAAACATCGTGACATCATAAAAAAATTCATATAAGATAAAGTAATTCATAAAAATATTTCCATCACAACATAATCAAATAAATGTAATAATAGGGATAAAAATAGAACCCTTTATTATCTTAGATGTAAAATAATTTTGATAAAACAAATGAACTCCATTCTTGAGGAAAATGTCCTTTCTAAAAAAACACTTTTCCTTTCTTAACATGTCATACAATTCTAAACTAAAAGAAGTTTATTAAAAATAGAGTTGAAAACTTGTAAAGGAATCTTCTTGGAAATAATGTTTTAAAAATCTATTCATGCCGTATAAGTTAAAAAAACATTCTTCTCGTACTTTTGTCGGAAAAGTCAAAAAGTACCTCGTACAAAAAACGACAAAAGATTCCTTTCATATATTTTACTAAAAACTCACTGAAGGGTAATATTGGATTTAAACAATTGTAGGTGGATGTAAATAATATTACATATTGAGGAAACATGGATGTGGATGATAAAATACACCCCAGTAAATTTCAAAGTATAAACAATCTCGGATAAAAATGAGATTGTGATATTTCCCTTACCTTAGGTCCGACTTGCTTCGTAAGTGTCCGAAACTACTGTACAATGATTTAAATAATGCCATTGACTTATTCCAGAATCATACTCATTGTTATGATATCATATATGGTTCACTTATGACTTTATATTACCTGTTCTTTTGTAAATTCCATGTTAAAGATCATTTTGGGTAAAATTGTTTCATTTGTCGTCCGTGTTTTGACTTGTAATTATTCATATGATTACATAGATCATGATTACTTAATTCCAGAATATAAAACAGGATTTATATATAATATATATTCAGAATATACATATATATAATAAATCAGTAAATGGAAAGGAATACACCGTTCATGGAGACGGTAGGCCGTACGTACGCATGAACGCTGTTTTCGTTTCCTTATTGAGTTATATGGAATTAAGTTGATGACATACATATAAATACACATAAATCCAGTATCATTATTATGTCATATATTTCATGATTACTTATTATATATAATTTATAATCATTCATGAATGGTTAACGTGGAGAATGAATCTCATCGCGTCGTGGAGACGGTAGTCCGTACGTACGCACGAGCGATGATATCGTTCTCATGATCGTGGGACTGTATTGGAGTGTATGTATACTATTTCAGAATCAATATCAGTTTAAAATAATCATATATAGTTATTATTTACACCATTATACCCATCCAAGTAAGGTGGTGGTGGAAAATAGATTACACCACGGCGTGGAGACGGTATTCCGTACGTACGCACGCGCGGTGATTTCATTTTCTGTAGGATGGATAGATGGTGAAATAGGGTTGTTTAATACTTATAATAACATATCAGTATATGATTGATACTGATGTTATTACTTCATGATGAAACAACTAAAGATGAAGAAGTGGAAGAAGAAATAAAGATGAAAGAATCGGTAACGGGCATTACCTCTTTTTGAAGTACTTCTTTGTGACCTCCTTTTAGGGCACTAAAATTGGTCATTGAAGAAGACCAGAACCTCTAGGATGTCTATAAGGAAGTGGAGAGAAGAAATTGGCAGGGATTGGACGAGATTTAAGGCTCAAAGTGGTGTGAGGAAGAGAGGGAGGAGGTGCCCTTTTATAAGGGAGGAGAGGGGCACCTTTGGAATAACTAAAAATATTATTTTATTATAAAGTCATATTTGGTTCTTAATAGCTCCAAATTGAGTTATTTCAAAGCTAAGGTGGGGATGGGTCGAAATAATATCATCCAATAGAATTTGGACAAGTTTAGATTACTATTTTAACGTTATCATTTAGTTTTAACTTTAAGTTAGATAATTTTACTTTTACCGTGTCTTTTTGTGTTCTTACACTATAAGGTTAACAGACTTACTAAAACACGCCAAACGAACCCCAAGTTGTTTATTATTATTATATATAACCTTACCTAAGTCATTTGGCCGAACCTTAGATTTTTAGGAATATAATAACAATTAATAATATAATATTTGTTTTAAAAACTATTTTATATCAATTTTGACACTATTTGGTAATTGATTTTTGTGAAAATCAAAACAGAATTATTAGTTAGAACAGAGTTAATTAAATCAACACTAACATGTCATATTAACATATAATTTTTTTTTAATTCATAAAAAGTCTCAAATTACATTT
Source organism: Viscum album (assembly GCA_963277665.1). Taxonomy (NCBI): domain Eukaryota; kingdom Viridiplantae; phylum Streptophyta; class Magnoliopsida; order Santalales; family Viscaceae; genus Viscum; species Viscum album. The sequence goes on along the minus strand of OY728144.1, from coordinate 330,284,612 downwards.
ATTTGGGTATTTATAACATCAATTATGTCAATATTTCATTAATAAGATATTTACTGCATCATCATTGTGTCATAAATAAATTAAATTATTTAAAGTCTAAAAATTACAAATAAACTATCATTATATAGGAAATCGTCTTATCTTTCTAATGAATATTTATAGTCGAATTTATCTTATGTGTAGCCCTATATTAAAAATGATTCACTTATTAAACTTTGATTTTAACTATTTTAACCCTTCTTTAAATAAATTAATAATAAATGTCATAATCTAATCCAAGTGGGCTTAAATGGTCATATTACATTCCTAAGGTTGTTTTTGGTCGAATTACACTTATACAATAGAATTAGGACATGTTTTAGGGTAATAATAATATCATTTTTACCCTTAATTACCCTATTTACTTTTAACCGTGGTAAAAAAAGTAAAAAGTCACTATTCACCAAAATTTATTTTCATCTCATTGAACCACATTTTAGTCCTTGATATTAACCGTATCTCTCGGATTTTCGAAATTACACTCACAGAAGCGGTAAAATTAAGTTTTATGAAAAATTCAGTTTTTTTAACTACCACTTAGTGGTTTCACTATTCATCAAAAAATGAAAGTTTCCAGAAAAATACCAAAAATTAGGCCTAAGCTATATTTGATATTATGAATTCAAAAATGATGTCTATTTTATCAAATTCAAAACATATCATTTACACTAACTAATTTAAAAATTAATTCCCTTCGTCAAAACAAATAGCGTGTTTTTAAGAGATAATAATTATCAAAAGATTGACACATGTTTATATCTGGTTTAAAGGTGAAATTACATCCAATGACCAACATTGTATTAAACTGTAAAAATATATTCTAAATATACTTTAAAACCACTCAAATTAATAATTTATCACTATTAATTATTTCGATTGAAAAATTTGTTTTTTAATTTAAATTTAGTAATTTTCACTATTCATCAAAATATGAAAGTTATCCGAAAATTACCAAAATTTCACCCTAAGCGAATTTCGATATTCCAAATCCAAAAATGAAGTCCATTTTGAAAAATAAAATTTAAAAAATTTCAAAAAGTGGTTTTTACTATTCATAACGGCTAGTTTTAATAATATTTTAATAGCATATCGTTGTTTAGTGAAACTCGATATTGCGTACTACACATGCTATCGAGGAAGGTCGTGATTGCGTGTAATGAAAGGAATGTCAAGGATGCGTGTTGTGCAAGCTTCTTTTGGTGTAGCGTACAACAAAAGACATTAATAAGAAAAGAATATATTTCATAAAATCTCGGGGTGTTACAGGATAGGTTTTATCTTATTCATATCCAGAATGATATGAGGTCCTTAAACATTATTTGTAATCATCAAATGAGAATTAGCCTTGAATGGATACGATGGGGAATGAATCTCATCACGTTCGTGGAGATGGTAGTCCGTACGTACGCACGAGAGACAATATAATTTTTTTGATATTAAAATAATATATAATTAGATTTTATATCATATATACATAATCCTTATTATGTTATATTTATTATTTAAATCAAATACACATCATTATTATACCCATCCAAATAATAATGTATTAAATAACAATTACACCACGACGTGGAGATGGTAAATGGTACATACACACGTATGGTGACATGTCATTCAAAGGATGGATATAATAATGAATATGGATGTACCATATTTATAATAACATTATAGTATATAGATGATACTGGAGTTATTATTTTAGAATAGAAGTAACAAAGAAAGAACAAGAGGATGAAGAAAAGAACTTCAAAGAGGGTGGTGAGATTATTATCTCTTCTTCGAGTTCTTCCTTTTGATATGATTAAAAGGGCTCCTTATGTTAGATTTCTGACTATAGGAAGGCATCTAGGATGAATTTAGGGAAGTTGAGAGGATATTTGGGCAGGGATTGTCCGAGCCAAAAGGCTTTTATGGTATGAATTAGAGAGAATGTGGTGTAACTTTTTATAAGAGGGGTGAGGGGCACCTTAGGAAACACTTAAGATATTATTTTATAATAATTTCATATTCGGTTTCTAATGTCTAAAAACTGATTTATTTTTAGGATAAGGTGGGAATGGGTAGAAATACACTCAACCAATAGGTTTTAGATAGGTTGGGGTCACTATATTAACCTTATCTTTTAGATTTATCTCTTAGTTAATTAGTTTTACATTTAGCATGTCTCTTTGTATTTTTATATTATATAGTTAATAAACAGACTATATACTTCCAGGAGACCCTCAAGTGGTCCATTAATGATACACCTATCATTATATAAGTATTTTTTCCAATCCTTAGATTTTTAGGAATATAATATCAATTTATAATATGATATTTATTTTAAGAACTCTTTTATGTCAATTTTGACACTATTTAATAATTGATTTTTGTTAAAGCCTTAAAAACATTATTAAATAAAAAAATTCATTTAAGAAATAATAAAATGTCTTATTAATCAATAAAATTCTTAGATGTCCTCAAAACTTTCAAATTATATTTATTTTAACATTTATAATACCAATTATTTGATTATTTCTTTAATATGGAAAATACTGCATCATTGTTGTGTCATAAATATTTTTTATTACTAAATGTCTAAAAATTATAAATAAAATACAATTATGTAGGAAATATGTTTATATTTCTAATTAATACTTATTTTCCAAAATATAACATATATAACCCTATGTAAAATTTTTTTTCTAAAAGATACATGCTTATGTCATTTTTGTATTTACTTTAACTTAATTAATATAAAGTGTCATTATCACTTACAAGTGGCTCCATGGGGTCCCAAAATCAACCTAATGATTGCCATGGTCGCATATGTATCATCCAATAGGGTTAGGACACATTTTAGGGTAATTTAATATTATTATAATATTTTTTGTTTACCCTTATTTACCGGATTTTCCCTTTAACCATGGTCAATAAAATATTTACCGAAGTAATTATTCAAAATTTATAAAAATAAAAGTTACCTATTTATACAATTAGGAACTCATGATTATAAATATGGAATCCATTTTTCTAAATTAAAAACACAAAATTGGCAGAAATTAATTGAAAATTAATTTCCGTTGTCAAAACAAAGTGTGTTTTTAAGAAATAATAACTATCAAAAGATTGGCATTTGCTTATGTCCAGTTAAAATGTGAAATTATGTACAATGACAAAAATTATATTAAATGGTAAAAATATAATCGAATTATTATTTAAAATCACTAAAATTCATAATTTATCACTATTAATTATTTCGATTAAAAAAAGTTTTTTTAATTAAAATTTAGTAATTCCCACATTCATCAAAATATGAAAGTTATCATAAAAGTACCAAAAATTCACCCTAAGATAATTTTGATATTTAAAATCCAAAAATGAAGTCCATTTTGAACGAAACAATTTATAAAATTTTAATAAGTGGGTATTACTATTCATAACGGCTAGTTTGATTGGTTGTGGTGTGTGTTAGAACTCAAAGTTACGTACACCACACGCTACTGTATTATTCAAAGAGAAGCCTACCGTGGAAGCATGAGGTGTTACATTAAATTAAAACAATTTGAATATATACTCGATGATATTTTGGTTCACGTAAATGAAAAAAAACTCACTAAATTTATAATAGTGACAACACTTTAGGGCATGGACAACATATGAAAAATCTATTGAATTCTTAGAGTAGTTCTTCTAGTGAGGTCACAAATTTCATGAGAAATAAGAAACTACCTAATATATTAATATCAAAATAGCTCCCAATCTAACTATTGAGGAACATTGTTTCACCAAATATCCAATTCTAGGTTTAGATATATTCAAAGTTAGAGATTATTTCAACATACACTTTAGATCTCAGAAGGCCTATTTACACTAATATTTCTACTAAAACATCATATATTTATTGGTAATCATTGAAATTGGTGGTGTTAAATGGAATAAATCCTAAATGAACCATCTATAGTACCCAATAAAACCTTTTAAATTACTGATCTTAAACATGTACCTATGAAATAAACATCAGTTCCTCCACCTTTTCTAGATCAACTGATATTCCCATCTCAGAAATCACAAGAACAAGGTAGAAAACATCTTGGATCCAAAAGAGTCCCCTTGAATGGTTATAATGAAACTGATGCACTTAATGTGTAATAAACATGATCTCATGGTGTCTAACATGAATCTGTGGGGTCTGTGCGTGTATTAGGATATCATAAATGAAAAATAAAAAAATTGTCAAGATATGAATAGAAGATCCTATAAATGAGATACATGAACTCCACTAGATAATTATTCCATAGAAAATGCATGAAATGTTACTCATACAATCCATTCCAACTCTTAAAAATTTCTTTAGGTATATCCTCCTAATTGAATATAAGTTAGTGGTATCCTAATTTCATATAAAACATGGAAAATAACTGAGCTCCCACAAATGATGAAAAAAATCGTCAATCCTGAGTAATGGGTACATATTGTTTTCCCTGACGTGGTTTGACATCTTATAGTTCACACATTGAAATATTATTCTACCTACCTTCTTATGAAACAATAGTAAAGCTCTCCAAGGATAAGTGCTTGGTTTGATAGTTCCCTTTGCCTCTTATTCCTCACACCGAACCTTGAGTTCCTATTACTTACTCAACGCTATATGATATGGAGTTACAGACATATGTTTCATTCCTGGAATGTCGTTTATCTCAAAATCATGTGGTATATCATGAGTAAGACTTGAAAAATCTTTTTTAGTGAAATATTAGTAATGGTTCACCACTAGAAGAATAGAGTAGGGGGATACAAGTCAATCATCCATGAGAATGAATCTTTCCACCTGCACTGTAATAATTCAAGGATGGCTCTAATTTGGTTCTGTTATACTTATTCCAACATCCCATTCACCAATAAAAACAAAATTATTTTCCTTAGGCATATTAAATTAAAATTATATCCAATATGATTTGATTTGGGATCAATAATTACTCATCCAGTCCATACAAAAATTATATCAAAGTTAGTCATATCTAATATCATGATATTCCATAAATGTTTATAACTAGAAACTATTACAGGACATCTTGAATGTCATTGGATCCATTCTACCTTGTTTCCTGAGTGTATATCAAGAAATGTTAGTTCCAAAGAAAACATAACCAACATCTCTTAACTAATAATGATTAGAGTAGATATAAAAGAATTGAAAGATTATCTATCAAACAAAGTAGTATAAACAATAGAGGTAATCCAAATAATATCTCTAACTATATAATATACCTCCAAACCATATTAATTAACTTGGTCTATGGAATATACTCCCAATATTAATTAATGGACTCTATACCTAAGATATATTATTTAACTGATTCATTACCCATTGTAGAATCAGATCCTACTGTTGAGACCCATTTGTAATCCCTAGGTTTTCATCCCACATTTTCATAAATCCTATATGGAAACTAAAAGATATTCACCTAAAATAGAAATATTGAAAATTCCAAAACATTCCACATCGATGGAACTTGTTCTGAGATTTAGGTAAAATCCTAAGATTGTGTCCACTCTATCCAAAATTAAAGCATAGAGTGGCACCTCATTCTCTAGAGGGTGTTGCTGAAAACCTGCGGTGATTTTTCTTCCTAATTCCACCATATCATTGAAAGGGATGATAGAATACTGATAAATCTATCTTCCTCTAGAGACTTCTTGATCAGTATGGCCTTGTGTAACACCTCCAGATACATCATTAAGTAGGAGCTCAAAACCTAGAACATCCACTCTAGTCAATTGATTATCTTTATATTCTAATCCTTCCACATCACATTATTGGAAAAAAAATATCAGTGAAGTGAATCATGTCTTGGGAAGAAGAAGAAGAATAAGATATTGATTACATTCAATGTGGAAGCTCTATAAACTGTTATGATCGATCCATAATTAGCGTATCTAGAATAAAAGTTGTAAAGAAGATATTATTTAATGTCTCTGTTGTCAAAACCTCACTTATCCCCACCTATTTCACTACACCTCACTATGTCGTCATAGGTCATTAAGGTATGAAATCTTCTAACTTAACCAATTAATCCTCTAATATTTCCACTAAATCGAAGACCCCCTTGATGATATCTATCCAATACTCACCATGTTAAAGTCTTACAGTACCCTAAAAGATTGGGGGATATTGAAGATTTGAATCATAATCAAAATCAACCATTTTTTGTGAGATCTTCCACATTAAATAAGATATATGGGAATGAATCCTTATTGAATTGGTTCCACTTACTGAACTACTGGATCATCTATAGAAGAATAACCAATTGTATCCTTATGGATAGCTAGCAGCACTATAGGTGGTACCTCCCTAGAAGGAGTATCCTAGCCCACATCTATAGGTGGTCCTATAAGATGAAACTATCTTAGAGTTACCTAAAACTCCAGAAAATAATTAAAAACACCTTCAACATCTTAAATAACCACACCACTCTAGAAATTATAGAAACAAACAATATTTTCCAACACGAAGTATCATCCTAAGAGGCCACCCAAATCTATAGGGAACAACCCCACATTTTAGTGCCTAATGCCTAAAAAAAGTCTCCTGTACATACACATTAGTCAAAGTCACAAACATATCATGAAACATATCATGACCTGTTCAATTAAAATATTTTAGTTTGAGTATATCATAGAAGCAAAAATCACATATTTCTAATGATGTTAAATTAATAGAATTACTATATATGAAAATAAATTATATGAATGAAATTAAAAAATATTTTCCCACTCATGATGCACGGAGATACCCAAATACCATAAACTGTAACAACACAAAATTATTATGGATTGACTTGAAAGGGTAATTACATTACTAAAAATTGCTATCCCATCACCAGTAACTTGACAATCTATTATATAAGATGAGTACAATAATTTACATGACTCTCCTACCAATTTTTATGCATCCCATATCATTTTTACCTTTCCCAATAATACTGAAGATGAAAAAAATAATACAACCTCTAATACCACTTTGTAATTCCCCAACCTAAATCACCTATTCTTGGCTGTAGTGCTACAGAACCACATGTGCCTCTACCTATATAAAAGTATATACCAACTGGTGGAGAGGGATCAAATGGATTCACTGGGAGAATATAACCTTGGTAATAAGGTATGAAAACATAAACACAACAAAGTGTGAATAATAATCCTAGAAAAATATATAAAAAAACAAAAATAGAACATCAATGCTATATAAAATGGAATAAATGTCATAAAAAATAAACCAAAATATTCCCACTGCGGTAAGTATACCAAAATATGATAACCAATTTAATAAAATGAAAACACTACTACAGTAGTCAGGATTCCATCCTAGAATTTACTGTATTCTCCAAACATCACCTAATCAACTCTCTGATGCAAGTCCCTTTCTCTGAAGGGATACCTAACCAAGAAATATACATGCACATAGAGATTACCATATAGGTTGTGAGTCTAAACCTAGTAGGACACCACCAATACATCCTTAACTTAAATTTCACATGTATATAAAAATTTATATCGTTATAGAGATAAATGTAATACAATTAATCACTCATATACTGGTTAATCTTGAACTGACTAGGCTATTTGGAGCTGTGACTGTACTTGATTCAAATCCATGTTTAGGGGAATGTATCATTTTTTTTCAAACATCAGATTATGACATAAGACCAAAAAATGTATCATATAAATTCCCAAAACCAACCGAGCCCTAGTACATCCCACAATGTCATGAAAACCCAAGTTTAGTCTCTGGTCAAGCCATAAGGCCATCACTCTCCTACATTTACTGGTTTGGGACAAAAGGCTTCCATACCCTTAGAAAAATCTTACGTTATACCCCATGTCAACCATCACCTCCATATTTTGGATTGGACCACAAGGTTGTTCTTCCCCTACCCTTTCTATAGCTCCCATCATTTTCTGGGACAGAACATCATACTAGTAATTACTCCCCCTCAAAAGGATAGCCAAGTCATGATGTTCCATTAGATTATGAAAGAATAGATATATCTATCCAAAATAGCTTATATTTATGATTCATCTCAAGAGAAGAAGAGGATTCAATCTAGAATGTATAGAACATACTATTAGGTAGTTAACAGATCATTCCAATCTTGAAATGAAAAATAAAGGGAAAATAGAGAGAAAATTACACTAAAGAATACATACTAGGGTAATTATATATGAATAAAAGTCAAACCTAATGAGGTGAATATACAACATAATATTAGAGCATGTTTTCATGAAAAACCTTAATTATTGGGTGTTCTAGACACCACTAGCCGACATATTCTTGCCAAAAATAAATTTGGTAGCTATATATAGAATCTTGGGATACTTATTCAACGACTAGTGGGCCAGTTCCTCTATAACATATAGTCAATGTCATCCATGTTCATCACGGTCCACTCTAAATTCTACCAGCAAGACGGTGGAGTTGTAATGGCTACCTTGTTACACACCACTAACCCCAAGCTACTAGTTTGTTCCCTCACATCCTCCACATATAATTTCGGTCTTCCAAAAAACATAAATAGTGATTTAGAGCTCTGAAAAACAAAACTAGAATATCCGTAACTTAATCAAAATGAATCTTTTAAAAATATAAGATGCCACATCCAATATTATAATAGGAGTGAACATATTCAATTTTTAAAGAATATAAGGGAAATATAATGGTCACATGTGATACCATATAATTAGGTAACAAAATAAAAATAAAATCATGAGAGGGATAAGTGAATTTGGAGATGAAGGGATAAAATCATTGAAGATGATACAAATTATTCTCATCAATGATTTAATTTGAAAAGGAAATTTAATGTGGTAAATATTTGATAACTGATGTTAAGTTTCCCTAGAGAGAGAAGAAAATATTATATCATTATAGAAAAATATAAGACCATATTTCAAAATTGTTGTAAAAAGGAATCATTATAACACATGAAAAGAATAAGATAATAGAAGAACCCATTCAATTAATGTTAAAGCAAGAATACAAAGAATATATTAGGGACACAATGAAATGGACATTAAAATATCATGAATTGAAATATATTAATTATAATGTTAGGAAATGGGGTATTCAATAAATAATATAAAATAAATGATGATTCATAATTTCAAACAAGACTCACGAATTAGAAAATGAGACAAAGAAACCATTATAACCATGATATTCTTTTAATCGATTATCATTTTAAGAAAGAACATGATATATCTATTTAACCCCCAAAATTACATGATTATGGTAAAAAAAATACATTAGTTATTAATCACACTATAAAAAATATATCATGGTGCATAATATGATATATGTATCCAGAAATTAAATTTTAAAGAAATAATTGCATACCTTAATTTCTGAATTCCACTTAATTGATTGGATCTCTTGTAAAAAAATTATTCACCTATTTTAGAACCTTATTCATATATATAATTATTATGAAAATAATTTTAAATTATTCTTCTCATTTATATTCATTAGTTATTATATATTTTAAATATTAGGTGTAGAAATCATGATTTTTTGAACCAGTTTCATAATTTCGGTGTGGTTATTTGTAACACCTTGACCCAAACCATCAGGTCAGAGTTGAAGTGCCACAAGGCCTCATGCACACCTCCCTATATACAAGCGTCCTTGATCTAGTGGTGATGGTATAAAAACCCTCAATGGTGAGACTATAAAGTAAGTAATCATAACCATACATTATAAAAAAAACAAATATAAAACAACTCAAAGGGTCAATGTAGAATATAAATTATCATAATGACATTTCAAACATGTAAAAAATATAAATAAATAATGTCTTAATTTGGAATGAAAAAATTATCTTTATAAGTGAATGTACATAAATAGGAAAACACTGTAGAAATCCTCCAGATTCCATTCCAATACCACAATCTGTTCACTACTATACAGTCTACTATCTACCATGGGTTCCATGCCTTTACTAGGATCCCAAATCATGAAGTTTGAATGCACCTTGAGATGTCCATAGAGATTTTTATTAATAAAACCCATTAGGAAACTACAAATTCATCCTTAACATGGGTGAAAAGGAATAATATTTGTATTTCATGATATTTATAAAGGAATAAGAAATTATAAAAAATCATTTACATATCAATATTTTTATAACCAGACCACAAAGATCCCCAACCACACCTACCTGTAATTAATTTTTGAAGGATAATCACAAAGGATGTTAGAAGTGATAAAAAATAGATACAAGGAAGTCACATGATGGCTCCACCATAGGTTAGGCCACATGGATATCTTATCCCACCACCATATCTCAGTCTAGGACACAAGGCCATTATATCCCAAAATTGTGTCTCAGGTTTTTCCATATGGAGATCATTCCATTACAACCACTACCACATGTCTGGACACAAGTCAATCACTCCCCTAACCTTTAATCAGGCCCATTTCATTCATCCTTTCATGTCATGCTGGACCCCATTTAAGTTAATACCTAATAAAATACTCCACCTATCCTATGTAGTAAATAAACTCCTCCATTGGAATAGTAATGATATATCAAAGGGTAGATCAAACAAGGGTAGATCATAGCGTGTCATAATGAGAATCCGTAGAAACATATAAGTACACATGATCATAATAAAACATGAATAAAAAACTATATGAACATACTCATGGAATCAAACGTCATATATAGGGTGTCACAGGCTATGCAGACCCACACACACGCTCATGTAATCAATATAATGCATGGTAAAGAAATCAATGCCAACAGAAGTTTCAAATCAAAGAAATAAGATTATAAAAGGGCCCTAAATGGAAAAGAACTTCCTAATTTTATCTTATTTATGTTAAACTCCAACTCCTTTGTGGAATTATAACTGATTCAAAAACATATTGACCCTTGACATCAGTAACCCCTAAAATAGACCCGAACTCAAATAGATAATGGTTATAGAAGAATACTCAAGACGATTATAATCCAACGGTTTTATATCAACATCAACATACGTCTTGGGATGAAACAATGATGATTGATCTAGGAATGATCAAATAGATGCCACCAACTTTCATGATCTACTAATGTTCTAGAAAAGATCCAATAATTCACCAGTAAATGGAATAAGAATCCATAAATTAGGATCAACATAAAATATCTATGTTTTTTCAGTAGGGAATTGAGGTAGATTGAAAATGAACCCAATAAAAAAAGGATCATGGATCACATACCTAAATAATCGATAATAAACACCCTTGGATCTTCCAGATTCAATATTTGAAGGGATATAATTATCCAAAGAAGGTTTTTGGAGTCTTTAATTTTGAGAGGGATATAAAATGGAAGAAAAATGAGTCAAAATAGGTAATAAACGTCATTTAAAGGGGATTACAGATCATAAATTCATGCACATATAGTTTCAAAAGAGTTTTTATAGAACGCACCCCAATAGTGGATGATTTTTACCACTCTGTGGAATACCATAAGGTTTGCCCACATAATTTGAAAAAGTAGTTACTAAATGCATTTTTGGCCTCTGATGAATATTGCATTTTTTTCTGGTGAGGATGTGCAAGTTGATAAGCCTTGTTCCATAACTCAGGGTCACTAGATGTGGTTTTTTCCACGAGCCTCATAGTTTCATATAATATAATTACAGTTTATAAAAACCAAGATCAAACCATTCACCTTCAAAAGTCCTATAAAAATATCCAAAATAAACCAGAAACTCCCCAAACCAACCTAAACAATTTATAGTTCGAAAACAAGTGATTTGAGGTTGAAATTAACTGATAACACACTCATGGAATCCAAGACAATTAAAATATCCCACATATGGACTTATAACCATTAAGATGCATCACTAGGCATCTTAAAAATTATCTTGGGCTATTGAGCACAAATATTTGACTCTTGTAGCCAAGATTTATCCGATAGCTATCCATGTCACCCTAGTATTTGAACAAGTGGAATTGTATTACCCCACAATGCCTTCCCACTCCATTCAACAATCTGAAATGGTTATTCTACATATGATGTGTCATTGCCTATATCAACATCCATGATGTTGATCATATGAGAAAAATTGTGCAGGTACCTATGGAGCCGAGACACATGAATCACCTTGTACGTACCACATTAGAAAATATGAAGGTCTAGATGGTAATTCAAAATAGTTATATGCTCAAAGATCTCAAAATTTATATTAAATATTAGTGCTTTTTCAATTTTTTATGTAATCATCAATGACTTAAATAAGGATTCACCCATAATAAAACACTACCACCAACAAATAACTCAAAAGTTCATCCCCTTTGGTTGATATATTATTTATTTCTACTTTATGATGTATTCTACCTATTCCTCATTAGTTTTACTCTCTCATAGCTCTCCAATACCATGCTAAACCCCACCATAGATACCTCACAAGACTTATACTTACATAGTGGTGAACAACAAGACTAGACATAGAGAGGCTTAAAATGTTATATCTGAATAGAATCCAGAAATATGTTTTTTACATGAATTCAAACAAGTCTATATAGCCATCCCAAGCTCCAATGAAATCATGGGTTCATTATTGAAACTTATCCTCCAATATATTCATTTTCCTCTTAGTCTGACCATTGGTTTGCAGATAATACACTCTACTCACCTTTAGTTGAGTACCAAATTCCATTTGCAAGACCTTCCAAAACCTTAATGTGAAATATGAATCTATATATAATACATTGCAGAAAAACCTCCTTGAATGTTTAAAACCTAGAGTACATAATGGTTTTCTACATCATAAACTAAGTGAGTCTTTAATTTGAGAAATAAATAATAAAAATTTATCAACCGCTGAATAATCACCCAAATTGAACAACGACTCATTAGGGTTAGAGGTAGTCCCATCACGAAGTCCATCATCTCATCTTCCCACTCCCACATTAGAATTAGAAGAAGATAAAGAAAAAAATTGAGATGATGATGATCAAAATTTTTCCCTCTGATAGGAAAGGATCTCTGAAAAAAAAACTATCAATGTAACTCTTTATTCAAAACCACGAAAACTAAGATTAAATTCTATGGTAAAACATTTTCAAACCTGTTCGTACTACCCACTTTGAAACATATGAGTCTCTTATAAGCTACTCTCTCAAATACAATGGCACTAAAAAGAACCAATGTATTTTGATCATGTACCCATAATCTAATGACTACCCTATGACTGGTTCATGGCTTGGAAATCATTATTGTATCACCAGACACTTAGGATCTTACTCTTAGCCAGTGTTCACTCAGGCCACCAATAAATATTTGATGATCTGGGTTTCAAATTTCATGACTCTCTAATAATCATATTTATACATAATCTATTTTTACAAAAAACCCAAAAATACTATTCCTATAGTTATTTTCCCCATCCAAGATCTTATATATCTAATTTTTTCCTTGTAATAAAATTTGTAATGAAATTACCATTTCTTGGATTGTATTCCTTCTCAATGTCAAATGTCATTAGATAATCTACCCAACACGTCTACCGAAAATCAATATCACACTGTTAGAAGTTATATAATACGACCTCATGGTCCATGTAGACAACAAAACTCTCCCTGAAGAGATAATGTCATTAGTACTTTAGGGAATCGACTTTAGATGAAAACTCCTAATAGGGTGTAGTGCTGTTCGACTGATGGTGTTTTAACTAACATGATCTATAAGAAACTACTTGATCCCTATGAATCAACATGAATATATAAAAAATACCTGATTCATCCCAATACATTATGGAAATGATCCATGTATATTGAAAAATCAAGATTGGATCGGTCATCAATCTCCTCTTCAGATAAAAAACCTCCTCACAATATCAATCCATTAAAAACTTTACCCCTTTCTTGGAAGGACCAAACATTGATTATAATATGAATTATTATTCCTTAATGAACATTTTATAGTTTCTAGATAACCTGAGAATACTCATAATCTAAAAACCATTTTGAGGGAGAGCCCAATATATCCCCACTTTCACCATCTCTAGGCCTAGATAAATTTATGACACAGAGTTGAAATGACCAAGGAAGCATACCTCCAATATCAAAACATGGGATATTGGCATACAATTTATGCTCTCAAAGTGTTTTAAATATAGTCTCAAGGTTCCCGGCATGTATCATAGAAGAATGTGAATAAATAAGGATTAAATAAATTAATAACTTGATGAAAGATTACAGATATGGGTGGAAGATCATATTCAGTATATCGTTGAACACTGCTAGAATTTTTTCAATCTAAAATTGATGAATATATAGTTATACAATCCATTAAAACTCATGAATTAAATCTTATAGATATCCTCCTATCTAACCTAAAAACGAAGGTAGTTTGAAATAGGGTCAATCTTAGAGAACCACATGCCTGCTCGTAACTAATCAAAGAGATCTTTGATCATGGGTATTGGATATTTGTTATTTTTGAAAAAATTATTCACCTTCCTATATTCAAAAAAGATACATTGACTACCATACCCTTTCTTGGTGAACAAAACTTGAACACCCCTTGGTGACATTCTCAGTATGATGAATCCCTTCACCTCTAAGTCATCAAGATGAATCTTTTTTTCTGCTAACTCAGCCAACACTATATGATAAAGAGGAATCAAAATGGGGGTTTCCGTCAAAATAAATTCTCTAAAGAACTTTACATATTAATATTTATGAATACATGTAAATTACACTAGAATGATGTCCATATAGAGATCAAAAATAGGAGGAAAAAAGATAACCCAATATCTTGTTCCTCAATGAGATATAAGATATATACTAGATCCATGAGAGCTCGAATCTAGTCCAAATTTATTGGATATGACAACCCACTCATTGTTTATTACAAAAATCACCCCCTTAGGTGAAATAATGGTTACACACCACTAATAATAGTTAATGTGATCAGTAAGGAATGTCAAAAAGTCCATTCCAAGAATCATATCCAAGGCATTCATTTTAAATAGAATGAAATCCAACAGATGTTTGCAGCTGCCAAAGACTAAAATAAACTCTATAAATATATGGACACATTGAAATTTAATCCCCAAGGGTGTTCCAAGAGAAAAAAACATATAATAAAACACAATTAATATTTCAATATCATCAGCTATATGAGTATATATAAAATAATGGGAAGCACCAATATTGAAAGGATTGGTAGATGGTGTAGATATTATTTAGGGAATTCATAGAAGGGTCAATGGTCCCTTTCTATAGTCATATCAAACCTTGTTTATCACATATAGTTTATCTTCCTTATCTCCAAGGCCCTGACCTAGATGTGAATAACTTTTCTGAGTCAATGTCAAATGAGGAGTATGAACCTACCAATGAGGAACCCAAACATATCCCTAACTGTTAGGCGGAGAGTGATGGAAAGAGGGGGGGGGGTGAATTGCCTTTTAAAAAATAATTAACAATTTAAAATCAAAGTTAAAAGTGCAGCGGAAATAAAAGAGGCAAGACACAAATCTTGATAACGGAGTTCGGCTTAACACAAAGCCTACGTCTCCGCTCCCAACTCAACCGTTGAGAGATTTACTACCGCTTTCTTTTTAATGGTTTTAGAAAGAAACCCACTGGACTTTAAGGTAGTCTACAACCTATTACAACTTGCTTTTAATGGTTATGCAAGAACCCACTTGCTTTTAATGGTTGAGCAAGAACCCACTAGCCTTCCTATAGGTGAAGTCTAGCTCACCTATGACTCAAGCCTTTTAAAGGGAAGGCTTGACTAACCTATTCACACCTTGAAGGTGGTGTGAAAACCCAAAGAAAGAGAGGATGAGATAAAGAGGGGTTTGTAGGCACAAACCCAAATTGATGCTCAAAATAATTAAAACAAGAAAAACCGTAATGAGGAGAAGTCTTGGGCGCCAATGGATTGATGAAGTTGATGAAGAGCGCTCCCAAGCTTCTTTGATGGTGCTCCTTGGATGTGGAAATGAGTTGGAGCAAGTGGGGGTTCCTTGGAGGAAAGCGCCGAAGGTTCGCCAAATGATCAAAAATGTTCCCGTGGGCTTCCGTACATTTCCGGGGCTTCCTAGTCCTTTATTTATAGAGGGGGAACCCTCATATGGCCTTTGGAGGTCTTCGGAGCCGTTGGAGAGGCCTTCGGAGCCGTTGGGAGTCAAGTGGACAAGCCTGGTCAAAGCCCAACAGCTAGTTTGACTGGATCCACCAGCTGACCGGTGCTTGGCCACCGGTTGGCCGGTGCTTTGGAAAAGGGAGAGGGCTCGGGCTCAGGCACCACCGGCTGGCTGGTGAGGAGGCCACCAGTTGGCCGGTGCTGAGACAGTAGGTGTAACTATTTGTCTGGGTTCCACCGGCTGGTCGGTGATGTGACACCGATTGGCCGGTGGTCTGGACAGAAGGATGCCTTCTGCCCAGGCACCATCGGCTGGCCGGTGGTCATCCACCAGTTGGCCGGTGGACTGAAAATCAGTCCATTTGCCTTCTGGCTTTCTTGGCCCAATTCCTTGGCAACCTGCAATTATGCCTATCATCCAAAAACACTTAAAACAAGATTAGATAAATAAGAGAGTGATTGTGATCATGAAAATTAAACCACAAGGGGTACGAGAGGTACAACAATCTCCCCCTATTTTGATGATCACAATCACCAAAACAAGCAATGTAAAAGACTAAAATGAAAGGCATGCTTTAAAGGATAAATTGAAAAGTAAAGCAAAGCATGAGAGAAAGATTTCTACCCCAATCAACCAATAATTTCTCCCCCTTTGTGATTATCAAAATAGCACGGGGCATAAAACTTGATTGAGGGAAAAGTTGAAAAACAAGATAGAGTTTTTTCTAAACCAATTGAAATTTTTGAAATTTGAATTGAAAGTTTTGAATTGAAAGTTTTGAATTGAAAGCTTTGAATTGAAAGTTTTGAAATTGAAAATTTTGAATGAAAATTTTGAAAGAAGTTTTGAATTGAAAGTTTTGAATGAAAGTTTTGAATTGAAAGTTTTGAATGAAAGTTTTGAATTGAAAGTTTTGAATGAAAGTTTTGAATGAAAGTTTTGAATTGAAAGTTTTGAATTGAAAGTTTTGAATTGAAAGTTTTGAATGAAGGTTTTGAATGAAAGTTTTGAATTAATAGTTTTGAATTGAAAGTTTTGAATGAAAAACGCAAAAAGGCTTAAACGATCCTAACTCCCCCTAAATAAAAACAACAAATCACCCGGGAGAGGTTTTTGAAACCGAGACAAATTTTGGTCCGGTGAGACTCGCTAAAAGGGATTTTTCAATCCAAACTTGTCTAGTGGTGGGTCTTCTCCTAAAAAATTCATCATTAAAGGAAATAGTTTTGGGCCTTCCATACCGGGAATTTTTGCAATCACACTCATAAATTAAGTGCCCGGGTTTTTTGCAATAATTACAAAATTTATTTTGAGAGCTCCCCCTTACAAAAATAGTTAGAGCATGGGAAGAGGAAGCTTGCCTGGAATAGCCAAGCCCTTGGGTGGTTCTAGATACGCATTGGGAACCTAGCAATTTGGTCAAATTTTGTTCACCTTGAGTGAACTTGGAAAGGTATTCCTTCAAATCCTTGATTGTTGATTCCATAGAATCAACATCGGGAAGTTTTTGGATCTTGAGGGACAACTCCTCCTTTTCTTTGAGAAGTTGTTCCTTTTTGGAAGAAAGTTTTTTGAAATTCTTTTTTAAAGCCACAAATTTGGAAGAAAGTTCGTGAAAACCTTCCTCCAATTGATCTCTCGCATGTTGGAGATATTCATAAGATAAATGATTAAAAAAATTTGAAGAACTGGAGG
The DNA here is from genome assembly GCA_963277665.1 of Viscum album. Taxonomy (NCBI): domain Eukaryota; kingdom Viridiplantae; phylum Streptophyta; class Magnoliopsida; order Santalales; family Viscaceae; genus Viscum; species Viscum album. The sequence goes on along the minus strand of OY728144.1, from coordinate 330,266,744 downwards.
ATGAGGAGTCGGAAGAGGTTACCTCATGAAATGCCATTCGGAATTTTTTACCGTTGTCACTTGAGGAGGAGGAGGAGGAGGATGTGGAGCTATCACTCCATGTGGCCTTGAATGCCTTCTTCTTTTCCTTTTGCTTGGACTTTTTCTTGTTGAGTGGACAATCGGGCTTGTAATGACCGTTCTTACCGCACCCGTAACATGTTACCTCAGGCTCGGATTTTTCGTTGGGTTGAGCCTTGCGGGATTTCTTCTTCTTGTGCTTCTTCATGAATTTGTGCATCTTGCAGGCAAGATTCTCCATTTCATAATCACCGCTTGAAGAGGATGACAATGAGGAGGAGGAGCTTTCTTTTGAAGGCGATGTTCTTTGGAGTTTTGATCGGTTTGCCTTCCTATTCAGCTTGCCTCCTCATGGTGATCTCGTAGGTCATGAGGGATCCGATGAGCTCTTCGACCGGCATGTTCTTTATGTCTTTTTCTTCTTGGATTGCCGTGACTTTCGGTGCCTATGAGCTTGGTAAGATCCAAAGGATCTTCTTGACCATCGTTTCTGCAGACACATCATCACCAAGAGATTTTCTTCCATTGCAAACGTCAGTAAAATGAGTAAACATTTCAGAAATTGATTCATGTGGGTGCATGGTGAAAGACTCAAAATCTTGAGGGAACATATCCAATCGAGTGTCCTTGACTTTGTTGGTCCCCTCATGGGTAACTTCCAAAAGTTTCCATATTTCATGTGATGAGGTGCATGTGGAAACTCGATTGAATTCATTACGATCAAGGCCGCAATGAAGAGCGTTCATGGCTTTTCCATCAAGCTCGAAATTTTTAATATTGGCTTGAGTCCATTTGGATTCATCGGGAGAAGAAAGAGAATAACCATGCATGACAATTCTATATGTAGGATAGCCAATACTTCTATGAAAAGTAGTCATGCGGGTTTTCCAATAGGGTTAGTCAGTTCTATCAAAGAATGGAGCACAACCCAATGAATATCCTTCGAGGGTGAAAGAAGATGAAGCCATCACAAAGGATCTTGAATTTGAAACTGGTTAAGGTATTACTCAAATTTTTCCTCTGATACCAATTGTTAGGCGGAGAGTGATGGCAAGAGGGGGGTGAATTGCCTTTTAAAAAATAATTAACAATTTAAAATCAAAGTTAAAAGTGCAGTGGAAATAAAAGAGGCAAGACACAAATCTTGATAACGGAGTTCGTCTTAACCCAAATCCTACGTCTCCGCTCCCAACTCAACCGTTGAGAGATTTACTACCGCTTGCTTTTTAATGGTTTTAGCAAGAAACCCACTAGACTTTAAGGTAGTCTAGAACCTATTACAGCTTTCTTTTAATGGTTATGCAAGAACCCACTTGCTTTTAATGGTTGAGCAAGAACCCACTAGCCTTCTTACAGGTGAAGGCTAGCTCACCTATGACTCAAGCCTTTTAAAGGGAAGGCTTGACTAACCTCTTCACACCTTGAAGGTGGTGTGAAAACCCAAAGAAAGAGAGGATGAGAGAAAGAGGGGTTTGTAGGCACAAACCCAAATTGATGCTCAAAATAATTAAAACAAGAAAAACCGTAATGAGGAGAAGTCTTGGGCGCCAATGGATTGATGAAGTTGATGAAGAGCGCTCCCAAGCTTCTTTGATGGAGCTCCTTGGATGTGGAAATGAGTTGGAGCAAGTGGGGGTTCCTTGGAGGAAAGCGCCGGAGGTTCGCCAAATGATCAAAAATGTTCCCGTGGACTTCTGTACATTTCCGGGGCTTCCTAGTCCTTTATTTATAGAGGGGGAACCCTCATATGGCCTTTGGAGGTCTTCGGAGCCGTTGGAGAGGCCTTCGGAGCCGTTGGGAGTCAAGTGGATAAGCCTGGTCAAAGCCCAACGGCTAGTTTGACTGGATCCACTGGCTGACCGGTGCTTGGCCACCGGTTGGCCAGTGCTTTGGAAAAGGGAGAGGGCTCGGGCTCAGGCACCACCGGCTGGCCGGTGAGGAGGCCACCAGTTGGCCGGTGCTGAGACAGTAGGTGTCACTATTTGTCTGGGTTCCACCGGCTGGCCGGTGATGTGACACCGGGTGGCCGGTGTTCTGGACAGAAGGATGCCTTCTGCCCAGGCACCATCGGCTGGCCGGTGGTCATCCACCGGTTGGCCGGTGGACTGAAAATCAGTCCATTTGCCTTCTGGCTTTCTTGACCCAATTCCTTGGCAACCTGAAATTATGCCTATCATCCAAAAACACTTAAAACAAGATTAGATAAATAAGAGAGTGATTGTGATAATGAAAATTAAACCATGAGGGGTACGAGAGGTACAACACTAACTAATAGTTCAAGTCTATCCTACACCCCTATTGAAACCAAAATTCGAATCTGTAGAGATAAAATACTAGAAAAACCCCATATTTTTACACTGTTGACTCTTCTCCTATGTATATGGAAGAACCTGTAGTAATTTCCATGTTTCTCATAGTTGAAGCACTACATGAATCCTCCTATGTGGGATAATGAATCCATAATCTACTCAAATAGCTTACTACTACCCCGCTACACATCCTTGATCTTAATATTCTTACAGCTAAAATAGAAACTCAATGTACAAGTAGAATATACACCCACATGAGTACTGAATATAGGAAGAATACCAACTTCTCAATAATACTACATACACTTCTCAATAGTCATGGAATTGTGAAAAATGTTTAGGTATGTCATTAGTTCTAAACTCCTAACCTTTTATCTAATATTACAATGAATACTGATATCAAAATTCATAGCCTTATATGCCTCGTTATGCCTAAGATAGGAATGAAATGATTGAAATAATAAAATAAATATTATATAGACTTGGATCCCTAGAAAATATTAATGAATTCATAGGCATGGTATGCCTTCAACATGTTAGGAAATAATTCCACATAGAAAAATTTCTTGATAGAATCACAAAAAAGGCTTTCACAACTTCTAACTTGTCCCATGAAACCCCAAAACCACTTATTGGATACATGAAGCATAAAAACCGTTAACTAGACTACTTAGTCCTATAGTTTCTCAATCTTGTTGAATATACCCCCAATTATGTTTATCCATTCCTTTATATCTTGTGTTCCTCAAATTCCGTAAAATATTAGAAAATGTTGGAGTTTGATTCATGAATATAATCAACCATTGTCCTCAATACTCATCCTCCTTGGGTAGGTACAATCATAAAGACTATTGGATGGGGTGGATATAATTCATGAACCACTAGAGCAAGTGGGGAAGTATGCACATGTGAATTCTCCTACGTAGCATGTAGTGAAACTAGTAAACCATCCTTAGTAATATCATTCATGCATCACTAAGGTGATACATTTTTATGAAATTTAAAAGGAACATTTAGAGTTTCCATAATAAATTTATAAGAAAAAAAAACATAATTAGGTATATAGTACACTTAAGGGATCTCAATTGCAACAATTATCCTAGGATATACCCCACACAAGGTATAAACCTCTTAGTTATACAGTAGGATAAAGCCCTATCTTCTATACCTCCATGTTTGTAAAAATCATACATATATATATATAATAGAAATGCATGATCATGTTAAATAAATTAATTAATAAACTAATAAATTACAACAATAAGAAGATAAATTCATAACTCTAGAATGAATATAGATCTTTCCCAAATAAATAAAAAAACTGAAGAATTATATTAATGTTGTACAATGAAACATAAAATATGTATATATATGACATGTGATCCTATGTTCCAACATCTGATGCATGAATACACTCAAATCCCATAAAACGATAACAATAATCATCCTAATGCTAGAACAGAGGTCTGTTACAAATGATATTAATAGGCACATGGAAACTGTCCCACTTGTGTTCAATACCACGTATCTCTTTTATACCATTTCCAAGAATAATAAAGAAGAAAAAATAGCTTAAACAACATTCTTTAATTCCCCAACATGAACCAATGGGTCCAAGCTAGAGTTAAAAAAGACCTCATGCATTACTACCAATACTCAAGTGGCTTTCTATAAGTAGAGTGGGTCTTGATGACTGTAGTGAGAAGACTGTACCCATGACATTCATAACCAAACACCATAATAATAAATTACATAATCACGTTCTAAGTATCAAGGATTAATATAAATTATAATAACTAAAAAAATGTCACATATGTCACACATAAATAACCCATCACAAAATGTTGAAATCCAATGTATAGTGTAAATGTATAATAAGATAAATAGGAAAACATTGTGAAAATCCTCCAATTCCTGCTACAATGTTGATACCAACTCGATGCTCTATAATCGACTATCTACCATGATCACCTTCCCCTAACATAGATATCAAATAATTATGTATTCATGACCATCAAGAATCCAATTTAGGGTGGGAGTAATAAAACCCAACAGGACACCATAAATGAATCCATATCATGTGGACACATGTGAAATATGTGTCTGTTAAGGTAATAATAAATGTGTATGAAATCATAAGAAATCATATACCAAGCACTTATTTGATAACCAAGTAACCAACATCCCTAATTTTATATACATTAACTCCATGCTAGATGGAAAATCAAAAAAAGATGTTAGAATAGACCTTGAACTATCCATAAGACTGGTGAACATGTCTCTTAGTAATGACAAGTCATATAGTTGGATATGTCCATAAGGTCATTGCATCCCAGATCCACCACCAGTAATTCCATAAGGTAATCATATTATGAAAAAGACTATGATGTTGGGAAACAAGGTCAAAGTATCTTTAAACCGTGTCTCAGGTCAGGCTCCTTGGCCTTCATGCCCCTGCATCCACTAACTTGTGACTCGACTCAATTCTTTTAGGACTATATCCTATCGTTATGTCCTTCGTTATTGTTATTTCATGACATGTGGACTCCCCCTCTAAGGGATAACCATATCATGGTGGTACACCTATCCAAAATAATATTGAAATTATTGTAAAGGAAATGTAATGACACATAAAATGGTAGACCATATGATTTTAGAGTACAACACATAATCACGAGAATCAATAGCAACATAAAATAATATGCAATCATATTCAAACAATAAGAACCAGCTACATAATCATATTCATGGAATTAAGAATCATATATGGGTATTAGAGTCTATGAATATACACAAATTTGTTTACTATCAATCATGTTCAAATAAGAAATTAAAATATAAGTATCAAATAAAGAAAAACAAGGATATAAGGGACACACAAGGTAGGTAACTTCATACCATCATCTTTCACACATTAAACACCAAACCCATCGAGAAATGTTCCCCACCCCTCGAGTCATAATAAACTTCAGATCACACACTGAGAACCCCTTGAACTAATCCAAAATAAAATCAATCAAAATTGTTTAATAATATTCAAGAAGATTATAAGACAATGATTTTGGATCAATATCAAAATAACTCACGGGATCTACTAATGATTCTAGATTTAGGGTTGATCAATGAGAGGAAACCCATGATCAAGATTTTAATCCATAATAGGAATTATCCATGAATTAATATTTATATTTCAAACAAATAAATTGATTTGGAAATAATATATCTAATATATGATTATTCTATTGGAAAGAAGGGAAGATCATGAATAAGCATGATGAACAAAGGTTTGTGGATTACAAAGAAAAAATACAAATTGTTAATATTATTAAAAAACATATTAATTATACTATTATAATGGAAAATAAAATAATTAATTACATATTTTTATCATATACTATCAATAAATATTTTCTCACAGTCATCCATGATATTATTTATTATCACTATTCAAGTAGGTGGTTAGACCAATCTAAATCTGAACATATAATGATTAATAGATTATTATAAAGTGGTTTAGTTTTAATATCAGTGTTAAAGAGGAAGAATAATATTTTTATGGTTTTAATAAATTTATAACTCAAAATTTAATATAATTATAAATAATTTCAATGGATGTGAAGCTATTACATAGTAAAAATACAATTTTTTTCATATAAGTATGCTCTTTTCTACGGTTGAAGTTTTAATAATCATTTATTGATCATATTAGTAATAGGTTCTATAATTTTCCTTTCTACAATAATAATAATTTCATAATAATTATATTTATCCTTTAATCATATTTCCATGACTATTTTTGAAATATGGTGGTGGAAATCATAATATACTATTCCATGGAGACTGTAGAAAGCACACACATATGGATGATGATTTCATTTTCTATAGAACGTGAAAAATGAATAATATTGTTTATTATTTAAGAAAATTAAATATTATATAAATATATTTTTTATTTATTCAAATCAATATTTTAAAATTTTGTTTATATTATTGAAATAAAATGAATCACATTGCATCGTGGAGGCAGTAGTCCACACATATTCATGTAAGGTATTTTCATATTTTTTTATGGAAATGGGGAATGAACTTAATTATTTCTATCGTTTCATAAAAAAAATCAATAAGAAAAACTATTTATATAATTATATATGAATTATAAAATTATATTTAGAAAAAAATTATAAAACTTAATAGGTGTTATGTAAAGTTTATTACTCACATTGAAAAATAGATATTCCTATTGGATGAATCCTTCTAAATGGAGGACTTAGGACACATTATTGTGTCATAAATCTTAAGAAAGTGAAATTATATTTTTATGGAATTAAATAAGGTATATTTTTAAGAATAAAACGTAATTTTGTAGTGGTATCTAGGGGTGGTGAGAGGCCCATTTTATAAGTATTGAGAATGAAATTTTTATAAATATTTCATCTTTATATAATGATAACACATGTTTCACTTGTCAAGAACACTCAAAAATAGAAAATAAGGGACTGGACATAATATATTTCTGATACACACCTCAAAATATAAAATAGAAACATGGTTTTTGATATTTTAGGCATTTTAACCCTTCAGTTGACCGTTTTTACCCTTTTGGTATTAGCCTCAGTATGATGTTTTTACCTAAGTATTTCATTTTTTATGAATAAATTTGAAATGATAATTATTACATAATATGGAACTTATAATTCAAATTTTTATAAATATTTATTATATTCAAATTATAAATATGGAAAAAATTAATTCTAAATAATTAATATATAATGTATTAACAACAATTTTAGAGAGTAGTGTAACAAAAGTTTTAAAAAAACAGCATTTTTTAATTGTTTAATTATTAATGTATTTTTTTAAAATTAATAGTTTTTATAAAAGTTTTTTAAAAATTTACATGTCATATATATTCTCTAAAAAGACATGGTATTTGAAAAAAATGATATTTCCACTATTTTCTTAAAAATAAATATTTTCCAAGAAATCATAAATATTTACTTTAGGATAATTTTGAAATTTTGAATACATAAATAATTTCATTTTAAAAAAATTATTTTAAATGAAAATAAAAAAAATATAAAGAAAAACCACTTTAATTAAAAAAAGAAATTTTATTAAATTAAGTATTTTTAGTACTATTTTTTCCCAATTTCTAACATAAATAATGTTAATATATTACTTTATATATTTAAATATTATATATTTTCAATAAAATCATTTAAATTTTGTTGATTTAAAATATTTAGATAAAATAAAGAACACCATTTAAAACCTGTTATTGAGAATGAATAATCATTTATATTAAATCACAATAATTATTCTTCCTCGGAATGTAATCATTTTTTATTGGTTGATATTACATTATTCAACATAGGTTTTTTTATTTTTATAAATTTCTTAATGATATTTATATAATATTTCATGACTCATTTTAGTTTGGTATTAATTGTTGAGAAAGATATGAAATAGATATAATTTATTTAAAGGAAATATATAAAGTAAAATCTAATGGAATTACATTCTCCTTCTTATATTAATCGAATCCTCCCAATTTTAATTATCACTAGATAATAACTAATTTGTATCTAAAAGATAATCATTGTTTAAGATATTTTTTATAAAGAGGTAAAAACCATGCTAACTTAGGGGGGACTAGGTAAAATTTCTCTTCAGGATTAATAAGAATATTTTTATATTATCAGACCCTTATTAAAAATATGTCTCAGTATCTTGGTCTTAAATATTTATAGAGACATTCCTTTAAATGAATTTTTTTCAAGATCCAGATTGCAACCAAATACAAAAATAAAATGGTTATTATAATATCTGATAATATTGGAGTAAATGATATTAGGAATATGAAATTTAAATCCTAATATGTATTCTCCAATGGAATTTTCATTTTAACCAATGATATTTTAGGTTTAAATATGATATAATTTCATCAACCTATTACTCCTAGGTTTTACATGGTAAATATTTATTAGTTATTCGTGGCTAAAAATATGTAAACACGTTATAACGGTTCATATAGAGAATGTGAATTGACCAAATAGAATCCCTTATGAGGGTCTAGATAGGGGTTTAATTTTATGCTCAATCATTATTCCTGATAGTGAATATTAATCTGATAATCATCCCTCTTTTTTCATGGTGATTACCCATAAGTGCATCTATTCCACAAGCTCACCCAGTTTCCTGTATCCATATATAGATGTAATTACATTGAAATCCATATAATCAAAATATTACCCAAATTCCAGGATGTTATCCTATACATGGACTAATATATTATACTTATCCATAATATTTTAACTAATGTTATCACATCTCAATCCAGAAAAATATCTACACTAATAAAAAATATCTATGGCCTCTTATGATACCATTTGTGGAACCTTATACCCAATATCCTAGATATGGTGCTTAAGATACTTTCTTTAGTCATTGGATTTCATAAAACATGGGAAGAACCTATATTTATTTTAAATGATTTCTTTAATTTAAAAATCTAATATCAAAAATAATCACACAATCCCAAAAATAGAGGGTTTAGTGACTATTAGGACCTGTTATATAGGAAACTTATTTTACAAAACATGTAACTAATTCTCTATAACTTAACCATACAATACTTTCCTTTATACTTATCAAATGTTAAAATCCATTTCATAACATGATGAGGGAAACATAAGAAAGGGGTGAGATCAAATTAAAAAAATGGGAAAATCACATCAACATGCTATCAAGGGTTAAATTATAAATGTATGAGAAAATATAAGAAAAGGAGAAACATATTATTAAAAAACAATAAATAATAAGGTTTTTTCACAAGTCATGAAAAAGGCATGTAATATAATATCATAAAACCTATTACATGTAGAAGAGTGTTAGACAATAATCCCAATCCATTGGGAATAATAATAATCCTTTATAATATATGGAATGACACTAAAACATAGCATGAGAAGGAATTATGACAGAACAATAAGAAAAGAAAATATTTTCAACCATGATACTCATATCATATCCACATAAACAGTTTTCATAAATATTCCTATATCATTTTCACACAAAAAACTTGTGAAAAATCCATCCCACAACATTTTTACATAGAACAATTTTAAAAAACTTCTTACATCATGTTCACACAAAAAACATATGAATAAATCTTCCAAAATCATGTTCACATAATAAAAATATAAACAAACATTACTACCTTATTTTCACCCAATAAATATATGAAGAATTATTATCAAAGAATGATATCACAAAAAACATGAGGAAAAATATTATGAAAAAATTTTCTTGCATCATTTTCCAATAACAAACTTATGAACAAATCTTCCCACATCATGTTCACACAAATAATCATCATGATTTTTGAATTAAATTCTTAAATGATGAGTTTTATAGAGTTATAGGACCAATACTACCAATAATATATACATATTCATGGAAATTAAAAATACTTATTCATCACATCATATAGAACTGATGGAAATAAAAATGGGTTTTTTAACATTTCTAGATGGTATCTCAAAAGTACACCCTATTAATTTAATCATTTGATCCAAAAAATTAAATTACTCCAATATATAATATAAAATGAATATATAGAGGGTAATTGATTAAGAAAATTTCCTAGGAAAGAATGATTTATAGATAGATATAAATATGTAAGTGATATCATAAAGGGTTTTTTCAAAAACAAATTTATTTTTGGAATAATAGATGAAGTTATAGGCACATTGAGAAGTTATTTTTGAATAGTTGAAGTAAAAAAATTTGACAAAGTTTTAGTTTAAAATATATAATTAAATATTTTATTCATTGATAATTATTAATGTTTTTAAAATGGTTAAGTGAAGACATATTGAAAAATTTTAACTTTTAAAAATAATCTTCAATAATGGATCTTTGAAAAATACATAATGGTTTTAAAAAGGTTACGTTTTTTTTGGAAAATTAATCTTTTAAAAAATCCTAAATAATAGATGTTTTAAAGTTTATAATGGATTGATAAAGAAAATATTGAGTGGAAGATGAATCATTTTATTATGGAAGGATGTACATCGTTTTTAATATTTTGGAAATAACTTAGTTCAAAACAAAAATCATAAAAAGAGTAAGAAAACATACCTTTGAAAATAGGATGATAGAAATATGTAGGTCATTTCAGAAAAATCATAATTGGGTTTCCAAATAAAAATAGAAACATTGGTTGGAAATGGAAATATTTATTAGGTGGGGAAACTGTAATTAAAGTGGATGTGTATTATTATCAATAATAATATACATTGAGAGAAAAATTCATCATGTTAAAGTTATGAATTAAAAACCTCACTTTAACTACGGGGATAATGAATTATATTTTTATCATAGAATATAATTAAACTATCATTAAAAAATATATTAAAATTGGAATCATTATGACTAAAGAAAAGAAGTTGTGTCAAAACAACCACATATAGTAATGGTATGTTAGAGTGAATAAAACAATGGAGGGATACCATTAAATAGGACTTACAATATCATGAAATGAAATATTTTCAGTATATGTAAATTAAATTAGGTAGTGCATAAATAATTTAATTTAAATTTGTGTTCATAATATCAATTCTGTCACATGGATTTGAAAATGGGACTAATACATCCTTAGTGCCTTTGTATCATTGGTATCAATGTCCACTTAAATAAATAACCTAATATGGATTATAAGAACCATGAATTTCATGGATATGTTAACATACAATCATTAGGTAATAATAAAACTATATAAAATATATAATTGTGCATAATAAAAAATATATCTCAAGAAACATAATTTGAGAAAAAAAACCCCTTACATTACTTACAACTTCCACTAAAGTTCTTGAATGTAATGAAGAAGAAATATAAATATCTTAATCACCTATTTCATGACATTATTCATATATATAATGTCTCATGAGCATCATTTATAATCATTATTTACATTTGTATTAGTTAGGTATTTTCTATTCTTAGTATCGTGTGTGAGAAACATACATAATTTATAACAAGTTTTATAATTGAGATGTTGTTATTTATTATATTCACAAAGATAATTATTAAAAGATCATAAATGGTATTTTAATTTATTATTTTTAATTAATTATAATCTTATAGTTTCAATCTATTGGTGTTTTTCTTATGATCCTTAATGATGAAGTCTATGATGAGAATCATTCAGTGATTTCTTAAGGGTGGACTTGGTTATCTTAATTAATGAATTGAATATTAATTTTACCACTAAATAACCAAAATAAAATCACTAATTAGTTATTTATATTATATAATATCATTAATTATGTTCACATAGTCATCATTGGTATTATTTTATAGCATTGTTAACGTAGGTAGTTAGACCAACACAAACATGAACATACCATAGTTTATAAATGATTATGAATTGATTTAGTTGTAATACAATTATTAAAAAGGAATAAAGAAATTATTAGGTTTTATCACTGTTATTTATCATAATTTAAGTCAATTTTAAAGAATGATAAGGGATACTAAACTATTATATAGTATGAATAAATTGTTTTTCCTCTAAGTATGCTTATTTTAGAAGGTTGAATTTACAACTGTCATTAGTTTCTAATATTATTAATAGGTTATCCAATTTATATTAATATAATACTTTTAATTTTTTAAAAATAATTTTTATCCATTAGTCTCATTATCATGACCAATCTTTAATGGTAGTGATTAAAAATGAAATACCCCATTCTGTAGTTGTGGTAGTCTGCACGTACACATGAATGCTGATTTCATTTTAAATATAATGAGATAAATTTATAATGTGGTTTATAATTTATGAACCTTAAATAAGTGTCATCTATATTTATTAATGTTTCTTATTTAATCTAGCCTTTGAAAGTGATCAAAGAAAATAAAACATGGTGCATCACAGAGGTAGTATTCTGTACGTAAACATGAAAGAAGTTTTCATTTTTCTATATGGAAAATGGAAAATGTGCTTAATTTTTATTTAAATATAATATTAAATTTAGTATAAAAATAATTATAATTTAATAATATATTAAATATAAAATTATATTCAGAATAGTAAGATAGAAAGAAAAATATTTTAGGGACAGATTGGTACCCATATTGGGAACTAGAGCTTTCTCTTGGAGGATCTAATTTAAATGGAGGAATTATGAAAAAAATATTGTTTTCTAAAGCATATATAAGTATAAATTGATTAAATTTATAGTATATAGGGTATATTTTAATGTAGAAATAGAAATTTGGGAGTGGTTTCGAGGGGATGGTGGGAGGACCCTTTTATTGGTTGTGGGAATGAAATTGTTTTTATATATTTCCTCTTATTATAAATATGGTAAATATTTCACTTGTCTTGAAGAATAAAAATTAGAAAAATAATGTAGTGGAGATAATTTTTTGTTCTATAAAAACCTCAACCACTCAATAAGAAACTTTTATTATAATTTTATCTCTTTTACCCATTTGGTTAACTCTTTTCCCCATTTTAACGTTTATGTTGGTAAGTAGTTTTTACTTTTGTAATTTAATTTTTATGTCCAAAAATAAAATGAAACATAATACACAATATCAAACTTATAATTCAAAATTTTACATCCTTTTTATTAGAGTCACATTCTAAAAGTGATAAAAAATAATAATAAATGAATAATGTATTAAAAAAAGTTTTAGAGAGAAGTGAAAATTAGGTTCTAAAATATAAAATATAAGTTTGTAAACGGAAATAAATATTTTGTAAATTTAAAATGTATGTTATATATTTTTTTGTTGAATTTAGTTTCATGAATTTTCAATTCATACAAACTGATAAGCCTACTTTGTAAATATACAATTTTTTCATTTATTCATATTTTTTCATTTAATTATTCAATAATACATGCGGCATGTGTCTAATTTTGTAGGAATAAAAGCATTACTGGTTTTTAAGAAATAAAAGGGATAAAATTGAAAAACCGGCCAAGTACACATTGTGATGATGAATTTCACATAATGCAGCTGAGGATCACAACGTAACCCAAGCCGTGAATCCATGTCGTGACCATTACAAAGAGATAGAAAGGTAAAAGCTACTACACATCATGTCCTGACCGGCCACGTCATGAAACCAGTCAAATCGTTTATTGAGAAAGCATTGAGGATTCCACACAAAACATTGCCAGATGAAGAGTACATTTCAAGAACCACTTCTACACGTCATGTACCTGGTCACACATTGTTATCCATGAGAACCACATGCCAAAATGGAGATCCAAAGGAAAATGACATGGATCGAGGGTACGCCTCATGTACCATAGGTACAAATCTTGACAAAAAATGCCTATATAAGCAATGAAGCAGTATAACATTTATCAACAATTAGAAGATCCCTTCCCTCTCCCCAATCAATCCCCTATGATCCATTCTTAATATTTTTCCTTGTGAAACCCAATTTCTTTATAGTTTTAAAATTGTTTTTGATTCAAGAGACATGGAGCTTAATTTATTCAACACCATCCTTTCACCATTCTATGCTTAAAATTCAATTCAAATTTCTATATCAAGTAATTTATTTTAATTCATAGTTATCATGTGAAGGTTTTATATTTTTCATCCTATAATTTCCTTTTTTATATAATTATATTAATCATGATTTATCTAGTTTATTTAATTGTTCCTCTTTCCCAAATGATTAACTAAATTTATTATGTGTAGTGATCATGCTCTATATATCTCCATAATTAAAAACACATTTAAGTATAAACATAGAAATTCTAATTGATTTAGTAACTAGGATATTAATTCAAGGTCTACCTCATTTGTGTGAGCTTCCCTGACCATGAGACAATCAAACAAATGACCTTTTCCTATTTGGATTAGACTTAGACACAACCACTAGATTAAGAAAATTTTTCCCTAACGAAGCCAAACATAATGCATCTAGTCTATCGCTATCTTCCGAACACAGAATAGAAACCTCCAAGGTATGACTAGGAGGATAAGAACAAAGTCAACTATTCAACCCTATTAGCTTTATAGACTAAGACATAAGATCATTCCAAGTTTATTATTAAAGGAAATCCTTCACCCAAATACCCAACTTGATCCCAACCCCTCGTTTATCATTTAACCTCATCCCAATATAGAACTTATACCAAACATTAAAAAAGACAACTTCTAGAATGGACTCTTTTATTGGTTTAGAAAACTGATGGTCTTGAAATTTTACAAATGTCTCCCTGTGGATTCAACCCCATACTCCCACTACACTACGTCTTTGTAGCTGGTGAATGTTTTGGAGAAATTATAAATTCAAATTTAATTCACGACGAAGGATGTAACAACAACACCATGTAGGGTCCATGAAATGTGAAGTGCCGTTTCTGGCAAGGTAATTCCATTTCATAGAAGAAATATGGTTCTTATAAGACTATAGATTACATTTCCCTCAACATTTTTTCTATCTTTCATTTCTAGATTCCCTTGCATCTTCACCTTAATCTTCAATTGCATGTACCAAGGGACCCTGATCCAATAAAAGAACCTCAAAGAACAAAAACCATTAGCCTTCAATATAGATATTGAAATGCATATACATTCACTCTCCTAGTCAACAATGCCCATGAAACATCATAATGCAGGACACACCCCATCGAATCATAGGAGAACACCCTATGCACCCTTAGAAGTCCATCATGGATAATGAATTTAAATTAATCCATGGTGAAACAACAAGAATAATTCACCTACCAATTCAAGCCTATAGCATTGAAATAAATCTTGTACTCATCCATATGATCCAGACCACGGGACAATTCTATTGTCTTTAGATCGAAGACCGACATGAACATATTTCCAATTTCATGGAGGTTTGCGATACCTTTCACAACCAGTGAGTTTCTTATGATGTGATAAGAATATGTGTCATTCCTTTTTCATTAACAGATATAGCTAAATGTTGTCTTATAATCCAAGTTCTTGAGTCAATCATGAATTGGGATTATCTAACAAAAAAGTTGCTTGATTAATACTTTCCATCGATTTGAACCTGGAAACTCCAGAATGACATTCAGAAAATGGCACAAGAAGATAGATTATCCTCATGGGAAGCATGTGATCAATTCAAAGAAGTCATGAAGAAATTTCCACATCACGAATGTGACACTTGGATTCAGTTGCAATCCTTTTATCAAAAACTCCTGGTAGCAGCATAGACAGTTGTTGATGTTGTAGCTGATGGAGGTATGATTTTCAGAACACATAACCAAGGAATATTTATTTTGGGCAAAGTATCCCACAATTCTAGTCTAAGGAAAAGTAACTGTCGACCACCATGTCCTGGAATCCCACAAGTTGATGAGACCCCCCGATAATTAGTATAAGTCGAAGAACTAACCATGAAGCTTGAGCCATTTCAAATGCCAACCACACAACCCCCTACTACCTTGGTCCTGGTGATCCAGTATTGAGAGATACTCGGTGAAACAAACTAGTATCAATACTGAAAAGTATAATATTGGAATAATAATATTTTAATTATGTTAATTACAATCAACAAATTCAACCATTTCAGTAGAAATAACTACAACCATTTTTTCAATAGAGGCCTACCCAACAGAAACCTCAAAACAAACAAGGATATTTTCAGCAGCATAGTGGTCAAGATTAGTTCTGCAACAAGGGAACACCAGGGTATCCACCAATGAACACTTTTCTAAGACCACAACAACTGTCATATCCATGACATCCCTTTATGAGGACCTAACAACAACAATTTTCACTTGCCCAGCCAAGACCACGACAAATACCTCCACCATAGAAAAGTAATATAGAGAGCCACATGATAGTCTTCATTCAAGAATAAGATCAAAGGATGACCACACAGGAGACAGAGATGCAAAATTTGCGAGTAGCTTTATGAAACTTAGAGACACAAATGGGGAAGATCTCAAAAACCTTATCTGAAATATTTCCAGGTACTCTATCCAGTAACACTAATACATACCCACAAGTGGAAGAGATGGTTGTAGTGATGAAGAGTGGACAAGTCTTATATTTCTAAAAATTAATGGAAACAAGGCCACAAGATGATCCCAAGAAAAAAACCATAAAAATAATAAGCAATACCAGCAGAGAAGGAGAGAGCCCTGAAAAAAAATAGAAGGAACCCTTTTATTTAGCTCCACCTCCATACAACCCACCTATTCCCTTTATAGAATGAGTGAGGCAAGGTAAGAGGTAATATCATTATATAAATATATTTGAAATGTTAAAAAAATTGATCAACACTATTTGTTTTTTGATGAAATCACCCAAATGCAAGTGTACACAAACACTCTCAATTATTTTATATCAAAAAAGAGAAAAAATAGATGATCTTGGAGTCATATTATTAAATGAATAATGCTCTACTATTGTATAATATAAAATAACACTAAATATGAGAGATCCAATAATTATTTCAATTATGCTGTCAATAGGAGAGTGAAAATTTGGAAGGGTGTTCTATGATCTCATATCCATCATTAACTTGATGCCAATGAGTGTTTTCTAAAATCCGGGAATCCAAGAGATGAAGTCAACAAGAGTATCATTGTAGTTAGCCGATCAATATGTTATGTAATATGGTGGTATTCTTTAATATGTTCTGATTAAATTCAACAAATTAATTTGTCTAGATGACATTATAGTTTTAGACATGGAAGAAGGAGGAGATGTTTTGATCATTCATGGAAGACCCTTCATAGAAAAAGGGAAGGCCTTGATTGATATAAATCAATGATGTCTCATATTCTGAGTTAGATAAGAACTAGTAGTTTTTAACTTGATAAAGATTTCAAAACATTTATATGATATGGTTGACTGTGACACCAACTCTCTCGCTCAGCCAGTAGGGGATTACATGGATATTGAGGAAGATACCGATGATTCGAGTTCAGGAAATGAATATGTCTATGACTTCAAGGAAGTTATCTTTATTGAACCCCTTACCATAGAAACAATACCACCATTTATTACATCCATTATTCAGCCACCCAAGTTGGACTTGAAACCTTTACCTAGTACATTAAAGTATTCATTTAAGAGAGTCATTCTATTTAACCCTCATTATCAATGCCAAACTATCATAGGATCAGGAAGAAAAACTAATTGATGCCCTAAAAGGCATATGCAATCAATTTCGTGGTGGTGGTAGGTATTAAGAGGATCAATCCTTTAGAGTTCACCCACTATATTTTACAGAAATAAGATGAAAAACCCAAAAGGCAAACTTAGAGGTGGCTTACACCACTAATGAAGGAGGTTGTCAAGAAATAAGTGCTGAATCTTATGGATGCCAGAATAATTTTTATTATATCATATAGTGAATAGGTGATTCCCCTCCAAGTCATTCTCAAAAGGGGAGGACTCACTATAGAAAAGGCAGTGGGTAATGAACTCATTTCTACACCACAATCATTGTATGGAGAGTTTTCATGGATTATAAATGATTGAATGCTATAAAAAGGAATGATTGTTTTCCATTACCTTTGATGGATCAAATTCTTGAGAGGCTAGTGGGAAATTATTTATACCTTTTCATGGATGGTTATTCAGGAAATAATCAAATTTCATTAGACCCCATTGACTATCCCAAAACCACATCCACCTAACCCTTCAGTACTTTTGTGTATAAAGACATGTCATTTGGTATGTGAAACACACTTGAAACATTACAAAGATACATGACACAAATATTTCTTGATTTGGATGAAAAATTTCTCAAAATATTTAGGGAAAATTTCTCCATCTGTGGAAGGCAAAATGATATATTTCTATGAAATATAGAACTATTTCTGAAATCCTATGAGAAGAAATTATTAATGATGAATTGGAAAAAATGTGACTCCATGGTTTAGGGAGGAATTGTGTTGGGACACAAAATCTCTATACAAGGCATTGGGTTTGTTCCCAAAAATATAATGTTCATAAAGGAAGTTCGGAACCATCAACTATAAAAGGGAGAAAATGTTTCCATGGACATGTTGGATTCTAAAAATGATTTGTAAAAGATTTTTATAATGTTTTATATCCATTGAAACACTTTTTGTAATAGAAAATTCGTTTTGAATTCATTGAGGACTACCGAAAAGCTTTTGAAACATTGAAAAATAATCTGACTATGTCTCTAGTTATCATTGCATCAAATGAGGAAAAGGATTTTGAGCATATGTGAAATACAGACGACCTTGATATAGGTTCGATTCTTAGAAGAAAATTATTAAAAAAATATTCCTCTAAATCTATTATTCTAGACACACATTGAATTAATCCTTGATCAATTATATGACTATAGAAAAGAAACTATTATCCATCTTATATACCTTTGAAATGTTTTGTTCATACCTCGTTATATCCAAAGTCATTGTCCATACAAACCATGATTCCCTTCGATACCTGATGAACAAGAAAGATGAAAAACCTAGATTGATATGCTGGATTCTTTTGATATAATAATTTGATATCGTAATTAAGGAAACCGATGGGAAATAATATCTCAATGTTGAGAACTGATGATGATTACCCCTGACAATCATTAAGTAAGACAATGAGACTGATATTGAAGTATATTTTCCAGATAAGAAATTTTTTAGTGTCAAAACCCAGCCTTGATTCTCAGACATGTAAAACTATCATGCCATAGGATATCCCCATCATGACCTCTCACACTAGTAATGAAATAAGTTTTTGTCAAATTCCAAACACAACATTTAAGATGATTCATTTCTATTCAACCATTGTTCTGATAGACTTTTATGACACTGCATCCCAGATTAAGAGATAATAAATGTGATCGAAATGTGCCACAGATCGCCAACTGGGGGCCATCATGTACCAGAGTGCACAGTGGCAAAGATCCTACAAAGAGAATTTTTGTAGATCTCATTGCATCATAATGGTAGGATATTCTAGCATCAATATGATAGTTGTCAAAGAACAAGGAACATCATTAAAAGAAATGATATTCCAAAATTTTTTTTTTTGGAAGTTGAGGTTTTTGACGTCTGGGGTACAGACTTTGTGGGACCCATCCCCTTATCGCATAGTAGGAAATATATTCTAGTTGTAGTATACTATGTTTCCAAATGTGTTGAAGTCATAGCCACAACTTATGAAACAACAAAGGTAGTCATTAATTTTCTTCAACATAATGTTTTTTCATGTTTTAGATTTTCATGGCTACTCATTAGTGATTGTGGAACATGTTGCACGAATTATCCAATACAAAAAATGTTTAAAAAATATGGAATTTGGTACAACACAAGAATACCCTATCACCCAAAATTAAGTGGGAAAGTAGAATTTTCAAATAGAGAGGTGAAAAAAATATTATAAATGACAGTAAACACTAGTAGAAGAGATTGGTGCCAAAAATTGGACGATACATTTTGAGCATACTGAACTGCGTACAAAACACCCATAGCACCAATCCATTTATAATGGTTTAAGGTAAACTATTCCATCTTCTAGTGGAATTGTAACATAGTTCATTATGGGAAATTAAATAGATGAATCTAGATTTAGATAATGGTGGAGAGGAACATTTATTTCCATTTACATTGTTGGAATAAATAATGAAATTTGTGTATGAAAATGAAAGGATTTACAAGGAAAAAAGAAAAATTGGCACGACCAATGAATTGCAAGACGTAACTTCATTATAAGGAATATGGTTTTTCTATTTAATTCAATATTAAAACTATTCCTAGGGAAGATAAAGTCACAATGGTCTGGTCCTTTTCATGTTGTCCTACTTTTTTCTTATGTAACAATTGAAATTTAATGAGATGGAGAACCAACATTCAATGTAAATGGTCAAAGGTTTAAGATATTTCACAAACCATTCCATGAAGGTTTTGTCCTAAGCCTAATGTTTCACTAAACCATAAAGGAGTAAAGATTCGAACATTAATGGAAGAACTGACTGGGAGAAAATCTAGGTTAGGAACTCTTTAGGTAAGTTAGATTGGGATCGTTGATGATTACATTGATGTTTGAAAGAAGATGATGTATGAAAGAAACTAGAAAATGGTAAAATAAGAGCTATGTACACATTATGTACCTCATGTTCATGATGTGTATATTTTTGGACCAGAAAAAAAATAAAAATTCCTCAAATACACTTCGTGATAGAAAGGTACACGTCATGTAATATTTCGGTTCAATTTTTTAAAAAACAAATTGCAAATCACGACTCCCAACGTCATGACCCGCACTCCCTCACCCCGACGCTTCAACTCCCCCTCTCCCTTACCCTTCATGCCAAAACCCCTCCTATCCCTCACATCAGGTTCCCCAAACCCCCTCTCCCTCACCCTGTGAACCCTCACCCATCCCTCTCTCCCATCAAACGTGGTACCCCCTCCCCATCATCCACTCTTCACCTGTGTGAAACCCATCCATCTCTTTATTCCCTTACCTAATCACCACCCTCCTACTTTCAATGGCACACACCAAACAGACAAAAACATACTCCAGTACATCTTCCTCCCCCTCATCCTCACTATCCAAGGAATGAACTATATCCAAGCATCTGTGTACCTCCACAGATGAACCTTCTTCACCAGAAACTGCCCGCACAACACTAGCCCCTTAGGCACGGTCCGACACCACCATGACTTCCAGTGATGAGGACATGCACTTGCACCCTATATTATGTTTCTCCAACCCAATGAACTTGGCTAATATTAATATATTAAAGGATAATCCCATGAAAATAAATAAGACGCTGTACTTGAGGATCCTCACCCAGCAAAATATTGCAAATTCTATCACACACCTCCTCGAGGCTCTTCACATTAGAGATATTGTCGAGGTCTATGAGGAGATATACATGGAGTTATTTCCAAATTTTTTGGACACCATTGATATGTTAGTCAATAATATCTTTTTTCACCTATGTGGACAACCTCACAAGATTTATTTTTATGAGATTGGGGTCTTGCTTAGCATCTATACCGAGGTGTTTTTCATTTCATCCATTTAACTGATGCTTCATCTTTATCCACCTCATGACATATCTATGTAGTGATGACCTACGATAGACCACGACCCTCTGTCACATCCAAACACATGCATTTCAAAATACACTTAGTTGTGGGGCCCAGCTTTGGGTATCTTGCATAGTGTCATGACACATGGCTGGTTTTCCCATGCTGTGGTTCATGGAAACCTCAACAAAGTGGACATGCTGATTCATGCAACAACTATGGGTGGCCTATTAGTCAACATGGCCACATATTTCACTCAGTAATATTGTACCTTGGAATAGTGGATGTGAGGCACACTCATGGGTGGATCTTTCATCACCCACCTAACTAGATATATGTGAGTTTTTTTACACTTTGTAGCCCCTCACCTCCGTTGGACCACTGGAATGGATCGATCTTATTATCTTATGCAAGATAATGATATTGGAGGAAGTGGGTGACTTAAATTTCTAGGAACCAAGCATCCATAAGCCATCCCCTTTAGAGAAGCACGTCAAAGTGGAAACAGACCCCCCCAACCCATCCCCTGACTTCCACTACCACACCACCTCCACCCAGACCATCCTCCAACACAACTACCACCCCGCCTACCACCAAAACTACCCCCCATAAAGTTGTGGGGTGTAGAGCAGTGATCCTGTAGAATCTTCTTGAGGATATTTCATGTACAAATCCATGATATGACATTGATTTATCTTTTGGGATTTTTCTAACCTTTCCGTGTACATGGGATGTTTGTATTTTCATCATTTTTCCAAAAATGGTGCATAATATTTTATATCTATATATTATAGTGATTTTTTACGTTCTATTGTGTTTCTATTTTCTCATCTTTACATTAGAATGTCAATATCCTCAGAATAATCTGCCATCCTCGATGGTCCAATCCCTCTATCATTCTTTGAATAGAGGGTACTCGAGCAATTCATCAGCATTGCCCAATAGTTTCACGAGATCTCACTCGCAATTCACCACCCCACCAATATCCACGACCACTGATTCCCTTCATACCACACCTCATTCATGCTCACATAGTCATGGGTGATGTTCTTAACCCACCTAAGTGGCTACTAGAGTTTTCTGACAAAGTCTATAGCAGCCACAATAGGTGAAAGAGAAATTGAGCCGGTGGACCTTCTGAAAACAATCTCTATTCACCCATCTGGATAGCGACGTTTAGTTAGAGCTTTATGGGAGGTGACCCATAGTTCATTTCATGTTTTGTTGAGTCATCATGGACATATCCTTTTCATTTCCTTTTAATTCTTTATTTTTTGTCTTCCATGAATCAACATTGTAAAACATTAACAATATGAATAAAATACCTATCCCACTTTCCCATTATGTGTACTTGCTTATTTTTTCTACAGTTATAAATGTTTATACATGTGAACTATTAGTTTTTATCTAGTGCAAGATTTCATCTTCATTTAAATATTTCAGTACATTGGAATTTCATGTTATAACAACACAAACACCCTAGGGTAACCCACTTTTCCTAGGGAGCTTTTTATTCTCTGTTATTTTCATTTTATTCAATATTCCATTTCAAAATATTTAGACATCTCTACCTCACCATCCCACATATGTTACATTGATTATAGGGACAATGCCTCATTTAAAGTGTAGGGGGGGGGGTATCACATTTTCACCTATGATGCACATGAGTTTTTGATTGTTCTTACTTGTATATGATACATTTTTCAAAATGATAAACACACTTTAAACCTTTAAATAATTATACCCTTGTAATTAAAAAAAGTTAAGTGGAAAAGTGTTAAAGACCAAGTTTCACTCATTACTAGACTTGTTTTAAATGATTGATGAGTTTAGTTAATTATTTAAAATTCAAGAAACATTGAAATTGTGATTAATTGACCTATTAATTAAGACTTATACACTTTGTGATTTCCATTGTGTATTTGATTATAATTACCTATGAGGACTCTCATCCTATTATTGCATATTATTATCTGAGTAAATTTATTGAGAGATACCTAGGGTATGTAAACCAACTAGAACAATTGCTACGATCTTAAAAAAGTGATGAATGAAAATGTATAAAACTGAAATGATTGAGGCACTCTTTGATACCCAATTTTCCTTGATAACCACCTAACATATAGCCTTCATTCATCCCATAGTTTCTATGAATGACCAGTTAGAATAAATATATTTCAAGATGATTTTCCTTCCTACCCTGCTCTATTTATTATGATTATGGATACATAGGAAAAAGTGTGGGAGAGGAATTCAGACAACAAGGGATGATTCAATTTCCAGATATGTATGGGGCACTCACCTAACTATGGGGTTGGGATCCATTTACCATTTTATATATTTCATCTATATTCTTTTCCTTTGAAAAATAAAAAAATGAAAAGATAGAAAAATTGATATCACTTGTGTACTATGAATGTCAAAATTCACTATTTTTAGACTAATGAATCCATAGATGGATCATATGTGGTTAGGTGATAGATACGAGATCTATTATTGGAATAACATTCGAAAAAGAAAAAAAGAAAAAAAAAGGAATAGATTAGAATTAATTCATTGAATACCTACTTTCAATACATATGGATCCAGTCCATGCTAATGGAGAATGGAATTGATTTTCTAGAAGGTATAACTTCATCACACTTGTCCTTTAACATATTTCATTGTACTATATAGATTACCCTCCTATTTGAGCCCTATTTTTCACATTTTACCTACCTACCCACTGTCGTAGATTTATCAGAACCTAAGTGCTTAAATACCTTTAGATTTAACTTATTATTGTCTTTAAACAGGGGAGATGATCGAACCAATGAAAGACTTTGGTTAGGAACATGTACTAATGGTATGAGCATACCTCTACATACAGTTGTTACCTTTTGTGATGAGATAAAAAAATGGTGACGTAGTTAAAATTAGACATTGAACTTATGGAACAGTTTAGAGGTTATGATTAGAAGACTTGAATTTTTTTTAATACTAGACTACAAAACATGAAAAACTTTTTATGATGGTTTAATTCTAAAAATATACTTTTATCTTCTTACACCTAATTTAATAGCATAGTCAAAAAAAATATTTATTTCTTTACAAATTACTTATCATTCACAAAATCATTATTGAGACATTGTTGCTTGAGGGAAAGAAATTGTTTGAGCATAGTGGTTTGATAAACCTAATTTGTATATATACAATATTGTCATTTATTCATACTTTTTCATTTAATTTTTCGATAATGCAAGTGGTATGTGTCCAATTTTTCAGGAATAAAACATTCACAGGTTTTCAAGAAATAAAAGGCCAAAAAAGTGAAAAAATGGCCAATTACACATCATGATGATGAACTACACGTAATGTACCATAGGAAAAATACCTAACCCAATCCGTGAATACATGTCGTGACCACACGAAATATACAGAAAGAAAAAGCTACTACACATCGTGTCCAGACCGGCATTGTCATGACCCCAGTCAAATCAGTTAGTGAGAAAGCTGCAAGGATTCCATGTGAAAGCCATCCATATGAAGAGTACTCATTGTGAAACACTTCTACACGTTCTGTACCTATTCAAATATCTGTATCCACAAGAACCACCTTCCACACTAGGGATCTGAAGGAAAATGACATGGGTCGAGGGTACAAATTGTGTACTATAGGTACAGTTCATGACCAAAAAACACCTATATATGAAGTGGAGATATAGAGCATTTTACAATAACTAGAAGAGATCTTTTTTATCCCCTCTATATCCCCTATGACCCATTATACTTTTTTCCCTTTTGAAACTAAATTTTATCATATTTTTCAAATTTTTTTTGATTCAATAATAATGGAGTTTACTTTCTTTAACACCATACTTTCCCCAATCCGCTCTAAAAATTCAATTCCAATTTCCATCTCAAGAAAGTGATTTATTTTAATTTATAATTATCTGATGCATGTTTTCTATTTTTCATCCTATAATCTCATTTATTATATAATTTTGTTAAGCATACTATATCTAGTTTATTTAATTAGTGAACTATCCTTAATGAGTAGATAAATTTCTTAGGGGCATGGATCAAGATCTATGTATCTGCATAATTGAAAATACCTTTATGTCTAAACATGACAAGTATAATTGAAGTAGTAACAAGGATATTTATTCATATCTACCCCATTTTTTTGAACGTCCCTAAGAATGAAGCAATCAAACAAATGACCCTATCCTAATTGGAGTAGACTTAACTATGACCAATAGCTTAGGAAGAATTCTTCAAAAAGAAGTCCAACACAATGCACCTAGTTTGTCGCTATCTCCCGACCATGGAATAGGTTATTCCTAGGTAGGATGAGGAAACTAAGACAAAAGTGAACTAGTAACCCATGTTTTCTTCATAGACAAAGCCATAAGATCTTGCCAAGGTTAGAATTAAATTACACCCTTCACCTAGATACTTGACTTGATCCCATTCCCTCATTTATCATTTATATTCATCTGAACTTAGAACATAGAACAAACTCAAAAAAAATACTTCTAGAATGTAATCCATTATAGGTTTTGAAATACATCCTATAAAAATTTAAAAGCAGTATCCCTATGGATTTGACCCCGTACACCCACTACACTACATCTTAGAAGTTGGTAAAAGTATAGGAAAAATTATAAATTCCAATTTAATTATTGTTGGATGAAGTAACATCACCACCATGAAGAGGCCATCACATATATACTAAAAATTCAAGGTGTTTTTGAAAATTTTATATTACAGTATTTACTTAAAAATGAAACATTTTAGGAAAATCAATTTTTTTTGCAGAGGATAATTTTGATAATTGGAATTGAAAAAATAAAGTTTAAATTTTGAAATTTTTAAATTTATCATTTAAATGGAAATATAAAATATATAGAAAAACACTATTATTCAAAAGTGTCCTTTTTAAATGTTAAATGTTCTTAGTACTATTTCATATCAATGAAAAACTTAATGGATGTTAATATATTAATTCATAAGTTGAATAATTATATCCATATGTGATGTGACATGGTTATGGGATCAATGAAGGATGTACATGGTTGCATACATTATTTTTTGATGAAAACCCGAAAGTAATTTTGGATGATTTTTTTTGATATCTTATAATGAAACATAGTACACGAACTTTGAGCTTGAAAATCACCTTGAAACAAATCATATTAATGATGAAGTATCTTTAATAAGTATTCCCCAACATAATGGGGTTGTTATAATAATATATTGTATGATGAAAAACCGGAAAATGAAATTATTTATAGAGAGTGGAAACTCACATCACTACTATAAATAAGAGATACAAGTGGTTGTGTATGAAACACATCGAGATTTAGTATTAATTTAAATAATTACTATATAGAATAGATTGCTTCAGATGAAACATCTAAAAATAGAACTTATGATACATTTTATTGAGATGAAATATTAAAAAGTGTATGAAACCATTAATTATATAACATGGTTGATTATAACCATTTGAAGTATATAAATTAAAAGGGGATAATAAGAATAAATGAATAATATATCCAAAAATAGGAGTTATAATGGAGTATATTTACCCTTCAAGATGACCACTAGTATAAAGAAACCTTCAATGTGAGATAAATTTTGGAATAAGAAAGATATATCTTAATTGGGTAATGATAAGTGTGAATTTAGATGTTTTAATGAAATGAATGATTTTTATATTTCTATATATTTGAAGAAAATATAGACTCTAAAAATATAGTCCATGAAAATATGTTTGTTAGAAATATGGTCATTGGATATATATATATATATATAAGGTTTACTAAAGCTGTGTATTATTACTAATAAATTCCAATAAAATATTTTTTGAAATAAAATCTAACGAAATAAGAATATGATATTTAATTAAAAGTTTTATTATAAAAAATTTTATGCATTGAAATATTATTATTAAATCATAATGTTTTCAAATTAAAATAAATATTTTAACACAAATACATTGATAAAATTAAATTATTAGAATATAAATAGTTAATTTTAATTGTATTTGGGATAATATCTTTTAATATAAAAGGTATATTTTTAATAAAACTTGTTTCCAAAAATCATTATCTATTTTTATATAAATAAAATAATTCACATCTAAAAAATTATTTCATTTGAAAATATAAAAATGGAAATAAATCAACAATCATATCATAGTTATTATTAGGTAACTAATAAGAATAAGTTTATTGTATGCTTAAAAATTTATTTTATTAAAATCTAATTATTTAGGAATTTTTATTTCATGAAACAAGGTAAGTTTTGATAAAATGATGATATAATATATGATGATATGAATTAAATATTAAAACTAATTTAATAAAAAATTGACAGGAGATAAGAATGAGAATAATTAATATTTGAAAAAGATAATTTCCTATAAAAATAATTTTCATTATATTTTATGTTTCCATTTTGAAATTAAATTCATAAATTGTAGAATTTTAATTTAAAAATATGAAATTAAAATTTTAAAATTAATTAAAAATAATATATTATGATGAAATTTTGTAATTTTTTAACTAATTGATCTTTAGCTTAATTGTAAAAAAACATTTTTTTTGGAAATAACATATTTTCAATGGACTCACTAGGATATATATATGACATGAAATTTCATAAAACCATTTTAATAATAAAATATTTTGTAAAAATTTATAATTATTGACATAAAAATATTATTTTTAAATCGTAAACATATATTTGATATTTTAGAAATAAGTTACATTTTTCTCTAAAACTATTTTTAATACATTATTCTTTTATTTGTGTAAAATTAACATTTCATGACATTTTTAAATTGAAAATATTAAAATAGATTCTATATTTGGATTCATAGGGTCAAAATTATTTGATAAGCACCATTATAACTATATTCCTAAAATTACATTACTTTGTAAAAAAATTAGTTACGATAATAAAAGTAATTAATATAATGTTATGTGTATTTATAAAAGTGCCACTCTCCTCACTTATAAAATGAGCCATCCCGCAATCCATTGAATACACTCTAAAAATTTATTTATTACTTGAAAATCATACCAAATATATTCCAACTAATTTTGATATAAGTCATAGAGGTTCTAGTATCCTAAAAATTCAACCCTCAATGGATTGATAAAAGTTAAAAAGGATTTACTATAATGTGTAAGATAAACTACCCAAATAAGTCCTTTTAATTTCTATTTCATTATTTCATATTATTCAACCTAAAAGTATATTATTACATTATAATATTATATCATCAGTATCGTTGATGTAATTATGTTTTTTTATTGTAACGTCATTTTTCTATTCACTCCCCAACCATTCAATTAATGAGAGCATCATTCGTGTTACCAGAGAACTATCTCCTACAAGAGAAATGTGATCCAATTTTCATTCCCAACAAACAAGAATTTTTCAATGGTTGAATTTAATATAAAAAAAATATTTATATCATTATTAATAATATTTATGGATAAATCAATTTCTACCTTCATTCCATTCTATGGAAAATGAAAATGTTGTTCGCGTGAACATGTAGGCTACTGCCCTCATAGAGATACATGATGTGTTTTTCATCACTACAATATTTGGATGGTTTTAAAATATATTTTATGAGTATATTATATATAATTATGTTTTATATTTCAATAATATTGTTTTATATGATTTACCAAATGAAAAGGATCATTATAATGTAATCCCTTAATATTAGTAAATTAATTGAAATAAGTTCGTCATATATACAGTTCTCAGGAACCGTTCCCACAATTTCCATTGAATGAACATATTGATGAATAAATAATTGAAAAAAATATTTAAATATATTTTGAAATATATAATAGATGGGATACTTATCAAATAACGGGGTTTAACCTCTCTATTATGAAGCATGTATGAAGAAATAGGGATTACTAACATCATATAATAAAAATAATCATTGATCTACTAATACATTTGTAGTGAATGGTTATAATTGTGTAATATAAATGGTAATAGACATAAATACGTTTCTCTAATAGGTTATTAATATAGTTATGTATTTTTGTTGGAGGTTAAAGGCTATTCTAGAAATTTTTGAGAAATATATAAGTGTTTATCACCCAAATTTTATCTCATTGAGACATTTTCAATATTTTATAATTATTTTTTAGAATATATGTAATTAATAGTTTCATTTTTTATATAATTATCAGGAAATTAAAGTGATTCACAAATCTATATTATGCCTTAACTTTTAAGAGTTTTTATTTTTAATTGTAATGAATTTGTAAGTGTTTTAATCTAATCTCACGTTTAAAGATAGAATGATAGTAAAACATTTCCATTGGTTTATATATTGATATTTACTATTCTCTCAAACCTATACATTTTATTCTCTAGTAGGTATTATTAGTGTTTTACTTTTCCACAATCTTTTTCATTTCCCTTGGAAAATAGTTTACCTTAGGTGACATTTGCGTGACAAACTGACCCTAATTATTCTTTTAGTAGTAAAGAATTTCCCTCCACAATCTCTGTATTAATTGGATGATTTCATTTTTATCCTAATATATTTTTATATAAAAAAAATTAATTTAATTTTTTAACATTTGAATGTTTATTAATTTTTTAATGGAATATTTTAATATTTTTTTACACTTTTCATTTTTTCAAAAGAATCTCATTTTATCATCTTTCAACATAGCATCTATCTAAAGTTAAGGTTGTGTGCTCTTATACAAATAAAGGATAAAAAAGTCCTTAAAATGTGAGTGAACTCTATCCAGAGTAGTGACCAAAGAAAGAGGAAGGTGATGATGCTTTCCAGCAAAAATAAGGTAGAGATGGTGTTTTTGTTAGTGACCCTTAGGAAAGCAGCGAGCTAACCCGAAACATTTTAAAGGCAGTGAGCCCAGGCATAGAAGTGATCTCTGATGAACCAAGTATTTTGGCAGTGAGCCTTATTGGATTTGGTAAATGAGCACATCATATTTGTATTCTACTTGGATATATCAAAATGACAATGAACCGAGTAATATTTTTTGTCTCATGCATGATTCAGATTTTGTTTATACATTGTAATGGGAAAGAGAGGGGAGAGTGTTTTTTATATCAACAAAACAAGATCCGATGGGAAATTAGTTTTAATATTTCTTACACTGATTCACCCCTACCACTCTCAGGGTATTTTACCAAATTAGGCTAACAATAATAAAAACCAAATGGTATAACCAATAACCAAATCAAACAAATATCACATGATGAAGAAAAAAATTGAAATACAATATCCAAGAATAAATAGTAGATATGTCATGTAAAAAATGTATCAAGTTCCAATATTAATAACCTAAGATAAACAAGGACACTAAAAACTACCACACAGGTCCTGAATCACATTTGTTTCCCCTATCCATGCTCAAACACATATCATCAACATGTGATAGGGACCTTTCACATAACCTATCAGGAAACCATGAAATCTATTCAGGTATCAATTAGGAAGCTCGTGTAGGGTTTTAGTAATACTTAGTAGGAAACCACCAATAGTTTTTATAACAATATCAAGTAAATAATAGTTTATTAAGTTCTATAAAAACAATTATAAGAAATTAAGTTAAAAATTCACTTATATTAAATTATTATTTATTTAAAGAAATAAAACCCCAGGTTCCTGAGTTCACTTAAACTCTCAAAACATGCTTCATCATGTGTTAGAGTCAGAACCAAATCACATATTCAATTAAAAATTCTTATAACACATGGTATTTTATTATCCATTTCATGTCAATTAATTATCACGAAAAATGGGATCCATTTACATTTGCCAACATTTTGATCCTAGAACACCATGGCTAGGACCCTGTGGGTATTTAAAGCATCAGTATGTTCCCTACACAGTATTTAGAAATTAATCACACCAATGGTTTTAAATCAGTATTTTGTGTCCCACAATCAATTATCACATGCATTAATTTGGGTCTAAAATGAATTTTCTTGCACCATATGGGAATCTAAAGCATCATTACATGTCCAAAAAAACTATTTATCAATGAATAATACTAGTTTGATTTTGAAGTATAAATCTTTTCCCCACACATGTTTTACACATATATGAAAATATCAAAAATATCCCAATATCTTTTTTATCACAACATCAAAAATACCACAATTTCATAAACATCAATGTTAACAATTATTAACATTATTTTCAAGCATTCTCATAAAAGTTTACCATTTCAATCCATTAAGAAAACAAGGTTCCACACATTAATTCTCATTGAATAATATGTGAAATAACCATTAAACCATTTATAATCATTTAATAATAAACTAATTAAGCCATTTATGTGAAGTCAACAATATCAAAAACCCATTGTTTAAATAATTAACAATCACAATAATTAACCGTTTACACAATATCATTAATTAACCAAATAAACATTCAATTAATCACTATATTCTACAATTAATATATACATTAATTAAATCACCAATTAATTAATCCAATACCACAATCCCAATGTCCATTTAATTAATTCACCAATCGATTAACCCAATTATAAAATTTCAATACCCTTAATCAAATCCAAATCATTATTATATAGAAATTTAATAAACTTTAATCAATTATCAATGCAATTTCCCAGTCCTGGTAATTAAAACCTCATAATTACATACAGGTAATTAAATAAAGACTATGGTATATTAAATTAGACTACTAACGTAGAAATTGTTGACAAATGCACACCAATGAAAATCCCCAATTTAGGCAGATTGATCAAGGACATTATGAAGAACCGTATATAGATATGAAACCTCATTCCATGATCACACAAATAAAGATTCATCAAACCTATCTCTAAATCCAATATAATAGAGGAAAACAACCCATCAATGGATGAGATTAAGATGAGATAAGGACGAGAAACCAATCATGATTAGAATCTCTTACTAATATGGGTGAGGATCATCAATAAGGTCCATGAATCATTAATAAATAAGGTCATAATCCCTATGAATCCATCTACAAGACTCCAAAAAATATAAGAAACAATTTAAGGATATGTTTGGTTGATTTTATTTGGTGAATTATAGGGGGTTTGGGTTTTTAAATTTAATTTTTTGAATAAATTAAATTTGCATTCACAATTTCATGGGAAAGGGAATATGGTTTTTAAAATAACATTCCTTAACCATGTGCCTATTATTGGGGGGGGGGGTACAAAAGTTTCCTAAGAGGGTGCATGGTTTGAAAAACTATACACCAACCATGTAATCCCACTCTATCAGGGGTTGGTAAGTTTTCTAGGGTAGTGCACATGGTTTAAGAAACTATATATTACCCATATTCCTAATAAAATCTCCTAATTTAACTCGAACACGCCCTTGATAAAACAAAAACAAAATGTACTCAAAAAAAGAAAAAAGTGGATCTGTATGAAAGGATGAGATATCTAGGGAAATGTTTAGGATGTTACAATCTACCAACTTATAATAGCTCATCATTTATATGTACTCCCATGAATATATAATATTCAGTGTCAAAAAGATCATTCCACTGAGCCCATATATTTTCTCCTCTCTCCCATGTTTACTCCTAAACACACACTTTCTACCACAATAAACAAACTATCGACACAATATTTCTGCACAACACTTTCTCACTATGATCCAACACACGTATCAGATTCTTCTCAAAGTATGCATCATCTTCAAGCTCAACATCATCCATGTCATTCATATCAGAAGGGTTAGCATGATACCACTGAAGTTGTGACTCATAAAATCATCGTGCATAAAACTATACCGCTATGGGAGAGACAATCCGTGTGCCACTGGCCTAATTCTTTCGAAGACCACAATTAGTGCAACAAACCATGGATCTAACCTACCCTATATAAATATCCAGTGGTGATCCAATCATGGAGACACCATAAAGAATACCTAATAACCCTATTTAAACTCTAGGGGTGTTCAACCTCTATCAGCATTCAACCCATATCTACTCTATGTTTTAGCCATATGCATCTGAATCAAATGATCCTACATCGTCATATCCTTAATGAGAGTCATTTAAAAACAATTACTCACCAAGATCCATTGAATATATAGGTTATATTCAAGGCCAACCATAATTGTTTTATAGGGTTCCATATGTACCATATCTTGATAACTATTCTTATAGAAAAACTCCACCAAATCAAGATACTTCTCCCAACACCCACTAATGTCTAGAACAGATGCTCAGAGAAAATCCTCAAGAACCTGAATAGTAAAAGCCCACTGCCTATCTGTTTGTGGGTGAAAACCCTACTTAGTAAAACATTTGTACCAAGTACCTTCTGTAACCCAACCAGAATCAGGAAATAAAGTGGGGGTCATGGCTCAAAACAATACTCATTGGCATCTCGTGAAAATATACTATCTATCCAATGTATATATATCCTCACTACTCTACTAATAAAGTCTCATGTATAGGTGAGAAATGTGCTAACTTTGTTTAATGGTTCATAATCAACCAAATGGAATCATTCTTGTGTGGTGTCCTTGGTAGATGCACTAAAAAGTCCATAACAACATCATCCCACTTCAATTCTGGAATGGGCTATTACTTTATTAAACAATCTAGTCATTGATGCTCAGACTTCACCTATTGATAGGTTTAACATTGTTTCATGTACCCTGATATCTCATTTTTCATGCATTTCCACCAAAACTATCACTTTAGGTCACAATACATTTTGGTCACACCTGGATGCACCACCGACATTGGGGCATGAATGTCACACATCAACTCTTCTTGCATACTCGAAGGCACAACAACCCGATTCCTGGCATAGATGATCTCACCCTCACCTATGGTCTCATATGAAACTGACAACCCATATTCTAGGCTTCGCCTCATGGATAAACATTCTGAATCCTCATACTAATTTTCCCTAATCTAGATCAGAAGTATGGACTCCACTAAAACTGATACGAGAGTCATATACTCATAACTCCCTTGAGCTACAACATGCATCCCAACCATTACATTTATCATCTTCAAATCAACACTGGACTCTTGGAATACTTGAGTATGAGATTTTGAATTTAAAGAAACAACAACTAATTTCCCCTTAACAAGAATTTATGATAGTTCAAAGTCAAATGACAACATATTCTCAACCCATATACACTACCGTAGATTAAAATATCGCAGTGAAGAGAAATACATTAATCTCTTATGATCAGTATATATAGTAAAATAATCACCAAAAAGATAATTATAGTGATCTATGCTTAACATACATGGATATTACACCATTTTTATGAATATTCAGCACATTTCAAAAATACGTGCCCAAGGGATATAATAGTTTAGTGTCTTTGGAAACATGAAACAAAATATTCATACTGGGTCAAAGTTCATCAATGTTCCCCATAAATATCTACCCCTTTATCACTTCTACTTAAAACCATTATTCATTACCCAAGTAAAAGAAATAAAAGAATTAGGCGAGCTCAGATGGTCAATAAGGGTAAACAAGGGAAATATCTAAGCGTAACACGAGCATAAGGGTATGAAAACATGATCCTAACATTATAAGATCATACCTTTCATATCTATGGTCATAAAAACTAGTAACAAAATAAAGATTAATAGTTCAGAATACATTATTGATAAGTTAGTCAAGATCAAAATTGATGAAATCGTTATGTAGTAATATAAAATAGACTTGTGGTATACACATAATCTTATAACATTGTGAACATCTGTAAATATAAATAGTTTCATTCATTAAGTTAAGGAAATGGAATTAGGCCCTCACATGAACATAGGGGAACACAACTAGGTCCATGGATAACATTGTTATCATGTAATCAGGTCCATTCATAACATTGTGAACATGTAATCAGGTTCACTCACGTGAAAATTCAACTTGGTCCATGTATAACATTGTGAACATGTATTGAGATTCACACATAACATTTTGAACATCCTACAGGGTTCACTCATAAAATTGTGATCAAGTATTATGTTTAACAGATAAGCTTATGAACATGCAACTAAGTCTGTGAATAACACTTCTAACATGTACTCAGGTTCATGCATTACATTATGAACATTTAATAAGGTTCAATCATAATATTGTTAACACCTATTCAGGTTTAAACATAAACTTATTAACATGCTACTAGGTTCATGCATAACATTGTGAAACATTAATCAGGTTCACAGATAACATTTATACTCATGGTTAATCCATCATTATCCAATTAATTGGAGGGAGATATAGGTTCTAACCATAACATAATGAAATAATACATGAATATTCCACAAGAAAAAAATTCATCATATCCTGACCCATGAAAGGAGATGGATTTTATACACATCAAATCATAAAATATGAAATGAAATGGGTATTATTAATACTTCATCACATCATATCATATGGAAAATAAATAGTTTTACTGATCATTTAATCAAAGCATAACTCGTGAAAAGAAGTGGGTTCCAAAATGATAAAACCCATTGAAGACAAATGAGTGTCGTAGAAATCATTCCATCAAAACATAAACCATTCAAGAAAGAATATTAATGTTATTCTTCGATCATTTCCCCTATAATATTAAATTATCTAAAGGATTCAATATTATATGGGGAAGGATTTTGAAGGATCACATGGAATAGTTCTGAAGGAAAATATCATTTATTCAAAAATACTTTTTAAAAAACCATTTAAAGAATACTTTTATTATAAAAAATTCTTTAAAATTTCATTAAAAACATTTAGTGAGGAAGATATACTTTTCTCACTGAATCATTCCTTTTAAAACATAATGAATTTTGATTCTTTTAAAATAGCTTTGAAACTTTATAATTGATGTTTGAAAATATTTTGAGAAATTGTTTCTTTTAAAATGGGTCTAAAACTCAAAAATAAATCTTGATATAATTTTGAATACCATAATTTTATTGTGGTATAATAAAATTTTTGGTTAAATAATATGACATAATGAAATAGTAAGGTAAACATCCAAAATAATTCCTTTTCATTTATATTTATTTAAGTTATCTTCATCAACCTAAAAGTCTGTTATACCAAAATAATATTATAGAATAAGAATAATTGGTGTAAATATGTTTTATTCTATTATTGTGATACACTTTTTATATCCCATTCCAAACCATTCAGACAACGAGATCATCATTCGTGTTACATGAAGACTACCGGCTCCAAGGGAAATGTATTCCATTTTTCATAACAAGTGTACATGGATTGTTCAAAGGATTTATTTAATATTTAAATAAAATATTAATATAATTATTTATATTATTTAGGATAAAAACATTTCTACCATCATTTCATTCTATGGAAAATGAAATTGTTGCTCGTGTGTACATGTGGACTGCTGCCCTCATGGGAAGACATGTTCTATTTTCCATCACCATAATATATGGATAGTTTTTAAATATATTTGATGAATATTTAGGATATTGTGGATTTAAATATTTCAATAATATGGTTTTTATATGATAAACCAATTTTTAAGGTTCCTTATAATGTAATATGTTAATATCCATAAATTTCCTGAAACAAGTACATTATATATTCGGTTCTCATGAACCATACCCCCAATTTCCATCAAGTGGTTATTGGGTTATGGAAACAATTGAAAAATTAATTAAATATATTTTATAATATATATGTAAATAAATATTTGAAAAATAATAGGGGATGACCTCTCTATTACAAAGCATGCATGATGACATAGGAATTACTGACATCATATGATAAAAATACTCATTAATTTGAAAATATATTTGTAGTGAATGATTTTAATTGTAGAATATTAAAGTAAATTGAAATAAATAAGTTTCATAAATAGGTTATTAATATTTTTATATTTTTTATATTAGAGGTTAAATGCCTTTCATGTGTTTTTTGATAAGTGTGTAACGGTTTCTCACCCTACTTTTATCTCATCGAGACATATGTCATATTTTTTAATAATATTGTTTAGTGGTTTATATACTATAAATATTTTAATATTTTATATAATTATCATGAAATTATAGGTATTCCCAAATCCATATTACGCTCTACCTTTCTAAAATTATTAATTTTAAAGGTAATGAATTTGTAAGTGTTTCATTCTAATTCATTTTTCAAAGTGATAATGCAAAACAAATTCTATTTGGTTATAATTTGAGTGAAATTAATATATAAACCCCAACTATTTTATTTTACAATAGTTATTATTATAGTTTTACTTATCCTTAATCAATTTCATTTCCCATGGTAAATAGTTTACTTTATGTGACATTTGTGTGATAAACTGATCACACATCTTCTTTTTTCAATCAGGAATTTTCCTCCACTGTCTCTATTTTTTGGATGATTTTTCTGGTGTCATAATATTTTTTTAAATAAAATAATTATATAATTTTTTTTTACATTTATATGAAAATTGATTTTTTAAATTATTAGTCGGAGTAGGACACTCAAGAGTGGGGGGGGGGGGGGTGAATTGAGTTCCTGAAAAAAATTTGGTTAAAATTTTTATTTAAAAATTTCCCCAAATTTAAAATAAAATTGTTTAGTTAGCCCAGATAGTAAAATATTAATAGCTTCATTGTTCCATTAGTTTCTTAGAAGATTGAATAATTCTAAGATATAATAATATGAGATATTGATATAACTTTTGAAACTACTATAATAAAGAAAAAAATGTATGACTACTATCCAAGACTAACTATTGAAGTAAAATTTATTTTTCAGAAATATGATTTAAAATCATGAAAGTCTAAATTCAAAAACAAAATGGATATGAAACAAGAGGTTCAGTCTCAAGAAGAGACATTGTCCTCTCCACTTGGTGATCACCTATCCCCAAGAAATCTATATAAATAATGATTTCTATCCACACCCTGGATAGGGGATAACAACAGTACACCAGACTCTCTAGGTTATAAGAAATATTATGTAGTTATACATGGGAACAAAAAACCCAAGTTTCATAGGACCTCTTACATAGTTCATCTTGGAAAAAACAAGTTTAAAGAGACTGTTGTTTGTGGATATTTATTATCATCTAGTTCAACGAAGGAGACAGTGTGTGTTTATTATTACAGACACAGAAACTACCCAAATTTTTAGTAAAATAGTATATAATAGATAAAAATATTACTGAAATGGATTATAAAGGCTCTGAGTGTTGTGAAATTAAGCTCTGGACTATCTGATGTATTAGAGTTGAAGATCGAGTACTCTTCTATTAACATACACTGACAACAAAGAGTCACGTAGCACTATTTTCTATCTTATAGAAAGATGATATATTATGTACTTAAGATTCATTGGATGCTACAGAGATTATGGATCGATGATGAATAACAGTTCTCTATTTCATAGCAATCTAGAATAAAGAATTCATATTTTCTTCTTCTTTTTGGTACATTTCTCATGGGGGTCTTCTTGTATCTTCTTGTGTATATGTGATTTTGTGTGTCTCCCCATGTGAATATTTTTCTTGTAATGTTCTTTGTATATATATACTTGCATCCTGGAAATGTTCAAGTTTGAGGTTGACATAGTACCTTGTATTTATGAAAGACTCATTTAAGATGTCTACAAAAAGGTATTAAATTAATCAGTTGCATTAAAAAACTAAAAATAATATCATTAGAATTAAATTTAATTAAAAAAAATTAAACTATCTATCAGTGAGTCCTCGTTCAACATCTCTTAATGTTGGCGACTCATTCCATCAGAGTATCAATATATCGGTCTTTCCATGGATAGGTGACTCTTTTCATTAGTGACTCATTTAAACTGTTGGCGAGTCCTTTCTTCAATAACACCATGCATTGGTAGGTCATTTGAACAGATGGTAGGCCATCTGCATTGGTAGGTCATCTGAACTATTTGTGTCTCATTATTTATATCATTATCAATCTTTTATACTTAGAGAATATTTTTTCTTGAACTGGATTAGAACATAAATATTAACAGATTGTGTTTGAATATATATGTGATCACTAGAATAAAAAAAGTTGCACATATTGAAAACGAAATAATCATGATTTAAATGTTTATATATTATTAGTAAGAATTTACATGATTAGTGATTATTAAAACTATTAATACTAGAGAGGGTGGCCAACAGTCTCCTATGGTCCAACAATCTCCCCCCTTTTTATGATCACAAATCATGGCATTGTTCATTACCATCCCATATGTAGATTGAAATCATTCTAATTATCATATACCATTATTGATTTCTAGTCACAGTATGTAGATGAGGTTAAAAGGTAAAATAAACAGCAATCATATCAAATAAAAATAAAATATATAAGAGTGATATCAAAGGTAATGTAAATAAAGATATTGAAAAATTGGGTTTCCCCCTTTTGGGATTATAAAAATGGTAATGGGAGATGAAACAGTTCTCCCCCATTGTAGTAAAAGAAATATGGAAACATGGAGTAAAGAAATATAAAATATCCTAAAGTAATATATAAAAGAGAAATACTTGAATGAAAATAACACAAAATCATTAATCAAGAAAGTACAATGTGTTACATGTATTCAATCAGAAACAAAGAAATTCAAGAAAATTATCCCAATCAAGGAACGATTCACACTATGGTTCAGGGTGGAGAGGTTCATTCCCTTTCCCAGAGGGATCAATAGAGGTTCCAAAAGGTGGAGGCTTAAAAATGGAGGGTCTGAAGAAATTTTTAGAGGATGCAGAATCACTCCTTCTAGAACATTATCTACAAAGATGGGTTTCTATTGTTACAACACATGATGTTGAAACTGTTATTGGGTCACTGGGCGAATTTAAGTCAAGGCCTAAGTAACAAACATTCAAGGGGGAGGTAGTAATCCAAGATATCCAAGACATGCAGTAGTAGGCACAATAATCACTTTAATTTGTATATAATGGTATGGGTTCAACAGCTTTATGAAATACTCAATGCTTTCACCACCATAATTCATTGCTTTAATGAAATAATATTTATTCTCCAAGAATTTGTCCAATAGAGGGGTGAAGTATTTCAACTTTTGTACTTTATCTTTAAAATACCTATTCACTAGAGGCAAATACATGTTCTCTATCAAATACATAAATAGATTGGTCAACCCATGTTTTGTAATGATATTTTTGAAATAGTAGTACACAATTTTTGTGATCTAATCAGTTGCGGTCTTAGCACTCTGGGAATAGAGTGTGTCCATATCATTAAAATGGTCACTATTTTTCTCAATCCTTCCAAGGATTCCCAACCCAGAAGAGTCAAATAGAGCATGAAGATCCTCCGTTATTACGTTTCAAATTACCCCAATGATAAAAGTTTGGGAAGTCTGACCATAGATATATGGAATATCATTAGGAGATGTGATATGAGTCATCAATGTTTTAAGAACAGTCTCTACACAAACATTGTACTATGAGGTAAAATTATTTATTACAGAAGAAAGCCCAGTCATTTCTTTTATCAACTTAGTAGTGATTACAACAATTTTCTCTATATTTGTAAATAGGTTGGGATGAATCTCCTCTATCACATTATTTGAAACATTAACTACATCAACCTCACTTATACCTATTGTCTGACTTGAAACATAAACCACTTTCCGAGACTGCCTCATTTCTTCTATTGAAGATGTGAGAGAGTGTCTTTCATCACTTAGTTTAGTGTTTTCAATTTTAACTATCTGAATCCCATGCACCATCTAATGTTTAATAGATATACTTACAACTAAAAAGACTTATTCTTTAATACTTTTGAAATCTTATTTTGTGACAGAGACCCAATGAAGAGTCTCAGCCACTGATTCTCTTGCAACATATACTAAAAACATCATCATATAAATCTTAATAATCTAAACACAGTTCTACATACCCCAGATTCTTTTCCCATTCAACCATTACATCATCATCTAGAGGAGTGAGAGTTTCAAGTCTTACACTTTAAATTAGATGCTCTTCTCCAACACGATCTCCCCATTTTTGATGCTCCCCCTCAATCTGAGATCTCCTCACTTGTTTCTCGTCTTCAAAATGAGGTCTCCTTCATTCATATAATAAATGATGTACAATAATTTCCCAATCTCCCACTATAACATTAACTTTAACATTTTCTCTTACTTTAACAAAAACTTCAGGAGGTTCTTCCAACCATGCCTGATCCACAGATTCAAGCATTTCAACATTTCCACCTTAATCATCCTTATGATGGTCATCATCACTTCCACTACTTTCATCATCATTATGTCCATAGACATTCTCTTCGTTTCCATTTCTATCACTATCTTCTTCACCTACTTCATCTTCACTACCAATACCACTACCACATTCATCATCTTCACTGTATTATTCTTTTTATCCTTTAGATCCATTGGATCTACATACAAATTCCACACTCCCTAATAATTCTATCTCTTCATCTCAATTTTCTTTATGTGCGGGCTCATCAGAGGGTATGTCATGTGGAGGACTATGAGTTCTAAAAGAATAATGTTTGTGAGGTTCAGTGGTTTTAGGATCACTCCTATCATAGATTAGTAACCCTTGATCTCTAATAAAAGTGGATGGATCTTCTTCTTCATCCGAGGAGTGAACAAATTCCTCATCTAGTCCTAGTCCAAAATCAACATTATTCTTAGGATTATTTGGATATCCCACCAGATTGAACATATCATAAATATAATCTACCTCTCCAACCCATTCTATCTTCCATGTGTTCAGGTTGATTTTCATCCTTTTACAAATCTCATTACTTAGGTAGATCCTAGTACACTCATAAACAAATTAATCTCCTTCATTAACTAAGACTTTATCTTTTATCATGGCTGATATCAAACTTGGATAAAATAGTGAATTGATTTTGTAGGAAGGTTTGATTATTGCATCCACATGCACAATAATGAATCTACATAGTGTTACCTTAATCCCTTTTCTCATCAGATAAAATAGATAAAAATATTGATACTATAAAGATGAAAATTTCCCTTACATGGGACAAATATGATGTTTAATAAACATAAAAAAATTCTATATTCTCTATATAAAGTTTTAGCAATGGGACTTCTGTGATCATCATTATTAGTAAGACCTTTCAGAGCTATCTCAAAGCAGAACATATCCCTCTGGGGTAGAGTTGTACCTTGGTAATCATCAAAAAACTGATCATGAGGGACTTTAAGAAATTCATCCAATTTTACTGAATAAAAATAGAATCTATTGACTATTAGTATGGACATGATCAAGGAAACATCACTTAAATCCATTAATAATTCTATATTCATGCAAAAATCATGAACTATGTAAGAACCCGGTTCTTATCCTTGAGGTACGAGTTTCTTCTTTTCTCTTTTCCTTAAGCGTTTTTGAGAAAATAAGGAAAATGGTGAAAAATCCCAAAACATTGTGGGTACAGACCGTGTCCTTGTCCGCATTCCATATAATTTGGCCAAGTGGGATGAGTACACAAGGCGTGTAGCCGTGCTGGCGATGAATGGTGTAAGAATAGACTACACGCCGTGTAGTGGGTATTTACACGCCATGTAGTCAGTCGGCAGACGAATAGTAAGGAAGTGAAGGAAACTGCCAACTGAGAGTCGGTACATTCCGTGTACTCTTGGATTACACGCTGCGTACTCATGTCGACTAATGAACATTGCCATGCTGGAGAGAAGCCGTCAGAGGAACTGTTAAAAAATGGAAAGTACACGTTGTGAAATCAATAGTACACACTGTGTAGTTTGTTTTTTTCACTTAAAATTGGTAGTAGCCTCCCCTGTTCATAGATTTGGCTTAGAATTGGAGGATGGATTGGGAGAGACGGCCAGATCTTTGGAGATCACACAAGCGAGCACCGTGAATCTGATTCTACCTCCATCGATCTCATTAGAATCATATGGGTAGGCCCTTCCTTCTCCTGTAACCATTCTTGCCAATTATTCCTCTAAGGGTTGATATTTGCGTTTGAATGGTTTTTTCTGTTACCACTGATCTACGTCATTCGTGGTAATTTCAAGGAGCGTCATTTACGTATATCGATCAAGGGTGATCGAGGGAGGTGGCTTGGTGTTTAAATTCCAACTATAGTGCATTTGTGTGTACCATTGTGCTACGTACCCATATTGGGGTGTCGTGTGGATGAGGCCTTGGATGTTTAAAATACCTAGAATTGTATAGGTAATTAAATGTGATAATAAAATATTTTTTGGGATCACTTCTTGGATCCAGGATGACCCGGGGGTGTGTTCCTCTGTTTAGCCGTTTGGCCAAGATACCTGAGGGTATGCCATGTTTATTTTGTGAATTACTTTTGCCTTGAAATAAATTGTGTATTAATGGAAAGTTTGTGATTCGGGCTCAGCCCAATTACTTAATATTGAGGGAGTAGTTATTATATAGCCTAAGGGAAACACATCTTATGCCTGAGGTTAGTAGCTTCTGTGCCTGAGGGAAACATTCGGTATGCCTAAGGGCGATATTCCATACGCCTGAGGGAACTATTTGTTATACCAGAGGGTAAGCCTAAGGGCTTGGTTATATTAGCTTGAGGGAAAGGTTCTGATTAGACTGAGGGATTAGTTTTAAAGAACATTGAATGTTATTAAATTAAACTGTTAATGAATATTTTAATGGAAATGAAACTGTTAATGATAGTTACTTTTGAGCGCTTAATGGTTTTCTGCATTTACTGTACACTGTTGTTACACAATGTTCACTGATTGTTGGGAACAGTCCTTTGGTGGGTGCCTACTAGGATTCATTTCTCACACCAAGTTTGGGTCATGTCTTCTGACCAAACAAACTACATTGCTGAAGGTGTGGATAAGGGCAAGGGTCCCTATACAGGTACTTGAGTGTTGCTGAGGTGTAGGGGAGCATGGGACCGAGCTCAGGCTCGTGATGCTGCAGGCTGTTCTATTTTTTTCTACTATACCTGTACTTTCCATCGTATCGTATTGTACTGCTGTGTAACATGTTCTGGCTGTTTTCTTAGAACTAGAGACATGTTGCATCATTATCTATATAACGGTTGGTTATCTCTTATTGCAGTTGTTCATTCTAAATGTGTATGGATTAATTGCTTCTGCTATTGTTGTATGTTTGTGTATTCTATTCCGCTGCTCTACACTTTGACAAATGGGGGAATAGTTTCCCCACTCTCAGACTTGGGCCCTCGC
Organism: Viscum album; assembly: GCA_963277665.1. NCBI lineage: Eukaryota > Viridiplantae > Streptophyta > Magnoliopsida > Santalales > Viscaceae > Viscum > Viscum album. Next base: position 330,222,140 of record OY728144.1, on the reverse strand, counting down.
TGCTAGTCGGCAGCCTCTGGAATTTGTGGAAATGCACTTGAGGTCATGTCAGCAACCGGGTTCGGGGCACCCGTTGAGTGGCACCCGGATCCGGGATGTTACAATGTGGTATTAGAGGAGGTTATTTTCTTTGACATACTATTTGGATCTTTAGTCAGGCATAGGATGGAAACAGTAGTTGGTAATAAGCATTTCCCCAGAGTAGCTAACCCGTGTACATGGGAATTCCATTCTACCTCATGTTGCAATTTTATTGATTTTGCAATTTACAGTTGATCTGGTTTTCACCGTTGGGTGACGCACTTGTGGTGTGCTGTTTATATGTTATTCATGGGTTCTATTTCATTGAAACCCGATGAGATGAGGTTATTCCATCTCATGCATCATTTTGGAACATGCTAGAAATCACAGGTCATGCATTCTCCCATGCCAGGTAGGTTCAATTATTAATTGCATGTTGTTGTGATAGTTGTTGTGCTAGAAAAGAATTCTATTGTAATAGTTGATTTGATAAATACCTGTTATTTTATTGGGTATTTTTGTGTGAGATTTCTGATAGGATGAATGCCAAACTTTGGTTTTTGGGGAGTATGGGCCCTCATTGACAGGAATTTGGTGGATCATTGACTTGTTACTTTTGTATAACATGTATAAGATTCCAAACATTGATTCGCGGTGAGTATGGGCCCTCACATATCAGAATTTGGCACTTCGGTGTTGTTTTTCAGTATTTACTGGGTTCTGGGGTAGTTTCAGAGGCTTACTTTCTAGAAAACCCATGATACATGCCGTGTAGTTCCTCGAACACACGCCTTATGTTCTTCTGTTCGAGTAGAAACAAATTTTTTTTAGTACACACAATGTACCATTAATACATGTCGTGTAGTCTCTTCCCATGTCATGGAACGTGTGGGTAGGGACAAGGGGTAGGGAATGTCTTGGGAAACACACGCCGTGTACTGGATGTACATGCAGTGTAGTGTTTACCAGGAGTCTACCCATGTAACTAACAACATGGATGGAGGAGACCTTGAGACATACACGCCATGGCCACCTTGGAACATGCCATGTACTCTGACCCAGGTACCCATCCATGTCACTAACTACATGGGTTGGTGTAACCTTCTCTTGAACATGTCGTGTACCTTTGGGACATGTCGTGTAGTCTTGACCGGGGGAAGACCGTGTGGACCTAGCCATGTGGCTGGGGAAATCGGGTGGTGTAAATGCCGTGTGCGGGTGTAACACGCCGTGTAGTGTGGCCTGGATATACAGGCTGTGACACGAATGACATGGGCAGTTGGAAATCACACCAAACACGCTATGTAGATGCTATACACGCCGTGTAGTTTTGTACAAAAGAAAGCCATGTGGCTTAGCTGTGTTAAAGGAATCGGGCAGGGAAGTCAGTTTGAAGAACACGTCATGTAGTCTTTATACACACCATGTAGTCAAGTTTTTTTAAATCATGGAAACTAAATTTCTCTCTCTCCTTGTTTTTCATCTTTGATAATCTTGATCTAAGGTGTGAATTTGACCTTGTAGAGTCATGCCGATCAGACGACCACCGATTGCTCACCAGGAGAGCGGAAACAATTATATTACGGAGATGGTATTCCATGGGATACCAGTTGATCCTCCAGCAGTGCCAGATGCGGCACCATCCATTATACTGGACACAGTCGCGGAGGCGCAGTCCCGTGAAGGCTTCATGCGGTTTATGCAGACCTTACAAGGAGCACCGTAGGCTGCCACATCTATGGACGAACTGACTCGTATCTTCCAGTAGCAGAACCCACCTATATTCTCAAGGGATGGAGGACCGTATGCTGCAGAGTCTTGGATGGATTCTTTGCAGAATATTTTTGTGCATCTTGAGACACCTCCCGGTTGGAGGGTCAAGCTCACGACTTATATGCTACGTGATTCCACCAAGTGGTGGTGGGATGTTACCACCCAGTCTGAGCATCACCGTGACATGGCGTGGGAAGATTTCCAGACATCTTTCTATGAATTCTTCTTCCTAAATATGCTGAGGGCAATAAAACTCAAGAGTTCATTAATCTTTACCAGGGCGCTACGTCGGTGACAGATTATTTTGATCGTTTTACCGAGATTCAGGGTTTTGCACTCGTTCTGGTGGGAGATGAGATGTTGAGGGCCAGATTCATTGAATATGGTCTTCGATATAACATCCGATCACTGTTGAATGTTGTCAGGTTTCCTACTGTACATGCTATTGTGAAACATGCACTGATTACTGAGAGGAACCTACGGGAAGCTAGTGGTGTGGGCTAGGGCGGTTCGATAGTAGTTGCTGGTACTATCTCTACCAGGAAGAGGAATAGACAGATGGAGTTCTCTCACGGTGGTAGTACCGGCCAGAGGAATGCTTTAGGTGGCCTGATCATGTGCTACCAGTGTGGTAGAGAGGGGAACAAGATCCTGCAATGTCCACGTGACCCAGTGGAGTGCCGAGATTTCGGAAAGATGGGTCATCTCTAGCGTTATTGGATGGAGTTTTTGCCAGTGGCTAGTGAGAGGGGTTCTGGGCAACCTCTACGTACGGGAGTAGGACTAGCAGCTTCTTACCAGTCAAGAAACGAGAATACGTCAGGGCGTTCAGGCCAAGATGGTGGTCGTGGCTGTGGTAGCTAGACACTAGGATATTAGATGTATAAGGGCGAGACAACTCAGGGTTGCCTGGCTGTGTCGCAGGGCCACGACACTGGGCAGGCGTATGCAGTGCAATAGACCCTAAAGGAGTAGGATCCCAAACCTTCTACTATCAGAGGTACTATTCTAGTAGCTTGAGTTTTATCTTCAGTGCTTTTCGATACGGGTGCTACACATAGTTTTATATATGTGCCCATTTTGGGGAGCCTTGGGCTCTGTGTTTCTTCTTCTTTGGATGTCATGACTCTAGACACTCCGTTGGGAACTAGAACGACTGATATGCGTCAGTGCAGGGAGTGCCCCTTGAGGTTGGTGGGTGTCACTTTCTGTGGGAGCTCTATGTCTTAGATATGATGATCTATGATTTCATTCTCGGGATGGACTGGTTGGTTCCCTTTCGAGCCTTCATGGATTTCTATCATCGCAAGGTGAGTTTAACGTCACCAACGGGCGGAGAGATTCTATACAAGGGATAATGGGATGTCCAGGCGAGCCGAGAAGCACCTAAGAATCATGGGAGAGGTGGTGTGACAACCCATATTGCGAGATTATATCTAGATGATCAGGGGACTTTTCAGAAGGATTTCCCTCCAGTGGTGGATCATTTCAGAGAGGTTTTCCCGGATGACTTTTTGGGTCTACCTCCAATGTGAGAGGTGGATTTCTCTATTGAGCTTGTGCCATAAGTAGCATCGGTGTCCATTCGTCCTTATAGGATGGCTACACCAGAGTTGCAGGAGCTCAAGAGATAGATAGAGGAGTTACAAAAAAAAGGGTTTCATCTGAACCAATACTTCTCCTTGGGGTTCTCCTGTCCTTTTTGCGAAGAAGGCGAATGGTACCCTCAGACTTTGTGTTTATTATCGGAAGCTGAACAAATTGACGATTAAGAACCGATATCCCTTTCAGAGTATTAATGTTATTTTTGGTCAACTTCTAGGAGCACGAGTGCTCTCCAAGATTGACTTGAGATCCGGATATCATCAGTTGCACGTTAGACCATCTGATATACCTCTCACATCCTTCAAGAGCAGGTATGATCTGTACAAGTACTTGGTTATTCCTTTTGGACTCATGAATGCACCAACGGTTTTCATGGCTCTGATGAATCGTGTCTTCCATCCTTATCTAGATTCTTTTGTGGTAGTCTTCATGGACGACAACTTGGTGTACTCTCTCAGTCGACACGACCTTGCTACCCATCTTGAGATCAAATTGAGTGCACTGAGAGAGCATCGACTATATGCTAAGCACTCAAAGTGACACTTTTGGATGGACCAGATACACTTCCCGGGTCATATCATCTCAGAGGCAGGAGTTACAGAAGACCCAGAGAAGGTGAGAGGAGTAGTTTCTTGAGAGCATCCTAAGAACGTGATTGAAATACGGAGTTTCTTAGGGCTGGCTGGTTACTACATGCACTTCATCTAGGAATTCTCCTGCATAGCAGCTTCGTTTATGGGTTTGACCAAGAAGGGGGTGAAGTTCGTTTGGTCAGAAGCTTGTGAGACAACCTTTCAGGAGCTGGAGGGAAAGTGGACATCAACACCAATCTCGATACTTCCAGATTGGGGGAATAGCTATACAGTTTACTGTTATGCATTAGCTGTAACATCCCAAGTATGTAATGAATAATAGATATTTTTATCTATGTATATTAATTAATTAGATAGTGTTTTAGAGGCTTAAAATGAAAATAAATCCAATCTTAAGCATGGAATACACTAATATTTTTAAAAGATTGTTTTACTTCCTTTTGATGGAAAACCATTTTTAAATCTATCTTTTGACAATTTTATAAGCTATGTTTTTCAAAATAAACTTATTCTTTATTATTGGGACATCAAAATTTACTTTGTGTGAGTTTTTGGTATTTTTCTGATAATGTTCATTTTTTAATGAATAGTGAAAAATACTGCATTTTACATCAAAACTGCTTCTTAATCTAATTTATTTATATGATTAGATTATCTTTTTAATTGGTATTAATGTTTAATCTGAATATATTTTTACCATTTAATCCAATGGTGGTCATTGGAATCAATTTCACTTTGAATTTAGACTTAAACTGGTGTCAATCTTTTAATACTTATTGTTTCATAAAAACACGCTATTTGTAATGACAGCGGGAATTAATTATTAAATTAATTAATGTGACTTATATGTTTTGAATTTTGTAAAATAGACTTCATTTTTGAATTCGGAATATCAAATATATCTTAGGGTTAATTTTTGGTAATTTTCTGAAAATCTTCAATTTTTGATGAATAGTGAAACCACTAAGTGGTACTTATAAAAACTGATTTTCCGTTTAAATGAAATTTTTCCATCATTGTGTTTTGAATTTAAAAAATCCGACATACATGGTTGTCATTAAGAAGTAAAATGTGGTTCAATGAGATTAAAATATTTTTTTGATGAATAGTAACTTATTAAGATTTTAATCGCGATTATTGGTAATTAGTGTAGTTTAAGGTAAAAATAATGCTTTAATAAAATAAGATGAGCTTGACACATGTTCTACACTCATTGGTTGTGTCATGGCCGACCAAGACAAGCCATGGGTCAACTTGGGGACCCCATGGAGCCACTTTGGTTGGGAAATGACATAAATAACTTTTTATTTAATGTAAAAGTAAAAATAACACAAACATAATATGTTTTACGAAAAGAATTATTGCATGGGGTTATAAAGATCATATTTTTGATTATAAATAGTCATTGGAAAGATAAAAATATTTCCTACATCATAGTATTTATTTTATAATTTTTAGACATTAAATAAATTAAATTATTTATGACAGCATGATGATGCAACGATGACCTCATTATTTAACGATTTAAATAAAATGGAAAGTTAATGTAAAATCTAAACCCTACACATGGCCAAAACCAATTGGATGAGTGGATTTCAAAACCTTATCACCTTACCCTCGAATTATATCAATGTGGGACATTTCGGATCCGAAACGCTTTTTAAAATAAAGTAACTTATCTTTACTTTCCAAGAGTGCCCCTCCTCTCCTCTTATAAAAGGCCCCCACCTCTACCTCATTACCCACACTCCCAAAGCCTTTGGATCAGCCATCCCCTGCCCATTTACTCTCTCCACATCCCTCTCATCATCCAAGAGGATTCTCTTTGGGAAGAATCCTTTCAAAGGAATCCTTTAGACTCAAATCAAAAGGAGTTACACTTTTAAAGGTAATTCATTCTCTCATGTTCATTTGTTTTATTTTGCTTCTCCAACCCCCCTAAACTCTTTTAATTTACTTATTTTATAACAAAAAAAGTATATTAAATATACTAGGATGTTTTTATAAGATTTATTCGAGCTACACTCTCACACAACTACATCAAATGGTTAAAGAACATACGGTTTCCGTGGATGGCGAAATTCTGCCTCCCGAAACGATAATTGTTCAATACTCATTTAACACCTTCAAAGTTGGCCATTATGATGTAACTATTTTTATATATGATATATAATATGTTTATTCTTTCCTTAAGCTTCTGTATTTTTCATTTATGGCATACCTTTATTGTTTCCATCATGGGTAAACACGATATCTTCATTTTAGGAAGTGCGGACTACCGCCCCATGAAAGTGATTTGATTCATTAATACCATATGTGTGATGTGTAAAGGATAAAGTTAATGATATTATATATGTTATTATACTGGAATTATAATATACTATTATATCATTATGATTCCATTCCAGAAAATACGAAATATAAATGGAAGTAGCGTTCATGCATACGTACGGCTTACCGTCTCCATGAACGGTGCATTTCATTTTCTTACCTCTAAATGTGATGTAATATTATAAATACATGTATATGCTGAATATATATGATATATATGTTATACAAATCATTAATATCATTCTGGATATAACAAACCTTTGATTAAATTAACAACATGTAAGTGTAAGAAATCTATTTTTGACTTAAGAACCAAATACCGACAAAATGAACATTATTAACTTAAATGATTACATGATGTTCATAACATGGTATAAAAGGAATAATGAACTTGAAAAAGGTTCTTAATCAATTAGAGATTAACTCAAGTTTATTATTCAGAAGATTAAAGAATGGTCGGGTCAAGTCGGATACGAGGTATGGGACTTCGTCTCAATCTCCTTTCATTGAGGCATATTTTGTTTTATACACAACCTTCTTTTATACGGTGTATAAACCCCTTTGGGTTTTACGTTTATTAAAAAGGAATCTTTTTTATACGAAGCATTTACTAAACGACAAAAGGGAATGTTTTTGTCGTACGTATGCGGCGACAACGACTTCTCCTCCGCCGTGACCGTTATTTGAGTTTCAGCTTCCTCTACAAGCCATACTTTTTTTTAAAAAGAAAAATAAATACCATGTTTTACTTTTCTTTTACTTTGGTATTGAAAATGGTTTTCATAATGTTTTTATTATATCAATGTGTTGTATTGATATCTCATGAATGAAATGTGGAAATGTTCTGTTTCCTTTATGCATGTTTTATGTGATATGATTATGTTATGGTTCTTGGGCATTATTATGAAGACGGATGGTTTCGTGATAAAATAAGGGCGGGTGAGCCCGTTATAGATCTCCAATGCATTGGGTAACGTGAAGGAGTGAAACTTTAAGGTTTCTCCGAAGAGATTTTGGGAATATACTGTGATGGGTATTACAAACGTAACCAAGAGGGTTACTCCCTACGTAAGAATGTAATGAATGCCTCAAGTTACCTTTATGTCTTATGATTTCTATGATTTATTCATGATTTGATGAGGTATGTTAAAGTGCTTATGTTTTATGGGTAAAGTATGATCTCATCCTTATGTATATATGTACCCATGTTTCCTTTCCATATTTTCATATCCCTTACTGAGATTTTTATGCTCATCCCAAGTTTTTTTTGAAATGTTTTTCACAGGTCAAGGGAAAGGTACATGATATGATGATAGTGTCAAGGAAGTGTCAAGAAAGAATCCATGTTTATTTTAAATATGTTTCCATTGATGGGAATGAATAATACTATCTTCATGTAACCACTTTGTTTATATGTGGAATGTAATGCAAGTTTTATGATCTAATTCTCTAAAACTCTAAACCCGAAAAGATCCTCAATGTGTAATCTTGTAATAACTCAAGATTAAGTAAGGTTTAAGTTTGGGGACTTATAGTTGGTAACAGAGGTCGGTTTAGATAACTTTAGGAGTTAGAATTCTATTAAATGATTATCCAAAAATATTTTTTTTGAAATGATATAGCATTTAAAGATTACCATGTTGCTTCATCTAAGACATGTTTGTTCAGAATGGTTTTCCATAGAGGAAACAGGGAAGCAGTGCTGGGAAGGCATACAGAAGGAAATAACCTTCCGAATCCGCATCCTGAGATGGTCGGAATTGGAACTGAATAGTTTTTTGCAGTAATGGCGTAGTTGACTCAGGCTATAAATGGTGGTGGTATCCATGCACGAGATCAGACAGATCAACCACAGAGGAACATGTCAGTGGTGGAACATTTCATGAGGCAACATCCCCCATCATTCAGAGGATCATCTAACCCTGTGCTAGCTGAAGGGTGGATTAAAGCACTGTAGAATATTTTCTATGTCATGGGGTGTTCAGATAATCAAAAGGTTAGTCTTGCTATTTACCGTTTGGAGGGTGAGGTAGATCAGTGGTGGTCGATGGTTAAAAATATCAGGGACGCTGATGAGATTGATGCTCTCGAATGGGATAAATTCAAAGGTATGTTTCTTTAGAAGTATTTTCCTAAGGCTGTTCGACTTAGGATGGAAAAGAAATTCTTGTAATTGAGGCAAGAGGAAGACTCAGTGGCTACCTATGAAGAAAGGTTCACTCGATTGGCAAGGTATTCTCCAAATTTTATCCGAGACCTTGATAGTAAAATCAATGATTTTTACTCAGGATTAAAGCCAAAATATCAAAAGGCATTAGCTTCTCGTGAGTTTAAAAGTTATGAAAAGCTTTTTCGATGTGCTGAGAAGGTGCAAATGGAGTTTGCCGATGATCAAGTGTTCTATAACAACCAACAGAAGAAGAGACCAAGGTGGAAGGAGAAAGGTAAAAATTCTTTGAAAAAGTCTGATGGTAAGAAAAAAAAGATTCCAGTTTGTGATAAATGTTGAAAAAGGAATGCTGGGGAATGTCTACTGAATTCTAGAAAGTGCTACCGATGTGGTAAGATGGGACATAAGGCTCGTGATTGCACTGAAAAGGATCAAGGTGAAGGTAAGACCAAATTTTATTTACAGTTAGTGAAATGTTATAAGTGCAATGATATGGGTAATTATGCAAATGAGTGTCCGAAAAAGAGCTTGAGTGATGAGAAGCAGTTAGACTACAAGCAGAAAGGGGTGGTGAAATCCTTTCAAACTACTTTAGCAGATGTCGGGCCATCAAATGAAGTTGTATCACGTACTTTGTTTGTTTTTTCAGATTATGCCAGTGTGTTGTTTGATTCGGGGTCTACACATTCTTTCATCTCTGAAACCTTTTCTAGTAAAATGGGAATACCATCTCAAGAAATGACTCCTGAACTTTTGGTAAAAACACCTGGGGGGAATGTTGAGGCAAAAATAATTTATAAGAATCTTCCTATCCTTATCTGTGGAAAGAACCTACTTGAAAACCTTATTGTTCTACCTCTAGTAGAGTTTGATGTTATCCTGGGTATGGATTGGCTCTCTATTTACCATGCTAAGATTGACTGTAGAGATAAAGATGTTTCTTTTCAGAAAGACTTTCAGTTTGTTTACAAGAATGAACCCTTACTGTTGATAACTTATCAAGTGGCCAAGAAACTTGTAAAAGATGGAAATGAATGTTACCTTGCACACATCGTTGAAAATAAAGGAACTGTTCAGATTAATGATGTGCCAGTGGTAAATGAGTATCCTGATGTTTTTCCTGATGAGTTTCCTAGAATAATACTAGATCGGGAAGTTGAATTTACTGTTGACTTAGTTCCTGATGCTAAGCCAATTTCAAAACCCCCTTATTGAATGGCTCAAATTGAACTTTTAGAGTTGAAGGAGAAATTGCAAGATTTATTAGGGAAATGTTTCATTCGACCTAGCACATCACCATGGGGTGCTCCTATCTTGTTTGTTAAAAAGAAAGATGGTTCTATGAGACTTTTTATTGATTATAGTGACTTGAATAACATCACTATTAAGAACAAATATCCTTTGCCTCATATCGATGATTTGTTTGATCAGATCTAGAGAGCTCAGTTTTTTTCAAAGATTGACTTGAGATCGGGGTACCATCTGCTGAAGGTAAAGGAAGACGATGTTCTGAAGACCGCGTTCCGTATGAGATATGGCCATTATGAATTTGTATTAATGCATTTTGGGATAACCAATGCACCTGCTGTATTCATGGACATAATGAATAGAATTTTTCATGAGTTCTTGGATAAGTTTGTGGTGGTTTTTATTGATGATATTTTGGTGTTTTCTAAAAGTATAGAGGAGCATGAAAGACATTTAAGGGTTATCTTGCAAACCTTAACAGAAAAGAAACTGTATGGAAAATTCAGCAAGTGTGAGTTTTGGTTACAACAAATTTTTTTCCTTGGTCACATTGTTTCTAAAGATGGAATAACTGTTGATCCTGCAAAAACAAAAGTTGTGGAAGAATGGCCAAGACCCACAAATATAACTGAGATTCGTAGCTTCCTTGGTTTGGAAGGCTATTACTGAAGGTTTGTTAGAAATTTTTCACGGTTATCTAGTCCAATAACTAAGCTAACACGGAAGGGTGTTAAGTTTATCTGGACAAAAGAATGTGATGATTGTTTTCAGGAATTGAAAATAATATTGGTGAATGCTCCAGTTTTGGCACTACCTTCCAGAAATGGTGAGGTTGTCATCTACAACGATGCTTCATTGAAAGGACTTGGTTGCGTATTAATGCAGAATGATCAGGTAATTTCTTATGCTTCATGACAGTTGAAAAATCATGAGGTAAATTATCCTACACATGATTTGGAATTAACTGCTATTGTTTTTGTTTTAAAAATTTGGAGGAATCATTTGTATGGAGTAAAGTGTGAAATATATACCGATCACAAAAGTTTAAAGTATATATTCACTCAAAAAGAATTGAACATGAGACAAAGAAGATGGCTAGAATTAATCAAGGATTATGATTGTACAATTGATTACCATCCGGGAAAAGAAAATAAAGTGGCTGATGCTTTGAGCCGAAAAAGTAATGCTGCATTAGCAATATTGCGATTGGAAAGTGATCCTTTGGTTAAGGATTTGATGATATTTGGAATAGAAGTTGTCGGTGTAGGAAGTCGTTCTGTTTTGTTTCAGGTATCAGTGAGATCATCTCTATCAGATAGAATCAAGCAAAAACAGAAGCAAGACAGTGAGTTGCAGAAAAAGGTAGAGCTGGTTTAGAAAGGTAAGTTGCCTGAATTCAACATTGATAATGATTGCGTTTTGAGATTTTGGAAGAGATTGTGTGTGCCTTGTGATTCACAGTTGAATAGAGAGTTGTTATGTGAAGCTCATAGTTCTCTGTTTTCAGTTCATCCTGGCAGTACTAAGATGTATAGAGATCTGCGGGAGTATTACTGGTGGGATGGAATGAAAAGAGATATTGCTGATTTTACTGTGAAGTGTTTGACTTGTCAGTAGGTTAAAGCAGAGCGGAAATTACCGAAAGGGATGCTTCAGCCTTTACCAGTGCTAGATTGGAAATGGGAGAATATATCCATGGACTTTGTTGTGGGATTACCGAAGAAATCTCGAGGTAATAATGCAATCTGGGTTATTGTTGATCGCTTGACTAAATCTGATCATTTCCTTGCTATATGAGATACTTTTTCCCTAGATCAACTTTCCCATTTGTATCTTAAAGAGATAGTCAGGTTACATGGAGTTCCTCTCTCCATTGTATATGATCGTGATCCCAGGTTCACTTCTAACTTTTGGAAAGGCCTTCAGAAGTCGTTGGGTACTGAATTAAATTTTAGTACAGCTTTTCATCCTCAATCAGATGGGCTGTCAGAACGAACAATTCAGACATTGGAGGATATTCTACGTTCTTGCCCTATGGATTATCAGGGAAGTTGGGACCAACATCTTTCTTTGGTTGAATTTTTATATAATAACAGTTTTCATTCCAGTATACAAATGGCACCATTTGAGGCATTATATGGGAACCGGTGTTGAACTCCATCATTTTGGGATGAAGTGGGTGAAAGGAAGTTGATGGGACCAGAATTGGTAGAAGAGTTGGCCAAAAAAGTTCAGTTGATACAGAAACACATGAGAACAACTCAGTGTAGGCAGAAGAGTTATGTAGATAACCAGAGGAAGGATCTATCTTTCGAGGTAGGTGATCATGTTATTCTCAAGGTTTCTCCTTGGAAAAGTGTGATGAGATTTGGTAAGAAAGGAAAGATGAGTCCAAGGTTTATTGGAACATATAAAATTCTGGAGAGAGTTGGATCAGTTGCTTACCGAGTGGCTTTACCTCCGAGTTTATCTCAGGTACACAATGTTTTTCACATTTCGATGTTGAGAATGTATATGCCAGATCCATCTCATGTTTTGAGTCCAGAGGTAGTTCAGATGGAAGAGAACCTATCTTATGAGGAAAAACCGGTCCAGATTCTTGACCACAGGGAGAAAGTGTTAAGGAATAAGGTGATTAATCAGGTAAAGGTTTTGCGGAAAAACCACATGATGGAATAGGCAATATGGGAATATGAAAATGCAATGAGGGATAAGTACCCCATTTATTCGATAAGTAAATAAATTGCGGGGACGCAATTTTCAAAAGGGGGGAAGGATGTAACATTTCATGTAAGTAATGAATAATAGATATTTTTATCTGTGTCTAATAATGAATTAGATAGTGTTTTAGAGACTTAAAATGAAAATAAATCCAATCTTAAGCATGGAATACACTAATATTTTTAAAAGACTGTTTTACTGCCTTTGGATGGCAAACCATTTTTAAATCTATCTTTTGACAATTTTATAATCTATGTTTGTCAAAATAAACTTATTATTTATGATTGGGACATCAAAATTTACTTGGTGTGAATTTTTGGTATTTTTCTGACAATGTTCATTTTTTAATGAATAGTGAAAAATACTGCATTTTACATCAAAAATGCTTCTTAATCTAATTTATATATATGATTAGATTATCTTTTGAATTGGTATTAATGTGTAATCTGAATATATTTTTACCATTTAATCCAATGGTGGTCATTGGAATCAATTTCACTTTGAAATTAGACTTAAACTGGTGTCAATCTTTTGATACTTATTGTTCCATAAAAACACGCTATTTGTAATGATAGCGGGAATTAATTATTAAATTAATTATTGTGACTTATATGTTTTGAATTTTGTAAAATAGTCTTCATTTTGTAATTCGGAATATCAAATATAGCTTAGGGTGAATTTTTGGTAATTTTCTGAAAAACTTCAATTTTTGATGAATAGTGAAACCACTAAGTGGTACTTATAAAAACTGATTTTATGTTTAAATGAAATTTTACCATCATTGTGTTTTGAATTTCAAAAATCCAACATAAATGGTTGTCATTAAGAAGTAAAATGTGGTTCAATGAGATTAAAATAATTTTTTGGTGAATTGTAACTTATTAAGTTTTTAATCGCGATTAGTGGTAATTAGTGTAGTTTAAGGTAAAAATAATGCTTTAATAAAATAATATGAGCTCGACACATGTCCTGCCCTCATTGGTTGTGTCATGGCCGACCAAGACAAGCCATGGGTCAACTTGGGGACCCCATGGATCCACTTTGGTTGGGAAATGACATAAATAACTTTTTCTTTAATGTAAAAGTAAAAATGACACAAACATAATATGTTTTATGAAAACAATTATTACATGGGGTTATAAAGATCATATTTTTGATTATAAATAGTCATTGGAAATCTAAAAAGATTTCCTACATCATAGTACTTCTTTTATAATTTTTAGACGTTAAATAAATTAAATTATTTATGACATCATGATGATGTAGCGATGACCTCATTATTTAACGATTTAAATAAAATGGAAAGTTAATGTAAAATCTAAAACCTACACATGGCCAAAACCAATTGGATGAGTGGATTTCTGACCCTTATCACCTTATCCTCGAATTATATCAATGTGGGATCTTTTTGGATCCGAAACTATTTTTAAAATAAAGTAACTTATCTTTACTTTCCAAGAGTGCCCCTCCTCTCCTCTACCTCATTACCCACACTCTCAAAGCCTTTGGATCGGCCATCCCCTGCCCATTTACTCTCTCCACATCCCTCTCCTCATCCTAGAGGATTCCCTTTGGGCATAATCCTTTCAAAGGAATCCTTTAGTCTCAAATCAAAAGGAGTTACACTTTTAAAGGTAATTCATTCTCTCATGTTCATTTGTTTTATTTTGCTTCTCCAACCCCCCTAAACTCTTTTTATTTACTTCTTTTATAACAACACCAGTATCTTAAATATACTAGGATGTTGTTATAAGATTTATTCATGCTACACTCTCACACAACTACATCAAATGGTTAAAGAACATACGGTTTCCGTGGATGGCGAAATTCTGCCTCCCAAAACGATGATTGTTCAATACTCATTTAACACCTTAAAAGGTGGCCATTATGATGTCACTTTTTTTATATATGATATATAATATGTTTATTATTTCCTTAAGATTCTGTATTTTTCATTTATGGCATACTGTTATTGTTTCCATTATGGGTAAACACGATATCTTCATTTTAGGAAGTGCGGACTACCGCCCCTAAAAGTGATTTGATTCGTTAATACCATATGTGGGATGTGTAAAGGATAAATTTAATGATATTTTATATGTTATTATACTGTAATTATAATATACTCTTATATCATTATGATTCCATTCCATAAAATACGAAATAGTAATGGAAGTAGCGTTCATGCGTACGTACGACTTACCGTCTCCATGAACGGTGCATTTCATTTTCTTACCTCTAAATGTGATGTAATATTATAAATACATGTATATGATGAATATATATGATATATATGTTATCCAAATCATTAATATCATTCTGGATATAACGAACCTTTGACCAAATTAACAACATGTAAGTGTAAGAAGTCTATTTTTGACTTAAGAACCAAATACCGACAAAATGAACATTATTAACTTAAATGATTACATGATGTTCATAACATGGTATAAAAATAATATTGAACTTGAAAAAGGTTCTTAAGCAAGTAGATATTAACTCAAGTTTATTATTCAAGAGATTAAAGAACGGTCGGGTCAAGTCGGATACGAGGTATGGGACTTCGTCTCAATCTCCTTTCATTGAGGCATATTTTGTTTTATACACAACCTTCTTTTATATGGTGTATAAACCCCTTTGACTTTTACGTTTATTCAAAAGGAATCTTTTTTATACGAAGCGTTTACTAAACGAAAAAAGGGAATGTTTTTGTCGTACGTATGCGGCGACAATGACTTCTCCGCCGCCGTGACCGTTATTTGAGTTTTGGCTTCCTCTACAAGCCATACTTTTTTTTAAAAAGAAAAATAAATACCATGTTTTACTTTTCTTTTACTTTGGTATTGAACATGGTTTTCATAATGTTTTTATTATATCAATGTGTTGTATTGATATCTCATGATTGAAATGTGGAAATGTTATGTTTCCTTTATGCATGTTTTATGTGATATGATTATGTTATGGTTCTTGGGAATTATTATGAAGACAGGTGGTTTCGTGATAAACTAAGGGCGGGTGAGCCCGTTATAGCTCTCTAATGCATTGGGTAACGCGAAGGAGTGAAACTTTAAGGTTTCTCCGAAGAGATTTAGGGAATATACTGTGATGGGTATTCCAAACGTAACCAAGAGGGTTACTCCCTACGTAAGAATGTTATGAATGCCTCAAGTTACCTTTATGTATTATGATTTCTATGATTTATTCATGATTTGATGAGGTATGTTAAAGTGCTTATGTTTTATGGGTAAAGTATGATCTCATCCTTATGTATATATGTTCCCATGTTTCCTTTCCATATTTTCATATCCCTTACTGAGAATTTTATGCTCATCCCAAGTTTTTTTTGAAATGTTTTTCACAGGTCAAGGGAAAGGTACATGATATGATGAATGTGTCAAGGGAGTGTCAATAAAGAATCCATGTTTATTTTAAATATGTTTCCATTGATGGGAATGAAGAATACTATCTTCATGTAACCACTTTGTTTATATGTGGAATGTAATGCAAGTTTTATGATCTAATTCTTTAAAACTCTAAACCCGAAAAGGTCCTCAATGTGTAATCTTGTAATAACTCAATATTAAGTAAGGTTTAGAGTTGGGGCCTTATAGTTGGTATCAGAGGTCGGTTTAGATAACTTTAGGAGTTAGATTTCTATTAAATGATTATCCAAAAATATTTTTTTTGAAATTATATAGCATTTAAAGATTACCATGTTGCTTCATCTAAGACATGTTTGTTCAGAATGGTTTTCCGCATAGGAAACAGGGAAGCAGTTCTAGGAAGGCATACAAAAGGAAATAACCTTCCGAATCCGCATCCTGAGATGGTCGGAATTGGAACTGAATAGTTTGTTGCAGTAATGGCACAGTTGACTCAGGATATAAATGGTGGTGGTATCTATGCACGAGATCAGCCAGATCAACCGCAGAGGAACATGTCAGTGGTGGAACATTTCATGAGGTAACATCCCCCATCATTTAGAGGATCATCTGACGCTGTGCTAGCTGAAGGGTGGATTAAATCACTGGAGAAGATTTTCGATGTCATGGGGTGTTCAGACAATCAAAAGGTTAGTCTTGCTATTTACCATTTGGAGGGTGAGGCAGATCAGTGGTGGTCGATGGTTAAAAATATCAGGGACGCTGATGAGATTGATGCTCTCGAATGGGATAAATTCAAAGGTATGTTTCTTTAGAAGTATTTTCCTAAGGCTGTTCGACTTAGGATGGAAAATCAATTCTTGGAATTGAGGCAAGAGTAAGACTCAGTGGCTACCTATGAAGAAAGGTTCACTCGATTGGCAAGGTATGCTCCAAATTTTATCTGAGACCTTGATAGTAAAATCAATCATTTTTACTCAGGATTAAAGCCAAAATATCGAAGGGCATTAGCTTCTCGTGAGTTTAAAAGTTATGAAAAGCTTGTTCGATGTTCTGAGAAGGTGGAAATGGAGTTTGCCTATGATCAAGTGTTCTATAAAAACCAATAGAAGAAGAGGCCAAGGTGGTAGGAGAAAGGTAAAAATTCTTTGAAAAAGTCTGATGGTAAGAAAACAAAGTTTCCAGTTTCTGATAAATGTGGCAAAAGGCATGCTGGGGAATGTCTTCTGAATTATGGAAAGTTCTACCGATGTGGTAAGATAGGACATAAGGCTCGTGATTGCACGGAAAAGGATCAAGGTGAAGGTAAGACCAAATTTTATTTATAGTTAGTGAAATGTTATAAGTGCAATGAGATGGGTCACTATGCAAACGAGTGTCCAACAAAGAGCTTGAGTGATGGGAAGCAGTTAGACTACAAGCATAAAGGGGTGGTGAAATCCTTTGAAACTACTTTAGAAGATGTCGGGCCATCAAATGAAGTTGTATCAGGTACTTTGCTTGTTTTTTCAGATTATGCCAGTGTGTTTTTTGATTCGGGGTCTACACATTCATTCATCTCTGAAACCTTTTCTAGTAAAATGGGAATACCATCTCAAGAAATGACTCTTGAACTTTTGGTAAAAAAACCTGGGGGGAATGTTGAGGCAAAAGGAATTTATAAGAATCTTCCTGTCCTTATATGTGGAAAGAACCTACTTGAAAACCTTATTGTTCTACCTCTAGTAGAGTTTGATGTTATCCTGGGTATGGATTGGATCTTTATTTACCATGCTAAGATTGACTGTAGAGCTAAAGAAGTTTATTTTCAGAAATACTTTCAGTTTGTTTACAAGAATGAACCCTTACTGTTGATAACTTATCAAGAGGCCAAGAAACTTGTAAGAGATGGAAATGAATGTTACCTTGCACACATCGTTGAAAATAAAGGAACTGTTTAGATTAATGATGTGCTAGTGGTAAATGAGTATCCTGATGTTTTTCCTGATGAGTTGCCTGGAATAATACCAGATTGGGAAGTTGAATTTACTGTTGACTTAGTTCCTGATGCTAATCCAATTTCAAAACCACCTTATTGAATGGCTCAAATTGAACTTTTAGAGTTGAAGGAGCAATTGCAAGATTTATTAGAGAAAGGTTTCATTCGACCTAGCACATCACCATGGGGTGCTCCTGTCTTGTTTGTTAAAAAGAAAGATGGTTCTATGAGACTTTTCATTGATTATAGAGCCTTGAATAACATCACTATTAAGAACAAATATCCTTTGACTCATATCGATGATTTGTTTGATCAGATCTAGGGAGCTCATTTTTTTTCAAAGATTGACTTGAGATCGGGGTACCATCAGCTGAAGGTAAAGGAAGCAGATGTTCTGAAGACCGTGTTCTGTACAAGATATGGCCGTTATGAATTTGTAGTAATCCCTTTTGGGCTAAACAATGCACCTGCTGTATTCATGGACTTAATGAATAGAATTTTTCAAGAGTTCTTGGATAAGTTTGTGGTGGTTTTTATTGATGATATTTTGGTGTTTTCTAAAAGTAAAGATGAGCATGAAAGACATTTAAGGGTTATCTTGCAAACCTTAACGGAAAATAAACTGTATGGAAAATTCAGAAAGTGTGAGTTTTGGTTACAACAAATTTCTTTCCTTGGTCACATTGTTTCTAAAGATGGAATAACTGTTGATCCTGCAAAAACAAAAGTTGTGGAAGAATGTCCAAGACCCACAAATGTAACTGAGATTCGTAGCTTCCTTGGTTTGGCAGGCTATTACTGAAGGTTTGTTAGAAATTTTTCACGGTTATCTAGTCCAATAACTAAGCTAACTCGGAAGGGTGTTAAGTTTATCTGGAAAAAAGAATGTGATGATTGTTTCCAGGAACTAAAAAGAAGATTGGTGAATGCTCCAATTTTGGCACTACCTTCCAGAAATGGTGAGTTTGTCATCTACATCGATGCTTCATTGAAAGGACTTGGTTGCGTCCTAATGCAGAATAATTAGGTAATTGATTATGCTTCACGACAGTTGAAAACTCATGAGGTAAATTATCCTATACATGATTTGGAATTAGCTGCTATTGTTTTTGCTTTAAAAATTTGGAGGCATCATTTGTATGGAGTAAAGTGTGAAATATATACCGATCACAAAAGTTTAAAGTATATATTCACTCAGAAAGAATTGAACATGAGACAAAGGAGATGGATAGAATTAATCAAGGATTACGATTGTACAATTCATTACCATCCGAGAAAAGCAAATAAAGTGGCTGATGCTTTGAGCCGAAAAAGTAATGCTTTATTACCAATGTTGCGATTGGAACGTGATCCTTTGGTTAAGGATTTGATGATCTTTGGAATAGAAGTTTTTGGTGCATGAAGTTCTTCTATTTTGTTTCAGGTATCAGTGAGATCATCTATATCAGATAGAATCAAGCAAACACAGAAGTAAGACAGTGAGTTGTAGAAAAAGGTAGAGCTGGTTTAGAAAGGTAAGTTTCCTGAATTCAACATTGATAATGATTGCGTTTTGAGATTTGGGAAGAGATTGTGTGTGCCTTGTGATTCACAGTTGAAGAGAGAGTTGTTATGTGAAGCTCATAGTTCTCTGTTTTCAGTTCATCATGGCAGTACTAAGATGTATTGAGATCTGTGGGAGTATTACTGGTGGGATGGAATGAAAAGAGATATTGCTGATTTTACTGTGAAGTGTTTGACTTGTCAGCAGGTTAAAGCAGAGAGGCAGTTACCGAAATGGATGCTTCAGCCTTTACCAGTGCTAGAGTGGAAATGGGAGAATATATCCATGGACTTTGTTGTGGGATTACTGAAGACATCTCGAGGTAATAATGAAATCTAGGTTATTGTTGATCTCTTGACTAAATCTGCTTATTTCCTTGCTATACGAGATACTTTTTCCCTAGATCAACTTGACCTTTTGTATCTTAAAGAGATACTCAGGTTACACGGAGTTCCTCTCTTCATTGTATCTGATCGTGATCCCAGGCTCACTTCTAACTTTTGGAAAGGCCTTCAGAAGTCGTTGGGTACTGAATTAAATTTTAGTACAGCTTTCCATCCTCAATCAGATGGGCTGTCAGAACGAAAAATTCAGACATTGGAGGATATGCTACGTTCTTTCTCTATGGATTATCAGGGAAGTTGGGACCAACATCTTTCTTTGGTTGAATTTTCATATAATAACAGTTTTCATTCCAGTATACAAATGGCACCATTTGAGGCATTATATGGGAACCAGTGTCGAACTCCAGCATTTTGGGATGAAGTGGGTGAAAGGAAGTTGATGGGTCCCGAATTGGTAGAAGAGTTGGCCGAAAAAGTTCAGCTGATATAGAAACATATGAGAACAGCTCAGAGTAGGCAGAAGAGTTATACAGATAACCGGAGGAAGGATCTATCTTTCGAGGTAGGTGATCATGTTATTCTCAAGGTTTCTCCTTGGAAAAGTGTGATAAGATTTGGTAAGAGAGGAAAGATGAGTCCAAGGTTTATTGGACCATATAAAATTCTGGATAGAGTTGGATCAGTTGCTTACCGAGTGGATTTACCTCCGAGTTTATCTCAGGTACACAATGTTTTTCACGTTTTGATGTTGAGAAAGTATATGCCAGATCCATCTCATGTTTTGAGTCCAGAGGTAGTTCAGCTGGAAGAGAACCTATATTATGAGGAAAAACCGGTCCAGATTCTTGACCACAGGGAGATATTGTTACGGAATAAGGTGATTAATCAGGTAAAGGTTTTGTGGAAAAACCACATGATGGAAGAGGCAACATGGGAATCTGAAAATGCAACGAGGGATAAGTACCCCCATTTATTCGATAAGTAAATAAATTGCGGGGACGAAATTTTCAAAAAGGGGGAAGGATGTAACATCCCAAGTAAGTAATGAATAATAGATATTTTTATCTATTTCTATTAATGAATTAGATAGTGTTTTAGAGGCTTAAAATGAAAATAAATCCAATCTTAAGCATGGAATACACTAATATTTTTAAAAGATTTTTTTACTGCCTTTTGATGGAAAACCATTTTTAAATCTATCTTTTGACAATTTTATAATCTATGTTTGTCAAAAAAAACTTATTCTTTATGATTGGGACATCAAAATTTACTTTGTGTGAATTTTTGGTATTTTTCTGACAATGTTCATTTTTTAATGAATAGCGAAAAATACTGCATTTTACATCAAAACTTCTTCTTAATCTAATTTATTTATATGATTAGATTATCTTTTGAATTGGTATTAATGTGTAATCTGAATATATGTTTACCATTTAATCCAATGGTGGTCATTGGAATCAATTTCACTTTGAAATTAGACTTAAACTGGTGTCAATCTTTTGATACTTATTGTTCCATAAAAACACGCTATTTGTAATGAAAGTGGGAATTAATTATTAAATTAATTAATGTGACTTATATGTTTTGAATTTTGTAAAATAGACTTCATTTTTTAATTCGGAATATCAAATATAGCTTAGGGTGAATTTTTGGTAATTTTCTGAAAAACTTCAATTTTTGATGAATAGTGAAACCACTAAGTGGTACTTATAAAAACTGATTTTCCGTTTAAATGAAATTTTTCCATCATTGTGTTTTGAATTTAAAAAATCCAACATAAATGGTTGTCATTAAGAAGTAAAATGTGGTTCAATGAGATTAAAATAATTTTTTGGTGAATAGTAACTTATTAAGTTTTTAATCGCGATTAGTGGTAATTAGTGTAGTTTAAGGTAAAAATAATGCTTTAATAAATTATGATGAGATTGAAACATGTCCTACCCTCATTGGTTGTGTCATGGCCGACCAAGAAAATCCATGGTTCAACTTGGGGACCCCATGGAGCCACTTTGGTTGGGAAATGACATAAATAACTTTTTATTTAATGTAAAAGTAAAAATGACACAAACATAATATGTTTTACGAAAAAAAATTTTACATGGGGTCAAAAAGATCATATTTTTTATTATAAATAGTCATTGGAAATCTAAAAATATTTCCTACATCATAGTATTTCTTTTATAATTTTTAGACTTTAAATAAATTAAATTATTTATGACATCATGATGATGCAACGATGACCTCATTATTTAACGATTTAAATAAAATGGAAAGTTAATGTAAAATATAAAACCTAAACATGGCCAAAACAATTGGATGAGTGGCTTTCTCACCCTTATCACCTCATCCTCGAATTATATCAATGTGGGACCTTTTTGGATCCGAAACTCTTTTTAAAATAAAGTAACTTATCTTTACTTTCCAAGAGTGCCCCTCCTCTCCTCTACCGCATTACCCAAAATCTCAAAGCCTTGGCTCGGCCATCCCCTTCCCATTTACTCTCTCCACATCCCTCTCCTCATCCTAGAGGATTCCTTTTGGGAATAATCCTTTCAAAGGAAGCCTTTATTCTCAAATCAAAAGGAGTTACACTTTTAAAGGAAATTCATTCTATCTTGTTCATTTGTTTTATTTTGCTTCTCCAACCCCCTAAACACTTTTTATTTACTTCTTTTTTAACAACACCAGTATCTTCAATATACTAGGATGTTGTTATAAGATTTATTCATGCTACAATCTCACACAACTACATCAAATGGTTAAAGAACATACGGTTTCCGTGGATGGCGAAATTCTGCCTCCCAAAACGATGATTGTTCAATACTAATTTAACACCTTCAAAGGTGGCCATTATGATGTCACTATTTTTATATATGATATATAATATGTGTATTATTTCCTTAAGCTTCTGTATTTTTCATTTATGGCATACCGTTATTGTTTCCATTATGGGTAAACACGATATCTTCATTTTAGGAAGTGCGGACTACCGCCCCCTGAAAGTGATTTGATTCATTAATACCATATGTGGGATGTGTAAAGGATAAAGTTAATGATATTATATATGTTATTATACTGGAATTATAATATAATTTTATATCATTATGATTCCACTCCAGAAAATACGAAATAGAAATGGAAGTAGTGTTCATGCGTACATACGGCTTACCGTCTCCATGAACGGTGCATTTCATTTTCTTACCTCTAAATGTGATGTAATATTATAAATACATGTATATGATGAAAATATATGATATATATGTTATCCAAATCATTAATATCATTCTGGATATAATGAACCTTTGACCAAATTAACAACATGTAAGTGTAAGAAGTCTATTTTTGACTTAAGAACCAAATACCGACAAAATGAACATTATTAACTTAAATGATTACATGATGTTCATAACATGGTATAAAAGGAATAATGAACTTGAAAAAGGTTCTTAAGAAAGTAGAGATTAACTCAAGTTTATTATTCAGGAGATTAAAGAACAGTCGGGTCAAGTCGGATACGAGGTATGGGACTTCGTCTCAATATCCTTTCATTGAGGCATATTTTGTTTTATACAAAACCTTCTTTTATACGGTGTATAAACCCCTTTGACTTTTACGTTTATTCAAAATGAATCTTATTTATACGAAGAGTTTACTAAATGACAAAAGGGAATGTTTTTGTCATACGTATGCGGCGACAATGACTTCTCCGCCGCCATGACCGTTATTTGAGTTTCGGCTTCCTCTACAAGCCATACTTTTTTTTAAAAAGAAAAATAAATACCATGTTTTATGTAACGCGCTGACCCTAGTTACCCAGAGTCGGTGCATTATTACATAACATTGACATAATCATAAGAAAGATCAAATCTCGAAAGACAGATTGGTTTAGTAGCCTTGGAAACACTAGATATATTCATAAGTCTTACATTACATCATAAAATGAAAAACTACTACAACAACATATTGTCTCCATAAACCACACTCATGTCCCCACATAATATCCCTGCAGGTCATTCATAATTTACTTCTTCACTTCCTGAAAAAAAAAACATAGTAAAGGGGTGAGCTCAAATGCCCAGTAAGGATAACAATATACCGGAAACTTTCATAAATAAGAATAAACATTTAAGGCTATGTATAACTAAAACAAAATCCTTTTAAACATGAACTTCAACATAGTATGGCAAAAGTAAAATGAAATAATGCCATTTACTTGTTCACATGGATATTCTACTAATCGAATTATCACATGCAATATCAATAACCACTTTCATAATGTTGGAATGCATAATGCCAGACTATCATAACCACATAGCCAAGGCGTCGTGCCAAGACTACAAATAAGATTTTTCCAAGGCCTTGTGCCAAGACACTAGTTCGTCTCATGAGACCTACCGATGCATCGAGGAGCTATAGCGGGCTCCACCCGTCACATATTAAGTCCAATGCATTCCCATATGAAAAGGTTTAAACATAACGTAAACATTCGTATTAAAACAAGCATACGAAATGTCAATAATTTCACCGTAAACTATGAATGGTATAAAAATAGCACATCCATAGTCAAACATATCACAAAACCTTCAATACAATATAGAAGTTTTGTATCATAATAAATCAACTTCAAATAAGCGTAAAATCCATCAAAGGATGTTGACATAGATGAAATCAAAACACTTTTTGGAGAAATATCTCTTTCTATTTTTGAAAGAATTTAAGAGCCATATAAAATAAAACATTTTCTTGAAAATATTCTTATAAGATTGTAAGGAAAGCTTTGAAGATTTTATAACGGCAGAAAATAACCGCACTCGCCGTATAAGTTAAAAAAAACATTCTTACCTTAAATTTGTCGAAAAGGTTAAAAGTGCCTTGTTTGGAAAACAACGGAAAGATTCCTTTCGAAACACATAAGGGTATAAATTACATTAACCCATATTCTTGTAAATAATAAAAATGTTTTGAAATACATTATTAAGAAACATGGATGTGGATGATAAAGAGATCCCAGTAGATTATTACGTATAAACAACCTCGGATAATGAAGAGATTGTGAAATAACCCTTACCAATTTGGTAACTTATGAAACATACAACCCATGAAAGAGGTATCATACAATGAATATGTAAATACACATAAATTAGAGTGTATTACACAACGAATATAATTATGGGCAGCACATACACCACACAAAAGGTGATGGTGGCAATATGGCATGAATCTCACAGGAATAAGGAGTGAGATGAAAACCCCTTACCTTGTACTTTTCCTTTGTTGGGGTAGTTTAACCTCCTGTATAATGGTGAAATACATGTTATTAAATTATTCAAGAATCATATATATTAATATGATATCATATATGATCTTTTAATATTGATTTGATAATAATATCTTAGTATTATCATTGTTTCGGGTGTTAACTTACTTGTTTTCTTTTATATGTTTTGTTACGTAAGACATGTTTGTAAAGGATAGGTTGTATATTATTCATATCTAGAATGATATCAAGTCCTTAAACATCATTTTTTAAATCATCAAATGATAATTATACTTGAATGGATACGATGGAGAATGAATCTCATCGCGTTCGTGGAGACGGTAGTCCGTACGTATGCACGAGCGACAATATCATTCTTTTGATATTAAAATAATATATAAATGGATGGTATATCATATATAATGAATCATTAACATGTTATATTTATTATTTAAATGAGTTACACATCATTATTATACCTATCCAAATAATATTATATTGAATAACAATTACACCACGATGTGGAGACGGTAAGCCGTACGTACGCACGTATGGTGACATGTTATTCAAAGGGTGGATAGAATACTGAATATGGTTGTACCATATTTATAATAACATCACAGTATATATATGATACTGGAGTTATTATTTTAGAATGGTAACAACAAAGGAAGAAGAAGTGGAAGAAGAAATGAACTTGGAAAAAGGGTGGTGAAATCATTACCTCTTCTTCGGGTTCTTCCTTTTGATTTGATCAAAAGGGCTCCTTAGGTTGGTTTTCTGATCAAAATAAGGCCTCTAGGTTGTAGTTAGGGATGTTGGGAGAGTATTTGGGCAGAGTTTGGCCGAACCAAAAGGCTTTGAAGGTGTGAAGAAATGAGAAGGAGGAGTGCCCTTTTATAAGAGGGGTGAGGGGCATCTTTGGAAACGCTAGAGATATTAGTTTATAATAAATTAATAATCGGTTTACAATGGCTCCAAAGTTTACTATTAAAAGGTTAAGGTGGGGATGGGTCAAAAAAAACTCAAACAATAGAATTTAGATAGGTTTGGGTACTTATATTAACCTTATCTTTAAGTATTAACTCTAAGTTAATTTGTTTCACTTTTACAATGTCTCTTTGTATTTTTATATAATATGGTTAATAAACATTCTATATACATCCAAGCGACCCCCAAGTGGTCCATTAATGATGAAACTATCATGATATAAGTCTCTTGGCCGAACCTTAGATTTTTAGGAATTTAATATCAATTAATAATATAAAATTTGTTTTAAGAACTCTTTGATGTCAATTTTGACACTATTCAATAGTTGATTTTTTTTGAAACTCATAACAGATTGATTTCTTCGAAAAAAGTAAATTAAATCAATACTAATATATCATATTATCCTAGAAAATTAGTTCAATTCATTAAAAGTTTCATATTATATTTATTTGGGTATTTATAATATCAATTAATTTAATTGTTCACTATTTTAGTAATTACTGCATCATCCTTGTGTCATAAATAAAATAAATCATTTAATGTCTAAAAATTATAAATAAAATATCATTATGTAGGAAATATTTTTATCTTTCTAATGAATATTTATAATCTAAAATCCAACATATATAACCCTATGTAATAATTGTTTTTCTAAAAGATATATGCTTGTGTCATTTTTGTATTCATTTTAACTTAATTAAAATAAAGTGTCCCTATCACCTACAAGTGGCACCATGGGGTCCCCAAATCGACCCAATGATGCCTATGGTCGAACATGTATCAAACAATAAGTCTAGGACACGTTTTAGGGTAATTTAGTATTATTATAATATTATTTTTAACCCTTATTTACCAGATTTACCCTTAACCATGGTAAATAAAATATTTACCACAGTAATTATTCAAAATGTCTAAAAATAAAAGTTACCTATTTACACAATTTGGACATCCTGATTCCAAATATGGAATCCATTTTTATAAATTCAAAACACAGAAGTGGCAGAAATTAATTTAAAATTAATTCCCACTGTCAAAACCAAAAGCGTGTTTTTAAGAGATAATAACTATCAAAAGATTGACACTTGTTTATGTTCGGTTTAATTGTAAAATTATGTCCAATGACCAAAATTATATTAAATGGTAAAAATATATTCTAAATATACTTTAAAACCACTCAAATTCATAATTTATCACTTTTAATTAGTTTTATTAAAAAAGTTGTTTTTAATTAAAATTTAGTAATTTCCACTATTCATCAAAATATGAAAGTTATTCGAAAAGTACCAAAATTTCACCTTTGGATAAATTAGATATTCCGAATCCAAAAATGAATTCCATTTTGAAATATAAAATATATATAATTTCAAAAATTAGGTATTACTATTCATAACGGCTAGTTTGATTGGTTGTGGTGTGTGTTAAAACTCAAGGTTGCGTACAACACACGCTACTGTATTATTCAATGAAAGCGTACCGTGGAAGCTTGAGATGTTTTATTTTAAATTTTTGATGTCCCCATTTAGTCAAAAAGTTTAAAATACTGTATTTAAAAAGGGTTCACTATTAAAAGTTGATAAAAGTGCAATACTGAAAATGAATTTGTTCTTGCATTATGTCTAAGATACTCATAATATGGAAAAATTATAAGGATTATATAAAGTTTAAAATTTAGTTAATAATATTCATACCCTTTTTTGAATGGCTTTTTGGTAAGTCATGGTGCAATTAAACTCGGTGTTGTGTGTAGTGCAAGTTATTGAATTATTTTGAAGAAATAACACATTATGAATTCTTGGGGTGTTACATTCTCCCCTCCTTCAATAAATTGCGTCCTCGCAATTTGAAATTGTTCTTAGAAAATAAAAGGTTGAAAGTAGAAAATATATTTGTGGGAAAACCCACGTCGTAAAATGGGTTACTAAAATTTAGTCTTAATATGAGGAAAAGAGAAATCAAAGGGTCACCACCAAATTATGATCTCGAGTAGGAGAACATTGGTGGCAATTAGAGACATATAATTGGAGGGAAAACGTAAATATTTATAGGTAGTGATTGAGGTCATCAATCACAAACAAGTGTAAAATTGAGGTCCTTAAATTCATCAATCTATGATGATTTGAAATACCATCGGTTCAACAAAACATAGGGTATTAGGATAACACATTTTTGACGTTTCAAAATATCTTAGTTGAAATCCCACATCGAAAAATGAATTAATGAGGCCTCTATTTAAAATAAAGAGTCAAAAGTATGAAGACTACCGAAAATAACACATACTAGGGTTCCATGTAGGAAAATATGGATATGGAAGAAAAATCTAACCATCAATTATCTGATGGAGAGTGGTAGAGAACATGGCTATGAAAAGTCCAACAATCCCAAAGACATAAATTAGTGATGATTTAAGGTACCATCTAGGAAAACATTTTTGTTCTAAGTTGCTTTTCATAATGTTGAGGAATTTATTTATGAGATTGGCTAAGATCATAAGGAGATATACTTACTTTATAATTAGAGTTTTATCCATTAATAAATTTCTACCACAAACTCATCTTTCACTCTAAAAGATAATAGAATGTAAAAAATTCTATTTACACTATTCGTATAGGGTTCCAAAATAAATGAATTTATAATTCATCTACAAGATCTTTTAATAAAAACTATATTATTTAATCCAGGACATCTCGTGGGCCAGTGGTAGGTGATACACCCTTGTCGCCCTTCAGTTGCGGGTTCAAGTCTCGAAGCCTTGCCGGACGCGACGGGTTGCTGCCCGACCTCCGGGTTGTCCTTTAATGGCAATCCAAAATAATCCAAACTAGAACTATCCAAAATACTTCTATCCAAACTCACAGTCCAACATTTATAAGGAAGGTAAGCATAATATAGATCCTTTTTACCCCGTAATAACATCTGAATAGCTTCATCATGTATTACCATATTCCTTATTGATTACATTCATGATCCCTTATTCCATATAGAATGCTGGATATACTTCATTAATCCAAAAATGTTTTAAACCCCAACAATGATGGAATATACAAATCATTAATCAGTTCCAAGGTAGTCAAGAATATCCAATATAATTTATCCTAAACAATCACATATTATTCCAAAATCACTACCTCAGTATCAGAACTATATTATGATTTATCATTCTCTCAACCATATATTTTCCAAAAATTTATCCTGATATTGAGTCACTTTTCGTTGTTCCACACAATCTCAAGTCCTTAATGAAATAGTACTGCAGTACAATCCTTATATACTCCATAATTATTATAACAAGTACATTGTTGATACAACACTCAATTGACATAATAAACATAAGGACTCTAATAATTCCTCTTCATCTATGGTAGTATCATAACTTGATTATTATCCAATAACATCATTTGCGGCATAGTCTGATGACTGGGACATAGGTTCGCGTAGTGTCCAAACTCCTTGAAAATGAAGCATTGTACATTTGAAACCATTTTCTTACCCTTGCAGTCACGTACTTTGTGCCCTTTTCCTCCACACTTATAACAAACTCCCATTCCTTTCAGGCAAGTTCCAGGGTGTTTCCTTCCACAGTTACCACATATGGGAAAATTCTTCTTTTCCCTCTTCCCTTTATCCATCTTTCTCTCTTCCATCCTTTTCTTCTCTTGCTTCCCTTCAAAGCCATAGGACTCAGTAAACTATTTACATATCTTATCAACACATGATATTATTTCTTCATATGATGATAATACATGGAAGACTATTTCTCTTATAAATTCTAGCTTAAGACCATGAAAGATATGATCCTTCATTCTCTTTGGATCATGTGCATTTCTGGAGTTCTCATTCCTTCTGCTGGGCTCCATTTCTAAACAATGGCATACACTCGATCAGTTTATGAATCAAAATACATAATCCCATACTTATAAAACACTTAACATAAAATGAACTATTTATGGATATAATCCATAATCATAAAAATGTCTCCTTTGATGATGTATATACTCATAAACCCTTCATAATGGTTTGTAAAGAAAATGAGAATTATCCTAAGCATATCCCCCGGGAGTGTCGTAACCAAGAGTGCAGTAAGGCCCGTTGTCGTGCACCAGTTCCCGTTCGAGTCTAGCTAAAAGCGGTGTTTTCGGGTTTTACCCCTAGGTACATCTGTGCTAGAGCCGCCTCTACCTGCTCGTATCCAGACATGGATGTATTGGTTGGAAAACTCACAAAATCTATACAATACCAAAATTCTAGGAAGTTCTTCTATACTAATCCTCAAAGTTCATCTTAGGTCTACGTGCTCTAATCAGAGTTTATCTAAATCTAGCTTCCAAGGTTTGTACTAAACTTCCTCTGATACCAACTGTAACGCCCCGACCCTAGTTACCCAGAGTCGGTGCATTATTACATAACATTGGCATGATCACAAGGAAGATCAAATCTCGAAAGACCGATTGGTTTAGTAGCCTTGGAAACACTAGATATATTCATAAGTCTTACATTACATCATAAAATGAAAAAATACTACAACAACATATTGTCTCCATAAACCACACTCATGTCCCCACATAATATCCCTGCAGGTCATTCATAATTTACTTTCATAAATAAGAATAACAATATAACTAAAACAATATACCGGAAACTTTCATAAATAAGAATAAACATTTAAGGCTATGTATAACTAAAACAAAAGCTTTTTAAACTTGAACTTAAACATAGTATTTCAAAAGTAAAATGAAATAATTCCATTTACTTGTTCACATGGATATTCTACTAATCGAATAATCACATGCAATATCAATAACCACTTTCATAATGTTGGAATGCATAATGCCAGACTATCCTAACCACATAGCCAAGGCCTCGTGCCAAGACTACAAATAAGATTTTTCCAAGGCCTTGTGCCAAGACACTAGTTTGTCTCATGAGACCTACCGATGCATCGAGGCGCTATAGCGGGCTCCACCCGTCACATATTAAGTCCAATGCATTCCCATATGAAAAGGTTTAAACATAACATAAACATTCATATTAAAACAAGCATACGAAATGTCAATAATTTCACCATAAACTATGAATGGTATAAAAATAGAACATCCACAGTCAAACATATCACAAAACCTTCAATACAATATAGTAGTTTTTTATCATAATAAATCAACTTCAAATAAGCGTAAAATCCATCAATGGATGTTGACATAGATGAAATCAAAACACTTTTTTGGAGAAATATCTCTTTCTATTTTTGAAAGAATTTAAGAGCCATATAAAATAAAACATTTTCTTGAAAATATTCTTATAAGCTTTTAAGGAAAGCTTTGAAGATTTTTATAACAGAAGAAAATAACCGCACTCGCCGTATAAGTAAAAAAAACATTCTTACCTTAAATTTGTCGAAAAGGTTAAAAGTGCCTTGTTTGGAAAACGACGGAAAGATTCCTTTCGAAACACATAAGTGTATAAATGACATTAAACCATATTCTTGTAAATAGTAAAAATGTTTTGAAATACATTATTAAGAAACATGGACGTGGTTGATAAAGAGATCCCAGTAGATTATTACGTATAAACAACCTCGGATAATGAAGAGATTGTGAAATAATCCTTACCAATTTGGTAACTTATGAAACATACAACCCATGAAAGAGGTATCATACAATGAATATGTAAATACACATAAATTAGAGTGTATTACACAACTAATATAATTATGTGCAGTACATACACCACACAAAAGGTGATGGTGGCAATATGGCATGAATCTCACAGGAATAAGGAGTGAGATGAAAACCCCTTACCTTGTACTTTTCCTTCGTTAGGGTAGTTTAACCTCCTGTATAATGGTGAAATACATGTTATTAAATTATTCAAGAATCATATATATTAATATGATATCATATATGATCTTTTAATATTGATTTGATAATAATATCTTAGTATTATCATTGTTTCGGGTGTTAACTTACTTGTTTTCTTTTATATGTTTTGTTACGTAAGACATGTTTGTAAAGGATAGGTTGTATATTATTCATATAAAGAATGATATCAAGTCCTTAAACATCATTTTTTAAATCATCAAATGATAATTATACTTGAATGGATACGATGGAGAATGAATCTCATCGCGTTCGTGGAGACGGTAGTCCGTACGTACGCACGAGCGACAATATCATTCTTTTGATATTAAAATAATATATAAATGGACGGTATATAATATATACTGAATCATTAACATGTTATATTTTTTATTTACATGAGTTACACATCATTATTACACCCATCCAAATAATATTATATTGAATAACAATTACACCACGACGTGGAGACGGTAAGCCGTACGTACGCACGTATGGTGACATGTTATTCAAAGGGTGGATAGAATAATGAATATGGTTGTACCATATTTATAATAACATCACAGTATATATATGATACTGGATTTATTATTTTAGAATGGTAACAACAAAGGAAGAAGAAGTGGAAGAAGAAATGAACTTGGAAAAAGTGTGGTGAAATCATTACCTCTTCTTCGGGTTCTTCCTTTTGATTTGATCAAAAGGGCTCCTTAGGTTGGCTTTCTGATCAAACTAAGGCCTCTAGGTTGTAGTGAGGGATGTTGGGAGAGTATTTGGGCAGAGGTTGGCCGAACCAAAAGGCTTTGAAGGTGTGAAGAAATGACAAGGAGAAGTTCCCTTTTATAAGAGGGGTGAGGGGCACCTTTGGAAAAGCTAGAGATATTAGTTTATAATAAATTCATAATCGGTTTCCAATGGCTCCAAAGTTGACTATTCAAAGGTTAAGGTGGGTATGGGTCTAAAACAACTCAACAAATAGAATTTAGACAGGTTTGGGTACTTATATTAACCTTATCTTTAAGTATTAACTCTAAGTTAATTAGTTTCACTTTTACAATGTCTCTTTGTATTTTTATATAATATGGTTAATAAACTTACTATATACATCCAATCGACCCCTAAAGTGGTCCATTAATGATGAACCTATCATGATATAAGTCTCTTGGCCGAAACCTAGATTTTTAGGAATTTAATATCAATTAATGATATAATATTTGTTTTAAGAACTCTTTTATGTCAATTTTGACACTATTCAATAGTTGATTTTTTTGAAACTCATAACAGATTGATTACTTCGAAAAATGTAAATTAAATCAATCCTAATATATCATATTATCCTATAAAATTATTTTAATTCATTAAAAGTTTCATATTATATTTATTGGGGTATTTATAATATCAATTAATTTAATTGTTCACTATTTTAGTAACTACTGCATCATCCTTGTGTCATAAATAAAATAAATTATTTAATGTCTAAAAATTATAAATAAACTATCATTATGTATGAAATATTTTTATCTTTCTAATGAATATTTATAATCTAAAATCCAACATATATAACTCTATGTAATAATTGTTTTTCTAAAAGCTATATGCTTGTGTCATTTTTGTATTAATTTTAACTTAATTAAAATAAAGTGTCCCTATCACCTACAAGTGGCACCATGGGGTCCCCAAATCGACCCAAAGATGACTATGGTTTAACATGTATCAACCAATAAGTCTAGGACACGTTTTAGGGTAATTTAGTATTATTATAATATTATTTTTTAACCCTTATTTACCAGATTAACCTTAACCATGGTAAATAAAATATTTACCACAGTAATTATTCAAAATGTCTAAAAATAAAAGTTACCTATTTACACAATTTGGACATCCTGATTCCAAATATGGAATCCATTTTTCTAAATTCAAAACACAGAAGTGGCAGAAATTAATTTAAAATTAATTCCCGCTGTCAAAACAAAAAGTGTGTTTTTAAGAGATAATAACTATCAAAAGATTGACACTTGTTTATGTTCGGTTTAATTGTAAAATTATGTCCAATGACCAAAATTATATTAAATGGAAAAAATATATTCTAAATATACTTTAAAACCACTCAAATTCATAATTTATCACTATTAATTATTTTGATTAAAAAAGTTGTTTTTAATTAAAATTTAGTAATTTTCACTATTCATCAAAATATGAAAGTTATTTGAAAAGTTCCAAAATTTCACCTTAGGATAAATTAGATATTCCGAATCCAAAAATGAAGTCCATTTTGAAATATAAAATATATATAATTTCAGAAATTAGGTATTACTATTCATAACGGCTAGTTTGATTGGTTGTGGTGTGTGTTAAAACTCAAAGTTGCGTACAACACACGCTACTGTATTATTCAGAGAAAGCGTACCGTGGAAGCTTGGGATGTTTCATTTTAAATTTTTGATGTCCCCATTTATTCAAAAAGTTTAAAATATTGTATTTAAAATGGCTTCACTATTAAAAGTTGATAAAAGTGCAATACTGAAAATGAATTTGTTCTTGCATTATGTCTAAGATACTCATAATATGGAAAAATTATAAGGATTATATAAAGTTTAAAATTTAGTTAATACTATTCATAACCTTTTTTGAATGGATTTTTGGTAAGTCATGGTGCAATTGAACTCGGTGTTGCGTGCAGTGCAAGTTATTGAATTATTTTGAAGAAATAACACATTATGAATTCTTGGGGTGTTACATTTTACTTTTCTTTTACTTTGGTATTGAAAATGGTTTTCATAATGTTTTTATTATATCAATGTGTTGTATTGATATCTCATGATTGAAATGTGGAAATGTTATGTTTCCTTTATGCATGTTTTATGTGATATGATTATGTTATGGTTCTTGGGCATTATTATCAAGACGGGTGGTTCCATGATAAACTAAGGGCGGGTGAGCCCGTTATAGCTCTCCAATGCATTGGGTAACGCGAAGGAGTGAAAATTTAAGGTTTCTCTGAAGAGATTTAGGGAATATACTATGATGGGTATTCCAAACGTAACCAAGAGGGTTACTCCCTACGTAAGAATGTTATGAATGCCTCAAGTTACCTTTATGTCTTATGATTTCTATGATTTATTCATGATTTGATGAGGTATGTTAAAGTGCTTATGTTTTATGGGTAAAGTATGATCTCATCCTTATGTATATATGTACCCATGTTTCCTTTCCATATTTTTATATCCCTTACTGAGCTTTTTATGCTCATCCCAAGTTTTTTTTTGAAATGTTTTTCACAGGTCAAGGGAAAGGTACATGATATGATGATAGTGTCAAGGAAGTGTCAAGAAAGAATCCATGTTTATTTTAAATATGTTTCCATAGATGAAAATTAAGAATACTATATTCATGTAACCAATTTGTTTATATGTGGAATGTAATGCAAGTTTTATGATCTATTTCTCTAAAACTCTAAACCCGAAAAGATCCTCAATGTGTAATCTTGTAATAACTCAAGATTAAGTAAGGTTTAAGGCTGGGGCCTTATATTAGCTATTGGGCTGGGAACTATGTTGATGTAGGGAAATCGATTAGTTTCATACGGGTCTCAGCAGTTGAGGCCATATGAGAGGAATTTCCCAACGCAAGACCTCGAATTGGATGCAGTTGTTCATGCGTTACTCTGTTGGAGACATTAACTCTTGGGAGAGAATTTTATGGTTTTCACAGACCACAAAAGTCTCAAATATATCTTTACTCTACGTGACTTGAATCTGAGGCAACGAAGGTGGGTTGAATACCATCAGTCCTTCGATTTTGAGATTGCATATACACTTGGAAAGGGTAATGCAGTTGCTGATGCTCTAGGAAGGAAGGCTTAGACACAGGTGGTTAATGAGGCCAGTGGTGAATAACAGCTTATGGATTTGTTCTCTGAGATGCATTTGAAGGTGCACGAAAGTCAGGGGAAAACCTATCATTCATCTTTAGATGTCACTTCTACCCTTCTGGATAGAGTGATAATGAGACAACACTATGATTCAGAATGCCTAGTCCTACGGGAGTCGGTGGCCAGTGAGGACCCTCCTCCTGGAAGGACGATATGTGATGATGAAGTACTACATTTCCCTGAACAATTATGGGTTCCAGGGGATATACGTGAGGAGCTGATGCGGGAGTTTAATACTTCATCTTGGGAAGTTCATCCCGGAGTTACAAAATGTACCATGACTTGAGACGTCCATATTGGTTGTTGGGTATGAAGAGAGATGTAGCTGGTTTTGTTTTGAGATGTTCCACCTGTCAGGAGGTGAAGACAGAGAATCAGAGACTAGCTGGATTGTTATAGCAGTTACCCATTTCAGAGTGGAAATGGGATGATGTCGCGATGGATTTTGTGACTGGGTTGCCGAGGTCACCTCGAGGCAATGATGCCGTGTTTGTTGTTTTGGAAAGACTCACGAAGGTATCTCACTTTTTTCCGAACAAGGAGACCTTCGGTGTTGAAGAACTCAGGAAGTTTTATATCTGAGAGATCGTACGTCTTCATGGGGTCCCTAGTTCTATTGTTTCATATAAAGATGCCCATTTTATGTCTCA
This sequence comes from Viscum album, assembly GCA_963277665.1. Taxonomy (NCBI): domain Eukaryota; kingdom Viridiplantae; phylum Streptophyta; class Magnoliopsida; order Santalales; family Viscaceae; genus Viscum; species Viscum album. The sequence goes on along the minus strand of OY728144.1, from coordinate 330,185,753 downwards.
TTTCTGGAAGAGTTTTTAGAGGGCACTGGGTATACAAGTGCTTCTAAGCACAGCTTACCACCCTCAGACCGATGGTCTGTTATATCATACGATATAGGTTCTGGAGGACATGTTGTGTGCATGTATCTTGGATTTTGGGGGATCTTGGGAGAATCATATACCCCTAGTCGAGTTTGCCTACAATAACAGTTTTCAGACGACTATTGAGATGGAACCTTATGAGGATTTGTATGGTAGTCCATGCCAATAAAAATTGTGCTGGATGGAGGCAGGTGAGGCTACTTTACTGGGACCACATCTTGTGTAGGAGAACTCTAAGAAGGTCCAGTTTATACAAAAGCGGATGGCTACCGCGCAGTCTCGTCAGAAATCTTATGTTGATCGCCGCAAACGGCCCTTGGATTTCATGGTCAGGGATCAGGTGTTTTGACGTGTTTCACCGAGTTTGGGACACAGACGGATCAGGAGACAAGGTAAACTTTCACTGAGGTATGTGGGGCTGTTTGAGATTCTAGAGAGAGTCTGGCCGGTTGCCCATCGTTGGAAATTACCACAGAGGTACCAGGACATGCACGATGTCTTCCATGTATCTTAGTTGCACCATTATCATTCAAACCTGTCACATGACTTTCAGCCCGAGGGGGTTGAGCTTCATGATGATGCATCCTTTAAGGAGAATCTGATTCATATCATGGATAGAAGCACGAAGGTTCTTCGAGGCCAGTCAGTTCCTCTCATACGGGTGCTATGACAGCATGGCTGAGTGCAGGACGAGACCTGGGAGCGGGAGACCGACGTACGTGCTCAGTGGCTAGAGTTGTTCTGATCTTTATCTTTTCCACCATTGGAAGGGAAATTCGGGGATTAATTTCTTTAAGGGGGGAATCTTTTAAGAACCCATTTCTTATTCTTGAGGTACGGGTTTCATCTTTTCTCTTTTCCTTAAGAGTTTTTTAGAAAACAAGGAAAATGGAGAAAAATCTCAAAACTTTGGGGGTACACGCCGTGTACTTGTTCACACACCACGTTGTTTGGCCGTGTGGGATGAGTACACAAGGCGTGTAGCTGTGCTGGTGATGAAAGGTGTAAAAACTGACTACACGCTGTGTAGTGGGTATTTACAAGCCATCTAGTTAGTCGGCAGACGAATAGTAAGGCGGTGAAGGAAGACACCAGCTGAGCATTGGTACACGCCGTGTACTCATGGATTACACACCGTGTACTCATGTAAACTGATTAACAGTGCCATGTTGGTGAGAAGCCTCCAGAGGAATTGTTAAAAAATGGAAATTACAATCCATGTACTCAATAGTACACGCCGTGTAGCCTGTTTTTTTGCATTTAAAATGGGCAGTAGCCTCCCATGTTCAAATATTTGTCTTATTACTAGAAGAGGGCTTGAGGGAGATGATCAGAGCTTTGGAGATCACCCGAGCGAGCACCAGAAATCAAATTCCTCCTCCGTCGATCTCATTGGAATCATATGGGTATGCCCTTCCTTCTCCTCGAACCATTCTTGCAAATTATTCCCCTAAGGGAAGTTATTTATGTTTGAACGGGGTTCTCTGTTACCTCAAATCTATGTCGTTCGCGGGAGTTTCGAGGAGCATCGTTCACTTATATCGATCAGGGGCGATCAAGGTAAGTGGCTTGGTGTTTAAATTGCAATTGTTCTACATTTGTGTGTACCATTGTGCTACGAACCCATGTTGGGGTGTCGTGTGGCTAGGGCCTTGGTGGTTTAAAATACCTAGAATTGTATAGGTAATTAAATGTGATAATAAACTGTGTTTCGGATCACTGCTCGGATCCATGACCACCCTGGGGGTGCATTCCTCTGTTTAGCCGTTTGGGCAGGATACCCGAGGGTATGCCATGTTATTTTATGCATTACTTTTACCTTGGGAGGAATTATTTATAAATTGCATGTTTGTGCTTTGGGATCAGCCCGGTTACTTAAGCCTGAGGGTGTAGTTATTATATAGCCTGATGGAAATTCATATTATGCCAGAGGGTAGTAGGTTCCATGCCTGAGGGCAATATTCGGTATGCCCGAGGGAGAGATTCCATACGCCCGAGGGCTCTATTTGTTATACCTGAGGGTAATCCTCAGGGTGTGGTTATATTAGCCTAAGGTCAAGGTTCTGATTAGCTCGAGGGCTTAGTTATGAGGAACATTTAATGTTATCAAATTAAACTGCTAAATGAATATTTTAATGGCAATGAAACTGGTAATGATAGTTACTTTTGAGCGCTTACTGGTTTTCTGTATTTACTGTACACTGTTGTAACACAATGTTCACTAACAGTTGGGAACATGCCTTTGGTGGGTGCCTACTGGGATTAATTTCTCACACACTATTTGCATCATTTATTCAGACCAAATAGACTATATTGCTATAGGTGTGGATAGGGGAAAGTTTCCCTATACATGTACTTGAGTGTTGCTGAGGTGTAGGGGAGCATGGGACCGAGCTCAGGCTCGTGATGCTGCTGACTATTCTGTTTTGTTCTGTTCTACCTATACTTTCCATCGTATCGTATTCTACTGATTTGTAACATGTTCTGGATATTTTCTTAGAACTAGAGACATGTTGCATCATTATCTATATAGATTCTGGTTATCTCTTACTGCATTTGTTCATTTTAAATGTGTATGGTTTAATTTCTTCTTCTGTTGTTGTATGTTTGTATATTCTATTCCGCTGTGCTACACATTGACAAATGGGGGTATAGTTTCCCTACTATCAGACCCGGGACCTTGATGCTATTCGGCAGCCTCTGGTGTTTGAGGAAATGCACTTGAGGTCATGTGACCAACCGGGTTCGGGGCACCCATTGAGTGACACCCAGATCTGGGACGTTACAAACTAGCTTCATATAGAAGGGTCTTTCATTATCTGAGAACCACTCAAGCCATCCCTGATCATATAATACCTTGAGAGTAAAGACTTTCCTTCCAAAAAACATTCCTCAAGAACCAATTTTTCTAGAGTTACAACATGGTTCTCCATAGCTTGATTAACAGGTTCAGAAGATTTTCTCGATTACCCTTTCTATTGCGTAGATACATGAGACTCACCGCCATCAAGAGATCTATTCACACATGCCATTCCTATAGTTCGGTTTGAAGGTCAGATGTTGAAAGGTTAGGGGTAGAGAGAGAAACGACTAAGGGAGTTTAGGGATAAAGGAGTTGAGTCGATAAATTCGAATTTTTATCATTTAGGAATTTTGAAATCAGAAAATCATGAAATCAGGAACTGGGTTAAACAAAATCAATGAATAAAATTTCATTTTTGGTAAAAACATAAAACGTGTAAAAGCAGTGACTAATTGGTGTCGGCATGATAAATTTTACAAAACAGTAATGGTGTCGACTTGATAAGGCATCGGTGTCGGCATGATAGGGTATCAACATGAAAAAGAATCAGTGTCGGAATGACAACTATGTCAGCATGAAAATGTTATCAGTGTTGACATGACAATGTTAGAATCATACTGTCAGTGTCAGTATGACACTATCTATTCGAATTTTGTAGTGTCGATTTGACAACTCCACTTAAAATTCTCAAAGTAACAACAAAATAAGGTTCTATAGATCGTTCATTCTTAACTCATGTCTGATGTAGTTGATTCTTTTAGTGTATAATGTCTTAGTGAAATGTCAACAAGCTGATGCTATGTACCAATGAACTCTAAAGTTATATCAACTATTGGATAATGGTCTCTCAAAAAGTGATGCCTTGCATCAATGTGTTTTTTCATATAATGTCAAACAAGATTCACGGAAATATTAATAGCACTTTTGTTACCACAATTTACAGGGACATGTTTGAAATGATATCCATAATCAAGTAATGTGTGTTTGATCCACAAAATTTGTGCACAACAATTACTAGAAACTATATATTCATCTTCAGTAGTATATAATGAAACAAAGTTTTTTTTCTTATTACACCATGAACATTGAGACTTTCCCAACAAGTGACATGTTCCAGAGGTGATGTTTCTATCATACTTACAGCCTCCAAAATCAGAATATAAATTATTCACCAAATAAAAATTCTGTCTTCTAGGATAGAATGGTACAAGGTTGGTATTATGTTTGAGGTATTTAAAAATCCTTTTAATAGAAAGATGATGATATTGTTTTTGGTTATCTTGAAAACAAGCACACATGCACACACTAAACATAATATCTAGCCTACTATTAGTTAAGTTGAGTAAACTTCCAATCATTCCTCTATAAGTGGTTTGATCAAAAGATTTACAATCTTCATCAAGGTCCAACTTATGCGTGGTATTGATAAGAGTGTCACTGCTCTTATAGATTTTAAAGACAATTTTTTAAAATATTTTTAGTGTATTTACTTTTATTCAAAACAATACCATATTTATTTTTGAAATATCTGAAATCCAAGAATGAGTTTGAGTTCACCCATTAAACTCATTTGAAATTCACTTTGCATCATCTTTTAAAAATCAACACATAATGAATTTTTAAAAGATCCATAAATAATTTATCTACATAAATTTGTAAGACTAAAACATACTTGGAAATTCTTATTATAAAGAGAGTAGAATCATCTATACCTTTTGTAAAAACTTTAGAAACAAAAAATGTGTTGAGCCTATCATCACAAGATCTTAGATCTTGATTCAAACCATATAATGATTTTGTTAATTTCAAAAAATTATTTAGAAACTGAGGGTTTGTAAAGCCAAGGGGCTGTTCAACAAAAAAAAATCCTCAACTATAAACCCATTTAGAAATGAACTCTTGACATCCATTTGATAAAGTTTGAAATATAGATGTGCTGCATAGGCAAGAAGAATTATAATGGCCTAAAGTCAAGCTTCTGGTGTAGAGGATTCCTCATAGTCAATTCTTTCTTCTTAACTATAACCCTGTGCAACCAATCTATCTTTGTTTCTAACTATGTTACCAGATTCATCTATATTATTGCTAAAAACCCATTTAGTGTGTATAGTCAATGTTTATTGGGTCTATCTACAAGTTTCCATACATTGTATCTTTCAAACTGATTTAACTATTCTTTTATAGACATCACCCAAAATTCATTATTGATAGCATCATTGATGTTTTTAGGTTCAAGCTGTGACATAAAATTTTGATGTTCATCTTGCTTTTATAGAGAAGTTCATGTTTGAGTTCCTTTGTCTAAGTGTCTAACAATAACATCTAAAGGAAGGTTATTGAGAGTTATAGAAGGTCTAAAAAAAAGGGCTACTCACAACAGGTTCTTCAACATGTTCTTGATCATTATGACTTTGATCTATAGAATTTACAGAATTGGATGTTTTAACAAATTTCTTCACAGGATGGTCAAAAGGTTTAGCATTGATATCCAGATTTGTCACATCATTCTCAAGATCAACTAGATCAGTTTATGTATCATCATACTTGAAATTTACATATTCTTCCATGCATTTGGTTCTATTATTTAAGACTGTATAGGCTTTACTAGAATTTGAAAAACCTAGGAAATTTCCTTCATCTCTCTTAGAGGGATATTTTTCTAGATTATCCTTAGAGTTAAGAATATAGAATTAGCAACCAAAAACATTGAATTAGTTAACCCTGGGTTTTCTATTGTTCCACATCTCATATAGAGTTCCTTTAAGGATAAATTTAATAAATACTCTATTGATTATATAGCATGCATTATTGATATTTTCTACCAAAAAGTATGTCAGTTTATCATACTCACTAATCATGGTTCTAGGAATTTCTTGTAGGTATCTATTTCTTCTTTCTACTACTCTATTTTACTGGGGTGTCCTAGGAGCATGGAAGTTATGACCATAGACATTTGTTGAGAAAAAAGTATTCAAACACTTGGTTTTCAAACTCACGACCATGGTTAATTCTTGAGGTTCTAAATCTAAGAAACCTATGACTTTCTACAGTCTTATCATACATGGTGAAATGGGAGTAGGCTTCACTTTTGTGAGCCAAGAAGAAGCTCCAAGTATATATAGAGTAGTGATATACATAGTTCATTCTTTTTGACATGACACTCTAGAAGTTTCAAAAAAATCCATGTAAACCAACTCAAGAGGTTGAGAAGTTGAATCTTATTTCTTTGGTTTGAAAGAGATTTTTTGATGTTTACCCTTTTGATAAGGATTATAGACTTTATCATTTGGAAACTCATGTTTAGGTAGATCCTTGACTAAGCCTTTTATCGTACGCTTTCTAAGTTAGTGTACAATACAGTGTTCTAATATCCTATTCTAAAGCCAAGATTCTTTATAAAAATCACTCAATTAAAAAACATTTTGATAAATTAATGAATACAAGTTAATAGAGTATACATTTTAACTTCTAAGAGTAGAAAATACAATCTTATTTGAAAAGTTAAAAACATTTCATGCATAATTTTCAAATTTAACATTAAAACCATCATCACATAACTGAGAGATATTGAGTAGATTGTATATTTATACATAAAAAATGTGTACTTTAGTAATTAGAACTAGGTTAGAGTTACCAATTTAGCAAAGTCCAATGATTTTTTCCTTTAGCATTATCACCAAAGGTGAAATTACCCCCATAAATCATTATCATGTTCTTGAACCATGAGTAATATCCTATCATTATTCTTGAGCATACACTATAAAAGTTCCAAAAATGTTTACAAAATCCCTAAAATAATTTTTCCTACAAACCTGATTATACAAGAAAAGATATTGGTACCCAGATTTATTTGGGTCAAGTAACATTAGTAATAAGATCTTTGGGAACCCACATTTTCTTTATAGGGTTTTCTATTCTATGTATGTAAAGTATTTGAAACATACTCATTATTGTTTCCAGAAAATCTTGAAACTATAGAAGATTTTTCAAAGATGGAAATTGCAGAAATGTTTTCAGAACTCGGAATAAAACATGATTTTCTAGATTTTGATACAAATTGCGTTTTTGTCATATTTCTCATTCCTAATTCGTATAATATTCTGACAATATACTATGAAGCTACTTATTTATAAATAAATATTAGATAATATTTATTTCCCACTTTTTAATCTCTATAGATCATTTTTCAATTACAAATTTTGAAATTTAAGTTCATTTTTTCCTTAAGAAGTTTATAATTTTTTATTTTTCTATAGTAAGTTTAGATTTAACAGTAGTAGTCAAAGCATGATTTTTTTAAAGATTTTTATTTATCTTTTAATTCATTACAAGTGACTTATATCATTTTTCAATTTTCAATAATTTCCACATTTATCTTATTTTCAGAATCACTTTAATCTCTATAATAAAAGGAATTATGTTCCAGAGAATTTAGTGTTACCACTAATGTGTTTGTCATAAAACACACATTTTCTTTTTTAGTCCTTCCATGAGAGGATTTTGAGTCACGTGAGCTATCCAAAAAACCACTCCATGTGGCATTCATGGAATTTTTATACTTTATGTCATTGTCATCATATTTCTTCTTGTAATTTATCTTGGGACAATCAGTCTTTACATGTACCTTTCGTTTTCATTCATAATAGATTATTTCACTACAAGTATCACCTTTCTTCCAATCATTTTTCCTATGGCCCTTGTAATCATTATTACCTTTGTAGTGGGATTTTTAAAGAATTAATTATTTCTATACAATTTCTTAAACCTTATTGATATTTGAGCCATCTCATCATCATTGTATTTTGATGATTGTTCATCCGTTGAATTTTTTTTTCATCTTGAACATTTTCATTCTGCTTGGACAAAATAGATTTAAATGGAACAAATTTTTTTTGGGTTCATCATCCTCTTCTTTTTTGACTTTTAGTTCTTCCTCATACACCATCAACATTCCAATCAGCTCTTTTACTGGTAACTTGCTGATATCAAAGGATTCTCTAATTGATGAAAAGTTCATATCCTTCTATCAAGTAAGCATCTGAGTATTCTCATGATTTTCTGCTTTGGAGTAACATACCTTCCCAAATAGATTATAGTATTTGAAATTTCCTTAAACCATAGATATATGTTAGAAATTGGTTTATCAGGCTTCAATTTAATGTTATCATAATTAATACTACATTTGTTAAGTCTCATTTCTTGAACACGAGAGGTTCCTTCCTGTGAAACAAATAAAGTGTCCCAAATTTAAGGGGTGGTTTTACATGTAGAAATTCTATGGAAATCTTTGTCACTAAAAGAATAGTATAATAAATTCATGGAATTTTAATAATTATTATTGGAATAATTATTTTGTTTATACCATGTATTTCTAGAAATATCAGTAATCTGTATTCATCTATAATTGAAGAAAAAATCCCTAAACCCATACTTTCTAAGTGAATTTTAATTTTAATTTTCCATTGTGAATAATTTATTCCATTAAATAATGGGGGTAAATTTGTAGAATCATCTTTAAATATATTATCCATGATAAATGAATAATCTTTTAAAGAACTTGAAATTTAGAACAAATTTAAATTTAAAGATCTTTAAAACACTAAAAAATTCACAGTTGAAAAAGATTTTAAAACAGATTTGAAATTTTAAAATTAGAAACATGCAAAAAATTGATAAAAAATGTTAGTCGGGGTAGGACACTCAAGAGGGGGGTGGAGAATTGAGATTCTATAAACATTTATATTAAAATTTTTATTTAAATGATTCCCCCTATTTAGAATAAACTTTGCAAGTTAACCATGGTAGAAAAATTATAATATCTTAACTATTAAAATAGTTTCCTAGAATATTGATAAATTCTCATCTATAACAATATAAGATATTACTACAACGTTTGAAAATACTCTAATAAGAGAAATAGTTAAACTATCATCCAAGACTAACTATCAAAGTAAAATTTAGTATTCTGAAATATGAGTTAAAATAGTGAAAGACTAAATTGAAAACACATCAGATATAAAACAAGAGGTTCAGTATCAAGAATAGACTTACTCCTCTCTACTTAGTGATCCCCTTTCACCAGTAAAACTATATAAATAATTATTTGGATCCAAACCCTAGATCCGGGTTAACAACAGTAAAGTAGACTGTCTAGGTCATAAGACCTATACCACATTTCTATGTGGGAACAAGAAAAACAGTGTCACACATAACCTCTTCCACAGTTCTTTATGAAAAAAAATTATAAAAAGATTATTGTTTGAGGATATCAAGTATCATCCAGTTCAGTGTAGGAGACTGTGTGTGTGTTCTTAGTATAGACACACAAATTGCTATAAATTTTAGTAAAATAGTACACATCAAAGGGAAATTAAATATGAAGGGATTATAAATTTTTTAGTGTTATATAATTATGCTCTGCACTCTGATGTATCGGAGTTGAACCTCGAGTCCTCTTCTTGAAATTTTCAATGAAAACAGAGTGTCATGGAGAACTGTGTTCTGTCTTCTAGGAAGATGATATGTTCTTCAGTTTTGGTTTTGATGGATGTGGCCGAGATGATGGAACTATGATGAACAACAGTTCTCTAGTTCACAATAATTTTGAATGAAAAATTCCTCAAGTGTTCTTCTTTTTGTATATTTCTCATGGGGATATTCTCATATATTTTTATTTATTATTTCTGGAATGTGTCTGACCATGTGTATATCAATCATGAGCTCTTCTTTGAATATATATACTTTTAGCCCAACAATGTGTATGTTTGAGGTAGACACAGTACCTCGATTTTCTGGAAGCCTCATTTAAGATATCTGACAAAAAGGAATTAGATTAATCAATCACATTAAAACACTCAAAATATGACCATTAGAAGTAATTTTAAAAAAACTAAATTTTAAACCGTATATCAGTGAGTCCTCAGTCGGTATGTCCTCCTGCCAATAATTCATTCCATTAGTGTGTCATTCTATCGGTCTTTCCATGATTCAGTGACTCATTGCATTGGTGACTCATTTTAAACTATCCGTGATTCCTTGCATCTGTAGTACCATGAATTAGTAGGATATTTTAACTGAAGGTAGGTTATCTGCATTGGTTGGACATTTGAACTATCTGTGTCTCACTCCTTCTTTCGGTGTCAATCTCTTATAATTTGAGAATATTTTTTCTTAAAATCACTTACAACATAAATATTAACATAATGTGTTTAAACATATATGTGATCATAGATAAACATAATTTCATATATTGAAACTTAAATATTCATGATTGAATGTTTTGGATATGATTTACAGGAATTGACATTATTTTTTATTCTTAAAACTATTAATAATAGAGAGGGTGTCCAATAGTCTCATATGGGTTAACATAAATAAATCATTTATCATTTTTCACACATGTCATTTTATCAAAAAAACTCATTTTATCATTTTTGATGTGAATATTTATTCCCCATTATTAAAATTATTAAATAGGAAGCTACCATTCCATATTTCAGAATTTTTTTCTAAATGATTTGTATTCATAATTACATTCAAAATAAAAGAAAACATTGTGAAATATTTAAAAATTAAATGATTGATTTTTAAAATGAATTATTTATTTTAAAAGGGATAAAAAGGATTTTTTTTAAAGTATGCATTCTGTATTTTCCTCTATTCTAAATGAATTTGTGTGAATGGATATATATTTTACAATACATGTTTTATGAATACTCTTTTGGTTTTAGAGGGTAAATTTTAAAATGGTTTAAAATGCTCAAAATAAATTTTAAAAAAACACTTTTTTGGATTTCAGACATTTCAAAAAGGGATATTTCTTCTTATTTGTTTAATGTTATTTACCCAACAATCTTAAAAGGGTGTTTTTGTTCAACGTAAACATCCCTTGATGTAATTTATGTTATATTTAAGATATTATTATATAATACCATCAAATATTTTAATCACATTGTATTGCGAAATTTTATATGAATGTTTTTCATATATGTCAACATACATTGATTTTTTATATGTCACACTTTGTATAATTTCTAATGATATCATCCACCATATTTATCTAGATTTCTTATAAAGACAATGAATATACTAATTTTTCACAAAACATGTTTATTTTTCATTGGTTAATTATTCTATGATGAAATGATGATGGATTTTATGATCTTATGGGAAAATTATATATGGTTTTCCTTATGTCATGGATAAAACGAAAATTATTTATTCCTCTAATTCATTTGAAATTTTTACATCTCATGTTCCCCAAAGGGTTCATCGGAGGTTATCCCAATCCCAAAGGTACATGGTAGGTTATCCCATGCATATGTGTACCCTAGAGGTTATCCTATGTCTATTTGAACAAATATGGTAATAATAATTCCTAGCGTGCACAAGTGGTAAGTCCATGCCCAATGATACATGAGTGGTAATCCCAAGTACAATGAGGAACAAGAGTATTATGACAACGCTTATTGCGTGAATAATGTTATAGTGGGTATTCTTGATATTGTATTTCGATGATTATGTATATGAAACAATATTATGACATATGAATAGGTTTTTCTCTCATTACTCTGAATTATATGATGTTACACATTCCTATAGATCATGTATTATGTTAGGTGGATGATTCAGTCCACAATTCATGATTTGATATTTATGAATTTTGTGATCTCCCAAATTGGGAGGCACTAAATGGTACTGTGATACAGTGGGTCACATGACCTCAAGTGTGGATCCCTATACACTAGAGGCTTCTAACTAGTAGTGGAAGCTTCGAGTGTTTCTATGAGGAGACTATGACCTCTTGTCCAAGTGTAACATTGAGGTATAATAATAACAGTCAGTTGAGGAAGTATTGAATCAACCAGACATAAGATAAACATCCAATATATGAATAAATTAAAAAATGCTAGAAGAAATATCATATGCAATTGACTTGTCATGTGATGTATCTAAAGAGTTGGAAAATGAGTATAAAAGCATCTAGTATAACACAAGTATCAAAATTCCAAAAAGACCCAAAAGAATTATCCCATCAAGCATAACGATCCCAGATCAGACATGTACTCCCATAATCCTAGGAAATAAGAAAATCAATAATCATACAATGGGAGAATTCCCCGTTCCCCACCTGCATCCATTATTTCAGTCTGGGTACCAAATGATGACCTAAAAAAAGTGTGAGATAATACCTAGTAGGTCACCATCAATGTTGTCTATAACAAATATAGTCAATATACAACAAGATAAGAAGTGTTCAGATTGTAAAACGAGTATATCAGTATAAAAAGTAAAGTTCCCATGTAATATGTGACACTATATATCCTACCAAGTCACCCTACAAACAAATGTAAAGATCCTAAAAAAGGGAAGCTATAAGCATAAATAAACAATTGATATAATCCAGTCTTCATGTATAAAATAATACCTTTAACAGGGATATCTCTAAGCATATCAAAGACACACAATGACCATGTTATGCAATTAGATGTATAACCTATACCATAAACACACAGTATATTCAAGTGTACAGTATCCATCATGACCATGCCGTATAATCAAGTGTTATCCACAATGATTGTGCCATGTAATCAAGTGTCTTCCACAGTGTTCAAGTTTTGTAATTAAAATTAGCAGACCATTATGGGCCAAATCCAAGGTATAAAAGACCAAGGATTCCACATCTAGTTCTAGGATCTATCTCAATAAAAACATGGAACTAACATGGTTTGGGTTCAAGGAGAACCTCATTGAACCTGTAAAGACCTGCAAATTTCAAGGAAATTTTTTTTTCTTAATTTTCTTTGGAATTTTACAAGAGCGCAGCTTCAGACGGCACCTGATTCCGAGGCCCGGTGTGCCCGGGATCAATTTCCGAAGATTGGCTCGGGTACGTTCAGTGAACGGACGAGCGGGTTTTTCTATCTTTTGAACCGGTGCCCGGAATCGAATTCTGAGGGCACCGATGAAATCGCAGCGCCGGTATTTGCTTAGAAACGCCTCTTCCGGAGTTGCGTTTGCTCAGACGTGGTTTTTAAATTTTGCGGCTTTAAGTCAGAAATAAAATAAAGTTTGTGCGACAACTTTATTTTATTTCACTTAAGCTGCTTGGAAGCCACTTGAAGCCACTTAAGGGCGGCTTGAAATGAGTTGAACTGGATAGGATGCTATCCAGAAATATCCTACCCCCTTGGTAGGATATTTGTGAGGTGGGGCCCGCACGAGCCCCGCCGTTTCTTTCGCTAAGTAACGCACCCGCGAAAACCCGTCAAAGTAACTGAAAAGTCAACCGACGCGTTTTCTTTAATTCTTAACAGACCATTTAATTGGGCGGTTTATTTCGTGAATTAAATGGGCTGTTTCATTCGTTGAATTAATTCAACGAATTAAATGGGTCGTTACTTATGCGTTTTACGTTTGTTGGCAAAATAATAAAATAGACAAACTTGTCTATTTTGTAGGATTGCTATCGTTGTGCAATTCCTCTGAGCCTCCACCCTCTCCGCGAAGAACGCGAAGAACGCGAAGAACGCGAAGAACGCGAAGAACGCCGGCGACCGGAATTCGACGACGCACACCGAGATCTGCGACGTCGACGAGCTTTACCCGCGACGTTCTTCGGCGACGCCTCTTCTTCCGTGGCCGATCCTCGTTCGGCAATTAAGGTGAGAATCGGATCGTTTAAATTCTCCCTTTTTAATTTCATGGCAATGGATTTAATTAATTAAATCCGTTTGTTCTTGATCCGGAGTTTGGCGACGCGACGCCGGATACCGCGACGACACAACGATCCCCCCTTCTTCCGCGACGAGCGATTCCGCGACGACCTCTCGTCCGACGACGACGACAAGGTAAGGGATGTTGGATTATATTATCTTTTTCCCCGTGTTTATTCTTTTAAAGTGAAGAACATGATCTCCGACAATTTTAATTTATTTAAAATTGTTGTTGATTATTCCTCCCGTGGTTTATGACTAACGCGGATGGTGCGGGTCTAACGAACAAGACCAGGCAACCCTCCGCCGATCTCTTTTGTTGTGCGGATATGGCAGACGACGACGAACCGCGCGGCAGGGGCGATCTGTTGTTCCCGCAGTGAAGATCGGCCCCCGGGAGGAGCAACGGCGCAGACGGGAGGCAGAACGGGCCACCGGAGCAACTCCGGCGGCCCGCGGAAGGAGGCGGCGGCGCCCCGGCGCGCCGCCGGACAGGCCGCGGTGGCTGAGCCGCGGCGGCGGCCAGCGGACCCACGGTCCGCGGGTCCGGTCCACCCGGTCGGGACGCGGCAATGCGCAGCGTCCGCTGACCACCCGCGCGGCCCGCACGCGGGCCGCGGCTCCCTCGACCGCGGGCTGCGCCCGCGGCCTTCCACCCGCGCGGCTGGCCAAGCCGCGCCGGCCGAGCCGGCCGAGCCGGGTCGGCCCGGGCCCGTACCCCCATCTTCGGACGTTTTCGTTCAAACGCCCGTATCTTGAGCTTCGAGCCTCCAAACGACCCGCCGTCAGTGGAAACGCGATCCTTGGATCGAGACGGTCGTTTCGGTATATTACACTCAAGGTTTCGGAAGACTTTGGGTTCGGCCGGGTTGGTTCGTACACGAAACCAACCGGGCCCTCGGAGCGGAAACGCTCATAACTTGAGCTACGGACGTCCGATCGACGTACCGTCAGCTGTGGTAGTTTCCTCTAAGTGAGACGGAACTTTTGGCATACTCCGTCCGAGGATCGGATACAGGCGGAGTACGGTCGGGTTGGTTTTGCCCTAAAAACCAACCGGGCCCCTGGGACGAAAATGCCAATAACTCTCAGACCGGACGTCCGATTGACGCGCCGTCTGTTGCGTTGAGATCCTGTTGTCGATACGGAACTTTTGGATACATCAACTTCGGACTACGTGTCAGTTGATGTATCAGCCTCTCGGCTCGTGGAGCGGACCCTCCTAAACGAGCTCGCTAAGTGCGGGAACCCTAGCGCTGGCTGTGACTTCGACGGCAGAGCAGAGATCCTTCGTGGACTGCGACGACGGCAGAGCAGAGATCCTCAGTGGACTGCGACGACGGCAGAGCAGAGATCCTTCGTGGACTGCGGCGACGACTGTGCAGAGATCCTCAGTGGACTGCGTCGACTACTGCACTCAGCGATCCTACGTGGATCAGTGCTACAGGTTCTGTGTGAGCCCGATCCTATGTGGGTCCTTACTACCGGTTCTGTGTGAGCCACTGCCTACAGGTTCTGTGTGAGCCCGATCCTGTGTGGGTATTCTGCGGGGGTTAGTACCTATCGATCCTTCGTGGGTCCGACGACTTAGATGGATCAGTGATCATCTTTGACGTCATCTGAAAAAGTATACCTGGTTGAGCTGAATCTTATGATACTCTCCTTTGTGGATTGTGTTGAACTATCCTATGTGGATTTACTATTTACTCTCCTTGTGGATTTGAGTCTTGCTTTCCTTTGTGGATTGAGTTGTTCTTGAGCTCGTGAGCAGAGCTAGAATTGGGGAATTAGGTATATGTATGGGCATATACCTAAGTCGAGTCAGATGTTACTTCGTGATTGCATCTTTCTTTTGTGCTATATCCTTTGTGGATTTCGGGAGACCTTCGGGGGTCTCGGGGTCCTTACTGAGTAGCTTGTACTCACCCCTGCACGGGCTATGCCCGCACCTTGTTGTGCTGGTTGCAGACGACGGACAGCGCTGATCACGGTTGGGGCGTGGAGCAGGACGGTACCTGGAGGTGGACCACTGGGCGGGACGTGCTCGGAGCGGACGTGGGACCCGAGGAGCCTGGAGGCTATCTGTACCCACCCTTCAGGTGGGATTGCCAGTGGACGACACGAGGCCGCCGTCTTTTCTTCAGTTGCTGTACTTTACTTTTCAGTTGTACTTTACAGTTGGGCTTGTATTTCCGGCCCCCTTTACTTTTCTGCACTTTACTTTCCGCTTGCTGACTCTGTGGTGGTTGTTACTTATAAAGGCAATGCCTTCCCTGTTTACTGGGATTTTACGCCTTGGTGCTAGTCGCCAGCCCCTGGCCTATGGAAGGCGGGCTTGGGGTAGTCACGGCACGGGCCCCGAGGACGGGTCGTGACAAATTGGTATCAGAGGTGGTCGGTTCTACCGCAGACTCTGATCGTCCTTTCTTTCCATATGAAGCAATAGTGTTTAGTGTATTGAGTGTGGTTTTCAGTTCAGGGAGCCCATTGTTGGTGCGGCGGCCGACGTATCCGTACACCAGGACCCTGACTCCTGATTTCCGGCTTAATGCATGAAAACATTGATTGCGTGTGTGTTTCGAGTTTTCTTTGTGATTACTTGTGTCAGCTCACCGGGTATACTGATCTGCTTTATGAAAGTCTCAAGTTTTCCTTGTGATTACTTGTGCCAGCTCACCAGGTATACTATTCTGACTGTGGTGCTCTTGTTCTCCTTTTCAGGATGGCCCCGCGACGACAGCCAGCTAGGGTTCCGAGTGTAGGGCACGACGGCAGCCCACCGAGCGACGAGGCCTCGGTGCAGGGCCCTTTTCCAGCAGTGGCACCGGCGGTAGCTTTACCCGCCGAGCCACCGATGCTGCCAGTACCAGACGCTGACGATGCACGTCGCCTCAGGGCACTGCATGAGTTTCAGAGCCAGCGACCGCCCAGGTTTCGCGGTGAGGCGGACCCCCAGGCCGCCGAGGACTGGCTAGAGGCGGTGGTACGGATCTTTAGGCTAGTGAGGACACCAGCGGATCTCATGGTGATTCTCGCGGCGAGCCTCCTGCAGGCGGCGGCAGGACGATGGTGGAGCCTGATGCTCCAGGTTCACGATGAGGCATCCTTGCTCTGGGCGGACTTCGAGAGCCTCTTCCGCTCTGAGTTCGTCCCGGCCACCCTCCGAGCGGTGCGCATCCAGGAGCTTCTCCAGCTGCGCCAGGGCAGCATGACGGTCGCTCAGTACGCGGCGAGGTTCACTAACCTATCTCGATACTCGACCGACATGGTACGGGACCCCTTTTTCCGGGCCCGGACCTTCGAGCAGGGCTTGCGACAGGAGATTCGGGCGTCGCTGATCTCCCTCAGCATTCCGACCCAGGCGGGAGTGCTGGAGCGAGCCCTCCTGATCGAGAGCTTCCTGGCAGAGCCTTCTTCAGCAGCGAGACCTAGTGCAGGGCGGCAGGTAGCTGAGTCTTCGGCAGCAGGTAGCCGACGGATGACTCTCGGGTCCAGGCAGACCAGACCCCCACACAGACGGCCTCAGGACACCGGCTCAGCAGTGCAGGGCACACAGCGGAGTGCCAGCCTTCCGAGAGGCAGGCTGTGCTACTCCTGCGGCGGGCAGGGTCACATGGCTCGTGATTGCCCGACTCGCCGATCAGAGGAGCAGCAGACGGTGGAGGGGCCACCCAGGCAGAGGCAGAGGGTCGACCGTGGTGGTCCGCAGGGAGGAGGCGGACGAGGCAGAGGAGATGGCCGAGCAGCGGGTGGTGGGCGACGCTTCCAGGCTCTACCCCCACCACCACCAGGAGGGCCACCTCGACCACATGGAGCTGGCGGGCAGGGACAGGCCCAGCTCCAGGCAGTGGAGGCCTACGACCCCGACTTGCCAGAGATGATTCGAGGTACGATCTGTGTCTATTCCACCCTTGCTGCAGTACTTATAGACACAGGAGCGAGTCACTCTTTCATAGCCTCTGCCCTTGTTCGGAGCTCGGAGATTCCGACTGAGCCGTTGGCTCGATCCTTACGGCTAGAGACTCTTACGGGAGCAGACTCGATGATTACGCACTGGTGCCGGCAGTGTGAGCTTACTCTAGGAGGCGAGAGCTTCGGCTGGGATCTCCTTGTAGCGGCGTCGAGGCCTTACGACGTCATCTTGGGCATGGATTGTCTATCCACGGTTCATGCCCAGATCGACTGTTTTAGGCGCAAGGTGCGATGTGTTCGCACCGACGGGAGCAGGTTTACCTTCACCGACGAGAAGGGAACCTTTGCAGCACAGGATGGACTTCCGCGGAGAAGAGTGCAGCCTATCTCTCATCAGTTGGCTAGCCTCATCCTAGGAGCAGTGGACGTGCGGAGTCCAGCTTTTCCTGCAGTGGTGGACCAGTACATGGACGTCTTTCCCGACGACGTTCCAGGGCTACCTCCTCGTAGAGAGGTATACTTTTACATCGACTTGTACCCCGGGACAGCCCCGATATCTACTCCAGCATATCAGATGGCCCCCGCCGAGCTTCGAGAGCTGCGGGTACAGTTGGAGGATTTGCAGAGCAAGGGGTTTATCCGACCCAGTGTTTCACCCTGGGCTTCCCCGATTTTGTTCGCCAAGAAGGCGGACAGGAGCTTGCGACTGTGTGTCGACTATCGTCGCCTGAACCAGGTGACAGTGAGGAACAAGTATCCGCTGCCACAGATTGATGACCTCTTCGATCAGCTCAAGGGAGCGCGGTGGTTCTCGAAGATAGACCTCCGGTCAGGCTATCATCAGCTCAGAGTTCGAGACGAGGACGTGTAGAAGACGGCCTTCAGGTGTCGGTATGGCCATTATGAGTTCTTGGTTATGCCGTTCGGCGTAACCAATGCTCCAGCAGTGTTCATGAGCCTCATGAACAGGATCTTCCAGCCATACCTCGACCGATATGTCGTTGTCTTCATTGACGACATTTTGATATACTCGACGACTGAGGAGGAACATGCCTACCACCTGCGAGTTGTGCTAGACACACTCCGAGAGCACCAGCTTTATGGCAAGCTCTCAAAATGCCAGTTCTGGTTACGTGAGGTCCATTTCTTGGGGCACGTCTTTTCCGAGGCGGGAGTTGCAGTGGATCCCGCGAAGATCGAGACAGTGCTAGCTTGGGAGCCACCCACGAGCGTGACAGAGGTGCGGAGCTTCTTGGGCCTAGCAGGATACTATCGGAGATTCGTGCCAGACTTCTCCAGAGTTGCGGCACCACTCTCAGCGTTGACGAAGAAGGGGAAACCCTTCGTGTGGTCAGACAGATGTCAGCAGAGCTTCCATGAGCTGAGACAGAGATTGACCAGCGCACCTATCTTGAGGTTGCCTGAGGAGGGAGTTGGGTACGTAGTTTACTGCGACGCATCAGGGACTGGACTCGGATGCGTCCTGATGCAGGAGCGGGCCGTGATCGCCTACGGATCACGTCAGTTGAGGCCGCATGAGAAGAACTACGCCACTCATGACCTGGAGTTAGCAGCAGTGGTCTTCGCTCTGAAGACTTGGCGGCACTATCTGATGGGCGAGCGCTTCACAGTCTTTTCTGACCACCAGAGTCTCAGGTATATCTTCTCTCAGAAGGACCTGAACCTGAGACAGCGGAGATGGCTTGAGTTCCTCCAGGACTATGACTTTGAGATAGTCTATACTCCTGGGAAGGGGAACGTGGTAGCCGATGCTCTCAGCAGGAGGACGGGCATTCAGCTACTTGAGGAGGCGACGGAGTAGCTAGCCTCCTTACAGATATCCTTCGTGGATAGAGACGGAGCAGCCTTTCTTCAGTCTCTCACAGTCTCTCCTCCACTTCTACAGCGGATCAGAGAGGCTCAGCGTGGGGACGCTGACTGTGAGACCCGGCGTGCACTGATATCCTCAGGTCAGGCGCCTGATGGCTTCTCCCTTGGAGCAGAGCACGACATCCTTTTCAGGGGACGTATCTTCGTACCAGTCGCTTTACAAGAGGAGGTGCTGAGAGAGTTTCACACTTCTCCCTTGGCGGTACATCCCGGAGTGGCGAAGATGTACCAGGATCTCAGACGACAGCACTGGTGGCCGGGCATGAAGAAAGCTGTGGCTGAGTTCGTTTCACGATGCCTCACCTGCCAGCAGGTGAAGGCAGAGCATCAGGTACCAGCAGGCTTGGTACAGCCCTTGGAGGTCCCGGAGTGGAAGTGGGACGACATATCTATGGACTTCGTGACTGGACTTCCACGCACTTCCAGAGGTCACGACTCCATTTGGGTGATTGTCGACCGACTCACCAAGTCGGCACACTTCTTACCCATCAGAGAGCAGGGCTCAGTGGAAAGCTTTGGACGTCTTTACGTCCAGGAGATCGTACGGCTTCACGGTGTGCCATCGTCTATCGTCTCCGATCGAGATGCTCGTTTCACTTCCCGGCTTTGGAAGGGGTTGCAGGAGGCGTTCGGGACGCGGCTCCATCTGAGCACAGCCTTCCACCCTCAGACGGATGGTCAGACGGAGAGGACCATACAGACACTCGAGGACATGCTCCGTACATGTGTTCTCGACTTTGGTCGCAGCTGGGAGGACCACCTACCCTTGGTGGAGTTCGCGTACAACAACAGCTACCACTCCACCATCGGGATGGCACCATACGAGGCGTTGTACGGCAGACCCTGCAGATCACCGTTGTGCTGGACAGACCCTGGGGAGTCAGCACTCGTGGGACCAGAGATGGTCCGAGCCACGACAGAGAAGGTCCAGATCATCCAGGAGAGGATGAGGACAGCTCAGAGCCGGCATAAGTCATATGCTGACAGGAGGCGGAGGCCACTAGAGTTCGAGGATGGCGACCGCGTCTTTTTGCGTGTCTCACCTCGACGTGGTTTACAGAGATTTGGCCGAGGCGGCAAGTTGTCTCCACGCTTCATCGGGCCTTTCCAGGTCCTCAGCAGGATAGGAGAGGTGGCTTATCGCCTGGCTCTACCACCTCAGTTGCACCGGGTGCACGACGTCTTTCACGTGTCTCAGCTGAGGAGATACGTGCACGACCCGACGCACATCATCGACTTTGGGGAGCTGGACGTGGACGATGGGGCGACTTTTGCGGAGGTCCCAGTGGAGATCGAGGATCGACAGGAGCGGGTCCTACGTGGGCGGTCGATTCCTCTTGTGCGCGTCAGATGGCAGCACGGGAACCTCCAGGAGAGCACTTGGGAGCAGGAGGCTCAGATGCGTGCTCAGTACCCCCATTTGTTCCCCTAGTTTTTGATGTATCTTTACGGGGACGTAAAGCCCTGAGGTGGGAGTAATGTAAAGACCCGCAAATTTCAAGGAAATTTTTTTTTCTTAATTTTCTTTGGAATTTTACAAGAGCGCAGCTTCAGACGGCACCTGATTCCGAGGCCCGGTGTGCCCGGGATCAATTTCCGAAGATTGGCTCGGGTACGTTCAGTGAACGGACGAGCGGGTTTTTCTATCTTTTGAACCGATGCCCGGAATCGAATTCTGAGGGCACCGATGAAATCGCAGCGCCGGTATTTTCTTAGAAACGCCTCTTCCGGAGTTGCGTTTGCTCAGACGTGGTTTTTAAATTTTGCGGCTTTAAGTCAGAAATAAAATAAAGTTTGTGCGACAACTTTATTTTATTTCACTTAAGCTGCTTGGAAGCCACTTGAAGCCACTTAAGGGCGGCTTGAACTGAGTTGAACTGGATAGGATGCTATCCAGAAATATCCTACCCCCTTGGTAGGATATTTGTGAGGTGGGGCCCGCACGAGCCCCGCCGTTTCTTTCGCTAAGTAACGCACCCGCGAAAACCCGTCAAAGTAACTGAAAAGTCAACCGACGCGTTTTCTTTAATTCTTAACAGACCATTTAATTGGGCGGTTTATTTCGTGAATTAAATGGGCTGTTTCATTCGTTGAATTAATTCAACGAATTAAATGGGTCGTTACTTATGCGTTTTACGTTTGTTGGCAAAATAATAAAATAGACAAACTTGTCTATTTTGGAGGATTGCTATCGTTGTGCAATTCCTCTGAGCCTCCACCCTCTCCGCGAAGAACGCGAAGAACGCGAAGAACGCGAAGAACGCGAAGAACGCCGGCGACCGGAATTCGACGACGCACACCGAGATCTGCGACGTCGACGAGCTTTACCCGCGACGTTCTTCGGCGACGCCTCTTCTTCCGCGGCCGATCCTCGTTCGGCAATTAAGGTGAGAATCGGATCGTTTAAATTCTCCCTTTTTAATTTCATGGCAACGGATTTAATTAATTAAATCCGTTTGTTCTTGATCTGGAGTTTGGCGACGCGACGCCAGATACCGCGACGACGCAACGATCCCCCCTTCTTCCGCGACGAGCGATTCCGCGACGACCTCTCGTCCGACGACGACGACAAGGTAAGGGATGTTGGATTATATTATCTTTTTCCCCGTGTTTATTCTTTTAAAGTGAAGAACATGATCTCCGACAATTTTAATTTATTTAAAATTGTTGTTGATTATTCCTCCCGTGGTTTATGACTAACGCGGATGGTGCGGGTCTAACGAACAAGACCCGTCAACCCTCCGCTGATCTCTTTTGTTGTGCGGATATGGCGGACGACGACGAACCGCGCGGCAGGGGCGATCTGTTGTTCACGCAGTGAAGATCGGCCCCCGGGAGGAGCAACGGCGCCGACGGGAGGCAGAACGGGCCACCGGAGCAACTCCGGCGGCCCGCGGAAGGAGGCGGCGGCGCCCCGGCGTGCCGCCGGACAGGCCGCCGCGGCTGAGCCGCGGCGGCGGCCAGCGGACCCGCGGTCCGCGGGTCCGGTCCACCCGGTCGGGACGCGGCAATGCGCCGCGTCCGCTGACCACCCGCGCGGCCCGCACGCGGGCCGCGGCTCCCTCGACCGCGGGCTACGCCCGCGGCCTTCCACCCGCGCGGCTGGCCAAGCCGCGCCGGCCGAGCCGGCCGAGCCGGACCGGCCCTGGCCGGGCCAGGCCGGCCGAGCCGGGTCGGACCCGGGTCGGGCCGACCCAGGGGGGGGGGGGGGTCGGGCCGGGTCGGCCCGGGCCCGTACCCCCATCTTCGGACTTTTTCGTTCAAACGCCCGTATCTTGAGCTTCGTGCCTCCAAACGACCCGCCGTCAGCGGCAACGCGATCCTTGGATCGAGACGGTCGTTTCGGTATATTACACTCAAGGTTTCGGAAGACTTTGGGTTCGTCCGGGTTGGTTCGTACACGAAACCAACCGGGCCCTCGGAGCGGAAACGCTCATAACTTGAGCTACCGACGTCCGATCGACGTACCGTCAGCTGTGGTAGTTTCCTCTAAGTGAGACGGAACTTTTGGCATACTCCGCCCGAGGATCAGATACAGGCGGAGTACGGTCGGGTTGGTTTTGCCCTAAAAATCAACCGGGCCCCTGGGACGAAAATGCCAATAACTCTCAGACCGGGCGTCCGATTGACGCGCCGTCTGTTGCGTTGAGATCCTGTTGTCGATACGGAACTTTTGGATACATCAACTTCGGACTACGTGTCAGTTGATGTATCAGCCTCTCGGCTCGTGGAGCGGACCCTCCTAAACGAGCTCGCTAAGTGCGGGAACCCTAGCGCTGGCTGTGACTTCGACGGCAGAGCAGAGATCCTCCGTGGACTGCGACGACGGCAGAGCAGAGATCCTCAGTGGACTGCGACGACGGCAGAGCAGAGATCCTTCGTGGACTGTGGCGACGACTGTGCAGAGATCCTCAGTGGACTACGTCGACTACTGCACTCAGCGATCCTACGTGGATCAGTGCTACAGGTTCTGTGTGAGCCCGATCCTATGTGGGTCCTTACTACCGGTTCTGTGTGAGCCACTGCCTACAGGTTCTGTGTGAGCCCGATCCTGTGTGGGTCTTCTGCGGGGGTTAGTACCTATCGATCCTTCGTGGGTCCGACGACTTAGATGGATCAGTGATCATCTTTGACGTCATCTGAAAAAGTATACCTGGTTGAGCTGAATCTTATGTTACTCTCCTTTGTGGATTGTGTTGAACTATCCTATGTGGATTTACTATTTACTCTCCTTGTGGATTTGAGTCTTGCTTTCCTTTGTGGATTGAGTTGTTCTTGAGCTCGTGAGCAGAGCTAGAATTGGGGACTTAGGTATATGTATGGGCATATACCTAAGTCGAGTCAGATGTTACTTCGTGATTGCATCTTTCTTTTGTGCTATATCCTTTGTGGATTTCGGGAGACCTTCGGGGGTCTCGGGGTCCTTACTGAGTATCTTGTACTCACCCCTGCACGGGCTATGCCCGCACCTTGTTGTGTTGGTTGCAGACGACGGACAGCGCTGATCACGGTTGGGGCGTGGAGCAGGACGGTACCTGGAGGTGGACCACTGGGCGGGACGTGCTCGGAGCAGACGTGGGACCCGAGGAGCCTGGAGGCTATCTGTACCCACCCTTCAGGTGGGATTGCCAGTGGACGACACGAGGCCGCCGTCTTTTCTTCAGTTGCTGTACTTTACTTTTCAGTTGTACTTTACAGTTGGGCTTGTATTTCCGGCCCCCTTTACTTTTCTGCACTTTACTTTCCGCTTGCTGACTCTGTGGTGGTTGTTACTTATAAAGGCAATGCCTTCCCTGTTTACTAGGATTTTACGCCTTGGTGCTAGTCGCCAGCCCCTGGCCTATGGAAGGCGGGCTTGGGGTAGTCACGGGACGGGCCCCGAGGACGGGTCGTGACAGAACCATGTCCACTGTGATCACAATCAAGCCAGATCTAAGAGGTAGAAAGGCCCGATGAATCCAATGGAATCATGATCCAAGTAGTATGTAGGTTTGAGGAATATACTACCACATTCAATTCAGATAGAATATTATTGTTCATGGTGTCCTATAGAATCTAAAGGACCTTGAAACACCCTGAGAGAGGAGGGAAAAATTAGGGTGTAATTTTTTTAAATGGAAGGATATTGTTCCCATGATAGTAGGAACCTGTTAAACATTTCTGATAAGAAAGAGCACAAAAAACAATCACATGAAAACAAAATAAACATCAATATTACTTGGTTCAACCCTAAGGGCTACATCCAATGAGCATAAGGCAACAAGTTTTTGAACATTCCAAATTCCACTAACCAACAATAGTTTTTCAGAAAAAATGTTTATTATAGTTATTTTGTGCTAGGCACAATAACATTATAAGGTTTTAGGGATTTCACATTCCTTCCCTCAGATCACTTATATTAACTGCCCCTTTCTCACTCTATTGGAAGGAATCTGAAATTGATTTTTTGAATTTAAGGAATCTTCAATGGGTTAGAATTAAATTATGAATCCTAAAATATAGATAGATGATCTGTTGAAGTGATATTTTCATCTGTAGATATATTTCACTTTTCTGTGCACTGTTAGTTCGTGAACTGTTCCTCCATGTACTGTCCTCCATCCTTTGCAAACTATAATGCACTGCTTACCATGATTTCTTCCTCCAAAAAATATTCATGCTCCAATGTGTACTACACTGCTTCCACTATTTACTTCCTTGCTCTGCATACTACGAGGCTTGTTCCATGTACTTCCATTATCCGTATACTACGAGGATTCCTCTACATACTGTGAGGCATCCTCTACATACTTCCCTACTCCGCAAATTGTAAGGATTCCTCTACGTAATAGGATGCTTCCTCTACATACATTCTCTTAAATCAGTGACCGTGTATTGCCTTCACAAAACTTGTTTGCATACTTCCTGTTATCTATAGACCAAACTCCTCCTTTGTGAACTATCTTATGAAAACTAGCATTCTTCATCCACATACTTTCTTCCATGAATTGTTCCGGAATTCATCGAATTCCTTTCAGATATTTAATTAATGTCATTGTGAGGTTTTATTCTCACGAACTACTTCTAGATTATTTTGAACTCATCTTCGATTTTTAATCTAAAATTCAAACAACAAAGGAATGGATTAGTGCTAACTATATAGGAAAACAGATCCATATAATCTTCTAAACTAATATTTACTAAATATTTGATACTACACGACCATTATTGTGTAATGTAAATCTCCCGTTATCCATTTCCCATATGTGGTCCATGTACACACACTCTAACTTTGTGGAGATCGAATTATTCTGCAAATATGTCCTCCTTGATTTCGTGAATGAACCACCATCCTGTAACTTGTCAAACCTTCTGTACACTACGATCCTTCCCACGAACTACATGTATTCCTACGAAACTCCTTAGCTTAGTGAATTTTTCCTCTTATGTGGTCTTCATACCATTCAATCTTCATGGTTTGGGGTTCACTATTCCACATTCCATATTTCTTGATCAGAAAACTATTCCTACTACATGGATTGTGGTCCCCCTTTTCTTTTTTGAAACTGTACCCTTTCCAAAAAAAAATCACGATTTCGAGGTCCAAAGATTTGGTAAACATTGGGAAGCTGCACCACATTCAATACTAATTTCAACCTCAATCATAAGACCATATTCATTGGAGTCTCCATGATCAACACAATGTGGTTTGACAACAAACACAATCCATACTCCGTATCTAGCAAAGAAAAACCTTAGTTCTAATAGAATTAGGTTATAAGGAGTTTTCCTAAGGCATCCACTACTGTAATCATATATCCTCTTAAAAATATTCACATTCCATGAGTTCATTCAAATCATATATCAATTTTCATTTAAAAATTAGTCTAATTTACACTCTACCATCACATGGAAAAGGAGGCTTCAACTCTCTCCTAACATCTGAATTCAATTTAAATTTAGTTTTAATAGGTCTCCTTGCAACTAGTGATGCTCACATGAGCCCTATGGGTTGGTAAAACTAGGGAAGATACTACTGAACACCCCATGAGTAGAATAGGAAGAGGATAAATGACCTCTAACCATAAATTGGCACTCAAGGGGAAATCTAATACGTTCCAAACCATTTAGTTCAAATATCAAATTCAATTTAGGGGAATCACCATAATGTATAGTGTTTCAAACAACAATTACTAGCTATATAAAATCACAAAATTTTAGGAAAAGTTATAGAACACCTACCATAGGTTTGTAGTAGATCCCTTTCCTAATATTAACCTTTGATTTAGTCTAGATCAGAGAAAAACAAGGAATGCATGAAAATCTTGAAAATAGGGAATACTAGATTTAACCTAAATAACACTATCTCTGATAATATAAAAGGGAAATTACACAATAAGAAAATATATATTACTAGTTCCAATCCAATGAGACCGAAAATAGAAGAAAAAGAGTCTGGATCATGGAGATACCGCAAATCATCGGTTGGAATTCCTTAGGTGCTCCTCCCATGCACAAGAGGAAGGTTTTGAGGGAATTTGTAAATAAATAGAGACCCCAACTCTTATTTAAAAAACCTAAATTAGGAATTTTGATTCTGGTTAAAGGCTTTACATGTCATGTAAAGATCAGTGTCTTCCCTGGGAAAACCCTTTTATGTGACATGAATTGGCATACACATGCCTTACACATCATGTATTAAATCCATTCCATGTATTCCAATAACATGATAGATAATAGAATTGCATCCATTCTACCACCGTCCTTCCTAGTCCTTTTCCAAAACAACCCAACCATCTCCTGGTCCCAATAATATTGTCTAAATAAATAGGAGAACATAAACAAGAGTTTAACCAATAACATATGATTCATGCCTAATATAAAAAATTTTGATAAAAAAATATCCCCCCTTAATTAAATTTATCCTTTAAATTCCCTTTCAATGGTTGTCAATAATTTTATGTGAATAACTCTGGCCATTGAACACGTATGTCGGTCTCCCACTACAATGTCTTTTCAAGTAAATGGACACACTACCATAACACCCATACTAGAGTAACTGACAATCCTTGGAGAACCTTGGTTCTCTTCTCAAAAAATATGAATAAGATGAACCTAAAAGGATAGATATAGCTACAAATTCACCTCATCCAATAGTAGAGTGTGATATGGATATGAGTGATATTGATGTTGGTTAGATACATAGAAGATATCATAAATGTACTAGTATGTCTGAGGTAACTAAAATTAACACAGTACCAACCTAAATCCCTCTATAATATTGAATGAACCGACATATCATGGAGAAAGACTACCATCTGTTGTAATAAGTATGTATCCCAACTTCATTGAGATATATAAAAGACCAAATCCCCGACCTCAAAATACAAAGTTCATCGATGTTGATTAGAATAATATTTCTATCTTTATTATGAGGTATCCATCTACTCCTGAATTAGGTGTACTAGTTCTTATGTACCTTGAACATGACGAGGTCCAAGAAACGCTACCTCAAATGAATCTAACCAGTACAAGGGTGATCAACCTGGCCAACCATATAAATACTCATAAGGTTCAATCTTTGTAGTCACCTTTTAGCTATGGTTTTTAGAAAAATCAAGTCGTGGTATATGCCCCTCCCAAGAGCCTTTGAAATTAAGGATGCATTCCTGAAGAATATCCTTAAGAACCTGAATCATGGTCTCTAACTAGCCATCATTATTAGGGTGGGTTATTATACATAGAAGCACTTGTATAACCAATTAACTCTACAAAATCAACTATAATAGAAAAGTAAACTGGGAATACCTATCTGATACAATGGTCATTGGAATATGGTAATGTCACACTATCTCATAGATATACAGTCTCCTATGACCATCTTCTAAGAAGGTCTCCTTGATCTGTAGGAAATGATTGACCTTCATGAGCATGTCAACCACAACCCGAACCACATAACTACCTTATTGTTACCTTGAAAACCCAGTAAATAAATCCATTTTAACATCCTACCATTTCCACTCATAAATGAATAACTATTGAAAAATCCTTATAATTCCCAGATGTTTCTCTGTCACCTTTTGATTGGTAGAACACATTATGATAAAAAAATTTCATGATGGTTTATCCCTAACAACCAATACTGGATATGTAAATCATGTTACATTTTGGTAAATCTAGTATGTAATTCTCTAATTTAGGCATGAAACTCTAGAATAAAATCCTTTATTATATCTATTGGAACATATATTTTACCATTAATAAAAATAATTTCACCCTCACCCACAGTCTAACAAAGTGGGTCCTCACATTCCATTATCTTCCTTATGACTAGAACATTAGCATCAGATAACTATCCCACCATCACCATAAAAAGAAGTGTGTAATTTTTTTCTAAAGATGAGATAAATGTTTGGACCTAGAAATCTTGAACCTTTGCATGCATCTCCAAGAATAAGGCCATAAGCTTCCGCCCACTACAAGCCTCCTGAACAGCCTGTATTTGAGTCCTCTTACATAGTGAATCAACTAATCCATTTACCAATCAGTAATATTAGAAATATATAAATCAAAATATTATAGGTATTCAAAAAATAATCACAACCTAAAATTTAAATCACACTGTTTAAATATATACATGAGGCTTTCGGGGTCTCTTTACACCACAAAACACTCTCCTAATACATAGGTCCTCCAATAGCACATGGCATGTAACACAACAGTCAACTCAAAATCATGTGTCTAGACATTATTCGAATGTGGATTCAACTACCAAGACCCATAGTCTATAAATATATCTCTAGAAAACATAACTACTCATATACCGATACTTGGTGCCTCACAATTGTTAGTGCAGCTCTTGTCGTGATCTGAAAGTATTAGAACCAATGTTGAAGTCAGTCTCCCTTTTATCTTCTTAAAGTAATTCTCAATGAAATATGTCTATAAAAACTTCACACTCATCTTAGTAAATCCCATAATAAGATTTACATATCATGAAATGGTTTGAATGAAATTCATGTAATGTTTAGATGGCCCCATAAAACTCTATAGTCAAAGACATTCTTGGGATTCTTCCAAGAAACTAAAGATCTCACATTCTATGGGTTAACTGATAAACCATTATCTTAGATAACATAACCTAGTAAGTGAATCATATCCATTCAAAACTGACACTTTGTGAGATTGAATTCTAATTTATGGTCTCTTAGTGTATCCAAAATGGTATCAAGATGTTTGGAACGGTCATGTCGATTGTGAAAATACATCAAGATATCGTCCAAAAAAGCAATATAAATAAATCCTGATAAGGTTGTAAGACATAGTTCCTTAGTGTGATGAAACATTTTGGTGTGTTCTTGAGACTGAATTATATAACCAGATACCCATATAGACCATACCTGTTGTAAATGTTTGTACGAGGTTTGTCAGCAAGACAAACACACAACTAGTGATATCCCAACCTCAAATAAATATCCAAGAAAACTCGAGCTCCTCAGTTCTAGTCCAATAGATCATCTATATGAGGAAAGGGATTCCAATTATTAACTATCAAATGGTATAATTTACAATAATTCCCACATAGCCTGATGTTTCCTTCTTATTTTTTCAAAAAAAAAAAGGACTGAAAACCCCCAAAGATAAGTACATGTCTATATGAAACCTTTTTCATCCAAGTTCTTTAACTGCCAATTGAGATCATGAAGCTCCCTATTATCCATAATATAAGGAGGAATGGATACTGGTGTAGCTCTGAGAACTAGCTATATTGAGAAATATACCCCCCTCTTAGGAGTTAAACTAGAAAATTAGTCTGATAAAACATACATGAAATGACCATCCACTGGAGGGAAGTTCACATGAATTTATCCCCGATCATCCAAATATACTCTAGATATATGTCCTATCATCTTTCTAATCCCATTATGATATTTTATATCTCACTTGACCTATAAATCTCATTCACCCTTGTTAATAAAACCTCCACCATCTGGTGATGTGAAAGTAACCCTTTGGTGATAGCAATAAAAATTGGCATGATAAGAAATTAGCTAGTATATCTTGAGTATGAAATAAACCCAATCATCTTCAGGACACAAAAATTCCATATTATGTAAAACCCACCTATCCTTAGAAGGAACTATAACATCCCAAATTAGGTTCCACACACCAATGCCCTGATCTGGTCGGTCACATAACCTCATGCACACCTCCCTGCATGCCCGAGGTTTCCAACTTGTAGCAAGTGTCTAAAATAAATCTTGGGGAGACTATACCCACATTATCAAAGTTACAGAACATTGGAAATAAAAATGTGTTGGGATAAAATTCATAATTTTTCCATCTCGGTGTTTTTGGCGAGATTGTGTTTTTTGACAAAGGCAAGAGACTGTGAATTAGTATAGTTGGTTTTTTTCAAAGAATGTTTTTAAGGTGGCGAAATTCCCAGTGTTTTCCAAATTTTTGGGCCTCAAAATTGGTATTTTGGTTTTTGGAAAAAGGATATTTTTTTGTATAAAATAATTGATAGACCGCAAAGTATAGTTCCTAAACGAAAAAGGAGGTTCTCAAAATGATGAATGAAAATAAGCAAAAGAAGGATTTACATATAGCAGTGCTATAGAGATGGTGAAGCGAGATAGACATACCGAGAATGAAAAATAGTTCATGGGAGCCTTAGATTCTATGATAGTCTTGATGTTTGTGGGAAGGATTGATGTTTGAAAAAATGAGGTGGTGATTTGTGGACCCAAAAATGGTTTCATTCACAGAAGATATTTACCACCGTATAGGATCAAAGTGATATACAAACCACATAGAAATATGTGGTGAAGGTTGTATCACATCGAATTTTTAGAAAAATCAGATTAGTAGGATTTGTTGATCTATTTTTCAATATAAAGACCCCTAATCAGATGATTAGAGTGAGAAAAAATTACATAGAAGATTATCAATTTGGGGAGTATTCGCGGAATTCCAAAGTGGTTTGCAGGAAGAAAATTCAATGAAGAAAGTGGTTTTTCTGGGAGGATTTTGAGAAAAGAGAAGATTTTCATGGAGAATGATTATGAAACGGGTTTTGTGGGGGACTACATCCTTAAAAGGAAGAATTATCCGTATAGGATAGTCAATTCTTGGTACATCATCTATCCATGAATGAGAGGCTATCTATGGAAGAAGAATATGTCCTTCTTGACATTCCATGGATGAATAGGTGGTCTGTGAAGTACTTATGACACATGGTGTAAGGTAGATCATGGAGGAAGCAAGGAAGTTCATTTAGGGACTAAAAAAATTCCATGAAAGTAATTTCTGCAAACTATAAGTACAAGGAAATGTGAATCTCATCTACATGTGAAAACATGACTCCAACATAGAATCTATCTACAATGTAGGATGAGTTCTTTAATAAAAATTAAGTGACCTACAAGTCCATAAACTGTGAGTGGATCCTTTATAAAGAAGTCAGAAATGGTGGAGGAAGATGATGATCCTTTCCACACTAAGTGTTCTAAAGAAGGAGACATAGGGAATGAACCTTGGTAAAGAAGAGAGATGACCCTAAAAAATATAAAGGAATAGAGTCTGGGTATTGAAGTTATCTAGACTAAAAATTGTATTTGGAAATGAGCCTTAGTGGATTTGGTATATAGGTAAATATATATTGTATACACCTTTTTTATAGCCCCCTAAGGGGGAACC
Organism: Viscum album; assembly: GCA_963277665.1. NCBI lineage: Eukaryota > Viridiplantae > Streptophyta > Magnoliopsida > Santalales > Viscaceae > Viscum > Viscum album. The sequence continues at coordinate 330,153,671 of OY728144.1, read as the reverse complement.
AAGTAAATCTTTTGTGTCTCATTAATGATTTAAATTCTGTTCATACATTGTAATTGGAATGGGATAGAAGAGTGTTTTTCATAATAATGAAACAAGATTCGAAGGGGAAATTATTTTAATCATTAATACCATCATTTATGCCCTCTCTTGGTATTCAACCTAGTTAGTGCAGCAATAATAATAACCAAATGATATAACCAATAACGAAACCAAACCAATATCACATGATGAAAAAAATATGGAATAAAAGATCCAAAACTATAGAGTATATATGTCAGGCCAAATATGTTTCATGTGTCAATATGAAAAACCCTAGATATATAAGGACTCTAAAAACTACCATATGGGTCCCAAATCACATCTGGTTCCCTTATTTTTGGTTCAACCCATATCATCCATCTAACATTGGTCCCTTTCCCTTAACCTCTCATATACCCATGAATTCTATCTAGGTACTGATTAGGAAGCCAAATTAGGCCGTGAGTACTACATAGTAGGCCCCTACTAAAAATGCCTAAAACAATATCTAGTTCATAATAATGTATGCATTTCTATAAACAATAAATAATAGAAAATAGTTAAAATGTTTACATATATTAAATTATTCTTAATTTAACCATATAAACCCAGAGGTTCTTAAGGTCACCTGAACTCTCAATAACAGCTTCAGCCCATGTTGGAGTCAGAACCATATCACATATTCAATTATAAATTACTTATAACACATGGTATTTAATTATCTACTTCATTTAAATTAATTATCATGGACAATTCGAACCATTGTCAAATGAAAACATTTTTGGCCTATAACACTATGGTTAGGAGATTATGGGTATTTGAAACATCATTCTATGTCCCATAACCTATTTATTAAGAAATAACTCATGTGGGATATTTACGTAATAGTCAGTATCCTACACACATTTATCACATGCATGAATTTGGGTGATAAACAACTTGTCTAGCATGTCGTGGGAATTTGTAGAATCTGTCTCTGTCCCACAACCACTTTATCAATCAATCATAGTAGTGGGATTGTGAACCAACAGTCTCTATCCCACACATGTTTAAAAAATATATCATAATATCACAGCTATCCCAATATCACATGTATCACAACATCACATGTACCATCATTTCATAAACAACACAGTTAAGAATAATGAACATTATTCTCAAACATTCCCATTAAAGTGTGCCATTTCAATTCGTTAAACAAAAAAGGATCAACGATTTAATTCTCATTAAATATTATGATAAATTACCATAAAAACATTTATCATAATTTAATAATATAAATAATTAACCTATTTAGGTGAATTCAATAATTTTACAATCCCCTTGGTCAATTAATTCATAATCACATTAATTTTCCCTTTACACAAAATAATTTTTTTACCAAACAAACATTCAAAAAATAAATCTATTTTACATTTGAAATATCCATTAATTTATTAAATTATTAATTAATCAAATACAAAAATCCCAATGTCTCTTTAATTAGTTCACCAATTTCATAACCCAATTATTCAATTGTGATATCCACAATTAAATCCAAATCTTTATTTCATGGAAATTTAACAATGTTAAATCAGTTATCAATGCAAGTTCACAACCATAGAAATTTAAATTTCACAACTACATACGAATAATTAAATCAAGAAAATAGGGATTTGAATTAGATATCCTTCCTAGAAATTTTTAACTAACACTCCCCAACGGAAATACCTAATTCAAGTACAATGGTCAAGATTGCGATGAAGAACTAGATCTAGATCAGAAATCTAGATCAAAGATCAATCAAACAATGATCCATCACCTAGATATAAATATAAAAACAAAGTAAAACATCCATTCAATAGATGAGAGTAATTTTGGAGAAGGATGTGAAACCAATGAATATTGGAACCTCTTATGGAGAGGGGTAAATATCTTCAATATGAGATTTGAATAATTATGAAAAAAGGTTTTAATCCCTATGAATCTATTATGGGGCGTCCCAAAAATGAGAGAGATAATTTAGGGACCAATTTTGGTCAATTTTGGATGATATTTTGAGGGTTTAGGATTAAAAAATATTATTTTTGGATTAATTAAAACTACAACCATAGTTTGATGGGTAGGGGAACATAGTTTACCAATCCATGCACCTTAACAGTGTGCCTCTTCTGGGGGTGGGGTTGATAATTTCCCCATGGCGGGTGCATGGTTTGACAAACTGTGTGACAACCATGAAATCCCTCTATGTATAGGATTGTACAGTTGGTATGGCACGTGCACCCAGTTCGGGAATATCATGAACTACCACACTTCGATATAAACTATACCAATTTCACTCAAACTCCCTCAATATAAAAAAGAAACAATAATTACTCAAAATAATGAAAAATAATACATGTAAACAAGAATGGGAAATATCATGAAAAGGACAGGATCTTATAATCTATCCACCATATAATAGATTATCCTTATGCTATACCCTTAATAATATCTATGATTTTGAGACAAAACTATCCATCCATTGAGCCTACATTCAGATTCTCTCCCCCAAATTTCCTCCTAAACACACCCTTTTTAAAACTATATATGAATTATCATCATGGTATTTTCCCACAACATGTTTTCACTATGATCCAACACACGTATCATATGCTCATCGAATGTTGCATCAACCTCTAGATCAGAATCATCCACATCATCCATATGAGAAGGGTCCGAGTGATACTTCTGATGTTTTGAAACATAGAAAAAATCATGCATAACATTGTGACTATACAGAAGATATAATCAGTGTTCCACCAACCCTATACTATCCAAAATCTTCCAAAACCTAGGCACTAACATATCCGATCTCCATATCCCATGGAGAACCAATAAATGTGATACACATAGGAATACCAACTTACCCAATTTAAACTCTAGGGTTCAACAAAATTAATCAGTGTAGAACTTCTTTTTTTCTCTGATCTAGAACCATACGCATCTGAATCAACTGATCCTACTTCAACATATCCTGCATACTACTTTATCCCAATAAGTCTGACTCACATGGAACCAATAAAAATAAAGTCGATCTTCATGGCCTACCATAATGTTCCTTATATAGTTAATTCTATATAATATCTTGATAATAATTTTTATATTAAAAATTCAAAAAATCAAACGGATTCTACCAAGACCGACCAATGTCTAGGAAAAATTCTCATAGCATATATTCATAGAATATCCTCATGTACTTGAATTGTTTAATCCAACTTCCAATAAATCTGTGTGTGTAAATCCGTACTCAGTAAAAATTGTGCACTAAGTACCATATGTAAGCCCTGATAGAATAGTGAAATAAATTTTGATTCGTGGTCTATGACAATTCTATACAAAACCATATATAGAAGAACTATCTTCCCAATGCATAAGTCTCATAGATATTCAACTAATAAAGTATGCCATATAGGTATGAAATGAGATAACTTTGAAACATATTCCAGAATCACCCAAATAACATCATCCTTCTAAGGCATCCTTGGGAGACCCACATAAAAGTATATAATAACATCATCCCACTTCCATTCTAGAATGGGAAATGATTGTAGTCAACCACTAGACCATTGATGTTCATCCTTCACCTACTGATAGGTGTAGATCCATGTCATGAATCCTAATATATCCTTTTTTCATGCCTATCCAACAAAACAATCATCCTCGATCACGGTACATCTTGGTTACACGTGGATTCACCACCCACTTTTAGGCATGAAAATCATGCACGAGCTCTTCTAACATCCTCATTGATACACCAAACCAATTCCTAAAATAGATTGTCTCCTCCTCATCTATGGTCTAATCTGAGTCATCTACTCTTGACTCTCCCGAGCTACAACATGAGTCTCAAGTCATCAACTTTAACTCAACACTGGAATCCTAAATTGCATGAGTCTAAGATTTTCGGTTTAAAGTGTCAAAAATAATGTTTCCCTTAATAAGTTTATATTCTAGCTCAATGTCGAATTACTAAAAACACTCAACCCATCTCCACTTCCATATATTCAAATATCATTGTGAAAATATATAATGTAATCTCTTGTGATCATTATACATAGTATAATTCTCACCTAAAAGATAATTATAGTGACCCATGCTTAACATAGTTAGATATTAAATCAATTTAGATGAATATACGTCACATTATAGATATAAAATCCCAAGTTTCATAATAGTTTTGTGTCTGTGGAAACCTGGAACAAAATATTCTAACATGGTGAAATATATTCAATGTTCATCACAAAGAAATTACCCTTTATTAATTCTTCTTAAAACCATTCTTCATAACCTAATGAAATGAAACATAATAATGGGGTGATCCCAGATACTCAGTAGGGGTAAAACATGGATATATCTAAGTATAACATGAGTATATGGGTATGATAACTTGATCATAACATTATAAAATCATACCATGCATATGAAAAATCATAAATACCAGTCATGGGAAAAATATTTATAGTTCATGAGACTTTAATGATAAGGTAATCGAGAGAATAATCCACGAAATCCTAACATTGTAATAAAAAATAGACTTATGTCATACAAAAAATCTTATAACATTGTGAGCATTGTAAATAGAAATAGGTTCACTCATTAATTTAAGGATATGGAATCAGGCCCTAACATGAACTTATGGACGTGGAAACAGGTCTATGAATGACATTGTGAACATGTTCATGGATAACATTTTGAACATGCAATCTAGTTCCCACATAAAATTTTGGAAATTCAACCTCGTCCATGCATAACATTATGGACATGTAATCATGTTCACATTTAACATTGTGAACACGTAATAAAGTTCATTCCTAACATTGTGTTCATGTTTTTAGGTTCAATAATAAACTTATGTACATGAATTGAGGTCCATATATAATGTTGTGAACATGTAATTTGGTTCATGCATAACATTTTGAACATGTAATCATGTTTAATCGTAACATTGTGAACATGTATCTAGGTTCATCCATAAACTTATGAACATGTAACCAGGTCCTTACATAACATTGTGAATGCATAATCAGGTTCACACATAAAACATATACTTATGATTAATCTATAGTCACACAATTCATTGAAGGGACATATATGTCCCAACCTTCACTTAATTAAATCTTACATGCATGTTCCACAAGATAAAAAAACATTCATCATATCATGAACCATTAAAAGAGATGGGTTTTATAATAATAATATCATAATCCATGAAATTAACGGGGTATCATTAAAATTTCATCGTATCATAACCTGTGGAAAATATATAGGTTTTCTAAGAAGTTCATCAAATCAAATCCCATGAATAAAGTGGGATCCAAATGAATTAAACCCATGGAATATAAATGGATGTCCTAAATATCATGCCATCAAATCATAAACCATTCTAGAAAGAATATGATGGTTATTATGGGATCATGTCCCTAATATTATTAAACCATATCAACATATCTCATCTTATCTAGGGAATGATTTTAAAGGATCACTTAGAACATTTATTATGGAAAATATCCTTTCTTCATAAATTCTTTTCACAAAACAATTTCAAAAATAATTTTCTTTTAAACAAGGCATTAAAATTTCATTTAAAACATTTTTGGAGGAAGACATCATTTGTGCTTTGGAAAATGATTTTTGAAACATAAGCTTTTTGAAAATATGTTTCATTTTAAATATATTTAGAAACTTATAAAAGAATCTTTAAAATATTTTTAAAACATTTAACAATTAAAAAAACATTAATACTCATAAATAAATCTTGAAAATATTTTGAAAACACTTTGCATTGAAAATGATTTGAAAAATTAAAAAGAAGGATTGAATTAATTTTGGAAACCCATTTATATAAAATGTCTTTTAATAATTATAAAGAAATACTAAAATAATTTAAATCATTTTCATTGAAAATAACCATTTTAAAACATATAAAAGAATCTTTTAAAAATAAATTAAAATCAATTTTCGAACAGAAAACCTTTTTCCAACCATTTTTCATCAAAAACCAATTTAAATTCATCAAATTTCCGGAATATAATGAAAAAAATTTCTTTAAAAATTTATGTGTTAACTTACAAAGGAATCTTTAATTAAATTATGTTCTTGATAGCGGGTAAGTCTGTACATTACAAACAATCATATTTTACCTTAAAATTTTAGAAAAGTGATTTGATCAGAAAATAAAGAGATGCTTAATTTTAAAACCATTTTTTAGAAAGGAAAAACATGGGTACAATTTTCCTTTAGAAATCATCATATATTTATGAATTGTTTTTGAAAATGTTTATATAAAACATGGTTTTGAAATAATATATAGTTTAAATTGAAAGGAGAAATAAAGTTAGATTTTCATCAGGAACATTTCTTAATTATCTTTAGTACCAAAGAATTGAAAAATGGGACCATTACCAGGATTTGCTAGGAATTACAATAGGGTAATAAGTTTCATTATGTTTTTTGAGAGTTGAATCATAATATTTTATTAATATATTAACAATTATAAAAAATCTCGATAAATGATGAGATTATTGTAATAAACTGTTACCATATTGGTTAAATTGAATTATAATAAAATTTAAATGATAACATTAAATTAGGATTAAAATATAATTAAGAGATTTATGTTCATGATAAAACCAATAAACATAAGTACATACATCTCATAGAAAAATATAGGGGCATAACATGGGATGTGTCTCAAAGAAGTCAAATTGAGAGAAAATTACCTTATAAATTTGGTAACTATTGAACCATAAACCTCATGAAATAATGATCATAAAATGGATATGTAAATAAAAATAAATATTATTAGAAAAATAATAGACTAAATTAATGAGTTTTATATACACCACATAATAAAAATAAGCAGTGAATAAAGCATAAGTCTCAAAGAAATAAAAGTGAGATGAGAAACCACTTACTACTTGAGTAAGTTCAGAATAATGATCTCTATGAGAGAATAAATTCATTTAATGATTTTACTATCATTATATAAAGGAAATTAATTATGAAAAATTTCATAGGGATGTATATACACCATAAAAAAGTAGTGAGGGGTGAATATGACATATATCTCACATAAATAAAAAGCAATATGAAATTCCCTAAGATTAAGTATTGAATTTATTCATACACATTCAAACCTACTATATAATAAATGTTAGGGTTTTATAAATCTTCAAATTAACCATATTATTATATATAATATCAGATATTTTAGGTTTATGAATCTATATTACTTGTTCATTAAAAACTCTATGTAAATGTTACATTTCGGGTAATATCCGTGTTGGGTTTCATATATGATTTGAATTGTTATTATTGATCCTATTAATTAAGTCATGATCTAATTATTTAAAAATATTCAAACAAAATAGAAATACCATATATATTATGTATATATAAATTTATAAAAATATATTAAATATAAAAATATAAAATGAAATACATTGTTCATAGAAACAGTAGGTCATACGTTGGCAAGAACATTGTTTAAATTTTATTTTATTATTAAAAGAAAGGTAAATAAAATATATATATCTATAAAAAATATCATATAAATAGAATTATTATTTCATATATATGACATACATTCACTAAACCCATCCTTAAAAATTCCATGTAAAGTGTGAACCAATCACATCGCTTTGAGGAGGTGACAATCCACACCTTTAGAAACAAAGTTATCATATTTACAAAAAAAGGAAATCATGAAGGTATGTTTTATATAATAATTATTTAAGTATAAATACATAATAAATATAATTAATATAATATAAAAATATAGTTTCCATTTTAATTCTCACCCATGAGTGGTGGTAAGGAAAAAATGAACAACATCATTTTATGAGGCGGTAGTCCCCCACACACACGAACCGTAAGTTCATTACCAATTTAATGTGTGTATGTCTAATAGTAGGTATAAACCTTATAATAAATAAAAATGAGTATATTTAGGATAATTAGGATATTATATAATAATTTAATAAGAATATTTTGAGTGGTAGAGCTTGAAAATAAAACAAAGGAACTTGAAGAAGGATGTTACCTATTTTTCGCTAACTCCTCAAGGTTTGCACCAAAGGAATACCTTGGATAAATTTATGAAAAAGGGGATGATTCTAGGATGAAAGGCCGGATTTTTGGAAGTTATTTGGTTAGTGATTTCCATCCTATGTTCTTGAGAGTTGTGAGGAACTGAAGGAGGTGAGTGCCTTTTTATAGTGGAGAGGGAATGACATTCTTGTAAATACAAAAATGTAAACACTATTGAGACAACACTCTTACATCATGTGTGTCCAATAATTATTCAAATATGATACAATGAGATATCTGGTTTCAATATTTAATTCTAATCAATTTTGGACATGTTTTTGGGTCATTTGGCCTCTTAATATTAATGTTTAACCATTAAGTAATCTTGTTTTTACCGTAATCAATGTAATTTATTTTATTTAATTTCAATAATAATTTTGGTCATAAATTATGTTAATAATATTATAAATTATAAATTATTATGATTCCGAATATGGTATCCACTTTTCAAGTCCTAATCACATGAGTGGGTGGAATTCATTTAAATCCAATCCCACATATGGGATGAAAAAACATGGTTTTAAAGTAAAAATGTTTAAAAGATTGCTAAGTTTTAATATATACATTTTGTGTTAAATTTTTTCCAATGACCAACACAAGTTTAAATAATATACAATTGATATAATTTTATTTAAAAACCAATTACCAAAATTATTTCAATATCTAAATAAATTTGGAGAACATGTTATTTTGAAATATAATTCAATATTATTCACTATAAATCCAAATATAAAAGATCTCATAAATATACCCAAAATTTACCCAAACTAAATTTTGGTATTTAGATTTTAAAAAATAATTGTATTCTTTAAATTATTATTTTTTAATTTTTTTTCAAAAATTATATTCAAAATGGGATCTCCATTAAAATGCAGTAAAATTACATTTAAAAATGTAGATATTTTTATTAATAAAATATTATTTTTTATTATCGTAAACCTATAAATATATTGTATGAGTATCAAAAATATTAATTTAAAATATAATATTTATAAATTTTAATGAAAAATTTAATAAAACGTGATTTTTTAAATGTATTGAGATAAAAATTAATTTTTACATTGAATTTTTTTTCATATAAAAGTAATTTCCTATTTTTAAAATAGACATTACATCCATTTATAAATAATTGAAGACCAAAGGATTCATTTTATATACATGTGTAAATAAAATTTTCACAATTTAGTTATTCTTATTCATAACTACAATTCACACAACTAGTTGGTAATTGTAATAATATAATAATAACAACATTAATAATATATTTTAGTTTTGTAAAAATACACATTGTGTGTAATTCAGGCTATCAAAGGGACTCAATATTGTTTGTAACATAGGAAAAAATTGTAAATACCCAACCCCATTTTCCCAAAGCCACTACTTTAATACATTAAATTGAAATGATTACAAGATATTAATATCCCAAAATAATAAATATTTTAGTAGATATGTAAATCTAGATACATACATAAGTTCAAAATTACAACGTGACATGGAAAACTACTTAAAATTTCCATTGGGATCATCCACCTCTCTAAGATTATCCCTGTTTGTCAATTATAATATACCTCTTCATGTCCTAGAATAAATGAAACAGATGAAGGGTTGACCTTAGATGCTCAGTAAGGGTAAGGAATACAACAGAAGATGTCATAAACATAAACATTAGGCTTGTTGAATAATTGAAGACACATGAAATTAAACATAATATTCATTATAACATCATGTAAGTAATATGAGTTGAATAACCATTTCCATCATAAAACATAATAATGGGTATTATACTAGTTGAATAACCACATGAACAATAAATTTATAGCTTCATAATGAGGGAAATGTGTTCACCATAAATTCTGCAACATACCATCAAGTCCATATCCAAGACATATAAAAATTATTAAGGCCTCGGGGAAAACCGTATCTAAAAAAATAGGCAAGGCCTAGTCCAAGTATATATCTATTTGTCGCATGAGATATAATGATGCATCTAGGGTCTATAATAGGTCCTAATCATCATATAATAAATCCAATGCATTCCTCTTATCAATGGGGATGAAAATAAACCATATATGCATTCATATTGAAACTATCATATGAAATGTAAATAATTTTCCCTTATCATTAAACATAAACTCAAACCATTCAAAGTAATTTGGTGAATGGTATTGAGAAAAAATATCAACAATAAAACCAAAAAAGAACCATTAAATAATATGTGGTGGATGATATCATAAAACTTTAACCCAATTTAAACATAATAATCAAAAAGTGTGTTTAAATAAGTGGAAATATTCTTATAAAATCATTGAGTAATTTTTGGGATAAATAGCCTTTACATTGAAAAGAAGAGTTCTTTTAGAGAAATATTTTTCCAAAAACAGAAATGAATTAAGGTATTTTTCATATAATAAAATTAGTGATTTTATGAAAATAATGGATGCTAAAAAAAATTATAGAGTCCCATGAAAATGGGTGAAAATTTGATAAATTCCCTTGAATCGGGCTTGAGTTTGGGAATAAATTTTGATTGTTCTTTTTAAAATGTTTAACTCCCCATAAAATAAAAAGAATTATGGTTGGTAAAAATATCTAAAAACATCACCTAGAATTTATGTAGAGTATATAATAAGGCATAATAATTTCATTAAGGTAAGTAAATAATTAAAGTAACCCGAATGAAAATGGAGATTCCGGTGGAAAAACCTAACCTTATGTATGAAGGTGTTCCTAAATTGATCTTAATGACTTGATTAAAAAAATTGAGGTTTATAAATTAATAATCATAGTCACTTCTATACATGAAATGTATTTTTTAGAAACTTATTAGGTTCATTCATGGCATTTTTATGGGTTAAGAGATTCAATTTTATTGTTTGGGAGTTTTTTCTTCCTTTGTTTTCAGGATGGGTTTACCTATATTCATGTACTAATAAACATGTAGATTGAAGATTATCATCCAAAATTGAAGATATATGTGATTATTTAACATCAAGAAGATTAAATTGTTATGAGATTTACTTGGTAATTTGGAGTGAAGATAAATCAATATATAAAACTTTAATGATAATGGTTTGCATTATTTGGAAATTTTTGATCACAATGAACGCATTTGATCTATAAATTATTACCAATTTAAAAAAATTACATAACCTTAAATAGGACATATTTCCTATATAATAATCTGGTTCAACCATAAAAATGGTTTCATGACACCAGTAGAATATTCTAATAGAAATTGAAAACCTATCGTCCATTACTGTGAAAAATTAACACATCTCAGATGGTGTTTTCATTTCTAGTATAAAATATTAGAAAAGGGGATATAATGATTAATTATTATATTATCATAACAATATTCTTTTATATTTATGGTACTAGAGCTATCATAACATACATATTAGGAGAGGTGAGGAAAGAAAAATAAAAGAATGGAACTAGAAATAAATGAAATGAGAAGAAGAATTTACCTTTTGAAGATATCTTCCTTGAGAGCCTCATTAGGGGAGAGTTTTTGGTCTTATTATGAGACCAAGGTCTATTGGATGTGGGGAAGGAACCTTTTAGGATAATTTGGAAGAATTTTGACATGGAACAAGGCTATATAGGAGTAAATAGAAGAGGGAGTTGGGGTGGTTATAGTGGCATAGGGGAGTGATTTTTGATTATCATATTCATTATTTTATTTTTCTTCTCAAGAAAAGAAATTGTATTATTTCTTGTAAATATTAATAGTAATATGTGCATGTGAGTTCATACTAATGGTTTCTTACATTATCCATGATGAAATGAATAGTGTTTTTAACCTATAATGTATATACACGGTAATTTAACTTTTTTTAAAAAAAGGTAGGGGGCAAGGACCCTTTTTACTGAATAAAAAAAGAGAGACAACCAGCAGCATAGAAAGTAGCGGGACATTTAAAACAGTTCATCAAATATCCCATCACAAGGACCCAATATTTTTTCTAATCTTGTCAGTGATTCTTCATTCCTTTTCCTGCAAGGCTCCCCAATCCATTCCTTGACCACTACCGTGTTGATGACCCATGCACTGAAGAGCTTCCAAGTCCCACACTTGTTGCATAAGTGTTTCAATGTCTGTGTCATTCGAGTCTGAGACCTCAGATGGCTCCTTATCTTTCTGTGATGTCAGTACTTTCCTTCCACATCCCTTCATACACGGTAATTTATCTAATTTCACCATTCACTAAAATTTCAAATATGTCCGAAAATCCCAAATATTTCACGATAGTATGTTTAATAAATGTAGAATCCAAAAAATGAAATCCAATTTTTCAAAAAATTTCAAAATGGGATAAATTTAATTTTTTATTAAAATAATTATTTACTAAGAAAATACAGTTTTAAAACCAAAACTGATTTTATAATACTCTTAAAAAATAGCTATGGTCATATTAAAGTATTATAAAAATAATAGGAAGATAAAATATTTATTTGGGGACCCATTTTATAAAGATGAATTAATTTATTAATTTTAATTATAATTAAATATCTATCACTTACAAAAATATGAATACATAATTAACAATATATAAAATATTCTACTTCATTTATAAGGTGCCTAAATTTTATTTATATAATCATGGGTGATGTTACTATTCATAAGGGTCCTATTACTATTCATAAGGGTACATTAATATTCATAGGGGTATATTACTATTCTATAAAATTTAATTTGATTCTATCCGAATCAAAATATCACAATGAATATAACCGTGTATGTCAGTTTTCCAAAATTCCAATCACAGAAGTGGAAAAATTATGTTTATTAACTAGGATATAATAAGTGTTGTTTTTTAGAGACTCATTGTGTCATGCCTTAAATATTAATCTTTTTTTCAAATCCTTATGGTGTTACATTCTCCCCTCTTTACCGAAATTTTGTTCTTGATGTTCAAAAAATGTTACATCATAAAAATATTTGGGCAGGTCTTCATCATAATATCCTTACGCTCCCATGTTTCCTCTTCTATTTTATTACTTTTCCAAAGTATCTTTAGCAATTGAGTTTTTAGATTCATCAAAAACTATTATTTAGTGTCTAGAATCCAAACAGGATCCACACCACATGATAGGTTAGTTTCCAATTCAATTCCGTCATAAGTGAGGACATGTGTTGGGTCTGGCATGCACTTTCTCAAAAAAGAGACATGGAAAACATCATGTACTTTATAAACACTAGGTGGAATAAAAATATAATTTGAAAAAACTACAATTATCTCTAGGATTTAAAAATGTACAATATTCCTTGGGATTAGTTTCCCTTTCATTCCAAATCATATAACACCCTTCCATAGAGATATATTCAGGAAAATATTATCTCCTAGTTGAAATTCCAAATCATTCCTTCAATTATCAACATAGATCATTTGCATGCTTTTAGATGCCTTGATATGGGTTTGACTAGTATTTACCTTTTCTATTATTTCCTCCACAATATCAAGTCCCACAATATTCCTTTCCCCAACTTCATCCCAACAATTTGTTGTACGACATCTCTTTCTATAAAAAGATTCATATGGTTCCATTTGAATACTTGAATAAAAAATATTATTTTATGAAAACTCCAATAAAGGTAAATATTGATCCCACACACGTTGATCATTGAGGGAACATGATATCAACATGTCTTTTAAGGTTTGGAACGTCCACTCTGATTTCCAATTAGTTTGAGGGTGATAAGAAGTACTCAATCAAAGCTCAGTAACGAAATAGTTCAAAAGGATTTCCAAAATTTCGATGTACATCATTGATCAGGATCAGACACAATTTGGAGATGTTCCCCATGAAGTCTCACAACATCATTGATATAGATTCTTTATAGGAGCTCCCATGGAAAATCTTCCCTTATAGTGAGAAAATGTTCAGATTTCATAAGTTGATCCACAATTACCCATATTACATCATTCTTCCTTGGAGTTCTGGGAAATCGAGTGAAAAAATCCTGTGTGATTTCATCCCATTTCCAAGTAGGAATTGGTATAGGTTTCATGACTCCTCTTGGATGTTTTCTTTCAGCCTTCACTTGTTGACAGACTAAACATCTTGATACATAATCCGAAATTTCTCACTTCATGTTTTCCCACCATAAATGTTCCTTCAAATATCTGTACATTTCACTACTAACTGGGTGTATAGAGAAAATTAAGCTATGAGAATCATCCAATAATTCACTTTTCATCACAGGTATGGAGGGAAACATTTCCACTTCCAAAATTCTTGAATTCCATCTTCACACAGAAATTTATCCCACAACCCATCATTTACACATTTAATTTTATATTGAATATTCTCATCATCAGAATGAGATGTTTTAATCCTTTCCAACAATGATGGTTGGGAAACCAATTGAAAAATTAGTGATGTTTCACCTTTTTGATAATTTCCATATCCATCTTTACTAGATCCATAAACATAGGATCCCTTTCAATCAACATTTTATTTAGGGCTCCAAGACCATTCCTGCTTAATGCATCATCTACCTTATTTTCCTTTTGTGCGTGGTTGTGTATGAAACAATAATAATCCTTGAGTAGTTGGAGAAATCACATTTTCCTCATGTTCAGTTAATTCAATGAGAAGATATATTCAATTATCTTATGATCTGTATATATCTAACATCATCCTCTATAGAGATAATGTCTCAATATATTCAAAGGAAAGATTATAGATGCAAATACAAGATCATGAGTAGGATATTTTTGTTAATGAATTTGTAACTACCTTGATTCATAAGAAATAACTATATCATTCTGCATAGGCACCCAACCAATTTCTTTCTTTGATGCATAACTATAGATCACAAATCTATCATTCCCCAATTGTATAATTTTCTTTGGTGACATCAATAATCTCCTCATCAATTCATCGAAACATTTCTCAAATTATTTTTTCCATACAACAAGAACCCATTAATGTGTATGTGTGGTCATTGGTTTTGCTAAACGGGCGATGTTCTGAACCAAACACATATAATAACCTGCTAGACAGAAAAAAAATTCACCTTAGTTATGTTCATTGGAGTAGTCCATTCTTGCAAAACCATTATCTTAATCGAATCAATAGATATTCCATCCTTAGAAAAAATGTGGTTGAGAAGGGAAACTGATTGAAACAAATATTCAAACATTCTAAACATCCCATATAATTCATTTATTCTAAGAGTCTTCAGAATAGTGTGCATGTGATTTTAATGATCTTCATAGCTTTTGGATTATACCAAGATTCATCAATAAATACCAACAAAAATTAATCAAGATATTCCTTGAAAACTCTATTCATTATATCCATGAAAATAGAGGGTTGATTGGTCATTCAAAAAGGAATTACTGTAAACTCGTAATGCCTTTACATGGTTCAAAATGTAGTCTTTATAATATTATCATTCCTTACCTAGAACTGAGGATATCCTGATCAAAGTTCAATCTTCAACAAATAATGGGCTCCAAGAAGTTAATCAAATAAATTATCAATACGAGGTAGGGGAAACTTGTTCTTCATTGTGATATCATTTATGTCTCTATAGTTAATACACAACATCATAGATTTATCTTTATTCTTAACAAAATGAACATGGGGCCCCCATTGAGAAACACTAGGGATAAAAAATCCATTATAACTCAATTACTATAGTTGTTTCTTCAGTTCTACTAATTCCATAGTGGAAATTATATAAGGATTCCTTAATATAGTTCTTGATCTAGGAATGAAATCAGTAGATAATTCAACTTCTTGCTCTGGTGGATGTCCAAGAAAATATTCTGGAAAAATAGCAATTATTATTGCACAATAGGTATATCCTCAATTTGAATATTTCATTCCCCACCCATATAAATTACATTCTCATCCTTGATAAGAATTTCATTATGTAGAGCTTCTAGGGGTGGATCTAGATAAGATTCAGATGATGATGTTTCTACTCCAAAGATAATAGATTCTACATCATTCTCATAAAATATAACCTCTTTCTTCTAGCAATAGATTTTCACATCGTGATTTTAAATCCAATACATACCAAGGATTATATCAAAGTAAATCATGCATATGATAATAAAATTAGAATTTAAATCACATCTATATGAAATAATGAGGACTTCCTGACACATCTTTGGTGCTTATATATGTCCATTAAGATGTTTTGATATGAAACTACCATATTTGATAAAATTGGGAATATTTAATTTTCTTGGAAAACTAGGAAGATATGAGAGAATACAAAGATCCAAAATCAAATATAGCAGTGGCTAAGTTTGAGGAAACAATTAAAGTACCCGCCCCCATGTCACTAGGAACTTCAATTAAAGTTGTTTTTGTCATATTTTCTTGTCCATACACCCTAGGAATTTTATGTGACATGTTTTCTTGATGATTTATATTGTCATTAGGATAGTGAACTATTTACCTAAAATTATAGCATTGAACATTAATTTCTCCTTTCTTCCCCTTGTAATCACCTTCTTGATGTCCTTTTTATCCACACATGAAACATACTTGTTTTCCTTTAAAGTAGGAACTGTGGTATTTCCTTTAACAATTATCACAGGATGGAAATCCAAATCTTCTCTTCTTAACCATTTTCTCATTTCCTTTTCTAAATTTTACAGCATACCACTTCTTCTCTAACATTTCGTTAAAGTCATAAGACATAATGAATTCTTTTTCTATCTTTATAGTATATGAACCTATGTATTCGTATGTTGAGAATGTTTGGTTGACTGGTTTTCTTCAGAGTAATGGCTTTAGGACATCAAATAATTGATCAATATTGAACCTTGTATTACAAATATAATCCACATAATTCCTTGATAACCTTTTGAAGACTGCTTCATACATTGCATCATTATCATATTCCTTTTTCCTCAAATTCCAAAACTAAATTTTCTTATCTGTTTTCTGTTCATGAGGAAAGTATTTCTATAATTTTTTTTTACATTTACCCAATTCTATGTTTTCAATTACTTCCTCATTTTTTTACTTAGTGTCCACTATTGATTAGTATCTCTAGATATATGATAAACAACCATAACAACCTTCTCCCTTTTGTTACTTCCCAAGGTGTGAAATATATTTTCTATGGAACTTAAACATTGGTCCCCTATGAATGGGTTTGTAGTACCGTTAAATGAGATAGGTTGTTGTCACATAAGGTGATTTAACATAGATCATCCATGTTGTGCATCAGGATGATCCATACAGGATATGTTATTGTCAATAACCTTATAAGGTCATCCCATTACTGTTATAATTATCTTCCTACCAGTGGCATCTCTAGAGCCAATATCATTATCTTGCATAGGAGGGAAATACCTTCATGGGATATATGCATTCATGGGGTTTCCATTATGTCCACTATGTTCCATTTCTAAATAATGGTATACACAAGATCAGATTATGAATCACAATGTACTGTCTCAATATAGAAAAAATACATAACATAAATTGAAATCCAATGCATGACTAATACCATAATCATAAACATGGTTTAATTGATGAAAAATATACATTTAAATCCTCCATAATTACTTATAAAGAAAATGTAAATTATCCTAGGCATATCCCTTGGGAGTTTCAAACCAGTTGCAAAGTAAGCCCTATTTTCGTGTAACAGTATACCTTGGGTCAATACCAAAACTCATTTTAGTGTTTTCATTGTTAGGTACATATGTGTTCGAACCATGTCCCCATGTAGTATACATACATGGACGTATTTTCTTGAATGATCATTATTATGTATTACTTACCAAAATTACAAGATATTCTTATATACATAACCAAAAATACTGTATTAGACTTTTGTTCTCTAATCTACAATTTATAAATCTATTTTCCATGTTTTTTAATAAACATCCTCTAATACCATCTTTATAGACCTGGCCCCTTCTTCCAAGAGTTGGTGCCTTAATAAATTACATTGGCATTAGTTCAAGAAATTCTTATACCAAAGGAAAAAAATAGTTTCTTAGATATGGAATGATAGATACATACATAAGTTCAACATTACAACATGAAATAAAAAATAGCATAATTGTTCCATTGGGAACATCCACCACTCTAAGATTATCCCTAAAATTCAATCATAATATACCTCTTTATTTCCTAGAAAAAATGAATAATAATAAGGGGTGAGAAAAGATGCTACGTAAGGGCACAAAATATATCAAAAAATATCATAAACACAAACCTCGTGCATGGTGAATAATTGAAAACACATGCCTTTAAAAATAATAAACTAGAACACATTATTGTAGGAATATTAGTTGAGTAACCATTTCCTTAATAAAACATAATCATGGATATTCTACTAGTCAAATAACAAAATGAACAATGAATTTATAGTTTCCTAATTATGGAAATTCGTATGTCAAACATTCTAAATCATACTATCAAGGCCTTGATAAAGATATCTAAAAATAATTAAGTCCTCATCCAAAACCATATCAAATAAAATTGGTGAGGCCTCGGCCAGGTCCATACATATTTGTCTCATGAGACCTACCGATGCATCGAGGGAATATAGTTATCCCCACCTATGACATAATAATTCCAATGCATTCATATTATGAATGGGGATAAAAATAAACAACACATACATTGGTATTGGAACTAAGATATGAAATGTAAATAACTTTCCTCCAACATTTAACATAAACACTATCCACTTGGAGTAATTTGGTGAATGGTATCAGGAGAGAATATCCACCATAAAACTAATCAGAAACCATTAAATAAAACATGGTGGATGATATTGTAAATCATTAACACCATTTAAAAATAATAATAATCAATATTTTAGAAATACATGAAAATATTCTTATAAAATCATTGAGTAATTTTTGGGATAAATACCCTTTACTTTGAAAAGAGGAGTTCCTTTGGAATAATATTTTTATAAAAAAAACCGAATTACATTATATTTATCATTAAAAAAATATGAGATTTATTAAATTTTTTCTTTCTAAAAATAGATTGTAGAGTGCCCATGAAAATAGGTGAAACTTTGATGAATTCCCTTAAATCCATATTGTATTTTAGAAAGAATTTTGAAAGTTCCTTTTAAAACATATAACTACCCATAAAATAAAGAAGGATTATGGTTGGTAAAAAATATAAAATCTCACATGGAATTTATAAGCATTAATAAAAATACATGATAATTTCATTGAGTTAAGTAGACAATAAAATTATCCTGAACGAAAATGGTGGTTCGGGAGGAAAACCCTTACCTTAAGTCTGAAGGTGTTCCTCACTAGATCTTAATGACATGAATAATAAAATTTATGGTTATAAATTAATTATTCCATAACCTCTTCTACATATAATTGATTTATTATAAACTTATTAGGTTCATTCATGGTTTTTTAATGGGTTAGGAGATTAAATTTCATTGTTTGGGAGCGTTTTCTTCCATAGTTTTTAGGATTGGTTTACTTATATTCATGTATGTATAAACAAGTAGAATGAGAATGGTTTTCCAGAATCAAATATATGTGTGATTAGTGAACATACAAAAGATTAGATAGTTATAAAATTAAATTAGTTATTTGGAGTGAAGATGAATCATTGTAAAAAACATTAATTATAATTGTTTGGGTCATTTGGTTATTTTGGATCACCACAAACGGATTTGATGTATATATTAATACCATTTAAAAAAACAGAACTTTACACAATATATGTTGACTATTTACTAACTAGTTCAACCATAAAAATGGATTTGTGACTCGAATTGAAAAAGTTAATATAAATTGAAAACCCATCGTCCTTTAATGTGATAAATTAACACATCTCGAATGGTTATTTCATTTATTATATAAAATAAGGGGAAATGGGAGATGATGATTAATTATTCCATTATCATAACATGATTCATGTAAATTTATGGTACTGGGGTAATTATAACATCTAGATGAGTAGAGGTTAAGAAATAAAAATAAAATAAAGGAATCCAAAATAATAGAAAAGAGAAGAGTAATTTACCTCTTGAAGTTATCTTCCTTAAGAGCCTCTTCAGGGAAGAGGTTTTTGTCTTTTTATAAAACTGAGGGATGATGGATGTAGGAGAGGATATTTAGAGGATATTTTGATAGAATTTAGAAAAGGAACAATGCTTGAGAGGTGTTAAGAGAAGAGGGAGTGAGGGGGGGGGGTGGTTATAGTGGAAGAGAGGGGTGATTTTTGATTATCTTATTCATTATTTTATTATTTTGTTCAAAACAAGAAATAGTAGTGACTCTTGTGACCATGAATAGTAATATGTGAATATGATACCACACTAATGGTTTCTTATATCACCTATGATGTAAGTAATAGTGTATTTAACCTATAATGTATATATACAGTAAATTTTCATTTTCACTATTCACTAAAATTTCAAATATTTCATAAAAATCCCAAAAATTCATCATAACCAATTTCAAGGTATAGAATAAAAAATGGACTCAATTTTATCAAATTAATTTTTTGAATATGATACATTATATTTTTACTTAAAAGAAATATTTACTCAAAAAATACTATTTCAAAACCCAAACTGATTTTATAATAACTTGAAAATTTAACTAAGGTATTATTAAAATATTCTAAAATAATAGGACGAAAAAATATTTATTTAGAAACAAATTTTATGAAAATTAAATAATTTATAATTTAAAAGTTTAGTTAAATATTTATCACTTACAAAATTAAAAATACTCAACTAATACTTTATAAAATATTCAACTTCATTTATAAGGTGCCTAAATTGTATTTATACAATCTTTGGTGATGTTAATATTCATAAAGGTAAAATTAATATTCATATGAGTAAATTAATATTCATAAGGGTATATAACTATTCACCAATATTTATGTTGATCCTATCATACTCGAAATATCATCTAGAACACAATCATTTATATGAGAAATTTGAAATTGAAATCACAGAAGTGGAAAGATTATGCTTATTGGCGAGGATAATATAAGTGTTAATTTTTAAAGATTCAATATTTTATGCATTCAATATTAAATTAATTTTAAAATAATTTGTGTGTTAAAAAAATGATTCATGTAACGAAGTCAAATTTATGTTTTGTGTGTAGTGAAAGATTAAGTTGGCATAACATATAACACAAGAAAAACATTGTGGTTTCATAAAATAGAAGCTATATTCAGTATTTTGTGAAATGAAAAATATCAACTAGATTAAATTAGTTCAATAAAATGTTTCAAAAATCTCAGGGTGTTACATTATAACCCCTTAAAATGGATTTCACCTCCAATGTTCTTCTATGTTATGAAAGGGTTAATACAGGAATGTTCATTTCCAAGAAACCCACATCGTAAAAATGAATACTAAAACTTCTTTAAAAATGGAAAGTTGGAAACAGAGAGGTTACCCAGAGTAACTCATGATTAGGTTTACATGTATGAGAACATAGTTTGCGAGTGAATATTGGACATGGATGAAAAGTGAAAACAATTTTAGGGAGTGACATTGATCATTGAACACTAGAAAGGTAATAATCATTAGAATTATAAGGGCATAAAAAACATAAATATATGATGATTTATATGGACATCAGTTCGAAAAAAATTAACGTATTAGGATTAGTCTTTTTCAATATTATTTTACTAAATTTGTGGAATTATTTTACTGTCTATGAACATAAGGAAATATACTTACTTGATAAAATCAAATTTTATATGCACAATCATACCCTTTGGATGGGTCTTGAACAACTTCCACTTCATCTCTTATTCCAAGAAATGAAGTTGAATTTTTCATACCTAAAGCATTTGTAGATCATGAGATCCATAAATAGAAAGATAGATCATTACTTGTTTCTTTATCAAAAAACAAATAATGACCATAGTTTATTAAATATGCAAAAATACTTATGTGGTTAGATAATACTTGAGTCTATAAAACCACATCTTAATTTTAACATAAACCATTCCATAAATGGTTAACATTATAACCCTTCCAAAAGATGAAATTCAAGAACATTAGAAATATGGTAACTAAATTTAGAAAAAAGTAGCTTTGCTTTGATACCCTGTATATCGTGAAGTATCTCTTGTTTGTCACATAAAAACATGTGAATACCATCAACATGTATTCTTCTGAAACATGGTCATTACCATAAATACTTATTGAGAACATGTAGGGTTATTTATTCCAATGTTTAATGGATATAATCCATAAATCCAAAAATCTTTTCAAATCCATCCTTAATATCCCAAATTAATTTTCCAATAAATCATTTATTAATACTGAGGTCATAAATACTATCCAACATACTTTATCCATATCTTCATCTCTTTATCAATAATAAATATCATTTTCTCATACTTAAGAACATGTTAATCATTACCTTTACTTAATGCAACCTTTACATTAAATTACCTTTCTAGGTCATCGGTATCACTAAATATATTATTTAAAATCCATGAAGAAAAATTATAAAAAATATACTTATATACTTTATGATTTATATAACAAAATCCTTGAATTCAAATACATTAATACTTCAATCATTTCACCTCTTCTTTAAGCCATTAACTCAATTTCATTATCATTTCCCTTAACATTGATTTCCTAAAATACGAAATAAGAATCATGTATTAAGGTTCCTCATCCTTAGTTTAATCATGATTCTTACGTTTATGTAAAAAATACAATTAGGCCATCTTATACCTTTCAAATTTCATTCATGGTCTCATTATATTCAGTAGTATAATCAAAAATCATGCAACCTTCCTAATTATCTTTATTATATTTCCACTTACGACATCAATTTTCATAATTACCATACTTTCCGCATCTAAAATGTTAAATATTATCCTAGTTCCTTCTAGTACCCTCTATTGACTAAGACCATAAATAATAGAGTGATCAGCACTTATAATAGAATAAAACCATATAATCATGAAAATGAACATCTAGGATGCATAAATCCAGACACATACATTTAAATCTATGCAACCTTAGTATTATCCTTAGAGACATACTTAGAAAGATCCTTAGAAATATTGATAAGGATTTCACTAATGTTTTCTAAACCAAGATTCCCAATGTTGACTAAATTATTTCTTTGATACCAACTATAGAGACCCAATCTTAACAGACATGAATATTGGATGATTTTATATAAAAATTCATCACATTATAAAAATACATGCTTGAGGAATATAATGGATTAGTGTCTCTGATAACGTAGAAAAAAATCATATAACTAGGTGAAATATCTTCAATGTTCTACAAAAATATATTCCCCTTTATAACTTTTATATAAAACCATTATTCATAACCTAGGGAAAGGAAATATAATGAATTTGTGAGCTCAGATGCTTAATAAGTGTAAAAATGGATATATTTAATCCTAAAATGATCCTAATAGTATGAGAAAATTGTTATAAAATTAGAAGATCATACCCTGCATATCAAAGATAATAAAAATGTGTCCTTGAATAAAGATTGACATTTCATAATAAATGAATGTTAAGTTAATTGAGAGCCTAATCCATGAAAGTAGAACATAAGAATAACACATAAACTTATTGAATAACCATCAGTTTATATCATAGTGAGAATTTTTAAATAGAAACCAGTTTACTCATTATGTTATGGATATGATATTAGGCCCTCACATGAATTTATGGACATGCAACCTAGTCCATGAATAACATTGTGAGCATGTCATCTGGTTCATGCATAACATTATAAACATGTAAATTGGTTCACACATAAACTTATTGTCATGTAACCTAGTCCATGCATAACATTTTAAACATGTAATTAGGTTCACACATACCATTGTAAACATGCAATAAAGTTCACTCATAACATTGTGAGGATGTAGTGAGGTTAACGGATAAACTTATGTACTTGCAACCAGATCCATGAATGTCATTGTGAACATGTAAACATGTTCATGCATAACATTTTGAATACCTAATAAGGTTCATTCATAACATTTATTAACATATAGTGAGTTTCATGCGTAAACATATGGACATGAAACTAGTCGCATCCATAAAACCCATAACAAGTAATTAGGACCATGCAGAACATTTATACTCATGAGTAATACTTTATTACCTAATTCATTAGATAGAGATAAATTTCCCACACATTAGATAATGAAATCATACAATCATGCATCCTAAGATAATAAAACATTAATCATATCATGAACCATGAAAGGAAATGAGTTTTATAAACACCATATCATAACTCCTGAAATTAAATTGGTATAATTTACATTTATTCATATTGTAACCTATGGAAAATATAAAGGTTTACTAATCATTTAATCCATGAATAAACATTGAAATTAATTGGGTTCCAAAATCATATAACCCATGGAAGAAAATTGTGTGTTTTTTACAGCATTCCATCAAAACATAAACCATAAAAGAAAGAATATGAATTCCATTCATTCATCATGTCCCCAAGAAGATTAAATTATATCAAAGTATTCCATTGTATATAGAGACATATTTTTGAAATATCAGATTGAACAATTACTAAAAAATAACATTTCTTCAGAGATCTATTTCATAAAACCATTTCAATAATCCCTTTCTTATAATGAAGGATTTACAATTTCATTTAAAACATTTAAAACATTTATTGAGGAAAATATATTTCTTTGAAAAAAGTTTTTAAAATCAGAAATCATTTTGAAATCTTTTTTATTTTAAAATATTTTTGAGAACCTATTATGGAAGCTTGAAAATATTTTATAATAATTTTTCTTTTAGAACACATATAAAACACATAAATAAATACTGAACAAATATTGAAAATGATTTCTTTAAAAATACTGTGGAATAATAAAAATAATGCTCGAAATCATTTGGGAAACCATTTTCTGGAAAAGTGTGTTGAAAACTTATAAATTAATATTGAAATCATTTATATACATTTCTTTGACTATATCCTTCTGAAAACATATAATGTAAGCTTCAAAAAATCATTTAATTTTTTAAACATAAATCATTTTGGAAAAGCTATTTCTTTCAAAGACATGTTAAAATCATATAATTTATAGAATATTATGAAAAAATATCCTTTAGAAAAAAACTTGTAAACCTACAAAGGAATCTTCAAGGAAATGATAGTCATGATGGCAGGTAAGTCCATGTATGATGGAAATTCCTCTCGAACATTAAATGTTTAGAAATGTGACTTGATTGGAAAATGAAAAGAATATTCATCTTAATCATGTTTTCTAAAAAATTAAAACATGAGGAAAAATTTCCTTCAAACATCATAGGATAATAATGGAAAATTATTTATAACCTTTTTATAAAACAAAGTTTTGAAAGAACACTGATTTCCGAGTGAAAGAAGAAATAAAGTGGGATTTTCTTAATTAAAATCAGTACCAAAGAGTGGAAAAATTGTACCATTACATGAATATAAAAATAATTATTATATTATAAGAAACTTCCTGAATTTTATTTAGATATGGATCATAATATTTCATCAATGGAAGAAAAAGCATAAAAAATATTGATAAACGATGAGATTGTACTAATAAACAGCTGCCGCTTCAATAAATTTTATTCATAATACAACCAAAAGAATAAAATTAAATGAAGATTAAAATATCATGAAATTATGTTTATTCATGATATAATATATCAAAATCATTATATACATCACATAGATAAAATATAGGTTCATATCATGGAATGTGTCTCAAAGAAGGAAAATTGAGAAAAAATTACTTTACCGATTTGTTTACTATTGGACCATAAACCCCATTAAATAAATATAATCATTGGTATATGTAAACACCAATAAATAAAGGTATTATAATAATATATTAAACTCATGTTCATTATAAACACCATATTATAAAAAAAGTGGCCAATAAAGCATAAGTGTAACATAAATAAAAGTGAGACGAAACAACTCTTACTACTTGAGTAAATTTAGAATGGTGATACCCATGAGAGAATAAAATAATATAAATATTATAATCTAATTTAATAAATAATATTATTGATAAAAAAATTAATACGTTATTATATACATGTCACAAAAGAAGCGAGTGATGAATATGGAATGTATCTAACGAAAATATATAGTGAGATAAAATTCTCATTCATTAAGTCTTAACTTCTTTATAATGTTAAAAAATCCTATATAAAAAATTTCATTTCACTAAAAATCAAAAAAATAACCACATTCTTATAACTAATATAATATATTTTTTGGTTACGACTCTATATTACCCCTTTATTAACAACTCCTTGTTAATGTTATGTTTTAGGTAATATATGTTTTGACTTTTTATTCTTGATCATCTTAGATAAGTAATAATTAAATTATTAAAATAATGATAAATATGATATAAATATAATATATTTTTATTATATATATATTTTTAATAATCTTTTAAATATAGAAATATGAAATGGAATACATCGTTCATGGAGACGGTAGGCAGTGCATATGCATGAACACTTTTTCTATTTATTATGTTGTATTAAAAGAATAATAAATAAAATATATGTATATATATATAATATAATTAGAGAATAATTATTATGTCATATATATCATATCATATCCATAAACCCATCCTTAATGTATTCCACGTAAAGTGTGAATAGATCACATCACTTTGAGGCGGTAGTAGTCGACCCGTCCACAAATGAAATTATCATATTTACACGAAATGAAAATCATAAAGGTATGTTTTAAATAATAATTTAAAAATTATAAATAAATAATTAATATCATAAATATAAGATAAAAATAGAGTAATCATAATAATTCCCACCCATGAGAGGTGGTAAAGGAAAAACGAACAACATCGTTTCACGACATGGTAGTTAGTCATACAAATGAATGGTAAGTTCCTTGCACATTATATGGAAGTGTGTTTAACTGTTGGTAGATAAATTAGGATAGATAACATTATTATATACGTAAAATTACTTTTGGACATGTTTCTAGGCCATTTGGATGCTTAGGATTAAAGATTAACAAATACGTAATCTAGTTTTTAGATTAATCACTATAATTAATTTTTACTACTTACAATAATATTTTTTATAAAAAAAATATTGACCATATTAGAAATTAGAAATTAATTTGATTCCAAATACCTAATCTATTATTTAAAATCCTAATCACAGAAGTGGATGAAAATAATTTATAAAAAAACAAGAATATCAGATGACCATGCAGGGTTTCGAAGTAAAATTATTCAACCATTTTCTAGGCTTTGATAACTATGTTTAATGTGAATTTTATCCAATAAACTAAATTGGTTTAAGTAATATATAATTTTTATTATTATACTTAAAACCCAATCAAAAAATTATTTATCTATAAAAATAAGTTGGAGGAAAATGCAGTTTTGAATTAAAATTCTGTATTATTAAATTTTCATCCAAATAAGAATGTTCTCCGAAAAATACCAAAAATTCACCCAAATTAAATTTAGATAATTCTATTTCAAAAATTAAGTTTATTTTTAAAAACAATATTTTAAATGTCTCCCAAATTATATTTAAAATGAGTTCTCCATTAAAAGTTGTAAAATTTACTTAAAAACATCTTTTATTTTCATAACATTATGTTTATTTTAATATTATATATATAATATAATGGATGAGTATAAAAACTATTTATTAAACATATAATATTAAATTTTATTTAAATAATTAATAAAAAGTTGTGTTTTAATTCATTGAGTTAGAATTGTATTAGTACATCGAAAAAACAATTTCTTAAGGAAGTAATTAATTTATTTTAAAATAGTTCTTACATTCAATTATAAATAAATGATAACAAAATGATAAATTTCTAAACGAGTGTAAATAATATTTTCACAATTTATTTAATGTTATTTTAATTTCTATTCCACCGACTAGGTGGTAGCTATAATAAAATTTTCATAACAATATATAAAATATATTGTAGTTCGGTAAATCTCAACCTTGACTATAATGAAAGATATAGAAGGGACTCAGTATTGTGTTTAAAACAAGCCAAAAATAGTAATGTATGTACTAATATCTAATCTTATTATTTCATGTAGTTAATGATTAACTTTTTGTTTCGTATAACGCAATCCATAATTAGTGATTTCATTAAAAAATCTATATTTTGTGTTGTGTGAAATTAAAACTAAAAAAAAGAATAAATTAGTTTGAGAAAAAATGTTTCACAAGATATCTGGGTATTGCAATAATTATTCCAACACATGAAATCATAAATCACTACTGCTAACTCGAGGTCATGTGTAGGGTATTTTAGTTCATTTGGTCTTAACTGCTGAGACCCATACGCCACAACATATATCACTGCTTCAAAAACACTCCAATAAAAATCCTAGAAGAGTACCAATTCACCATATACTCCCCACCAGACTCAGTTAGGATCAAGATTGGTTCCATATTAAAGTTCCTCTTCAAATTCTAGAAAGCACTATCACATGCACCAGACCATTCAAACCTTGTTTACTTCTTGGCCAAACCCGAATCTAGTACTGAAAAATAGGAAACTCCTATATGAACATCCAGTAATATCATGATAATACCAAAAAACTATGTATATAGAAAATTTTATTGGGATTATCCCATGATAATAATGACTGAACATTGTCTCATTCCACTAGCACAACTTACTATCAGAAGTTGAGGCCCAAAAAGCGTACCCAATCGATAAAAAAATAAATCTTAGATAGGTTGGAATATTGTTTATGCTCTATCAATGTGTTTAAAATGATTTCAAGATGTTGGGAATTATTTTTTCGAGTCTTGGAGTATACAAAGATTTAATCCAAAAATACTACAACAGATTGATCTAGGTATGGAGGAAAAATTCTTTTCATGAAGGCCATGATCACTGTTGGTGATTTCTTCAACACCAACAGTATCATTCCAAACTCATAAAGGCTATACCCATATCTGAAAAAGATCCTAGTTATATCATAAAGTCTAAATCTAAATTTATAATACCAGGATCTCAAGTAAATCTTGGAGAAAACATGAGATCATCTTAACTTTTCAAATATATCATCAATACAAGAAAGTGGATACCAGTTCTTTATTGTCATTCTGTTCAAGTATAAGTAATCGACACACAAGAGAAAAGTCATATTATCTTTCTTAGGAAATAAAACTAGTAAAACCCAAGATGAAATACTTGGGTATATAAACACCTTATCCATCCACTCTTCTAGTATATTATTTTACCCATAAATCTCTGTTAGTTCCTATTTGTATAGTGGAATGGGAACTATCTCAACCCCAAGCTTGAACTCAACCATAAATTCCACATCCCTCTCATGTTGAAACCCAGATATGTTTGATGGAAACACTTCCTAAAAACTATCCACTACAGGTGGGAAGATATTCTGCATTACACCTTCATCATACAATGACAGAATAAAAACATGGGTGGTGAACTCTACCAGTTTCTCATGAATTGGCCTTACACGACTTGACTGGAAAACCCATTCTCCATGATGGATGTAAATTTCACCCATTAGAGATGTAAAGGTAACTCTTTTTCATAACACTAAGTTTTTTTTCAATATACTACTAACCATTCATACCCAAAATTTGGTCAAATCTTGAAATGTCAAGGAGGTAAAGATACCATAGAAAAGGATACTCCTTAACCTCAATAGAACACCCCTTTAACAAATAGATGTCTCTACACCATTCCACCAAAGGTGTATCTATCATCATAATTGAACTAATGAACTCAACTTCCATACTCAACCTATTCACAAGTTATGATGATATAAATGAATTAGAGGAACCAATATCTTATAAGGAAATATCTTACATAGCTCTTATAAGTATAATACCTCTCACTATTGATGGTCCTAAATTTTTATCCCCTTGTGTAGGCTATAAAACATGTATCTTTCCTAACCCTATTCCTCGTGATACTGCATGACACCCCTGAGCCTTCCCACACTTCTGATATGGAAAATCATTCCTAGAATCACCATGTCCACTTTATCAGCCTCCATGTCTAGTAGAACTCTATCTTCCAGTTTGGTATGGTGTTTAAGATCCCCTTCCCACACTCTATTACTTCCTTGTTACACCAATATTTCTCATCATTTGTGGGTTCCAACAAAACCTATGTAGATCCCCCATCTTATGGAATGATCAAAACTCCATAGGTGGACGCGGGAAATTTTTATGAATGTGACCCGACCTGACAATCTTATGCTACGTTAGATGGGAAGGGTCTTGAGTAACTGGAAACTCCCACTAGCCACACGTCTTTCTATCTCCCTGGATGAAATTCTCATAGCTATGCTACCAACTATCGGAATAAAAACCACTTGATCATCTATCAGAGACCACATATCCAACACTTGAATCGTCTTTCGGGTTCACCTAAGAGACGAGAGCATGACTTAAAACTTCTAAAAACATCATCATCCTGAAGACGTCCACTTGTGTCTTAATTTCTATTTTAAGTCCATAATAAATATTTTTTTCTATTTTATCATCATATCCTACCATATGTGGAGAAGAAAACTATAAATCTTGGAAGCGTCTAGCATTGTCCATCATAAACATGATCCCCTAAGTCAATATCCTGAAGCCAACTTCCCTTTCCTTCCTGAACATCTCTAGAAAAAATTAATCCATTAATTTCTCTCGAAATACCATCTACTCCATATTCTTTACTTGTCCATCCTGAGTTCGGATGTCCCACCCAAGATTCTCTATACCATGTAACATGTAAGAAGTTAATTTGACCCTCTTATCAGGAGAAGTCTCTGAGTAGTAAATTGTCATCATGATAGACTCAATCCAAAACTCATCATCCTTTAGACCACCCTCTCTGGTGAATGTCAAAGGGTGATACTACTGAAAATCCCATGTCATTTTAGACATGCTCTTCAAAACGTATCTAGATATCTATCCATAATGTTCATGGGGTAAGCAATGTTCTCATGAAACTGCTCTCCTACATCCTCACCTAGTACTGTTAGTGCCTCACTTTGCACTACTAGTAGATAATTTGCATCCATAACCTCCAATCATTCTTTCAACAAGCATCATCTAAGAGGAATCTCTCTACACTTATAAACACACATATTTGGACACATAAAAAATCATTTACAAACTTACATAAGAGGGATTCAAAATAAACCATTACAAGTAATTTCCCCAAACCCCACTACACTGTCAAAATTGAGGTGTTCTTACTACTCATAACCATCCTACATCTATGTCATGGATTTTAAAGGATAAAATCGTCTAATAATCAAGTTTCTCATTAGACACCCATTTCTCTACATGTTGCATCATTCACAATTAACAATTTAAAATTATGCATATTTTTCTATTAAATTATCATAAGAGAAGAAAGGCATTTTCATTCATCAACTCACCCAAAACCCTCTTTTCTATGCGTGCCTAAAATGACTCATGACACAATATATTCCTAAGTTCCTAGAATGATGCATGTTTACTCTACTCTCATTCGAATTTGATCCATAATTCAAATATCTTAAAAAATAGAAAAAATATTCACATTGAAAAACAATTGTTTCACTCCAGGTGAAATAACATCCAAATGTGACAACACACAACAACAACAACAAAAATCCCACCCTAGGTGATTGGATTTTGACCTCATACCACTACTACAAATATGGCTTTTATCAGCACTAAAAATGGCCATTAACAGCGCTAGAAAAAGCACTGATAATTCCAGTGAAGATAAAGGGGGGGGGGTCCCCTTTATCAGCGCTCCAAAAAGCGCTGATAAAGACCCCCTTTATCAGCGTTTTTTTAGCGCTGATTAAAATAAAAAAAATTTAAAAAAAATACTACCAATCTCGTGGGGGGGGGGGGCTTTTTACAGCGCGTGATCCCCAATTTATCAGTGCTTTTCCACACATCCAGCACCCGCGTGCACTGTCTACACCCTTTATCAGTGCTAGCCCTTTAAATAACCCTTCCGCGCGCACCCTTTCCTCCACCTGGATTTGATCTCGAGACCTCCCCCATGCGCACCTAAAGCCTTTGCCACTACCCTATATTGATTTGTTCTCTTATTCATGATATATATCTTTATTTATATATATATTTTTTGTTATATTTATTTGTACAGTAATATATATTTATATTAATATATATAGTTATATTAATATATATATATAGTTATATTAAAATATATATATAGTTATATTAATATATAGATAGTAATATTAATATATATTAGTTATATAAATATTCATATATTGGTATTTTAAATAAAATGGATATTAGTTACTATTTAGATAAAGCTAGTATATTTTATATGTAAATATGTGTAATTAGTTATTTAAAAAATTTAATTTTTAGGTGTGAATATATAAAAATTATGTACATATAGTTATATATTTGATCATAAATAGTAGTGCATTATAAAAAACGATAAAATTTCAAAGACATAATGTCAATATAAATGTAATAACTTGGAATAAATTCAGTCCCCACAAAAAAAAATCCAGTAATACCCCCTTAAATGACGTTGAAAATCCACAAAATGTTAAAAAATCTGGGTACCCCGACTAAAAACTTAGTTTTGGAGGCTTTCTGGGCCTCCTTTGGCCTTGAAAAACGTTTGACCATGGATCCCCCTTGTTATAACAACGTAGAGCTTATTG
The DNA here is from genome assembly GCA_963277665.1 of Viscum album. Taxonomy (NCBI): domain Eukaryota; kingdom Viridiplantae; phylum Streptophyta; class Magnoliopsida; order Santalales; family Viscaceae; genus Viscum; species Viscum album. Next base: position 330,120,888 of record OY728144.1, on the reverse strand, counting down.
CTAGATTCTATTTGATATGTGGTAGAGCTCAAATGGACACTCGTATCAAAAGTTATGGCCGTTTGAAGTTTGAGTTGCGTTTTCAACAAATTTTGGATCTTTTTTTTATTTTTTTATTCTTCAAATTGTCATTAAATGACTCTTACTCCATAATAATTATCAAATTATTAATTTAAAATATTTTTTTATATTTTTTAAGAATCCATTTTCACAAAATATCTTATATATTAAGTATATTATGTCTAAATGTACATTTATACTTATCTAAAATATATTAAAAAAGTATATATTATATTTATATCAATATAACTATATAACTATATTTATATATTAATATTTTTTTTATTTTTTTTGATGTCGACCCTTTATCAGCGATTTGAAAAAAGCGCTGATAAAGGCCCCCCTTTATTAGAGCTACTAAATAAGCGCTAATAAAGGGGGTCCCTTTATCACTGCTAAAAAAAGCGCTGATAAAGGGGGGGCCTTTATCAGTGCTAAAAAAAGCACTGATAAATGGGTACTTTTATCAACGCTGATAAAGGCACCCTTTATCAGTGTTTTTTTAAGTGCTGATGAAGGGCCCCCCTTCATCAGCATTTTTTCGTTAGCGCTGATAAAGGGGTGGCACTGGCCTTGCCCAGTTTTGTGGTAGGTATACAAGGGTTAGCTACTCCCATGAAAAATCTCTTAATAAATTCTCTACTCATCCAAGTCACTTGTATATTTTCCCTAATAGTATGAAAAAATGAATTGAAAAGAAAACATGGCCTCTAATACCACATTGTAACGTCCCAACTCAGGTTTTACACACCAGCATGCCAAGTCGTTCAGTCACATGACCCCAATCACATTTTCCCACATGCTAGAGAATTATGACTTGCAGCATGGGTCTAAAAAGAATCATGGGGAGACTATACCATCATTGTCAATGTTTAAAAAATGTGGAAAGAGATAAGAATAACTATATAATATAACTAATAACCAAAACAAAGTAGTATCACATGATCAGAATGTAGAAAATACAATATTCAAAACTAAACAACAGATATGTCATAAAAAATATATTTCAAGTCTCAATATGAAAAACCTGAAATAAAAAAGGACACTGGAAACTCCAACATGGCTCCTGAATCATGTCTTTTACCCTCATTAATGATGCAACCCATATCATCTATCTAACATTGGTCCATTTCCCTTATCCCATCAAACAATAATTAAATCTTTTCAGGTATTGATTTGGAAGCCTAATTATGGTGTTAGTACAACCAAGTAGGACACCAAAAATGGCATATAAAACTATATCCAGTTGATGATAGGGAACTAATTTTAATAAATAAGAAACACCAGAAAATAATTAAATAGTTTACACATATTCATTGTTCATTCTTTAACAACACAAACCCCTTTTTTCACTAGGACACCAAAACATTCATTACATGCTTTGATCCATTCCAGAGTCTACACTATATCACATATTCAATTTATAATTCATTATAACACATGAGATTTCATTCTCTATTACACTTAAATTAATAATCATAGACTATTAGAACCATAGTCTAATGTGAACAATTTGGGAATATAAACCCATGGAAAGGACCCCATTCTTGTTTAAAGCGTTGGTTCATGTTCGACAACCCATTTATCAAGAAATGACACAAGTGGGATTTTGATGTGACAATCTGTGTCCAACACTTTTTTATCATATTCATACATTTTTATCTAGAACTCCATGACTAGAACACCAATGGAATTTGAAGAATTATTCTGCACACTACAACACATTTATCAACTAGTCATTAAAGAGGCCTATTGAAGCAGTAATATATGTACCACACATGTTTATCACATATATCAAAATATCAAAAATATCCCCATATCACATTTATCACAACATCACATGCTACACAATTTTATAAACATCTAGGTTAATAATTTTTGACCATATTTACAAATATTGTCATTAACGTGTACTATTTAAATATATTAAACATATATGGTTCAATAGTTTAATTATCATGAAATAATATAAAAAACCACAGTTAAACAATTGATCATCATTTAATCATATAAATAATTAACCCATTTTGGTTATTTCATTAATCTCACAAATCCCTTTGACAGTTAATTCATAATCACATTAAAGGAGCCATTAAACAAAATCATTATTTAACCAAATCAACATTAAATGAATCAATCTATTATGCCATTAAAATATCCATTAATTAATTCACTTATTAAATAATCCAAAGACATAATTCAAATATCCCATTAATTAATCCACCAATTACTTAACCCAATTGTACAATTTCAATTTACCTAATTCATTCTAAATCATTATGACCACGATATTTAATAAAATTAAATTAGTTATCAATGAAATTTCATAGTCAGGGAAATTCAGATTTCATAATTACATAATTGTCATTAAATAATGGCTATGAGATTTTAAATCATAACACCTACCTCAAAATTGATGAGAAAGAGACTCCAATAAAATTCCCAAATTTAAGTGGAATGATCAAGAACACGATGAAGAAATAGATATGGATCAGAAACCTAGATCCAAGATCAAATGAATCTGGATCTATCAATTCCAGTTCTAGATCCAAAACAATTATGGAAAACATAATTTCAAATTTTCGATAGAAATATGGGAGGGATGGGAAAAAAATCTAGATTATAACCTCATACCCATAGGGGTTATGATCATTAATCCATGATTATAATCTTTAATAATAGTGGTTGGAATCCCTAAAAATAATTCCAAGAGTGCCCAAAAATGATAGAAATCATTTAAGGATTATTTGGGTAAATTTTTGGAGAAGTAAGGGGTTCAAGATTTCAAAATATAATCATTGTATTAATTAAAACAGCATGCATACTTTCCTGGGTATGGGCACTTGATTTTCTAAACCATGGTCCTTATGTGTATGCCTCCTATGGGGGGAGGGTGGAAAATTTCTCCTAATAAGGTTCAAATTTTGAAAAACTGTTTCTATCCATGAAATCCCTCTTTGTACGGGGTTACTGTGTTTGACAGGCCAGGGGGCACAGTTTGGGAAGTCCATCCACCAACCATGCACTTCCCCTCTTCCTTAAAATTTCTTCCAATTTTACCCAAACACACACAAGATAAAATAAAATAAAAATGTAATCAAAAGAAGGAAAATTAGTACCTAAATAAAGCCGAATAAGTCTCCAGAGATGGCCATGATCTTATAGGAACTCCCGACATTAGATAACATCCACCATTCATACCCCCAACTGAGTATCAAGTGTCATAATGCCATTATAAAAATGAGTAAAAATACTATAGATCTCCACAATAGGAAAAATATAAAACATTGAGATGCATCCATATCGAGAAGAGCAGTTACAAGAGTAGAGTCTAATTAGATCATACCTCTGGATATAGAAGGACAAATAATCTACTCCTTAGGGGTAGACTATGCTGAATATATCATACATGAACCATGAACTTGTCAAACAACCTCGATAACCACAGTTGACCCACTCTATTGTGTAGGTAGAGCTACTATCATGATTAAATGGTCACAACAACCATATTATCTCGAATGATTGACACTACCCCATCTCCATCCCTATCATAGAACTGTAAGTCCCACTCTTGAAACTGGATTCAGAGATGACCCCCTACCACATACCAGTAGATGTAAAGACCTATAAAAATGCTATACAGGGAACATCCAAGAACATGATCAACACACGACAGTGTATGAATCATACTTATTTCTCATATTTCCCCATCGACCAAACTGATTATAGAAAACCAAGGTATAGACATTAACAACATGGATATTACTCCCCTCACGTGAAGCATTAAATTGGTGCTTCCTTCCTATATAAGCTAAACCACTAGGCTAAAAGACTACATTTCCTTACTATGTTCCCCTAGCTTCCATCATTTTTTACACGGTAATATTCAAATGATTCACTATTTGAGTAATACTCTTCAACATGAACATGTTGACATGAGATTGAATGACATGTCTACGACATTACTCAAAGAATCTCTCCATTGATACCTCATTTCAAAGATAAATCTATACAAAACAATGAATCTCAATAAATCATATAGAATATTCCATAACGGTCTTAGTTCCCTACTATAGGCACATAAACTAACTGTCCCACTCTTCTCTTAGAGTCTTAGGGGGAAAAGTAATCATAGAAACTCGATGGGAAATCCCTCTAACCCCTATCTCATAGTTAATTTGAATAGATAAAAACATCTCACCAGTGCTTAAAAGCTCCCCAAATCATATATGTCATGAGATTAACTATTATTTCAAGAGGTTTCTCCAAATTCTCAACAATTGAAATAACAGTCTCAAGGAATATATCAATAGCCAATGGACTACCAACCCCTGAAAACATGGGTGGATTCTACCATTGAGACACACACATCAGCTCATCCATAGATGATTCTAGATGTGATTCTCCCTGAATGATATTCATGAACCACATAAAACTCTCTCATAATTATGAATCATCACCAATATCCAATATAAAAATTGGTACATCAGTTGGAACTACAGGTTGAACAATTGGTAGCCCATGAACCACCACATTCAGAGCATGGTCTTCATCACTCTCCCAGCATATGATTGGAGGTTTTCATGGTGGCATGTCTCTATAATGAAAAACATGTGCCTCATAAAATATTGATAATGATAATTTCATATCTCAAAAGTGTAGAACTCATAGATATAAATGTAGGAAAGTTTAAAGCCTTCCTAAAAACAGATCACACCCCTCTTCCTGCTCCTAAATCCAGAACATGGTAAAAGTGACAGTCTATAACTTCACTAGGGACAGTTCCAACAACACACTCTAAAGACAGGTCCAGGTCAAGTTCTTTATTTCAAAAATTCAATTTCATTTTAATTCATATTTATTTTAAAATTTTCATTAAATGGCTGAAACTAAGGTCTTGCCACTTGTAATCCATAAGGTCTCATACACCTCTAGAATTGAATTTTGAAATCCACTTAATCCATACCATAACATGTTGTAGTCCATGTGACTAATGGTCCATGAATCAATGTCCCATAATTTGATTCTTAGGGTGTCTCCTTTAACCTATGTAGGAATAAATTGTTTGGGTTATGAAATTCTCTATAAGTACCAATATTTTTTCTCAATTCCATACATAAACAATTTAATAAACAACAGGTATACCAGAAAAGGCACACATAATATTTTCATGCATTTAAGAAATTAATTCTATATTGAATGGAATAAATCATGGTATTAGAATTTTATAATGTTCTTAAAATTATTCATGGGATAGAATACCCACATCTCATCTGGTAATAGTAAAATCCATAATCATAAGAACATAAAATAAAAAGTGTGTCACCCAATGGTGGAATCATATAATCTATAATAGATAAAATATTGAGAAACATGTTTTGTTCTAGGAAATTTGGATTTTTACCTATAAATGGGTTAACTAATACCATGAAAAACTCATTAAAAAAATTAAAATTCATTCTTAATCCATATATATAATATCTACATAGTAATGAATGAAAATAAACTCCTGTAATAACACATTGTAAGGCCCTTCCCCAGGATCCACTAAATAGTTCCCTAAGCTTATGGGTCACATGGCCTCATGCACACCTCCCCATATGCCAGGGGAATCTAGCTAGAAGCGGGGGCCTATGGTGTGTTTGTGTGTAGACGACACTTCATGAGAGACTATATCAATATGGTAAACCAAAATAGTCAATAATGGAATTAGTAAATAAACCATACAAATGATAAACATCCAAGACATGAATAAATAAAAAATTCCAAAATTAATCTCATATACAAGATGATGTGTCATCTCATGTATCTACAATGAAGGAAAAATGGTTTATAAGAATCTAATATAATACACTTTTCAAATTAAAAAAAGTCCAAAAAGTACTATCCCAGCGCACGTCATGTGTCTAGATTAGTCTTGTGATCCCCTTCTCCTTGGAAATAAGAATGTCAAGTATCAAATATTGGGAACTTGCCTTAGTCCATACTTTTATACATAAATTCTTTTTGGGAACACAATGATAGTCTGAAATGTGTGTAATATAACACTCAGTAGGCCACTACCGACGATGTCTATAACAATTCCATTCAATTTATAATAGGATATATAGTGGGAAGTATCTACAATAGGTATAGGAGTAAAAAAATTATAGGTTTGAAGGAATATGTGATACTATTTGGCCTACCAAGGATCCTTGAAAACAAATGGAAAGCCCCTATAAAAAGGGAAGCTATAATCAATTACAAACAAGTGATACTGTCCTCTCATAAATTATAAAATGATAACTTTTCCAGGGCTATCTATAAGAATATAAAAAATCGAAAAGGACCATGCCATGTAATCTATTATATAACCTATTCCAACACCATGCTCTATAATCTAGTATACATTACCCATCATAGAAACTCTACATAATCAAGTGTCATCCACAATGTCTGCATTATGTAACCATGTTTCAATGACAACGACCCCAACATGTTCTCAAAATTGATATACCATGATGGGATAGATCTAAGTTATAGAAAACCAACAAATCCACATCGAGTCCTAGGGGAATCTATAGGGCAACTTGATAAATACTTGGGTGGGGTCCAATGAATGTGTTAATAGACCATGTCGAATATGATCCCAAGAAATTCAGATCCACATGTTAGCAAGGCCTGAGGCATCATTCAGAATGAGGATTCATGGAGTAAATAGGCCCAAGTCATCCACTACTGCAATCAAGACCCATGGAGTAGAAATTTATATGGATTCTTATGAAATAAGGATCCAAGGAGCATGTTCAAGGAATGCACTACCATAATCATTCATCATATCATAGTCACTCACATTACATGTGTTCATCCAAATCATATATCAATTTACCTTTAACAATTTATAAAAATCTACATCATGTCATCACACGGAAAAGGAGGCCTCAAATATATCATAATATAACAATTCAATTTACATTTAGTTTTAAAAGTCGCCCCCATTACTAGACGAGATCACACACACCCAATGAGGTGGTAATACAAGGTAAGATAAAAAGTCAGACCCCATTAGTGGCCTAGGTTGAGGCTAAATGGTTTCCATTCATAAAATAGTTCTCAAGGGTCAAACTAATATGTTCTAAATCATTCAGTTCAAATATGCAATTAATTTTAGGGGAAACACCAGAAATTATGGTGCACGATAGAATAAGAACTAGCTATATAAAACACAAAACATGTAAGATGATGTATAGACACACTAAATTTGGTCTATAGTATAGAACTCATCTAATATAAAACACTAATTTGGTTAAGATCAAATGAAAAATGAAGAATGAAAGAAAAGCCTAAATATATTGAATATAATATTGAACCTATATATATCTATCGTGGAGAAGATAAATGTAGAATGACATAAGATGTATAGAGATATTATTGAAATAGATCCAAAGAGACTCATGGTAGAAGAAATTGTTTCTAGATCACAGAGACACCATAAAGCCTTGGTTAGGCATCCTTGGTAGCTCCTCCAATGCATGAGAGGAATGGGTGAGGGATTCTATAAAAAAAATAGAGACCGTTCCTCTAACATTAAAAAAATAACTTGGAAATTTACCCAGCTAGTAAAGGATTTAAGAATAATGTAAATATCATGGTATTACCCCATGAAAATACATTTACGCATATTGAATTGGCCTTTCTAGGAAATTACACTTCATGTATTGAATACACACCATGTATTCTAAGTACATGTTATGTAATAGTCATAGAACCAACTTAGAACCTCCATGGATCCTTCTTTCCACAAACTACCCAACTGGACCATGAGACCAACATTAGGGTCTAATACATAAAGAGAATATAACCAAGAGTTTTACAAGAAATAAAATAACCATTCAAAAAAAAAAACCATCGGATTAGACAACATTGGGAATGACCATCTTTATAGTGACCCTTCATCAAGAAAATGATTTTTTATTCTTATTTTTTTCTATAATCATATGTTTCTCAATGTTCTCATGTTATGATGAATTGTATCTTACGTTATGATTGTATCCATAAGATTTGATTTATAATTAACGATCCATGTTTATTTAGGTACAATTTTTTAATTTTGTGTTCAGAGACCTTGATTATTATATCATACCCCCATGTTTATCTTATGCTCACTTATGAAAATCAATTATCATCTCTTATTTTTACCTTTAATAACAATTTGATCTAAACCCTTTCTTATGTTTCTATTTCCCAGGTCATGATATTTATGGTAAACTAGGATGAATCTATAAAGTGGTCTAATATTGTGTGATTATGGAGATATGTTTACAATAAGGTTTCCATGTAACGAATCACCAAATACACTAACCTTTCAGTTAAAGGGATTTAAATATTATTGTAATATTTAATGATTAATCAAAGTAAAATATATGAAATTTTATATTGAGTCATGAAACATGTCATCAAATTCAATTATAGAGAATGTTTTTAGCACTTGGACCATGAGTGAAAAACAAGGTCTCTTCAATTGGTATCAAATCCAAGTTTGGTTATTCTTTAGGAATTAGAAATAAAGATATTTATTGAAAACCATATTGATAAATCAATGCGTCGAATATCATCTTGAAGTTATGATAAAGTATATATTTGGTGGTTCCCTAGAAATAAAATCCCCATCTGAATATAAAAAATTGGTTGTTGGATCTTTTTTTGAATCACTATTGGGTAACATCTCTAAAAATTCTTGGTTTTGTATTAATTTGATCTCCACTTAGTGCCTGAAAAGTTTTCCAAACTACACAACTATTTTGACACTTCCAAGGGATAGTCTTCGGTTAATAAAAATTATAATTATAAACTATTATTCTTGAATTTAAAATATTTAGCTTAAAGAACGTAATAAGGAATGACTATTAAAAACCCAAATTAATGATTAGGCATTCCTAAGTTAAGGTATTTAAAACATTTAAAAGTTACTTATTCTGATTATATAGTTTCTTTTTAAAAATTTATTAATCATAGTGTTCTTGTAACTCAACATTCATTTATTTAAATAGACATCAGATCAAGGATAAACTTTGTTAACAATATATGTAATGGAAAATATAGAGATTTTATGAACAAGAAACCAACGAGGATATGAGTTTGAGTAAAAAATGTTAGACTTTTTCTTAATAATCAGTCTCAAATTATGATCGACAACCTGAACCTTGTTAAATTTTAAACCTAAAAAGATAATAGGAATGAGGTATCATGAATGTTTTGGGGATAAATACCATTATGAAATAATGACTCAACATTCTATAAGTCAATAATGTAAAGGGAAATACGTATAGAAATTTATCAAAAGAATTGGATGATATTTTAATTTTGATTATTGAGGGAATATAAAAACCATTTTTAAGGAAAAACAATGAGTTAAGTCGAGTGAAATTAATTTTATCCAAAAGTTCCAAAAATAGTTCAATGCCTTCAATATAGTGAACTGTAGAATTATCCATGTCAAAAACTTAATCCAAGGGGAAACATGGAAGATATGAATTATTAACCTCTTAGGCCATGTAAACTAGGAAGGGCTTATTTAATGAACATTGTTGAAGTGGATCATGATAATTTAGGCACTCTTATCCTCAACTCTAGAGTTATAGTTTTCTTATTGGAGTTTTATTATTGGAACCCTAGAATATCTAAGATGTTTTCTAAGTGTATTGAATCAATACATGGAATATTTTACTATAATAGAAAAAACATGTTATAATGTTATTGTATAATAATTTAATGTTTTTGTGAATGTTCATTGTGAAAATAATATTTATATTGATTTTATTTGATTTTGGATGCATATTCTTTTTCACCTAGACCACTTCTTAATTAGAAAAATAAGGAAATCGCAATTCATATTTTAGACAAATCAATGATAATATATTTATAAAAGGATGACAATGAAATATTGAGGAAATCAAATAATAAAATAAGATTCAGGATACCTATTCATGAGGGATGTTTAGATCAAATTATTAGAGAATAATTTAATCTTAAGGAGAATCATATTATTATGAAAAGTTATTTTTTCTATGTATACATGTTTGATATCTCTATATAAATTATAGCTTGAGTCATGAATATATTTTAGATATCCTTATCTATTTTCATTAGTACGTGATAATTAAAAATATGGGGAACATAGAATCAATATAATTTAGTATAAATTTAAAGGAATACAATAAAAAGTATATTTTTTCACACATGACAAAAAAAAAAACCCATGTAAATTCTATTAAGATGAAACATTATAACAAATGTATATGAAACCATGTATTGCATACCAAGCTAGATTAAATCTATTCACAGTGAATAAATTTAAAAGGGAAAATAAAAATTAATGAATAATATCTTCAAATCTAAGAGATCCCCCAAATTATCTTCATCCTTCATAATAATCACTAGAATAACTAATCATACAATTTGATGGACAATTAGGAAATTTTGGGCACTATTCTAAATGCTGAATGAAAAGTGCGACTTAAGAATTTATAAGTGAATGAATGAATTTAGTATGTTTACATATAATAATGAATGTTTTCTATTATAGATATGATCATTGGATATTCGTGTATATAATAGTTATACCAAAGTTATATATAGATAATAACTAATATCGATAATATATTTTAGAAATAAGAAATAATGAATCAAAAATATTATATTTAATTAAAATATTTTATTAAAAAATATATTTACATTTTAAAATATTATTATAAAATATTTATATAGTAATACTCAGAGATATACCTTAACACCAATATATTTATCAAATAAAATTATTAAAATATAAATAATTAATTTTAATTATATTTTTGATAATATCATTTAATATAAAATGGGTTTTTTAAAAAAATATTTTCTAAAATAATTTAATATTTATTTAAAAACAAAAATAACTTTTATAGACATATTTGTATTGATACTATACAAAATAAATTAATAAATAACCATCCCATAGTTATTATTATGCAAGTAATAATAATAAATTCATTTCATCATTAAAAATGTATTTTAATAAATTTTTTTTTATATAAAAGGAATTATTATTTTAATATTCTAATCATATGGTGGTAAAATAATGAAAACATATATTTTTATATGGATAATATATGAAAACTAATTTCATTAGAAATTGATCAGAAATATGGATAAAAAATTAATATTTGAAAAATTCTTCTTTTAGAAAAGAAAGTTTTTTTTATTTTTTTGCTTCAATTTAAAAATTCAATTTCAAAAATTTTAAATTTAAATTTTAAAAAAATAAAGTTCATTTTTTTTCATTGTGATGATTGGGATGAAATTTTGGGATTTCACTGAAATTCTTGTTTTGAAGGTTTATAGTTGGAAACACCAATTTTAAAAATATTGTGTATTCAATGAAATCAATATAACATAAACATGAAATAAAAATTTGTTCAAATTTTTTTCAAATAAAATATATATTTAAATTTACAATTATACATTTAATGTTATTAAACTTACATTAAAAACATGTATTTTACATTATAGAACTTAGGTTGTATTTTTCTATTTTTATTGAATTATATATTTAGTATTTTAGAAATATTTTTATTGATTTTTTAAAATTATTAAAATAAAAATGATTCCATATTTATAATCATAAATTACAATTTATGTAAAAATTCCCATCATTTTTAAGCACAAAAATAAATTACATAATTTAAAATTGGTTATCTCAATGAAATTGAATATGGTAAATGGTTAAAAAAATTGGTAAAATGTATAAATGATGTTCAAAACAAGACTAAAAATGATTTCATAGGGGATTTATTGACAAAATATTATTCTTTATCCATTATATTCCATGTCAGATATACTTTCCATTTAATGTGATAAAGAAATAATATAAAGTTCAGGGTATTTACAAAAGTTCCGCTCTCCTCACTTATAAATAGGGAAATCCATCACCCATTTTCATAAAATGTAAAAAATTTATTTTTTCATGAAAATAAACCAAAATACCTCCAAACATTTTTTATCCAATTCATATAAGTTTGTTTCTCATCAGAAGTCCACCCCTTAAAGGCTTAAATTTTTTTCAAGTTATTTATTCTAATGAGAAAGGTAAAATTCCAAAATCATTCATTTTAATTTTCATTAACTTAATTATTGTTAATCTAACTAAATAATATAGTAATATTATATAAAAGTAAATTACATATCATTAGTATATTTATGTGTTATTAAGTTTACTATTCCCCTCTAAACCATTTGAAAGATGAGAACGTCGTTAGTATTACATGTAGACTACCTCCTCTAAGAGGGGAATGTTTTATTTATCATAACATGCATACATGGAAAAATAAAAGGGGTTATTTAATAAAAAATTAATGTTTATAAAATTATTAGGATTCTTAAATGGTCAGTCAATTTTTACCTTCCTTCCATTTTATGGAAAACTAAAGCATCACCTGTGTGTATGTGAATACTACCATATCTAATAAGGGGAATGTTCCATTTTCCATCACTGCAAAAACTTTATGATAATTAAATATATTTGATGAAGATATATGATAATAATGAGTATATATGTCATGGATATGGTTTTGAAGTTATTAAAAAAAATTAATGATCATTATAAACTATTTTGTTAATATAGTTAAATTACCCACAACATGTTCATCATATATTTAATTATAATTAATCGTGTACATAGATTTCATAAATTTAACCTGATTATTGATAAATAAATAACAAAAAATGATTTAATTGTCTTTTATAATCTAGTAATTATGAACTTGGTATCAAATAATGGGGTTTGATGTCACAATTACCAAACATGTGTGAAACAATCAAAATTACTAACAATCAATAATGAAATTAATCATTATGTAACTAATACATATATTGGGAATTATTTTTACTAAATAAAATAAATATTAATATACATGATTATGGATACTAAATAATTTACTAAGATTCATATGTTTATTAGATATGAGGTTGAGGACCTTTGTAAAATGACAGAAGAATAATATAAGGGTTTCTCGTTTTAATTTTATTTATTTGGGACATATGAAATATTCAACAAATTTTATATTCTATGGTATACATAATACCCATGAATGTATATATTATATAATTGTAATTTAATTCAAGGGATTCAAAAATATTAATTATTCAATACATTTCATGGGGTTTTATTTGAAAAGTAACAATGTCGTATATGTTTCTCTATAATCTCATTTCAAATAAATATTTTTTTTATGAATTTATATTTGGGAAAAAATCATGTGAAAAGTTTCTACACAATACCAAAAAAATTTATCCTTTGGTAATTTTTGAAATATTTATATATTCTCTCCCAATAGAATTTCCCGCTGTAAATTAATTTAGTTAATGTGATTTTTGTGAGTGAAACTGACCCCTACACTTCTTTTCAGTTAGGAATTATTATAATCAATGTAAATATTCATTGGAATATTTTATATATGTTTGTATATATGCTTAAATTATTTATTGAGTCCATTTTATACTATTTTCTATTTCACCAATAAATTGGTTGAAATGAATATTTTAACATATTCTACTGGTTTTATTTGGACAAAAGTATCCCTTTTAAACATTATTATTGTGAACACATTATTTCAACGTTCAAAAAATTATTCTTCATTAAGATTCCTTTACATTATTTAAATTATCCTTATTAAATATTTTAATTCATAATAATTTTTAAACTAATAGTATTTTTTTATATTATTCAAAATGACAATAATTAGTTTAAAATGAAAATTTTGATTTTAAAAAGTATTTCTAAAGATTTAATTTTTATTAAATAAATATTTGGTGTTTTATATCTTCTCAAATAGTTTTATTTAAAGAATCATAATTTAATAATTGTTCTTCTAAAAAAACTTTTTGTTTTTAATGATACTTCTTGAAATTGCCTATCAGGATTAAAGTATGCATTTTTAATGAAAATAATTTAATGGATTTCATGAATTTCAAAAAGGTCTATTTATTATTTTTTGGTCAATGTTATTTACTGAATAAAACTAAATTGGTGTTTTTCATATGTTTCAATATCTTATGATGTTCTCTATGTTTCACTTGGGATATGATGTTATAGTGACCCTCTATTTTTCATACATTGACAATACATTACATTTGCATAAAATAAAAAACATTATAAAAAACAGCACCCAAAGAGCGTAATTGGTCTAGTGCCGTTGGAAAAATGGAATCATAAACATGGATACATCTGTGTGCTACATTATCTACCACTAGGTTATTCTTAAAAATAACCCTTCTTAGACACATCAAGCATAATTCATATCTTTATAACCAGGGGATGGGATCATAAAAAGGGGGTGAGCTCAATTACCCAGTAAGGGTAAACAAAAGAGATATGTAAGTATAAACACAACCATATGGATATGAGAATGTTATCATGAAAATATAAGATCATACCCTCCATATCACAGATCATATACATGAATCATGGAAAAAATAATGGTAGTTAATAATACATGAATCCAAAGGAGGTATAAGAATAATCCATGAATTGATGACATAAAAGTAAGAAATAGAAATATTATAAACACATAAGCATATAATTATTTCCATAGTAGCTAATGCATCTCTTCCAAGACCATCTAAGAAGTCATAGTTCACTCCCATGGACATCTTAGTATCATGAGTTCACTCCCCATACCATCTTAGTAGTCATGGATCACTCCCATAGATATCCTAGTAGTAATGGTTTATTCCCAAGACCCTCTTTGTAGAATGAGTTCACTCCTCATATCATATTAGTCTATCTCATGATATATAATCCTTGACCCAATGCATTGGAAGGAGATATATATTCCACCCTTCACATAAAGAAGTCAAACATACATGTTCCAAAATATCATAAATAGACATATCAAATCCCATGAAATGAAATGGAAATCATAAATATATCACCACACTATAATCTGTGAAAAAACATAGGTTTCATAATCATTCATCATAATCATATCCCATAAAAATAAATTTATTTCATTAACATATAGACCGTGAAATAGAAAAATATTTCATAAAGACCATTACATTAAGAATAACCCATTCACATAAAGGATATGAAAGGATGCTTTTTATAATTTCCAAGAAATTCATGATTAAAATTACCAGATGTCATCGTAGATGGTAAATAACTATGTAATATCTTTCAAAAACATTTCTTGAGGAAATTATCCTTTAATGTTTGAAAAATTATTTTTAATACATAAAACAAATTGAAAATAATTTTATTAGAAAATACCTTGAAAACATAAGAAATCAATATGAAAAAAAATTTCCATGGAAACTAATAAAATAGGATTAAAATCATTTTTAAAGCCTTTTTCTTTCAAAAATCATTGAAAAATTTTAAAGAAATCATGAAAATGTTTACAATTCCTTTTTAAACATAAAACATTTTTGAAAAAATATTCTTTAATATTTTATTTGAAAACTTATAAAGTTTGATTTTAAATCCATAAAAACATTTAAATAATTTTTACTTGAAAATTATGATCATTTGAAAACTTTTTTGAAATCATTTTTGAAAATATTTTTTAAGACATGGTTTTTGAAATAAAACACATTTTTTTTACCAAAGAGAGAGATATTGTCAGTTTTTTCTTTGAAACATTTTCATAATTATCTTAATTAACAGAGAGTAAAAAAATGATACTAACACATTTTTATATCTTAAAAAAATATAGGATAAACTCATTAATATTCATGATATATGTATCATAAAATTTCATCAATGATGCATAATCATTAACAGTCTCAAAAAGTGATGAGATTTTTTCAATAAACTCTTACCAATTGATTACCTGAGATGATACCTTCTATGTAAGAAATTAAAATTACATGAAGCTGAAAATATCATGACAAAAATTATTTTCATGATAAAAATGTAAAATGGAAGTGTATACACCTTGAGAAAGAGTTCAGGTGCATTACAAAACATGAGTCTCAAAGAAATAAAAATTAGACCAAACCATTTAACCGATTTGGTAAATTTTTAAAAATATACCCCATGGAAAAACAATTATAAAATGGATATGTGAATACCAAAAAAAAGTAAGTATAAAATATATATAATACAATCATGGGAAGTTCATACACCAAAAAAAAGGAAATATTGGTGAACATAACCTGTATCTTGTAGAAATTAAAAGTGAGATGAAATCCCTTTAACTTGTGTATTGACTCTCATCGTACTCATTAAAAACATTGTTATAATAAATATAAATTTATTATAGTTATTATAAATAACCATATTATTATATCTAATACCATAAATGGTTTCATTATGAAATTATATTACCCTCTTGTTAATGATCATAGGTTAATGTTTCACTTCGGGTTATATTCTCTTTGTTCTTCGCATGTGTCTTAATTTTTTATATTGATGGTTCTTATTTTTATATCATGATTAAATAATATAAATAATTATAGAAATATAATCTATATCCATTTTATTTGTATTATAATAATTTAAAGCATAAATAAGTACAAAATGGAATACATAGTTCATGGAGACGGTAAGTCATAGGTATGCATGAATGTTGTTTCAATTTTTATTGTCGTATTGAGAAAAATTATGTAAATGACATATGTATACATATTTTTTGTATTTATATATATATAATTATTATAGTATCATGATTTTATCATATTATTTCACTAAACCCATCCTTAACACATTCCATGTGCTGTGTGAATGAATCATATCTCTTTGAGGGGGCGGTAGTCTACACTTCCCCAAACGAGAATAATGTATTAACACCAATTGAAATGTAAATAGATGTGTGTTTTAAAAGGAATAAAAAATACTTAATAAATAATAAATATAATATATGAATTATATAAATAGGGTGAATGTCATAATGGCCACCATTATTGGTGGTAAAGAATAAATGAACAATTATAGTTTCTTAAGGTAGTAGTTCACTATACATAGAAATAGTTTGTTTAATATCCATTAAATGGAGGTGTTAGTAGTTTTAGGTAGAAATATTTTCATAAAAATTCCTATTTTATGTATTTTAATTTTTTTATCATACAATTATGGAATAAGGATAGTGTATGGGGTGATGAAGGAAAATGATGGAAAGGAGCTTTAAGGAAGACGTCACCTCTTCATCGAATAACTCATATTTGTTTATTCCAAAAGGAATTTCTGATAGGAATTATTCACAAAGGAAGTATTCTAATAGAGAGGGAGGTAAGTTGTGAGATTATTTGAGCAGATTTTGGGTGATCCAAGTGTATTTATAGGTTTGATGAAGTGATAGAATGCTTTCCTTTTTATAGTGGAGAGTGTGTGTCACTCTTCTAAATACCAAAATGTATTCACTACTGGGTATTCTTACATAACTACAATGCCAACAAAATGAAAAAATAAATTATTTAGGAATAATGGTTGATTAAAACCTTCACCATAAAAAATGTTCATTTTAATAATTTGGGTCATTAACTTCAATGATTCCCAAATTTTATCATTTTGGTTTTTATTAAAGCATCTAGTTTTCTAATCTAATAAATTTTACAAATAAGACTAAAATAAAGTGAAATTTATTTGAAACATTAGATCAAATAAATTATTAATATGATATTTAATTTATAAAATAAAACTCCAATTTGTTTTGGAAATGAATTTTAAAACAAGTTCACGCGACGCTTTAAATCATTGCTTAAACTCTAATCATGTTAACAACATTTTTACAATATATGGGTCAATATGTTAATTATAAAAGATTATTTTTTTCATTAATATAATATATTTAATATTTATTAACACTTAAAAATCACTTGGAATTATATGGTATTTTTATTAATTTAAAATCCTTTAATAAAATTTAATTTATTGTAATCTAACAATAATGTCAATTTGATTATTATTATTTTAATGATAAATCTAAAATATCAACATAATATTTCAATTAAAATATATTAGGTTTAAATATGTGTAAAATGATATATTCATATACCAAAATAGAAAAATAAAATAATTCAATCCATTAACATCACTTTTAGTATTTATAGTATCATTTATTTTAGTTAATTATAAACTAAATAATCACTATATTGGTGTTTCTTAAGCATTTTATGTAACAAAACCATATCTAAAAATTATTGATAAACTATTATGATACAAATAAACCATATATATTTCAAAAATATTTTTATAACCGAAAATATGATGTTTTGTACATATCTCAATGTTTTATAAAGGTTAATCGTAAAGAAAGTTCCCTTTTTGTCTTTTTCCTAACATAACATTTTATATAGGGAAATTCCATTTAATAATATCCCAATAACCGATAAATTACAAACTATGTGGGGATATGTTCTAAATAATAAAATCCAATGGCTTTTGGAAACATGTACTTATAACAAACCACAATTTATATACATGGTTATTACTTCAGAATTGAAGCATACTTATTACAACCCATAAAAAAACCATAATAGGACCGTATAGGTATAGTGTCTTTAGAAACTGGGAAACATAACCAACTAGTTCATAAAGCATCTACATTGTCTCCCATTTATTTCATCATATCTATAGTCACTTTTGGCATATCCTACTAAATACCCTTCTTCCTGACCTGGGGAAAAGAAAACATAAAAAAAACGGTGAGCTCAAATGCTCAGTAAGGGTAAATGAAAGAAATATCAATCATATCATATTCATAAGAACATAACATTTTGAAAATATTAACCTTCAAAAGAGATCATAATATCATAACATGGGATAAATCATTGTAGTAAAATGTAATCCCAATTATCATAACATATAACATGAAACTTTGTGGCATACACACATAATTATAGAAGATCATTTCTTATTAGTCAAGACTCATTGCCAAGACTATCATAGTAGACAAAGTCCATTTCTGAACCGAGTTCACTCCTCGTTTCAGTTCTGTATTACTGAACCGTATTAACCTTCCGTTCTACCCATTTCTATCTCATGAGATATAAATCTTTACCCAATGCATTGGAGGGAGATATAGGTCCCACCAATCTTATAATAAAACCATTATTATGTGTTCCACAAAATCTTAAATCATACATCATAGCATAACCCATGTAATAAAAATGGGATTCTTATACATTGTGACATCATAAAACAATTCATATAAGATAATGGAATTCCTAAAAATAATTCCATCACAAAATATTCAAATCAATGTAATAATAGGTATAGAAACAGAATCCTATATTATCTTATATGGAAAATAATTTTGATAAAACACTTCAACTCCATTCATGAGGAAAATATCCTTTCTACTTCAAACTTTTTTCTTCTTTCATAACATGTCATACAATTTTAAACTAAAAGAAGTTAATTAAAAATAAACTTGAAAACTTGTAAAGGAATATTCATCGAATTAATGTTCTATGAAATCATAAAAATTCATTCATGCTGTATAAGTTGAAAAAAGATTCTTCTCATACTTTGGCCAGAAAAGTCAAAAAGCACCTCGTACTAAAAACGAAAAAAGATTCCAATCATATATTTTAATCACAAAAGAGTAAAATTTGATTAAACAAATTGTATGAGGATATAAATAATATTATATATTTAGGAAACATGGATGTTGATGATAAATATTCCCCAGTAAATTCTGAAGTATAAAAAATCTCGAATAAAAATGACATTGCGAGATTTTCCCTTACCTTAGGTCCAATTTGATTCGTACGTATCCGAACCTCCTGTATAATTATTTAAATAATGTCATTGACTAATTACAGAATCATATTCATTTTTATGATATCATATATGGTCATATTCTTATCTTCTTATTAGGAATATTTCATTACTACTTGTTATTCATGTGTTCATTCCTTTATGTTATTCTACGTGTTTTGCGAATATATTCTTATTACTCATTTTAGGTTATAGATATCTCAGTTAAAGAATGCTATTACTGTAATATATATCATATTTATTCATTTATATCATCATTATTCAAATAATATCATGTAGAACGAGTCGCATCACAACGTGGAGACGGTAGGCCGTACATACGCACGAGCGATGATATCATTCCCATTATCATGGAATTGTATTGAAGTGTATGTACACTATTTCAGAATAAATATGACTTTAAAATAATCATATATAGTTGTTCTTTACACCATTATACCCATCCAAGTATGGTAGTGGTGGAAAATAGATTACACCACGGCGTGGAGACGATATTCCGTACGTACGCGTGCGCGGTGATTTCATTTTCTGTAGGATGGATAAAAGGGGAAGTAGGGTTATTTCATACTTATAATAACATATTAGTATATGAGTGATACTGATGTTATTACTTCATAATGAAACAACTAAAGAAGAGGAAGTAGAAGAAGAAATAAATTTGAAAGAATCGGTAACATATATTACCTCTTCTTTGACACGCCTCTTTGAAACCTCCTCTTAGGGCACTAATGTTGGTCTTTGAAGAAGAAAATAACCTCTATAATATTAATATGGGAGTTGATAAGAGTAATGGGTAGGGGTAGGAAGATCTTGAAGGCTCAATGTTGTGTAAAGAGGAGAGGGAGGAGGTGCGCTTTTATAAGGGAGGAGAGGGGCACCATTGGAAAGTGTGAACATATTATTTTATTTTAAACTTATCATCAGTTTAAAAAGGTCCATAAATCTTTAAAGATGAATATAAGATTACTCATGGTCTAAATATACTCATCTAATAAGAATTGGACATGTTTTGGATAATATTTTAATCATTATAATCTTTTTTTAAATCATTTATTACTGAGGTAAATATTGCATCATTATTGTGTCCCAAATAATTTAATTCATTTGATCTCTAAAAATTATAAAAAAACACAAACATGTAGGAAATTGTTCTAGATTTCCAATGAATATTTATAGTCTAAAAGAAAATTTATATAACCCCTTATAAAAATTAAATACTAAAATATTTTTGTTAATGTCAATTTTGTCTTTACATTAAATTAATTAATCCAAATTGTCCTTATCACTAGAAAGTGGCTCAATGGGGTCCCAAAATTTACCAAAGGATTCCCATGGTCGGCCACTACTGATCCAATAATGTTACGACAAGTGTTAAGGTAATTGGGAATTATTATAATATTCTTTTAACCTTGGATTACCCTATTTACCTTTAACCACAGTAAATAAATGTCAAATGTTACTATTCACCAAAAATTATTTTCATCTTATTGAACCAAATTTTACATCTTGATAACAACCATTTATGTTGTATTTTTGAAATTAAATTCACAGAAGTGGTAAAATCTCATTTAAATTAAAGAGTCAGTTTTTTAACTACAACTAAGTGGTTTCACTATTCATAAAAAAATTGCAGTTTTTCAGAAAAATACCAAAAATTCAGCCTAAGATATATTTGATATTCCGAATTCAAAAATGATATCTATTTTTCCAAATTCAAAACATAGAATCTTAATTAATTAATTTTAAAATTAATTCCCGTTATCAAAACAAATAGCGTGTTTTTAAGAAACAATACCTATCAAAAGATCGACACTTGTTTATATCCAAATTCAAAGTTAAATTAATTCAAATGATCGAAATTAGATTAAATGGTAAAAATATATTCTAATTACACATTAAAACCAATTAAAAAGATAATCTATCCATATAAATTATTATGATGAAAAAAGATGTTTTTAATTAAAATATTGCGTGTTTTTACTATTCATTAAAATATGAAAGTTATCAGAATAAGATGAAAAATTTATCCAAATTAAATTTTTATATCATGATTCCAAGGAAGATTTTTATTTTGTCATATTGAACTTATAAACATATCAAAAACTAGATTTAATGTTGGTGCGCCATCAAAAGGTGGCAAAATTGCATTTTTTTAAAAAATACTTATTTTACATGTAAAATGTGTTTTTTTCTCATTCCATGTTCTAGAAAATATGTAAGATGAATAATAATGTTATAAAATTCAAAATTTAGTTAAAACTATTCATAATGACTAGTCCATATTATAACAATATATCATTGTTTAGTGAAACCCAGTATTGCGCACTACACACGCTATCCAGGAAGGTCATGATTGCGTGTAACGCAAGCCAAGAAAGTTTTGTGTACTGTGAAAGATTACTTTGATGTTTCATATTACATAAGACATAAAAAAATATACTTCCCATAAAATATCAGGGTGTTACAGTACTATTCATTTTGTTCCTTTTGATTAAGTTTTAGTCTCTTATTAAGCATAATCAAAACTTAATCACTGTAATTAATTTTAATCACATTCATTAATTGTTTTGGTAAAAAAAATTAATTTGATATTATTCAAAAAATCTAAATTATTACAATAATGTATGTCAGATTTTATAAATTAAAATAATAGAAGTGGGAAAATTATGATTAACATTAATCCTGTAGATGAGGTGACATAATGGGGTTTTAAAGTTGAAAAGTATTCAAAAGTTTGTTGTGTTTTTTATATTTAAATTCAACGTAAAATTGATTCTAAGAAAAACAATTTTATAAATGGATGTATTATTTATCTTATGTGATTGTGAAAAAAATTTAAAATAGAATTTATTATTAATAATTATATAAATGAAAAGGCTGTTTTTAACTAAAATGAAATATTTTTCATTATTCATAAAAAAAGAGGTTTCTCAGAAAAATATCAACAATTTAACGTAGGATAATTTAAATATTATGACATAAAAAATGATGTTTATATTACAAAATAAAATTCATAAGAATGTAAAAATGGAGTTTTAAGATAGGTTCACCATTAAAAGAGGTTAAAACTCGGTATTCTGTGTACCAGAAGCTAACTTAGTATTCTGTGTACCAAAAGCTAATCTAAGTGTTGTGTGTTGTTCACGATCATATTGGTGTTAAATACATCACAAGGAAAACATAATATTATCCATTTTTAGTGTTTATTGAAATTAGAAATATCAAAAAGATTAATTCATTCAAAAAAGTATTCCCAAAATCTCGTTGTGTTATATTCTACCCCATTAAAATGAATTTCACCCATGAAATTTGTATTAGATATCGATAAAATAATGATAGAAAGTTTCATTAATAGTGGAAAAATATTAATATTTAATACTAAAACATTACTTAAAAAGTGGATGTTTGAACCATAATGGTTACCGAAAGTCACATATAACTGGGTTTCCACATAGGAGAACATATGTGGCAAGTCAAAACCAGAAGATGAACAAAAAATCGGTGTAACATCAAGTTGTTTTTATGAAAAAATTTATTTAAATAATTTTTCTTCTTTTGTATCTTGAATTTCACTTAATCTTGAGTTTAAAAAAACCATTATACACCCTTATTATAAATTTAGTGTTATAGCCCAACTGTTAGGTTAAAGGGAATAATTATAACTATCTTATGAAAATTCTTTTTGAATTCATTACCTAACAATTATTTATAAAGAAAATAAATTAGATATTTTTATTTTTTATTTAATAATAGTTGTTAATGAAATTAATGAGATATATATGTATTATAATTAGTAAAATATTTCTTTTATTCATCTAATGGATATTTTAATCATAGGGTGTGAATAAACCCTATTTTTTCTATAAAATCATACATTTTTAAGGGTAATATTACACCTTTGAAGGGATATCCCATTTCAAATTAAGATTTTAACACTTTAAAAATTTCTATAAAAAAAATAAACAATTTATTATAAAGTGGGATATTAAAATTTACTTTGGTTGAATTTGTGATAGTTTCTGATAACATTGAAGTTTTGATGAATTGTAAAAACACACTATGTGAATGTTTATTTCATTGAGAATTTTTATATGGTTAAATTATGATAATGGATGGTTTTAATGTACAAATTTAATATATTTTTATCATTAAATATAATTATTTTTCCATATCAATAATTTTACTTTGAATTCATATGTAAAAACGTTTCAATATTTTTCAATGTTTTATCTTTTAAAAACTCATTCACTCATTCTCACAATGGGGTTGATTTTAAATTAATTTCTGAAACTTCTTTGTTTGTAATTTTTAAAATTGGACACCATATTTGTAATCATTAGGTCCAAATTATTTTAATAGGCTACTTATATTTTTGGGAATTTTGAATAGTAACTCTTGTAATTATTTTTATTGCCATGGTTGAAGGTAAATTGGGTAATTAAAAGTAAAAATAATTTTGTAAAATTTCCATAACACCTGTAACAATACTATTTGATGAATAAATTAAACCCTTATCATATATTTTTTAAAATAGTATCACATAATGGAAAATTACTTATGAATATGATAAGAAAATAATTAAAACAAATGAACGTGAAAAATATCATAGTCTCATTTAATATAACTATATTAATTTTAATATATGGATAAATAAGAGATAATATTTACTATGGATAGATTTTGGAAATCTAAATAATTTAAAGGAATTATATAATTTTTTTTATAATTTATAGAGATTAAATAATTACCATTAACGATGGCACAATTTTGTTGTCAAAATTAATTTATTAATAGAAATATCAAATAAATAGTTTTTAAAATATTAAAATAAATATCATATGAACTAATTAATGTGATCCATAAATTTTCTAGATTAATATGTAATTTTTGGAGTGTATTAATTTTTTTTAAATATCTTCTCTGTGTATTTTATTGAATGTTAAATAAATGAAAAGTGTCAAAATGGACACAGTTGATATTTTATAAAAATAACATTTTATTAAATTATGTAAAAATAATACAAATATTTAATATTTCTGAGGTGATAATTATAAGGTCTAAATTTCTATAAAATATCCATTTATTGTCAATTAACAACATATAAATAAATATTTATAACCATTATATATTTAGAATGTTATTAAAATAATTAATATTAAATTGAATAACTAAGTGTCAATTAAAATGATATGGTTTAATTTTAAACAATTACTTTTCAAAAAATATATTAGTTGATGATATTACAACCCTATATCATCTCATCTTTGAAATTGGGACATTTTTGTTGTTTTTAGAATAGGTTTTTATTTTATTCTAAATTATTAATTATAGAGTTTCCAAAATTTCCCCTCACCTAAATCCTAAAAGGGAACCTCCTCCCTAACCTCTTAACCTTATTTGTCCTTAAATATTAGCCATATCATATATTCTTTCTGTCTCAACTTCCCTATTTTCATTTGATAGGTTCTTTTCATCTTCAATTTCCATCTCTGGTGCTCTACAAATAGATTAAGAGGAAGCACGTCGGGGAAGAGGTAATCTCTTCTACCGATTCTTCAAAAATTCATTCTTATTATACTTTAATATCAATAGTTTCTTAATTATAAAGTAATAAATACAGTAGTAACTATATACTAAGATGTTATTATGAATATTAAATAACCATATTATACCTTCTACCCATCCTATGAAAAATGAAATCACCACGCGTGCATACGTACGACTTACCATCTCGACGCCGTGGTATAATAAGTTTTTCACCACCATATTACATGGATCAGTATAATTATGGAATATATATATATATTATTAATATAAAATTATATCGATTTAGAGATAATATAAACCATCAACTTCAATACCATTCAACAATTATGGGAACAATATCATCGCCCTTGCATACATACAATTTTCTATCTCCACAGTGAGATGTGATTCGTTCTACATAAACTTCATTAAAGCATGATTATATAAATTAATTGAGTGAATAAATATGATATATTTTATATTAACACAATTATTAACACTATATAACTATAACATAAGAAGAGTAATAATAACTAATATGACAAAACATGCATAAGAACATAGTGTAGTTAATACCCAAATAACGAGTAACAATGAAATGTTATTAACAAAGGACAAAAATATGATAAAAAATGTTATCATAAAATTTTTTATGATTCTGGAAAAAATCATTAACATTATATAAATAATTATATAGGAGTTTTAGATTCATATGATTAATATTGGACCTAAGGTAAGGGATAACTCTGAAAATCTCATTTTTTTCAATATTGTGTATTCGTAAGTATTTACTGGGGTATATTTATCATCCACGTACATGTATTATTAATATGTATTTAGAAATATTATTTATATATTTCTATAATTTTAACCATTTTTGAATGTTTACAAAACATTATGAAGGAAATAGTTTTTCATTTTTGATGCAAGCTACTTTTTTGCTTTTCGGGCAAAAGTATGAGAAGAATATTTTTTAACTTGTATGGAATGAAAAAAAATTTATGCTTTCATAATGAATTATTTTATTGAAGGTTACCCTACTATATTAAAAGATTATTTTCAAATTAAATTATTTCTCCTAAATTTTACTTTCATTTTTAGGAACAAAAACCTTTTTGAAGAAGAAAGGATATTTTCTTCAGTAATTAATTTCAAGTGTTTTCTAAAAATTATTTTCCTCTTAAGATGAAACTATTTAAATATGGTTATATTTATAACACTATTATTTCAATGATTTTATTGTGTTTGTGGTGAAATTTTATTTAGTGAATTCATTGGTTTTATATCAATTATGATGTTATGATGTTTAAGAAACCCATTTTATTTCATGGGTTATGCTATAGTGAATATTTTTATGTTTTGGGGAAGCATGTAAGAATTATTTATTTGTGATATGGATGTGACCTATATCTCCCCCAAAATAATTTGGTAAATATTTATATCTCATGATATAGCTATGATTGGAATGACAAGTAAATCTAGTTTAGTATTATATGGATGGAATGAGGAGTGAACTCAATTCAGTAATGGACTTTGTCTAATATGATGAGCTCTGCAATGAGACATGAATAATATTAAATAATTTTTTATTCTTATATGTGTAGGCCTCAAAACATCATGTCTTAGGTTATTACTAGTGTGATTACATTCCACATTTATGATTTATCCCTTAACATGATATTATGATCCTTTATATGAAGGATTTGATTTTCAAATGTTATATTCTTATATTTATTATAGGATTGATGTTTTCCTAGTTTACCCTTTCTATGAATTTGAGATCACCCTTTAATATGTTTCATTTCCCTAGATCATGAAGAAGGGTATTATGTAAGATATGTCAAAAAGGACACTACTTATGAAGAAATTAGTGGGAGACAATGTGGATGTTTTATGAACCATTTGTTTGTGTTTCCCAGTTTTTAAACACACTGAAACTGTCTACTCCTAGCATGGTTATTGTTATGTTATGTAATAAATATTCTTCAATTCTAAAGTAATATATATGTAATGTATGGGATGTCATAGTTGGTATCAGATCAATAGAATAGTTAACCTCTGGAAACAAGGATGAGATAACGTTAGTAAGAACTATAAGAATATATCTATGCATAGGTTACAATCCTATCATAGTTTTTTATAAATGACCATGAATAACCTATAATAAAACCTAAAGTGTCCTAAATTAAAATTTTATTTTTGAATTAGGTGGTTTTCCCATTATGATTAGTGTTTCTCACACTATGCTTCTTGGTTTTAGTCAACGGCTAGACCCAAGGGACCCACACTAATGTTGAATTTGATGAGAAATGTAATGATTATCCCCCTAAGAAACCATTTATTAAGGGAGATAGAATGAAAAATCTTTTATCCATGATCAAAAAACATTCTCAAGATATGAATCCTGATCGACTTACAATGGAGAAAAGGAGGTAGAAACATTCTATTGAATCCTTCATGAGGTAGCTGTCACCTTCATTTTGGTGTCTTTTGATCCATTAGTGGAATAACATTGGATCTATACCACTGAAAATATAATACCAATTATACAATGTTCTTAACATGATAATTTCATTGTAGTACTGTATCATTTAGAAGATGAAGATAATAAATGGTGGGATATTATCTTGAATACGAGGCAAAGAGATGATGTTGTGTCCATGTAATGGGATGAGTTCATGAACTTATTTTTCAATAAGTAATTTCCTTATATTCCTTGAAAAAAGATAGATAAGGAGTTCCTTGAATATAAGAAAAAGGATGAGGAATATGTTTGTACCTTCGAAGAAAATTTTACAAGACTTGCAAGGTATGGTTCTGTAACTATTATCCAACCCGAGATTAAAATTTATCACTTATTTAGTGGCTTAAAACCAATTTTCTAAAGGGTATTGGCCATAAAGGACTTCATTATCTACAAGGAAATTTTTTGATGTTCTTTCAAGGTTGAGATAGAGATTAAAATAACACATTAGTCATATGGGTCAGATGAGAATAGAAAAATTTAATTCAAAGGAAAATAAAAAAACCATAATAAACAAAGATGATTTTCCCTTATGCTAAAAGTGTGGAATGAAATGTGGAGGAAATTGTCATAAAGGGACTAGTAATTGCTTTATGTTTAGTAAATAAGGTCCTCAGGCATTTTAATACTGAAGTGATGGAAAAAAGATGTCTAATGATGTGAATAAAGAAGAGGCTACACTGAATGGACCTTATACACTTCAATTCAAAATGATCAAGGAAATGTGCCATTATTTCAATCGATTCCTTAATCAAAGGGTTACTATTTATGATGTTCATCAACTAAATCTTAAGTCCAATGACAATGTAACGTGACATGAAATCACTCTCGGTGATATGGAGTATGATAATAAAGTGGTGAAAGTATAATTACCATCAACTCTAATGTGGAAAATGTTTTGATTGATTCTGGATCCACCCAATATTTTATTTTTAAATAATTTATTAAGGGTATCTCTGTATTACGCCAATGATTTGATGTTGAGTTAGTTGTGACAACTCCTAATGTAACAATGGTCACATTAAAAGTTTATAATTCTTCTCCGATTGATGTTTTTGGGAATGTTCTTCCTGCAAATCTTGTGATCCTCCCTATAATGGAATTTGATGGGATTCTTTGGATGGATTATCTTTCTATGTATTTAGCTGATACTGATTTCTATGGAATGTAAGTCACATTTCATATTCCAGATCAATCTATGATCATCTATCTATGTGAGGATGAATATGACCTTCTTATAGAAATTTATTCCATATTATGGGTCACAATTCCTATAAATGAAGGTTATTTATATCAAATTGTTGGGAAGAAAATCATGATTAAGAATACACCCATTGTATATGAGTTTGATGATGTATTTCTAGAATAATTGCGAAGTATTCCACCAAATCGTGAAGTTGATTTTTCAATATAACTCATACCGGGTGCTATGCATATTTCAAAGACACCTTATAGATTGGCCCCGATTAAGTTACAAGAATTGGAGAAGCAACTCCCAGTGAATCTTGATAAGGGATTCGTAGAACCTAGTGCATCGCCTTTGGGAGAACCCGTTGTATTTTTTAGAAGAAATATTGATCAATGTGACTCTTCATTGATTATCAAGAACTTAACATGATCACTATAAAGAAAAAATATCATCTTCCCCGCATTGATGACTTATTAAACCAATTATGTAGAGCTCAATACTTCTCCAAGAATGATCTTCATTTATGATATCATCAATTAAGGTTAAAAAGATGTATATACCAAAGATGACTTTCCATACAATCTATAGACACTATGAATTTATAGTGATGCCTTTTGGTCTTAATAATTACACTGATATCATATTGGATTTAATGAGTATAGTCTTTAGAGACTATACTAATCTATTTGTTGTTGAATTTATAGATGATATTCCTATCTATTTGAAGTGTAAGGAATAACATAATGATCACTTTAGAATTGTACTAAAGACCATGGTAAATGAAAGAATTATGCATAATTTACCAAGTGTGAATTTTGGATTTAGAATGTTTTATGTTTGGGTCATGTAATATCAAGAGAAGGGGTATCTATAGATCTATACAAAACAAAATTTGTTGAAAGTTGTCTGAGACCAAAAATCTGTAACTAAGATATGAATATTACTTGGTTTGGCTAGATATTATCGACTTTTTATGAAATATATTTTATGATTCTCTAATAAACTAACTAAATTGACTCATAAAGGAGTAATGATTGTATGGATGGAAGAATGTGAAAAGAATTTCAAAGATCAAAAAAGAAGGTTAGCTAGTGCACTTATGCTCTCACTACCCTGTAGTAGAGAAAGGTTTGTGATCTATAGTGATGCAACCATAAAGGGGCTGTGATGTGTTCTCATGAAAAATGATATGTTGATTTCTTATTCCACAAAATAGTTAAAATTTCTTGAGAGAAATTACACAACTCATGATTTAGAGTTATCTACAATAATCTTTTCATTAAAGATATCGAGGAATTATTTTTTTGGTGAAAGCTGCGATATTTATATTGATCATAAGAGTTTAATGTATATTTTAACACAAAATGATCTGAATATGATCCAAAGAAGATGGTTAGAGTTGATTATAGATTACTACTACTCAATAAATTACCACCCTAAGAATGAAAACAAGGCAGAAGATTCATTATGTCGACAAGACCATGCTCAGATATCCAGAGGAGGATCACAAAAGATCTAATATTTATGGATTTTAAATGGATAAATAGTGAAATTTTAAGGTAATGGAGAAAATATTATTTTTATCAAATGAATGTTCAACCATTAATAAAAGTCAAGCTTTCGGAGGTGTAAAACAAATATATAGAGAACAAATGAAGGTGAGAAATGATCTTGAATTCAACATTGATTATGATGAAATAATACGGTTCAGGAACCATGTTTGTATTCCCCACATACCAGAATTAAAGAAAGAGCTATTGGATGAGGCTCATAGTTCTCCATTCTATATTCACCTTGGAAGCACAATGATATACAGAGATATGAAAGAGTACATCTGGTGGGATGGAATGAATGTGACGTTGCCAAATATGTCTCTCGATGCTCGGTTTGTTAGCATGTTAGGGATAAGAAACAGAAGTCTAAGGGAATTTTAAAACCATTACCCATACCAGAATGGAAATGGGAAAAAATATCTATGAAATTTGACATCATATATCCCAATATCCAAAGGAAATAATTCTATCTGGGCTATAGTCGATCTCTTTACGAAGTCCACACACTTCATTTCTATTAAAGTGGATTTCACTCTTGATAATATTTAATGGATATAGGTAATGGAAGTGGTAAAATTTCACAGATTAAAAAATACCATTATATCTGATCAGGATCTGAGGCTTAACTCAATGTTCTGGGGAGGTTTTCCGCATGCTCTGGATACAATGTTATGTTTCAGCACTGCTTATCATCCTCAGACAGACATTTAGTCTGAGAGTACAATTCAAATTCTAGAAGACTTGTTGAGAGCTTGATCTTTGGATTTTAATTGTGGCTGGGATCAAAACCATCCTATGGTGGAATATTCCTACAAAATAGCTTTAAATCCAGTATTAGGATTTCTTCATATGAAGCCCTTTATGGGAAAAAGTGTAGAACTCCATATTGTGGAGTTGAAGTTGTGGAAACAAATCTTTTAAGACCAGATCCTGTTGATGAAATTGTAGAAAAGGTCAGATATATTCAACAAAAAATAATATCAGCTAAGAGTAGGAAAAAAGTTAAGCTAAAAACCAAATAAAATCACTAGAGTTTGAAGTGGGTGATAAGGAGTTTCTAAAATATCTCCCTGGAAGAGAGTAATGATATTTGTAATGAAGGGAAATTTGATTCGTAGGTATATCGGTCGTTTTGAAATTCCGGATCATATTGGGATCTTAGCTTTTCAATTTCCACTTCCTCCGAACCAGTCTCAAGTTCATGATGTGTAATATGTATCTATTCTGAGAAAGTATCTACCTGATCCTTTACATGTGCTAAGATAAGAAGTTAAAACGTTGGAGCAAGATCCTTCTTATAAAGAACAACCGATAGAGATTCTGGATCATAGTGAAATAGGTCTAAAAAACCAAACCACTCTCTTTTTTAATGTTTTATGGAAGAACCACAAATTTAAAGAATCTAGATGGTAACTTAAGGATATGATGAGGGATAGGTATCCTCATCATTTTGTTTCCAAGTGATGAATTTCGTGGGTGAAATTCAGTTTAAGGGGGATAGAATGTAACACACATGTGTGTTTGGAAAAAATTTCATTAAATAATTTTTATGCTTCAGTATATTGTGTTGCACTCAATCATGAGTTTAAAAAACCACAAGAATCCCATAGTATATAATTATCGTTATATCCTACTTGTTAGGTTAGCATGAATAATTATAACAAACTTATGAAAATTTGTTGTGAATTCATTGGCTATAAATTATTTAGGAAAAATATAAATTACATATTTTTATTTTGGTGTGAATTACTATTAGTAATGAAATTAATTAGATATATATTTTATATACTTAATAAAATATTTTTTATATTCATCCATAATATATTTTAATCATAGTGTGTATGTAAAACCTATTTGTTGTATAAAAACCTACATTTTTTACGAGGGAAGTCTTACCCATTTGAATGGAGAACAACTTTTAAATTAACATTTTGACATATTAATAAATTTTATATGACAACAATAAAATTTCCTTTTAATGAGGGATATAAAAATTTACTTTGGTTGAATTTATGATATGTTCTGATAACATTCATGTTGTGATGAAAATTAACAACACGCTAAATTTTAAGTGAAAACAACTTTTTTCATCGAGATAATTTATATGTTTAAATTATGATATTGAATGGTTTTAAAGTATTAATATAATATATTTTATCTTTTAATATAATATATTTCATTAGAATTATTTTTACATGGAATTCATATGTAAAAACATTTCAATCTTTAGCAGTGTTTTAACTTTTGAAAACTCATTCTCTCATTAATACTTTGGTATTGATGTTAAATTATTTATTACAACTTCTATGCGTTGAATTTTTAAAAATGGACTAAATATTTAGAATTAGTAATTCAAGATTATGTTAATAGTATTCTTTTAATTTTTTGGCATTATGAATAGTACCTTCTGCAATTATTTTCATTACCATGGTTGAAGGTGAATAGGGTAATTAAAGGTAAAACTAATATTAAATAATTACCTTAATAGCTATAAAATCTTATTGGATGACTAAATTCGACCCTTATCATCTATTGTTTTTTAAATAGAATCACTTCTTGGCAAGTTACGTTTGAATATGACCTAAATATAATAAAAACTAATGAATTTGACAAAATTTCAGAGTCTCATTTTATATAAGTATATAAATTTTAATATATGGATAAATAGGATATAATATAGACTATATATATTCTCTATAAAGATAAAATAATTAACTAAATCATATAAATTTAGTTTTAATTCATAAAGATTAAATAATTACCATTAATGATGACATAAAAGTGATGTGGAAATTATTTTAATAATAGAAATATTAGATAAATGGTTTTAAAAATATTAAAAGAAATATAACGTGAAATAATTAATGTTATCCATGAATTTTATATGTTCATATGACATGTTTTGAGTGTATTATAAATTGTTTGTTCGAATTTATCTTCTGTGGGGATTTTATTTAATGTAAAATAAATGTACAGTGTCAAAATTGACACTATTGAAATTTTTAAAAAATATCATTTTATTAAATTATTAAAAAACAATAAAAATATTTAAAATTTACCTCGTGATAATTATATGGTCTAAAAGTTCATAAAATAACTAATTATGGTCACCTAACACCATATAAGTTGATATTTATAATCACACAATATTTAGAATGTCATTTCCACAATAAAAATTAAATTGAATGACTAAGTGTCTATTGAAAATATGTTGTTTAAACTAACAAAATAACATATCCAAAATTTATGGGTTGATGAGATTAAAAACCTATCTCATATCATCATCTAAATTGGGTCATTTTGGATGTTTTTTTGTTAGGGTTTTATTTTATTATAAATTATTATTTATGGAGTTTCAAAAAGTGCCACTCACCTCAATTATAAAATGGAACTTCCTACCTCAACTCTTCACTTCATTTTGAGACTTTAATCTAGGCCCTCACCATAGATTTTTTCCATCCAAACTTCCCTATTTTCATTATATAGTTTTTTTAATCTTCAAAGTGGAACTCTAGTGCTCTAAAAAATATTTTGAGGAAGCACGTTGAGGAAGAGGTAATCTCTTCTACCGATTGTTTAATACTTTTTTCTTCTTATACTTCCTCCTTTGAAGTTGTTTCATTATAAAGTTATAATTCACTTATTAATTACATATTGAGGGGTTATTACGACTATGAAACAACCATATTACACCTTCTACCCATCATATGAAATATGAAATCACCACATGTACGTACATAAATCGAACCTTCTCCATGCCGTGGTGTAATATGTTTTTCACCACCACCTTACATGGATTTTTATAACGAAGTAATTAATATATATATATATATATATTATTAATATAAAATGTTTTTTATTTTTAGATACTATAAAAAATCCAATTTAATACCATTCAACAATTACTGGAACGATATAGTCGCTTGTGCGTAAACACGGCTTACCGTCTCCACGTTGCGATGTGATTTGTTCTATATAATTTTCATTAAAGAATGATTAGATAATTGAATTGAATGAATAAATAAGATATATAATTTACTAATATCATGATTTAAATGGTATAAATATAACCTAAAAATAGGAATAATAACTTATCTGACAAAACATGCATAAGAACATAAAGCAGTTAATACCCGAATAATGAGTTACAATGAAATGTTACTAACAAACAGATGAAAATGTGATCATAAATGTTATCGTAAAAATGATTATGATTATGGAATAAATCAGTAATATTTTTTAAATTTTTATACATGATTTTTGGATGCATACAAGTAATATCAGACCTAAGGTAATGGATAACTGTTAAAATTTCATTTTTATCCGAGATTGTTTATTCATATGTATTTACTGGGGTATATTTATGATCCACGTCTATGTTTCCTAAATATGTATTTGAAAATATTCTTTATATCATTATATAATTTTACCCATTATTTAAGTTTTACTAAATGGTATGAATGAAATCTTTTTTTGGTTCTGACACAAGGTACTTTTTGACTTATCTGGAAAAAGTACGAGAAGAATGTTTTTTAACTTGTACAACATGAATTTTTTTAATGATTTTATATTGACTTATTTACTTGATAATTACCCTAAAATATTAGTATTTTATTTTCACATAAAATTATTTATTCTAAAATTTTGTGGCATTTTGAGAATTGAAATCCTTTTTAAAGAATAATGGATATTTTCATCAGGAATTGACATCAACTTTTTTTTGAAAATTATTCTCCATCTAAGATGACACTGTTTAAATTGGGTAATATTAGTAGACCTATTATTAATATTATTTTATTGTTTTTATAATGAAATATTATTTAGAAAATACATTTTTTATATCAATTATGATGGAATGATGTTTGAGAATCCCATTTTATTTCATCGGTTATGCTATTGTGAATGTTTTTTTGTGTTTTGTGGCACACGTAATAATTGTTTAATTATGAGATCGGTGTGGAATATATATCCCTAAAATGCATTGGGTATAGATTTATATCTCATGAGATTGATATGATAGGAACAGAAAGTAAATTTGGTTCAGTAATACAAGTCTATAAGGAGGAGAGAACTCGGTTCCGTAATGGACCTTTTCCTGTATGATGGTCCCGAAAATGAGCCTCGACAAATATTAAATGAATTTCTATGAATATGTGTGTATGACCTGAAATTTATTTTCTTATGTTATTACTATTAGGATTAAATTATACATTTATGATCTATCCCAGGACATGATATTGCGATCTTTTATATGCAGTATAAGATTCTCAAATGTAATGTTCTTATGATTATAATATAATTGATATTTCCCTTGATTAACCTTACTGAGCATTTGCGCTAACCATTTTATATGTTTCATTTCCCCAGGTCATGAAGAAGGGTATTAAGTAAGATATGGAAAAAAGGAGTCCAGTTATGAAGAAATAAGTTGGAGAGAATGGAGATGTTTTTTGAACCCGTTATTTATGTTTCCCAACTTCTAAAGAAACTAAACATATACGGTCCTAGTGTGGTTCTTGGTATGTTATGTAATAAATATTGTTCAATGTTGATGTGATATCTATTTGTAATTTATGGGCCATTATAATCTGACTATCACATTCTAATGAATAGTGATAGAGAACATTGTCATGAAAATGTTAACAATCACACATCCATAAATTTGTGATGACCTAAGGGTCCTTTTGATTCATTGAAAACATCATTATTTGGAAATATTTTTTATTTAAAGATCCTTTTTCCTAAAGGTGAAGAATTTTAATTAAATGAAACACTTTAATGATTTATGGACAATGTCACCTTTATTGTTTGTTGATCATCTCCACCTCATTATATAAAAAGGAAGGTGACTTTTTCATTCCTAAAGTGCTAATAGATCTTGAGATATATGATATTACATCCAATTTATCATCAATTATCATCAGTAGAAAGTAGGTTGAATATGCTACTAAATATGCATAAATCCTTATATGCAGAGATAACACAATAATCTTACTGACATCATTTGATGTTTATCTTAAACATTCCATAAATTGTTACCCTCATAACCCTTCCAAAAGATGAAAATACAAAACATTAGAAAGAAATCAGAAAATCAGTTTAATAGTGATCCCCCATATATAAAAAATTATCTCTTGGTTTTCTCATTTCAAAAATTTGAATAACCTCATCATATATTTATCTGAAACATTTCAATAACCTTTAAATACAATAAATCTTTTAGAAAACACGATTTCTTCAAGATTCCAATTATTACCGAATACATTCATTAAATCCAAGAAGTTATAAACCTCATTCTTGCAGACATTGAAAATTTTTCCAATATTCACTTATAGGGTAATCTGTACTGTCTAATTTACTTATTCAAATCCATCATATCTTTATGAAAACACTGTTATCTCAATGTCAAACATTAATTAAGAGTTATCTTATTTTATTCAAAATAGCAACATACCATGAATTCAGTTTTCTAGGTCTTCATCACCGTTTGATATTTCATTTTCATTCTTTAATGAAACATACACTTAAAATACTTACATATTTCATGATTCATATAACATAATATTTGAATTCAAAAACATAAAAATTTCATTAGACAACCATATTAATATACCATTAATATGGATTCATAAACTTATTATTTAATACCTCTTTCCTAGAATATGATATATGAACCATGTCTTAGGGTTTATCAATCTCAATCCAATCATGCTTCTATTGATTAATGTAAAAAATACATGAATAACATCACATACCTTTTAGATGCCATTTGGGGTATCTTTATCTTTAGAAGCATAAAAAATACTCATACCACCTTCAAAATTCCATTTATGAGATTTCTACATGGAAAATTGATTTTCATAATGATTTTACTTTTCACATCTGAAAGATTCAAGGTTAACTAAGTTTCATATTGTTCTCAACATTGAATAAAACCAAAAATCAAAGGGTGAGAAAATAATATCATAGAAGAAAGCAATATAATCATGAAAATTTACATACAGGTTTTCTTAACCATGCCACCTAACATAAATCGATGACACCATAGGTTTATCTAAAGCTATTCATAGGTGAATTATATTTAAATCCTTCATAATGGTTCAAGAGGCGTTTGGGAATTCTCGACACATATCCCATGGGAGGGTCAAACCAGGTGTACATCAAGACCCGTTATCATATACTAGATTTCCCCATGTCAATCCAAAAACTACTTTTTGGAGTTGTTACCCGTAGGTACATCAGTGCAAGATCCATATCCACTTTTAATATCCATACATGGATGTATTGAAAGGAAACTATTCATGTTATCCTTTACCAAAATATCCAAAAATTTAACTAAACATCAACTCATCCTTATACATATCACTAGCGATAACCCTATACATATCCATAAAAACATACCTTGGGTTATCACTAAAGTGTTCTCAACCTTGTTTACAAATGTTGAATAAAACATTTATAAGATACCAACTACTGCGAAAATCGGTTTTTCATACATTGACATAACATTACATTTTTAGAAAATATAAAAAATTATAAAAATAGATTCCCAAAGTCAGTAATTGGTCTAGTGTCTTTGTCAACATGTAATCATAATCCATGATACATCTATGAGATATATATTCTAACACTAGGTTCTTCATGCCTCGAACCCTTCATAGACACATCATACAAAATACATATCATCATAACCTGGGAAAGAACATAAAAAGGGGTGAGATTGAATGCTTAGTAAGGGTAAAAAAGGGAGATATGTAATTATAAAAATGATCATTGGGGTATGATAACAAGACTAGGAAAATAGAAGATCATACCCTGCACATCAATGATTATATACAAGAATCATGGAACCAATCTTGGTAGTTCACAAGGAATGAATTAGGGGGAAGTAGAAGACATAAGTATTGAAATCAGAATGTATGTGTAAGACATAAAATTGTTAAAAAAACATATGAATATAATGATTTCCTTAGTTTCCAAGGAATCACTTTCAATAACATCATAGTAGTCATGGTTCACTCCCATGTCCATATTAGGTGAATGATTTCACTTCTCATACCATTTTAGATGTCATTGTTCACTCCCATGGTGATCTTAGTTTTCAAGGTTCATTCCCAAGACCATATTAGTAGTATGAGTTCCCTCCTCATACCATATTACTCCATATCATGAGATTTAAAATGTTACCCAATGAATTGGATGGATATATAGGTCCCACTCTTCAGATAATTAAATCATATATACACGTTCCATTAGATCAAAAATTGACATATTGTAAACTATTAATTGAAATGGGTATCATAAACATGTAACCATACCATAAACTGTAAAAAAATACATGTTTCCTAATTATTCATCATAAACTTCTCACTTGAATAGAAATGGATTTTATAAACATATAGCATGTGAAAGGGAAACATATTTCATAAAGACCATGACATTAAGCGTAACCCATCCATAAAAAGGATATGAACAGAACCTTATATAATTCACTGTAAAGTCATGAGTAACATCAATATATGACATATTATATGGAAAATAAATTGAAAACATCTTTAAAAAACATTTATTGATGAAAATAACCTTTCCTGTTTGAAAAATGATTTTTAAAACAGAAAATAGTTTGGAAATCATTTTCATAGAAAATAATGTGAAATAT
The DNA here is from genome assembly GCA_963277665.1 of Viscum album. Classification (NCBI taxonomy): domain Eukaryota; kingdom Viridiplantae; phylum Streptophyta; class Magnoliopsida; order Santalales; family Viscaceae; genus Viscum; species Viscum album. The sequence goes on along the minus strand of OY728144.1, from coordinate 330,081,642 downwards.
TAGGAAATCATTCTAAAAACCTTATAACTTGTAAAATAATAAAATAAGCATAAAATAATTTTCAAAACCTTCTTCTTTGAAATTAATTTGATTACTTTTAATGAATTCTGTAAAATGATTAAAATACATTTTTAAACATTAATCAATTTTGAAACCCTTTTCTTTAAAAATTGCATTGAAAACATGAATGTAAGCTTGTAAAACAATATATTTTTTGAATATTTCTCCTTGAAAATGATGATCATTTGAAAAAAAATTAGAACATTTCTTGAAGGCATGTTTTTTAACTAAAATAGATTTTTGGCAGAAGAGAGAGACAAAATCTGATTTTTCTTAAACAAATTTCTTAATTATGTTAGTTAATAAAGAGTGGAAAAAATGGAACCAATACATGATGATATATAGAAAAAATTGATTATACAGAAAATAATGAATATTAATGATATATGGATCCTAAAATTTCATTGAACATGCATTGTCATTTATAATATCGAAAATCAAGGAGATTGTTTCAATAAACACCTACCATGTGGTTACATGGGATCATACTCTCCATGTATGAAAATGAAATTAAATGAAGCATAATATATAATTAAAATAAATATTTTTGTTATATAACATTTAAAATGTTAGTATATACACCTCGATAAAGAGTTTAGGTTCATTACAGAACATGAGTCTCAAAGAAGGAAAATTGAGACAAAACTATTTTACCGATTTGGAAACTTTTGAAACTGAATCCCCATCAATGAATTTCTATAAAATTAAATGGTTAATACCCATAAATTTAATTATAATATACATAGAATACAATCATGGTTAGTACATGCACCCAAAAATTAAAGAGTGGTGAACAAAACATGTATCTCACAAAAATTAAAAGTTGGATGAAATCCCCTTACCTTATGATGTGACCCTCATCATACCCGTTCAAAAAATCTATATGATAAATATGAATTAATAATATATATTTAAAAAAAACATATTTTTATATGTAATACCATGTTTTTTAATTAAAACCTTATATTACCCAGATTTTAACAACCTTAGGTTAATGTTTCACTTCAGGTAATATTTTCTTGGTTCCTTTTATGTTCCTTAACATGTTATATCATTTTTTAAGATTCAGAAATCATGATTCTAGAATTTAACTAATGATATAAAAATCTGGTATATCCCATATATTTATATTATAAAAAATTTTAGCATAAATATGTGCAAAATGGAATGCATTGTTCCAAGAGACGGTAAACCGTATGTTTTCTAGATTGTTGTTTTGGTTTTTGTTGTAGTATAGAGAGAATGTATGTAAATGGATTTTGTATAAATATTTATGAATGTATATATATATATATCATTATTACAATATAATTAGTACATGATATATTCTCACTAAACCCATCCTTAATACATTCCAGGTGGTGTGTGAACTAATCACATCGCTTTGAGGGGGTGATAGTCCACACTTCCTCGAACAAGATTATCATTTTAACACCAAATAAAATTTAAAGAGATGTGTGTTTTAAAAGGAATTAATAAAAATTAATACACAATAAATATAATATATTAATTATATAAATATATTTTCCATCATAATGGCCACCATGATTGGTGGTAAAGAATAAATAAAGAATCATTGTTTCGTGAGTTAGTAGTTCACAATACACAGAAATAGTATGTTTGATATCCATTAGATGTAGGTGTGTTTAAGTGTTGGTAAAACTATTTTCTTAAAAAAAATACTAGTATATGTATTATACATGTTTTTCAAACAAGTTTGGAATAACTAGAGTAGATGGATAAAGAAGGAAAATGAAGGAATATAGATTAAAGGAAGACATTGCATCTAAATTATATAACTCCTTTTGGATTTCTCCAAAATGATTCCTTGGGAGAATTTCCTCCAAATTGGACGATTTTATGAAAAATGGAGGGAAGTGGGGAGTTTAGTTTAGTACATTTTGTGTGAGTAAAGGGGCTTTAGAGTTGGGATGAAGTGATAGAGTGTTTTCCATTTTATAGAGGAGAGGGAGTGACACTCTTGGAAATACCAAAAGGCATTTACTATTGGGTAGTTTAACTTACCTAAAGTGAAAAAAATGAAACATTAATGGATTATATAGGAATAAAAGTTTATTATAACCTCCGTCACACTAAAATATGTTCATTTTAGTAATTTGGTTCCTTAACTTCTAAAATTCCCTAATTTTATCATTTTGGTTTTTATTAAAGAATCTAGTTTTTGAATGTAATTAATTTAACCATTAATTCCAAAATAAAGTTATTTTTACTATAAAATATAGATCTAATTAATTTTTTATATGATATATAATTTATAAAATAAAATTTATTGGTGTTTTGGTAATTAATGATAAAACAAGCGCACACGATGCACTAAAACAACACTTAAACTCGGACCGTGTTAAAAATGTTTTAACAATAAACGAGTCAATATGTTTATTATAAAATTTTATTTTGTTAATTAATATAAAATAATGTAATATTTATTAACCCTTAAAAATAATTTTTCATAATATAGGAGTTTTATTAATTTTAAATCGTTTAATAAAATTTCAATTATTGTAAAATAATAATAAAGTCAATTTTGACATTATTTATTTAATGTTAAATTTATAATATCAAAATAATAATTTAATTCAAATATATTAGGTTTAAAGATGTATAACATGATATATTAATAAAAAAATAAAGTAATTTAATCAATTAACATCACTTTTAGTATTCATAATGTCATTTATTTTAGTTAATTATTAACTAAATTATCACAATATTGGTGTTTCTTGGGAATTTTAAGTAACTATACCATATCTAAAAATTATTAATAAACTATTACCATAAAAATAAACCATATATAATTGAAAATGTTATTTAAAATCGAAAATATGATGTTTTTTACATATCTCATAATTTTATAATGGTTAAAGTTAAGGAATGTTCCCTTTTTTGTCTTTTTTCATTACATAAAAGTGTTTATAGGGAACTTCCATTTGATAATATCCCAATAACCCATATATTTCAAACCATGTTGGGATATGGTCTAAATATTGGAATCCTATGTCTTTTGGAAAATTTTCCAGGTCATTTTTGTTCTTTTGATTAAGTTTTAGTCCCTTTTTATGCTTAATCATACCTTAATAATAGTAATTAATTTTAATCACATTCACTAATCCTTTTTGTAAAGAAAATAATTTTATCATATTAGACCAAAAATATAATACTAATTAAAAATGTTTTGTCATATTTTCCTAATTAATATCACACATGTGGGAAAATTAAGATAAATTCTAATCCCGTTGATGAGGATAAATAACAGGGTTTTAAAGTAGAAAAACGTTAAAAAGTTTGTTATGTTTTTTTATTCAATATCAATGTAAAATTGATAATAATGAAATTAAGTGTATAAATGGATTATAAATGATAACATATAACTCTAAAACAAATATAAAATATAATTTATCATTAATAATTATTTAAATTACAAGGTGGGTTGTAACTAAAATGCACAAGTTTTCATTATTCATCAAAAAATGAAGTTTCTCAAAAAATTCAAAAAACTTCAACATAAGATAATTATGATATTATAAATTCAATATTTTTATTATTCAATATAAAATTCATAAAATTGTCAAAGGTCTGTTTTAAAATTGTTTTCCCTTAAAAGATGGAAAACCACAATCTTGTGTGTACCACAAGCTAACTAAGTGTTGCTTGTACCACAAGATAGTATGATTGTTGGGTGTAGTACACGAAATTTTTTTTTTGTATAAATAACAATAAAAATATAAAATAATTCATTTTTAGTGTCATGTGTATTGATAAATTTCAAAAGTAATAATTAATTCGATTTATTTTTCAAAAAATCTTATGTTGTTATAGATGTTATGATACCATACACCTTATTTCTCTAGATGGCTTATAAAATGTTCTGTGAATATTTTTCATCTATTTCAATATACTTTTATGTTAACCAAGTTGAACATTATATTTTATCTTATGATACCATATATATTATTTTTCATGATTGTATATAAAGAAAATGTCTTAAGTAAGTTTTCAGGAAACCAATTTCATTCTAATGGGTTAATGAATTTTTTTAATATATTGGAAAGAATTTATATTCTTCTCATTATGTGATGGGAATTACTAGAATTACATATTCCTCCAATGAATCATTATGGTTTATATCTTATGTTATTTAAATTTTATAAGCTTTTTTATCCCAAGCCATATGGTATAAAAGAGGTTATCACAAGCCTAAGAGTACATGATAGGTTATCCAAAGCCTATGTGTAAATGGGTGGTAAGAACGTGTCCATTGTATATGAGGGATGAGTACAAGACCAAGGTCACATGAGTATTATTACGAATCCCACTAATTTACATGAGTGGTTAACTGACATTTTTTATTTGATGATTGTATTAGTGTTCATCATTAACATATGGTTCATTTTCTTATGTTTATTCCACATTCTTATGTCATATTATATTCCCAATGTTATGATCTCTTATATCAATATTCTTTGATGTTTAAAACTTTTATGAATCATATCTTTTTTTGATTATATACTGCATGATACATTATTTGAGAATTATGCCTTTGGGTTTGACTATCTAGGATGTGAGCCTTGAAAAATGATATGGTTTTTAATGCTTATGTTTGTTTCAAAAAATTCTATTTTGTAGTGTTCCCATATGATTAGAACTCATTTCATTTTTTATCCTAATAACCTTATTCCTTGATTTAAAATTGATGAGAAATATTTATTTGACAATTATTATGTACTGTTATGTTAATGGATCTTGATTATGCTCCCACTCCCACATATTTCAGTTAATCTCACTTATAATGGTCCATTGTAATCCTTTAGGAATTACCTTACTATTCATTTGAGATCACCCCTTGTTTTTGATATATTACCTAGGTTATGATAATGAATATAACATACAATACCTCTAGTATATGGTCTAGTATGGTGTTATTTTAGATAAATTTTCATAATATTATTTTTATAGTTAATATTCTTGAGAGATGTAATAAATAATTAATTTAAAATATTTTCATGTTTATATTGAGTCATCTCACTTGGAATCAAATATATTTGTAAATTATGTTTTTAACACTACACCATGGAGTGAGATTCCTTATTGCATTCGTGTATACTTATAATAGATCATTACTCAGCCCCATAGTTTATAAGACAATATATGAAGAGTTTTAGGGAATAAATACCAATTTTAAGCATGTCAATGTATTTTTAAGAGAATTAATATATTATTAATAAATAAATAAATCAAGGAAAATTTGGTGATGAAGTAGCTAGAGGCATATTCTGAGGATACTCTTAAAAAAGTAAGGCATATAAGCTATCTAATGAAAGGATTAAAAATATTTTTTAGTGGTATGATAGTAAGGATATTGAGAAAGAGGCCAATTTTTATTTGACATTTTACTTTTGGAGATATTCTTGAAGAAGACGATGAGATAAATTTAGCCATGGGAGAATATCAAATTTCTAGTTTGATTACGATTTTGAAGCTGAGTTAGTAGAATAGAAATCGGAAGAAGTGGGTTAACCAATGTCTTATTAATGAAGGAAAAGAGTTTTCTTTTATATTGGAAATATAATTGGTGATAAATATTCTCAAAAAAAGATTTATTGGTTAAATAGAATGGATCAGATTATGTTTCTATATGTGATTTAACAGATCTCATTTTAAGGATAAATAAAAGAGGAATCAAGGATAAAATATATGAATGAATAAATTTACAAAATTAATGAAAATCAATTTTAATATCTTATTGATAATCCAAAATATTGAAATTTTATTAGTAAAAAGTTGGTTTTTGAGAATAAGAAGAATAAATATGGAAGATTTATTTGAAATAAATAAAGATAATTATATAAAGTATATGATTAGATACAAAATGTCCACATTGAATAAATATACACTCAATTGGAAAAAATGAGTCCCATTAATTTTTTAGTGGAAGTTTCATTTCAATGATTTTTGAATATATCAAAATGATGTGATGATAATATTTCTGAATGGATGCTTAAATGAAAATGTTTATATAGATTAATTATATGGATTAGTTTTTTGAAATTCTAATTCAAAAGTGTGAAGATTGAGAAACGATTTATATGGCTTAAATCAAGAACCTCATTGTTGGAATGCTTGATTGGATATGGTAATATCATGAACCATTTTAGTGTCATCCGGGTCAGAATGTCATAGTATAAACTACCAAGGCATCCCATCAAGTCATAAGAGCATCTCCAGAGAAAAATGATAATGACTTGGACATATACCAAGAATAATGTCAACATAGCATGTCCAAGGGGGTCCATGAAATTTGAATCCAAGGGGTAGAAAATCCCATGTAATCCAATGTAATACAGATCCATAGAGTATAAATGTACATGACATCCTAAGAAATCAGGATCAAGGAGTACAAATATATAAGGAATACTCTACCATAATCAGGATCCATGGAGTAAAAATTCCCATGAAATGTTATGGAATCTATATTCAAGGATTTGGAATGTTCAATGCATCAATTACCATAATTAGTATCCATGGGGTATAAATTTACATGGCATCCTATAGAATTAGGGTCTATGGAGTAGAAATGTCCATGAAAACCACTACCATAATCGAGAACTGTGGAGTAGAAAATTCTTATAAATCCTATGGAATTAGGATCCATAGAGTAGAAATATCCAAGGAATAAAATACCATAATAATGTAAGGATCAACGACTAGATCATTGGATCATTTTTGTTCATCCCAAATCAATATGGCTTAGAAGAGGGATCCTAGGCAACACATATGGGCATCCACAATGAGAAATGTCACATCATTTGTGGCACTTAATCTATAACCTACGAATAAACTATAGATATCACCACTACATCATTAGTAAACAAGTAAATGTATATACCAAGAGTGAGGGTGGAAGAGCACCTGACCCAGAACTAATTCCATATCATCTTAGGCTTAAAATTTCGTTATGGATTTGAAGGTTGTAACCTCTACTATCTCTACCTAAACATGACATACTAGGTCATGGGAGGTCAAATAATAGGGAAACCACTAGGCCCCTCCAATAAAAACATAGGTGAGGAATCCAACTCCAAATCCTCATGGTTCATATTCAATGAAAAAATCCATCTTGGGATCCTCTAAGGTCGAATGTTGGCGCATACATCCTACTCGGGATTCTTAGAAGTTAGTAAATAGAGGAATTATACAAGATATTATTATAATAATAGTAATATGGAGTAATCATATATGGAATAATCTGTGTAAAAATGTATTTTCATTCATCATACATGGGATCCCTAGAAAAAACATATTGAATAATCTTATAGGCTAGAAATTCACATCTCACAAGGGAGATGTCATCAAAAAAACTATGTAAGCATGAGTAAAGAGTGATAGCTCATGAACCATCTTGGATAAGGGTTTCAATTCTGGTTTTTATAAACACCCAACCTATAATTCCCATTCCTCTACTATCACACATGAGACAAATATATTTAGTAGCTATAGGAAGACAACCTCTATATATAAAAACGCATGAAACACCCTCTAAGAGTCGTCAAGACACACCACCATTGCAATCTACATGAAAAGATAATAAAAATTTACTACTCATAGTTCCAAACCTAACTCCAAGGAATATAGATATAGAAAAAAGGAGAACCCCTAAATATGGTAATAAAATAGAAGTACACTGTGTGTCATCCCTGGAACATGACATGTACCCTCACGGTGCACCTGGTAGTGTACATCAGCGAAATGTGGTGTGTCAAAGCCAATGAACATGGTGTGTTTATCACGTACCCTAAATTTACCCTAAATATGGCACCTTTTTTTGTACCTCACATGGATTTTCCATCTACATTTCCTCAATATGTACCGTTACCCTGTGTGCAATCCCAATGTGGTCTGCCCATGTACTATACACAACCATGTGCCACTAATTGGGTTATCTGGTTAGGTACTCGGCTACATGGATGAGTCCCAGTACATGCATTATATACCCCATACATGTAGTGTACTCCAAAAAGATCATCTTTCCCATGTACGAAGAACCCAATATGCGGGTTCCTGAATTACACACCGTTTAATCAGATTCCTTAATGGGAAATACCTCTAATCACCAAAAAACACCATTTCCCCCAAACAACACAGATCAAACCACAGGGGACCCTAATAAATCAGAATAGGGGTATAAAACATTGATAAGGTAATTATATAGATATTTGAGGAAAAAATAAAAATAAAATATCTTTGGGAGGAATCTGTGAATGATTATCCACTTTCCATAATCCACAACCATTACCCGATGATCTGGCTCGTTTTGAGCTCTTTGACTATACGACTCATCCTATACCTATCCTTATTTATCTATACATATTCATTTCACTATAGTTTATGGTTAATTAGGATACCTTGGTGTGTACATAAGAAGAATGGGGGGAAGAAAAGAAAATAGTAAAATAAAAAAAGAAAAGTAAAAGAAAAGATGGGTGTCCGGGCCAGTCATGTCGCCCGACATGAGATTGTGACCCACCTAGGAAAAATTCCTTATTACAGACTAAATGGTGGATTATAAATCTCTATGTATTGATATAATAAAACACTATGTCCAAATTAAACTATTTGATTAATTTAATAAAAAATTAGTTAAATAGTTAATATTAATTATTACCATAACATTTATCTAATTTGGAATTAAAAAACTACTTTCCTATGGTAAAATCCATTTTTTAGGACCAATAGAGTGGCCAAAAAATTATATGAGATCACATCACATGTGAAGAGGTCCATTTTACCCCTTACAAGAATTCAAAGTCATAAATTCAAATTTCCACACAAAATTAAGGGCTAGAAAACATGGGTATTTAAAATAATACCACTGTAATCTTTCTTATTCCCATAAAGAATTGGTTAAAAAACTAGTAGCCATTATATCAACCCATGAATCTACACAAAAAGTTTCCTTGACTATTAAATGAAAATCTTACAGTGTAAAAAACTATCTCCCACTTGGAGGAAACTTAACTGCAATAAATCTAGTACTCCTCACCATAGTAATAACCTTATTTGCATCTCAAAACCATACTATAAGACTAAAATACCATTAAAAATTCCAAATTTTCAACTAAAATAAGTGTCACCACCCCCAATCATCCAATTCTTCACTCCCCACCATATGAAATACCTTGTACTACTTCTTAAGGGGAGCCTCAATATTTCAATTAATTTGGAGATGATACAAATTTGAAATAAAAGAGGCTAAGTGTGGTGTAACTGCTCAATAAATATACTCAAAATGAGGTCAAGATAAAGAATAATCATCTCTAAGAAGGACTATACTCAGATTCCTTAAAAGGAATGTATAACTGCATGTATAACACTCTTTCATCCACTCTCACATCAATATAGGATATTATTCCTTTAACCAACACCTAACACCATGTCCCCCAACCCTTTGGGTCTAGGTAAAGACATGAGACAACTCTATCCTAACACCCAATTCATTCTCAATGTCTCCTATACCATGAAGGGAAATTCTTTATTTAACCAAAACTACCAAGAAACCAAACCCATTAAAAGTATTTTAAACATATGTCCTCAGATCTCACATGATGACTCAGCAATTTACAGTTTTAAATGGTACTATACACAACCAGCGTATATCTTTATCACCCATCTAACCCTGTTACAATTAAACCATCATAAGGCTAAGGTAACAGTGATACAAAGAAAATTAGTCTCATTAATCAAGATGATTCATTGGAACTCCAATTCAAAATTAGGAACCTCACATATTCGATGATTTATTCCTTGGTAACGTGATACCCATCGTCATCTCTATCACTATCATCTACCAATGGTTTAACTACCTTAGAAAAAGAGGAAAAATTTGATAACAAGGCCATGCACCAACAATGTCTCTCCCTTTCATGACATTATTAATAATAAATCACCCTAGGTACATCTAAAAATATGATGGCCTCAACATGACTATATTGAAAGAATCAATGACTTACCATTCCTCGATCACAAAATGAGTTTATAAACGTGTTTAGTTCCTAAAAAGGCACCAGTAAGCATGGGACAACCTCTTCCACTGGTTTCATCAATCAAAATGAACACTGGACTACAAGGGTTTGAGTCAAAAGTAAAGGACTTTAGGTATTCCTCCTTTCCCTACAGATCATGTATCATAAACAGGTAACATGTTCTAAAAACATAGAAAAAAATATAAAACTGCTCTGTATAATGTAATGATCATAATGACCAACAAGTGTCAAAACCCCCAACTAGGACTATAAGGGACCGATCCTCACTGGGCATATTTATATATAATTTTTCCGCAAAGGCCAAGGTACCATTGTATAAGAGATATAAAAGGGACTCTCATCGATTATCCAAATATGGTGACACCCCATCAAGGTCCAGTTCACCAAACAATTCAGGGTACCAATTAGTAGCATACTCAATGATTTGACTAGATAATCACAAATGAGGCCGGATTCATCAGCCACACTTCCGAACATCTTAACATAGATCCAAATCAATTTCTATTAGAAGGAAATAAATATCCAAGTAGGATAAATTTTGTAAACTTCCACCAAAAACCTATAAAGGGAAAAATTATTTATGTATTTATTGACACATCGAACAATTGGACACTCTCATCAATAAAATCAAACACCAGGAGAACTATTACATTTTCATCCTAAATTCCAAATATATTTCATGAGACACATATTTCCTCTACCATCCAAGAGTAAAAATACATCAGTATCCTATTTCCATGGCCAAGAGATAGGAATTAATGACAAATCATCACATCCACTAAATTTGTGCATATCTTATGATGAAAATCATATACAACTATAACATCGTAGAGTTGAATAGTAATCCCATAACTTTGATAACTATGAATTATTGCCGAAACAAGTGTTATCAATCCAGAAGTATGATATCCATCATTGGTTTCAACAAATTCCTAATAATCCTATCTTTCATATACATTATAATAAATCATTTAGAAACAAAAAGTTATCTGATTCGGCTTTCTAAAGTCCCTACTCATATACAATTAAATATATGATTCAAGCAAATTAATTTGGGCCCCCAAGAGTTCTTATTCATACACCAGTGGTTTATAACAACCATCAGGGGTGTAGGGTGTGTCTATGAAGTGGTTATACCCTCATATCTGTGTAAACAATAGTGGGAATATGCAGATAAATTAGAAAGTAGTAAATGAAGGGAGTGAGAAATAAGTAAACAAAAATAAATAAAAAATTCTATATAATAAATGAAATTCTATAAAATCATGTGTATCCATGTCATACATACAACACTACTCACTCACTTAGCCGACCATACATGTATGAGTACATAAGAAATTGAAATAAAAGTATAGGGCTCTACTACTAACTTTAGACCAGACTTCATAAATAGTCTATAGATACCATAAAACTACATCATCCCTATAATAAGGAATCCACATGAGAGGATTAACTTGATCAGGAAGCATTGGCCCTTATCCCTATACACCTTGAAATTTCATATAAACTTGAAGGAAATAGAAGGTCTACATGAAAACTGAGTTCGACAAAAAACGATGAGAAATAATCACAGTAGGCCACCCCAATGATGAACCGATAAATTTGTTGTCATAAGTTCATGATCAAGCAATATGATCAGCCTAGCTAAGACAAATGTAAAGGGGAAAACAATAGATTTAAATAATAGAAACATTTCCTCAATTTAGTCTTGGGTATGTGACCCCAATCATTTTGAAAAAAGGACTTATGATATGAGTATATGTATGAATATATAAATATACATTAATATATATATATATATGCATGGGCAAATATATATACTTGTACAATAAAAGATATAAAGCATAAGCAAAATAATGTATCTAAGTAAGATACATCAACATAGGGTGATACGTGTCCCAACTCTGGGTTCAACCATACTCACATCTAATCACTATAATCAAGGATTCTATAAAATACATATACTCCTATAAATTAGATTTTTTCCAGCCGAATAAGGCTAAATGTAAATTGGAAATCGTAAATGTGGGAAAACTGTAAAGCAAGACAAACACTTCCTAAGGCATATGCAGAGTAATCAAGTATCAGACCCCAAACCCCAGATCCAATATATAAATACCAAGGAATCCCCAAGGAGATATTCAGTGTAATCAAGTGTCAATCATCAAGGGTTGTATCCAATGTATAAAGACCAAGACATCCTCATCGGCCTATATGGTTTAATGAAGTGTCATAACCCAATGGCCATACCCATGATATAAAGACTAAAGAATAATCATCATATTTGACCTACATGGTGTAGATACCTGTAACACCCTGAGATTTTATGAGATATATTCTTTTCAATTCCTTTTATTGTACGCTACACCAAGATTAGCTTGTACTATAAGCAACACCGTATTAGCATGTAATATACGCAACACTATTCTTGGATCTTGTTACACACAATTTCAAGTTCGCAACATTGAGTGTGTATATATATATATATATATATATTCAATGTATAAATGAAATATGGTTGTATTATGTTATAAAAAACAACAAAGGAGTCTTGCACTACATGCAACCCTGACTTGGCTTGCATTACACGCAATCGCGACCTTCCTCGATAGCTTGTGTTGTATGCAATACCGGGTTTCACTAAACAATGATTTTTTGTTATTGTATTATTACGGACTAGAAGTTAGGTATATTATTAACTAAATTTTGAATTTTATAACATTATTATTCACCTTACACATTTTCTAGAACATGTTAACGGAACAAAATAAATTTTTCGTGTAAAATAAGTATTTTTTAAAAAATGCAGTTTTGCCGCCTTTTGATGGTGCACCCACATTAAATCTAGTTTTTGACACATTTATAAGGTCAATTTTACAAAATAAAATTATTCTTTGGAATTAGGATATAAAAATTTACTTTGGATAAAATTTTGATACTTTTCTGATAACTTTCATGTTTTGAGGAATAGTAAAAACACGCTAATTTTTAATTAAAAACAACTTTTTTCATTAAGATAATTTATATGGTTAAATTATAATATTGAATGGTTTTAAAGTATAAATAGAATATATTTTTACCATTTAATATAATTTATTTCATTATCCTTGATTTTACATTGAATTCGTAGGTTAAATTAATTCAATCTTTTGATTTTTTTAAAAAAAAACCCATTTTATTTCAACAACGGGATTAATTTTAATTTAATTTCTGAAACTTTGGTGTATTGAATTTTGAAAATTGGATTCCATATTTGGAATCAGTGGGTCCAAATTATGTTAATAAGATACTCTTTATTTTTGGGTATTATGAATAGTAACTACGGTAAATTTTATTTACCATTGTTAAATGTGAATCGGGTAATTAAGGGTAAATATAAGATTATAAAATTACCCTAAAACTGAAAAAATTCTGTTGGATGACTAAAGGTATACCCATATCACATAATTGTTGGAATAGATTTATTTTATCGACTTGTTTCCTTGAAAATAATTTATTTATTATTAAAACCAAAGAAGGTGACAACATGTCACTCTCTTAAATCTTATAAGTATATTACTATTAATTTATTGATAAAATTCATGAAACTTAGAAAATGAATAGTATCCAGAAATATAATAAAATTTTCTACATCATATGAATTTATTTATAATTTTTAGGGATTAAATAATTATCATTAATTGTGACACAATAGTGATGCAGAAATTGTCTATCTAGTGAAAAATCAAGAATAGAGTTTTTATTAAACTAATAGTGACAATAAAAGGCACCTAAACCCTTACCAAAACTTATTGGTCATGTAAATGTAAACCATAATCGTCTAATGGTCGAATATTCGACCATTTAGAGCCTTATAAATGCAATTATGACATTTATCATATTTTATTTTAAATGATTCCAAAGTTGTCTCCTTCATAATTTAACAAAGATAAAAATTTACATGTTGTTATTTTAAGACGATAAATTCAAGTAAAATTATTATTTTAAACCCTTTGATATATATCATCATCAAAGGGTTTTATTTTTAATTTTTATGCAACAAATAAGTATATTAAATAATTATACAAAAATGTTGTACTTATTATTTTATTAAGAGATATACCAAATAAATGGTATTAAAAATATTAAAATAAATATTATATGAACTATTTAATGTACTCCACTAATTTAATAGACTACTATGACATGTTAGGAACCTATTAAATATTATATTTTGAATATATCCTTTGTGTGGATTTAATTTAAATTCAAATAATTGAATTTTGTCAAAATTTTCACTATTGTTATTTTATAAAAATAACATAATATTAAATTGATTAAAAATCACAAAAATATTTAAAAATTGTAAATTTGAATTTATATAGTATATAATGTCTTAAATTATCTAATTTTCGATCATTCATAGAACATAAGTAATTAATTATAACAATTTAAAATTTAGAATCTTATTACCACAAATAAACTTTTATAGATTAAATAAGGATAAATAAAGTTGATAATGTTTAAAATAAATTCCCTACATGTATAAATTTTATTTCTTGATGATATTACAACCCTATCCCATATAATTTTCTAATTGAGTCATTTTTGGTGGTTTTTAAGTGGGGTTGGGATTTAATATAAACAAATATTTCTTATATTTCCAAAGGTGCCCCTCTCCTCCCTTATAAAAGGGCACCTCATCCCACTCTTCCTCACACCATTTTTAGACTTGATGCTCGGCCAAACTCTGCCCATTTCACTTACCCACTTCCCTATAAAACTTATAGAGGTCCTGGTATTCTCAAAAGACCAACTCTAGTTCCCTAAGAGAATGTTTAAAGGAGGCACTTCGAGAAAGAGGTAATACCTTCTACCGTTTTCTTCTTGTTCCATTATTCTTATACTCCTTCTTATTTAGTTGTTTCATTATAAAGTAATAAAATAAGAATAACTAATATACTTATATGTTATTATAAATATGAAACAACCCCATTTCACCTTCTATCCATCCTATGGAAAACGAAATCTTCGCGTGTGCATACGTACGAAATACCGTCTCCACGCCGTGGTGTAATCTATTTTTCCACTTACATGGATGGGTATAATGGTGTAAATAACAAATATATATGGTTATTATAACATCATATTGATTCTGATATATTATACCATCCACCCCAATTCTATTCAACAATTATGGGAACGATATCATCGGTTGTGCGTACATACGGATTACTGTCTCCACGATGCGATGAGATTCATTCTCCATGTTAACCATACATGAATAATTATAAAGTTTATATAATGAATAATAATGAAATATATGACATAATAATTCTACTGGATTTATGTATATATATATATGTATTTCATCTATTTAGTTTCATTCAATTCAATCAGGAAACAAAAACAACGTTCATGCGTACGTACGACCTACCGTCTCCATGAATGGTTTATTTCATTCCTTTTATCGATCTATAATATATATGTATATGATGAATATATATCATATATAAACCATGTTTTACATTCTGTAATTGTGTAAATAATTATATAAGTAATAATATCAAGATCGATAAGTCGAAACACATACGATAAATGAAATGATTTTACCCAAAATGCGGCTTTAACATGGAATTTACAGAAGAACGGGTAATATAAAGTCATAAGTGAAACATATATGATATCATAACAATTAATATGATTATGTAATAAGTCAATGAAATTATTTAAATCATTATATAGGATGTTCGGATCCATACGAAGCATATCAGACCTAAGGTAAGGGATAACTTTTCCAATCTCATTCTTATCCGAGATTGTTTATTCGTAAGTATTTACTGGGGTTATTATTCTCATCCATGTCCACGTTTCCTAAAAATGGTTTCATGTATGTTTAATGTAATTTTTACCCATTTTTACTTTTACTACATGGTATGTATGGAATCTTTCTTTTACGAGGTATTTTTTGACTTTTCCAGCAAAAGTACAAGAAGAATGTTTTTTAACTTATACGGCACAAACTTATTTTTCCGGTAATATAAAGCCTTATTTTCATGAATATTACTGCAAAAGATTTCATGAATATTTTCAAAAAAATCCATTTCTTTAAAAATTGCATGACATTTTGTGAAAAGAGAATGATTTTGAAGAAGAAATGATATTTTCTTCAAGAATTCATTTCAAGTGTTTTATCAAAACCATTTTTCCTCTAAGATGACATTATTTCTTATGTGTATGTTTCATGTATCATGTCTCTATGATTTACATGGTTTAAATTTTCTTATTATGAAATGATATCCATTTATTTTATATGGATTATGTGATGGTGGGATGATGTTTATGAAAACCAATTTATTTATTGGGTTATTATGAATGATGTATGTTTATTTTGTGGCACAAGTAAGAATGATTTCATTATGAGATGGGTGGGACCTATATCTCCCTCTAATTAATTGGATAAGATTTATATCTCATGAGGTAGACATGGATGGAATGGTAAGTTAATCCGGTTCAGTGTTATAGGACTGAAACGAGGAGTGAACTCGATTCAGAAAGGGACTTTGACCACTAAGATGGTCTTGGTAGCAATGCCTTGGCTACTATGGAAATCATAACATGTGCTGAATGGTTACAATAATTACTTGTTTTATTCCCATTATATTTTATCATGATTGATGTTCCATTATGATATATTCCTTACTTACTTCCACGATTTATGTCTTTGCTCATGATTTTGATGTTAAAATTTCATGTTCAAGTTTTTGATTTCAGATATTTATGGATTGTTTTATGTTAACTATGTTTTCAATTACTGATCATTTGAGCTCACCATTTTTATGTTTTATTTTCCCCAGGATATAAGGAAAGGTTTTAGGTAAGAAAAAAAGGGAATATCTTTATGGTGGATGTTGAGGATCTTTCACCAAGACTAGCAGATTATGTTCCAAGTTTCCAAAGGCACTAAACTTTTACGGTCCTTTGGTGTCTGTTTTTGTTATGTATTAATTATTACGCAAAAGTAAAGTAATTTCCATGTACGTCATGCTTCGGGTCTCTACAGTTGGTATCAGTGGAAAGGTTTAGTCAGCCTTTGGAAACTAGGATGCGGAAACATTAGTGAGATCCCTAGAGATATTTCTAAGGTATGTCTAGGGATGTCCCTAAGGATAAGTATACGTATAGGATATAGTCCTAGAACTACGGTAAAAATCATAGAATTTAACCTAAAATTTTAGATATTGATGGTACTCCCCCTTTACTATGTTGTTTTCCCTAGCATGATTTTTGCCTCTCACACTATGATTTTGGGTTTTAGAAAATGGCTGGAAACAGAATGATTCATGTTAATGGAGGATATAACGGACAATGGAATTATATTCTTCATGAGCAACCAAATGAAACGGGATTTGGAAGTCCAAAAATCGTTATTATTCCTAATCAGCAATCTCATAATACGATCAATAATCTCAACATTGGTAAGTTTCCCGACTCAGATAATAAGAGAGAGATGGAGTTTCATGATGATCATATAGGAAAGAAAGTTCAATTTCCCTCATGTAAATCATGTGGGAAGAGGCATCGGGGAGATTATTTCCAAGGAACTGGAAGATGATTTGGGTGTGGAAAAGAAGGACACAAAGCCAGTAAGTGCAACGGAAAAGGCTCAGTTGACACCATGGACAAGGAGAATGGTATTTCTACGACATCAACAATGATTATATGTTTTAAATGTGGAATTTATGGGAATTATGCAAACCAATTCCCTAAGGGAAAATCTCATGAAGAGAATCAGCATGGTCATATGAGTAGTATTTATGTGGATGACGATGAAGAGACTACAAATGAAATATGAGATGAAATAAATGATGAACCTCAGTTAATGGTTTAATAAGTTGGTGGAATGATTGTATGTTTATAAAGAATAATGTATGGTACTATTGAATAAATAATAATCTAAGGATTGTTACACTATTGTTTTTCCTAAAGTATTTGAAATTATATGTTGAATGGTACCGGTAACCATGGAAGGTTATTTTGATATTTTTGGAAAGCAGATGATATGCCCATAATGAAGGGATAAGGAGAAAATGAAATTTTTGACAGTATTCATGAGCTCATGACTGATATAAGGACTAAGTGATATTATGGTTTGAGGATATAGAATTTTGGGGATTTTGGTATGTGGAAAGTGTTAAAATTTAACAACATTCATGTTTTCACTATGGTTCAATGGGTATTCATTCTTCAAGATAATACATGATTAAGGTATTCACATGTTTGTAATTTGACCAATAAGATATATCTTATGATATATGGGGGATAAATTATGGCATTCACGTGATTGTTATGTGACATTTCAAATAATCATTTTCATTATACTATGACCTTGGACCGAAGTATTTTAGATAATCCTTATGATTGGAATGGATTATGTTGGACATAAGTTATTATTGTTTCAGGATAGAACTATTTTTGATATTAATGATGGGATGTTATAGTAATGTAGTTTTAAAAAAAGGACAACCTGCAGGATGGGCGACATCCCATCGCGTTAGACAAGGCTGTGGGAATCGAACCCACAAATGAAGTGTGACTGGCCTTTATCGCCTACCACTGGCCTACAGGAAGTTTCTGGTTAGTATAAACTAGTTTTCTTTTATTAGGAGGTATGATATATGAAGTATAAGTTCATTTTTGGAATCGTATATGATTAACCTCACCATAGATGGAATTATGTATATTTTATATCTTTTTCTGACCTTTTGTTTGAAACAGATGGAATGACCCATCATTCTATCACATGATCTGTTAACACTTCACAAATAACAAATTCAACTTCATTTCTTTAAGCGATGAAGTGAAAATTGTTCAATTCACGAACAACAGTGAGATTGTACCAAAATCATTTATGTATTTATTTTAATTAATCAACTTTAGGGAAATCATATTGACAACCAAAAATGTTTTCCTAGTTCCCTCATATCTGATGAATCAGATGGTACCTTAGATCATCACAAATCTATGGCTTTGTGATTGTTGGCTTTTTCATAGCCATGTTCTCTACCACTCTCCATCAGAATAAGATCGTTAGGTTTTTCCTCCATATCCATATTTTCACCTATACTCTCCTATGTGGAAACCCAATACTGAGTTACCTTGGGTGACTGTTATGTTTCTAACTTTCTTTTTTAAAGTTATGTTTTAGTATTCCTTTTTACGATGTGGGTTTCTATGAATAGTAAACGATTTATAACACCAACGAATTTCGAGGACGAAATTCATTTTAAGGGGGGTAGAATGTAACTCCACGAGATTTTATGAGATATATTCTTTTTAATTCCTCTGATTGTACACTACACCAAGATTAGCTTGTACTATACGCAACACCGTATTAGTTTGCAGTATACGCAACACTATTCTTGGATCTTGTTACACACAATTTCATGTTCGAAACATTGAGTGTATATATATATATATATATATATTCAATGTATAAATGAAATATGGTTGGATTATGTTATACAAAACAATAAAGGAGTATTTCACTATATGAAACCCCGACTTGGCTTGCATTACACGCAATCGCGACCTTCCTCGATAGCGTGTGTTGTACGCAATACCGGGTTTCACTAAACAATGATATATTGTTATTATATTAATATGGACTGGCCGTTAGGAATAGTATTAACTAAATTTTGAATTTTATAATATTATTATTCATCTTACACATTTTCTAGAACATGTTAATAGAACAAAATAATTTTTTCGGGTAAAATAAGTATTTTTCAAAAAATACAGTTTTGCCGCCTTTTGGTAGCGCACCCACATTAAATATATTTTTTGAAACGTTTATAAGTTAAATTTGAAAAAATAAAATTCTTATTTGGTATAAGGACATATAAATTTACTTTGGATAAATTTTTGATACTTTTCTGATAACTTTCATGTTTTGATGAATAGTGAAAATACGCTAATTTTTATTTAAAAACAACTTTTTTCATTGAGGTAATTTATATGGTTAAATTATAATATTGAATTTTTTTAAAGTATAAATAGAATATATTTTTACAACTCAATATAATGTATGTCATTAGCATTGATTTTACATTGAATTCGTAGGTTAAATCAATTCAATGTTTTTCAATGTTTTAACCAAAAACCCGTTTTCTTTCAACAACGGGATTAATTTTCATATAATTTTTGAAACTGTTGTGTATTGAATTTGGAAAAATGGATTCCATATTTGGAATCAGTGGGTCCAATTTATTTTAATAAGCTACTTTTTATTTTTGGGCATTATGAATAGTAACTACGGTAAATTTTATTTACCATAATTAAAGGTGAATCGGGTAATTAAAGGTAAATATATGATTATAAATTTACCCTAACACCTGCCAAAATTCTATTGGATGACTAAAAGTATACCCATACCACGTAAGGGTTTGAATAGATTCATTTGATGGATTTGTTTCCTTGAAAATAATTTATTTATTATTAAAACCAAAGAAAGTGACAACATGTCACTCTCTTAAATCTTATAAGTATATTAATTTTAATTTAGTGATAAACATCATGAAACTTAGAAAATAAATAGTCTACAGAAATATAATAAAATTATCTACATCATATGAATTTATTTATAATTTTAGGGATTAAATAATTATCATTAATAGTGACACAATAGTGATTCACACATTGTTTATCTAATGAAAAATCAAGAATATAATTTTTATTAAACTAATAGTGACCATAGAAGGCACCAAAACCCTGACCAAAAAATATATGTCATGTAAATGTAAATAATAATCGTCCAATGGTCGAATATGTGACCATTTGGAGCCTTATAAAGCGATTATGACACTTATAATATTTTATTTTAAATGATTCCAAAGTTGTCACCTTCATAATTTAACAAAGATAACAATTTACATGTTGTGATTTTAAGATGATAAATTTGAGTAAAATTATTATTCTAAAATATTTGATATATATCTTCATCAAAGGATTTTATTTTTAATTTTTATTCAACAAATAAGTATATTAAATAATTATACAAAAATGATGTACTAATTATTTTATTAAGAGACATAACAAATAAATGGTTCTAAGGATATTAAAATAAATATTATAGGAACTATTTAATGTACTCCACTAATTTTATAGATTACTATGACATGTTAGGAACCTATTAAATATTTTATTTTGAATATATCCTTTTTGTGGACTTAATTTAAATTCAAATAAATGAATAGTGTCAAAATTGACACTATTCTTATTTTATAAAAATAACATATTATTAAATTGTTTAAAAATCAAAAAAATATTTAAAAATGATAAATTGAAATTTATATATTCTATAATTTAATATATTATCTAATTGTGGATAATTAACAGCACATAAGTAATTATTTATAACAATTTAAAATTTAGAATCTTATTACCTCAAATAAATTTTAATAGATTAATTAAGGATAAGTCAAGTTGATAATGTTTAAAATAAATTCTATACATGTATAAATTTTATTGGTTGATGAGATTACAACCATATCTCATATAATCATAGAATTGAGTCATTTTTGGTGGTTTTTATGTGGGGTTTGGATTTAATATAAACTAATCTTTCTTATATTTCCAAAGGTGCCCCTCTCCTCCCTTATAAAAGGGCACCTCCTCCCTCTCTTCCTCACACCATTTTGAGCCTTGAAGATCTGCCAACCTCTTCCCATTTCACATCCCCACTTCCCTATAAACCTTATATAAGTATTGGTCTTCTGAAAAGACCAACTCTAGTGCCCTAAGAGAAAGATTAAATGAGGCACTTCGAGAAAGAGGTAATACCTTCAACCGTTTTTTTCAAGTTCCATTATTATTCTACTCCTTCATATTTAGTTGTTTCATTATAAATTAATAACATCAGTATCACTAATATACTGATATTTTATTATAAATATTAAACAACCCCATTTCACCTTCTATCCATCCTACAGAAAATGAAATCTCCGCGCGTGCGTACGTACATAATACCGTCTCCACGCCGTGGTGTAATCTGTTTTTTCCACCAACACCTTACATGGATGGGTATAATGGTGTAAAGAATAAATATATATGGTTATTATAACATAATAATGATTATGATATATTATGCCATCCACCCCAATTCTATTCAATAATTATGGGAACGATATCATCGCTCGTGCGTACGTACGGATTACCGTCTCCACGACGCGATGAGATTCATTATCCATGTTAACCATACATGAATGATTATAAAGTTTATATAATGAATAATAATAAAATATATGAAATAATAATGCTACTGTATTTATATATATATATATTTATGTCATCTATTTAGTTTCATTCAATTAAATAAGGAAACCAAAACAGCGTTCATGCGTACGTACGACCAACCGTCTCCATGAACGGTGTATTTCATTCCTTTTATCGATCTATAATATATATGTCAATAATGAATATATATTATATATAAATTATGTTTTACATTATGGAATTATGTAAATCAGGATATAAGTAATAACATCAAGAACGAAAAGTCGAAACACATACGATAAATGAAATGATTTTACCAAAAATACTGTTGTAACATGGAATTTACAGAAGAACGGGTAATATAAAGTCATAAGTGAAACATATATAATATCATAACAATGAATATGATTATGTAATAAGTCAATGACATTATTTAAATCATCATACAGGAGGTTCGAATCCATACAAAGCATATCTGACCTAAGCTAAGGGATAACTTTTCCAATCTCGTTCTTATCCGAGATTGTTTATTCGTACGTATTTACTGGGGTTATTGTTCTAATCCAGGACCATGTTTCCTAAAAATGGTTTCATGTATGTTTAATGTCATTTTTACCCATTTTTGACTTTTACTACATGGTATGTATGGAATCTTTCTTTTATGAGGTACTTTTTTACTTTTCCGGCTAAAGTACGAGAAGAATGTTTTTTTAACTTATATGGAACGAACTGATTTTTATGGTTTTATAAAGCCACATTTTCATGAAGATTCCTACAAAATATTTCATGACTATTTTCAACAAAATCCTTTTATTTTAATATTGCATGACATTTTGTGAAAAGAGAATGATTTTGAAGAAAAAGGATATTTTCCTCAAGAATTCGTTTCAAGTGTTTTATCGAAACCATTTTTCATCTAAGATGACATTATTTCATATGTGTATGTTTCAAGTATCATGCATCATTGATTTAAATGGTTTCACTTTTCTTATTATGAAATGATATCCATTTATTTTATATGGATTATGTGATGATAGGATGATGTTTAAGAAACCCATTTTATTTATTGGGTTATTATGAATGATGCATGTTTATTTTGTGGCACAAGTAAGAATGATTTCATTATGAGATGGGTGGGACCTATATCTTCCTCCAATGCATTGGGTAAAGATTTATATATCATGATATAGACATGTATGGAACAGTAAGTTAATCCGGTTCAGTGTTACAGGACTGAAACGAGGAGTGAACTCGATTCAGAAAGGGACTTTGTCTACTAAGATGGTCTTTACAGCAATGCATTGGCTACTATGGAAATCATAACTTGTTCTGAATGGTTTCCTCAATTACATGTTTTATTCCTATTATATTTTATCATGATTGATGTATCATTATGACATATGCCTTACGTAATAAAATGATTTATGTATTTGCTCAAGATTTTTATGTTTAAATTTCAAGTTCATGTTTTGGCTTTCAAATGTTTATGGATTGTTTTATGTTCACTATGTTTTCCCTTACTGAGCATTTGAGCTCACCCTTTTTATGTTTTCTTTTCCCCAAGATATAAGGAATGGTTTTAGTTAAGAAAAAAAGGGAAGATATTTATGGGATATGTTGAGGATCTTTCACCAAGATTAGAAGATTATGTTCCATGTTTCCAAAGGCACGAAACTATTACAGTCCTTTGGTGTCTGTTTTTCTTATGTATTAAGTATTACGAAAAAGTAATGTAATTTAAATGTAATTCAAGCTTTGGGTCTCTAAAATACCACTTATAAAAGACCAGGTAATCCCGTTGAATACTAGGAGCATCTCTACAGAAACCAGGTAATGAATTGAGTGGAACCCATGGTGGTTTTCCATGGAGCATTTTCATCGTGTTTTGAGCATACAATATCCAAGGGATAGTAAACACCTTGGCCTCAAAAGTAATGAAGATCCATGGAGTAGCTATGTCCACAACATCCTATGTAACAATTATCTGAGGAGAACAAATTTAAAAAGAATCCACTACCTCAATCAGATTACCTGGAGTAGAAATATCCATGATATCTTATAGATTCATGATCCAAGTAGTAGAAACATCCAAGGAATCTACTACCATAATCATGATCCCTGAAGTATAAATGTCAGTGGAGTCCTGTAGAATCAGTATCCATGAAGTAAAAATTTCCAACAGTCCACTGCCATAATCGGAATCCATGGAGTAGAAGTATCTATGAGATCCTATAGAATCAATATCTTATTAGTAGAAATATTCAAGGAAACTGCTACTATAATCATGTAAGGCTCAACTGCCAGATCCCAGGATCATGTTTGGGTAGAACAAATCAAAATTGATTAGATGATGGAACCCATATAGACCATATAGGCATAACCAAAGAGAAATGTCGGATCATTTCAGGCTCGTCACCCACAACCCCAGCATCAACAATGGAAATAGTTACTATATCAAAAGTAAATAAGTGAATGTATAAAAAAAGAGAAAGGGGTCCCGAACACCTAAACCACCACAACTTCCCTAATCTCTCTACTAGAATCTCTACTCAAACATTATGTACTAGATTAGTGTTGATCAAGCATTGGGGCACCCTCTGGGCATCTCAAGTAAAAGAACATGAGACAAATACTACCCGAGAACCTTATGATTCAATGATAATTAAGGAATCCCTCTATGGATCCTCTAGGGTCAAAAATAGGTTAATAAATTCTACTTGGGATCCATTAAAGTATGTAAACAAGTATCCTACATGATATCCACATAGAAGTAGTCAGATGGAGAAAACCTATATGGGGACCTGTAGGTCAAAACATAATAAGCGTAACACTTCACTGGATCTATAGAAAAAACTAATCTCATGAAGTACTAGGATAGAGGGGAACATCTAATGACCAAAAAAATCTTTATGGAAAATATACATAAGAACAAGTAAAGAGAGATATCTCATAGACCATCTTAGAAAAGGGTCTCAATCCAGGGTTTTCTGAACACCAAACCTATCAATCTCATTCCACAACTCTCACAAAAGGATAAAACAATAATATATATTAGAACAAGAGACTTTACAAATAGAATGTTGCCCAAAACACCACCTAAGAGTCCTCAAAACACCTAAAGGGTTTTACCAACAAGATCTATATGGATGGATACTCAAATTGGACTACTCATGTGTACGAATTAGACTCCTAGGTTTAAATATATCGAAAATAGGGAAACCCCTAAAAAGGTATAAAATAAGAGTATACAATGTGTCATCTCTAGCACATGTTGTGTGACCTCACAGACCCTCTCTAGAATATACTTCAAATTAAAATGGAATTTATAGTCCCACGTACACAAATTTATATGATTTACATGGTGTGTTCCCTACATGGGGTACATGGCCACATACCTCACAAGTCTTAGAAATTTACTTCACCTTGACATGCACCTTAACACTGTATGCAACCCACATGGGGTATACCTGTGTACTCTAAAAGGATATCTTCCACTACATGGGATATTTGGCTTGGTACTCAGCTACACAGAAGATTCCCAATACACTGGTTTTATGACCCATAATTGAAATATAATCATAAAATATTATCTTCCCCAAAAAAGAATAACACACAATGTTTGTTCTGGAATTGCATGTCATGTATTCCAGATTCTCGAAATGGAAATCCCTTAAATCACCCAAAATCCTCATTTCCCCCCCAAAAAAAAGATCAGCCCAAGAAAGGTCCTATGATTATGTAATAGGGTATTAAAACATTAATTGGTAAATCTAAATAGATTTATATAAAATGATTAAAAATTGCCTACCATTGGGTAGAATCCACTAAATCTTTGCCAATTTCCATGCTCCCAAACCACTAAATGCTACCCAGCTCATCCTAATATCTATAATGGTATAACTCATCCCATAAATATCCTCCAATATATCCCTCCAATATTTCCTCTTTGTTTTGGTGATGGAGGACCCCCAGGGGTGTGCATGAGAATCCTGGGAAGAAGAAATCCAAATAGGAAAATAAAAGTATAAAAGTAAAAGAAACAGGAAAAAGGGGGCCTGAGTGGCCCAGATGCTTGACCTAAGTTTATTCCCAAATTAATAAACAATCCCTATATAGACACATTGATGGGGAAGGAATATAAATACAATTATATATTCAAAATATATGTCCAAATGAACCTGTGCAAATAATTTAATATCAATTTAATTAGATATTAAACATTAATTATTCCACTAAAATTAAAATTGATTAGGATTCAACAAAACTCTTGTCCTATGGTAAACACCGTCTCTAGTGAACAAAATAATGGTGGTAAAAATTATTCAAGAACATCTACATTGGTAAAAATACAATTTTACCCTTTTGAATCATTTTAATGAAAAAACAAACAAATTTATTCTCAAGATTTGATTCCTTAAAAACATTGTTCCTTACAAATAAATTCTTGAGGATGATGGAGTTCAATATAATAGTGGTTGAAAATAATAATAATGTAAAATCCAATGTAGTAGAATATTTATGGTGATTGAATATATGGATGAAATCTCTTTTAGGGAAAATAAAAGTAATTCGGTTGATAAATTTACTATATAAATTACTTCTCATTATGAGAAGTGAATGATTGGAGAATTAACATATTTTATTGGCATGAAGATCATCAAAATTTATACAATATATTAATATCATAAGTGGATCATTATTGAGAAATTTTTATTACATTAAAATGGAAGAGTTTAAGACAACATAAAATCATATAAAAGTTGTAACAAAATTGGGAATTATTGATGACAAGAAAGGTATATACTCAAAAATATAAGATTCACAGGAGTTTACTGTACATTATAGAAACCAGGAAAAATATCTTCTATGATACATTATGGGAAACACTTTTATAGAGTTATAATTAGATATAAGACCTACTGATAGTGAATGGAATAACGTAATATATTTTAAGAATAATAAATTATTATTTGATATTAATTATAAGAAAATATTTCCACTTTCTTGATTATTTAGATACATATTATACTGGTGATGTTGTGTCTCAAAAATCAATAAGTGGTTGTGAGTGTTACATTAAAATAAACATTTTTGGATTTCTTGGAAAAAATAGGATATGTAATCTTTACATACATCTAAATAAGAGTATATTTATGTTACCAATTTTGGTACATATATTATAGGGATAATGAAATAATTAGATGATTTTGGGGAAGTTGTGAAATAACCACTATTGATTTAGTGTGAAAATATATATATTTAATTTCTTTTTTTGGGTACAATAGTCACATAAAAACACACTGAGATCCATAACAATTTTTTTAAAGGTATGGGAGAGAAAAATATGTAAAACCATAATTTTTTAGAACACAACATCAGGTTCAAGGTATAATCACTAAACCAGTAGATGTATATGTTCATATGAATCATTACTTATACTTTATAATTATGGGAATTTACATAAACTAATGATGTTAAAAGAACTCTATAATAGTTATATATTAGGAATTATATGTAAATTGTTTAGAATTTTTTTATTTTCATTCTATTTAATACACATAGATTAGTAGAGATACTATTCATGGGGAATGATTAAAGGAAAGGGGAGGTTTGAAACTAGTTTTATGGATGAAATTAGAAAACTCAATAATTTATCGTGTCTAATAAAATGAGATTTGAATCATGTTCAATTATAAAACTAGTTTAATGTTCTTTAATGAGATATTAAATAATTGTGATATCAGAGTTATCAAAACATTATTTTAATTGAATTCAATAAACACTTTGAATTTTAATATCATGGAAGGGGGAATTAAGAATGAATAAAAGACCATAGTAAAGTATATCTATAGGGGGGATTATTTTATCTTTTAATAAGTATCCTTTTATACATGGGTAACATTATTGTAATGAAAAAATCTTGGAGGAATATATAAAAATTTATTGAATTGATAGTAAAAACATGAGGGTGAACTTTTACAATAACATCTAGTAATATTAATTTTTTTTCAATTGGAAGTCACTTAGAAATAACATTAATTGTTTTGAAGTGTGTGAAGATTATTTTAGGTGAATTAATATTTATATAGAAATATTTTTATTTATATATATATCTTAGAAATAATTCAAGTCGCGAGTTCATGTGTTACACTACAGATTGGATTGGAAAAAAGGAAATAATAAAGTAACACCATGATATTTTTTTATTTGTTTTTAAAATTAACTTAATATTTTAGATATTTATCAATAAAAATAAAATTTAGTATATCTAATATAGTATGAAACACTATTTTTATCTATAATTACACATTATAATGACATTCTTTGATATAATGCATGACATGCGACACAATGCTTCGGTGAACCATGAAATAATGTTTTAATAACCTAGTTATTAAGTATGTGGGTATGAATAGAGTAAAATAATTTTTAAAATGTACATATCAAATTCCTTATCAATAAAAATATACTTAAAAATTCTTTTAAAATAGTTAGTCTATTTTTAGAAAAGTAATCATATTCATAAAAAATATGTTTTCTTCAAAAATCAATTTTATTACATTTTTTGAGGACATATTTTAATTAATTTAAAGTTATATTTGAAAATTTTATTTGAAAAAATTAAATAAGTTTTGGAAATCATCAAAATAAATTTAATATATGTTGAAATATTGGATTTTTTCCGAAAATATGAATTTATCAGTGAATGGTGGAAAATAATGATATTTGTAAAACTATCATTTATTTTAAAAAAATTCACTAATTTAAAAGCCTAATTTTATTTTAATGTTACATAAGAATTACTTATTATTTTTTAATCCAAGTAATTAATTTTGAATCCACAATACAATAGATTTTAGTATATGTTATTTTTGTGTTTTAAAAAGGGGGTTTTCCTGATTTTTTGTAAAGTGGAGAATGTTTCTCTATTTTAAATAATAAAAATAATACCTAATGGTCAATTTTTGTAATTTAATGTATACATTATATGTAAATAAAATTTAATTTATATGCATACAGTTATTATTATTACATATAGAATTAATATAAAATTATTTTGTAATCGAACAAAATACACTTCTCAAAAATTGGATTTTTTTTTCGCGTGTGCTGGCTTGTCCAAAATTTTGTTTTTGAAACATTTTGATAATTTATTGGATTAAATAAAATCAAATTTTTAATCCATCGTGTTAAATTCATATAAGGTATAATTTTTTTTCATTTTATAAAAAGATACATTTTTATGATTATTGAAAAATACTGAATATTAATTAATAATTGCCTTTTCATTAAAAATATTTATAAGTCTAATTATATTTTAATTTTTTAAAAGTAAAATTAGTCCAATTATATATATATTAATATAATTTGTTACATTTTAATTAATTTATTATTTAAATTGTATATAAAAAACTTATAATCTTTTGAACATTTTCTCTTTGAAAACTCGCATTATTATTTAGTGTAAAAGATTATTTTTCAATTAAAATTTTCCAATTATGTAAAAGAAAATTTTACAAATTTATTAAATACTTGGATGTATTATAATTTGTATTTTCTAATATAGTCAAATTATTTTTTTCCAAAGTGAAAAGTGAAAAAAATAAAAATAATTTAATTTAGTTAAGGTAATAATTTATTTATTTGAGGTTAAACATAAAAGATAAGTGCACAAAATAACCAAAAACATTTCAAAAAAACATTATATATATATAATTACAACATATCCCTTTTAATAATGATAATGGTTAATTATTATTACCTTTTACATGGGAAAAACATTGTTTAATTCTCTCTTTCCAAAATTAAAAGTGTGTTACTCACCTCACTTATAAAAGGCGACCCTCTAATCAATTTTTCACACCAAAAACTACTTTGGTTCAAAAAATACCTTATATTATTACAACAAAATCTCTGACCTATAATATTATAATTCTTATTTTGTAAATAAATCCAACATAGGAAGGCGTTGGGTCCAATCCTAAAGAGGATACTCAAAGATGATTTGATGTTCATCAATGCATGTTTTTGTTTTGTTTCATTATCCACCTCCTTTAATTTATATTTTTCCATTATGATATAATATAATATGTAAGTTACATATACTAAAATGTTTTTGTGTAATTTTATGACCTATTTCCTTCTCGACATCCATCAAATGCGTTATGAAATCATCATTCGCGTGTATGATAATCTACCACCTCACGAACTGATGTCATTCGTTACTCCATTACCACCTATCAAGGATAGGAATAATGATGTATTTATTATATATATAAATATAATTATTATGTTATTATTATAATTAATTAATAATTATATCACACATACCTTCATAAATTCCATTTTCTAGAAACACAATAACGTTTCTCGTGTACGGTTGAGTTTCGACTCACGAAGCCATGTGATTCGTCATGCATTACATAGACGGTAACAAGGATATTTTTAATTAAATACAATGATAATATAAATATAAATATATATATATATATATTTATAATGTATTATGTAGTGTTAATATATCATTAACCATTAACTCATTTAACCTATCACGATAATTTAAACAAAGTTCATGCGTACATATGACATTCTGTCTCTATGAATGATGTATTTCATTTTATACCACTAAATTTTATGGATTACTATTAATACATAAATAATGAAAATATATGATATTTATAACACGGGTAAATTATTAATATTATTACATCAAGATCAAAGTAAGAGGACCAAAAATAACAATTCAAGACATACATGAAAAATGAAGCATTTATTACCTGAAAGCCAACTTTTGCAAGGAATTATTAATAAATGAGTAATAAATGGTCATAAGAAAACTATATATGGTATGATATATATAAATATGGTTCTAAAATAGATATATAATAATCTTATATTTATTATATAGGAATATTTAATGTATACAGAGAAATTCATGACATAAGGTATGAGATTTTTGTCTCACTTTTATTTTCTATAGGACTAGTTTCATATTCATCAATGGTTTTTTTATGTGGTGTAAATTCTTATGATGAATTAATTTTATGATTATTATCTGGAAAATTATGTTTATTTAATCATCCATTTTATAATATATCATTTAATTTTTTAAACATTTTGATGTTATCAACGTCGTATTTGATTTTTGTACCATTTTACATTCTTGGTGATATACGTTATGTTAAGAACCCATATTCTTTAATGAGGTGTATTTATGGCCCCTTTGAAATTTAATATCATGAATTTATTTATATTTATGATATTTTAATTCCTTTTTCTATTATTCCGTCATGGGTATTACAATTTAATGTAACTAAAGTGTAAATATTTTAGGTTACAATCACAACATTTGTCACGATTGTTTATGATTGTCTTTCTAGATGATAATTTATCAAGATAAATCTCTAAATAAACTAGTGAATTTATTTTCATAGGGTTTTTAATGATATTTTCAAAAACCTTTACAATTTTTATAGTGTTTTCTACTCAAAATAATTAGTAAAATATTTTTTAATAAATCCAACATTATTTTTATCTTTGACCTGAAATATGTGTACTTCCAAAAATAGGTTTTATAGAAAATGTTCAAAACATGTTTCATTATTATCCTATGAATTTTTAAAAAACAATTTAACCTTTTTTAATTTCAATAAAACTGGTTGGATATGAATATTCATTTCTAATTATAAGTAACACCCATTTGGATTTCACTGAAAATGTAATGGGAATATTCATTTTAATATGTATTTCATGAACTGACTTATCTATCATTATGAACAATAATTGCATATAATACTACTTAATATGTTTTCATCATCACATTCAATGAAAAATACTTTCAAAATGTTTTATTTTATAAAAGTTATTTTTTTGGCGGGGAGAATATTTTCATCTAGAAAATTTGTAAATGATTTTTATATCTTTTTTTATAAGTATTCCATGCTATTTTTAATAAAAAATGCTTTTGAAAATGCTTTTGTTTTAAAAATTTATTTTCAAAGTGGAAAGGATATTTTCTTAAGTAAAATTTTAAAATTATTTTTAAAGGTTTCCTTTATAAAGTTTTATTTTTATTATCAATGATAATTATTTCCAAAATGTTTTATGATTTTTTAGTTCAAAAAAGTGATTTTGATAGAAATGTTTTCTTCCTTAAGAAATTTTCCATTTGATCTTTCAAAATCACTTTCCATCTGTGAAGAAAAACAATGATATTACTTATGCTTTAATGGGTATATAATCCTTGAATTCCATTCATATTATTCCCCTGAATAATTTATGATTATTATGGAATGATGTTTATGAAACCTTTTTCTCTAACACATGTTATACCACAATAAAATTATTATAAAAAATAATTTTTTTCATGGGTTATGATTTAATGAAATGATTCACTGATAATGAAACATGTCACTTTTAGATAAATTATTACATCATGACTTGTTTATGAAACCCATTTTATTTCGTGGGTTATAATATAATGAATTTTTTATGATATTTTAAAACTCATAAATATGGTTATTATTATGGTATGTTTGAGAAATATATCTCTATCCAATTTAGATGGTAAATATTTATATATGATGATATTAAAAGGACTATAATTGGGAGTGAACTTAGTTTCGAAAAAACAGATTTTCCACTATAATGGTCTTGGGAGTGTACATTGACTACTATGATGGTTTCGGGAGTGAACTCATTACACAATTATTTCTGTTATATTGTTCCTTGACTATTACGGTAATGAGTTTATATTTTTATGTGTATTACAAAAATAATTTTCTTAAGCTAATGTTATGAACTCATTGATCATGTTATTTAATTACCTTATCACTCATTCCCTATAAACTGCTAGTATTAATTCGATGATTCAAAATTTTGACCTTTGATATGAAGGGTATGGTTTTTAAATTTTATTTTAATGTTAATACATCCTTATGATCATGTTATTATTATTTATCTACCTTGTAAACTCTTACTAATCATATGATCTCATTGTATGTTATGTTTCCTTTACTCAGGATAGGAATTAAGTCTATAGGAATGATCTATTTCTGAAGAGTAGTAAATTGGGGATATTTATGGGTGAAATTAAATCTATTATATGAATTTAGAATATTGTGTTCCCTTTTTCGAGATGTAAAAAACTATTATGGTACTCTGGTGTGTATTTGTATAATTTATAGAATATTCATCTAAAAGGATGTAATATCTATGGATAAAATCTCTAGTCACTATAGCTGGTATTATAAGAATAGTTTAGAAAACCTCTGGAAACTAGGATTAGAAATAATCAGTTATATTTCTAGAGATTTTTATATGGATATTTATAGAGAAGACTCTATGGATAATTATAAACTTGAGTCAAAGTATTGGAATATGTCCAGGAATTTTTATAAAGGATTGAACGAGTGGTTTCAATGAAATTAAATCTATGTCTAAATACTAAAAGTGGATTTGGATCTAGTTCAAACATACCTAGGGGTAATAAATAAAAAAGGGAACATTGATTTGGACTCAATTGTCACCTGGTTCAAGAAAATGATCATTGTTTCTCACATATTTTGAAAATTCCAAAGTATATGATTTGAAAATTAAAAAAATCATTACAAACCATCCTAAAGAATTGAAATAGAAGATATCTATTAATGTCCTAGGATGTACCTAAGGTTTCATTGATTAAAGATAAGATTTCATGATTTAGACATCCAATAAGTGATTTTTTTCATGATTATTTTTTTACTCAATGATTAGTATTTCTCAAACTGTAGTTTTTGGTTGTAGCTAATGGATGAAACCCGAAGTAATTGGGACATAATTGTGTGTGATGGAAAACTTTATAATGAAAATTTAAACGGGGTGATAAGTAATGTGAAGGATTATGTGGTTATTCCAATTTGATTTTCCTAGAACATGATTAAAAATGTATACCTTAACTAACTCTCAGTGTCACCGCAGAAGAGAAGGAAAGAGTTCACTGAGTGTTTGGGAATTCGATACTATAGGGGAAAGAAGAATTAGTTTATAATTTTTTGAGAATGTATGAAGAAACACACATGTGGATGTATTAAAGGTACATGAATATACATTGACAATGGAAAAGAAGGGAAAATGGAAAGAAACTACAAAGTGAAAATGAAATGTTTGGATAATGAAATGGGTTATAATAGTGGTATCCCTAAGATACAATCGACTACATAATTCATAAAATATGGAAAGTATAGTCATTATGAAAATATATTTCCAAATAAGAAATATCATAAATAATATCTACCAGGTTCTTTGACTAATGGATATATTAATGTAGATTAAGAGACTAAAAATGAAATATTAATAGAAATATGTATTAAGGAATAAGATGTTGAAGCCTAATAATTGGTTTGATATGGAATTAAGATGAATGAATTATTAATTTATTGTAATTTATGGATTATGGTATATTATTTTTGAAATATATAAGTATTAGTCAGTAAAATTTCTTCAGTAAGGACTTGAAAAAATATATTGAATGATATTGATGGTCTAGAAATGTGTTTTAATGGCATGGTGATATATTGAAGCTAACACAAAATATGTTCCAAATGTTGAGACAATGATGTTTGATTAAATATATTATTAATTTGAATAAATTAAATTAGATATTTCTGATTTTTATAAAATTGATTTTTTTACAGTGTGGAATATTCTATTATTGTTAGAGTTTACAATTTTTTTTTGATTTAAAGAATATAACAAATAATATTTGTTTTATGTAAGGAATAAATAATTATTTATGTGGTAAATAATGTTTTATGGTGATTCAAATTTAAATAAAATACATGATGAAGGTAATCACATTTTTGGTGTGTAACCATTAAGAACTATTTCATGTTAATTGTAAGATTAATGATAAGTTCATTTGGGAAATTTACTGACATATTTATAATGTTTTGAATTTTAAAATTTCCCATGGATGATAATATTAAAACTTCATGAAATAGTTTATGTTGAACTTTGAATGAGGTATTATAGATTGATATATTATTTAACCATATGAAGATTAATTGACATTTGATAACCTGTGATATCCTATTTCTTTTTACCACAAGAGATAAAAATAATGGATTGTCATTATTTCTGGATCTTATGATCCCTTCGTGATTTAGGAATTAAAAATTAACCTTCATTTCTTAGGTTAAAAATGATATTTTAATTGATGAAGGCATAACCAAAGGGATTAAAGGTTCCTATGAAGTGAAATGAAATCAAGTTAGTATATTTCCATGTGAAAATTATTCAAAACTCGTAGAATTATTTTGAAAAAAATATTATTCAATTATAATAAATTTTTATCATATTAATGGACTATTTCACACATCATTGGTTTATGGTTTTATGTCATTAACATTATCAAGACCACCCACATTCATCTGATTAGTGTTCATTATCACTCTATAAAATTATTTAGGCTTCTTTTCCATGTCTAAATCATTACTTCCAACAAATATTTTTGAATATAGAAATGTAGTTATGAGTTAATTTAGCTAACTTTATGTTTTTAGAACTACCATTTTAAGGTATATCGTATTATTAATTTATATGGTATTGATTTTTATAATTTAATTTTCAAATGTTATACCTTTGATGACCGAGATAAATTTTATGGGTGAAATTAATTTTTTGGGGGTAGAATGTAACACCCAGAGATTTTGTGATTCTTTTAAAATTAAATTAATATTTCTTAAATTTATCATTAAATGTAACAACTTTTATATTGATAATTATACACAATACTATGTTTATATTATGTTACACACACCAATAATCTTCTTCAATAATGTGATAGACACACGGCACCATGCTTTAGAGAACCCTAAAATAATAATTCAATAATCCGGATATTATGTAAGAGGGTATGAATAATATTAACTAATATATAAATTTTAAATATAAATTTACTTATAAATTGTTTTTAAAAAATAAATAAAATTTAGTAAAGTAATTATATTCCAAAAAAACATGTCTTATTAAAAAATGTTTTTTATTCATTTTTATGAGTGAATATGATAAAAAATTTATATTGATTTTCTAAAAATTTATTTGATAAAAAGAAATTAATTTTTGAAATCATAATATATAAATTATCAAATGTTGCAATTTCAGAATATTTTGAATAATATGGATTTTTTAGTAAATAAAGAAAATATTAATTTTTGTAAAACTATCATTTATTTAAAATAAATTACATATTTTAAATGAAAAATTATGTTTTAAAGTATCATAAGTATTCTTTATTAATATTTTATCACCTTAATTAAAATAAAATCAACTTTATGTTGGATTTCATTTAGGGTTTTTTGGGGTAAAAAAATGATATTTTTGAACTATTTTTAAGTGCATTATATTTACCTATTTTAAGTAATTAAAATAATTCTGAATGAGGGATTTTTTATATTAAATCTATATTTTATATAAAAATACATATAAATTTATATTAATATGATGATTATTATTAGACGTATAGTTAATATAAAATCATCTATTACATGAAAAAAATGCATTTCTCAAAAACCCTCTCTTTCATCACATTATCAGGTTTAGTTTAAAATTTATTTTTTTACACCTGTAGGAAATTTATTTGATAAAATAAACCCTAATTTTTAATCCAAAAATTCAAAATCATATTAGGGTGATTTTTTTGGTTTTTCTGAAATATTTCATTTTTGATGAATATGGATACGTACTCATTTTTCATTGAAGACTTTCTTTTCTATAAATTATTTATAAAGAGAAATTATATTATAAATTGGGATTATTGTAAAATCATTCCATCTATATATATATATATTAATCCAATTTAAGTCATTTTAATCAGCTTCATATTGAAATTTCATATACAAATTCTCTAAACTCGTAAAAAGTGTATCTTGAAAAGCCTATTTTCTCATATGTTCTATATGGTTATTTTTATATTAAAAAAATCTATTTATTTGAATGAAATTTGGAAAAATTGATTCCATATTTAGAATAACAATGTTTTATATTATTGAATAAGTTCTTATTTTTCGTGGAAAATATTAATAGTAAAGACAGTTGAAATTATTTACTGTGGTTAAAGTTAAATGATACATGTTAAAAATAGACCAAATCATTCTAGAAAATCATTTTTGGGAATTGTTTTTTACATATCCACTATATTATAAATAATTATTCATTATTGGAACATTATTACCATAAAATGAAACATGGGTGTATTTCTCTCTTTTCAATAATTATAAGTCCGCCACTAACCTTAGTTATAAAAGTTAACCCCATATCCTCTCTTCTTTATACCATTATAACCTTTTTTCAAAATATAAATTCCCAAATAAATTTATAAATTCCCACGTCTCATATTAGAATCTTTAGTTTTTACATAAATCCATCCTTGGAAGGCTGTTGGTGAAAAACTAAAGAACGATACCCAAAGGGGAGGAAACATTCATCAACGAGCATTTATGTAATTTTTTATTCAACATATTATTAAATTATTATTATATCATGATGATAATATTACCAATGTGTATTCCATATAATGAGATGTTTTTATTTTAAGATAATGATCTACAACTATATCCTCTTCCATTAAATGGGTTACAAAATCATTATTCCTGTTTAAGGAAAACAACCGCCTTGTGAACCATTGTCATTTGTTTCTCTATTACCATCTATAATGTATTTAAATAACATTGGATTTATTTTTTATATATTAAATTTTTGATATTATTTTACTTCTAGATTCGTTATATTAAACATACGTTCATATTAATATTTTTTTAGGATATGAAAATGCTGCTCGTGTGTATGGAGACTACCGCCTCACGAAGTGATATGATTCAGTTATGATAATATGGAAGGTAAAAAGGATGGTTTTAATAAAAATATGAAATATATATGACATATAAATTATTATTTAATGATAATATATCATTCATATTTATTTATATCCCTCCAATAAGAAAATGGAAGCAACCCTTATTTGTATATATGACATATCGTGTATATGAATGGTGTATTTAATTTTATATCAATAAATTTGTTAAATTTTTATAAATAAATAAATTTATATATTATATTTAAATCATGGTTATAATTCTATATATTATTAATCCATGATATATGTTATAGGACCAAGAATAACAGGTCAAAACATACATGAAATACAAAGCAATTATTTCCCAAACCATGACATTAACATGGAATTGTTAATGGATAGGTAATGAAAGTTCAAAAGAAAATAGTATATGGTAAGAAATATAGGAATATGGTAATATAATATATTTATAATAAACTTATGTTTTTATAATAGATTTTTTTAACATTTGTTATGGAAGTCAATACTTAGGTAAGGAATTTTTATCTCACTTTTATTTTGTGTGTGACAAATTCATTATCCACCACATGTTTCTTTTATGTGGTGTATATTATACCCGTGAATTTATTTTATGATTATTTTCTTAATAATTATGGTGACTTATAAATCTATTTTAGTATCTATATTTTATTGGATTTACAATTTCAATATTATAAATGTAGTAATGGGTTTTTGTTTCAAATTACAATCATTGAGACATACATTATGTTATGCATCTATATTCTTTCACATTGTGTATATAAATTTGCATTTACATTTAATATATTGAATTAATTTATCCTCTTGATATTTAATATTATATTATATTTTATTCCTTCATTTGGGTTATGATTCAATGTTACAAAATTTGTATTGATTTTATGTTTCAATCTAATCATTTTTCAGAATTATTTTTCATTATGTTTCATTAGAAATATTTCTATAATCCATCTTTCAATAAAATATAAAATTTAATATCCCTTTTTTAATTTTGATATTTCTATGTTAGAGTTCTATTTTCAAATCTATAAAACTTAATATAATTGAGGAAATGTGTTTTAGAAAACACTAATTTTTTCTCTCTTCAGTAAAAAATCTATTTTCATCCAAATACATGTATTCAAACAATGGTTTCAAAAATGATTTATTATTCTCGTATGATTATAAGAACATATTTTTAGACATGTGAAAATATATTCAATTTTTTTAATGCAATATTCACGTTGTTTTCCAAAAAATTCCTATTTGGATTTTATCAAAAATATGAAAGGAATATTAATTTTAACGTCTACAATATGAATGGAATTTGGAGACATCATGTCCCATCATTTACTAAAATATTACATTATAAATTTACATACTTATTTTACAAAAGAAATATTGTCCAAAATATTTATCTTTTTATTTTTTTCGAAGTTGAAAGGTTATTTGTTTCAATAAATGTTTTAAATAATTTTTAATGATTCCATTAAATACTTTTAAGGTTAATTGCAAAGAAACATTATTCTGACAATTTAATAGTTTAGAAAAGAGATTTTCAAAGTGCAATGGATATTTTACTCAATAAATATTGTAAAATATTTTTAAAATACTCGGTTATAATTATTTAAGTTCATTTCTTTATAAAAAAAATTTCCTATTCATTTTATGAATATTTAATTTCTAAAAAGTGATTTTCAATGAAATTTTATATTCCTCGTGAAATTTTCCATGTGATCTTTAAAAATAATTTTCCATCTATGATTATATCCTTTAATATTAATTATTATTTAATGTTTTTACGATTTGTGGTCAAAATTCATATTCTTTCCTTGGATAGTTTATGATTTTGATGGAATGATGCTTAAAAAACCTGTTTTTTCTGCACCAGTTATACCATGATAAAATTACTATGAAAACCAATTATTTTCATGGTTTATACTTTGATGAAATGATGAAATTATTATGAAACCTATCTCTTTTACACATGTTATAACATGATAATGTGGTTATAAAACCCATTTTATTTAATGGGATAAAATGTACATAATGTTTTAAGATCTTATGAAACACATTAATATAGTTTTCATTATGATATGGGTAGTACATATATATCAATAAAAATCATTGGGTATAGTTTTATATTTCATGAGATAGAAAGGAATAGAATGGAGTGGAGCATGGTTCAGTTAGATACTTCATTCTCTAGGTTGGTCATGGTTGTGAACCTCGAATACTATGATGGTTTCTGGATTGAACCCATTCCAATATGATCGCCTTATAAGTGAGCCTTCTATACTATGGAAATGATTTTCTAAGTTTATTTGTATTCCAAAAATCTATGTCTTAGGCCAATGTTGTGATCTCATGGCTCATGTTATTAGATTCCCTTATGATTCACTTCTTATAAATTTCTAATATATATTCCATGACTCATTATTGTGATCTTTAATATGTAGAGTATGGTTTTCAACTGTCGTGATAATGTAACTATACCCTTATTTTCATGTTATGCATATGTATCTCCATTTTTTACCCTTACCAAGCATCTTATATCACTATTTATTATGTTTTTTTTCTTAGGTTATGAAGAATGGCTTCAGGTATGATAAGTTTGTGAATATTATTAGAGTGGAATATCTTTATGAGAGACATTGATGATTTTCTATTATTTAAGAAGATTGCGTTCCAATTTTCCAATAGAACCAAACTATTATGGTGCCTAGGTGTGTGTTTGTTTAGTTTATTGAATTTTTATCTAATATTATGTAATATACATGTGTAAAAAATATGTGTCACTATAAATAAATCACTATTTTTAATACTAATGGATATGGTTCATAACAGTCAATTGGAATCCAATAATACATGATGGATAAAATGTAGTACTTATTAATTTGTAAGATTTAGAGTTTTACATTACACAACATGTCACTATAATCCATGATATAATGGTTGTTATGTTAATTTCATTGGTTATGGAAAGATTTATTGATTCCATGAGATGTTAGATAACACAATGAAGGATTCTAAATGATTTTTCAATGAATTTGATAAAATAATCTCACATAGTGTAAAGTGTCACACATATCCACATGACCAAATAATAAAATATGATTTAAAATAATTAAACCCTAAAATACTATTATAAGAAATATCATGGCCTATGTTTTTTATGTTCACGTTTATTAATCATATTGTGTTCTGAATCATTACATTACACAAGGAATCATTTGGAATTTTAAGATAGTTGAGAAAAAACCAACATGTCTTGTTGTGTGGAATTATATCAAACTTTGATATATTAAACATTGCTAATTTAATTATAGTTGATGACATATGTATGTAATTACTATTATTTTGTTATTGAGAAAATAACACCCAATCAATAAAATATTTATGGTGGAGATTAATATAAAGATGATCTGATAGATTGATTTTAAGTAGAGGTTGATGTATTTCTATAATGGTTTAAATTTTGAATTTGAATTTCCAATTATATATAAATAGAGTATCTTATTGTGAATCATAAGAGGATTCATTCATTTTTTATATATAGGAATGTGGAATATCTCTGATCAAAGAGGTTATAGTTATGTTCGCTGAATTTCTGATATTGAAATGTGAATGGTTATTAATATGAGTTTCATTGAAAAAATGCATGAAAGATTAATTTTATATACATATCATTGAAAATATAGAAGATAATATTATATTCTCATAGAGAAAACCCATTATAGTTTGCGGGTTAAATATTTAATTTATGTCATTGTGAGTTATAATTCCATGTTGATTATATCTTTTTAACTTCCTTAAATTAATGAGAGGAAGAGAGGAAGAGACCATGAATTATGGTTGAGTAGTGAGATATTCATAATGTTTACAATCACATACCAATGAAGTATTAGTTAATTCATAAATTGACACATCATTGATATGTACTCCGTTGGTATAGAAAAATATGGGTGAATCACATAAAATCAAGTGTCAATTCTATTTAATACATTTTCATTTGATTTTTCCCAAAAGAAATATTCAAGGGTTTTCTATAAAAAAATAATGTATCTAATTTGTTTTAGTCATAAAAGAAATATACAAAGACACTCTAATTCAACCTCACCTTATGATGTGCAGTTTAAAAAAATTTAAAATAATACATGTTGTAATAAACAAGAGTTACATAACAATACTTAAAATGACATTTATTATCATCACCTTCTAAATAAACTAACAAAAATATCATGGGTTAAAATAAAAATTCTTATATCATAAAATATCTCTATCTATTTTTGAAAACAAATCATTTTTTACAAAAATAATAACACATAAATACTCTTCTTCCCATTCATATATGTAATTTCTCCATAGAAATATACTCACAAAACACATCAAAATCATCTAACCAAAGATCTATATATTAATATCTATCCCATTATTTTTATTTTTACTGAGATTTATTTTCCCACCGTTTTAGAGAAAATTTCTAATTACATTGGATTTATTTTATTCTATCCCTTTGAAAAAAAATTATAAATAAATATGTGATTCTTATGATTATACAAACCACTATGTTGTAATGATAGAGGATAAAAATTATCCATAAACCTATTGTTTTATAATCCATATTTTATAGTATATTTTACCATAAAATATTTTATTACACACATGATCGCTGTAACATCCATATTAAACAATATATCATTACTCATTGGCTCAAATTGATATAAAAATTGACTGTGTTTTTATTTTCTAAATTTTTTTATTTTCTTTGAAGGTGAACTATGTAATTTATTTTGGTTTTAAATTCTATCAGTACCCTAATAATACCATGATTTAGTATAATATATATTCACCACCATGATTCTACACATAAACTAAATCTTGATTTTCTTTAGAAAAATATTTTTATTACCCAAGTAATTTATCATTTTTTAATACTATCATGTGGTAAATTATTATAAAAAAAACTCCTAATATAGTAATAAGTCACTCTAGTATCCCAGTAAGTAACCTTTTCATGAAACATTTGTCAAACAATTCTTACATCAACTAATTATCCTCCTTTTTTATTAAAAAACACGTGTTTCTTATAATAAACAAATTTTCAACCTATATATTCTTTTTATATATTATATTTTTTCCTTTATATTTTCCATTATGAGATTATTAATCCTTGTATAACATAATGATGACATTATGTGTGAACATTAAAATGTTACTCTAGTAATTTTGAAAACATAGAAACCCCTAATTTTCCCATGGTCTTTACTGAATCTCCTTTGAACAATATGGATATCATCTCAACACACTAAAATAATGATGATGTTATGTGTGAACATTAAAATGTTACTCTAGTACTTTTGAAAACATAAGAAACCCTAATTTTCCCAAGGTCTTGCGTGAATCTCCTTTGAAATGTAGACAGATCATCTCAACACATAGCTTGAAACCTAATATCCCTTTTAAATCATTTTTTATGTTTTTTGAATAATATCTTCGATATGAATTGATCTATCTATTGAATCTATCTTTTTTAATATCTTTAATTTTTCAAAATGGTCATTTTGATGGATTGTCTAGTATGATTAAGTGATATAATATCCTATAATTTCAAGTAATTCCATATGTGAAAAACATTTGATATTTAATAATTGGAATCATGATTAAGTATTATTTTAGTTATGAAGATGAATCTTATGTATGAATTAATTTGAAATGTAAATTTTTTTTTTGTTTTATTAATATATATATAGGGTTACTTTGGT
This sequence comes from Viscum album, assembly GCA_963277665.1. Classification (NCBI taxonomy): domain Eukaryota; kingdom Viridiplantae; phylum Streptophyta; class Magnoliopsida; order Santalales; family Viscaceae; genus Viscum; species Viscum album. Next base: position 330,037,657 of record OY728144.1, on the reverse strand, counting down.
CTTTTTCAGCGTTGTTTTTTCATTTTATCATATCATGGATACTTTTATCCATTGATACAATTACCTTTATTTATTAAGTTATAATGTAAATAACCAAATCCATGACTCCAAAAATGAATTTTATGAATCCATGTAATAGTGTAATCTTACATATTGGATATAATTCTAATAGAAATAACAGGGCTACAGTCATTTGACACATTTTAGAACAAGTCATCCTAAGTCGTTAACAAAATTTTCATGTCATGATAAAAGATTCAATCATACTTTATGTTATAATATATATCATAATTAATGGTTAGGACCAAAATCAATTAATTTTTATGATTAACAATTTCTATATGTATGAGTTTATTTATTCTACTTGAAAAGGAATTAATTTTATTAATCAACTCCCTCCTTGATAGAACTTACAAATACCCTTGGACACTATTAAATTTTAGTCTAATAACAATTATATATTTAGGCTATGTAAAATTATTTGTAGGAATATCGAAATTGTTCTTAATTTCTACTCCATACTACTAAAATATATTATAAAATAATGCTTCTAGACCCTATTAATTATCCTCCAATCCTTTTGAAATACAAAATCATGTTCTCTAATTTTAACTTCAATTCATCCAAAATCTTATATTTATGATAATTTGTTATTATTTATACATAATAATTTTAATATGGGTAAAATGAAAAATTATTTATTATCTTTTTGGATAAATATATACTTATATAACCTAATTAAGAATCCCATATTCTAACAAAAAAGCTATAGATAAAGAAACATTTGAATTCATGGATGATATAGTCCAATTTTTAGGATTTCAAAATATTAATGGAGTAGTTGTATATGTTTTTTATCATAATTATAGTTTAAAAATTATTATATTAAGAATCATATTAAATTAATATGTATTTGGAGTGTTTTTAAACATTAGGTGATTTTGATTGTTTCCTTCTTATCAACTTTGGTCGATTAAATATCATGAATTATGTTATAAAAAATGAGAAAGTCAAATGGAATAACTATTTTAGTAGAATATGAGAATCTCTATGATGAAGGAATAATATGGGTCATACGATAATAGGTACATTAAGGATATTTTTTAATTATGAGGTGATAAACTCTTTGAATGGGCTATATTTTTTGGTCAATATGTTAAAATAGATAAGGGGCTATGTGATCTATTTCCACTTTATATTTAGAATTTTAAAACCACATGGTGAATTTTATAAGCATAGCATGAAAGTATTATTAAATTCTCATTTATTTTGTAGTTATCATAAAATAAATTGAATATATTATAAAACGATACTCAAACTATCATTCCATGAAACATGATAATTTTTAAATTCAATAATGTAAATAATCGGGGATGTTTCATTAATGTTTGTCTACAAAAGGAAACACACTTCATCATTTAAAAATATATAGAATTTATTTTTTTATATATTTTCTTCTCAAATTCAATATTACATACAAAAAATAAACATTATTAAATTTTATACTGGAGATATTTCTTAGTGATTCATTATGAAGGTGACCCTTAAGAAAGATAAATTTGTTATAAGGAGATTTAGGTGTGGAGTAATTTTTCATCAAAAATTCTAATTTTATATTCAAATTTATTTTCATTAAAATATCATCCAAGTATTTTATGAGAACTACCTTCTTTATACTTTATAACAATATTCAAATTGTAATTTTAAGATAACAACCTTTTAAAAGTGATTCTTTTTGTTAGGATTTATTCATGTTTTAGTAAAGTGTAATACCTTATGTATTTTACTCAGGGTGGAATTATGGGGGTTTAAATATTCAAGTGACACACATATGAAAGAAACAATATGATAATGGGTGGTATCAAAATTATATATCTCCAAAATATAATGGGGAATGATTAATATCTCATGAGATCACTATACATGGAACATGTTTTGATAGCCTCACCTATAATGTTATGTGTAAGCTTGGTTTGGATAGCCGCATCATTAATGTTATACATGAACACGATTTTATCATTTTTGAAAATTTATTAAGTGATTATTTTAAAAAGTATAGCTTGGAATTACATGATTTTATCCTTATTCCGAATTTATTTATGAGATTTTATCGTAATGTTATAATGTATTGGAAATGATCCTCGAACTGTGTGTATGATGACATGACTTATTTTTAGGCCACACATTATTTTATCTCGTGTTTACCATGATCTTATGACATTTTACTAGTATGATATTTTTTAATGTGATGGTTATAATATTTTATAGGATTAATTGTTTTAGGGAAAAATGATATATAATTTTCTTGTTTTCCAAATGACATTTTATGCTTTTTATTCATTCTTAAAAATTGATTTCATAATTTTTTAGAAAATATGAACTTTAATACATGTATATATTGTTTCTTATGGTTTTTTCTTATTTTTTCATGTATTTTTATGTATTTCAAGGTCCAATGTCTGTTTTTTTCTTTTAAACCCTTTACAAATATTTATTTGACCACAAAATATTTTATAATGACTTCCACAAGGATTAAGGATGAGTATGAAAGATTATAATGTACACCTCTGAATATGAGACGCTAGCATAGAGATAAGAAATTGATTCACATATAATATTTATTTTATAGAAATAAATATCCATTTGGTAGTACAAGAATGGGTTTTTAATGTATTTTATAGTTTTATAAAATTATAAACCTAAAATGTACTTGGGTATAGGTGTGATGAAATATTTTATATAAATAATTTAATGATGAGACAATTATGTTTGGGGAATCTCAATTGGTATAAAATATTAGTATAAATTCCTATAGAGGTAATTATTTTATTAAATAAATATAATTTAAGAGTTTCAAAATACTTTAAGGCTTGATATATCTATAGTTTATTCGAAATACAAAGGCATATATACTCCTTTTAAGGTCTTATTTAGCATGATTTTAAAGTCATTAATAATATTTTTGTAAAAATACATTGGTTTTTTTAAAGGAAACATGATTAAATTTTATATAACCCTTAGTGTTGATATGAGATTTGATTTTATGTTAATTATTGTTAGAATAAATTTTGGGTTTATAAAATAAGAGATGTTTTTACGATAATTGAAATTCAATTAATTTTTTGGGGATAATGGTTAAATTGATTTTTAGAGAGAACATGTGAGTTATGGTTTCTAATTTAGTATAGAGAATTTCATAAAATTTAGAAGGGTTGTTTATTTTTGCGATTAAATGAAAAGGAAGATAAAACGTAAGGTAACCTGTGATGAATTTAGGTTAATTTTAAAATTTTTCTTTGGATTTTTTCCTAGGTTTTTTTTGGAAATTATGATTAATAATTTTGGTTCAAATGGATGATTATAAAGAGGTAAAACAAAATAATTTTAATTTTGAAAAAGGTTTATAAATTTATTATTATTAAATAAAATAGTTATTTGATCATGGCTAGTAATTTATAATTAATAAAATGTTATTTAAAAGGATTTAATATTGGTTACTAAGATATAATGAAGAAATCATCGCACAACTTTTTACCTCTCATGGATGATTTCATGCCAATATTATCACAAAATCTTTTTTAGATGAATTCAAAAACCTTTATAATATTAAAATTAAATGTAAAAAATATTGAATATATTATTACATTCTTCTATACATTTATATCACAATGGGTCGTTAGACGAATTCAACTATATTTTTGAAAACCCAGAATTCCTATCTTGATTAATATATTATATTCCGTATAAAACAATATCATGTATTTATAATTTTAATAATCAAGAAAAAAGTATTAAATCTCCTTTTGAAAATATGAAGGTGGGTGACCTTAACATATTTTATGTTTTTCTATTATTGAATGAATCTTTTAAATATCAAAAAATGTCAGACCATATTCAGAAAATTAAATTTAATTGTGTTTCAAGGATATATGGGAAAAAAGTTCAAAATAATGATTCAAATATTTATATTCAAAACAAAATATTATTTTGAAATATAATTTTCTTTTATATCCATTTACGCAATATTGTGACAAATTTACATGGATAAATTTAGTTGAGGAATTTGGAAAACATATGAATAGTTGTATAAATTCATGGACATAACCACATGTGTTATGGGGAACCAAACATTGATAATGGTATAAGAGAAATTGGTGATATATATTCTAAATATATTTAAGAAAATATCCCAATATTAAATAAAATAGAGGAATATTATGTGGGTGTAACTTATTTAATGTGCGAAAATTTCAAGATATGTTTCATTTTGTACCATATTTTTATAAATTAAATGTATTCATTTCTAAATTATATATAATAATATAAGAATACCGGTATAACACAAAAGGAATAAATATTTTGATAAAAATATAACACTTATTATAGTGAGTATAAGTACAATAGGATAATAATAACAAATATACAAAAGAAAAATAGTTTATCTTCTCAATCATCATGATATCCTATAACGATGATTTCATAGAAGATAATTATATATGTAATGAAAATAAGAATATTCATGGATGAATACTTTTGGTGAAATTAGAGTATAGAAGGTATGGTAATTGACATGTAAAATATAACAATTTGGTGTAGTTTCATATATTCAATAATATATTCCCAAGTACTCATTATGAGATCCCTGAATATAAAATATAAAATGTGATTATATATTTTGAATAAATCAATTTAATGAATTATTTATAAGTTTAAATAATGTTTATGTTAGGATTTAATAGTTTAAAATGAATATATGTTTATTTCATGATCGAAAAGATATTATAAAATTATACACCAATTATACACATATATTCATTATGGTTATTTCATGAAAAATGAAATCTTATTTGAGGATAAATTATATTTCAAATTTTGATATATTTTATGTATTATTTAATCATAATATTTTTTGGAAGGAATATTTGTCTTTATTTTATTGACATTAATTATTATGATAAATTGGAAATATATTTCATATAATGTATTTCTTATTAAATATTTTATCATAATTAATTTCGAGAATTTGTTTTATAAAGAACATATTTTATGATAGATAATAGGAATTTTATATCAAAAATTGTGATTCTATGTTATGTGCTACCACAAAAAGCACATACAGTTTTATTTTTTGCATAACATTATGTCATTATAATTTTTAAAAAGTATAAGACCAAATATTTTTGGTAAAACCTTTTGTTTTAATGGTAAAATATTATGTATCACAATGAGTTGGAAAATCTGTTATGAATTTTTAAATTTCATATATTTGAGAACTATCTATATGTTCAAATATTTACACATTGAATAATTTATTTTTTTCCTTTTTATAAATGGAAATAGATTACAAGATAATGAATCTTATATATAAAAAAAATCTTACCTATAGACTTTGATGAATTTTCATTTTATAATTTCTTACAAATTGATATAAAATTATTTAATTTATTGTGTATTTGAATTCAACCTCGTAGAAAAAATGTTCCATATTAACTAAAAAATATTAATTGATTAATTTTCAAAAGCAATAAATCGAAAAAAAATTCCAAATTCTTTAATGACCATATTTTTCAAGGTGTGAATATCCTCAAAAATCTTAGCATGAAGTATATATCCATTATGAATCATTTTGATCTTTAATCCACTCAAGAATGAATTCAGTATTCATTGAACCTAATTCCATATTAATCGTATATAATATATTCCTTTCATCAAATGGGTGATCAAGATGAATAAACTACTACAATATAGGGATATCACATCCCATGATTCTTAGTTATTCCATATGTGAAGAATATTTGATATTTGAAAATTGAATTAAACCATTAATATCATAGTAACTATGAAAATTTGTCTTATATGTTGATTATTTTATAAATAAATATACCTTTATGTTTTCCCTTATTTATCCTTATGTGTATAGGGTGACTTAGTAATTTGAAGTTTTTTCTTATCAATTAGGTCACCGTTGATTTTATACATTGAAATAATTACATAACATGTTAAGGTAGTTTATTAATTTTTGAATCTATACTTACCATCATGAATCGTAAATATCCTTATAAATGAGGATCCTTAACTATTAAATATAATACCCATATGAGTCAAAGTGATCCGGTCCCGTGCTGGATTTTAGACTAGGTGGTCCTAATATGTGAAATTTCATTCCATGGGTTGATCATCATGACATCCATATTTTAGGATATACTATATATCATAGTTAATGGGTTTTTTTCACCACCAATAATATTTTATAATTGATAATTTCCTTAGTTCTATATGTATTTCTTCTAGAAACAATGGAATTACATTTAGGAATCATCTATTTCCCTGATGAATATTTTTTATACCCTAGTTGGTTATAAAATTTAGAATTATGAATCTTACATATTCAAGGACATTCAAATTCATTTCCATTTTCAAATTTCCATGTTTCTAGAAATACATCCAAAAGTTTTCCTCCACATACCCATTGAATAACTCTCAGGACATATGAAACACAAACCCCTGTCTACTAATGTTTGATTAAACTCATCCATAAACATGTATTTGTAATAATTATAATTTTTTGTTAGTTCATAATTCATATCATGGGTAAATGAAATTTTATTTATTACCTTTGGATAAATATTTTCATGTGGATTCTACCGAATAATATAAAAATCATACAACATTGGAAGAGACATAGATGATTTCAAATGTTAAAATGATATTGTCATGTAATTATAATTTTAAATGATGAAAGGAGTTATGTTATTGAAATATTTGGATCAATATAAATGTCATAAAAGTATTATATTTAGAATTAATTTTAGGTTTGTTGTATACCAAGGGTCACTCTAGATATGGGAAATGTAAACACTTCAGGCAAGCCATCATTAGTTGATTCAATATCAAGGATTATATTGTATAAAAATAGAAAAAATCATATGCAATAAATGTTTTAGTAGGATATTTAAATAGTTTTAAGAAGGAATAAATTTTGTTTTATTAAATATGGTGTATCATGAATATTTTAATGGTGCGTTGTGATAATCTATTTGAATGGGATTTGAGTTTTCAGTCAGTGAGAAATAATAGATATGGGTATGTGTTATACAATATCCCCGATCATTTATATTTATAAAACCTCATGGTGTATTTTATGATAAAAAATATAAAATTTTCATTAAAAGAGAGTTTTTTTATTATCATCAACTAATCTAATGATGAGAGTAGAGAAGGATACTAAAGGATCCATGAACATAACCTATTTATTCAAATCACATGAAATATGTAGTCAGAACAATTTCACCAATGTTTGTATATATATAGAGACATGTTTCATTCTTTCAAACCATCTTGAGTTTTGTCTTTCATATATTTTATTCCATATTAATTATTATATACCATAAATATCCCATCTTGATCTTCTCCAATTAACGATTCCTTATGTTTTCATGACAAATGTGACCATTAAATGAATAACCAATTTTTCATGCAGATTTAGATATTGGGTTTTTTTATCAAATCAGCCACATTTGTGTTTTAATTGGTTATCCTTAAACTCTATTCTAATTATTTTCCAAGAAAATACATTCTCTATGTACTACACCAACATTCCATGGGTTATTTTAAAATGATCTTCTTTAGAGAAGTTTTTTTTCTAATGTTCCATTCAATATATAGAGATGTGTAGTCCATTAGGTGTTTTACACATGGTGGAATTATAATGGTTTACATATTTAAGTGGAATTCATATGAAAGACATATAATGATAATCCATGTAACCAAAATTATTTGATTTATAATTTATTGGGAAATTCTTAATATTTATGAGAACAATATAAATGGGCCTGGTTGTGATAGCTTCATCTATAATTTCATATATGATCAATGTTATGATGTCCCCATCTATAAAGTTATTCATGAACGTGATTTTTGTTTTGTTCACATTTTATAATGTGATGATTTATTAACATATGTTAGTTATGTGCATTATACATTATTTGATCCCATTTTATATGTGATATTTGATGGTAATTTCATTATTTCTTAACAGGGACCATTGAACCATGTTTATGATTATATGACTTAAGTTTTTGATAGATATTGTTTCTTTCATGTTTTCCAAGATCATATAATATTTGAATATGATGATATATTTCTATGTGATGGTTATAAAGGGTGAAAGGTTATTTTTATTGAATATATATTTCATAAGATTCTTGTTTTTCCAATGTGATTTTATAGTATTTTAGTTCTTACGTATAGAATAATTTTATTAATCTTTTTGGAAAAGAAGTTATATTATTCATGTCAAAAGTTATGTTTCGATTATTTTTTTATTTAAAGAGTGTTTGATGTATTTAAATGGTCTAGAAGTTATTTTATTTTATTTTTTTCTCCTTTAGAATGATTCATATACACAGACCTTGTTTTATAACAATTTCTACATAGATAAAGGATGAGTATTGATTATTTTGATGAAATTTTCTGAATATGATGCTTTTTCCAATAAAAAATTTATTGTATCGTTCATAGAGTTTGGTTTAGTGAAAAAACTATCCATTTTTTAGGAAGTGTTCGAGTTTTTTTATGTAATGTTTTCAAAATTCTCTAATACTCAAAACATAAATAGGTTTAGGGTATGTATGTGATGAAATATTTTCTATAAATCCTATAATTTGAAGATATTTATGTTTGGGGTGTCTCATTTTTAGGTTTTCCAATATGAAATAGATTTCCTCTTATTTATTGGACTTTATTCATCATATATACATTTTTCATTATTTTATCAAAGAACTCGAAATTACAATCTATAGTATCATTAACATCATTAATATCCTTTGATACACTGAGTAGATCAAAATTAACTACATTAATAGGGAATGCGTTCTTCATATCTCCCTTAAAGTCATAAATTTTATTTAAACAAAAACTATGATCTAGAGGGACATGCAAATCAAAAACGTCATAGATACACTATGGTTTTTTCTATATTTTTTCTATATAACTATATATTCTATCATGTGTGATTGATAAAATCTATACATAATAAATAAATACTTCATATTTGACTCCATAAATGAATCTTCATCGACCCTTGAATTTTACTTTTTATTATTATTCATTTGAATGCTTTAGGTGGTCTCCTTTAATAACAACTGAGCTAGTAGTATTTTGGGATAAAGTTATATAAACTGACCCATCTTTTGCACAACTAATTTGGAAAATGAAATTTATTTTCCAACATAAACATTTTAATTTTAAATATTATTATAAATTATTTATCTCTTAGAGTGATATATTCTGATTATATTCTTTTTTTAAATCATTATTTTTACATTATTTGATATTCCATTAAAAAAAGTATCATGTATGTCTGGCCATATCCACTATAACACCTAAATAATCAATTGGTATGTATAATCATCAATGACCATATAATGATGGAAGGCCTAATATGTTATTCTAAATCAAATATGATTGTTTAATATTCGTTAAGATAAGTATTATCTTTATATGAAGTCCCATAGAGTTGTTGCATAAAACAATACTCCTTTTCTAAAATTTCATGGAATGTATAAATTACTGTGAACACCTTATCCAGGGAAGAATTCATGGATTGGTACATATCACTCACCTACTCAAATTTTAGGATGATCAATATTGTATTTTGGAGACCCCTATGGACTCAGAGGCATTTTTATTGAACATATTGATGATTTGGGCTTCTTCAGACCCTGTGTAACCTTCCATGTGATGAAGGAAGTCCCCTACGTGTTCATGGGATTCCAATATGGAATTGTTGGTATTATTATTTCTCTCATACATTATTGGATCCTCTTATGATGACATCTTGGGGTTACTATTTAGGAAATGTGATATTGATAAAAATTACATAAATGTTCCCCCCATTATTATTTATTTACTTATTCCACATTGATAGACCATGCTTTGTTCCCCCATTATTGATATAATATTTTCAAATGAAAATTATTTGATATTTTATATATTTCCATATTAAATAGAAATATTTTTACTAATTTTTTTATATATTATCAGACATGGAATTTTTTAAAAAATAGATATATAGACTTATTTATTTAATGAATAAAAATTCACCCCTCATATATTATTAATCTATACCATCTTATTGTATAACTTCGGTAATTTAATTACCTAATTTATAAGGCCTTTATAACTTTATACATTTATAAAGGATTTTAGATGTCTCAATATGTATAGAATTACCTTTCGATTTTTCATTAACTTATTGATATGACATATCAATGTTTAAATTTAATTTATTTGAATGATTCTCAACATATATTTCATTTTTCAAAGTTAATTTAGTTTATATTACCTTTTAGTGTATTTTATTCCTTCCCTTTATTATTTATCATATCCACTTCAGGAGAAACCTTCATCCTCCAAAATTATTTTACCAAAACTGACTCATTTAATACAATGAAAAAGTAATCACAAATCATAGTTTTATAGTATAGATAATTTATGCATCTTAACATATTAATACATGAATTTGAGCACTCGTTCCCATCATATTTAACATTTCATTAAATTAATCATCACATTGCATATCACATTTATAGTTATCACATGTTCTTCTATTTTAATCCATTGAATAAGAAAAATAATGTACAATTAGTGGGGCCTGAATATGAAGATAATTATCATGTAGAAAAGGATAATCAAAACATAAAAGGATATATATGTAAATAGAAAGTATCTTTTGATTACATAATTTTAAATCTATGTTACAAATGGTTATATAACTATAACTAGGGTTCTTACTAATGTTTACTTTTCCTAATCTCCAAAAAAACTATATTGATCTATGATATCAAATATAATAAACCTATGCCTTTTCATATATATTTTAAATAAATTCACACATAGTTAAACCGGAAATAAAAACCAATGTTTATAATGTGTGGTGTCATTGGATGAATAAATACATAATTAGAATTCATAAAACCCAAAAAAACTTTTATTTAACCTCTATAAATAGATCCTAAATTCCTTTTTCTTGTTACATCATTATAAGATAATGTGGGGAATAAAATGATGACATAAAAATGAATATAGCAGAATAAACATAAGAAAAAATTGCATATAGATCTTGGGAGTATGTAATCATGAAATCATAAAAATGTGGAAAAAAATACTAAATGACATAACCATGATTTAATGCTATATAAAAAAGACCATTTCACGTGGAGGGGCATGATTTATAGCTTACCTCCAAAACCATTGCACATGGAAGACCAAGTCCCATATAGGAATCATGTTTACTCCATGTCCCGGAATAACATATCATGAGACTAAACATTACCCAATGAATTGGAGCTCTATCTAAGAGTGGCCATCATATCATGTTCACTCATATGTTTTCCACATTATGTATCAAACATTAACATAAGAGTTACCCAAGGAAAGAAATAGGCATCATAATCATGTCACAGTGAATAAAAAATTGGTGTATCATAAACATATCCCTTAAAGAATATATTTATATCATATATGGACCTTAATAAGGTTAAATAATCACATATCATGATACTTTATATTCCAATGATGTGAAAACATGTAAAAATAGAGTTTAATAAACAATAAATAATAATATATTTAGTGTGGTTTAATGGAAAATACAAAAGTGTCATTAAAGTGGGGGAAGGAATAATTTTTTCAATAAAACCAAAAATGAACATATATAATTTTTTAGGATTGAAAGATTGTTTTATAAAAATATTAGTCGCTTAAAATACAATATGGTGTGCACTTGAATATGGGTAATAAAATTGAGAGGTTCCAATTAATTGGTCTTACTTATAGGGAGGAGTTGAAAAGGGAACCTTATAAAAAATGTATTTCACCATTAATGAAGGAATAATTAATTTTGGTACTTATATTTTGAACATAAAAACATAATTTAGGAAGTGTATATAAGAATACTTAAGAATTACATTTGGGAAAAGTGAGAGAATGTGTAACCTAAATGAAATGGAATGTCTTGGATAATCAAATTAAATCTATAAATTAATTAATTAAGAACATTTTACATATGTATTTGATTTTTCATAATGTTATTATGTTAAGTTATGTCCTTTTTTAAAAGTTATAATATTCAATTTCAGCCCTCATGAGTGTTTTTCATTGGTTTTTATGATTGGTTCACTTGGTTGTATTTATGATAGATCATGTATGATGAGAATATTTATCCATAATTGAAATTATATGTCATTAATAAACATACATATGATTAATTGGTCTTATATATAAATTTGTTTCTATATATTACGATGATTCATTACATAAAAAGCTAATGATGACAGTTTAGATTATTTTTGGCATTTTTTCGATCATCACAAAGTAGTTTTCTTTTATAAATTATTATTATGTATATATACAGGTTACAGAACACTAAATAAGTTGTAGTATACATTTTTAAATATTTTTTAACCATTATAACTATTTTATGAAAAGCATAAAATTAAGTATTATAAAACAAAATATCACCATCCCTGAAGCTGGTGAATCGACACATGACATACAATTTCTTCATTTCGAGAAAAAAAGGGAAGAGAAAAGAATATCTGGTTGATATACCATTAACATAATAATATTATAGTATATAAAAGATACTAGATTTATCATTACACATTGATCTATTTATGTGATGATAGAATAAGAAAGGAAAAGGAATTGAAAATAAATAAAAAGAAAAAAAATGAGGATGTCACCTTTTTAACTTCTTCTCCTTGAGAATCTACTAAGGAAAATGGGTTTTGATTTTTTATACCAAAGAATTTTATAAATTAGGGAGGGGATTTGGGGAATATTGGGAATAATTTGTAGAATAATAAAGGTATTGTATGGTATGAGGTGAATTGGTGATGAGGGGTGGTGATTATAGTAGAGGAGAGAGGAGGTTTTTTTTTTATTTTTTTCATTTATTTATTTATTTAGTTCATGACTATCAATTTCAGATTCATTAAACATTATAAAGTAAATAGTCCTTGTTATTTTGAAATAATTGGGATCAAATCATCCATAAAATAGTCATTACTCAATAATTCATGTATTTAGCTTATACCATAAATTACTGTATTTCACTATTCACAAACAAAATTCAACTATTTTTGAAAAATCACAAAAATTCACCCTAACCAATTTTCAACATTTATAATTTAAAAATTATATCTATTTTATTTAAATAATTCAATAAGTATGATAAATTTAATATTTAATATAAATAATCATTTTTTCAAAAAATACCAATTTTAAAATTATAACTGCTTTTATAACACGTTGAAAAATTTATTAAGTCCTCATAAAATTATCTTATAATAAAAATAAAAAAAATAATTATGAATATATTTTATTAAAAGAAATATTCTTTAAATCATTATATTAATTAAACAATTGTCAATAAATTGCTATGTTTTACAAAAATATGAATACTTATTTTATCATTTTTAAAACATTTATTTAATTATACCGTGATTAAAATAGAGGATATTTTCATTTATAAGAAACCTAAATTTTATTTATACTTTATTTGAATATTATAATATTCTATAGGTCAGTTTACTATTCTTATTAGTCACAATACTTTTCAACCAATCAAGTTAATATTCTATCAATATAGGTTCCTCAGTTTCTAGAAATACGTCTAATTTCATTTATTATTTATTTATAAAGTCTATATTGTGTTATCTATAATATTTTATGTATTCTATACAATATAACAAAATTAAAAGAGAAGAAATTTAATTGACAAAATTATGTGTCATTACAAATATCGATTCATCAAGATCCTGCTATCTCTCTATCAATTTGATTTATATTTTATATGCACACCTTTACCTCTTGTTTCTATATAACTTCTATATTTATCTCAATTTCAACTTTAATTCTTATTGTATCACCCTTGAAGAATCTTCAATATTGATTTCTGAAATCAATGTTTTCAATTTATGATCAAATAATGTAATCACATTATCTACACTATCTCAAATATCTCTTCCCTTTTTTAGAAATCAATTTCCCCCTTCAGGTTAGTAGTACTATTCCATTTATCATCAGCATAATAATTTTATTTTAAAAAATATTAAAAAATGTCTTTAAGGAATACCTTGAAGAATAAAATTCAAAATCATCTACTTCCTCTTGAAACATTAGATATCTCACTGAAATTTTTGAAATATTAAAAAAGTGGATGCAATTTAAAATTATATTTTTATATTTCTTACCTTATGTTTTGAAAAAAATTTCAGATATAATAGAAATAAAAATTATTAATCTTTATGTCAACATATTCATGCACAAAATCATAAATTTTAGGATTTCATGTTTTATCATGACTATTTGAATCCTTAATATCCTTAATGACTAATTATTGACCACCGTTAACATTTATCTTGGTAGCTATACCTATTATCATCTTTAATAAAATTATGATTCTATGAAACCCATCAAAAGGATATGAATCATGATAAATATTTTTAAAATTATTGGTAATAAACTAATATATTAGGATTCTAATAATTTTATTGATAATATTTGTGACTACCATATTCTCAGAAAAAAAAACATTTAGTTAAAAATATCATTAACTAACATTAAGAACTCATCCATAATCTCATAATCAATATTTATACATCTTAAAACATTTTTCTCCAGATCATCAAATTATCTTCCATGAACATTTCTTATGTCCATTGATATTCATTAACTTATCCAAAATTCCATGACTATAGTGATTACTATATCTTTTATTAATTACTTATTTGATAGATTCCACAAGAGTGAATAACATTATTTACCATTATTCATGATGTTTTTACTTTATGAAACTATTATCCAAACCCCTTCATCCACTAGTACATAAAAAAATATTACTACTCCAAAAAATCATGACTGAAGGATAAAAAATAATGAAGCATCCTCAACTTCAATATATGTTAATTTTTTACATAAATTTTAAGAACTCTCGTTCTATTGATTTAATTTATGTAATCTATAATAATTATAAATAATAATAATTTAAAATATAAATTTTGATGAAAAATACAGCACCTTCATAGAAAAAACATATTTTTAGAAATACTGTAACCATGACCATAGTAAATTTTTTTTGGACCCCTATGATATATATACATAATTTGGGTGGATCTGTTTATACTATCAATATCTATATTTATGAGTATAACATTTTATATTTTTATTATAAATTATATAATGTGACTTATAATTTTTTAAACGCTATTTAATTATAATACAACTCATCCATATTTATTATGAAAAAACATAAGGATATAAAATTTTAGTACTAAAGTATGGTAGATCATCAACGGGGTTGAATCGATGATATCTTATTATTAATTATTCTATTTAAATCCAATATTTATACTAGTTAATTTTTCAAATTTCTTGATGGATCATGTAGTCACCCTAGCGGGGTGAATCAGTAGTGAACAACTTTTTCCAACTATATTCAACAAATGCTCGGTATTTCTATAAATTTATGAAACCCATGTTATCTGTTAATATATATGAATATTTAAGAAATTATTACTCACTATTTTAGACTTATGGAATTTATATTATTTGATCAAAATATAAAACATTTATTTTTACATGGTTTAGCCTCTATGTGAAAACCTATATCCTTACTATGGTGAATCTCATATTTCCCTGAATTCATACAATAATAATATGTTAATTAATTGAAAGTGATGGGTATTTATAATATCTCACCTAGTTGAGACATCTTAGTAAAATCTATACCTATCTCCCAAAATGTAACTATACTAATACCCATCAGTTATTAACTTTTATTATCATTTGATTCAATAAAAGATCAATATGGAATAAGATATGTGAAAATTAATTCAGAAATACATTTTTGATAAATTCATTTGATGTGCATCTACCTTCATCTAGTGTGGTCTATTTGATGCACTATACCATCCTTTAAGAAATATCCATTTGGTGTGACTTTTAATTATATGATTCAATACAGTGTGCCTCAACCTATGTCCACAATTCCTCTATCAGGTTCCCATTTTCCTCTCTTTGCCTCTAATTATAGCACTATGTGATGAAAAACTCCTTTTGCCTCTATCTATAATTCTATTCAATAGACCTGATTGGAAACCACTATCTGATATACCCATGGAATACTAATCTCTATTAGTTACCTCTGAACAAAACACAACCTAACATGGTTTTCATTAGTATATTATATCTGGATTTGAAACTATTACTTCATTGAAATATTTTATAATTTTTCATTTTGACACATATATAAATTGTGTTCACACTCCCTTGTTTCTCATTTCCTTACACTACCATTTTATTGGTGCACTAATAGGCAAATTTTCTAGAATCCCAATTCATTTTCTCACTCATAAGAAATTCACTAGATGCTTACAAAATATTCTACCATCTTCTGGAATATACTTAAAATTTCTTGAAATACCACAACATCTGAAACCTTCTATGAAATTTCTTATCCTTTGTGTTATGGAACGTGTTCAATCATTATTATATCATCTTGATAGAAAACTTTGGTGGAACACCTCCACATCATCACTGTTAGAACATTATACTATAATGTAATGTTCCTTGACACACCATCCATGACATGATTGTCCAATGGCTTCATTAAGATCATTTGATCATATGTACTTATTACTTTTCTTGTCGATATGATATTTCCCTATTCAATCAATCGCATCTACACAATCTTATATGAATAATTTCTTCAGTCTAGTTAATTTATCATAACATTGACCACTTCTATTTAATGGATTCTTCTATCGGATGAAAATATGTTTCTTCATCTAAATTGTTCTATTTGATTTTTTATCATCTATTCTTATGGTTATACTTATGTAGTCAAAATCATCATACATGACATGTTTAAAAAAATTACAAGGAATCATCATGATACCATTTGTCTAGTAATAATACACTATTATTTATATTTGCATGGTTATGATATTTATTCAACTGATCATGATATTATTCATAACTCTCACTATTGTCTCATATGATAAACACCTTGTTCCACTTATATCTCTATATTTATTAAAAAAAATTAATTTACCAAACAATAGAATATAACCCAATACCATGGGTGAATTTACATCTCCTGATAGGATAACATTCATATTTCTCAACAATTGTCTTCATTTTATGACTATTTTGGTTGATACTGTCTTTGCTAAAACTATTTTTAGTGTTTGGAATCAACACCCAGTCCTGTAAAAATTCTATAAATTTTACATATGTTAATATCATTAATTTGTATTCGATTATCATCATTTTGATGAATCCTTATCTACTCATTATTCTTCCATATATCTATTCATATTTCCTCTGTCTCAAATTTCATAGTTTTATGGTTCCTCAAATAACAACATCATTAATTACATAGAATTTTATACAACATGAAATATAATCTTTTATTCTTCAATATTGTATAATCCGTCTACCAAGGGACTCTATTTAGTCTTCCCAAAACTAATGAAATATATTAGAAGTAACATTATTAAAAAATATATAGAGTTTTATCGCAATAGAAATATCAATCTAGTTACCACTTCCCAACTCCATGTGGTACTATAAATTCAAATTTTAACTACTAATTTAAATTCACCATCTTACAATACGCTTTTAGTTAAATATATGTTTGATCCATCTAGTAATTTAGATATAATTTTTTATGAATTATTAGGATATGAAATCTCCCACTTTTTACATCAATCACAATATTATTAATAATAAAAACACCTCAGTTAGAAGTTCATGTAATCCTTTGATTGGTAATGACCACCCTAGTCTATCTGATGCCATTGTGTTGGATTTTTCAATCCAATAAAATTATTAAACATCCCTCCCCATGGAATTTGACTACATTACTATATA
This sequence comes from Viscum album, assembly GCA_963277665.1. Classification (NCBI taxonomy): domain Eukaryota; kingdom Viridiplantae; phylum Streptophyta; class Magnoliopsida; order Santalales; family Viscaceae; genus Viscum; species Viscum album. Next base: position 330,019,720 of record OY728144.1, on the reverse strand, counting down.
TTTACATTCATATGGGGTTCTACATATAGTGGTATCCATCTAATAATCAATATATGGTAATCAAATCATACATATCCCCCTTTTTGTCAAAAAATACAACTTCATATTGGATCATGAAAATCTTCATGATGGTAGGAACATATTGAATGAATTAATATCATCTAAATTATAAAAAAACCTTATTAATGTCTATAATTAATGTTTTTTAACCATTATAATAATTGTTTCCTTATATTCATTTATAAATTAATACAGTTATCTTTCTATGCATATATAAGTATACTGTACCTAGATTTTATTAAAAAAAATTATTCCTTTAGTAAACTTCATCAGTCTTCTTCTTTACTACTATATAAAATCATTCCATTAACATAATAATTGGATTTAATCACACAATTATTTACAATATATATAATAGATTTTACAAAAACATCCCAAATAATATTTAATCTCCCCTTTTGGATTTTATTTCAATACTAGATTCACATTAAAGTTAGTGAGACCTTTCTCCCATTATTGAAAATGAATTCAATTTCTTCTAGTTTTCCAAGATATTTATATGATGGAACACTTTTATACATCACTTAATGATCTAAATGTGAATCCCCCTTTTGTTATGTTTTGGGGTATGGAGAGAAATTTTTCATACATTTTCTTCTTCCGATATTCACTTACATAGAAACATGTATAATCTATGAAACTATTGAGAGAATGAAGAACCAATTTTCTTAAATAATTATGCCTAAAATAGATTAACTAAAATTCTACCTAATCTATTCCTGACGTATAAAGAATGAGTGATTACTTAGACATTAAATCTAGAAATTATGATTTCCAAGTGATTCCGTATTTTAAAAAATTCTTTTTTGGGAAAAATTACTTATATTTTAATTCAGGTTAATTTCGTACATCGATATTAACAAGAATATAAAAACCATTCAAGAAAAAACATGCATATCTTTTCTCTCCATTTTCAAGTTAATAAAAACAATTACATCATCATTTTTCCCCTTTACATTTGTACAAAAATTTAGGATATAAAATTTGGAGTATAGAAAACCTACATCGAGGATAAAAATAAATTTAAATAATATATATATTTAGGATCTATATATGGAACACCTTGGATAAATAGAGTAACTTTTTTCAACACATTATAATGATTCTAGAAAACTAGATACAAATTTCTACTTCATAAACTCTCATAAACAACATATCCTTCATCGCTCTTTCTCATTTTAAATTTGTTGAAATACACATTGGAATTAGGTGGATATTCCTTAGTTTCCTTAGAATTAATCATTTGTCTGAGATATTTTTACTGACCAATATATTTTCTTTTCATAATATCTCTTTAGACCTTCACACTTCATTTTCCAAACATTGAACTTCATGGATAGAATGGGTTTCCTCTCCTTTCCTTTTAGTACATCATTGTGTAGTTGAGTTTTATTAACTACATCTAGCTTGTAATATGAAATTTTCTTGATTTATTTTACTTATATTTTTCTTAATAACTTATTTTATTCATATTATATAATCATGAAAGTATCTGAAGTATGACCAATGTGCATCTTGTGAAAAGGTTTACTTATAACATGTATTCTTCCTTTCAATGATTTTCTATTCTTATTAAAAAACGTATCCTAACCTAGTAACAAGGTCATGAATTTTTTAAGAATGTGACATGCCAACTTCAATCTTACATATAGTTTCTCATATTCTCAAAATTTAATCTTCCTAGATGACATTTGAAGAATTTCATGTTCTTCATTAGGGATATCTTATATCATTCTAAACTTCTTAATTATTTCTGTTTTTGACTAATTTTTTTAATGATTTTTATTATATTAAATTGAAAATGCATGTAATATTTACAAATATACAGGAAGTGTCCTTTTTATCAAGAGAAGATACATTTTAGTTTATATAATAAATATTATATGACTTTCTTCATGGGTGAAACATTATTCTTTTCTTCTTTTTTTACTTTAAGTTAGACCTACATCTTATCTATGAGAATTTTCTTTAAAAGTTTATTGCCCCTTTACATCATAAGTAAATATGCTCTGACTAATAAAAATAAACCAATACTTAATACAATCTTGTCCATTTATTAAAAAAATAACATAAAAATAATAAAAAATAAAAATATACTAGATTCCAATAGAGTTTTCTTCTTCTATTAAGGTTGGGTAAAATTATATGAGTTTCTTTATCTTTCCACTTTTCTCTCAATTATTTTGAAATTTTTATGTTAATCATAGAATTGGAAATCTTTCCAACAATCAATAGCCATGTATAAGAATTTTCTATAGCACAACCCATAACCAATTAACCTTCCATTCCTTTTTGTTTTGTATTTTACATGGTGAAAATAGTTTTATTTAGGTCATGTATGTTGTAAAATTTTCACTTTTCTTTTCTGAAATCTACCATCATAGATGAAGTGGGATCAAAAAATAAAATTACATAATTTTACTATAATTATAACCTTGTTAGATTTTGTAAATATAGATGCATCGATGTGTTAGGTTACCTTTTTTTCAATTTATCCGAATTTGAGGCTTCTGATGATTTCACATCTCTCCTACCATTGGAGAGTGTAATTTTTGATGAAATAATTTTTCAGGAACATCAGAAGAGATTTTTATCTTTGTATTATATAAATATTCACCATGATTATCATCCATTTTTCTAAATATTACTACTTTATCAATGAAACTTTACATTTAAATTGTTTTTAATATTTTCAAGACTCTTCAATTTTTTATCACATACAACTTATAACATTTCTATCTTTTCCCATACATTAGACGCATCTTATTCAATGAAATATGAAGTTCCATTTCTCAATTTTCTTTGATCTCTTATTGATCATTCATAGCATAAAATTTTTAGATGTAAGTAGATTATCGTGAATCTATATCTTATTTAACAACATTCATAAATACATCTTATTCACATAAACTCTTCAACAAATATTATTTTGTCAGTATAAACTTTTCTCCATAGAAGACTTGTGATTTTTTCTTAACCTTATTGGATTTGGTGATGGTTCCAGACTTGCGTTTCTTTTGAAATATTAATTTTTTTATTTTATTATAATTTTGGATTGATCTTACAATTTATTATATTTTCTATATTTAAATCACAATTTAGAGTTCTTATATATAATATAAATTTATAAATCATGGAATATTTCCATCAGAACATCAATAAAAATAAAAATTTTACAAAGGATACTATAAAAACATTCTTCCACAAGGTTGGACATTCCATGAAACTATAATATAATTTATTCATTTTATTAAACATGAATAGTGAAATATTTATATTCTCAAATATTCTTAAATATTTATTTCTCTTAGTCATAGGGTTCTAATTGTACCTATGATAATTCCTCCAATTGTCGCCTTATATATGAAAACATATATATATATATATATAAACATTAAAAGTAAAAAATTTCATGTGTTATTTGATTTCTGAAGAAGAAACATCAATAGAAATTATTGAGTCATAGCTTGGGAAATAGTCATTTGGAGGATCAATTTTTATATATTTAAAATAGTCTTTTCATAAAACTATTACTTGTGGTCGTATTGTTTACTTTTTCTATTGGGTTTTTGAAGCAAACATCCACTGATTCAGAGCTTCTTTCTTATTCATATTTTTATTCTATTTTTGAATCCTCTATAGTGATATAATCATAAATAAATTTTGTTTTATTTATCGTAGGTTAAATTTCATTTACCTATGGTGGAAATATTTATTCAGCTTCTAGAAGGATAAAATTTATATTGAATAGTTTAAAAAATATAGAATCAAACATAAAGGTAAAAACTAAGGGAAATTATGCTGGAATACCAATTTAGATTCTTATGTGGATTGGGAAAGAACCTTGAGAGGTGGGGGTTAATCAATAGGGACCAACATTTACCAATTTTATTTAAACTAATATCATTATTTGTTTATGTTAACTGAAAATATGTTATCGTTTTTGATACATGGATTATTAGATACACTTTGTAACTATTTACCCATATTCTATGTATATGATATTTTGGAAAATAAAATACATGTATTTTTTCAAGGTTTATAATCACTATGAGAACATATATCCTTTCTAGGGTGACTCCCATCGGTCCAAGGGTTCTTACATTAATAATATTTTCACTAATTACAAGTGAGAAGAATTCATACAATACCAAACAGTTGAGAAATATTTTGAAAGGCTATACCTATATTCCAATACGTAATTTTACTAACTCCCATTAGTTGAAAACTCTAGTTCTCGTTTGAGAAATCACAAGGTAAATTTTCAAGAATATCCATGACACATTTTTTAAAAAAATTCCACACTATGACATCATATGGTTAACTTCTACTTTCATATAGTGTGATATGTCTGATCCACATTACCTTATGTTTGGAAATTTCTTAATGATACACCTTTGAATTTTATACTTTAATACTTTGTGTTGTAGAATTTTTTTATATTCCTCTAGATGATATATCTTTTACACTCTGCACCTTTTATCAAAGATCTATCTGGTGGAAACACCATATCTTTTGGTCCATTAATCTATCCAATTAACCATATAAAAAACATATGTCTGATATACATATGGTTCGAAAAACTATCCTTTATTTCCTATAATCAGAACTTGACCAGACACTTATTTCATTTAAAAGATTACATCTTAGTTAGAGGCTATTACCAATCTAAAATATTCACAACTTCTTCTATTTATGCATATTTGATCATTGTTCATACTTCATACTTTTCCACATTGTTTCACCCCCATTTATTAGTGAACTCATAATAGAATTGGAAGGAATGGAAATTTATTTTCCATTTCATATAAATTTTGCTAGAAATTTCTCAAATATTCTAGAGTTTTCTTGAATATAATTGATGTTTCTAAAAGGAATAAAATATAAAAATCCACCTTTAACTTCTTTATCCTATGAATTATGAAACTTATTATATCTTCATTTTCTCAACTAGATAAAAATAATTTGATGAAACACCTGAGAATTGTAATTTTTTATTGTTTACAAAGCTTTGTAAAGCTCCTTATTACTCAGTCAGGAAATTGTTTGTATGGTGTATATATTAAGACCATTCCAACCAATTTACTTCTTATTTTTCCACTTTATATGATATTACACTTTATAGTGTTTCACATATCCATGATCTGTTTGACTAATTAAATCTGTTTAGTGAATTCAGTATTCCATGGATTGGTTTTATTAATATGCATACTCTATATAATGAAAACATGAGTGTTCATATAATTTTTTCTTTTTGATATTTCTAAATCTTTTTTCATGTTCATTCCCTATTATCTCAAAAAATATTCACAAGTTTTTTCAAAAAACATAGTCTAGAGAATTATCACAACATGGTTCGTCTGATAATATTTAATTTCACTATATGTAGTTCAAAAATCCAATGTTCCTTCAAACAATCATCTGATTCTACATAACACATCCCCATGTTCCAAATAATAAACACCGTTCTATAATTCTATGTCCCTTAAAATTAATAACTTTTTAATTATCACAATCTATTGAAGTTAACTCTGTCCCATATTTCATTTAACTTTATATGATATGAGTTCATTCATATTTCCCCATACATTTTTTCACCTGAGTCACCCAATTCAGTCAGTATATATCTGGTAAAACATCGTATGGTTCTTGGTTATCAATGCATAGTCTAGTAAAACATATATCAATCATACATTTTATGTAATTATTAAATTTTTTTCTAATGCACATCGCTTTGATTAATACTTCTCAATCAATTTTACATCCTTTCATCTGTTAATATTTTATCCATTCGATGGGTTATCATCTAATATTTAATTTTCAAGTGGTTCATAAAATATTAGCTCTATTTAAGTTATTTAACATCATAAAACTTATAATATCATATTTTTATTTTCAAATTCATTCACGTTTCATGTCTGAAGACTCGACTACTTTTATTTATAAACTCACTCCATTGATGTGAAGTAATATTTTTGAAACATCTTGTGACATATATCATATAATACTTCTATTTCTAGTTATAACTTCCTATATCTATCTACTATTGTGTCTTCAACTATATACTACCACACAAACATAAAATTCCTAAAAAACACTATTCATTGACAATATTTAGTGTCTATATAGTACATTTACAAGAACATTGTATGCCAACTTAAATTATAAAGTCTCCCCATTTTACTTCTCTTACGTTGATTATAAGAGTAAAAACATATCAGTGAGAACTTCGTGTAAGCCTGCAACCAAAAATTAAATGCCTAGTTATTTTGGTGTCACTGTGTTCCATTTTTCAATATGGTTACGTAGTTTAACTTATCTAAAAATGGAAGTCTACTACATCTTTTCCCCTACATTTATTCGGTGTTTTGAATTCATTTTGTTATGTTCAATAATATTAATTTCGTGAAAACTATACTTCTTTGAAATTTTACTGAAATATAAAAATTCTACTTGAATCATCAAAATTTCTAGGATCTTAGAAACTTTTTAAATGTCTCAGAATCATCCGAATTATGAGAAAACTTCCTTAAAGTCCATAAGGGAATTTTCCTAACCTTCTTATGTAATTTTTCATAAAACACCTTTACTAATTTATATTGGAATGATTCATGGTTTCCATAAATAATGTTTTCTTAGCTTCTCTAACACCCATTTTTCATCGAAAGACTTCTTTAAATTTCTTCTATACCGATACATAAAAATTATCTTTCAACAACCTCATTAAATTTAAGAAAAAAATATGTATAATGTAAACAATATATGTTACAATTAAATCCCAAAGGATATTCAAAGTAGTGATCCTATCCCCTTATGTCTGCCATCCTTACCCAAATTATATTGTAAATAAAAGTCAAAAAACAAATGGGGTTTTACATGGTTTATCTATAAAAGGACACTTATATAAATTATTGGTTAGATGAACATATCATATATTCATCTATTTTAATGAAATTGGTTACATTTAATAGTCTAACACTATGTTTACATGAAATCCCATAATGTTCTCTAGTATCCCACTAGAGGTTCTATATTTTTCTTCATGAATCTACTTTACTCCCATGATAATTTTCCTTATTTAAAAACTGAAATGTTGCAACTAGATTGAACATTTCATGTAGATGGTGAATTGATCTTTTCATGATCCAATGATTAGGGCTTCGACCCCCCTCTACATGGAGTGGAACATTTCATCCTGACACTTTATCTTTGTATACATATACAAGCATTAATATATTGACTTTTATGTTATGTTTGTATCACAAGACTTATTCTTCTTCTTCCTTGATATATATTAACTCCCATGATGAAATATTTTTATCCTCATTGGATACTTGGATAGTATTTTTATCACAACTTTATGGAATTATCTATATTCATCTATTAGATATATTTCATAGTGTAAATATTTATCAAAAAATATGAATGTTTTATCCTTATTAGCTTTTTATATTTAATGAATCATAAATACTTATTTTTATTCTTTAACATAAAAGAATATAAAATATCAGATATATGAAATATTCTTGTCGTTCAAACTAGTTCAAAATCGTATATCAATTCTCCAAAATGACTTCTGATATTTCCTCTTTAATTCTCCATGAAATTCAAAACTATTAATTAACTTTAAATATTTCATGTGCATATATCAACATGCATCATGATGATAAAATACAATTATCATTGTGGGGATATCACAAACTTTAACATCCCCCATGGAAGGTTCTTTTTCAATACTAATGATTTGAATCACAATCCCCATAAGTGGTTTTTAAGTTTATCATGGGAATAACGACACCAAAGTTTCTTCATATTTCACTGCATTTATAAATATAATTGAATTATGTTTTCTACCTTTTATTCTGATAATTTCATCTACATAGAGTTTTTTTAGGTATATATCCTATGAGGTCATTTTAATACATTTATGAATAATTCCCATTCATATTTCATAATTTCATTTTATATAATGAATTACTTAATTCTCAATAGGGATTATTCATACTATAATGACCCATACTTTACATACATTGTTAATACTTCAAAATTGAATCACACTTATTACAACATATGACAAAACCAAAAAGTACCGTATAGGTATAGTGTCTTTAGAAACTGGGAAACATAAAAAACTGGTTCATAAATCTTCTACAGTGTCTCCCATTTATTTCATCATATCTAGGGTCCCTTTTAGCATATTCTACTTAATATCCATCTTCCTGACCCGGGGAAAAGAAAACATACAAAAAAGGGTGATCTCAAATTCTCAGCAAGGGCAAATAAAAGAAATAAAAATCATATCATATCTTTTTGAAAATCATAACCTCCAAAAGAGATCATAATATCTTAACATGGAATAAATCATAGAAGTGAAAATTAGATCCCCATAATCATAACAGAAAACTTGAAACTTTGTGGCATGCACACATAATCATGGAAAATCATTTCTTGTTAGTCATGACTCATTGCCAAGACTATCTTAGTGGACAAAGTCCATTTCTAAACCGAGTTCACTCCTCGTTTCAGTCCAGTATCACTGAACCGAAATAACCTTCCGTTCCAGCCATGTCTATCTCATGAGATATAAATCTTTACCCAATGCATTGGAGGTAGATATAGGTCCCACCCATCTCATAATGATATCATTCTTATGTGTTCCACATAATCATAAATCATACATCATCGCATAAAACATGTAACAAAAATGGGATTCTTGAAACATCATGACATCATAAAACAAATCATATAAGGTAAATGACTTCATAAAAATAATTCCCTCAAAACATAATCAAATAAATGTAATAATAGGGATAAAAACAGAACCCTTTATTATCTTAGATGGAAAATAATTTTGATAAAACACTTGAACTCCATTCTTGAGGAAAATATCCTTTCTTCTTCAAAAACATTTTTACTTTCTTAACATGTCATACAACTTTAAACTAAAAGAAGTTGATTAAAAATAAACGTGAAAACTTGTAATGGAAGCTTCTGGGAAATAATGTTTTAAAAATCCATTCATGTCGTATAAGTTAAAAAAACATTCTTCTTACTTTTGTCGGAAAAGTCAAAAAAGTACCTCGTACGAAAAAACGACAAAAGATTCCTTTCATATTCTTTACTAAAAACTCACAGAAGGGTAAAATTGGATTTAAACTATTATAAGTGGATGGAAACAATATTACATATTGAGGAAACATGGATGTGGATGATAAAATACACCCCAGTAAATACCAAAGTATAAACAATCTCGGATAAAAATGAGATTGTGATATTTTCCCTTACCTTAGGTCCGATTTGCTTTGTACATGTCCGAAGATCCTGTATAATGGTTTAAATAATGTTATTGACTTATTCCAGAATCATACATATTGATATTATATCATATATGGTCATATTCTTAGCTTCTTATTAGTAATATTTCATTGTTACTTGTTACTCGGGTCTTTATTGCCTTTTGTTCTTATGCGAGTTTTGCCGAATAAATTCTTATTATTATTTTAAGGTTATAGATACCTTATATCCATAATGGTATTAGTGTAACATATATCATATTTATTCATTCAATTAATTTATATAATTACTATGTAATGATGATCATGTAGAACGAGTCGCATCACATCGTGGAGACGGTATTCCGTACGTACGCACGAGCGATGATATTGTTCCCATGATCGTGGAATTGTATTTAAGTGTATTTATACTATTTCAGTATCAATATAACTTTATAATAATCACATATAGTTACTCATTACACCATTATACCCATCCTTGTAAGGTGATGGTGGAAAATAGATTACACCACGGCGTGGAGACGGTATTCCGTACGTACGCACGCGCGGTGACTTCATTTTCTCGTAGGATGGATAGAAGGTGAATTAGGGTTGTTTCATATTTATAATAACATATCATTATGTAAGTAATACTTATGTTATTACTTTATCATTAAACAAATGAAGAAGAAGAAGTTGAAGAAGAAAGAAATTGAAAAGATCGGTAATGGATATTACCTCTTCTTTGAAACGCCTCTTTGAATACTCCACATAGGGAACTAAGATTGGTCTTTGAAAAGACCAGGACCTCTAGTATTATTCTAGGGAAGTGTAGAAGGGTTTTTGGAAGGGGTTGGCCGTGCTTGAGTGCTCAAATTGGTGTGAGGAGGAGGGGGAGGAGGTGCCCTTTTATAAGGAAGGAGAGGGGCACCTTGGGAATATCTCAAAATATTATTTTATATTAAAGTCAAAATCGTTTTATAATGGTTCCAAAGGGTCTTATTTCGAAGGTAAAGTGGGTATGGGTCGAAATCCTATCAACCAATAGGATTTAGACAAGTTTAGGGTATTATTGTAACCTTATAAATTACATTTAACTCTAAGTTAAATAATTTAACTTTTACCGTGTCTTTTTGTTTTCTTACATTATATGGTTAATACACTTACTATAACATCCCAAACGAACCCCAGGTTGTTTATTATTAAAATATATATCCTTATATAAGTCATTTGGCCGAACCTTAGATTTTTAGGAATAAAATAACAATTAATAATATAATATTTTATTTAAAAACTATTTTGTGTCAATTTTGACACTATTTGATATATGATTTTTGTGAAAGTCATAACAGAATTATATGTTCGAACCAAGTTGCTTAAATCAACACTAATATATCATAGTAACCTAGAAAATTAGTGGAATTCATAAAAAGTCTCAAATTAAATTTATTTGGGCATTTATAACATCAATTATGTTAACATTTCCTTAAAAGGGTAATTACTGCATCATCGTTGTGTCATAAATAAATTAATTTATTTAAAGTCTAAAAATTATAAATAAAATATCATTATGTAGGAAATGTTTTTAGCTTTCTAATAAATATTTATAATCGAATTTATCTTATGTATAAACAAATATTAAAAATGTTTTAGTTATTAAACTTTGATTTTAAGTATTTTAACTATTCATTAAATAATATAATATTAAATGTCATAATCTAATCCAAGTGGACCTAAATGGTCATATTATATTCATAATGTTGTTTTTGGTCGAATTACACTTATCCAATATAATTAGGACATGTGTTAGGGTAATAGTAATATCATATTTACCCTTAGTTACCCTATTTACTATTAACCGCAGTAAAAAAAAGTAAAAAGTTACTATTAACCAAAAAATTATTTTTATCTCATTGAACCACATTTTACTTACTGATATCAACCGTGTCTGTCGGATTTTCGAAATTCTATTCATAGAAGCGGTAAAATTATGTTTTATGCAAAATTTAGTTTTTAACCTACCACTTAGTGGTTTCACTATTCATCAAAAATTGAAATTTTCAGAAAAATACCAAAATTTCACCCTAGGCTAATTTCGGTATTCCAAATCCAAGAATGAAGTCCATTTTGAAAGATAAAATTTCAAAAAGTGGTTATTACTATTCATAACGGCTATTTTAAATATTATTTTAATAGTATATCGCCGTTTAGTGAAGCTCGGTATTGCGTACAACGCAAGCTATTGAGGAAGGTCGCGATTGTGTGTAAAGCAAGCCAAGCAAGTGTTGTGTAGAAAAATATTCCTTTGATGATTTATATAACATAAAAGTCACGGGTGTTACATTATACCCCCCTTAAAAAGAATGTCGCCCTCGAAATTCGTCACATTGTAACAAACAAATGAGGATACTTCTCCCTCATCATATCCTCAAGATCCCATGTAGCTTCTTCAAGTTGGTGGTTCCTCCATAAAACTTTCACCAATCGAGTGGTCTTGTTTCGTAGGACTTTTTCGCTACGATCCAGAATCTATATCGGTTGTTCTTCATAAGAATGATCTTGCTCCAGCGGTACAACTTCTGAGCTGAGTACATGTGATGGATCAGGTATGTACTTTCTCAGGAGAGATACATGGAACACATCGTGAACATGAGAGAGATTCGGTGGAAGCGCCAATCGGTAAGCTACCTTTCCAACATGATCCATTATTTCTAAAGGACCGATATATCTAGGGATCAACATCCCCTTCTTTCCAAATCTCATAACCCTCTTCCAGGGAGATATTCGTAAGAACACTTTATCACCCACTTCAAAATCTAGGTCTTTTCTTCGGTTGTCAGCATAACTTTTCTATCGACTCTCAGATGCTCTTAAGTGTTGTTGAATAGATCTTACCTTTTCTGCCATTTCATCAACGAGATCAGGTCCTAATAGCTTTCTTTCCCCAACTTCATCCCAGCAAGTTGGAGTCCTGCATTTCTTTCCATAGAGAGCTTCATAAAGAGCCATCTGAATACTGGAGTGAAATCTATTATTATAAGAAAATTCCACCAAAGGTAGGTGTTGATCCCAACCTCCTTTGAAATCCATAGAGCAAGCTCTCAACATATCTTCTAGGGTTTGAATTGTCCTCTCAGACTGACCGTCTGTCTGAGGATGATAAGTAGTGCTGAAACTCAACTCTGTATCCAGAGTATGCTGAAGACTTTGCCAGAACTTCTAGGTAAATCTCAGATCCCGATCAGATATAATAGAAAGTGGTACCCCATGCAATCTTAACACTTCCATTACATATATCGTGGCAAGCTGATCTAGAGAGAAATCCTCTCTAATAGAAATGAAGTGTGCAGACTTTGTAAGACGATCAACTATGTCCCAGATAGCATTATTGCCTTTGGATGTTTTAGGAAGTCCTGTGACAAAGTGCATAGTGATATTTTCCCACTTCCATTCGGGTATGGGCAATGGTTGTAACATCCCCTTAGACTTCTGTATCTCAGCTTTAACTTGTTGACAAACCGAGCATCGAGAGACATATTCAGAAACATCTCTTTTCATGCCATCCCACCAGAAGTACTCTTTCAGGTCCCTATACATCTTCGTGCTTGCAGGATGAATAGAGAATGAAGAATTATGAGCCTCATCCAGCAGCTCCTTCTTTAATTCGGGGATGGGAGGGACACAAACCCGATTCCTGAACTTTATTATCCCATCACAATCAAGGTTGAATTCAGGAACATTTATCACCTTCTTTTGTAACTCGACATCTTCTTTCTGTGCCTCTTTAATCTTCAAGTGTATAGATGGTTGAACATTCATTTGAGAAAGATAAGATTTTTTCCCTTCCATTATAATTCCAAGATCCATCCTTTTTAAATCCATAAATATTGGATCTTTTGTGATCCTCATCATGGATAAACTAGCATGGTCCCTTCGACTTAATGCATCTGCCACCTTGTTTTCTTTCCCAGGGTGGTAATGGATTGAGCAGTCATAATCCTTAATCAGCTCCAACCATCTTCTTTGACGCATATTCATCTCCTTTTGTGTGAAAATATACTTTAAACTTTTATAATCAGTATAAATATCACACCTTTCACCATAAAGGTAATGCCTCCAAATCTTTAATGCAAAGATTACTGCAGCTAACTCCAAATCATGTGTTGGGTAATTTTGCTCATGGATTTTCAAATGTCGTGAGGCATAATGTAACAGCCCGAGATTTTATGAAAAATATTCTTTTTAATTTTATTAATGTCTCGTGTTGTACGCTACACCAAAAGGAGCTTGCACAACACGCATCCTTGACTTGCCTTGCATTACACGCAATCGCGACCTTCCTCGATAGCGTGTGTAGTATGTAATACTGAGTTTCACTAAACAATGATATGCTATTAAAACTAGCCGTTATGAATAGTAATAATCACTTTTTGAAATTTTATAAATTTTATTTTTCAAAATGGACTTCATTTTTGGACTCAGAATATCGAAATTAGCCTAGGGTGAAATTTTGGTATTTTTCTGAAAACTTTCAATTTTTGATGAATAGTGAAACCACTAAGTGGTAGGTTAAAAACTGAATTTTGCATAAAACTTAATTTTACCGCTTCTGTGAATGGAATTTCGAAAATCCGAGAGACACGGTTAATATCAAGGACTAAAATGTGGTTCAATGAGATGAAAATAATTTTTGGTGAATAGTAACTTTTTACTTTTTTTTACCATGGTTAAAGTTAAATAGGGTAATTAAGGGTAAAAATGATATTAATATTACCCTAACACATGTCCTAATCCTATTGGACAAGTGTATTTCGACCAAAAACAAACTTAGGAATAAAATATGACCATTTAGGCTCACTTGGGTTAGATTAGGACATTTATTATTAATTTATTTAAAGAAGGGTTAAAAGAGTTAAAATCAATGTTTATTTACTAAAAATTTTTAATATGGTGTTATACATACGAAAAATTTGACTATAAATATTAATTAGAAAGCTAAAAAGATTTCCTACATGATGGTATTTTATTTGTAATTTTTAGACATCAAATAAGTTAATTTATTTATGACACAAAGATGATGCAGTAATTATCTTATTAATGAAATATTGACATAATTGATGTTATAAACACCAAACTAAATATAATTTGAGACTTTTTATGAATTCCACTAATTTTCTAGGTTACTATGATATATTATTGTTGATTTAATCAACTTGGTTCGAACATATAATTCTGTTATGACTTTCACAAAAATCATGTATCAAATAGCGTCAAAATTGACACAAAATAGTTTTTAAATCAAATATTATATTATTAATTGTTATTTTATTCCTAAAAATCAAAGGTTCGGCCAAATGACTTAGATAAGGATATATATATTAATAATAAACAATTTGGGGTTCGTTTGGCATGTTATAGTAAGTTTATTAACCATATAGTGAAAGAAAACAAAAAGACATGGTAAAAGTTAAATTATTTAACGTAGAGTTAAATTTAATTGATAAGGTTAACATAATGTCCTAAACTTGTCTAAATTCTATTGGTTGATAGGATTTCGACCCCTACCCATCTTAGCTTCGAAATAAGACCCTTTGGAACCATTATAAACCGATTTTGACTTTAATATAAAATAATAGTTTGAGATATTCCTAAGGTGCCCCTCTCCTCCCTTATAAAAGGGCACCTCCTCCCCCTCCTCCTCACACCAATTTGAGCACTCAAGCTCGGCCAACCCCTGCCAAAATCTCTTCTCCACTTCCCTAGAAACATCCTAGAGGTTCTGGTCTTCCTCAAAGACCAATTTTAGTGCCCTAAGAGGAGGTCTCAAAGAGGCACTTCAAAGAAGAGGTAATTACCGTTACCAATTCTTTCATCTTTATTTCTTCTTCCACTTCTTCTTATTAGGTTGTTTCATTATGAAGTAATAACATCAGTATCACTCATATACTGATATGTTATTATAAGTATGAAACATCCCTATTTCACCATCTATCCATCCTACGGAAAAAGAAATCACCGCGCGTGCGTACGTACAGAATACCGTCTCCACGCCGTGGTGTAATCTATTTTCCACCACCACCTTACATGGATGGGTATAATGGTGTAAAGAATAACTATACATAGTTATTAAAACATCATATTTATTCTGATATATTGTATAATCCACTCCAATTCAATTCAATATTTATAGAAATGATATCATCGCTCGTGCGTACGTACGGACTACCGTCTCCACGACGCGATGAGATTCATTCTCCATGTTAACAATTTAAGAATGATTATAAAGTATATATAAGAAATAATAATGAAATATATGACATTATAAAGCTACTGGATTTATGTATATATATACATATGTATGTCATCTACTTACTTCCATTTCAAGACAATAAGGAAAGGAAAACAGCGTTCATGCGTACGTACGGACTACCGTCTCCATGAACGGTGTTTTTCATTTTATTTATCTACCTATTATATATATATATATATACTGAATATATATGATATATAAATCATATTTTATATTCTGGAAGTAAGTAAATCATGATATAAGTAATAATGATGTCAAGAACAACAAGTCAAAACACCTACGATAAATGAAACGATTTTACCCAAAACGCTTCTTTAACATGGAATTTACAAAAGAACGGGTAATATAATGTCATAAGTGAACCATATATGATATCATAACAATGAATATGATTCTTTAATAAGTCAATAACATGATTTAAATCATTATACAGGAGGTTCGGACACTTACAAAGCAAGTCGGACCTAAGGTAAGGGAAATATCACAATCTCATTTTTATCCGAGATTGTTTATTCGTAAGTATTTACTGGGGTGTATTTTATCATCCAAGTCCATGTTTCATCAATATGTAATATTACTTCCATCCACCTACAATTGTTTAAATCCATTTTTACCCTTCGGTGAGTTTTTAGTAAAATAAAAGAAAGGAATCTTTTGTCATTTTTCGTACGAGGTACTTTTTGACTTTTCCGACAAAAGTACGAAGAATGTTTTTTTTAACTTATACGGCACGAACGGATTTCTACTGTTTTATAAATCCTTATTTTAATGAAGCTTCCTCTAAAAGATTTCATGACTATTTTCAATAAAATCTCTTTCTTTTAAAATTGCATGATGTTTTGTGAAAAGAAATTGATTTTGAAGAAGAAAGGATATTTTCCTCAAGAATTCAATTCAAGTGTTTTATCAAAATTATTTTCCATCTAAGATAATAAAGGGTTCTATTTCTATCCATATTTTTACATTGATTTGACTATGTTGTGATGGAATTATGTTTATGAATTCATTTATCTTATATGAATTGATTTATGATGTCATGATGTTTCAAGAATCCCATTTTTGTTACATGTGTTATGCGATGATGTATGTTTTATGATTATGTGGCACACATAAGAAAGGATTCATTATAAGATGGGTGGGACCTATATCTCCCTCCAATGCATTGGGTAATGATTTTATATCTCATGAGATAGACATGGCTGGAACGGAAGGTTATTTCGGTTCAGTGATACAGGACTGAAACGAGGAGTGAACTCGGTTCAGAAAGGGACTTTGTCCACTAAGATAGTCTTGGCAATGAGTCATGACTAACAAGAAATGATTTTCCATGATTATGTGTGCATGCCACAAAGTTTAAAGTTTCATGTTATGATTATGGTGATCTCATTTTCACTTCTATGATTTGTTCCATGTTAAGATATTATGATCTCTTTTGCAGGTTATGATTTTCAAAAAGATATGATATGATTTTTATTTCTCTTGTATACCCTTACTGAGCATTTGAGCTCACCCTTTTATGTTTTCTTTTCCCCAGGATATAAAGAAAGGTTTTAGGTAAAAAAAAGGAAGATCTTTATGGGAGATTTTGAAGATCTTTCACCACGATTAGAAGATTATAGTCCGAGTTTCCAAAGACACTAAACTATTACGGTCCTTGTGTGTGTGTTTTTTTTAATGTACTAAGTATTCCGCAAAAGTAATGTAATATCAATGTACGATAAGCTTCGGGTCTCTACAGTTGGTATCAGAGGAATGGTTTAGTCAACCTTTGGAAACTATGATGCGAGATCTTTAGTGAGATCCCTAGAGATATTTATAAGGTATGTCTAGGGATGTCCCTAAGGATAAGTATACGTATAATATACAGTCCTAGAACTACGATACCGATCTTAGAATTTAACCTAAGATGTTAGATATTAAGGGTACTTCCCCTTTACTATGTTGTTTTCCCTAGCATTATTTTGCCTCTCACACTATTCTTTTTAGGTTTTAGAAAATGGCTGGAAACAAGATGATTCACGATAATGGAGGATATGATGGACAATGGAATGATATTCTTCATGAGCAACCAAATGAAATGGGATTTGGAAATCCAAAGATCATTATTATGCCGAATCAGCAATCTCATAATATGATCAATAAAGTAAAATTTGGTAAGTTTCCTGACTCGGATAATAAGAGAAAGATGGAGTTTCATGATGATCATAGAGGAAAGAAATTTCAATTTCCCCTTTGTAAATCGTGTGGGAAGAGGCATCAAGGAGAATGTTTCAAGGGAACTGGAAGATGCTTTGGGTGTGGAAAAGAAGGACACAAAGCAAGTAAGTGCAATGGAGAAGGTTCGGTTAACACCATGGATGAGGATAATGGTATTGCTACGACATCAAAAATGGTTAAGTGTTTTAAATGTGGAATGTATGGGCATTATGAAAACAAATGCCCTAAGGGAAAGACTCATGAAGAGAATCAGTATGGTCATATGGGTAGTATTTATGTGGATGATGATGATGAGACTACAAATGATATGTGAGATGAAAGAATTGTTGAAGCTCGGTCAATGGTTTAAGAATGTAGTGGAATGATTACATGTTTATCACGTGTAATGTTGTATAAGTAATCTCATGGTACTATGGAATAAAAAGACATCTAAGGATTGTTACACTGTTGTCTTCCTTGAGTTTTGAAAGTGTATGATTAATGGTACAAGTATCCATGAAAGGTTATTCAGATATTTTTGGAATGTAGATGATATGCGCATAATGAAGGGAAAACGAGAAAATGGAATGTTTAACAGTATTCATGAGCTCATGATTGATATAAGGACTAAGTGATATCATGGTTTGAGTATATAGAATTTTGAGGATTTTGGTATGTGGAAAGTGTTAACTTTTAACTGCACTCATGTTTTCACTAAGGTATTCATGAGAATACACGATTAAGGACTTTGAATGTTTGGAATGTGACCAACAAGACATATCTTATGATATGTGGGGATCAACGACAGTATTAAATCTCTGGTAATCGATGTCACTATATTATGAGAGTGGACTGCAGTATTATGTATAAGCCTAAAGATTAGACTGGATTATGTTGGACATAAGTTAGTATTGTTTAAGGATAGAAGTTTTTTCGATATTATTGATGGGATGTTATAGTAATATAGTTTTATAAAAAGGACAACCTGCAGGACGGGCGAAAGCCCATCGCTTCGGACAAGGCTGTGGGAATCGAACCCACAACCGAAGTGCGACTGGCATTTATCGCCTACCACTGACCTACAGGAAGTCCCTGTTTAGTAGAAACTAGTTTTATTATATTAAGCAGTATGATATATGATGTATAAGTCCATTTTAGGAACCATATATGATTAATCCTACTATAGATCGACTTATAAATTTTGCTAACCTTTTGAGACAGATGGAATGACCCGTCATTGTATCACATGATCTGCTAACACTTCACGAATAACAAATTCAACTTCATTTATTTAATAGATGAAGTGGAAATTGTTAAAGGCACGAACAACAGTGAGATTGTACCAAAATAAAGTAAGTATTTATTCTAATTTAAATTCTTTAACTTTAGGGAAATGATCTTGAAAACCAAAAATGTTGTCCTAGTTCTCTTATACCTGATGAATCAGATGGTACCTTAGATCGTCACAAATTTATGGATTTGTGATTACTGGCTTTTCCATAGCCATGTTCTCTACCACTCTCCATCAGAACATGATGGTTAGATTTCTCTTCCATATCCATATTTTCACCTA
This sequence comes from Viscum album, assembly GCA_963277665.1. Classification (NCBI taxonomy): domain Eukaryota; kingdom Viridiplantae; phylum Streptophyta; class Magnoliopsida; order Santalales; family Viscaceae; genus Viscum; species Viscum album. Next base: position 330,000,309 of record OY728144.1, on the reverse strand, counting down.
TGTGGAAACCCAGTGATTAGTTTATTTGGGTAACCGTTACGTTTCATACTTTTGTTTTTAAAGATTAGTTTTGGTATTCCTTTTTACGATGTGGGTTCCTATTAAAGAAACGTTCGAATAGTAAACCATTTATAACCCCGACGAATTTCGAGGGCGAAATTCATTTTAAGGGGGGTAGAATGTAACAGCCCGAGATTTTATGAAAAATATTCTTTTTAATTTTATTAATGTCTCGTGTTGTACGCTACACCAAAAGGAGCTTGCACAACACGCATCCTTGACTTGCCTTGCATTACACGCAATCGCGACCTTCCTCGATAGCGTGTGTAGTATGTAATACTGAGTTTCACTAAACAATGATATGCTATTAAAACTAGCCGTTATGAATAGTAATAATCACTTTTTGAAATTTTATAAATTTTATTTTTCAAAATGGACTTCATTTTTGGACTCAGAATATCGAAATTAGCCTAGGGTGAAATTTTTGTATTTTTCTGAAAACTTTCAATTTTTGATGAATAGTGAAACCACTAAGTGGTAGGTTAAAAACTGAATTTTGCATAAAACTTAATTTTACCGCTTCTGTGAATGGAATTTCGAAAATCCGAGAGACACGGTTAATATCAAGGACTAAAATGTGGTTCAATGAGATGAAAATAATTTTTGGTGAATAGTAACTTTTTACTTTTTTTTACCATGGTTAAAGGTAAATAGGGTAATTAAGGGTAAAAATGATATTAATATTACCCTAACACATGTCCTAATCCTATTGGACAAGTGTATTTCGACCAAAAACAAACTTAGGAATAAAATATGACCATTTAGGCCCACTTGGGTTAGATTAGGACATTTATTATTAATTTATTTAAAGAAGGGTTAAAAGAGTTAAAATCAAAGTTTATTTACTAAAAATTTTTAATATGGTGTTATACATACGAAAAATTTGACTATAAATATTAATTAGAAAGCTAAAAAGATTTCCTACATGATGGTATTTTATTTTTAATTTTTAGACATCAAATAAGTTAATTTATTTATGACACAAAGATGATGCAGTAATTATCTTATTAATGAAATATTGACATAATTGATGTTATAAACACCAAACTAAATATAATTTGAGACTTTTTATGAATTCCACTAATTTTCTAGGTTACTATGATATATTATTGTTGATTTAATCAACTTGGTTCGAACATATAATTCTGTTATGACTTTCAGAAAAATCATGTATCAAATAGTGTCAAAATTGACACAAAATAGTTTTTAAATCAAATATTATATTATTAATTGTTATTTTATTCCTAAAAATCTAAGGTTCGGCCAAATGACATAGATAAGGATATATATATTAATAATAAACAATTTGGGGTTCGTTTGGCATGTTATAGTAAGTTTATTAACCATATAGTGAAAGAAAACAAAAAGACATGGTAAAAGTTAAATTATATAACTTAGAGTTAAATTTAATTGATAAGGTTAAAATAATGTCCTAAACTTGTCTAAATTCTATTGGTTGATAGGATTTCGACCCCTCCCCATCTTAGCTTCGAAATAAGACCCTTTGGAACCATTATAAACCGATTTTGACTTTAATATAAAATAATAGTTTGAGATATTCCTAAGGTGCCCCTCTCCTCCCTTATAAAAGGGCACCTCCTCCCCCTCCTCCTCACACCAATTTGAGCACTCAAGCTCGGCCAACCCCTGCCAAAATCTCTTCTCCACTTCCCTAGAAACATCCTAGAGGTTCTGGTCTTCCTCAAAGACCAATTTTAGTGCCCTAAGAGGAGGTCTCAAAGAGGCACTTCAAAGAAGAGGTAATTACCGTTACCAATTCTTTCATCTTTATTTATTCTTCCACTTCTTCTTCTTAGGTTGTTTCATTATGAAGTAATAACATCAGTATCACTCATATACTGATATGTTATTATAAGTATGAAACAACCCTATTTCACCATCTATCCATCCTACGGAAAAAGAAATCACCGCGCGTGCGTACGTACGGAATACCGTCTCCACGCCGTGGTGTAATCTATTTTCCACCACCACCTTACATGGATGGGTATAATGGTGTAAAGAATAACTATACATAGTTATTAAAACATCATATTTATTCTGATATATTGTATAATCCACTCCAATTCAATTCAATATTTATAGAAATGATATCATCGCTCGTGCGTACGTACGGACTACCGTCTCCACGACGCGATGAGATTCATTCTCCATGTTAACCATTTAAGAATGATTATAAAGTATATATAAGAAATAATAATGAAATATATGACATTATAAAGCTACTGGATTTATGTATATATATACATATGTATGTCATCTACTTACTTCCATTTCAAGACAATAAGGAAAGGAAAACAGCGTTCATGCGTACGTACGGACTACCGTCTCCATGAACGGTGTTTTTCATTTTATTTATCTACCTATTATATATATATATATATACTGAATATATATGATATATAAATCATATTTTATATTCTGGAAGTAAGTAAATCATGATATAAGTAATAATGATGTCAAGAACAACAAGTCAAAACACCTACGATAAATGAAACGATTTTACCCAAAACGCTTCTTTAACATGGAATTTACAAAAGAACGGGTAATATAATGTCATAAGTGAACCATATATGATATCATAACAATGAATATGATTCTGTAATAAGTCAATAACATGATTTAAATCATTATACAGGAGGTTCGGACACTTACAAAGCAAGTCGGACCTAAGGTAAGGGAAATATCACAATCTCATTTTTATCCGAGATTGTTTATTCGTAAGTATTTACTGGGGTGTATTTTATCATCCACGTCCATGTTTCATCAATATGTAATATTACTTCCATCCACCTACAATTGTTTAAATCCATTTTTTCCCTTTCGGTGAGTTTTTAGTAAAATAAATGAAAGGAATCTTTTGTCATTTTTCGTACGAGGTACTTTTTGACTTTTCCGACAAAAGTACGAAGAATGTTTTTTTTAACTTATACGGCACGAACGGATTTCTACTGTTTTATAAAGCCTTATTTTAATGAAGCTTCCTCTAAAAGATTTCATGACTATTTTCAATAAAATCTCTTTCTTTTAAAATTGCATGATGTTTTGTGAAAAGAAATTGATTTTGAAGAAGAAAGGATATTTTCCTCAAGAATTCAATTCAAGTGTTTTATCAAAATTATTTTCCATCTAAGATAATAAAGGGTTCTGTTTCTATCCATATTTTTACATTGATTTGACTATGTTGTGATGGAATTATGTTTATGAATTCCTTTATCTTATATGAATTGATTTATGATGTCATGATGTTTCAAGAATCCCATTTTTGTTACATGTGTTATGCGATGATGTATGTTTTATGATTATGTGGCACACATAAGAAAGGATTAATTATAAGATGGGTGGGACCTATATCTCCCTCCAATGCATTGGGTAATGATTTTATATCTCATGAGATAGACATGGCTGGAACAGAAGGTTATTTCGGTTCAGTGATACAGGACTGAAACGAGGAGTGAACTCAGTTCAGAAAGGGACTTTGTCCACTAAGATAGTCTTGGCAATGAGTCATGACTAACAAGAAATGATTTTCCATGATTATGTGTGCATGCCACAAAGTTTAAAGTTTCATGTTATGATTATGGTGATCTCATTTTCACTTCTATGATTTGTTCCATGTTAAGATATTATGATCTCTTTTGCAGGTTATGATTTTCAAAAAGATATGATATGATTTTTATTTCTTTTGTATACCCTTTCTGAGCATTTGAGCTCACCCTTTTATGTTTTCTTTTCCCCAGGATATAAAGAAAGGTTTTAGGTAAAAAAAAGGAAGATCTTTATGGGAGATTTTGAAGATCTTTCACCACGATTAGAAGATTATAGTCTGAGTTTCCAAAGACACTAAACTATTACGGTCCTTGTGTGTGTGTTTTTTTTAATGTACTAAGTATTCCGCAAAAGTAATGTAATGTCAATGTACGATAAGCTTCGGGTCTCAACACATAAGCTATCACCATATCATTTTGCATAAGAACACACCCCAATCCCTTCTTGGATGCATCACTATAGATCACAAACCTTTCTCCACTACAAGGCAGTGTGAGCAAAGGTGCACTGGATAACCTTCTTTTCAACTCCTTGAAATTCTCTTCACATTCCTCTGTCCAAACAAACTTAACTCCTTTCCGAGTCAACTTGGTGAGTGGATTAGATAATCGTGAAAAATCATTCACAAAACGTCGATAATATCCGGCCAAACCAAGAAAACTTCGGATCTCAGTTACTGTTGTTGGTCTCGACCATCTTTCGATAACCTCTGTTTTTGCTGGATCCACAGATATCCCCTCTTTTGAGATTATGTGACCCAAAAATGCAACTTTTTGAAGCCAAAATTCACACTTGGTAAATTTGGAATAAAGCTTATCCTTTCTCAGGGTCTTCAATATAATTCTCAAGTGATCTTCATGCTCTTCCTTGCTCTTTGAATAGACAAGAATTTCATCTATAAAGACTACCATAAATTGATCAAGATAGTCTTTAAAGACTCTATTCAATAGATCCATGAAGATAGAAGGGGCATTAGTAAGACCAAATGGAATCACTATAAATTCAAAGTGTCCATACCTTGTACGGAAAGCCGTCTTTGGTATATCCTCCCTTTTGACCCTTAATTGATGATACCCTGAACGAAGATCAATCTTGGAAAAGTATTGTGCTCCGCGTAGTTGGTCAAATAAGTTATCAATGCGTGGGAGAGGATATTTTTTCTTGATAGTGATCTTGTTAAGTTCTTGATAATCAATGCAGAGTCTCATTGATCCATCTTTCTTCTTAACAAATAGAACAGGTGCTCCCCAAGGTGACGCACTAGGGTGTATGAATCCCTTATCAAGATTCTCTCGGAGTTGTTTCTTCAATTCCTACAACTCAATTGGGGCCATTCTATAAGGTGACTTTGAAATAGGAAAAGCACCCGGTACGAGTTCTATTGAAAACTCAACTTCACGATTTGGTGGAAGACCCGGTAATTCCTCCAGAAAGTCAACATCAAACTCCCGTACGATGGGAATATTCTTAATAGTGAGTTTCTCACTAACCATTTGAGATAAATAACCTTCATTTAGTGGAATCAATACCCATAAAATGGATGAAATTTCCACTGGAAGGTTATGTTCATCCTTGCATTGATAGACGATCATAGATTGATCTGGAATATGAAATGTGACTTCCCTTCTTTGGAAATTGATATGAGCTCCGTATAAAGAAAGCCAATCCATGCCAAGAATCACATCGAATTCCACTAAAGTAAGGATCACAAGATTTGCAGGAATCACTTTCCCACAAACGTCAATTGGAGAAGAATTATAAACTTTTGATGTGATTGATGTGCCATTAGGTGTTGTCATAGCTAACTCAACATCTAATTGTTGAGGTAATATGGTGATACCCTTAGAAAATTCTTCAGAAATAAAAGAGTGGGTGGATCCAGAATCAAATAAAACATTTGCTACTTTAGAGTGGATGGTAAGTGTACCTTTCACCACTTCGTTATCGTACTCCACATCGCTGATAGAAATTGCATGTGACTTTCCTTTGTCTTTAGCCTTAAGAGTTTGTTGACATCGGCCATCATCATTAACCCTTGGATTTGGGCATTGATTGGAATAATGTCCCATCTCCTTGCACTTGAAACATTGAAGTGTAGTAGGTTCATTCTGTGTATCCCTTCCATTATTTGCATCATTAGACATCTTCTTCCCATTATCGCGGAATTCAAATGCCCGATGACCTTCCTTTCCACATTTGAAACATTTACTTGTCCCTTTAAGACAACTCCCTCCATGTTTATTTCCACACTTTGAGCATAAGGGAAAGCTCATCTTCTTTTCAGTGTGCTCTTTATATTTTCCTTTGAATTCCATTTTCCTCTTCTTATCAAACCCATATGACTGATGGGTTACTCCAATCTCCATCTCGACTTTGAGATCACATCGAACGATTTCCTCATAGCTATTGAAGTCCCTTATGGCTAACGCCCTTCGAAGACTTGGTTTTAAGCCACTAAAGAATCGATCGATCTTACTCTCAGGTTGGATAATAATACCAGAAGCGTACCTTGCAAGTCTTGTAAAATTTGCTTCATAGGTACCAATAGATTCATCATCCCTTTGCTTCAGTTCAAGAAACTCTTTCTCCATCTTTGTTCGGAGAATACGAGGGATGTACTTATTGAAAAATAAGTTCTTGAACTCGTCCCATTCCATGGACTCAATTTCATCCCTTTGCCTCATATTCTTAATAAGATTCCACCATTGATCAGCATCTCCTTCCAAACGATAGACTGCTAGGATGACTTTATCATGTTCAGAACATTGAAGAACTGAAAATATCTTTTCAGTAGTACTAATCCATTGTTCAGCAACTAATGGATCAGTAGACCCGCTGAAAGATGATGGACGCTGCCTCATGAAGGATTCAATAGAATGTTTCTCCTTCCATTGCTCGTTTGGAAGTCATGCATGATTCATATCTTGAGAAAGTTGTGTGAGCATGGCTACATGATTTTGAATTCCAACTCCCATATAGTTTGGTTGCTCAGGGGGACAATCATTGCATTGCCCATCGCATTCCGCATTAACACGGTTCCTTCGGGTTCCAGCCATTGACTAAAACCAAGAAGAATAGTGTGATCAACAATTATTATAATAGGAAAACCACATAATTCAAGAATAAAATTTTCACGCTTAAGGTCTTATCCTAGGTTATTCATGGCCATTTCTAAAACACTAAGATTGTGCTGTATGCTTAGACTTATCCTTAGGGTTCTTACTAAGGCTTTCACATCCTAGTTTCCAAAGGTTGACTATACCTTTCCTCTGATACCAACTATAACGACCCATACTTTACATACATTGTTAATACTTCAAAATTGAAGCACACTTATTACAACATATGACAAAACCACAAAGGACTGTATAGGTATAGTGTCTTTAGAAACTAGGAAACATAAACAACTGGTTCATAAATCTTCTACAGTGTCTCCCATTTATTTCATCATATCTAGGGTCCCTTTTAGCATATTCTACTTAATATCCATCTTCCTGACCTGGGGAAAACAAAACATACAAAAAAGGGTGATCTCAAATACTCAGAAAGGGAAAATAAATAAAATAAAAATCATATCATATCTTTTTGAAAATCATAACCTGCAAAAGAGATCATAATATCTTAACATGGAATAAATCATAGAAGTGAAAATGAGATCCCCATAATCATAACATAAAACTTGAAACTTTGTGGCATGCACACATAATCATGGAAAATCATTTCTTGTTAGTCATGACTCATTACCAAGAATATCTTAGCGGACAAAGTCCATTTCTGAACCGAGTTCACTCCTTGTTTCAGTCCTGTATCACTGAACCGAAATAACCTTCCGTTCCAGCCATGTCTATCTCATGAGATATAAATCTTTACCCAATGCATTAGAGGGAGATATAGTTCCCACCCATCTCATAATGATATCATTATTATGTGTGCCACATAATCATAAATAATACATCATCGCATAACACATGTAACAAAAATGGGATTCTTGAAACATCATGACATCATAAAACAAATCATATAAGGTAAATGACTTCATAAAAATAATTCCCTCAAAACATAATCAAATCAATTTAATAATAGGGATAAAAACAGAACCCTTTATTATCTTAGATGGAAAATAATTTTGATAAAACACTTGAACTCCATTCTTGAGGAAAATATCCTTTCTTCTTCAAAAACATTTTTCCTTTCTTAACATGTAATAAAACATTAAACTAAAAGAAGTTGATTAAAAATAAATGTAAAGACCCGTAAAATTCAAGGGAAATTTTTTCTTAATTTTCTTTGGAATTTTACAAGAGTGCGGTTTCAGACGGTACCTGATTCCGAGGCCCGGAGTGCCCGGAATCAATTTCCGAAGTTTGGCTTGGGTACGTTCAGTGAATGAACGAGCGGGATTTCCTAACTTTTGATCCGGTGCTCGGAATTGAAATCCGAGGGCACCGATGAACTCGCAGCGCCGATATTCGCTTAAGGAGACCGTTCCCGAAGTTGAGTTTACATGAGGGGAGTTGTAAAAAAATAAAATTGTGAATGTAAAAATAAAAATTTAACTTCAATTTTTATTTTTATCTTCCTTAAGTGTTTTTATCCTTTGGGTGGAAGTTGGGTGACAACCCAACTTCCCTTGGGAGGTTAAGAGGGTGGTGGGGCCCACACGAACCCCACCCCTTCATATTCTCTAACCCTCCCCAACTCACAATTAATGATGTAAACTTAGGTATAACTTATGTCATTAATAAGTGAGTTTAATTATAGTTTTGAAATTCAAACTCTTGAATTTCAAAGGTTGGTGTTGTGTTAATAAATTAAGTATGAGCTTAATTTATTATTATTTTTGGGTTAGTCCCTTTGTTCCTTGAGAGGTGGAGAGCATTTTCTTCTTCTTCTTCATCTCTGACGAAGATCACGAAGAACGCTCAACATCACGAAGAACACTCAACTTCACGAAGAACGCGACATCCTTCTTCCACGACGTCGGACTGCAACACGTTGGTTTACCTCCACGACGCCGCAACGCATCCTCTCCGCGACGTGCTTTCCGCGGCGAACCTAAGTCCGACGCCGCAACGCACTTTCCGCGACGTGCCTCTCGCGGCGAACCCGCGTCCGTCTACCGCGATGCCGACGACGTCTTCTTCCGTGACGACCGACCTCCGTGATGTCCGATCTCCGCGATGCTCGTCCTTCGCGGATCGTTGACGAGCTCCGCGAATTTCCTTCGAGGTAGGGGTTGTTGAATATTATTAATTTATTCCATTTCTTGCTCGTGGATCGCATGTCTACGTGAGGCTTTTGAATATTTTATATAAGTGTTATTGTTTAACGTGAGGGGGGGCCGGACCGCATGAACACGGCCGAACCCCCCTCCATCGTTCATGTTGTTTATTCTTGCGGGCGGAAGCAAGGTGGCGTGGTGCCGTCGCACCACGCGGATAATTTTACGATTAACTTACGCGATGCCGTCGCGCGCGCACCATGGAAGAAACAACAAGAACGCGACGCCGTCGCGCCGCGTTGATTGAATATCAAAGCACGGCGAAGGGGCGCGGTGTCGTCGCACCGCGCCGGACGACGAACACCGCGGCCGGTTCCGGGCCGCGGCGGGACGAGGAGACCGCGGCCGGTTCCGGGCCGCGGCGGAAAGAGAAGACCGGCGGCCGGGCCGCCGGCGTCGGAAGCCGAAGAGGGGACCGGAAATTCCGGTCCGTTGGAGAAAATCGGCCGGCCAGCTGGCCGGCCGGATGCCGTTAAAACCGGGGGAATTAATCCCCCGACCAGCGTGTAAAAACCCCCCTCTTAAAGGGGGGCGGTTTTCTTTGAAGGAAGGGGGGGCAGCAGCCCCCCGGTTTATTTTTTTTTAAATCAATCAAGCCCCCCCACGTGAGGGGGGGGGGTTTGCAGAAGAGGCGCGGCATATTGCCGCGCCGAAAAACCAATCAGCGGGGGCTTAGCCCCCGCGTGCGTCCCCTCACGGCGCCAGGCCGCCGCGCCGCCGCCGGCCGCCGCGCCGCCGCCGGCCGCCGGCCACCGCGCCGCCCCAGGGGGGGGTCGGGCCGGGTCGGCCCGGACCCGGACCCCCCCGTTTCGAACCTGTTTCGGTCTTTTGGCCATAACTTGAGCCTCAGACCTCCGATCGACGAACCGTCAGTGGCAACGCGATCCTTGGATCGAGACGGTCGTTTCAGTATATCTCACTCAAGGTTTTGGGTTACTTTGAGTTCGGCCGGGTTGGTTCGTTCACGAAACCAACCGGGCCTTCGGAGCGGAAACGCTCATATCTTGAGCTACGAACGTCCGACTGACGCGCCGTCAGTCGCGTTGTGTTCCTCTTAGTGAGACGGATCTTTTGGCATACTCCGCCCGAGGTTTGGACGCAGATGGAGTACGGCCGGGTTGGTTCGTTCACGAAACCAACCGGGCCCTCGGAGCGGAAACGCTCATATCTTGAGTTCCGAACGTCCAATTGACGTGCCGTCGACTTTGATGGAATCCTCTAAGTGAGACGGATCTTTTGGCATACTCCGCCCGAGGTTTGGACGCAGGTGGAGTACAGTCGGGTTGGTTTTGCCTTAAAAACCAACCGGGCCTCGGAGACAAAAATGCCAATAACTCTCAGACCGGGCGTCCGATCGACGCGCCGTCTGTTGCGATGAGTTCCTGTTGACGATACGGAACTTTTGGATACATCAACTCTGGTCTTCGTGACAGTTGATGTATCAGCCTCTCGGCTCGTGGAGCGGACCCTCCGAACGAGCTTGCTATGTGCGGGAACCCTAGTGCTGGCTGCGACTGACTGCTACTACTACTGCTACGACAGCTACTGTGACTGCGACGACGAAAATACAGAGATCCTGTGTGGTTTCGACGACGACGACTACAACACTCAGCGATCCTACGTGGAACAGTGCTGCCGAACCTGTGTGAGCTGAATCTTCTTTCTACCTTGAGCGGTGGAGCGCTTGGGTGTAGCGGCGGACCCGTGGTACTTGACAGTGGTGGTGCGCTTGGATGCAGCAGCAGACCCTTGGCGGTGGAGCGCTTGGCTGTAGCGGCGGACCCGCGTTTCTCTACGGAGTGTGTGCGCTTGGTTGTAGCGACAGACCCGCGACGGTGGAGACGTGCGTGTGGAGTACGGAGACTGTGTAGATGACTGAGACCTGACGACTGCTTGACCGACTCGACTTGGAGTGAGTCGACTAGCCCAGTGGACGGAGCGCCCAGTAGTTGGCAGCAGACCCACGGAGGACGGAGCGCCTGGTAGTTGGCAGCAAACCCGCGGTACTCGACAGGAGGAGTACCTCAGTAGGCTATCTGGGTGAGCGCCCGGAATTTGGCAGCAGACCCTCAGCGGACGGAGCGCCCGGTAGTTGGCAGCAGACCCGCGGTACTCGACAGGAGGAGTACTTCAGCAGTCTTAGGTTAGTGAGCAGTACCTCGGAGTCGTGACAGGACCATTGTACACTCTAGAGACGGAGCTCTTCAGTAGTTACGGTTTCGATAATAAAAATCCTGGTTTGAGCTGAGTCAATGATCTTTGTGATTCCTCATGATTGAGATGGGTCGCTTGATAACTTAGGTATATGTATGGGCATATACCTGGGTAATGGTAATCCGTTGATTTCATAAACTTGTACTGTTAACCTGTGTGGATTTTACTGTTTACTCTTCTTTGTGGATTGGATTGTTCTTGGGCTCGTGTTGGAGCCGAACGGAAATTGGTGACATAGGTATATGTATGGGCATATACCTAAACAATACTGGATGTTACTTCGTGATTGTTACCTTTCTTCGTGGTTTATCCTTTGTGGATTTGTGAGACTTTCAGGGGTCTCGGGGTCCCTACTGAGTAGCTTATACTCACCCCTGCACGGGCTTTGCCCGCACTTCGTTGTGTTGGTTGCAGACGACGGACAACGCTGACTGCGGTTGAGGCTTTCGGAGTAGGTCGGTACCCGGAGGAGGACCACTGAGCGGGACGTGCTCGGAGGGGACAGTTGGACCCGAGGAGTTGTGAGCTATCTGTACCTACCCTTCAGGTAGGATCCGTGGTGGACGATCCAGGAGCTGAGCCATCTGTACCTACCCTTCAGGTATGAATCGAGGAGGACGTCCCAGGAGCTGCTTGTACTTTCAGTCGCTGTTTTCCCTTTCGAGTTGTACTTTACTTTCAGTTGGGCTTGTATTCCGGCCCCCTTTACTTTTCTGCACTTGTAGTTACTTTCCGCTTGCTGACTCTGTGGTGGTTGTTACTTATAAAGGCAAAGCCTTCCCTTTTTACTGGGATTTTACGCCTTGGTGCTAGTCGCCAGCCCCTGGCCTATGGAAGGTGGGCTTGGGGTAGTCACGGCACGGGCCCCGAGGGCGGGTCGTGACAAATTGGTATCAGAGGAGTTCGGTTCTACCGCGAACTCTGATCTTTTCTTTGTGAAGCAATAGTGTTTAGTGTATTGAGTGTGGTTATCAGTCCAGGGAGTCCAGTGTTGGTGCGGCGGCCGATGTATCCGTACACCAGGACCCTGACTTCTGATTTCCGACTTAATGCATGAAAACACTGATTGCGTGTGTGTTTCCCAAAAGGTTTAAAGTCAGCTCAAACCAGGTCTGCTCACCAGGTATAAATCCTTGACCGTGACACAACTGTTCAGGATGTCACCATGCAGGTAGTTAGCTGGAGTTCCGAGAGAGTTCTCGATGATGGCCCACCGAGCAGCGAGACTCCGGTGCAGGGCCCTTTTTTTCAGTGTAGGCACCTTCGGGTGGTGTACCAGCAGCACCACCACCCGTTAGGCAGAGGATGCCACTAGCTGACGATGCACGCTAGCAGAGCGCGATGCACGAGTTTCAGCAGTAGAGGCCTCTGAGGATACGAGGCGAGACAGATTTCCTAGGCAGCAATGGACTGGATGGAGGCAGTTGCTAGAGTTCTACGCCTAGCTTGGATACTAGTAGAGAAGATGATGATCTTATCTCCTTTTGTTTCCAGTGAGTGACCATGAGGTTGTTCCTTATAGTAATGAGGCTTCGGTACGCGAACCGATACCTGGGATAGTACCTACGGGTAGTGCGCCAGCTATGTCACTACCTGTTGGTCAGCAGACACTACCGGCGGTACCGGTAGCAGAGACTCACAGGCTTAGTGCCTTACATATGTTTTAGCACTAGATATCCCTCAAGTTTCGAGGTGAGCCTGACTCGTAGGCGGCTGAGGACTGGCTTGAGGAGGTGGTTGTGAGTTTTCTGAAGCTAATACAGCTTCGACAGTACGACATGTCGGAAGCAGAGCACACAACGTGGCTTACCAATCAATCTTGGTACTCGTTAGTTACGTTGTGATCAGTTCTTTAGAATCGAACTTCTGAGCGAAGTGTGTCTAAGGGACATCTGAACCATTACTTTTCCTCTATGCATTCCTACCTATGCTAGGATGCTATAGAGAACCTTTGTGGTTGTGAACGTTAGCAGTGAAAGGCAGGAAACTAGCGCCAGTCTCAGAGACTCGGGCGTGTAAAATGTTTCAGAAGGAGGAAGTGCTAAGGACAGATGAATCTGCAGGGTAGCAGACGTGGAAGCAGAGCTTGGAGAGCAGCATGTGGTGGTGTACTTTTCGACATGTTACGACCACCCGACTTAGTAGTCCCCGCCAGGCTCAGGGAGCAGGAGGGCTGGGGAGGAGAGTAGCTGCATTGCGGTCAAGGAGTGTGACCCAGGAGCTCTAAGAATGATTCTGGGTACGAATTATGTCTACTACGAGCTGCCATATCTATAGACATAAGAACCAATCATTCTACCCTTCCACGAATCATGTCCCAGACCTAGAGGTTCCGGGTAAGCCGTAGACTTGACCCTCACGTCTGGAGATACCTTTGGGAGGAGACTCGATAATCACACTTACGCCGACGGTGTGATTTGACCTCGAGGCGAGAGTTTCGGTTGGAATCTCTTGGTGGCAGCGTAGAGGCCTTACGACGTTGATCTGGGTATGGTTTTGATTCACAAATCATACCCCGGTTGACTGTTTTAGGCAAACGTCGGAATGGGTTTTCCTTGGTCGGCGAAAAGGAAACCCTGGGCAGCACATGTTAAACTCAGGCATAAGAGGGTGTGGCCGATCACTCTTGAGTTGGTCAACCCTACCCTTGTGGCAGCAGGAGTTTTGAGTTTCAGTTCTAACCTAAAAAGGGAAACCTCTTGAATTCGAGGGTGACGAACACGTTCTTATACGGTCTCAACCCGATGAGGTTTCGGAGATGTGGCCGAGGCGGCATGTTATCTCCGAAGTTCGATGGACCCTTTTGATCTTCAGCAGGGTAGGCGAAGAGGTTTACCGCTTGACCCTACCACCTCAGTCGCACCAGGTGCATAATGTCCACCACGTGTCTCAGCTGTGGAGATACGTGTATGTTTCTTCACACGTCATCGACCTCGGGGAGTTGGACGTCGATGACAGGGCGACAAGCACAGAGGTTCTAATAGAGAACGAGGATTGACAGGAGTAGGTTCTACGTGAACGGTTTCTTCCTCTGGGGTGCTTCTCGGGTAGCACGAGATCTTCAGGTGAGCATATGGGAGCGTAAAGCTCAGTTGCGTGCTCAGTACTACCTTGTTTTCCCTTAAGTGTGAGTTGAAGCTTTACGGGGACGTAAAGCCCTGAGGTGGGAGTAATTTAAAGACCCGTAAAATTCAAGGGAAATTTTTTATTAATTTTCTTTGGAATTTTACAAGAGCGCGGTTTCAGACGGCACCTGATTCCGAGGCCCGGAGTGCCCGGAATCAATTTCCGAAGTTTGGCTCGGGTACGTTCAGTGAATGAACGAGCGGGATTTCCTAACTTTTGATCCGGTGCTCGGAATTGAAATATGAGGGCACCGATGAACTCGCAGCGCCGATATTCGCTTAAGGAGGCCGTTCCCGAAGTTGCGTTTACATGAGGGGAGTTGTAAAAAAATAAAATTGTGAATGTTAAAATAAAAATTTAACTTCAATTTTTATTTTTATCTTCCTTAAGTGTTTTTATCCTTTGGGTGGAAGTTGGGTGACAACCCAACTTCCCTTGGGAGGTTAAGAGGGTGGTGGGGCCCACACGAACCCCACCCCTTCATATTCTCTAACCCTCCCCAACTCACAATTAATGATGTAAACTTAGGTATAACTTATGTCATTAATAAGTGAGTTTAATTAAAGTTTTGAAATTCAAACTCTTGAATTTCAAAGGTTGGTGTTGTGTTAATAAATTAAGTATGAGCTTAATTTATTATTTTTTTTGGGTTAGTCCCTTTGTTCCTTGAGAGGTGGAGAGCATTTTCTTCTTCTTCTTCATCTCTGACGAAGATCACGAAGAACGCTCAACGTCACGAAGAACACTCAACTTCACGAAGAACGCGGCATCCTTCTTCCACGACGTCGGACTGCAACGCGTTGGTTTACCTCCACGACGCCGCAACGCATCCTCTCCGCGACGTGCTTTCCGCGGCGAACCTAAGTCCGACGCCGCAACGCACTTTCCGCGACGTGCCTCTCGCGGCGAACCCGCGTCCGTCTACCGCGATGCCGACGACGTCTTCTTCCGTGACGACCGACCTCCGTGATGTCCGATCTCCGCGACGCTCGTCCTTCGCGGATCGTTGACGAGCTCCGCGAATTTCCTTCGAGGTAGGGGTTGTTGAATATTATTAATTTATTCCATTTCTTGCTCGTGGATCGCATGTCTACGTGAGGCTTTTGAATATTTTATATAAGTGTTATTGTTTAACGTGAGGGGGGGCCGGACCGCATGAACACGGCCGAACCCCCCTCCATCGTTCATGTTGTTTATTCTTGCGGGCGGAAGCAAGGTGGCGTGGTGCCGTCGCACCACGCGGATAATTTTACGATTAACTTACGTGATGCCGTCGCGCGCGCACCATGGAAGAAACAACAAGAACGCGACGCCGTCGCACCGCGTTGATTGAATATCAAAGCACGGCGAAGGGGCGCGGTGCTGTCGCACCGCGCCGGACGACGAACACCGCGGCCGGTTCCGGGCCGCGGCGGGACGAGGAGACCGCGGCCGGTTCCGGGCCGCGGCGGAAAGAGAAGACCGGCGGCCGGGCCGCCGGCGTCGGAAGCCGAAGAGGGGACCGGAAACTCCGGTCCGTTGGAGAAAATCGGCCGGCCAGCTGGCCGGCCGGATGCCGTTAAAACCGGGGGAATTAATCCCCCGGCCAGCGTGTAAAAACCCCCCTCTTAAAGGGGGGCGTCTTTCTTTGAAGGAAGGGGGGGGGGCAGCAGCCCCCCGGTTTATTTTTTTTTAAATCAATCAAGCCCCCCCCCCCCCCCCCACGTGAGGGGGGGGGGGTTTGCAGAAGAGGCGCGGCATATTGCCGCACCGACAAACCAATCAGCGGGGGCTTAGCCCCCGCGTGCGGCCCCTCGCGGCGCCAGGCCACCGCGGCCCGCCGCACCGCCGCGCCGCCCCAGGGGGGGGGGGGGTCGGGCCGGGTCGGCCCGGACCCGGACCCCCCCGTTTCGAACCTGTTTCGGTATTTTGGCCATAACTTGAGCCTCGGACCTCCGATCGACGAACCGTTAGCGGCAACGCGATCCTTGGATCGAGACGGTCGTTTCGGTATATCGCACTCAAGGTTTTGGGTTACTTTGCGTTCGGCCGGGTTGGTTCGTTCACGAAACCAACCGGGCCTTCGGAGCGGAAACGCTCATATCTTGAGCTACGAACGTCCGACTGACGCGCCGTCAGTCGCGTTGTGTTCCTCTTAGTGAGACGGATCTTTTGGCATACTCCGCCCGAGGTTTGGACGCAGATGGAGTATGGCCGGGTTGGTTCGTTCACGAAACCAACTGGGCCCTCGGAGCGGAAACGCTCATATCTTGAGTTCCGGACGTCCGATTGACGTGCCGTCGACTTTTATGGAATCCTCTAAGTGAGACGGATCTTTTGGCATACTCCGCCCGAGGTTTTGGACGCAGGTGGAGTACAGTCGGGTTGGTTTTTCCTTAAAAACCAACCGGGCCCCGAAGACAAAAATGCCAATAACTCTCAGACCGGGCGTCCGATCGACGCGCCGTCTGTTGCGATGAGTTCCTGTTGACGATACGGAACTTTTGGATACATCAACTCTGGTCTTCGTGATAGTTGATGTATCAGCCTCTCGGCTCGTGGAGCGGACCCTCCGAACGAGCTTGCTATGTGCGGGAACCCTAGTGCTGGCTGCGACTGACTGCTACTACTACTGCTACGACAGCTACTGTGACTGCGACGACGACAGTACAGAGATCCTGTGTGGTTTCGACGACGACGACTACAGCACTCAGCGATCCTACATGGAATAGTGCTACCGAACCTGTGTGAGCTGAATCTTCTTTCTACCTTGAGCGGTGGAGCGCTTGGGTGTAGTGGCGGACCCGTGGTACTTGACAGTGGTGGTGCGCTTGGATGCAGCAGCAGACCCTTGGCGGTGGAGCGCTTGGTTGTAGCGACGGACCCGCGTTTCTCTATGGAGTGTGTGCGCTTGGTTGTAGTGACAGACCCGCGACGGTGGAGACGTGCGTGTGGAGTACGGAGACCGTGTAGATGACTGAGACCTGACGACTGCTTGACCGACTCGACTTGGAGTGAGTCGACTAGCCCAGTGGACGGAGCGCCCAGTAGTTGGCAGCAGACCCACGGCGGACGGAGCGCCTGGTAGTTGGCAGCAAACCCGCGGTACTCGACAGGAGGAGTACCTCAGTAGGCTATCTGGGTGAGCGCCCGGTATTTGGCAGCAGACCCTCAACGGACGGAGCGCCCGGTAGTTGGCAGCAGACCCGCGGTACTCGACAGGAGGAGTACTTCAGCAGTCTTAGGTTAGTGAGCAGTACCTCGGAGTCGTGACAGGACCACTGTACACTCTAGAGACAGAGCTCTTCAGTAGTTACGGTTTCGATAATAAAAATCCTGGTTTGAGCTGAGTCAATGATCTTTGTGATTCCTCATGATTGAGATGGGTCGCTTGATAACTTAGGTATATGTATGGGCATATACCTGGGTAATGGTAATCCGTTGATTTCATAAACTTGTACTGTTAACCTGTGCGGATTTTACTGTTTACTCTTCTTTGTGGATTGGATTGTTCTTGGGCTCGTGTTGGAGCCGAACGGAAATTGGTGACATAGGTATATGTATGGGCATATACCTAAACAATACTGGATGTTACTTCGTGATTGTTACCTTTCTTCGTGGTTTATCCTTTGTGGATTTGTGAGACTTTCAGGGGTCTCGGGGTCCCTACTGAGTAGCTTATACTCACCCCTGCACGGGCTTTGCCCGCACTTCGTTGTGTTGGTTGCAGACGACGGACAACGCTGACTGCGGTTGAGGCTTTTGGAGTAGGTCGGTACCCGGAGGAGGACCACTGAGCGGGACGTGCTCGGAGCGGACAGTTGGACCCGAGGAGTTGTGAGCTATCTGTACCTACCCTTCAGGTAGGATCCGTGGTGGACGATCCAGGAGCTGAGCCATCTGTACCTACCCTTCAGGTTGGAATCAAGGAGGACGTCCCAGGAGCCGCTTGTACTTTCAGTCGCTGTTTTCCCTTTCGAGTTGTACTTTACTTTCAGTTGGGCTTGTATTCCGGCCCCCTTTACTTTTCTGCACTTGTAGTTACTTTCCGCTTGCTGACTCTGTGGTGGTTGTTACTTATAAAGGCAATGCCTTCCCTTTTTACTCGGATTTTACGCCTTGGTGCTAGTCGCCAGCCCCTGGCCTATGGAAGGCGGGCTTGGGGTAGTCACGGCACGGGCCCCGAGGGCGGGTCGTGACAAATTGGTATCAGAGGAGTTCGGTTCTACCACGAACTCTGATCTTTTCTATGTGAAGCAATAGTGTTTAGTGTATTGAGTGTGGTTATCAGTCCAGGGAGTCCAGTGTTGGTGCGGCGGCCGACGTATCCGTACACCAGGACCCTGACTTCTGATTTCCGACTTAATGCATGAAAACACTGATTGCGTGTGTGTTTCCCAAAAGGTTTAAAGTCAGCTCAAACCAGGTCAGCTCACCAGGTATAAATCCTTGACCGTGACACAACTGTTCAGGATGTCACCATGCAGGTAGTTAGCTGGAGTTCCGAGAGAGTTCTCGATGATGGCCCACCGAGGAGCGAGACTCCGGTGCAGGGCCCTTTTTTTCAGTGTAGGCACCTTCGGGTGGTGTACCAGCAGCACCACTACCCGTTAGGCAGAGGATGCCACTTGCTGACGATGCACGCTAGCAGAGCGCGATGCACGAGTTTCAGCAGTAGAGGCCTCTGAGGATACGAGGCGAGACAGATTTCCCAGGCAGCAGTGGACTGGATGGAGGCAGTTGCTAGAGTTCTACGCCTAGCTTGGATACTAGTAGAGCAGATGATGATCTTAGCTCCTGTTGTTTCCAGTGAGTGACCATGAGGTTGGTCCTTATAGTAATGAGGCTTAGGTACGCGAACCGATACCTGGGATAGTACCTACGGGTAGTGCGCCAGCTATGTCACTACCTGTTGGTCAGCAGACACTACCGGCGGTACCGGTAGCAGAGACTCACAGGCTTAGTGCCTTACATATGTTTTAGCACTAGATATCCCTCAAGTTTCGAGGTGAGCCTGACTCGTAGGCGGCTGAGGACTGGCTTGAGGAGGTGGTTGTGAGTTTTCTGAAGCTAATACAGCTTCGACAGTACGACATGTCGGAAGCAGAGCACACAACGTGGCTTACCAATCAATCTTGGTACTCGTTAGTTACGTTGTGATCAGTTCTTTAGAATCGAACTTCTGAGAGAAGTGTGTCTAAGGGACATCCGAACCATTACTTTTCCTCTATGCATTCCTACCTATGCTAGGATGCTATAGAGAACCTTTGTGGTTGTGAACGTTAGCAGTGAAAGGCAGGAAACTAGCGCCAGTCTCATAGACTCGGGCGTGTAAAATGTTTCAGAAGGAGGAAGTGATAAGGACAGATGAATCTGCAGGGTAGCCGACGTGGAAGCAGAGCTTGGAGAGCAGCATGTGGTGGTGTACTTTTCGACATGTTACGACCACCCTACTTAGTAGTCCCCACCAGGCTCAGGGAGCAGGAGGGCTGGGGAGGAGAGTAGCTGCATTGCGGTCAAGGAGTGTGACCCAAGAGCTCTAAGAATGATTCGGGGTACGAATTATGTCTACTACGAGCTGCCATATCTATAGACATAAGAACCAATCATTCTACCCTTCCACGAATCATGTCCCAGACCTAGAGGTTCCGGGTAAGCCGTAGACTTGACCCTCACGTCTGGAGATACCTTTGGGAGGAGACTCGATAATCACACTTACGCCGACGGTGTGATTTGACCTCGAGGCGAGAGTTTCGGTTGGAATCTCTTGGTGGCAGCGTAGAGGCCTTACGACGTTGATCTGGGTATGGTTTTGATTCACAAATCATACCCCGGTTGACTGTTTTAGGCAAACGTCGGAATGGGTTTTCCTTGGTCGGCGAAAAGGAAACCCTGGGCAGCACATGTTAAACTCAGGCATAAGAGGGTGTGGCCGATCACTCTTGAGTTGGTCAACCCTACCCTTGTGGCAGCAGGAGTTTTGAGTTTCAGTTCTAACCTAAAAAGGGAAACCTCTTGAATTCGAGGGTGACGAACACGTTCTTATACGGTCTCAACCCGATGAGGTTTCGGAGATGTGGCCGAGGCGGCATGTTATCTCCGAAGTTCTATGGACCCTTTTGATCTTCAGAAGGGTAGGCGAAGAGGTTTACCGCTTGACCCTACCACCTCAGTCGCACCGGGTGCATAATGTCCACCACGTGTCTCAGCTGTGGAGATACGTGTATGTTTCTTCACACGTCATCGACCTCGGGGAGTTGGACGTCGATGACAGGGCGACAAGCACAGAGGTTCTAATAGAGAACGAGGAACGACAGGAGTAGGTTCTACGTGAACGGTTGCTTCCTCTGGGGTGATTCTCGGGTAGCACGAGATCTTCAGGTGAGCATATGGGAGCGTAAAGCTCAGTTGCGTGCTCAGTACTACCTTGTTTTCCCTTAAGTGTGAGTTGAAGCTTTACGGGGACGTAAAGCCCTGAGGTGGGAGTAATGTAAAGACCCGTAAAATTCAAGGGAAATTTTTTATTAATTTTCTTTGGAATTTTACAAGAGTGCGGTTTCAGACGGCACCTGATTCCGAGGCCCGGAGTGCCCGGAATCAATTTCCGAAGTTTGGCTCGGGTACGTTCAGTGAATGAACGAGCGGGATTTCCTAACTTTTGATCCGGTGCTCGGAATTGAAATCTGAGGGCACCGATGAACTCGCAGCACCGATATTCGCTTAAGGAGACCGTTCCCGAAGTTGCGTTTACATGAGGGGAGTTGTAAAAAAAATAAAATTGTGAATGTTAAAATAAAAATTTAACTTCAATTTTTATTTTTATCTTCCTTAAGTGTTTTTATCCTTTGGGTGGAAGTTGGGTGACAACCCAACATCCCTTGGGAGGTTAAGAGGGTGGTGGGGCCCACACGAACCCCACCCCTTCATATTCTCTAACCCTCCCCAACTCACAATTAATGATGTAAACTTAGGTATATCTTATGTCATTAATAAGTGAGTTTAATTAAAGTTTTGAAATTCAAACTCTTGAATTTCAAAGGTTGGTGTTGTGTTAATAAATTAAGTATGAGCTTAATTTATTATTTTTTTGGGTTAGTCCCTTTGTTCCTTGAGAGGTGGGGAGCATTTTATTATTCTTCTTCATCTCTGACGAAGATCACGAAGAACGCTCAACATCACGAAGAACACTCAACTTCATGAAGAACGCGGCATCCTTCTTCCACGACGTCGGACTGCAACGCGTTGGTTTACCTCCACGACGCCGCAATGCATCCTCTCCGCGACGTGCTTTCCGCGGCGAACCTAAGTCCGACGCCGCAACGCACTTTCCGCGACGTGCCTCTCGCGGCGAACCCGCGTCCGTCTACCGCGATGCCGACGACGTCTTCTTCCGTGACGACCGACCTCCGTGATGTCCGATCTCCGCGACGCTCGTCCTTCGCGGATCGTTGACGAGCTCCGCGAATTTCCTTCGAGGTAGGGGTTGTTGAATATTATTAATTTATTCCATTTCTTGCTCGTGGATCGCATGTCTACGTGAGGCTTTTGAATATTTTATATAAGTGTTATTGTTTAACGTGAGGGGGGGCCGGACTGCATGAACACGGCCGAACCCCCCTCCATCGTTCATGTTGTTTATTCTTGCGGGCGGAAGCAAGGTGGCGTGGTGACGTCGCACCACGCGGATAATTTTACGATTAACTTACGCGATGCCATCGCGCGCGCACCATGGAATAAACAACAAGAACGCGACGTCGTCGCACCGCGTTGATTGAATATCAAAGCACGGCGAAGGGGAGCGGTGCCGTCGCACCGCGCCGGACGACGAACACCGCGGCCGGTTCCGGGCCGCGGCGGGACGAGGAGACCGCGGCCGGTTCCGGGCCGCGGCGGAAAGAGAAGACCGGCGGCCGAGCCGCCGGCGTCGGAAGCCGAAGAGGGGACCGGAAATTCCGGTCCGTTGGAGAAAATCGGCCGGCCAGCTGGCCGGCCGGATGCCGTTAAAACCGTGGGAATTAATCCCCCGGCCAGCGTGTAAAAACCCCCCTCTTAAAGGGGGGCGGTTTTCTTTGAAGGAAGGGGGGGGGGGGCAGCAGCCCCCCGGTTTATTTTTTTATAAATCAATCAAGCCCCCCCCCCCCACGTGAGGGGGGGCGGTTTGCAGAAGAGGCGCGACATATTGCCGCGCCGACAAACCAATCAGCGGGGGCTTAGCCCCCGCGTGCGGCCCCTCGCGGCGCCAGGCCGCCGCGGCCCGCCGCGCCGCCGCGCCGCCGTGCCGCCGCGCCGCCGGCCACCGCGCCGCCCCAGGGGGGGTCGGGCCGGGTCGGCCCGGACCCGGACCCCCCCGTTTCGAACCTGTTTCGGTCTTTTGGCCATAACTTGAGCCTCGGACCTCCGATCGACGAACCGTCAGCGGAAACGCGATCCTTGGATCGAGACGGTCGTTTCGGTATATCGCACTCAAGGTTTCGGGTTACTTTGAGTTCGGCCGGGTTGGTTCGTTCACGAAACCAACCGGGCCTTCGGAGCGGAAACGCTCATATCTTGAGCTACGAACGTCCGACTGACGCGCCGTCAGTCGCGTTGTGTTCCTCTTAGTGAGACGGATCTTTTGGAATACTCCGCCCGAGGTTTGGACGCAGATGGAGTACGGCCGGGTTGGTTCGTTCACGAAACCAACCGGGCCCTCGGAGCGGAAACGCTCATATCTTGAGTTCCGGACGTCCGATTGACGTGCCGTCGACTTTGATGGAATCCTCTAAGTGAGACGGATCTTTTGGCATACTCCGCCCGAGGTTTGGATGCAGGTGGAGTACAGTCGGGTTGGTTTTGCCTTAAAAACCAACCGGGCCCCGGAGACAAAAATGCCAATAACTCTCAGACCGGGCGTCCGATCGACGCGCCGTCTGTTGCGATGAGTTCCTGTTGACGATACGGAACTTTTGGATACATCAACTCTGGTCTTCGTGACAGTTGATGTATCAGCCTCTCGGCTCGTGGAGCGGACCCTCCGAACGAGCTTGCTATGTGCAGGAAACCTAGTGCTGGCTGCGACTGACTGCTACTACTACTGCTACGACAGCTACTGTGACTGCGACGACGACAGTACAGAGATCCTGTGTGGTTTCGACGACGACGACTACAACACTCAGCGATCCTACGTGGAACAGTGCTGCCGAACCTGTGTGAGCTGAATCTTCTTTCTACCTTGAGCGGTGGAGCGCTTGGGTGTAGCGGCGGACCCGTGGTACTTGACAGTGGTGGTGCGCTTGGATGCAGCAGCAGACCCTTGGCGGTGGAGTGCTTGGTTGTAGCGGCGGACCCGCGTTTCTCTACGGAGTGTGTGCGCTTGGTTGTAGCGACAGACCCGCGACGGTGGAGACGTGCGTGTGGAGTACGGAGACCGTGTAGATGACTGAGACCTGACGACTGCTTGACCGACTCGACTTGGAGTGAGTCGACTAGCCCAGTGGACGGAGCGCCCAGTAGTTGGCAGCAGACCCACGGCGGACGGAGCGCCTGGTAGTTGGCAGCAAACCCGCGGTACTCGACAGGAGGAGTACCTCAGTAGGCTATCTGGGTGAGCGCCCGATATTTGGCAGCAGACCCTCAGCGGACGGAGCGCCCGGTAGTTGGCAGCAGACCCGTGGTACTCGACAGGAGGAGTACTTCAGCAGTCTTAGGTTAGTGAGCAGTACCTCGGAGTCGTGACAGGACCACTGTACACTCTAGAGACGGAGCTCTTCAGTAGTTACGGTTTCGATAATAAAAATCCTGGTTTGAGCTGAGTCAATGATCTTTGTGATTCCTCATGATTGAGATGGGTCACTTGATAACTTAGGTATATGTATGGGCATATACCTGGGTAATGGTAATCCGTTGATTTCATAAACTTGTACTGTTAACCTGTGTGGATTTTACTGTTTACTCTTCTTTGTGGATTGGATTGTTCTTGGGCTCGTGTTGGAGCCGAACGGAAATTGGTGACATAGGTATATGTATGGGCATATACCTAAACAATACTGGATGTTACTTCGTGATTGTTACCTTTCTTCGTGGTTTATCCTTTGTGGATTTGTGAGACTTTCAGGGGTCTCGGGGTCCCTACTGAGTAGCTTATACTCACCCCTGCACGGGCTTTGCCCGCACTTCGTTGTGTTGGTTGCAGACGACGGACAGTGCTGACTGCGGTTGAGGCTTTCGGAGTAGGTCGGTACCCGGAGGAGGACCACTGAGCGGGACGTGCTCGGAGCGGACAATTGGACCCGAGGAGTTGTGAGCTATCTGTACCTACCCTTCAGGTAGGATCCGTGGTGGACGATCCAGGAGCTGAGCCATCTGTACCTACCCTTCAGGTAGGAATCAAGGAGGACGTCCCAGGAGCCGCTTGTACTTTCAGTCGCTGTTTTCCCTTTCGAGTTGTACTTTACTTTTAGTTGGGCTTGTATTCCGGCCCCCTTTACTTTTCTGCACTTGTAGTTACTTTCCGCTTGCTGACTCTGTGGTGGTTGTTACTTATAAAGGCAATGCCTTCCCTTTTTACTGGGATTTTACGCCTTGGTGCTAGTCGCCAGCCCCTGGCCTATGGAAGGCGGGCTTGGGGTAGTCACGGCACGGGCCCCGAGGGCGGGTCGTGACAATAAACTTTAAAACTTGTAAAGGAAGCTTCTTGGAAATAATTTTTTAAAAATCCATTCATGCTGGATAAGTTAAAAAAAACATTCTTCTTGCTTTTGTCGGAAAAGTCAAAAAAGTACCTCGTACGAAAAAACGACAAAAGATTCCTTTCATATTATTTACTAAAAACTCACAGAAGGGTAAAATTGGATTTAAAATATTGTAAGTGGATGGAAACAATATTACATATTGAGGGAACATGGATGTGGATGATAAAATACACCCCAGTAAATACCAAAGTATAAACAATCTCGGATAAAAATGAGATTGTGATATTTTCCCTTACCTTAGGTCCGATTTTCTTTGTACGTGTCCGAAGATCCTGTATAATGGTTCAAATAATGTTATTTACTTATTCCATAATCATACATATTTATATTATATCATATATGGTCATATTCATAGCTTCTTATTAGTAATATTTCATTGTTACTTGTTACTCGGGTCTTTATTGCCTTTTGTTCTTATGCGAGTTTTGCCGAATAAATTCTTATTATTCTTTTAAGGTTATAGATACCATATATCTAGAATGGTATTAGTGTAACATATATCATATTTATTCATTCAATTCATTTATATAATTACTATGTAATGATGATCATGTAGAACGAGTCACATCACATCATGAAGACGGTATTCCGTACGTACGCACGAGCGATGATATTGTTCCCATGATCGTGGAATTGTATTTAAGTGTATTTATACTATTTCAGTATCAATATAACTTTATAATAATCATATATAGTTACTCATTACACCATTATACCCATCCTTGTAAGGTGATGGTGGAAAATAGATTACACCACGGCGTGGAGACGGTATTCCGTACGTACGCACGCTCGGTGATTTCATTTTTCCGTAGGATGGATAGAAGGTGAATTAGGGTTGCTTCATATTTATAATAACATATCAGTATGTAATTAATACTTATGTTATTACTTTATCATGAAACAACTAAAGAAGAAGAAGTTGAAGAAGAAAGAAATTGAAAAGATCGGTAATGGATATTACCTCTTCTTTGAAACGCCTCGTTGAATCCTCCACTTAGGGAACTAAGATTGGTCTTTGAAGAAGACCAGGACCTCTAGGATTATTATAGGAAAGTGGATAAGGGATTTTGTCAGGGTTTGGCCGAGCTTGAGTGCTCAAATTGGTGTGAGGAGGAGGGGGAGGAGGTGCCCTTTTATAAGGAAGGAGAGGGGCACCTTAGGAATATCTCAAAATATTATTTTATATTAAAGTCAAAATCGGTTTATAATGGTTCCAAAGGGTCTTATTTCGAAGGTAAAGTTGGGATGGGTCGAAATCCTATCAACCAATAGGATTTAGACAAGTTTAGGTTATTATTTTAACCTTATCAATTAGATTTAACTCTAAGTTAAATAATTTAACTTTTACCGTGTCTTTTTGTTTTCTTACACTATATGGTTAATAATCTTACTATAACATGCCAAACGAACCCCATGTTGTTTATTATTAATATATATATCCTTATATAAGTCATTTGGCCGAACCGTAGATTTTTAGGAATAAAATAACAATTAATAATATAATATTTGATTTAAAAACTATTTTGTGTCAATTTTGACACTATTTGATATATGATTTTTGTGAAAGTCATAACAGAACTATATGTTCGAACCAAGTTGATTAAATCAACACTAATATATCATAGTAACCTAGAAAATTCGTGTAATTCATAAAAAGTCTCAAATTACATTTATTTGGGCATTTATAACAACAATAATGTTAACATTTCCTTAGAAGGGTAATTACTGCATCATCGTTGTGTCATAAATAAATTAATTTATTTAAAGTCTAAAAATTATAAATATAATATAATTATGTAGGAAATCTTTTTAGAGTTCTAATGAATACTTATAATCCAATTGATCTTCTTTTTAAACCCATATTAAAAATGTTTTAGTTATAAAACATTGATTTTACCTATTTTAACTATTCATTAAATAAAATAATATTAAATGTCATAATCTAATCCAAGTGGACCTAAATGGTCAGAGTATATTCATAAGGTTGTTTTTGGTCGAATTAAACTTATCCAATAGAATTAGGACATATTTTAGGGTAATAGTAATTTCATATTTACCCTTAGTTACCCTATTTACTATTAACCGTGGTAAAAAAAAGTAAAAAGTAACTATTCACCAAAAAATTATTTTTATCTCATTGAACCACATTTTACTTACTGATATCAACCGTGTCTGTTGGATTTTTGAAATTCCATTCACAGAAGCGGTAAAATTAAGTTTTATGCAAAATTGAGTTTTTAACCTACCACTTAGTGGTTTCACTTTTCATCAAAAATTGAAAGTTTTCAGAAAAATACCAAAATTTCACCCTAGGCTAATTTCGGTATTCCGAATCCAAGAATGAAGTCCATTTTGAAAGATAAAATTTCAAAAAGTGGTTATTACTATTCATAACGGCTATTTTAAAAAATATTTTAATAGCATATCGCCGTTTAGTGAAACTCGGTATTGCGTACAACGCAAGCTATCGAGGAAGGTCGTGATTGCGTGTAAAGCAAGCCAAGAAAGTTTTGTGTAGAAAAAGATTCCCTTGATGATTTATATAACATAAAAGTCTCGGGTGTTACACATACCATATCAATATTGTAACTTATTAGGTTTTATACCTTCTGAAGACTTAAATTTAGAGTTCATGTACCCTATTATGATCTTAATTCCTCAAAATTCCAAATACTTTTATACCATATAAAGATGGGTTTTACCTTAAAATATTATGTACCCTATGATGATATTGATCTATACCTTCCGATGAAATAATATAATATGTGAAATCCAACATTGGGATCATTCCATTTCAAAATATTTGGTTTTTCATTTAATCATGAACCCCAGGAAGTATAAGGGTTTTACCCAAAAATTATTATAATTTACCCCATGATGTGTATAGGGTTCCTTCTTTTTCCATTTTTTTACTGAGGTATAAAAATTCCAAACGTCATCGAATTTAACAAAGCCTCCTCAATACACATTGAGGACTTATCATTCAATTCAAATGAACTCAAATCTTAATCAAAAGTTTTTCATTAAACTAAAACAACAATGTGCGTGTTTATTGACTCATGAATGGTTATTATTCATTTCATACAGTTACCTCTTCTTGGTATAAAAAAATATTGATGTTCTTCACTAGTTGAACCTATTTAGTAATCTTTTATACTTTTTCAGATAACTGCCACATCATTAATTTTTTTTATTAAAAATAAATATAGTCATCACTAATAAGGGATGGTATACTGAATCATTCCCAGTTTGATTTATAGGTAGTTTCAGAACAAAATCATGATCAATTTAAGATGATAGTACTTCTATCTTCAATTACATACTTCTAAAACATATATTGATAGTCTTGTTACAATCATTCCAACCATTATTATTAATAGCAGTTGAAATCTAAATATGCGGTCTTAATTATCCCACATGTATTTTTTTTGAAATTCCATTAAAATCTTATGTCAATATATGTGTTTGAGAAGTTTATTCAAAAATATTTTTCAATAAATGAAAAGGTATATAAGGGATTGATTCTAATTAAAACAACCTTCAATTGTTTTCTAAGGAAAATTCTTCTCTAACATTCATTTTGAAAAATATCCATCTTCAAAATATTAAAATAAGGATGAAATCACATGAATAATAGCAGTGGTAAATCATTTATTAAACACTACATCTACTTGGGATAACATAATGTATAATATGAGAGTGAATAAAACTAGATCTCAATTATATCTATTAACATTTCAAGTATGTGACATTAATTTCAAATTCTCATTTTAGGGATTATCACATGTATTTATCCGAAACATTTCAACCTACACGTATCTAAAATAAATACATCTAAGGTTTCATGTTTAAGGATAAAACTTCCCCTTTCTATTAGCTTACTTATAAAATAATATTAAAAAAAACTCTTATATGAAAAATTCATGTGTAAAAAGTGTTATAGGAATACCTCACTCCATATCTTATTTAGATGATTTAATTAATCTATATTTAAAAGAATAGTATTATGGTAGAGTCCCTTTCTGTTGGATCCAACTCAAAGGATACAACTCACTAACTCTTCATCTAGGAAATTCAATTATTACTTGATAGACTCATTTTTTACTATATAATGTGATTAAAATACTCACTATTTACCTATTGAACTTTAATATATCAATGACCTATATTTTACTAAAATAAAACGATTATGGGAATAAGGTGTAAATTTTCTCTCATTAGTAGGAGCATCGGGTCAGATAGCTACTTATCATCTATGTTCCTCCATTCATTTAATATTTATCATTGGGGGAAATGTTCAAGCAAGATCCACATATGTATTAGCAAATATGATATTTTTATGGAAGAATGTAAAGTTTATTCTTATTTTTAGATTTCTACATATGTGGAATATTATTTTTGACATTATTCATGATGTCATATGTATTACCTGGTGTTTGTATATTTTTTTCAACCAACTATATTTGAGTCGGTAGAATGGTCATATAATATTTCATACAATGGATAGTTTTTTGAACACCTTTCACAATGTTTCTTTAGAGTCTTTAGGTCCCAAAATTTATATAACATCTCATGAAATTAGATATATTCATGTGAATTCACTTGTTTACCAACTACAATCTAAGTGTCCTTTCTCCTTACATCTAGATATTTTCACCTAACCTGTCCAAATTTCCCAGTCCAACTTCTTGACATACTAAAATTTCTTAGAGTTTCAGATGGTATTTTCAAAACTCCTTTTTTATTATTTTTTGGAAACACCATTATATCATCATATAGAATATTCTCAATCATTCAAAACGTCTTGTTTCTATAATGGATTGATTCTCTTTTTAGATCCATATTTTGTCCATTAATTTTAACATTTATGTTCTGTTTACAGTGTTCTATGAAATGAATGTTTTCCCATTATAAATTAATTTACATCTCGGAGGGACATACCTTCCATATTTCATTTTATATGTTTTGTTATTTCCTTACTTATAGTTTTTATTTTGTTATTTATAACTCTTCACTTTTTTCTACCATAAAGAACCCATCATTATTTCAAAATCTCCTATAACACTATTATGGAATTTTTTTCATATCTTAATATGACTTGTGATTTTATCGTGTATACCTACAGTCATACAAATTGTGGATACACAAGTTTAAGTAATCATAAAATTTTTCTAAACATTGAATTTTTTTTGGGAGAATAGAATTTTATTTTCAAGTAAAGATTGATATTTCATAGAAATTAATCACCTTTCTTTTTATTTTTATCCCTAAAAAATCCATGCCTTTTATAATATCCAAATATTGAAAAAAGGGGAACACTCGATTACCTTGTGCAAAAAATCTCACAATCGTAACAATAGAAAATTAACCTCTTTACATTAACTAATAAGGTAAATTATCCATATTTATGATTCAATGTTTTCAGTGGAATTACTTATATTTTGTTCCCTTATTTATAGAATAATTTCTTAAGTGTGTTTAAAGTAATCATTGATGTTGTGGTGAATTTATCAATATTTGTATCAACCAAAATCTTCTTAGATTTTGAAATAGAACATATACAATAAATTTATAATAATTAGTAAAAATTTGAATAACTTTTTTATGGGTTACCTTCTTCTCAGATTTTTATATCTTGATAAAATGATAATTAATTAATCTTATTTCAACTAATAATAGTACCTTTGTAGCCAAGAATCACACTAAATACTATTGTTGGTGTGTCCATATTTTATTTAATATGGGAATTCCTAGCTTGTTCTGGTTTTATATTTCTTAGTATCATCTCAATACCAAGAAACCTCATGTTAAGGGAGTTCTTTTCAGCCACAACTAATGTCATAATGACAAAAATAAATTAAAAATATACTAATGTACATATTTCAATGGTTTAGATAGAACTGTGTGTATAGCTAACTTATCCAAGCCCGTTGCCCATGTTGTTTCTAAAACTATAGGTATAGGTGGCTTATTCAAACCCTAGATGCACATTTTAGGAAATACAATGGGTATAGGTACCTTAATCAAATCCTATACCCATGGTTTTTCCTAAACCATGGGTATAGGTTACCCCTATTCCAATAGTTATCCAAAAACAGTTTGTATGAGTTCTTTATGAAAAACCTATAAAAATGGTTTTAGAAATCCATTAGTATAGGTCAAAAAACTGCAGGTACATATACCAACAGTTTTTAGGACTTTTGTTATAGATACACAAATATTTTCTGAATTCATTTGTTTAATTACATAAAACACATTGAAATTTAAATTATTTTTGAATATTAAGATATATATTTAGAAAATCAAATACCCAAATACCAATATAGGTTAGTGGTTAGGTTTTTGATAAATAAGTGAGAGGTTCTATTTTCAAACCCCAGCCATACCATTTATTTCACATTCCATATAAAATAGATTTTAAAACCATAGGAATAGATGTATAGTAATGGTTTGGAAGCCATTGGTATCGACCTATACCAATGGTTTGGGTTCCCTTAGTATATCAAAATGCCAATGGTTCTGGGAAAACCATTGGTAAATGTTTATACCAATGGAAGAGTAGCCAACGACCCTCCAAACCATTGGTATAGGATATACCAACAGTTTTTGGGCCTATTTCATTGGTTCTAAACTATTTTTTTAGGATTTTTCTCGAAATATGGATATCTTCTTTATCCTTCTTCAGTTTCCTGATTTTTTTCTTCATTCATTTTTCAGGATTTTTGAAAAGGATTATCTATATCTTTAATTTTTTTCTAAAATCTTTAACTTGGAATCTTTTTCACTGATCATGGTTTTATATAGTTTTTCAAATTTAAGTATAAATTAAAAAATAATAATTTTATAATCCACTTTTTCGTTAACATTCCTCTGAAAATTTTAACTAGATAAATCTATTTACACAAAATTAATATCAATAATTCATTTTATTCCACAATGTCATTGAGTGTAAATAAACTTAGTAAAATATTACTTATTAAATTTCCCATTTCATCAGTTTAATCTTCCAGTTATTCCTATTTATGAATTAGTTCTTTGATAAGTGAAGATATTAATGTGGAAACTTCTTTTGGAAAATAATTCATATGAATTTTTAACTGATAATAGTGGTTTTAAATTTTCATTCCTGAATAATCTTCTTTATATTATTCATATCCTAAAGTTTATTCTAAAGAGTTTCATTATCAATGTATTTTATTGATGTACAATTATCACATTGAGAAACTTAATTTAGTGATATATATTTATTTTCAAATAATATCTTTCTAAATTCTCCTACAAATATTTTAATCATAGTGTTTAATGGTTTGGATGAGATATTAAATTCATCATCAATAGGGGGTGAAGTAGTGACATTTTTTATTAGTTATTTGTTTCAATTAAATCTATAAGATTTTTTTAAAATCTCAGTCCTCATTTCATGTTTCTCTCATATTTAATAAAATTAAATAATAAATTGGGGGCATAAAAAATTAGGATTCTTAAAAGGATTATCCTTGAATGAAAACTCAATTTAATTATTTTTTAGTTGATCTAATATTTTATTATCAAATATTAACACATGCGGGGATACAATATAGTCTCACACCATGATTACATGACATCCCATCATATGCTCCTTTATCTCATTGGAGGGTCCTTATACCGCATCACACCCTTACTAGTCTACAAACAGTTTCTATATATCTCATTAAACTTTGTCCTAAAAATCAGATGTACTACCTCCCACAGTTGGTGAATGGATGATTTTAATAATAATTGATTAGGATTTTATATTCATCCACTTATTGGTGTGTAACTCACCAACACATCTATTTATATCAGTATACTTTGATTAACCTTAACTAACCACCTTTTATGAGATGATTTCAGTATAGAACTCCTTAATTTTCATGATTAATGAACATGATGTCCATTGATAAAGTTATTTTAACAATAAAAAATTCTAAAAGAACACTATCTTAAATTAAATATTATATATACTTTTATTATATAAGAGTTAGTTGACATACATGGAATTTTTGGACTTGTGGTAATGGATTTCATCTCAAATTCTCTTCATTGAGGTGTGTTTTAATTTTTTTCACCTAATTGATTTTATATGGTTCATATATTCCCACCATTAAATTTATTATTGTTAATCATTCCTAATTATTTGTGTTTTATGTTACAAAACATGTTACTTCATCCAAGGGGTTCCGATTTGAATGTTACCAAGATTGTATGTGGTTGCTTAACTCAAGTTCCATTAATAGGTTATATCACACCATAATTGAATATCATTATTTGATTATATTTAAAAGTAACTATGATTTTATTTTCAATTTTTTGGTAGAGATTTTAAATATTTACACATAATCTCTCCATTAATTAAATATTAATTCAAGGATACAACCTTTTTAATGGATATTTGTCTCAAAGTTTCCTTATCTAGGACATGTGGTTATGTTATGAACCTATATTATTTTATAAGGTATATATAATACCTCTTATCATGTAATATCATCGATATATTTACATAAATCATAATTAATGTTTCATTTGAAGTCACTTATTTCATGAGCTTACGATTCAAATGTTGCTGAAAGGGTATGTAATTTATCATACATTATTATCTTATCTCGAGATGGTCTATGTTAAATATTCCACTAGCATGGGAACATATGGTATTATTTTATTAAACGACATATATTTTCTTCACCTTTTTTATGAATTTTGTTTATATGTTTAATTTCCATTATCTCTCTTATTGATTAAAAAAACAGGAAATTTGATTTTGAGTGACACTAATCCTATATCTTCTATTAGATCATAAAATGTCTTTTATGTATCTAAGTTTTCTAAAATATTTGCTGGATTTTCTTTTAAAAAATAAAATTTATCAAAATGTTATTTTATAGGGTATTGGGCCATCATTTAAAAAGTATTAATAGTAGATTGATTAACATTTTCCACATGGGACAATTTTGAATCCCTTTACAGATTTTGGAAATGAATTTTTATTTTTAATTTTTATAACATGAGTGAATTTTCCCACCATCATGAAAATTAATTTACTTGAATATTAATTTATAATATTCAAATGTTATTTTTAGGTGAAATTATTTTCATAATATTTTGTCAAATTTTTTGTTTTAAAATTCATTTTCAATGTCCAATGGGTATTTTCATCAAGAATGTTTTTAATGATACTTTTATGGAATTTCTATTCACCAATGACAATAAGCCATTGTTTTAAATATTATCCTTTGGGAAAATATTGTAATGATTCTTTCATAATAATTTCTTAGAATGGATTATGAATTTTTGAAAGAGATTCTGTTGGAACCGATTTCTCTTCCATAGGTATATCTTGTATCAAAAGTACAATGATTGTAGATATGATGAAAGTTAAAATCATATGATTTTTTTTATAATGATATATTACTATGAAATTATTATTAAACATATTATTGGGAAGGGAAAACAAATCCTTAAGAGACTTTTTCCTATTTTTTATGGGTTGTTCTGTTGTAGATATCCAATGCATTTGGTCATGATGAAAGTGTTGACTAAATATAAGAAACTTCTAAGAGGATATAGAGTTAACCAGACAATAAGTGATGTCTAAGAGATTATATTTATTAACTAGGTATGTTTATCCATTTTTAGGGTTTCTTATATGTGTTCAATGAAGCTATTCTTCCAAGAAACTGATACCTTTTCTTTATGCATGCTATACATTTTTAATTATTTATTTGACAAAGATTAACAAGTAATGGCTCAATATTATTGATTTGTTTGGATATATAAATTTTTAAAGAATTATTCCATTTCAATTATTTAATTATACATGTTATAATGAGTATCAATTATCTTATTTTATTCACATGCAATTTCATTATGTCATCATACCCTTATTCCCATCCTATGGTTGATGTTGACACTCAATTGTTAGTGTTAATGTTCACCCTTACTGTGCATTTGAGAACACCCTTCTTATGTTTCATTTTACCAAGGTTATGAATTATTTTCATAATTGATTTTCATCTAAAAAGGTTTTATATGTGTTGAATTTTATTTGAGATGTTGACGAAATATTATGAAATTAGAAAAACAATATATAATAGAAAGAATGATCACTTGAAGTCATGGGTATTTTCATATAATATAATTTCTAAACAATATAATCATGATATATATGTGTGGGTTTGGGGAATTTTTTTTTAGATTATTCTCATGTGGTACATGTATAGTCTTCTAATCAGAGCAGTATTGAGGGTGCACTCATCTATTATTGGATATGTTTCTTTATATAATCATATCATCCAAGAATACTCACATTCTTCTTATAATTATATTTTTATATACATAGAAAATGAATATTTATGTATCCAAATTGATTTAAAAATATAAAAAAGTATCAGTAAAAAATGTTCTTCCCTTAATTAAAACTCATTAAAAATGCTTTGTTTATTATCCCAAATGACTTGGAATATTTCTTATTTAATTATCCATGAAATATATAGCTATAATTTTCTAAAATTCATCCACATGTGGATAAACACATGTATCCAAATGTATAAATCCACTTTATCTCTTATAAAACTAAAAAACTATTTATTCCCATAAAGATGAATCTTTTTCAATCTCAACTGGTTGAATCACAATTCTCTTCAATGACAGTGGTGTTTATTCCATGAAGAACAACTCTATGAACTTATCTATTTTCATTGTTTTTATCATAATAATGGAATTAAATTTTCCAACAGTTTCATCAAGAAGTCTTATATGGATTCTCAAGACACACACATTTTTGAGTGGGGGTAGCCCTTCTTTCTTAAAGGTTGGTGTTCACTAGTAAATTTTACACAACACATTGGATTGTGTGTTGGTCCATAGGGTGGGAGGATAGGTTCATAACATATATTTAGTGGATTCTTTACTACACATGGACATTGTTACATATTTAATTCATATTAATGAATCCTTCCCAATTTAAAGTGTGGGAAAGGATTACCCTGTACGCATATGTAGTGGTAATATTTATTGATGTGATCATTTGTTTGTATCATAGGTTCTCTGTCTTCATTTTATTAGTTACTGATGTATTTGTTTAAATATTTTTAACTTGGACTTCAAGAGTTTATATCCTTATATTGAGGGGATATGTCTTTATGAAATTTGGACCAAGCCTTTGGAATTGGATTTCTATATGTCATTGTGAAAGGTATTAAAACCCATGTAGTTCTATTCCACATAATGGGACTTGTCAAAACTTTTATGTTTGCATGACAAGGATAATTGTGGTTGATTTTAATGTCATAAAACCAGGAACACTTCAATGTAGATTAATACCAATCCAAATAGATGATTAAGTGAAATATTCCTAATAATATTTGGTTTTGGATTGACACATGAGTGACCCATTCTTGTTGGGCTCAAAGGTAGTATGGTCCAATATGGAGAGGCTGTATTGGTTAGTAGGAAATGACCAACTAAGTAGAATATTGTTTTGTTAATATTATATCCTAACAATATAAATATAGTGATACCCAATAGGAATATGAACCTATAACAAAGGAAAGGTTTCATCCACAGTATGGTTCAATGAAATATTGGTTCGTCAGGGATGTTTACCTAGTGGCTATAAATAGTCATATTAGATGGAATATTTACCCATTTTCTAGAATGTATTGATTAATTAGGAATCAATCTAGGAGAGGGAATACATAATTGGCTTCATTAGGAATATATCCCCATTTATGGTGGATACTAGAGGTTGGTGATATTTATTTCAAACATCTTAGGTGGGTTCTTACGTATCCTACCTCATAAAAATCATATCACACATAGTTTGAGTTGTAATGATTAAGGTCATGTGGCAAGAATGTATCATGCAGTCTAATTTCATATGGTTTGAAAGATTCCATGTAGTTATATTTCATGAATGGTGGATTTTGTAAACAATGTATATTTTTATTTTGTGGAGAAATTGGCCTAAATTTTTAATTTCATGTTTTGGAGATGTTGTCCACAAATTTTAATATGTTGCTATGGGGACATTTGTATCATGAAGGGTGAGACAATATACGATTGAGTATGGATTACCCATATGGAGGCTACCTAATGGTTCCTGAGCAAATTTCTGACTTAGGTGAAGTAAGAGAGATATAGAGAGAGAGAGAGATAGAGTTAGTACTTATACCTAATCGTAGTACGAGAATACTATTATGAAATTAGGAAGATTTAGTTGGTATTATGCATGAATTGATGTTTCTTTGTGAGTTCTTGGTCAAAATTGAAATGAATTTTTTTCTCAAAGACCTTTCATTCATGTTGTATCATTTTATAATTCGCAAAGATGAAATCATTAATGGAAACCATCATTGTTTTACTATATGGGAAGGAAGCTCATTCTTAAATGGTTCATTAACTAGATTTTTCTCCAGGCTGGGAATACCGGGCTAGGTGCATTCAAACCACTATATTTACCATCAAGATCCTCATTATTAAGGTGATTAAAGATTAAAAATTCACTGGGACCCCATAAAATAATGAGTAAAAGAGAGAAACATTTTATCAAGGTATGTTATACTCGATGGAGTATAACTCTAGCATGATAGATTTCTAGATCACTTGTGTCTGTTGGATTGGGAAAAGTTCTCATGTTGGACTTATTTTAGATTTGAACTTAGTGGATAGATCATAAGGGGATATTTTCAATTGACATGGTCCAAAGTTGAAACTCACATGAATGGATAGAAGTGAATGACATCCATTATCTATCAAATTATATGATTCCTAAAAATGGATGAGTTACATGACACTATATAGAATTTTCATTTTGAACAGACACCACATTAGGGAGGTAGGATATGAAAATTAAGGGTTCTTTATAAGGGGGTTTCTAACTGGACCTCATGCGATAACCTCACTATCTGGCCCCTATGGAAATACCCCATAGGGTGGACTCCATGTAGTGTACTCATAAACTCATTTTCACGACCTACCCTCACAAGGTTTTCTTTTCATGTTATTCTTTAATGGGGGCTTTCATGAGCTGTCTTCAAGGATTAGTGTAGCAAGTTCTACCTTGTGAGTTCATTTTATGGCCTCACCCTAATGGGTTACATTTTAGGGCTCTCCATTTGGGGCTCCCTTTTCTCTCTATCTATCAAAAAAGATTGGGTTATCCTTAATTTCAGAATAGTAGTTTTCAATATTTAGTTAATTATAAATTCTCTTCATAGAAAGAATACTTCCCAAAATCAATATTTGGTGTTGTTTCAAGTGTCTATACCTGTGTTCTCCTATAAGATTTCTATTAATGGGAACATGTATTTAATGAAAAATATTAATAAATAAATACTGAAACCATATGAAACATATAGATTTCATGTAGACACAAATATTTTCTATGAAAGGAGTTCATAGAAGGACCATGTGAAGTAACTCACATTATTGGCACCCATAATTGTGTGATACACACTTTTTAATAGAATAATTTAGAATTTTGGAGATAATTCAGAAACATACTGATATAATGTTCATAAAAAACTATATGGATGAAAATTTGAAGAACAGATATTTACTTTAGAAGGTCATACAAATTTTCCACTATTACACCCATTATAATTATTCTATGTAATTATGAGTCTCCCTTTTCCCTAAAATTAGTCAACTAGCCCTAAAATCCAAGCCAGCTCAACCTAAGTGCATGCAGGAGTTTCCTTAACTGCACCTAGGGATCCAATCATGCCAACTAGCCCTGATGGAAGATAGAACATGGTAAAGAATCCATATAATATGGTAAGATATTCTTTGCAGGGTGGCAGTAGAGAAAGATATTCAACTGACACATCGCAGCGCTGGAGGATATCCAGAGAAGACATTGATACATACTTATAGTGACTGGGGGTTCTGCCTTTTCTTAAAAATATGAAGGTTTCCCTATAATAGTTTCTATGTGCAGAAAGGAGAAGTGGGCACTGCTCATTAGTGATTAAAAAATATAGATTTAACGTATGTGGTTCGATCTACAAAATGTCAACCTTCCAACTAAATCTCGTGCTCCCACACTATGAATATCTGAAAATTTCTGATCCCTCAGAGCTTGAAACCATGTGTTAAACTTCAGATTCATCCTCTTGTATGACCCACCCCCACAAAACTAGTTTGATGTGGTGATACACACCCAATTTTCTCTCAACATCACCACATCTCCAGTCCCTCTCTGATATCAAAATGAGCCCGTGACCACCAACATGGAAACCCTTGTGATTGAAATCCCTCATCCATATTTTATGCAGAACATCACATCAATCCTATCTCAAGAATTAGTGGAATCATTCAAGAACTTCTACCACTGCATGAATTCATCTTCTGATGTTATTGTTATCACAAAAAAGAGAAAATACAACCACCAAACTCATCTCATGCAATTTACGACAGCAAGAATCATCTGACTTTTACAGGTTTTATTGGTTAAATTAATATGGATTTTTTTGGATCTGTTTTGTGGTATCTCATGATCACTGAAGTGATCATGTTATGAAGAACAAGACTACACCGGAGGCCCTTGGTGATTATATAGAGGATAACCACATAGAAAACCTGAGATCATGAGACTCCACAATAGTAGTCAGGCAAGATTCCATCTTTAGAAACTGATCATGCGATCATGAGAGAGTTGTCACTTGAAGGAATTTCTATCATGTGGAGCTGTCTTGTGGACATATGATGTCGATCCCATGAATTCTCAATAGCCACAATAGATAGATGTGGCATTCCCAAATTGAAAAGTAGTATCAACCACAACCTCCTTTGACCTATAAATATACTTCTCCCCTATTGGAAACACAAACTCAAACCATTGGTTTTCCAAAGAAGGGTGTATTCCCCATGAAACATGCCTTCCCCATACGGGTACTTTCCCATGAATTTCTCCTCTCTCTTCCACAAGTGTCCATTTATTTCACATGCATACTTGTAATACTATTGGATTTGTTTTTTGTTCCTTTCATTAAATGTAATGTGTGGTGTAAAGATTCATTTATTTTGGAAGAGTCTATAAAAGTTGTCTTTTTAGTCCATTGGAAATTAGTGTTAAATATATTACTTTAAACTTTATTGTATTATTATCCAATAAATATTATTTCTCTTATTTATTGTCTCGTATAGTCAACCAACTAGTATTAGTGGCTATTTCCAAAGAATCCTCAAATTTCCAAAGATGGCCACCATAATTTAGCCACATGTTTCAAAGCTATCAAAGGACAACTGTGAAAGGTGGTCCATCCAAATGTTGGCATTGATTGGGTCGCTAGAATTATGGGAGATCGTCCCTAACTGGTATATTGTACCCTCTATTGAGGAAGAATTCGCCTTCACAAATGAAGAAAAGACGACCCTCAAAAATCAATGTAAGAAAGACAACAAGGCATTGTTACTCTTCTATCATGGGTTGGATGAATCAACGTTCAAAAAAATTGTTGAAGTAACATTTTGAAAGCAAGCTTGGGATGACCTTGTCACAAACATTAAAGGTTTTGATCATGTGTAGTGGGTTCATCTTCAAACCCTAAGAGTGGAGTTCAAAGTGGTACACATTAATGATGGTGAGAGTATCTCTCATTACTTTTCAAGCCTAATTATCATTGTTAACAATTTGAAATAAAATTGTGAAAAAATGGAGGACATTTCGTTTCATTGAAAAAGCACTTCAGTCTATCACAACAAAATTTGAGAAAGTGGTTGTGGAAATCAAAGAATCAAAAGAATTGAAAAAATCCTCCATTGAGGAATTCATGGGGTCATTGCAAGTACATGAGTGGTGAATTCATAAAAATGTAGGTTCAATAATAGATAATGCCTTAGAGTCTGAGTTGACTCTCCAAGAACAAAATAATAGACAAGGATAAGAAGGTGGTAATCATGCAAGAGGTAGAGGGCATGGATACCATATAACAAATCCATAAAACAAACAAAATTTCACTAGCTTCCATGGAAGAGGACCCGATGGAGGATGATTTATGCATGGCTGAGGAAACACAAAGAATGTTCAATGCGACAACTATAATAAATCCAGCTATTATGCCTCTGATTCTTGGAGAAAAGTAGATCACGATGAATGATCCAACTATGTTGAAGCATATAACCATGAAGAAGAAGTTACCACACTCCACATGGAATAAGAAAAGGCATGTGAACACCCTGATGTTTGATATCTTGACATAGGTGAAAGCTACCACATGAGTGGTAACAAAAAGTTATTTGAGGAACTCATTGAAGAAGTTTGTGGCGACGTGAGTTTTAGTGACTCATTGAAGTTACCCATGATTGGAAAAGGTAAAATCAAAATATATTTGAATATTGGAGAGTCAAATTACATTTCTACTATGTATTACATACCATGTACGAAAAATAATATCATCAATATCGTCCAACTCATTGAGAAGGGGTGTGTCATACATTTGGAAAATTCTTGTTTGTCTATAAGAGATGCTCAAAGGAGACATGTCGCTTAAGTCCTAATGATGCATAATGACATGTTTCCACTACATATCAACATGAACGTCGGGGAGTGTCTCATTGGGTTCATGAAGAATGATTCATGGAGTTGGTATCTATGCTCTGGGAATCTACATTTTGATGACCTTAAACTTCTATCATCATCAAGTATTGTGCATGGATTATCGGGGATTGAATTTCAAAATCATGTGTGTGAGGCGTGTACACTCGGAAAGCAACAAAGGGACACTTTCCCAAGTGGAGGGTCTATAAGAGAAAAGGAACCACTTCAATTGGTTCACAGTGATATCTCTGGACCACAAGAATCACCCTAGCATTGAGGTAATAGGTATTTTATTACCCTTATTGATGATTTCAGCAGAATGTTGTGGGTGTATTGCATCGAAGAAAAATATTCCAATTTCATTATCTTTAAAACATTCAATGATTTTTCCAAAACTGAAAGTTCCCATAGAATCAAAGTACTCAAATATGACAGAGGTGGAGAATGCCCCTAAAATTCATTTCAAAATTTTTGTGGGGAACAAGGCATCAAACAATAATACAATGCAGACTACACACCACAGTGGAATGAAATTTTAGGAAGGAAGAACTTCACCATCCTCCACATGACGAGGACCATTCTAAAGAAGAAAGGGAAGCCAAAGTGCTTCTAAGAAGAGGTAGTGGAATGTACTACCTACCTGCTCAATCGATGACCAACAAAGAGCATCATGAACTTGACACCACGAGAGGTTTGGAGTAGCTACAAACCAAGAATGGAAAACCTAAAAATCTTTGGGTGTGTTTCTTACACTAGAGTTCCAGAAGCGAGAAGAAGGAATCTTAATGATCGTGGTGAAACGTGCATCTCCATCAGCTATTTTGAATCCTCTAAATCCTACATGCTCTACATTCCACTAACCAATAAACTAGTGGTGAGTAGAGATGTGGTATGTAGTGAGGAATAAGCATTGAAATGGAATGATAAAGAATCAAATAAAGATGTTCCATTCGATACATAATTTTCTGAAGAAACGAATGATCATCAAGAGAAAACCCCCACGACACCTTCCCCAGGAACATCATCTGAACACATGAGTCCTGGAGTGCATTTCATCACATTGGAAAGAACTCCAGCAAATCGAAATCTGGCCAGCTCATCCTCACCTACGACTCCAATGATGATTAAAATTTTGAGTGACATTTATGAGAAGACAGAAGAGGTAAATATTTTTTTCTTGTATGCTGATCAATATCCTCTCACATTTAATTAATCCATGAGGTATGGATATTGGAGAATGGATATGGAAGAACAAATGTATTTTATAGAGATAAATGACATATGGGAGCTGACTACACTCCCAAACATCCAGAAGAACATTAACATCAAATGGGTGTAAAAGAACAAGTGAAATGCTGATGGTGAGATAAATTGATACAAGGAAAGACTCATAGAAATGGGCTAAAAACATAAGTATAGGGTGTATTATGAATAATTCTTTGCTCTTGTTTCTACCTATGATATAGTGAGGATAATTATCTCCATTATTTTCCATCATAGTTGGATGATCTTCCAATTGTATGTGAAGTTTGAGTTTCTGAATGGAATTATGGAAGAAGAGGTCTATGTTGACCAGCCTGAAGGCTTTGTTATGCAAGGGGAGGATGAAAATGATTATCTACTGGAGAAAGATCTTTAAGGGTTAAATCAAGCTCCATGTTTTTTGAATTCAAGCATTGGTAACATTCTTTGAGAGAATGGACCTACCCGATGTCCATATTAGCATGCAGTTTACATCAAGCAGAATGATCATGGTGATATACTGATTGCATTCTGATATATTGACGATTTGATTATTATATGAAATAGTCGACAAATGTTAAATGAATTCATGGGGGCCATGTTCAAGGTGTTCGAGATGGCCTATGGACGTCTCATGTCCTTCCTTTTGGTCATAGAGGTAAAACAACAACATGGCGTAATTTCAATATCTCAGAAATTGTATGATAAAGAGTTGCTTGAAAAATTCAAGATGGCCAATTAAAATGTTTTAAACATACCTATAAAAATGAGATTAAAATTGGAAAAAGATGGAGAAGGAAGACATGTTGTATTGACTCTGTTCAAGAGTCTCACTAGAAGCCTGAGTTATATCACAATCACATAGCCTATATTTTATATAGTGTTGTGCTTCTAAGAAGGTATTTGGAAGCTTCAAAAGAGTCACAGTGGCTAGTGGCAAAATGCATCCTTATTTACATTAATGGAATAGTGGATTTTGGTCTCTTTTATCCATACAATGAAGATGAAAAGCTATATGGTTACTCAGACAATAATTGGGGAGGTGACCAAGATGAAAGGAAGAGCACAACTGGGTAGGTATTTTTCTTGGATCTACTACTTTCACCTAGAATTCATAGAAGCAGAGTGTGGTTTCCCTATCTGCATGTAAAGTAGAGTATGTAGTAGCATCCCCTACAGTTTGTGAGGAAATTTGGTTGAGAAATTTTTTTAAGGAGCTGAAGCATCCACATGATGGATCTACAGTGATATATGTGGATAATAAGTCGGATATTGAACTAGCAAAAAATCCGGGTCATCATGGGATATGAAAACACATTAATACTCATTTTCATTTTCTCAAGGATCATGTAAAACAAAAAATGATAAAATTGGAATATTTCCCCACTATGGAATAGGTTGCAGATATTTTTTCAAAGGAACTACTTGTATATTCATTCAAATGCCTAAGAATGATGCTTGGTATGAAGCCGATTTTGGTTTAAAGGGGAGTACTGGAAATGAATACTCAAACCATTGGTTTTCCAAAGAAGGGTGTATTCCACATGACTCTTTCCTTCCCCATTCAGGTACATTCCCATGTATTTTTTACTCCCTTCCATAAATGTCCAATTATTTCCCATTCATTCTTTTAATATTATTTTCTATGTTTTTTGTTCCATTCATTAAATGTAACGTGTGATGTGACTTTTCATTTATTATAGAAGATTCTAAAAAATTTATCTTTGTAATTCATTGTTAATTAGTGGGAAGTATATTTATTGAAATAATATTTGTATTATTATCCCATAAATCTTCTTCCACTTATATCTCGGCTCATATATTCAACTTCACCTTCATAAAAAACACAC
This sequence comes from Viscum album, assembly GCA_963277665.1. Classification (NCBI taxonomy): domain Eukaryota; kingdom Viridiplantae; phylum Streptophyta; class Magnoliopsida; order Santalales; family Viscaceae; genus Viscum; species Viscum album. Next base: position 329,955,705 of record OY728144.1, on the reverse strand, counting down.
ATGCAGGAGAGTGGATATGGTGCAGCAGTTATGGACAGAGGAGGAATGGAGCACACCAGTGATTGACCCTAGAGAACCTCCTTAGTCGATTTCATGAACATATTTTATGACCTATTGGAGATCATGTGATCTCATGATGAACTGAGAATCATTGAATTTGTGGTTCATTCTAGGTATTCTTGATATTTTGTGATACTCCCATTGGTATCGAAACCTCACAAAGAAGGGAATTCTTCTAGGAGAATAGTCTCAGTGGGCTTCCCATACACCTATCCTCAAAACCTCCTATATAACTTAACATATATCATGTGATTTCATGAGTTATATAACCTCATGTGATTGGTTAATTCAGTCCCTTTAATGCATCATAAACCCATACTGGTGTCCGTAATTATATACCAGGGAACATTCTATCCTCTTATCTCGTGAATATAGTGATCCCTTTGTTTTTGGTGCTTGCATGCATCCATGGACATGGTTACCTTAGCATTCACCCCTTGGTCATTGTCATGGTAGAAGATCCCACAATAAGACCCTTCTTAAGGCATATGAATAACATAAACAAAGGATCTCTATACGAAGCCTCTGTAACATGATACTCTCCCACAAACCCTTGATTAGGAGGGATGTCATATCCGTGAAAGGAAAATAATTAGGACACAAGACCCACATTTCTTGAACCCTCTTTATATAGAGTGAAACAATGACCACATATGTGGCATCAAAAAACATACCCACACATGGTCACTGAATCAATTACAAAACAACTTTTTGATCATTCTAGTCACATGAATATGGGACCTTCATTCAGATCCATCATGAATGGTGACCCTCAATGGGTATATGAAGTTTACGTACGTGATTAATCTTGGTCAATCCCTCACATTTCCATGAATAACCGTTCACACATCGATAAAGAATGAACCCACTAGACATACACACCCCTTTAATGGAGATAATATACATGGGGACTTGAGGTTTGATCCCATTCAACACGCGACTCAAAAATTCAGGAAATCACAGGATGAAATACAAGTGAATGGTTCCCCTTAGTGTGATTAATTTAATATCACACAATCGAATGATTCACTACTTTTATAACAATGTCCTTATGTGGTCCTGGATAAACCAAACTAGCCACAAGATAGTCTATGGACACTATATGTTTATTATGGGGTTAGTGTCCTAGAAAATTTAGGTTGATCTCATGAAATCTTATTGAAATGTCACCATTTTCATGTGGAAGCCCCTTGAAATGTATGTATTTTTAGAAGAAATTCTCAGAATAATTCAGTTTGGTCTCAAAATAGTTTATTTATTTTTCGTCATGATTAGGTGAATTCCCTTTGAAATGTCCTCATTGTCATGTGACAGTCTGAAGACACGCCAAGTTGATCATGCAACAACATATAGTCATGTATAATTCGATCAATCACAAGAACTAAAACATGTTATATTTTATTACAAAAGGACATTCAAGAGAATTTGATGGATTATACAAAATATTTTGAACATGCCATTATTATTCCATAGAAGACCTCAAACATGTGCTTTTTGAGTTTTCGAAACATCTTGGACTTGGCGGCTTCACTCATGTGACGTAATCTAGGACAATCCAGTTGATCATGAAAAGGATCTTGAAAATTCCCTTTTCAATAATGTGAAGACATCTTGGACACGTCAATTGACCATACAAAGAATCTTTGACATGCCAGTGAGACACCCTTGAATGTGTCTACAATGTCAAACTGACACCTCAAACATGTCAAGTGGTAAATAAATAAAAGTCAAGTAGAGAAACCAAGGAATGTTGGGAAGATCCCCCAGGACAGGTCCACCTCATCTTGTAGGCATGATTAGACTAATGTCATTTGGACCCTGTCCAAGAGCCTTTAGCTATATATCTGTTTAAAATGTAATTTTATTTAAAGGGATAGTATTACGTACTAATGCAACCCTATTGGTGTCACAGTCTCGGACAAGAAATAAAAGGTAATTGTCACTATTTGTCTATCATAAGATAGAGAATGAGTATGAAATAGGGAATCCATCCTACTATATGCCACTAGCATTCCTAAAACCATAGGGATAACCATAATGTCTCCGAGTGAGATCATGAAACTTAACACATTAGCATTTTAGGGGGACATGAAACTATATGAACATTTATTCTTATCCAAAAAGTTTTGTAGGATTCATTCATAATTCCTAAGATCCATTGGGTATCCACTTCTGTGTATGTCCCCTCATGGATCTGATATTTCGTCCATTGGTACCCAATCATTCACATGGGATGAAAATTCTAACTCACCCATCAACGAATGAAGAATCCAAATGAACTACAGTGACTCTGATTACTAACATAAAATATGATGAATAATAATCCATAATATGTCTTGATATCCATACCATATCCTCTATGATACAGGAAAACAAACCTCTGAATGGGAATCATTAATGTGTAAGCCCCATATGGATATGCTCTCATGAAATGTGTTAAATCTCACACTATCTTTTGTTTCTTACACTGAGCATGAATCACATGGGCTTAGAGACTCGATATGATTGTACTAATATCATGATGAGGATTCCCCAATGTGTTCCAACCAATGAGATATAAGTCTGAATACATTCCATATCTCAACAGAGCGCTATACTTCTGACGAAGAAATCTTGGGAAGTTTTATATGCATAAATACCATCTAAATCCACTATGATTGTATATGTCACAACACAAATTCCCATATAAAAACTACACAGAATATAATTATTATCTCAAATAGTATATGTAGGATTCCTCACCAGGGTTTGAGCATGATAATTGCTCCCTTAACCCATTATGTTAAACTTCATGGATGGATCCAGTCACATGACTTAAAATATGTCAAACGAACCACATGTGATTTCATTCCTCTTTTCATATGAGACATAGAGTTCCTCATTGAGTTTAAATCCCATATCCAAGACACGAACCACCCTTAGATGATAATAAACTCAATAGTTCAAGAGCATAGTTACAAACCAAATAATCATAAATAAATAAGAGTGTGATCGAGAACCCAATACATGCACACATTCACTAATATCAATAGAAATTCCTTAATCAGTCTATTGAAATAGGGGTAACCAACCCCATTTTAGAGCCTGGGAAGTATTTCATGAATAAATCATAAATCTATAAGAGATTCTTGATGTAGGAAACAATTCAAACAAAAATGGGGTGATGATACCGACTTCACATCCTCTCTACTAATGAGATTTTTGAAGAATTGTTGGGTTTGAAACCCCAGAGGACAACCTTCCATTAGAAAGTGGGTCCATACACAGTTATTTATTTGGGAACCATTGGGGGTTTCAATATAGGAATAAAAAATAGTAAACATTATTAGAGCAATTGATAAAGGAATTGAACGCCCCTACCACAATCAAACAATAACTTAATACATACCACAAATTTCCAGATGAAACAAAATGGTGAACTCAACATGAAACTATTTAACTTTGTATTCACATTCACAGCTCTAAAAGGGTATACAATCCAGTTCCCTTCAAAGTTATTCTATTATAAACTTGTCATAAAACAAAATAGAAAACATGACATGCTTTTTTAACTTCAATAAACCTTGTATAAAAATAGAGGACTTCAATTTTATCATTTATCTATGAAATTAATTTATCAATCATGTATTCTCATATATGATGCTACAAAAATAAATATTCTTGTTAATTTTTTTTAGGGATTTAAAAATTTTATATAATCAAAATGAAAATATCAAACATGCCAATTATTTTCAAGATCGTCGGACAAGATTATTTGTCCCCAAGGCCTCAAAATACAATGGCACAAACAAAAAACCTCCAATAAGAGTTGGTGAACATCTTGGTGTCGAAATACAGCTTAAATAGTTCCATCACAACTTTGGAATCAACCCATTAATTTTTTTGAAGGATGAATTCCCACTAGACATCATTCCCATGAAATTCCACGTGAGGGGATGTGGCCCATGATTCCACATTCAACCTCTTAATTATCCTATCCCTAGAGTTACACAATTCACATCATACCTGCCTCATGGATGTTGATGACGAAAATCATCAGGTCCACTAAATCAATCAAGATCTTCCTAGGAGGGCTCCCATCTATTTGGTTCATCATCATCAACGTGTGACTGTGATTACACAAGTATATTTATATGAGGGTGGGCCTACAACAACTGTCCATGTAGGGGAATATAGTAGGAGAGCCTATCAGAGGTATTAAAAAAATTTAGCTCTGAAGTAGGATTATGTGACTACTACATGTAATCTATTTGAGGCCCACCATTGTATCCTGACATTGGGCTAGAATCAAGCCCAGATCATCAATGAACCTGAGCTCTTGAATTCATCACAAATAGACATAGTTTCCTTGGGATTCTAGGAAGAACCCCAACCCACTTGGGGTGGAGGATGTTTTACCATATTTTACCCTATGATCTTCTTCAATATGGGAACCGACCACTCAAATGGAATCATGGGCATCGTCCCCTCAAATGGTATCATGGGAACCAAACCATAAAACAATATCATGGGAACAAACCCCTCAAATAGTATCATGGGAACTAACCCCTCTAACAATATCATAGGAACCACACACTCAAATGGTATCATGGGCACTAACCCCTCAAACAGTTTCAAGGGAACCGGCACATCCAATTGTTTTAGTGGCACCAATTCCTCAAACGTTATAGTGGGAACCAACCCTCTAAAATGGTATATCGAGTACTGACACACCACACGAGATACTCCATCAAAGTGGAGAATAAACCCAAATATGTATTAGTCAATAAGATATCAATCATAGTGGAAACTCCTTACCAGATCTAGATGAGTAGACTCCTGAAGAGTACAATCAGTCCCTAATGCAGTCATCTAATTCATAGTAGGTTGGCGTATCTTCTTGCACTAGAACAGATAAAGAAAGGATCAAAAATATCTTTTAGAAACCTATATAAGGTACTATCAGTACTGTTGATATTTCAAAAGGTAATGAAAATTGAGTATATGTATAGTGGATGCAGTGGATTCAGTCTCTTGGGTCCAGGTCAGAAACCCCTTTATCATCCACTCACCTTACCACCGGCAATGGAGAGTGTGTTTTCATGGATTCCTCCATACAGCCCCTTAAATATGGTAAGGTAATTTCTATATAGGAACATATCACCCCAATAAAATGAGATAATGGATATCTCATTGAAATAATTTTGGGTATACTCCTAAAATATCTACCTCATAATGATGTAAATGTACATTCATAAGGAAGCTCTGCTTGCAATGAAGTACCCAAGCCCATAGGGCTTTTGGAAGTTTTGTATTCATCATGCCCTCATCAAGAAAAATCTAGAAATTATTCCATCTCTCCCTAGACCATATGGATGGTGGTATTCCTATACTTTTCATGTACTTATCAGGGATATTATGAAAACCATCTGAACTCAGATGTTTCCCAATAAACTCCAGGATGGTCATGATATTTTAATTTTTGGGAAGCATCTATTCCATGGAAGATGATCAATGCTTCATTACCTTCCCCCAGACCAATGAATATCAGGACTCTATACCCATGTCTCTAGACTTAGCCATGAAACTGCATCAATGGAGGCATAAATAACATATAGGAGAAATAGAATTCTCTCCCATTTATTTAGGAGTGATAATGAAATGTATATGAATTCCAATCAAGAAATGCTCCTCGGTATTTCGACATTTCCATTGAAAATGGTTTGATAGATATGCGAGAGATGATAAAGATGAGTGGGGAAAGAATTATAGGCCCTGAAAATCATTTTCCATTCCATTGATGTTTCAGGAACCCAATTGATGGTTGATTTTCCCTTATGTAATAGCTTCAGGCGAAATAGATAGGGGATATTGGAACCACTAACACCTAAATCTCTACTCCAATCATCTGATCACTATGAACAAGAAACAACAATTATGAAGTATAGAATTAGCCACATGCTTCCCAGGGGTAAACCAACATATTTCAATGCAATACTTAAATAATCCTATTATTTCAAAAAAACATGTCCCTAATTATTTTGACTATGAACTAGAATTTTTTTTGATGGAACTCCAAAAAATTAGGAAGTCAAATGTGGTCGGGTTGACTATCCATGACAACCATTTCCTCTTCCATCAATGTCTCAAGAACACAATAAAGAGCTACATTGTCTTCAAGTATTGGTTGTGTATACTGGTATGTGCAGGACTGATTCTATTGAAGGACCCCAAAACTAATGCAATATGTATAAGAACTATTCATAATCCATTTCAAGGTCCATTATCCTGATAGGTTATTAATATTATCCTTACCATAATATTTTAAAATGCATGGCCATATTCCATACCGCATGATGTTAAACTTCATGACCTTCATACTTACCGTAATATATTAAATTTCATGCCCATCATCCATAAAGCAAGATGTTAAACTACATGGAATTCATCCTTATAACAAGTCGAAAAAATTAATGGACAAAAAAATTTCCATAAATGTTAAATTCTAGGGATGAATTCATTATTGTAATTTGTTAAACTGCATGGACCATGTCCTTTCGAAAGGAATGAAACTACATGGATGATGTTCTTGCCTCATGAAATTAAATAGAACATGTATCAATAAATTTTTATTTCATGAGTCTAATCCTAATGAGATATGTAGGGATGCCTAAATCCCATATCATATCCCAAGAACTCCTATTCACATCCTTACTACAAGATTGTAAACTAAACGATTTATGTCCTTATCACATGACATTAAACTGCATGGGTTTCTACAACTATGTACATCTTGGTTATCATACTGATGAGATATGTAGGGATGAAATAACCCTATATCTCATCCCATCCACCTATATTCACATCTTTACTAAAAGATGTTAAACTTCACAACTAATGTTCTTATTACATGACATTAAAGTGAAGGGGTTTCTAAAACAACAAACTACATGATTCTCATTATAATGAGGCACATAGAGCCACCATGATCCTACATATTGTCTCATCAACCTATATTAATTTTTTTACCATAGAACATTAAAGTACATGGATGATGTATTTACTGGACTATATTATATTTCATAGGTTTCAAGAAATACCTACAGATTGATTCTCATCCTAATATGACACATAGGGATGCCGAGATACTATATCATGGCACAACCACCTATATTAACATCCATACCACTAGACGAAAAACTTCATGGCTAAGGTGCATACCACATGAAATTAAATTGCTTGGGTTTCTCATCCTATTGATATATATAGGGATTCCTTGATCTTTTAGTTTGGCCCAACAACCTATATTACCATTCTTACCACGTGATGATGTACTGAATAGAACACATCCCAATCCCAGGAGGATAAAATGTGTGGAACCTTAATATTTTAGAGACATCTTCAACATAAAATGGAAAATATATTTTCTAAAAACACTAGATATACAAAACAATATTGACCCCAGCTATGTCAAAAAATCACCAATATCCATCATTCACATACCAAGGGAATTCTCTGATAGGTCACCTCCCCAAAAACTTTTATATGGACATATAGAAAACCATTTCCAATGTGTAAATATTTAGACAAGAGATTAAAGGATCCTAACCATTCTTATTTAGGAAAAATCTACTACCATATATGTGCATCAAGAATGGGGTAAGTATTAATCCATCCCCCATGCATAAGTACATCAATATATTCTGATGGAAAAAAGGAGGATATGATTTAAGCATATATACCCAATATAATTAATGACAATGACCAATATTTCTTGTTATCCAAGATCATATTGGAATATATTCATGTGCATTCCTTGTTAATGTGCTAGTTATTTGTTACAGAAACTGAGGTGATTCATAGGTATATTATGCTGATGATATAGGGATATGAATATACTCCTATCTTGATATCGAAAGCAACACAACACATTGGTCAGTTTTAATAAGTGCATACCCAATAGAAATAAGATATCAGTTATCATGTCTCTGAGGTTTATCATCATATTCTAATAAAGGATGCAACATAATGACCAAAATCATATCCTTGTTCTAACCGAGACTCACAATGTGAGAGGGGAACATTCCTTATGATAGTCTAATAATATTATCTTAAAATATCGGAGGCATATTACAAAAACCTAGGATTGTGACCATATCCTCATTCTAGTCTAGGCTCACCAATTGAGAGAAAAACCTTCTTTGAGATAGGATAATAACCTTATTGAAAAAATATAGGTGACACACTCCAAAGGCCAGAGATGTGGCTCATATCCCTGTTCTAGATGAGGATCACCATGTGAAAGTTGAACAAACATCAGTACATATTCATATTATATTCATAAAAGAAACTCAAAATTTCCCAGTAGCTTACAAGATGAGGCTACAACCACTTCTCTCGCATTTTATAGGTTCTTTGACATATTTTGATAGGGAATGATTATTTGTAATGGTATTATATTCCTGTTCCAGTTAGGTATCACCATTTGAGATGAGAACATGCATTGGTATAGGATAATACTCATATAAATAAGGCCATTAATATATTATAAAGGTCTAGTATCGGGCTCATATCCTTGTTCTATTTGAATCCCACTAAGTGGTAGAAGAACACATCTCAAGATATGGTCATATCCTTGTTAGAGAAGCTCATTGGCATACTCCATCAGCTTCATAGTAGAAGTATTATATTTTTGTGTCACTAGAAGGCTATCAATAGACTAAGAAATCCATCAGAGAGAAGGCTTATATCCAACTCAACCCCAAAGGGTATGATGAAATATTCCTATAATGATGTAGAGTTAGGCTCATACACTCTACCTGTATAATTCCAAGTGTTCTTGAAGATTTTGATACACATTCTCAATATATAAGGGTTCTCTAACTCTTAAAATAAATCAGTAGTCAATCATTACTATGATATTTATCCTTAGGGTACTTTAGAGATAGATCATAGGGACTCTACTCCTAACATCCACCTTGGTCAAAATCCCTATGGTAATAGCTCCCTCATAGAAGTAAATACCTCCCACTCCAAGAGAAATTTGTATAGCGAGTTTCTAAAAAATATTAGGAAACTTAGTATAGAATGATTCTTAGAGTATCAGGGTTAACCATATATAGTGTCCCATCAACCATCATCAACAATTCATCGTGCTCTACAGGAAAACCATAGAAAAAACATCTATGTTATGGCTAAGTAAAGACATATAGCTCTGATGAAGAAGTGAATGGGATGTAGATCTAGATAGTATTGGCTGAAAACAACCTCTTAAACATTCCCAAACCATTACCACTTCCAATTACGAGATCCCAAACTCGTAGAAAAGGGAGTTTTAGAGTTCATCCAAACCACATGAGGTTAACCTTTATAGGGGCATGTCCTAATGACATGATGTAAAACTATATGGAACATTTCCTAACCACATGATGTTAAAATTCATGGAACATGTCCGAAACACACAAAGTTAAAAAATATGGATAAATTCATAGAAGAAAGGATTTAAAGTGATCAAAATATGTCATCCTGACCACATGATGTTAAACTCTTCAGAGTTGTCCTAGTTGTATGATGTTAAACTACACAAATGTTTCCTAGTAACATGACATTAAACGATATAGGTACGTCCATATAACATGATGCTAAACAGTATAGAGTACATCCTCAACACATGAATGTAAACTCCAAATATCCCCCAATGGTTCATATTATTTCATATCATGTGACCCATGTCCAAGAAGCCAGATATTAAACTAAACAACACCTCACATCCTAACCACATGATGTTGAACTATACAGAATATGTCCTTACTATATGATGTTAAACTACACAGAATATTCCAACTCCGCATGATGATAAACTACATGAGAAAGACAATACACTAGTGAATCAATAAACATAAGCCTGATATGTTCAATGGAGGGATGATATGACCTTATCCCCATCCGATAGTCATCTCCACATAGGGTGTATATCATTTTAAGAACAATGTTTGGCTTGATTCATGACATTTAATGATATGTAGTGACACCCATGCCTCTATATTTTGGGCCCAAACAAATTGTTACCTCCCATTCACATCAGGTTACCCTTGTCCTCACAGAATGATGTTAAACTATGTTACTGATTTCTTTTTCAGATGGCATTAAACTGCCTTGGGTTTGAAAAATACATACAACTTGATTCATGATTCAATGATAAATTAAGGTATTCCGTGATCATTTTTCATGGTCCAACCACCAAATGATACAAAATTTTCATGTCCTATACATAATCGCCCCTATTTAAGTGAGAAGAATATATTAAATATGGTTTTTCTCACACCGAGGATAGATCATGTGAGATTAGGAATTTAGGAAATGTCATCCTTGCATGGACAATACATATCAACTCATGACAAGATTATCACGTCCCAATATGCAAGGCCTTAAAATTAATACCATGATTCCTCACCACATGATGTTAAAAACTATTGTTTATGTCTTCTTCTTGACATAAAAAACAACAAATTTTTATGGATCCCAACTGAGAGGGCCACTATTGTTGGTGTTGGTCTCATACCACATATCCATTCAAGAACTACTTGTGACTTTATTTATGAAATCACATTATATGTAGTGTCACCCAAATCTCAAGCCCCAAGTACAGTCTCAACAAATAATCCTAAACATTCCCCCTCCCTACTTATACGTCATACTTGTGTAGGAATATCTTTCATTGAGAACTATGTGTGGCTTAATTTTTATTACCATATGATACTTAATGAAACCCATATTTCAATACATGGGTCTAGTCGCAATAACCATTTTCATGTCAAGAATCCTACATCCTTTCCACATGACATTAAACTACATGGTTACTCAAGATCTACGTGTGGCTTGACTCCTATCATAATAAGAAACCTAACGACACTGAGATCTCCAATAATGTCTTAAACTAATAATATCAAAGGAAAATATTTCCATCTATGTTTATGTGTTATACCAACATTAAGAGTTTCCCAATAAAGAACTATGTGTGGCATGATTCCTGTCATTATAGGATATATTCTGATACCTGAATCCTCAATAGTGGGTCCAATTTCCCTAACCAAAAAAACATGCACCACAACTACACATGGGATAAGTCATACAAGGTCATTTCACTTATATATGAGTTAAAATTGTGTGTTTACTTCTTGTTCGTGTAAAATATCATGAAAAAAATTCCACTTTGGTTCCCATTTCCTTATTTAATTTCATTAAATTGTAAGGAAATTAATATGTCTGTACTGAATTAAGTTAAATTACAATGAAAATATCCTAGTTTCCTAACAAAAAAAATGAAAATATGTCCCCACTACATGATGTGAATATTTGTAGGACACCACCCATTATCATTCCATATCAAAATACCACAAGGGACTTAAATCTATCTTCCTATGTATGGGGGGATTTTAAAATATTTTAAGAACCTCATTCCATATACCAAAGTTCTTTTCTTGAGAACCTTGATTTGAAACAAACCTTTCATACGCCTTGAAAAGGAAAAGAGATTTATCCCCTTGATCGTGCTATTGATTCATAAGGGCTGAGAACTACGAATCAGAGATATCATTGCTATGTAAAAAGGTATTTCTAATCCTCATGAGCTAGCCATCACCATGGTAGAATTCATCACGTTGGGGGTGTTCTAGGCCATCCTTGGTATGATTTTCCCATTCCTTTACTCATGAGATAATATCCTCAATACATGATTTAAAACATTTTCATCATTCACATAGAAGTATATAGAGTACTCTGGGACATAGTTATCTGTTGGCATTGAATTCCACTTAAGGTCAAAAATATGAATATTTTTGTCTCTTAAAGACATAATTTGAATTGATGGACAATCTCAAGATCCCCAAGGGATCCACGTGTATGTTTGGATACCAAAACACAATGCAAAATCTATGTGAAAGGTTTTTACTCCCCAAATGCGATGGAAAATAATTCTTTCACAATGATCTCCAAAAATACAACAAAGGAAGGTGCAAAGAATTATAGAAGACTATACGCAAGATACTATTCTCCACATAGGATTCTTATGCACCCAATGTGATGTCAACTGGATCATTCAAGACAGCCTTCTTCCACACTCTTTCCAATATTTTCACCTATATATATAAGGGAAACCCACCATTTTTGAGGTAACTCTCTGAAAAATGAATGGTTTCTCTCATCGATGCTATAAGACCACTTTCGCGATCACACACGAGTCATGAATTCATGTTACAAGATCTATCGTGATAGCGCCCCCAATGGGTCCACCTTTAGGTGGACCCACAGGGGCTTGAGACATTCCAATTTCCTTTTTGCATTAGGATTGTGCATGTAAAAGATCTGTCTTGCATGAAATACATGACATAGTGTTGTACTTATTCCACTAATCCCCCTTAATATTGCATGTGGGTCTCTAATAGTGTGTGTACCCCTTGTAATATGATCAATGGGTTTTCTTTATTCCAAGGAACCATGTTCGATCTGCTCTTGTGTGAAACATCCATTTATTTTGTGTGCTTCCTCAATGCAGTCCTCCAGGCCAATGTGTAGTGATTTTATGGTCCATCATGCAGTGTGTCATGTTGGGTTGCTCAACCTGATGCTTCTTTTCATAGGTAAACTAACATCCATATCTTCTTCACATAGATATACTAATGTGTACTCAATGACTGGTCACTCCTCCACACCATTGTATCGTGGAATTATTGATGCCTTTCCTTCCACATGTACATGTAGGTATCAGTTATCTGTGTCAAAGGGGTGAGGTGTGTGTCCTCGTCATCCAAGTTGTTGGAAGTTAAACTACCAAGAACCATCATCTTCAGAACATGATGTGAAACTATTTACACACCCCGAGAAATGCACATAGGGTTCCCCACCTTGGGAATTTTCCAAGACCACTTGTCTCTATGAGAGTGAGATCTTCTTCACATACAATGTGATCCTCCTTATATGGAACTAGAATCTTCCCATTGGGATGGGAAACCATCCTAGTGTAATCCCCTATTAGTTCTTATAGGAGGTAACACCATTTCTCCTCCCTGACTGCTCTAGATGCATAGACCAGAGTGGCGAGGGAATCTGGATACCTCATCCCTAATCCTTTGGGATTCACCTCCATGGTCTGGTAAGCATGTATAATCCCCAATATCCATATCCGAGGGATTATAACCATGTATAATCCCTAATCATTATCTCACTGATGCATCGTTAGCTATGTCACTATCTATTTTGCGGCTTCATATTATTTCTCACACTAAGCATGACTCGCATGGTCTTATAGGTAAGTAGTGACCATGGTACACTTATCACAGTCCAATCACCATGAATAAGCCCATACCACTGAACTACATGGTTCTTGATCGCTATATTCTGAATGTGTTACATAGGAATCCACCCTGAGGTTCAATCCCAACAATTGGTAAAACCAGGTTCCCTCCTCCTAGGGGGTGCACCACCTGAATCTCAGTTTCCAGCATTGTCTCTTACAGTACTGATATTTCACACCAGACACCATATATCAGGATGATCATACCCTACCTGGAGTTTATATATCCCTTGGATCCACCTAGTCATCAAACCATGTGTAAGCCCCGACCACATATTCCATTTTGCTTGGGTACCTAACCATGTGTAAGACCCAATTCCCCCCATAACAACTAGGTGGAATTTGATTACCAATAAGCTAGGATACGTAGGAGACCTCCATGAGGTTTAATCTTGACAATTTCATTTTCACATCAGTTCCATCCTATCCATTCCCTTCCACTTTATGCAACCCTTAATTATCTACCTTCATTTTTACCTAGCCCGCCACATCCCCTTGAGATTACGCCATTCATTTGGGAAGCTCCATCATGCAATCCCCATACATCTTCTCCATCACCCCACCCTTATCACAATGGGGTCACATCATTCACATGGTCCACAATAGTTTGTAATCCCCATTTGTCCCATTTCTATTCTTTGCATCACTCAGGAAGCTGACTATTCATAAGCCACACACAGTGCACACACATTCAACCAAGAGTGATCCTCTTGTGATGGGAATTTATCCATGTGTAAACAATAATCCCCCATTCTAACTAAGTGGGATTCTATCCCAGTATTCTACACATGGTACATAGGAGGCCTCTATAATGTTCTTTCCCATCCAATGGAAAACATTGTTGTTCCCCTCTTTGGGGTCCCACCTCCCTAGCCTGCCTTCAGTGGTGCCTAGATAAGCCTTCATGGGCTGAAACCTTATCTTCATGAGACACACCGCATTGGGTATACCCTCATTGTAAGTTCTGATTCTCTTATATGTTAAACATTAAAATTGCTCCATCTTAGTGGTGTGCCAATCTGATCTGCCATCACAAGTGTTCCAATATATCTGGTCTATCTCCGATAGATGTTAAAATCATGGAATACCCTATTTTAAACAAGGATTTATGACTAAAAACTCGTTGATATTCCCTTGGAATTAGATACCACACAATCGACATGGCTATCCATGGGATTCTTCACCCAGGAGAAGCCCTCTTACGAGGAAGAATACATTTGTTCCATTATTTCAATGTATAGACATGTCATTGATGCCCAATGTGACTACTACCTTGCCAAAAGGTTACTACCTTAATTTGAACCTTTTTAATTCCCTGAAAAATGATATGTACTTAACCGGAATACACAAATATATGGAATCAGGAATGATTTTCCTGAAATGTGACTTAATATATAAGGGATTCTTGGACTAGGTGATGAATTCTGAGGGGGAATCAATGGAAGGTGGGGCTGACATCCATTCATTAAATTTCAATCAAATAGATAACATATATGAAGAAGTGATGGATTGTTTCCACCATTGAAAATCCGGAAGGTCGGGTACAATGAATTGTCACAGACATCATCCACGATTACCCCCGGTGATGTGCCCTAATAGAAAGTGTCAGAAATAGAAATGAAGAGCCCAATGTGATCTTAGTATCCATAATCTTTACGGGTTGGTATCAAAAAAGACATTGAAAAGTGAGAGCATCACCGAATATATCTATCTGGCATAAGGTCCCACTAATCAAATAGTGGGCTAGGTGTTAATCTCACCACAATTCAAGGAAATTACTGTAACATTGTTAGTGTAGATCTCTCTCTTAATCCATGGAAGACTGAACAACATTGTGGCATTGGGAATTGATTTCTTACCATCAACTATGATGGATGAATCTTATGCATTATAGGACAGAAGCTACAGGAAACCAATCACCCCCCTCCCATGGATACAGGGGAAGGAGGAAGAATAGTGTGGCAATGTCACATGATTATAACTATTCCATGACATCATCCATGAACAAATCTTCTAGTTTTCCATACCCATTTCATCATCCAAAATTATTTAGAGGACTGTAATAGATTTTCTTGTTAGATGATATAATTAGAATATGGTCATAACCATGAGGGATATATCCTGCCAGGACTTGGAGGATTTTTTTCGTCACCATCACCACAGCCCCTAGGCCCGAACAGGGATGCACTACTCCCCCCACCAACATTCAACTATTTCAGGAGCGTCTCACAAGAATGTTCCTAAGATTCACTTCCCTTTTCCAAAGAGGTGAGGTATGTTTGAATCACCCCAAAGATGACTAATGTATAGATATTATAATGAAGGCTCCCACTATGCGACATCAACAATACCAATTTGTGTTCCCTCAGGATGAATGGTAGGTTATCCACACTCCTACTCTGTAGGCCTAGTCCAGATAACCCAACATCAACATCAGGAAAAAGCATAGGAAGACACCCATCAAGGGGTATCATCTTCTATAGATTCAAGGGACCATGCCACCACCGACGTATTCTATCAGGACCCTACTGTTGTAGTGAACAATATCACTTTTGCCCGGTTAGGATCGAGACTGCTGGAACCCCATGACTAGGTTGGGATGACTCCTTCAGTTGGTGGCTTGATCAGAAGACATCATAGGTCGACCAATGATGATGAGATCCTGAACCTAGGCTCTCCCCATAAAATCTCCAACCATCAGGAAGGGCCTCCCTACTCTCATACAAAACATGGAGGTCCTCCCCATGTAACTAGTACCCTTCCAAGTAGATTTACTCCCTATATAATTGACATCTAGAATTGAGTTAATCCCCTTGACTATGATTCCTAATACGGAGATCCATTACATGTCTCAAATTGTCAATGTGAAGGTCCCCCTTGCATCACTTTCTACACAAGCGGAGGTCCTCCACACAACATCGTTGACTAAATCCAAGGTCCTCCTAAATCTCCCAACTATCAACATGGAGGTATTCCCTATGATCTCACCATCTCCACCAGAGTTCCTCCCCACTCCAGGAGCCATCCAAGTAGAGGTACTCTCCACTTGATTTACAGTCAACACAGAGGTCCTCCTATTTACCAAGTCAATCAATAAGAAGGCCCTCATATGATACTACTTTTAATCAATGAGAAGGCCCTCCTCGTGCCACCAACATCAGACATGGAGGACATCCCCATTTCTTAGCTAGCTCTAGATGAGGTACTCCCTACTACCAAACTTGAAACACATGAGGACCTCCCTACGCATCCATAAGTCAACATGGAGGTCCTCCATATGATCCATATGAAATTTCCCCAGGTGCTCCTTGATCTTAGCCCACAACAATGGATGTCCTCTATAATCCAATGAAAACTGATAAAAAGGTCCTCCTCAGGTCATAACCAACCAGCATAGAGGTCTTCCAAATGATAAATATTTACCCTAATTTGATGAAATATCCTAAGGAAGAGGGGTGAATCGTAGCCGTAAAAGGAAGAACTCTGAGAAGCATATGTTCATTGTTAATCTAGTTCATTTCTCAAATTATGATGTGGAATGTAGATCGATGATAGAGCCTTCACCTCATTACTCTACATCAGTTTTTGGGGAAGGAACTTGGTGTGTGAGATTCATCTTCCTTGAATATGAGATGTACAAGATCACAAAAACCCTCCACAAGTAAATGCTGGAGGAGGATGATTTGGATCCCATTTAGGGTATTTCTATGATTTTTTATCTTTCATTTCTTGAATCATTTCTTACCTAGACATGAGATCACAAGGACTTATTTTGGTGCATGGTAGATGATGAGTACCCCCTAGAATATCCAAAAACAACATCCACCCTCCCACATAAAGTGGTGGTTGGTACCATGTATTATAGTGACATGATGATGCAGTTGGTACAACCCCCAAGAGATGACATAGTCAGCAGTAGAATGTCAACTCATTCTATGTTCTCTCCACATGCCAGTCCACCGCTGAAATTAAATTTCTAGTTCTTCATCTGCGACTAGTCAAAGATTAGGGCAACCAAGAGTTGGATACCACCTATAAATGAAGAATTTTGTGGTTTCTGACTTTAGGGTGGACATTTGTCTTATCCAAAAAATCAGGACCACTTTTATGAAATCAGCTACCATCATCACATGATTAAAATATCTATGCTTCCCATGGATCAATACCTAGCATCACCTGGCTATCACCTGGCTCTTCAATAGAGATGTATTTATAGTTATCCTGTACCCTACGAAATTTTCAAGGAGGCATCTCTCCATGTGCTAATTTGTGGATGGGGCCTGTATGATGCTCTTAATTTCAGTCTAATCCAATGATAAATAGAGATACTTAGTGATATTAATGATATGACATTAGAAACCATCATGAAAAATATGTTCATACCTGAGATATACCCAAAATGGGGTCTCGGTGCAGGGTCCTAAGAGGATGGTCCGCACCCTGGGGCTGCACAACACATAGTTGAACCCCATGAATTTTCACTCACCATCAAAGGCATGTGATTGGACTTGTAGATGTAGATACCTGAAGCTTGAAGTACATTGAAATTACATTACATTTTCGGAATACTTAGTACATAACAAAAACACACACACAAGGATCGTAATAGTTTAGTGTCTTTGGAAACTCGTAATATAATCTTCTAATCCTGGTGAAAGATGTTCAACATCTCCCATAAAGATCTTCCTCTTTTTTTATACCTAAAACCTTTCTTTATATCCTGTGGAAAAGTAAACATAAAAGGGTGAGCTCAAATGCTCAGTAAGGGTAAACAAAAGAAATATCAATCACATCTTATACACAAGCACATAAGTTTTGGAAATCTTAACCTGCAAAAGAGATCATAATTTAATAACATGGGATAAATCATGGCAGTGAAATGTAATCACAATAATCATAACTTAAAACATGAAACTTTGTGGCATACACACATAATCATAGAGAATCATTTCTTGTTAGTCAAGACTCATTGCCAAGATTATCTTAGTGGACAAAGTCCCTTTCTGAACCGAGTCACCCTCGTTTCAGTCCTGTTTAACTGAACCGGTATAACCTACCGTTCCAGCCATGTCTATCTCATGAGATATAAAATCTTTACCCAATGCATTGGAGGGAGATATAGGTCCCACCCATCTCATAATGATACCATTCTTATGTGTGCCACAAAATCTTAAAACATACATCATTGCATAACCCAAGTAATAAAAATGGGAATCTTAAACATCATGACATCATAAAACAATTCATATATGATAATGGAATTAATAAAAATAATTCCATCACAACATTATCAAATCAATGTAATAATAGGGATAAAAATAGAACCCTTTATTATCTTAGATGGAAAATAATTTTGATAAAACACTTGAACTTCATTCATGAGGAAAATATCCTTTCTACTTCAAAAACACATTTCCATTCTTAACATGTCATTAAATTTTAAACTAAAAGAAGTTGATTAAAAATAAGCTTGAAAAATTGTAAAGGAAGATTTTTTGAAATAATTTTTTATAAATCCATTCATTCCATATAAGGTAAAAAAACATTCTTCTCGTACTTTTGTCGGAAAAGTCAAAAAGTACCTCGTATGAAAAATGACAAAAGATTCCATTCATATCTTTTACTAAAAACTCACTGAATGGTAAAATTGGATTTAAAAAATTGTAGGTGAATGGAAATAATATTACATATTGATGAAACATGGATGTGGATGATAAAATACACCCCAGTAAAAACAAAAGTATAAACAATCTCGGATAAAAATGAGATTGTGATATTTCCCTTACCTTAGGTCCGACTTGCTTTTTAAGTGTCCGAACCTCCTGTATAATGATTTAAATAATGTTATTGACTTATTACAGAATCATATTCATTGTTATGATATCATATATGGTTCACTTATGACTTTATATTATCCGTTCTTTTGTAAATTCGATGTTAAAGAGCGTTTTGGGTAAAATTGTTTGATTTGTCGTCCGTGTTTTGACTTGTAATTATTCATATGATTACTTAGATCATTATTACTTAATTCCAGAATATAAAAAATGATTTATATATATATATATATATATATATTCAGAATATACATATATATAATAAATCAGTAAATGGAAAGAAATACACCGTTCATGGAGACGGTAGACCGTTCGTACGCATGAACGCTGTTTTCTTTTCCTTATTGAGTTGAATGGAATTAAGTAGATGACATACATATATATACACATAAATCCAGTAGCTTTATAATGTCATATATTTCATTATTATTTCTTATATATACTTAATAATCATTCTTAAATGGTTAACATGGAGAATGAATCTCATCGCGTCGTGGAGACGGTAGTCCGTACGTACGCACGAGCGATGATATCATTTCCATAATTATTGAATTGAATTGGAGTGGATGATACAATATATTAGAATCATTATTATGTTATAATAACTATGTATAGTTATTTTTTACACCATAATACCCATCCATGTAAGGTGTTGGTGGAAAAGCAGATTACACCACGGCGTGGAGACGGTATTCCGTACGTACGCATGCGCAGTGATTTCCTTTTTCCGTAGGATGGATATAAGGTTAATTAGAGTTGTTTCATATTTATAATAACATATCAGTATATCAGTGATACTGATGTTATTACTTCATAATGAAACAACCTTAGAAGAAGAAGTGGAAGAAGAAATAAAGGTGAAAGAATTGGTAACGGAAATTACCTCTTCTTTGAAGCGCCTCTTTGAGACCTCCTCCTAGGGTACCAAAATTGGTCTTTGAGGAAGACCAGAACCTCTAGGATGTTTCTAAGGAATTGGAGAGGAGAATTTGACAGGGGTTTGCCGAGCTTGAAGGATCAAAGTTGTGTGAGGAAGAGAGGGAGGAGGTGCCCTTTTATAAGGGAGGAGAGGGGCACCTTAGGAATATCTCAAAATATTATTTTATATTAAAGTCAAAATCGGTTTATAATGGTTCCAAAGGGTCTTATTTCTAAGGTACAGTGGGTAGGGGTCGAAATCCTATCAACCAATAGGATTTAGACAAGTTTAGGTTATTATTTTAACCTTATCAATTAGATTTAACTCTAAGTAAAATAATTTAACTTTTACCGTGACTTTTTGTTTTCTTACACTATATGGTTAATACACTTACTATAACATGCCAAAAGAACCCCAAGTTGTTTATTATTAATATATATATCTTTATCTAAGTCATTTGGCCGAACCTTAGATTTTTTGGAATAAAATAACAATTAAGAATATAATATTATATTTTAAAACTATTTGGTGTCAATTTTGACACTATTTAAAATATGATTTTTGTGAAAGTCATAACAGAATTATATGTTTGAACCAAGTTGATTAAATCAACACTAATATATCATAGTAACCTATAAAATTAGTGGAATTCATAAAAAGTCTCAAATTACATTTATTTGAGCATTTATAACATCAATTATGTTAACATTTCCTTAAAAGGGTAATTACTGCATCATCGTTGTGTCATAAATAAATTAATTTATTTAAAGTATAAAAATTATAAATAAACTCTAATTATATAGGAAATATATTTATATTTCTAATGAATATTTATAGTCGAATTTATCTTATGTATAACCCCATATTAAAAATGTTTTAGTTATTAAACTTTGATTTTAACTATTTTAACTATTCATTAAATAAAATAATATTAAATGTCATAATCTAATCCAAGTGGACCTAAATGGTCATATTATATTCATAAGGTTATTTTTGGTCGAATTAAACATATGAAATAGATTTAGAACATGTGTTAGGGTAATAGTAATATCATATTTACCCTTAGTTACCCTATTTACTATTAACCGCGGTAAAAAAAGTAAAAAGTTACTATTCATCAAAAAATTATTTTTAACTCATTGAACCACATTTTACTTACTAATATCAACCATGTCTGTCAGATTTTCGAAATTCCATTCACAGAAGTGGTAAAATTAAGTTTTATGCAAAATTCAGTTTTTAACCTACCACTTAGTGGTTTCACTATTCATCAAAAATTGAAAGTTTTCAGAAAAATACCAAAATTTCACCCTAGGCTAATTTTGGTATTCCGAATCCAAAAATGAAGTCCATTTTGAAAAATTAAATTTATAAAATTTCAAAAAGTGGTTATTACTATTCATAACGGCTAGTTTTAACAATATTTTAATAGTATATCGTTGTTTAGTGAAACTCGGTATTGCGTACAACACAAGCTATCGAGGATGGTCGCGATTGTGTGTAAAGTAAGTCAAGCTAGTGTGTAGTGAAATATTTCTTTGATGATATATATATAACATAAAAACAAAATATTACTCATAAAAATTTCGGGTGTTACATTCTACCCACCTTAAAATGAATTTCACCCTCGAAATTCGTCGGGGTTATAAATGGTTTACTATTAGAAAATTTCTTTGATAGAAACCCACATCGTAAAAAGGAATACCAAAACTAATCTTTAAAAACAAAAGTATGAAACTTAATGGTTACCCAAATAAACTAATCATTGGGTTTCCACATAGGTGAAAATATGGGTATGGAAGAAAAATCTAACCATCATGTTCTGATGGAGAGTGGTAGAGAACATGGCTATGGAAAAGCCAACAATCACAAATCCATAAATTTGTGACGATCTAAGGTACCATCCGATTAATCAGATATAAGCGTACTAGGACAACATTTTTGGTTTCCAAGATCATTTCCCTAAAGATGAGGAATTTGAATTAGAATAAATACTTACTTTATTTTGGTACAATCTCACTGTTGTTCGTGCCTTGAACAATTTCCACTTCATCTCTTAAATAAATGAAGTTGAATTTGTTATTCTTGAAGTGTCAGCAGATCATGTGATAGTATGACATGTCATTCCATCTGTCTCAAACAAAAGGTTAGAAAATGTTATTAAATATACATAAGTCATTCTTTAGTGAGATTAATCATATATGGTTCCTAAAATGGACTTATACTTCATATATCGTACTGCTTAATATAATAAAACTAGTTTATACTAAACATGCACTTAATGTAGGCCAGTGGTAGGAGATAAAGGCTAGTCACACTTCGGTTGTGGGTTCGATTCCCACAGCCTTGTCCGACGCGATGGGATGTCGCCCGTCCTACAGGTTGTCCTTTTTCTAAAACTATATTACTATAACATCCCATCAATAATATCGAAAAAACTTATATCCTTAAACAATACTAACTTATGTCCAACATAATCCATTCCAATCTTTAGGCTTATCCATAATACTTCAGTCCACTCTCATAATATAGTGAAAACGATTACCAGAGATTTAATACCATCGTTGATCCCCATATATCATAAAATATGTCTTGTTGGTCACATTCCGACCATTCAAAGGCCTTAATCATGTACTTTCTTTAATACCCATTGATCCTTAGTGAAAACATGAATGCAGTAAAAAGTTAACACTTTCCACTTACCAAAATCCTCAACATTCTATATACTCAAACCATGATATCACTTAGTCCTTATATCAATCATGAGCTCATGAATACTGTTAAACATTTCGTTTTCTCGTTTTTCCTTCATTATGCGCATATCATCTTATTTCCAAAAAATATCTCAATCACTTTGAATACCACATTAGAACAATATATAAATATTCCAATACTACATGATACAACATTATTTTAAAATCCCAATACACAAACACTTAATCATTCCACCACATCGTTGTCATATTCAACATCGCCAATAGTGATCGCATGTGACTTCCCTTTGTCCTTTGCCTTAAGCGGTTGATCATGTCGATCATCACTAACCCTTGGATTAGGGCATTTAATAGCATAATGCCCCATTTCCTTGCACTTGAAACATTGAAGTGTAGTAGGTTCATTCTGTGTATCCCTTCCTTTGTTTGCATCATTAGACATCTTCTTCCCATTATCGTGGCATTCAAATGCCCGATGACCTTCTTTTACACATTTGAAACATTTACTTGTCCCTTTAAGACAACTTCCTCCATGTTTCTTTCCACACTTTGAGCATAAGGGAAAGCTCATCTTCTTTTCAGTGTGCTCTTTATATTTTCCTTTGAATTCCATTTTCCTCTTCTTATCAAACCCATATGACTGATGGGTTACTCCAATCTCTATCTCGACTTTGAGAGCACATCGAACGATTTCCTCATAGCTATTGATGTCCCTTATGGCTAACGCCCTTCGAAGACTTGGTTTTAAGCCACTAAAGAATCGATCGATCTTACTCTCATGTTGGATAATAATACCAGAAGCGTACCTTGCAAGTCTTGTAAAATTTGCTTCATAGGTACTAACAGATTCATCATCCCTTTGCTTCAGTTCAAGAAACTCTTTCTCCATCTTTGTTTGGAGAATACGAGGGAAGTACTTATTGAAAAATAAGTTCTTGAACTCGTCCCATTCCATGGACTCAATTTCATCCCTTTTCCTCATATTCTTAATAATATTCCCCCATTGATCAGCATCTCCTTCCAAACGATACACTGCTAGGATGACTTTATCATGTTCAGAACATTAAAGAACTAAAAATATCTTTTCAGTGGTACTGATCCATTGTTCAGCAACAAGTGGAGCAGAAGACCCACTGAAAGAAGTTGGACGTTGCCTCATGAAGGACTCAATAGAATATTGTTCCCTTCTCTGCTCATTTGGAAGTCCATAATGATTCATAGCTTGTGTAAGTATAGCAATAAGATTTTTCACTCCATATCCCATAACATTTGTTTGTTCAGGAGGGCAATCATTGCATTGTCCATTGCATTGATCAACACGGTTCCTTCGGGTTCCAACCATCGTCTAAAACCCAAAAAGAATAGTGTGAGAGGAAAAAATCATGCTAGGGAAAACAACATAATAAAGGGGGAGTACCTTCAATATCTAACATCTTAGGTTTAATTCTATGATCGTTAGCGTAATTCTTGTACTATAACCAATATGTATACTTACCCTTGGGGACATCCCTAGACATACCTTAGAAATATCTCTAGAGATCTCACTAACGTTTTCGCATCCTAGTTTCCAAAGGTTGACTAAACCTTTCCTCTGATACCAACTGTAGAGACCCAAAGCTTGACGTACATTGACATTACATTACATTTGCGGAATACTAAGTACATAACAAAAACACACACACAAGGATCGTAATATTTTAGTGTCTTTGGAAACTCGGAATATAATATTCTAATCCTGGTGAAAGATCTTCAACATCTCCCATAAAGAACTTCCTCTTTTTTTTATACCTAAAACCTTTCTTTATATCCTGGGGAAAAGTAAACATAAAAGGGTGAGCTCAAATGATCAGTAAGGGTAAACAAAATAAATATCAATCACATCGTATACACAAGCACATAACTTTTGGAAATCTTAACCTGCAAAAGAGATCATAATTTCATAACATGGGATAAATCATGGCAGTGAAATGTAATCACAATTATCATAACTTAAAACATGAAACTTTGTGGCATACACACATAATCATAGAGAATCATTTCTTGTTAGTCAAGACTCATTGCCAAGACTATCTTAGTGGACAAAGTCCCTTTCTGAACCGAGTCACCTTCATTTCAGTCCTGTTTCACTGAACTGGTATAACCTACCGTTCCAGCCATGTCTATCTCATGAGATATAAAATCATTACCCAATGCATTCTACGGAGATATAGGTCCCACCCATCTCATAATGATACCATTCTTATGTGTGCCACAAAATCTTAAAACATACATCATTGCATAACCCATGTAATAAAAATGGGAATCTTAAACATCATGACATCATAAAACAATTCATATATGATAAAGGAATTTATAAAAATAATTCCATCACAACATAATCAAATCCATGTAATAATAGGGATAAAAACAGAACCCTTTATTATCTTAGATGGAAAATAATTTTGATAAAACACTTGAACTTCATTCTTGAGGAAAATATCCTTTCTACTTCAAAAACACTTTTCCTTTCTTAACATGTCATTCAATTTTAAACTAAAAGAAGTTGATTAAAAATAATCTTGAAAACTTGTAATGGAAGCTTCTTTGAAATAATTTTTTAAAAATCCATTCATGCCGTATAAGTTAAAAAAACATTCTTCTCGTACTTTTGTCGGAAAAGTCAAAAAGTACCTCGTACGAAAAACGACAAAAGATTCCTTTCATATCTATTACAAAAAACTCATTTAAGGGTAAAATTGGATTTAAAAAATTGTAGGTGAATGGAAATAATATTAAATATTGAGGAAACATGGATGTGGATGATAAAATACACCCCAGTAAAAACCAAAGTATAAACAATCTCGGATAAAAATGAGATTGTGATATTTCCCTTACCTTAGGTCCGACTTGCTTTGTAAGTGTCCGAAACTCCTGTATAATGATTTAAATAATGTTATTGACTTATTACAGAATCATATTCATTGTTATGATATCATATAAGGTTCACTTATGACTTTATATTACCTGTTCTTTTGTAAATTCCATGTTAAAGAGCGTTTTGGGTAAAATTGTTTCATTTGTCGTCCGTCTTTTGACTTGTAATTATTCATATGATTACTTAGATAATGATTACTTAATTACAGAATATAAAACATTATTTATATATATATATATATTCAGAACATACATATATATAATAAATCATTAAATGGAAAGAAATACACCGTTCATGGAGACGGTAGACCGTTTGTACGCATGAACGCTGTTTTCGTTTCCTTATTGAGTTGAATGGAATTAAGTAGATGACATAAATATATACACACATAAATCCAGTAGCTTTATAATGTCATATATTTCATTATTATTGCTTATATATACTTTATAATCATTCTTAAATGGTTAACACGGAGAATGAATCTCATCGCGTCGTGGAGACAGTAGTCCGTACGTACGCACGAGCGATGATATCATTTCCATAATTATTGAATTGAATTGGAGTGGATGATACAATATATCAGAATCATTATTATGTTATAATAACTATGTATAGTTATTTTTTACACCATAATACCCATTCATGTAAGGTGTTGGTGGAAAAGCAGATTACACCACGGCGTGGAGACGATATTCCGTACGTACGCACGCGCGGTGATTTCCTTTTTCCGTAGGATGGATAGAAGGTTAATTAGAGTTGTATCATATTTATAATAACATATCAATATATGAGTGATACTGATGTTATTACTTCATAATGAAAAAACCTTAGAAGAAGAAGTGGAAGAAGAAATAAAGGTGAAAGAATTGGTAACAGAAATTACCTCTTCTTTGAAGCGCCTCTTTGAGACCTCCTCTTAGGGTACCAAAATTGGTCTTTGAGGAAGACCAGAACCTCTAGGATGTTTCTAGGGAAGTGGAGAGGAGAATTTGACAGGGTTTTGCTGAGCTTGAAGGCTCAATGTTGTGTGAGGAAGAGAGGGAGGAGGTGCCCTTTTATAAGGGAGGAGAGGGGCACATTAGGAATATCTCAAAATATTATTTTATATTAAAGTCAAAATCGGTTTATAATGGTTCCAAAGGGTCTTATTTCGAAGGTAAAGTGGGTATGGGTATAAATCCTATCAACCAATAGGATTTAGACAAGTTTATATTATCATTTTAACCTTATCAATTAGATTTAACTCTAAGTTAAATAATTTATCTTTTACCATGACTTTTTGTTTTCTTACACTATATGGTTAATACACTTACTATAACATGCCAAACTAACCCCAAGTTGTTTATTATTAATATATATATATCCTTATCTAAGTAATTTGGCCGAACCTTAGATTTTTAGGAATAAAATAACAATTAATAATATAATATTTCATTTAAAAACTATTGTGTGTCAATTTTGACACTATTTGATATATGATTTTTGTGAAAGTCATAACAGAATTATATGTTCAAACCAAGTTTATTAAATAAACACTAATATATCTTAGTAACCTATAAAATTAGTTTAATTCATAAAAAGTCTCAAATTACATTTATTTGAGCATTTATAACATGAATTATGTTAACATTTCCTTAAAAGGGTAATTACTGTATCATCGTTGTGTCATAAATAAATTAATATATTTAAAGTCTAAAAATTATAAATAAAATATCATTATGTAGGAAATATATTTATCTTTCTAATGAATATTTATAGTCGAATTTATCTTATGTATAACCCCATATTAAAAATGTTTTAGTTATTAAACTTTGATTTTAACTATTTTAACTATTCATTAAATAAAATAATATTAAATGTCATAATCTAATCCAAGTGGACCTAAATGGTCATATTATATTCATAAGGTTGTTTTTGGTCGAATTACACTTATCCAATAGAATTAGAACATGTGTTAGGGTAATATTAATATCATATTTACCCTTAGTTACCCTATTTACTATTAACCGCGGTAAAAAAAGTAAAAAGTTACTATTCACCGAAAAATTATTTTTATCTCATTGAACCACATTTTACTTACTGATATCAACCGTGTATGTTGGATTTTCAAAATTCCATTCACAAAAGCGGTAAAATTAAGTTTTATGCAAAATTCAGTTTTTAACCTACCACTTAGTGGTTTCACTATTCATCAAAAATTGAAAGTTTTCAGAAAAATACCAAAATTTCACCCTAGGCTAATTTCGGTATTCCGAATCCAAAAATGAAGTCCATTTTGAAAAATAAAATTTATAAAATTTCAAAAAGTGGTTATTACTATTCATAACTGCTAGTTTTAATAATATTTTAATAGCATATCGTTGTTTAGTGAAACTCGGTATTGCGTACAACGCAAGCTATCGAGGAAGGTCGCGATTGCGTGTAAAGTAAGTCAAGCTAGTGTGTAGTGAAATATTCCTTTGATGATATATATATAACATAAAAACAAAATATTACTCATAAAAATCTCGGGTGTTACAGTAGATCCCTCTGAGTCACTGCCATTATGTAGTGACCCCAATAATGTTAAATTTCCAACTGATACATGTAAGCCTTTTAACCCTTATGGTTTAGTGTAGAAGATGAAGGTCGATCCCACAACAACCTCATTTCTCTAGCAAGTTTCCAAGAAGAAAAGGATTATTGAAGACCTTCATGGAGAGAACCTTGTAAGATGATGTTTTAACTATAATGATCCTCAATATGAACCCATCCCTTCTCTTATGGGGAAATAAGGGATTCTACATGCCCTCTTCAAATAGATTCATCCCATTAATCATGAAAATCATGTTCACCCTGATAGGGTATTGATCAGAACCTATGGAAAGAAACAATGGTATACATCACCGACTCCTAATGAGTTGCACAAGAATAATCATTGGGACATAACTCAAGTTTTTCCCCCAACTACTCCTCAGGAAATTCCTCCAGTAGTGTTACCAGCCGCCTTAGAAGCCATTAAGCATTCCTACCAGGTTTATGATATTGAAAATGAATTAGTGGTCAGGGATATCTACATAGAAAGTAATCCTTGTCTGGATGACCTGATGTCCAATCCCATTTCATGCATCAAGGACCTTTAGATGTGATCGGTGGTGGTCCCACCTAATGGAAATCTGTATTTGGAATGGGTGGATGATATGCCGACACCCCTAGATTTTCAGAATCCTAACTTATCCCCCTATAATATGATGGGTGGCCCATAATAGCACCAATCG
Source organism: Viscum album (assembly GCA_963277665.1). Classification (NCBI taxonomy): domain Eukaryota; kingdom Viridiplantae; phylum Streptophyta; class Magnoliopsida; order Santalales; family Viscaceae; genus Viscum; species Viscum album. The sequence continues at coordinate 329,926,677 of OY728144.1, read as the reverse complement.
CAATTTTTTTTCAAGGTAAGGGCCTATGTTGGGAAATATAGCACTATAAGAGCCAAAAAATCTCTGTTGTTTCATAAGAACCTTAGAAGGGCCCATGTTCATCTGGTACAACCTGTTTTCCATATGGTCTATAGCTGGTTGAGAATATCTTTGTAGGTAGTTTCTATATCAGTTTGGCTCCACCATGCAGAAAACAAGTATTGTTTACCTCTCTTGTTCAAACAATGGCTAGATATTGTATTCACATACCTTTTCACTAGGTGGAAGGGACTCAATTATTCACACTACATGCCACTGACTCAATAAAAGCTACTAACGATGAGAGTGGTGAATTTAAAGACTAAATTGGTTCCCTCCCTTATCACTCAGAATTTACTAGGTGGATTCTATGATTTCATAGACAAGGCTGAGTGCCTATAGGAATCCTTACAACATGATAAACATGCATACTCATTGCCTCCCATAGATCATGAAAGAAGAGACAACATGGTCGCGACTGCTTCTATTATGCAGGTAGAGTGCACTGGGCCATTAAAATTTATTCTGAAAGAGCCTAATCCATAGCCTCATTGAGGAAAACATCATCAGTCCCAGTTTTAGGCTCAATATCACCTGCCATTAAATCAGTATGATCCACCCCAGAAACCACTGATGCTAAGGAAGGACAATTAGGCTCTATCCCCCCATCATACTCCATCCCCTCCTCAGAGATAGATTCCCAGAGCTTCTTTCCTTGATAGGAGAAACCAGACCTACTCATTCGGTGTGTCCCAGGTTTTTTGTTATTTTTGATGTTCATTAGATCAAGGAATCCTGATGTTTCTATAATATAGGAGGCCCCAATAGGTTAATCTCCATGATTTCCCCAACTACTTCCCCTATCACTAATTTCTTGTATTTATTAGCAATATATAATACATATTTTAGGATTGGAAATAAGACTATATTGGTAACAATGTGGTCATATTGGGTCTTTTCGTGGCACAAGTGGTGTGTGTCTCTATAAAACATGAAAACGATAGTGAAGATAAATGATAACAGGTATCCAGATATGGGTCACAGAAATAAGATGATTGGTTGTCCTGTATAGAAGTCGCTTTCTCCCATGGAATCATTTATTCCAATTTTTATCTGCCCAAGCTACTTGATGTTTCCACAACTCCTTCAGCTGATTTATCGACATCGAAGTCTTATACCCATCATAAGTTCCAACGCGGAAGACATATGGGAAAGAAAATCCCTCAAAAAGTTCTAAATCTATATCATACTCTCAAAAACACCATGACCAGAGAGATGAGAATCAAACCTATATTTCACCAATTATTAGATAATTCACCAGATGATGATCAAGAGTATGACTTTGTAAAAACTGTCAAACTAGTGGACCCCTAGGTTGTTCTTGAGGATGAGGAATGTTAGACAGATCCTCCCAATGTTTCCTATCGATGCCACTATCAATAGAACCATGGACATGAGAATCGTCAGAATTTTTAGGCCAGTGTCTCAAGAAAATCTGTTCATCCTACAGAGACTAGATAGTTGGCTCAGAGTAAATCAATGTATGCACAATGCTTTCATCCTGTTTCTTCGGGTTCACTACCATCACTATATTTATTACTCAACCAGGAATAGCCATTGTGATCATGTCTGGATTAGGTGCATCCATCCATAGACTAACCTCATTCATCTAATATTAAGACAATAGTAATTTTGTGGGGAGTATCTAGTGAGTAATGAGATATTCCCAGAACCATTGAGAATCCACTAGTCCAACTTTGGATACCGAAGATTCCTTTGACTGCTAGAAATGTGTTAGTATCATATAAGTATGATGTTATTTAGTGTTATTCCAATATAACCACAAATCTATCAGTCCTAGAGACCATATTTTATCCATAAGAGATGTGTGATGCCCTCATATAATCATTTAAAATCTCCCTCTAGTTCCAAACAGAGCTAGCGGCTGTAGATTATGTCCAAGAAGATGAGGTCGAGTGAGTAGAATTTCAAGAAATTATCTCATTATCATGAGAAGATGAAATCTATCCCATGTAGGGGAACATTCATCTTCTATACATCACAAGCTAGCTCAATAGTGTGGAAGTATGTCATTGTCTCATTGACATAGAATATGGAGTCAATATCATCTCAACCCAGATGCTCAAAAATCTAGGAATATATGAAGATGACCAGAGTCCCTCTAACTAGAAGTTCCAAGGATATGAGAGGAACAAGTAGAGGCAGTGTGACAAGATTCTCTTGAAGGACCAACATAATGTCTTGATTTGTATCACTGATTTCATGGTATTATCGAAGGATAACACCTTAAATTAATCGATGGGTAGACCCTTTCTCCTTCTATATGAAGCAATTTTCTCCTCATATCACTAAATCCTTAAGTACTCCCTCAACGGTCAAGTGGGTGTTCTCTATGGTGACACATATCCTTTTTTCTCATGTGAATTCCACTATTTGGATGCTGACTATTACAAGATAAATGAAAAACGAGTTCTAACCAATGAGGTTGAGTAGACTACTGTTGTGGCCGACCCCTGGATAGACTTGGATGATTCTTTCATCCTTCCAATTTACCGATTATAGGACACAACACCTAACATGGGATATTGCTTCATCATCTCCGAGATAAGGGGGATAAACATTCCCAGGTATAGGTAACATAGAATTATTACATCATATTCTCATACAGACCTAGATCAGGTGATACCAGAACCCATTGTCCTTGTTAGGCATCGAGGTGTTTTCCCTATGGAAACATCTGTACACCATACTTGCTTATTTCACCGCACCAGTATGATTAAACACTGACCAACTGTCCTCCACTGCTTTGAGATCATCAACTACGGCCCCATTGTTAGAAGGCCCAATGGAATTAGGTCATGGGCCTTTGTTTTATTGTTTCAATGATGTAGGATCCTCCTAATAAGGATTACATGTTACACCAAGAAGGCAATAGTTTTCTCCAAGGATCCCTTGTGACACCCCAAGATTTCATAGTATGTTAGTTCTTCAAAGTAATTCAATAACTTACACAACACACAACATCGTGTTCAAGCGCATCATGACTTTCCAAACTAGCCGTTCAAAAGTGGTTATGAATAGTATTAACATAATTTTGAACTTTATATAACCCTAATAATTTTAGAATCCATATTATGAGTTTCTTAGACATAATTTAAGGAAAAATACATTTTTTTCATATAAAATAAGTATTTTCAAAAAATGAAATTTTACCACCTTTTAATGGAGAACTCTGTTTAAATCCAATATTTGAAATATTTATATATTCAATTTGACAAAATATAATTCTTATTTGGGATCAGGACATAATAATTTAGTTTCAATAAATTTTTGGTGTTTTTTTTTGATAACTTTCATATTTAGGAGAATAATGAAAAAAAATATTTGAACTCAAAACAACTTTTTTAATCAAAATAAGTTATTGTGTTCAATTATAAATATGAATGGTTTGGATGTATAATTAGATTATACTTTTACCATTTTATCCATTGTTGGTCATTGCAAATAATTTCACTTTGAAATTGGACATAAACAAAGGTCAATCTTTTGGTAGTTATTATTTCATAAAAAATACACTTTTTGGTTTTGAGAACGGGAATTAATTTTAAACCTATAAATGAAATTAAAATGTTTTGACTATCATAAAATAGAATTAATTTTTGAATTTATAATATCAAAATTATCTTAGAGTGATGTTTTGGTATGTTTCTAGAAATTTTTAATTTTTTGATGAATAGTAAAAAACACTAAGTTATAGTTTAAAACCGAATTTTTATTTAAATAATTATTTATTTAATTTTATTTTATTTTAGGTCAAAATAGATACATAATACTTATATAAGTTCAATGTAATTCATTGAAGTCAGTATATAATAATTTTAGATATACAAAAATTTTATTGAACTTTTCACCGTCTTTTACCCACCTTCTAAGAGAATTTTCAAATTCATATAAAACATAATTTTACCACTTCTGAAAATTTAATTTCAAAAATCCAAGACACATGCTTAATATCATGGAGTAAAATTTTGTTCAATAAGATAAAAATAATTTATGGTGAATAGTAACTTTTTACTTTTATTTACCACAGTTAAAAGTAAATAGGGTAATTAAGGGTAAAAATGATATTATTATTACCCTAACACATGTCCTAATTCTATTGGATAAGTATAATTCGACCGAAAAAATCCTTAGTAATAAAATGTAAACCACTTTGTTTTTCTTGGATTAGATTAGGAAATTTATTATTATTTTATTTAAATAAGATTTAAAAGAGTTAAAATCAATGTTTAAGAACGAAAACATTTTTAATATAGGGCTAAAGATAAGATAAATTAGACTATAAATATTTATTATAAAACTAAATATATTTCGTAAATTATTTTATTTTATTTATATTTTTCATACATCAAATAATTTAATTTATTTATGACCCAATGATGATGCAATTATTACCTAATTAATTAAATATTAAAATAATTGATAATATAAATATAAAAATAAATGTAATTTGAAACTTTTAATTAATTAAAAAAAATTTATAGGTTAATATGAAATATTGGGGGTTGGTTAGATGAATTTTTTTCGATGTAATAATGCTGTTATAAATTTAGCAAAAACAAAATACCAAATAGTGTCAAAATTGACATAAAAGAGTTTTTAAAACAAATATTATATTATTTATTGATATTCTATTCCTAAAAATCTAACATTCAAAAAAAGTACTTATATAATGATAGGTGTATCATTAATGAACCAGTTGGTGTTCTCTTGGAAGTATGTAGTAAGTTTATTAACCATATATTTTTAAAATACAAAGAGACATGGTAAATGTCAAACTATTTAACGAAGAGTTAAATCTAAAATATAAAGTTAATATAGTGACCCCAACCTATCTAAATCCTTTTGGTTGGGAGTTTTTCGACCCATCCCCACAATATCATTAAATAATACATTTTTTAGCCATTAGGAACCTAAAATGATTTTATTATAAAATAATATTTCAAGCTTTTCCTAAGGTGCCCCTCACCCCTCTTATAAAAGGGATCTTCACCTTCTCTCCAATTCACACCATAAAAGCCATTTGTCTCATCCAAAATATACCCAAATACCATCTCAATAGTCCTACCTTCATCCTAGAGGCCCTCCTTTATTCAAAAAGAAAACTAAGGAGCCCTTTTGATCAAATCAAAAGGAAGAACCCGAAGAAGATGTAAAGATCACACCACCTCTTTCAAGTTCCTCTCTTCTTCCATTTCCTTTTTATTTGTGGTATCCATTATAAAATAATAACTCCAGTATATTCTATATATTATGACTTTATTATAAATATGGTACAACCAAATTCATTATTCTATCCATCCTTTGAATAACATGTCGCCATAGGTGCGTATGTATGGCTTACCGTCTCCACGTTAGGACGTAATTGTTATTCAATACAATATTATTTGGATGGTTATAATAATGAAGTGTAATTGATGTAAATAATAAATATAACATGATAATGATTCTTAATATATGATATAAAATCCAATTATATCTTTTTTTCATATCAAAATATTGCTATTGTCGCTCGTGCATACGTACGGATTACAATTTCCACAAACGCGATGAGATTCATTCCCCATCGTATCCATTCAAGAGTAAATTTTATTTGATGATTAAAAATAATGTTTAGAGACATTATATCATTCTGGATATGAATAAGATACATCCCATCTATGACAAATATGACCCACATTACAAAGAATAAAAAGGAAAATGAATCTGTTAACACCTGAAACAATGATAATACTAATATATTATTAACAAATAAATGTTAAAAGGTCATATATGATATAATATTAATGTATATGATTATATTATAATTTAATAAAATTTATTTCACCATTATAAAGATATTTAACCTACCCTGGACCAAGGAAAAAGTACAATGTAGGGGTTTCTTATCTCACTTTTAATTCCATGAGATACCATTGTTCACCACTAATTTATTACATGTGGTGTGTGTACTTCCCATTATTGTATTCATTGTGTAATATACTTTAATTTATGGATATTTAAATCATCATTTTATTATCCTTATTTCATGGGTGTATGTTTCATAAGTTACCAATTCGATAAGGGGATTTGAAATTTCAATTTCCACTCATTCGGCTTTACACATACTTCATTGATTATTTTACTCCAAGATTATGTGTGGAATCACTATTAATTTTCTTATGTCATAATTTCCACTCCCCTTTATGTGGATATACTTTTGATTCACATAATCAATCAATTTATAAATTCTCAAGTCATCGATATGAACTTGATACGAGTATTTTTAACTCAATCTCTATTTGTTGAGTTAAATATCCAATTCATTGGTGTCGCTTTTAGAAGAATATGTGTGACTGTCCTCTGAATGATTTACATTGAATATCCAATCATATTGAGTGTATTTATATTTTTCACACAAAATTATATTGTTTATTTATCCTTAACCTAAGCATATGGTCTTTATAAGAGTCTTAATCTCAATTTACATTCCATTGAGTATTATTTGTTGTTATACACCAAATCACTTTTATATGGTTTATATAATGTACTTTGACATAGTATATCATAAATCCCATAATTCTCCTGATATTACAAATTTTTGATTAACTCAATTATTTTAATTCAAGTGTCTCTCTTTTGTTAAAGAACTTTAACTAAAATATCATTTTAAAATATTTTAAAGATTTATTATTCTAAATAATTCTCATTAATGTACAGGTTTTAAAAATGGTTTTAAGGATTTATTTATAAGGACATTTAAGTTTTAAAATTATAATTCCTTTTAAAAGTTTCAAATTGGTATGGGACACTTTGATTCAAAAATCTATTTTAAACGGCTTCTTGAAAAATAGTGTGACATTTTAATGTTTTCAAGAAAAAGGGGGATATTTCTCTCAAATAGTTTTGATGACTATTTTCATCTATGTCAATATCCTTCATTATTCTTGATTGAGGTTAATATGTTACAATAAAATATTCCATAATGTATTGAATTTTTTATGTTTGACTGTGGATGTGCTATTTTTATACCATTTATGGTTTGTGGATAATTTATTGACATTTCGTAAGATCGTTTTAATATGAATGTTTATATTATGTTTCAAACTTCTCATATGAGGAATGAATTGGACATCGTAAGTGACGGGTGGCACCCACTATAGCTCCTCGATGCATCGGTAGGTTTCATGAGACAAAATAGTGTCTTGGAACAAGGCCTTGACAAAATCTTATTTGTAGTCTTGGAACAGGGCCTTGACTATGTGGTTATGAAAGTCATCCATTATGAATTCCATCATTATGAAAGTGGCTATTGATATTACATGTGATAATTTGACTAGTAAAATATCCCTGTGAATAAGTAAATGGAATAATTTGATTTTATCTTTTCCATATTATGCTAATGTTCATGTTTAAAAGTCTTTTGTTCTAGTCTTATACATTGCCTTAAATTTTTATACTTATTTATGAAAGTTTCTGCTATAATGTTATCCTTACTGAGAATATGAGCTCACCCATTTCTATGTTTTATTTTTTCCAGGATGCAATGAAGTATATTATGACTGACCTCCAGGGATAGTCTATGGGATATCTGTGTTTTCTATAAAAACAATGTTTTTATAGTTTTTCATTTTATGATGTAATGTAAACCTTTTGAAGGTATCTAGTACAGCCAAGGATACTAAACTAATCGGTTTTTTGAGACGTGATCTTTTATGATCATGCTAATGATACGTAATAATGCACCGAATCTGGGCTTCGGAGGTCGAGGCATTACAGTTGGTATTAGAGGAAGATTAGTACAAACCATGGAAACTAGATTTAGATAAACTCTAATTATAGCACATATCCCTAAGATAGAATTTGAGTATTAGAATAGAAGAACTTCCAAGAATTTTTGTGTTGTAGAGATTTTGTGAGTTTTCCAAACAATACATCCATGTCTGGATACGAGCAGGTAGAGGCGGAACTAGCACAGATGTACCTAGTTGTAAAACTAGAAAGCACTGCTTTGAGCTAGACTCGATTAATAACTGGTGCACGACAACGAGCCTTGCTACACTCTTGGATACTATACTCTTAGGGGATATGATTAGGATTATTTACATTCTTTTTACAAACCGATTTTATGGATTTTAATATAAGATGAGAATAAATGAATGTGGATAATCCTAAGGTGTTTTAAATTGAAAATATGGTGTCATGATATTCTCTAAATCTTTTTATGACTATTATTACTCGCATAATGATTACTGGTTTTAGTCAATGGCTGGATTCCAAGGATGTCATTGTAACATTGAGAATGGTGTATGAGGTTTTAACAGTGGTGGAAATGAGCAACAAAATGGAATAATGATAGGGGTAAAAGATATCGTGTTCATGCTGAATTAGTTTTCAAAAATATTATGAAAAACATATATATTAACCAACTACCGGACTCAAAAAGGAAGATAAAAGTGGTGAATGATAAGAGCTCCAGTAGTGAATACCATGGAGAAATGAAAGCTCATTTTCCATCATGCAGGAAATGTGGAAGGAGACACCTAGAAAGGTGTCTTAATGGAACAAAGAAATGCTTTATATGTGGGAAAGAAGGACATAAAGTAAAGAATTGCTGAGGAAAAATGATGATTACTATGGAAGAAAATAAAAATGGTCCTAAGAATCCATTTACAGTCATTTGTCATAAATGTAAGGGACCTTGACATTACCCGAGTGAATTCCCTACTCTATAGGATATCCTCTTGGTCATGGAAGAAGCTATGTTGAAATAAATTGATGGAGAAATGATTAAAAAGTATTAGTGCTCTTTGTTGATGGGATTACTTTGGAAGACTTTAATCTTGTATTTGCAACCCTATAGTTTTTCATGTGAAAATGATATTTGAGGAGGAATTAATTTTTCTCTCGTGTATATAGTTATAAATAACCATTTGGTTTTATATGATCATTGAGTTTGAGGAAATTACAAGTTATTAAATTTTGGAATAAAAATGTGAGGCATGAGATAACATTTGTGACGATATTATGTTATCTTTATTTTGAGGGATCTATCTCATTTTTTGGGAATATTATAAAATTATATTGTTTTTGAAAAAGGAAAACACATAGACCGTGTGAAAACCTGTCCCATCAGACAAAGCTGCAGGAATTGAACCCACAAGCATAGTTCAATTGGGATTTATCGCCTACCACTAGACTACGTGAAGTACCTAGTTACTGTAACTAATTATTTTTAGTTAAATTATTTTATTGATCAATAATAAGTTGGTTTGGGATCTTATGTCTAATAAAATGGACATCCTTAGTATAGGAAAACGATTTGGTGATTAACTGATAAATGTTATTTTGGAAGACGTTCGCTCTGTTGGGAACACTATATACCGAAGGAAAATAGAATACTATGGGATTTAATTTGAGGAGTAATGGTGGATTTTTATCGATATTTTGGGTTATTTATATAAATTATTAACCTATCATAGAGAATATGTGATTAGGTTAATTACTTTTGAGTATGTGACTTTAATGTTATTTTATGTTATTTGGAGATATATTTTAATTTGGAAGACTACATAACCAAATTATTCAATGTTTTGGGTTTCAATATTAGTTTGGATTATATTGAAGGATTTTGAGGAATTTTTTTTTCTGAATGGTATTTGTTTAAGATTGGGGTATTATTGGTTTAATTTTAGAAATTAAGATTAATATTTATTTCTCTAAAGGATTTTCTTTTTTGGGGATCATCTAATCTTGTACTAACCATTTTGGTTGTGGTTAATCTCTAAAGACAAGGTAAATGTATTGATTTTCCATTGTCGATCATGTGATTCTCTAGAAGTTGATTCTATCTCTTCCGGTGTGTCCAAGTCATCTTGAATACACATCATTTGAAAAAAAGATTAATTGGTGGTAAAAATTTATTAAACAATGAAACGCTGCAAAAAAAGTAAGTATATATCTTTACTTTCTTAGACAATGTCATAAATAAATTCCTCAACTTTATGAAATGGAAATTAATACAAATAAAAATGTTTTCTGTTTACTTTTCCTACTGGGAAACTAATGACTGTTTATCCCATCACAAGTTTGTGGGTTTCTTGTTGTTAACATTCTCCTAATCATGTTTTCTATACCTCTCCATTAGAACATGAAACTTATTTTATCTTTTATATCCATGTTTTTCTACATTGAATCCTTGTATGGGTTATGTTGGGTGACCTTTGTACTTCTCTTTCTTTCATTTAAAGTGATATGTTTATTGAATCTTTTTCTGATGTGGGACTTTAAATTATATTCCCATGCCCAATTTTAAAAATTGCAAGGATACAATTTATTAGAGGAGTGAAGATTGTAACACCCCAATATTTCATAGTATGTTAGTTCTTCAAAGTAATTCAATAACTTTCACTAACACAACATCGAGTTCAAGCGCACCATGACTTACCAAACTAGTTGTTCAAAAGTGGTTATGAATAGTATTAACTGAATTTTGAACTTTATATAACCCTTATAATTTTAGAATCTATATTATGAGTTTCTTAGACATAATGTAAGGAAAAAATCATTTTTTTTCAGATAAAAAAAGTATTTTTCAGAAAATGCAATTTTACTGCCTTTTAATGGAGAACACTTTTTAAATCCAATATTTGAAACTTTTATATATTCAATTTGAAAAAATAAACTTCTTCTTTGAGATATAGGCATAATAATTTATTTTCAATAATTTTTTGGTGTTTTTTCTGATAACTTCCATATTTGGGTGAATAGTGAAAAATAATATATTTTAACGGAATTTTTTTTAATCAAAATAATTTATAGTGTTGAAATATACATATGGATTGTTTGGATGTATAATTAGACTATATTTTTACCATTTAATCAAATTTTGGTCATTGGAAGTAATTTCACTTTGAAATTGGACATAAACAAATGTCAATCTGTTAGTAGTTTTTATTTCATAAAAAATACGCTTTTTGGTTTTGACAACGTGAATCAATTTTAAACTAATAAATGAAATTTCTATGTTTTTAATTTTTGTAAAATCAACATAATTTTTGAATTCATAATATCAAAATTATCATAGGGTACATTTTTGGTATGTTTCTGAAAACTTTTAATTTTTGATGAATAGTAAAAAAACACTAAGTTATATTTTAAAACCGAATTTTTATTTAAATAATTATTTATTTTATTTGAATTTATTTTAGGTCAAAATAGATACACAATTACTATATAAGTTCAATGTAATTCATTGGAGACTATTTATAATAATTTTAGATATATAACAATTTTATTGAACTTTTCACCGCCTTTTACCCACCTCCTATGAGAATTTGCAAATTCACATAAAACATAATTTTACCGCTTATGTGAATGTAATTTAGAAAATATAAGAGACACGGTTAATATCAAAGAGTAAAATGTGTTTCAATAAGATAAAAATATTTTTTGGTGAATAACAACTTTTTACTTTTATTTACCACAGTTAAAAATTAATAGGGTAATTAAGGGTAAAAATGATATTATTATTACACTAAAACATGACCTAATTATATTATATATGTATAACTAGACCAAAAAAACCTTAGGAATAATATATGAACCTATTTGGTCTACTTGGATTAGATTGGGACATTTATTGTATTTTTATTTAAAGAAGAGCTAAAAGAGTTAAAATCAATGTTTAATAACATAAAAAAATTTAATATAGGGATAAACATTATATAAATTAGACTATAATTATTCATTAGAAATATAAAATTCTTTCCTACCTAATGGTATTTTATTTATACTTTTTATAAATTAAATAATTTAATTTATTTATGACACAATGATGATGTAGTAATTACCTAATTAATGAAGTATTAAAATAATTGATATTATAAATATCCAAATAAATTTAATTTGAGACTTTTTATGAATTACACTAATTTTTTAGGTTAATATTACATATTAGGGTTGTTTAGGTGAATTTGTTTCGAAGTAATAATGCTGTTATGAATTTTGCAAAAACAAAATACAAAATAGTGTCAAAATTGACATAAAAGAGTTTTTAAATCAAATATTATATTATTAATTGATATTCTATTCCTAAAAATCTACGGTTCGGACAAAGGACTTATATAAAGATATGTGTATCATTAATTAACCACTTGGGGTTCACTTGGAAGTATATAGTATGTTTATTAAACATATAATATAAAAATTCAAAGAGAGAAGGTAAATGTCAAACTATTTAACTAAGAGTTAAATCTAAAAAATAAAGTTAATATAGTGACCCAAACCTATCTAAAACATATTGGTTGAGTGGTTTTTGATCCATACCTACATTATAATTTAAATAATTCATTTTAGAGACATTATAAACCGAAAAAGATTTTATTATAAAATAATACTTCTAGCTTTTCCTAAGGTGCCCCTCACCCCTCTTATAAAAGGTCACTTCCCCTTAGCTACAATTCAAACCTCAAAATCAATTTGTATAGGCCAAACTCTGCCAAATTACCCTATATAATGTCCTAACTTATTCCTAGAGTACATCCTTTAGTCATAAATCTAACCTAAGGATCCCTTTTGATAAAATCAAAAGGCAGAATCTGAAGAAGAGGTAAATATCTCACCACCTCTTTCAAGTTCCTTTTTTCTTCCACTTCCTTTTTCTTTGTAGTTTCCATTATAAAATAATAAATCCAGTATATTCTCTATAATATGAAGTTATTATAAATATGGTACAACCAAATTCATTATTCTATCCATCCATTGAATAACATGTCACCATACGTGCGTACGTACGACTTACCGTCTCCACATCATGATGTAATTGTTATTCAATACATTATTATTTGCATGAGTATAATAATGATGTGTAATTGATGTATGTAATAAATATAACAGGATAAGGATTCTGAATATATGATATAACATCCAATTATATATTATTATAATATCAAAATAATGATATTGTCACGCATGTGTATGTACGGATAACCGTCTCAACGAACACGATGAGAATCATTCCCCATCGTATCTGTTTAAGACTAAATTTCATTTGATGATTAAAAATAATGTTTAGATACATGATATAATTTTGGATATGAATAAGATAAATCCCATCCATGACAAATATGACTCACATAACAAAGAATATAAAGGAAAATGAATCCGTTAACGCCCGAAACGACGATAATACTAAGATATTATTAACAAAGCAATGTTAAAAGATAATATCTGATATCATATTAATGTATATCGTTATTTTATAATTTTATAACAATTATTTTACCATTATAAAGGAGGTTAACCTACCCTCTACCAAGGAAAAAGTACAAAGTAAGGGGTTTCTTGTCTCGCTTTTAATTCTATGATATTTCCATTGTTAACCACTTATTTATTGCATGTGGTGTGTGTACATCCCATGATTGTATTCATTGTGTAATATAAAATAATTAATTGATATTTACATCATCATTGTATGATCCTTATTTCATTGGTGTATGTTTTTTAAGTTACCAAATCGATAAGGGAATTTGAAATTTCAACTTCCACTCATTCGGCTTTACACATACTTCATTGATTTTTTTACTCCAAGATTATGTGTGGAATAAATATTCATTATTTATGAAATTATTTACCCTCCCCATTATGTCGATATAATTTTGATACACATAATCACTCCATTGATAAATTCTCATGTCATCGATATAAACTTCATAAGAGCAATTTTAACTCAATTTCCATTTGATGAGTTAAATATCCAATTCATTAGTGTAGTTTTTACAAGAATATATGTCAATGTCCTATGATTTATTTACACTGAATATCCAATCAGATTGAGTGTATTTATATTTTTCACACATAATTATGGCATTGATTTAACCTTAACCTAAGGATATGGTCTTTATAAGAGACTTCATTTCAATTTACATTCCATTGAGACTTATTTCTTGTTATACACCAAATCACATTTATATGTTTTATATAATGTACTTTGACGTAGTATATCATGAATACCTTTATTCTCATGATATTAAAAAAAACTATTAACTCAATTATTTGTATTCAAGTGTCTCTCTTTTGGATAGGAACTCCAACTATAATATCATTTTAAAATGTTTTAATGATTTATTATTCTAAATCATTCTCATTAATGCCCATGTTTAAAAAAAAATGATTTTAAGGATTTATTTATATGGACATTAATGTTTTAAAATTTAATTTTTTTTTAAAAGTTTCAAAGTTTTATGGGACACTTTGAATAAAAAATCTAATTTTAACGGCTTCTTGAAAAATAGTGTGACTTTTAAATGCTTCTTAGAAAAAGGGGGATATTTCACTCAAATAGTTTTGATGTTTATTTTCATCTATGTCAATATCCTTCATTATTATCAATTGAGTTTAATCTGTTACAATACAATCTTCCAAACTATATTGAATGAGTTATGTTTGACTGTGGATGTGCTATTTTTATACCATTCATGGTTTGTGGATAAAGTATTGACATTTCATATGCTAGTTTTAATATGAATGTTTGTATTATTATTCAAACTTTTCATATGAGAAATGCATTGGACTTAGTAAGTGAAGGGTGGAGGCTGCTATAGCTCCTCGATGAATCGGTATGTCTCATGGGACAAACTAGTGTCTTGGCACAAGGCCTTGACAAAATCTTATTTGTAGTCTTCGCACAATCCATTGACTATGTGGTCATGAAAGTATGGAATTATGCATTCCATAATTATGAAAGTGACTTTTGATATTACATTTGATTATTTGAATAGTAGAATATCCATGTGAATAATTAAATGGCATTATTTTTTATCTTTGCCATATTATGATGAAGTTCAAGTTTAAATGGATGTTGTTCTAGTCTTATACAGTACCTTAAATTTTTATGCTTATTTATGAAAGATTCCGCTATAATTGGATCCTTACTGAGCATCTACGATCTTCCATTTATATGTTTTATTTTTCCCAGGATGCAAAGAAGTATATTATGACTGACCTTCAGGGTTAGTCTATGGGATCTCAGTGTTTTCTATGGAAACAATGTTGTTGTAGTTTTCCATTTAATGATGTAATGTAAACCTTATGAATTAATTTAGTACTTCCAAGGCTAATAAACTAATCGGTCTTTTGAGACATGGCCTTTCATGATCATTCCAATGATACATAATAATGCACCGAATCTGGGCTTCTGAGGTCGGGGCGTTACATCCCTCATCTTGGACATAACGTCACATACTATCAATCCCCTAATCACATACGATGAAGAATTCATGGAAGGTGATCCTCTCGCATTTAAGGTGTGTGTTGCCACCACCATCGATGAGCTAGGACATATGAATCTTGGTACCGAGATAGATCCCAGGTTGACACTGATTAATGAAATCATTTGTGTGGATGATCAACAATAGTATGTGAAGTATTTGAGGTGGAATCACAACATGTTTTCCTGAAGCCATAATGATATTCCAGGGTTAGATCCTTAGGTCACTACTAATCATCTTGGTCTCCCGATGAGTCATCGTGGATTAAAGAAGCCACCCAAATAATACACCAATCATCTGGTGCTTTGTTTGGGGCCAATGTTGATTATCTCATCATAGCCAACATCATAAAAGGAGTTTAGTACCCTAGATTATTAGCCAATAAAATTCCCATCAGGAAGAAGAATAGGTTGGTAAGAATCTTCATCATCTTCAATGATCTTGACATCCACTGTATGAAAGATGGTTTTCTCTTTCTTATAATAGAGCTAATAATCAATTCTAACTATAGATTCCATGATCTATCCTTTATGGATAGGTATTTCGGGTATAATCAGACATTAATGGTCCCCAGAGATAATGAATCCACTACCTTCATGGTTCTATATGAGACCATTTTCTTTGAGAAAATTCCCTATGGTTTGATTAATTCATGGGCCACCTATCAATGTGATATGAAAAACATATTAATGATAATCACAAGGAAACTAGTGGAATGATATGTGAATGATTTTGTGGTCAAATCCTATCATCATCAGGTCTATAATAGAAACATTGAGAAATTTACTAGCTTCCTCCACTCATGTCATCTGAAAGTGAACCCCTTGACATGCACTATCGAGGTATCCTCTCGGACGTTTGTTGGATTCAATTTTAGATACAAGATCATTTCAATTGTCCTTGATAAGATCACATCTATTACAAATATGCATCCTTAAAGAAAACATTGAGAACTAAAATTATTTCAAGTCAACTTATACTATATACAAAAATTCATCAAAAATCTAGATGGAATGTGTAACCCATTTTCTAGAATCATGAAGAATGTTTCCTTATAGTAATGGGATGAAGAGAGTCAAACCTCAGTTGAGGAGATCATGTTGTATCTGATGCAACCTCTGGTTCTGATGCCACCCTTCTCCAGAAATCCACTATTCCTTTACGTGACTACCTTGGAATAATCCCTTGGATCCCCTCTAAACCATATGAATAATGAGGGAACAAAAAATAATTAGTAATATCTCATCCACATGATCCTTGATAAAGAGACTTGATATTTATCAATTGAGAAGTGCTGACTCGAACTTTTTTTACTATAAATAAGTTGCAACATTATTTGCAGCATCATGAGATATAGCTGGTGTCCTGTATATAATAGCTGAATTATATTATAAACCACCTTATTTTGATCTTCCATCTATCTCATTGGTAAGTGATACTTATTTAGTTTGACAATAGGTTTATCCTATAGAAGGATGTTAAGGGTCAGGCACTAGAAGACGGTTTTGCCCCTCATCTAGCCCCCCGAAGAGCAGTCCCTGTATCTTGATTTTCTAGATGAGTCCATTCTCTCAGTAGATGAGGATATGCCATGTGAATAAATGAATTTCAAAGGACCCTCTCAAAGTCCCACTGGTAGAAGGCTCAGTGATCCCCAACTCAGCAAAATAGGCCTGGAGATTGTCTTCATCTTGGCTTCATAGGTTGTCTTGTCCTATTCGTTCTTGATGATATAAGGATGAACCAATAACAAGTCGGAGTATCATTCTCTCATTTCTGGTCTTTAGATCACTCTCAAGATTGATTTTACCCACCTTCACGTGAAGGGGGAATCCAAGATATTCATAAAATATATTAGAAATTACTACATCATATTGATGATGGAGCCCTTACCCTTTGTCAGGCATGATCGTAATCAGATGGCCTAGTTCCCTTCTCAGTCAAAGGTGAATTTTGTTCCATTGTTTTAAAATCGTCGAGATAAGGCCCTGGGTGATTTAGTTTCTTCTCTCATATAGACTAAAAAATATGATCTGTTTATTCATGTGTCACATCTATGGGTCATCACCCCTTTATTTGAGGATGGAGATGAAAACCAGTAGGTAAGACATCATACCACGGAATCTTCCACAACAGGTCGTCTGGATCCCCCTTCCACAGTAGAGGAATCCTCTGATTTGAGAAAATCTTCTGTTGAGAATCTCCAGCAAGAAAAGCTCCTAATATAAAATTATTTTGGAGAATTAATCCATTGGTGTGTAGTGTAGTTCAGCCTCAATATTAGTCCCATCCTTGAACAAATTGAATAAAAATGATGTTTTGAGGAAATTATCATTCACTTCATTCAGGGAGATGAGATTCACCATGTTATATACGAAGTTCATGCCGATTCATGTTGTCCTCATTTGGTAGGGTTCATACTCTCCCACAAGATTCAATGATTGGGATACTTTTTTCACACCTTGTCCCATGACTAAATTGAGTTTATCAAGAATTTTAACATGTGTCTGATTCATGCCATCTTTGTGCATTGACCTTTGGAGCACCTCCATAACACCAAGTATTCTTGGAATATTATGGTACGGGGACTCAATGTATTGGGAACATATACACTTAAAACAACTCACCAGTGTAGGCTCGTTATGACTATAAGAGATTTCTTTACCATGTGGGAAGAGGTAGTTATTATCAAAGAGTTCAAGGCCTATTCTATAGTTGTGTTCATGAATTCCAATATAATCCATATATTTGTATTCCTTTACACTGTTCTCAATGATGATGACAAAATATTTTGAGTAGTTGAGTTGAATAAATTTTATTGCAAGTACAACATTTGGTCCAAACATAATTCTCATTACCATGCAAAGGAAATTTGATATATTAAGGCCTTCAAATGACCATCTCAATCATGTTTCTGAAAATGGGGGTCCAAAACAAGAAGAGATGGATAGAAAGGCTCCCCAACACTCACTTGTATTAACAGAAAAGAACTCAAAATTGCACCCCAAGTGACCCCGTATTCCCTAGTATATTGAATAGAGGCATTCATACCCATCAAGATTCTGATGTCATCTCTTTTTACAACCATATATTAATAGTAAGAATCTGGAAGAGCATCAGATTTCTATCTAGATGAAATAAAATCCCACTATGAGAATAGGTTATAGCCCTTTCATAATCTAGAGAGGCCCCAGAATAAGGTATCTAGAGATTTCAAAAAGAATTTTTGTCTCTTCTTCGTCATTCAAAGTGAAAAAACATTGGATCTAAGAACTCCAATGATACCTCACATGAGGCCACCAAAGGTGGAGCACAAATAAAAAGTAAGCTACATTATCCAGAGGTTTTACCCTAACTGTGAAAACTCTTTATTCACAATGGATGGAGAGCTAGCCACTCATCCAAACAACTACAATTCTAACAAGAAATACATTGCATGAGACCCATCATTCTAACATCCTACATGATGTAAAACTACTCACAACATAATTATCTCCCTGATGATGTTATACTACATTGTATGATCCAACATGATGATAAAATGAACAATCATCCTATGGATCAAAATCTATGACCATGAAATAAGATCCCCATTATCTTAGATGCATGATAATAAATATTGTGGCATCTTCATCCTTTCCACATGATGTTAAACTGGACAATATTATAGAACTACTAATGGCTTGATTCCCATTATCATGAGATATGTAGGAATGCCTAGGTATTCTTTCAATTTCCTAGCCACCAATTCATCTTGTTGGCCCCATGGCCTAAGATTTTATTCTTGGGGGTTTGTGGTGTGATGTTGAGACCATCTCGGTTCTCATTCACATCATATTTATTTATGTCACCACACTACTATACACCCCTATGTTGGTATCTACACTCTATGGTGCAAGCACTATGAGCCTAAATTAAGATCTGTTCATCCAAGACACACAATGTTAAATTGTTTTTCTCCATCCCACGTGATGTTAAACTATTGAATCCCACCTAACATATGTTAAAGTACATGGAATTTGTGGTACTTTGTGGTTTAACTTGAAAGGAATGTACCCATTTTCCTGCATGACACTAACTGCTCCATCTTACCTGACATTAAACTATGCCCCATATTCATCATTTACACATGACATTAAACTACATGGGTCTCCAGAACTAAATGTGGAATAATTATCTTTCTCATGGGATACATAGGAATGCATGAATATTTAATCTTTTGGACTATATGTAAATTCTATCTTTTGGCCCCTTGACACGAGTTATCTCCTAGGAGTGTTTGGTGTGGTGTGGATTTACACATTCCTCATTCATATCATGTATATATTTCCACACAATGCACATCCTGTTTAGGATACCATTTACCCTAATGTCCTAAATTTATGATAATAAACTATGGTTCAAATTCTTCCCTTACCATATGATGTTAAATTTCATTAGTTTACAAGACTACGTATGGCTTGATTACCATCCTCATAAGATATATAGGAATGCCTAGTCATTTTGTATTTGGGTCCAGCCTAGGTTCAACACCCCTTTATCAAGAATATGTGGTATGGAGATGGATCTCCTTGGTCCTCATTCAGGATGGGTTCAACACCTTTCCATGACACATATATCCACTAAAAAGGACTCATCCTTTGGTCTGAGCTCTATGACCATACACTAAGATCATCACTATCCTAGTCACAAGATGATAAACTATGTGACACCATTGTGCCTATCTCATAATGTTAAACTAAATGATATTCAAGAACAATGTATGGATTGATTCCCATATTTATGGGGTATGTATTAACACCCACACATTTGGTCTTTAGGGTCCATACTTTGTATTAAAGCTCTTTAACCCTCATCATCATTATTTGGCATTGGTTCATTACAAAACCATGACCAAGAACCATATTGTGGAATCTTCCCTAGATAAGGGGCATGGATCCCTCAATATGATAACCTCATTAGCATGCTATGATGTGTTATGGTATAGCACCCTGGGTGTTGGATTCTACGTGGATATTTTCTTATTCTATCATCATGCTTCATGAATCCATCTATTTAGGTCTTAATCATCTTTAATATTTGAAGGGACCCCTGAATGTCATGGTTCATGTCCATATGGATCACCTACCATCCTGGTCAAATACACTAAAAGACATTGAATGACATTTTTAGGCATGTTTTTTATTCTGAATATGGTCTGTGGATGACCCTCATTTGCCATTTCCTATCCCAAGTCACATGATATGGATTTTTCATCTTGATTTTGGCCAGCACTTATCCTTCATCATTATGGAACCCCATTATGTCCCACATAATGGATGTTATTATTCACATATCTTTCCAAATCCTTATGATTAAGAGGAATTTCAACACCATCAGTGTTACCCTCCCTGCACCATTACACATCAATCAATTCAATCTGTATCATTAGGGATCCTTTAACCTAAATTTTTTGTTCCTTTTTTTCATCAATGTTTCTTATGGATCCTCTCTTCCCCTTGTTTTTAACACCAAGTGTGGCTCTTGTGGGATTAGGGGTTTTAGTAGGGTTTGTACCCGCATGGAATAAATGCACCATAATTAATGGTCCAACCCATATAAACATAAACTAGTAGTTTACATACCATGGACATGATGTTAATCTAAAAATCTATGTCCGAGGCCTAAAAATTTAAACTATGTGCATGGTGTCATGAGAGTTCCCCATAAGTTGGAAAATATTTTTATCCCTCATTCACATTGGGGTTTTCCTACTTCACCACCCCGAGTGAATTCCCTTGAACTGAGTCCCTTTATTATTGTTCTAAACTCTATGAACATAAACATGGAATTTACATCCTAGTCTCATGATATTAAAGTGAATATCCAAGTCCAATCCTTATTACATCAAACTATGTCTGAGTTCTCCTTAGGGAATGTGTGGTGCGGTGTGGATCTCTTTAGTCATCCTTAACATTGGGATACCCTATGGAGCTACACTAAAAATAGACCTTTTTGGATCAATATTTCATGGTTCTATGTTCTTTGACCATAAATTAAGATCCCCAACATTCTCGATATATGATGATACACTTCCCAGTGCTATGAAATCTTCACCTAAGTATACATTTCCCCTAGCATCACTGCCATACAATAGAATTTTCAAGAACTATGTGTGGCTTGATTCCCATCCTTAGGGGATACATAGTGACATATGAACATCTCATCTATAGGCCCAACCACCAAGAAACAACGATCAGACATAGAGCTCATAGGCCTTGGTATCATCTGGGAAGGTGTGTTGTGATGTGGACCTCTATTATCCTCATTCACATCAGGTTTCCTCAGGGTGCCACACTGCACATCTCTCTTTTAATGAGTCTAAAATCTATGAACATATACTAATATTCTTAGTTTCCTAGTCACGTGATAATAAACTATGAAACAACCTTGATTTTCATGTTTGAGAGGATATCACCCCTTTTGACATTGCACATTTTTCATTCCATCCTCAAGAATTATGTGTCACTTGTTTCCTTACCTCGCATGATATGTAGCGATGCCTAGACATCTTGTTCTTGGGCCCAACCATAGAGTCAAAAAAATTTTTTTGTCCCCTTTGTCTTGTCTTCCCCTTCGAAAATGCATGGTTTGGTATGGGTCTCTCGAATCATCATTCACATCAGGTTATTTACTATTCCCTACATTTCCCCTTTGAGGTGCATATATCCTAGTTGCAAAATGGTAAACTAAGATACATTTTTGTCTTTTCTGCAGGATGTTAAACTTAATGGGAACATCCCACACATACAATTTTTAATAAGGAAATCTTGGTCCACGTAGTATGACCTTAAAGTATTTTCAATACAAGGGTCTTTTATTTTAGGATTAGTTGGGTCTAGCCACTAATAGTCCCTTATGAACTGATGTACAAGGACAAAAGTGTCAAGTTCCATGTGGATATCTTCCCAAAATATCTCCACAATTTGAGTCTTTCCTAGATAAAAGTTATACCATATTTTACATCCATATAGCCCCTAATAATTTTGATATCATGATGCATTGTCTCACCTCCCATCCTGGGCCAACACCATGATGGATTTCCAGCAATAAATGGTGGATCCTATGTTTCAAATATTGACATCATACAATTCCACCTTTGTACACCCCATCTCCAATTGGTGAAATGGTCTAACCCGTGATTCTAAAATGGTCTGCAATGTTATTTCCCATTAGTCACCCTTTTCATTGTCTATAACTTGAATGTTCTATTTATATCCTTTTTTACTTCCTTCTATTTATGGGAATCTCCAATATCCCTTGTTTTTTCCCTCCATGCATCTGCACTCGTTATGTGAGAATGTTGGTGTGGTTGGGATTTTCATACATAGAATTTCTTTCCCACTGTGTTTTCCCTTATGATAGGGAAGCTTGACATTAGTCCTTGTTCCTCACACTGATCAGGGATTATGTGGGATTAGGAGTCTTTCTAGAAACCCACATTGAGAAGCTATACAACCTTATGATCTGAGTTCTATGACCTTAAACTAAGATATATTTTTTTTATAAAAACAAGAAATTAAACTCTGCTACCCCAACCAAAATTACGTTAAACTACTTCATCATTACAACATGAATTTAAAATTCATGGGTTGATCCTATCATACAAACATAAACTATGACATCATTATCCTGTCTGCACAACAAAAAATGGAAAAACATTGCGGTGTTCTCCCTTGAGAGTATATCACCCAAGACACTGGATGTCCAAAAAAATCCATCTTTCAAGACCTTCACATTGCTTGATTCCCGTAGTGACACAAAAATTTTAACCTTGGTCCAGGTGCTCGGGAAATAAACAAATATAAAAAAGAACATATGAAAAAACAATAAATATCTGATGCTGAGTTACTATATACATGGGTCAGACCTTGCTGGAAAATTTTAATTTCAGGAACTATGTATAGAATAGTTATTATCCTTGTGGGATACATAGTGAAATCCCAATCATCAATCTCAGGTCAAACTGCAAAATTATTACCCCTTTTCTCATTTTCAATGTATGACGTCAAACTACAATAATACCATTAACATGTTTAGGATTCCCCACCATGTATATTGGATGTTTCAGATTCCTCACTGGAGAGGAATTCCCCTACCAGTGTTGATCTCCTACTATACTATGCTTAGAACTATGTATGTCATGATTCCCATATGTATGGGATACATAGTGATGCCTATACATTTTTCCTCAGGCACAACCATATATTCATTAAACATCATGGCCCTTTGGCCGCAATTATTTTCCCAACTATATTGCATTAGACTAAGATATTTATAAGGATATGTGGTGTTGAAGAAGGTATCCTTGGCCTTTGTTCATAGCTTGTTTTTTCCCTAACCATGTCACATACACCACCTTCACGTTTTTCCAGGTATTTTTGCAGTGCACAAGAATCATTTGTCTAATTCTCACCGAGTTCATATCCTCCATGACAAGAAAGCATTATAGGAATAGGAATTATATTCTATTGATACTAAATTTTTATCCAGGTTCAATTAAACTATGTACAATGTCTTGATCACGTGATGTTGAACTATTCTATGAATCTTCCTCACCACATGACATAAAAATATGTGTTTGTCATCCCCACTTACATGATGTAAAAATGTTAAGCATCTCAGGCCCTCATCTGAGAGGCCCAATCCCACAATGCTGGTCATCTACCGCAATGTTCACATCTTCATTTGTAGGATAGAATACGATACGAATCTCCTCAAGGAAATAGTCTTGATATTTTTTAGGCAATTAACCTACACCATTGTGATCCAAGATAATGTGGCATAATTTAATGATTGTTGGATTAATCTTAAACAATATACCTCTCCACTTTCATGCATTGCATGCCAATTATTTTTATCTACATAATATTTTGCATCTATAGGGATCCCACTAAATGTTCTATCCCAAGTCATTCCGGCTTAGTAATTGTTCCTAGATAACTCCCTAGAGGACTTTGGAAAAATGTTCTAGTTTGGCCTCATGTTTTAGATATGGTCATAGTTGGTGGTTTTTTATTTTTCCCCATTTCTGTCTAGTGATACAAATACTACATTTCATATATGGTCACCAGTTATCTTCAATTGGCATTCCATCCTCATCATATTCTGAATTTTGGGTATTGCAATTCACTCCTTCCAGTTCTCCTTTGTTCGGATTAATTCCAACACCCTTGGCATTATCCCATTATTATGCTATAGTACATCGGGAAAGGAAAGTTGGTGGTTTTGAGGGCCCTGTTATCTAATCAGAGTCATTGTCATTTTGGACACTCTAAGTGGCCAGTTAATGATGAAAGACCCTGAGTATTCGATTATTCTCTAACAAACTCATAAAAACTAAACGATTATGTGGTTTCCATTGTTTATTACACCGATCATGACCCATGTAAGCTTAGGAAAAAATCATTAGTTTCCTAAAAAATATGATAGAGATGATGGAATTAGATAAGTTAGGAAATAAATCAATTCATGCAATTCAAGATAGATAATAAAGAGAAAAAATAATGTTTCATATGTTTGGTCAAAACATGGCCTATATGGTTATTCTCCCTCAATGGGGTTCTTCAACACCACCACTTTCTAGTGTGTGTCCTCCAGAGTCTCCGTTCACTTATTGAGCTCCATCACTTCATCGACAACCGTTGGGGGAAGCTCATTATCCCTTAATTTTCACCTTATCATATTCAGCTTGGTGGTCGGCTACATTGTGGCTTAACAACTCCATCTTTCCAAGGGGCTCGTCCAACTGGGCTTGCAACTATGCAATGAGTTTTGGTTGATTGATAACGAAGGTATGAATATCACTCACTTATGATCCAATGAGATGGATATATTTCTTAGTTTCCTAATGCTTTTGGATTCCGTTGGATTCCTTTAGGTACCAGGAAGCATCTAGGTGACAACTTCTCTCCCAAATCTTCCCAGCATGATAGTCGCAAATCTTCACGGGATGATAGTGAGCATCCATCCCCCTACCGCAGAGACAATGTATCCAAGTGTAGAGTGACCCCATTAGTCTCTCTCATTTTTCCTCTCGGTTATCAAGGAAACATTTGATACACTTCCATGCCCTATTCCCTTGCATATTTCTCTACACATCTATGTCGGGATTAGAATATTCCAGCTCCTCAGGGTTTGCAGGTCTGTATACTAGAAAGATAACCAAAAGATCAGTGGTGGGATCTTCATCCAATATCCTCATTAAGGGGATGGCCTCTATAAAATATGGGAATCCATATTCACTCATCTATTCTTTAGAATCATTTCCATCTCTAGCTATAGCCTCATCCCGGGTAGTGGCATCACCTATAGAAACAACCTTCTTTATCATTGGGTGCCAAGGCTGGATCAACCTGAGTAACCAGCTACTCCCATATAGGTACTATCATCAAGAAATATCTGACAGATTTCCCAGAATCTTTAGTTATTTATGCCATTAGTCTTATGATCACTATGTGGGATGAACACCATAGTCATCCAGGTTTTTAGATAACAGATGTGGGTCAAAAAAAGTATAGAATTATAAGAGCTAAGTGCAGTAGGAAAAATTGCAGTAGGTTAAAGTGACTGGGTCACCGTGGGAACTTCTACCATTGGAGTACCAAAAATCATATTAGATCGAGGATCGGAATGGGATCCTTATGAATAATGGTGGAATCCATGGATTTTTAGTTTTTCACTTCAACCCCATCTGGCTCACCTCTGGATGCTTCAGCTAGTATTGGTTCACCGCCTTACTTTGCCTAGAAAAGGGATGAGGGACATGCCAGCACCATGTACATAAATACATTATCACACCCATAGTAGGAGATCCTTGATATTCATCATTGTGTTCCGGAACATGACAATGATTGGTTAGAGAATCCTAGTTATAGAAAATTATGGGAGGAAGAGAGATGAGTGTTGAGACTCACTTCAATGTTTCGACGAGTTCCTCATAAGATACTCGGATTTTTTGAGTCTCACATGGAATCAATTGATGATCTGATATCTCATGAGATTCATAACCTCCATGATCTTCATCATCGACCTCCTCTTCATATTCTTCATCCACTTCTTCTTCTTATTCTTCTTCTTCTTTATCATCGCCTTAATCCTCTGGTTATAGTCCCTCCGGGTCATTCTCTTAATTGAGCATCACTTCTTCTAAAATATGAGGCTCTTCATATTTCACCCTTTCGCATGCATAAACATCTATAGAAATCAGATGCATGCATCGCTGATGAAAATATTCCCTGTTTGCGACATGGATAAGCCCAATTTTTAGCATCTAGATCCCATATCATGTCAATATTTCCCCCATGATTTATGTTCCTTCTGATTTACACAATGTTTTCTACGATGAAGATTGTGTAGGGAATATTGTGTTTGATGTGGGTTGAGGTAGGTATCTCAATTTACTTCTAGGATCTTCTCTATATGTTATACGAGTAATACTTTAGGATGACCCTCCTTAGAAATTGGGCGTGCAACAACACCTTGTGATGTTCCACCCATCAAGGATCCATCCCAAGTTGCCCCACCCACCTAAGTTGCCTCTGGTATTTCTTCCCTAGCAGAAGATCACCTTCTCTCTCACTGCATAGACTATACACTTGCTTCTTTGATTTGTCAAATTATCTTTCACAATATTGATTCATGACATGCCGCCACCCAGTGATCTACATATTCCATCGATAGGTCAAAATCGACATTAGTGGGTGGAAGTGTGATTGTTTCATAAAATGTGTAAGTTTTAGGCTGGAGCCACAACTAGAAAAGGATATAAGGGTCCTGCTCCTACAAGAACATTGTATATATTTTCTACGACATTTTCTGTAGGCACCCAACTTTTCTGGTGAATCATGACGGAATGTATAGCACACAAAAGATCTTTCCATCGATCTGGGTTACTATCATTCCAACCCTAATGCACTGTAGGTATTCCCTCTACTTTAATGGGCATCACATGTCATCTATATTCGGGTTGACCAGGGTAAGTAAGTGGTATAATATAAAGTTTTCATGATTTTTTATCCAAATATTTTCCCCAACCTCATTGTGCGTAAAAGGCTAGACCCCCAAAATATTTAGATGAAATGTCCATTGACCGTTCCATGGAGGATGGATGGCATTTGGAAAGTCATATCCACCGAAGTGAGATGTGATCCAACTATGGAGGATCTTGAATAGTCCAAAAGTTCTCTTGTGCTTGCTTCCCTATAAAATGTGAACTAGAACACTATACAACCTGGCCAATATAGGCACACCAATGTTATCTTTATTGTGGGCTTTCATGATCCTGACCATTAACAGCATCCTCGACTAGACCCACATCCTTATGTACCTCACTATTCGTAGTCATCCTCTTAGGAAGACAGTAAGGTAAGAGGTATATCAGAACATTAGATCTCAACACTATTTCAAACTAAATCCCCATGATCTATATTATACCACTTTAAATATCACCCAAAATGATCCATCCTTCCCCCTTTGTGATGAAATCGGGCACTACCTCCCTCAGGCTAACATCACCACACATATATCCCTCTTAATGAATAGACTTAACCAAACAGGGTAGGGGATTTCCTTAAGAATTTAC
The DNA here is from genome assembly GCA_963277665.1 of Viscum album. NCBI lineage: Eukaryota > Viridiplantae > Streptophyta > Magnoliopsida > Santalales > Viscaceae > Viscum > Viscum album. The sequence continues at coordinate 329,898,708 of OY728144.1, read as the reverse complement.
ATTATTTGTATCCTCTCCTTCCCCAAGTCCATCAGATGCATGTGTAGAATGGGTGTTCATTCCCTTTCTCCCGAGATATTTTCTATGGGTGTGAAATCATCATACTAATGTCCCTCTAGAAAAATACCATCGATTTAGTGGATTTCCAAAAGACTGATACTAACCTCCTCATAGTAAAGGTGGAATATATTTTTCTTTTGATACCATAAACTAAATAACTTTGGCACCAAGTCCTACTGAGGGTAGAAATTGAATTGCAATGCCCACTCGACTTCAAATAGCCTGATATTTTACAACTCTTCTACAAACACTTCAAATTTTTGGAACTCCAAAATCCCCCACTCAAATTCACTCGTGAAATTCCCCCATACCCTAAGTCCTACTCCTACTACCATCACATTCTCATTATAGGGAAGCTACTTTGGAAGGCGCTCGCATAGTTGGAGGAGAATTATTTGGACACAGGTTCACTCCCCATTACTATCCAAGATTTCTAGTTCGGGACATAGATGGTCATCTCTCGAGTCTCCATGGAGGTATGTATATTGTTTCTAATGATTTACCATTGAATAATATCTTCTTCCATGACACACAACCAAATAGAGTCGGTCTTGAAGCCTGTAATTTCTACTTCACCCAAAATACCTATGTTCAATAATGCAAGGCTATCCCTAAGGATTTAATCCTTCGTAGACTATTTTAGCATGCCTAGGATAATTTTATTACCCAATTGTACCCTTATAACATGAATAATTTGGGGGTTCATCGTCATCTGGTCCCTTTGTGCGGTAAATAATGCCTCCCTCTCAGTAGAGATATGTTCATAGGCCATTTAGCTTTTTATTAGAAAACCAAAAGGATTTGGTGTGAAAGATTGATGTTTGGAGCACAGAATTTAATGTTTCACATAATATTTTATGATGTATATAAATAATTTGGTTAGGTATAAAGAATATAAGAATATAATGTTGCACATATGTTAGTGACCAAATTTGGCATTTTTCACACACAAATAAGCTAGCTTTCACACACGAGAGTGAATTTCCTATCATATGGAAAGTCAACGTTCTGTTCCATGTTCCCAACATAGATTTATAGGTTCAGACCAGGTCTTCCACATGCACGGTAGATGACATACACACCAAATTTGAAACTTTGCATACACCTCCCAAAATAAATGATTCTATTCATCATTTTACTTAGAATTTGACCTTATGGTCTCCTTTCAACTCATCTTATGAGGGGGGTTGGGCATTTTTTTGAACCTAATAAATCTTAAGACCACAGATAGGTGCATTTCAAAAGCTTAAAGCCATAATTTTTCTCAGCAGAAAATCCCAAGAACCACATGGAAACCATGCATATGTTTGGATACCTACAGACACTACTAAAAATATGGCCTTAAATAGCTCTAGAAAAGGGAATTAATAGCGCAAAAAATCACTATTAATCAAGGTGAAGATAAAGTGGGGTCCCTTTTATCAGTTCTCAGAAAGGCACTGATAAAGGCCCCTTTTATTAGTAAAAAACGGTCTGATAAAAGAAAAAAAAATTAAAAACAAAGTTAAAAAGAATATATAATGTTGGGGGGGGGGGGGTTCTTTTAACTGCACTTGACCCCCCTATTAGTGCTAGGTGGACCCCCTCCCACTCTCCCACATGCTACCATTGCCTATGCACCCCCACATGCCCACGCGCCCCTCCCAACTTTCACCCGAACTCGAACCCGGGACCTCCCCCCTTGTGCGCCTACACATTTACCCTTAAGTTATTTAGTTTGTTTCTTTATTTAACAATATATTTATATATATATATCTATATATAGTTATATTTATTCACATATTAATATAGATTTATATTAATATAAAAATATAGATAATTATATTAATACATATATAATTATTCATATATTAATATATTTATATGAATATTTATTCGTATATAAATATATATTTATATTTATATATATATAGTTATATTTATTCATATATTAATATATATTCATATTAATAAAAATATATTTATTTATATTAATACATATATATTTAATCATATATTAATATATAGATATATTCGTATATTAATATATATTTATATTTATTTATATATATATAGTTATATTTATTCTTATATTAATATAGATTCATATAAATATAAATATTTTTAGTTATATTAATTCATGTATATTTATTCATATATTAGTATATATTTATTTATTCATATATTAATTTATATTAATATTTATTTATATAATTAGTTATAATTTTTCATCTGTATATTAATATATAGTTATAAGATTAGTTTTAAATACATTTATAAAAAACATTTTTTTGTGTTTATAAATAAATAAATAAATAAATACAAACATATATACAACACACACACAGATATAAATGAACACAAACACACACACATATATTTTTATTTATGAATAAATACATATGTATATGTGAATTTCAAAATCCATAGAATGTTAAAACGTCCTTAACATCTAATCCAGAAGTCCGTTTCAATTCCACAACCAATGAAATCGAAGAAAATGAAATAATCTTCAATTTGAAAGATGGTACAAGTCTAGAGGAAATCCGGATTAGAAGTTATACTTATTTGAATTTTAAAAAAATAGAGGTATCCTGACTAAAAACTCAGTTTTGGAGGCCTTATGGGCATTTTGGGCCTTAAAAAATGTGATAGAAGGCTCTCTTGTGTTAGGAACATCTATATCCCATTGCAAGCTTCGATTTGATATATTGTAGAGCTCAAATGGACAACCTGATGAAAATTTACGGTCGTTTGATGTTTGAGTTACATTTTCAACATATTTTAGATCTTTTTTAAATTATTGTTGATTTTTTGTGTCTGCAAATTGTTATTAAATGATTATTAATCGATGATAATTAGAAAATTATTAATTAATAATATTTTTAAAAATATTATAATGCCATTTTCACAAAATTTCTTATATATTTATTGTAATATTCTATTTATACTTATCTAAAAAAATTAAATTATATATTTTATATTTATATCAATATAAATATACTTATATAAAAAAAATTATTATTTTTGAATATTTTTTTTTGAAATATAAACTTTATTAGCGCTAGGAAAAAGTGCTGATAAATCCCCTCCCTTTACCAACACTATTATTAAAAGCACTGATAATGGGTGGAACAACCTTTATGAGTGGTAAAAAAACACTGCTAAAGGGTGACTTTTAACAATGCATTTTTTAGAGCTGTTAAAAGTTACCTTTATCAACGTTTTTTAGAACTTTTAAAGGGTGTTGATATGGAAACATAGTTTTTTGTTAGTGACCCAATATAGAAATATGTGAGAAAGGTTCTTAAAAACCCAATGTGATGTAAAAATAATTATTTCACACTAGACTCCACAAAATACAGCTAAGAAAGGTGTGTGTAATTATAGAAGATTGTGCGCAAGATTCTACTCCCCACATAATATTCTTACACAACCAATGTGACATCATCCAAATCATTCATAGAAGACTTCTTCTACACTGCCTCCAATATTATCACTTATAAATTGATGATCACGCTACCCTTTTGGGGTAACACTTGAGAAGATGAACCATCTCCCTTAAGTGAGATAGAGAACCCCTTCCACAACTAAGTTCAAGTCATGTGTTTAAGGTATGAGAACTTATGTGATATTTCCCCTGAGGTTCCACCTTGAGGCGGGACCCCAAGGGATTTTCCCTCATCCATTTCCTTGTTTTCCTTAGTTATGTCCCTGAATAATGTCACTCTTATGTGAAAGACTTAACCTTATGTTGTAACTCTTCCTCTTAGCCCCGTTTAGTTTTGTGCTCAAGTCTCCAATCTTGCACACACCCCTTTATTTAGACATCAAGGGTTTTCTTTATCCCATTAAACCATATTTGATACCCTCTTGCATGAAACATCCATATATTGTATTTGCCTCCTCTGTGTATCCCTCTAGGCTTGCATGTAGTGATTTTCTAGTCCCTCTTGTGGCGTCTCATGTTGAATTTCTAAACATAATTCCTCTACATATAGGTATGCTATCATATATTTCTTCTTCACATATCTACACTAACATTGAACCCTTTTTTGAACACTTCTCCACCCCATTTAGTCATGGAAATGCAAATTCCTTCACTTCCCTTTGTGTGGGTAGGCATCAGCCATGTAATTCCAAGGGGTGAGGAGTGAGTCATCATCATCTGAGATACAAGACATTAAACTTCCATGTAAAATACTCCTCAACACATGAAATTAAACAATACTCTCACCCAATGCAATACACATGGGGTGACTCACCTCGAGCATTTTTCATTCCCACTCATCTTCATGGGAGTGAGATCTACTAACATGTAATGAGATCCTTCTTATATAGAACTAGAATATGTCCATGGGGAAGGGAAACCATCCCAGTGTAATCCCCTTTACTTTCTTATAAGAGGTATCACCCATGCTCATCCTTACTTCATCCAGACACAAATAACATAAAGGATATGAGCATGGGGTTCTCTAGATACCCCATCCCTCACCCTTTGGGAATTGTCTCCATGGGCTGCTAACCATACGTTAGCCCCAATCTCCATCTCCATGGGCCGCTAACCTTGCATAATCCCCACACCATCCCTCGTCAATGTATCTTACAAGGTACAGCTGTATAGTCTACTTCTTAATTTTTTCTTCTCACACCGAGCTTGACAGATATGGTCTCATAGGTTTCTAGTGACCAATACACCATTGTCATGGGATATTAACCATGTGTAAGCCTCATACGGACAAACTATGGGAATTTGATCCTGGACTTCTAAATGGGGTACATAAGAATCCTCCTTAAAATTAAATCCTAGACATTAGCAAACCCTCATTCCCTCTTACTAGGGGGTTCACCTCCTAGATCTCAATATCCACCACCATCCATTCCCATCCAGATCATTCCATCGAGCTATTATATCTCAAGAGGATAATGTCCCACCTATAGATCATATCTTTTTCAAGTCCACCTGGTAAGGTAATAATGCGTAATACCAAGACACTTGTCCCATATCCCTTAGGTATCTTACCATGTATAAGAACCAACGCCCCATAAGAACTACATGGACCTTTATTTCGAACCATTTAGGATATGTAGAAAATCTCAATCATTTTCAATTCCAACACCTTAATCTTCATATTTGTTTCATGTTATCCATTCCCTTCCAATTCATGAAACACTCTATTATCTAACTTGATTATTACTCGGGACATCACATCCTGGTGAGATTACACCATTTATTTGGGTAGCTCCCTTGTGTGAGCCCTAGTCATCTTCTTCATCACCTCACTGTTATCATGGGGGGGGGGGGGGTCACATCATCCACATGGTCAACCTTAGTGTGTAATCCCCTATCATCCGATATCTTCTCTTTACAACACATGGGAACCTATTCATGCACAGGTCCCACACAATCCACATGCATTCAACCAAGAGTGTGCCTCTTTCGATGGGAAGCTAGCCATGTGTAACCCCCAAATTCCTTCGTTGAACTACATGGGGTTTGATATCTTTATTATATAATGGTTATGTAGAAAGTCTCGATGGGGATTAATCTCAGCGAATGGTAAACCTTGGTTTTCCCCTCTTCTGGGGACCGACTCCCTAATACATGCTTAGTATTGCCACGATCATCCTTCAATGTGTGAAACCTTCTCTACATGAGATGCACCGACTCTGGTCCAACCACATTGGATATTGTGATCCACCAATCTAGTAAACATTATAGGTAATACCTCTAGGGGTGTTCCCATCTGTTTCACCTTCTAAAGTCTTATGATGAGTCTTATCTATCTCCAATAGACGTTATCCTTGAAAAATACACCGTGTATAATATGGGATGATTAGGGAAAACTTGAATTCATTCATCTAAAATAAGATAACTAGAAATAGATAGGGGAATCAACATGTTTTTATTCCCTTGGGAAGCCTTCTTGAGAGGAATAATAAAGGTGATCTAGTGCTTTAGAATTTGTACATGCCATCGATACCTAGCATGACTACTCCCCGGATTGAAGGTGGATTCCCTGGAATGATCCATTGGAATGTCCTTAAAGAAGCATATTATTTAACCAGCTATCCACAAAGAGATGGAACAAAGAATGAGTTTCATGAACAACATATTAATCTATAAGGGAAACCCAGGCTAGCTTAAATTTTTTTAGGAGGAATCCATGGAGGGAGGGATTAAAATCCCATAAATCCATTTCGATCAAGGAGTATAAATCATTGAAGAAGTGATCAATGCCACCATCCATTGGAAATATGGAATTTGGGGTACATTTCACTCTCAACGGATGTCAACCACAATTCCCTGAGGTGGCACACCCTAGCGGAATGCATCATAAACATTGTCCTAATTGATCTATTGTGTAACATCCCCCAGGTTAGGTCAATGTGCATCGTGACCTTACGATTCCTTCACATTGGTCAATGATACATGACCACAAGCTCTAGAATATAATGGTCCAAATTATAATAACCTCACCTGCTTATGAATGGGAAATAAAAAAATTCATGTTTAAAACCCCCAAAGAGAGGCTTATGAAAAATAAATGTATATGCTCACTATACTGTTAATATCCAATGTTGAGGAAAAAATATGAGAAAAAATAATTAAGGCATAATGTTCATAGAGAATACTCTATAGCACGATTTAAAGACAGATTATGCCCAATGGACCCCGTGGTCTAGGAAAATGTTAGATAAATGGTTTTTCACATCTCCCCATCATGTGAACGTGTTCAATAAGTGGAGAGACAACTTTTAGGGAACTTGAACAATTCTTTAATCACACATTTTTCATCAATCAAACATCATGATTTGAGTACCTTGGGTCATTGAAAATATTTCATGGACCTTGGTAAGGAAAAAATATCTCTCTTTTTGGACAACCTTTTTTTGAAAAAGGGAACAGAACCACCAACCAGAGACATCTTGGTCATTTGTAAATGGATTTATGTTCTATTTTTGAGACTAACATCAATGTGGTAGAACCCAAAACTTGATATTTTTCTAGGTCATTACCCAAAAACATTTCACATATAATCCTTTTCAAATTATCACTTTAGACCAGGATTTATAATCCCCATAACTAGACTATTCAGGAGTATTTGACATCCTCTCCTTTACATCCCCTTGTATTGTACCCATCTCAAGGTAGGGATGCAAAAATCTATTCACGATTCTTATGATGAACCAAATCTGGTGACTTCGAACTATATAGTGTAGAACCTATAATTATAAATCTATGATCTTAATGGTTCTAGGGTTCAAATACTCTTTTGGTATATCACTCACTCCATATCCAACTTCATCATCTGGATCGTTGAGCCTTCACAAATATTTCATGGATTTGAGAAAATAGTGGTGACTTGCTCTGCTTAAAAATGATTGTAAGACCTATTGAATCATAAATAAGGATTTATACCTACCAATTAGAGGAATTAACTATTTATAATAAAGGAACTACCATCCTTATGAGTTCCAATTACAACATGGTATAAATCCATAACATTGGGTGTCTTCGGTCTCCCCCAGAATGTATGCCCCATCCCATGGTCCGATGATTCAAAATATTGGACACATTATTTAAACAACCCATACTCCAAAAATAATATCTAGATTTGCAATACCTAATATTTATGATAACTACCAATTTTATATCTATACTCATTCATGACCCTTGGAATAGAGTATATATTACTCTATTTGAGCATGCTGGTGATGCATAAGGTCATTGGCCTACCAACTAGAGGTATCCTTTCCCTGTAGAAAAGGAACTCAAATCCTCATGGGATATAGAAAACCCATGGTACAACTCATAACCTTATGTTTTTTTGATTCATCACAAGAATTCCTACCCCATTCCACTGTCATCAATCATGTTCTGGTAGTAAGACATTAAACTACAGCATAAAAAATGCCCAAGCTAAAATACCATAAACTAAAGCACATCAAAGGTCCAAGATAGAGAACATTACACTAAAACACATAAAAGGCCTATGATAGGAGATCCTAAAAATGATTACAACAATGGTTTAATATAAAAGCCTCTAAACTACATCACAGTGATGGTATTTCTTGAAAAAACATAAAAATTCAACTGGAAGAGACATAATTCTAGCCAGGTTTAAAACACAATAATGGAATCCTGAGAAAAAAGTCAGGGCTTTTCTCACTAAACATGCATTTTTGTGTGATTTTGGAATTATTGAGAATATATATAATAAAAGAGAGACAAATCATGTCGGGTCAAAAAAATTAAAAAGGCAACCAAATATAAATCCATTTACACTCCCACTAATATTTTCCTCCATATGATGCTTAGTAAAATGTTTGGGTTATATAAACAAAGAGATACACATCTTATGCAGCCCACCATATATACTTTGAAAAAATCAAGCTATTCTCACTATATCCCCTAATATAGTAATATGTTAGGTAATTCTACCTTTGGGAAAAATACTATATCTGAATTATACTTGTAAATTAGGTGATCTTAAGAAAATTAGAGTAGGTGAATCAATGAGGAGTCTAAAGTTGGTGGGAATTCAAGACCATTTCTAAAGATAAACCTATTGTATGTCAAGTAGTAAAATCCAAGAGATTAAGGATATTTATTATTACATAGAAAGGATGGGTGTCATGGATGATCGGAGAAATATCTCCCTCAGAACATGGATATCTAACCAGGATTTCATAACAAAAAAGTGACACTCCCCTTCCATTATATGAGATAGATCTATGTAAGTAAATTCATCACAGAGTTCATTATCTATAATCCTATTTTCTCTTTTTATGTGATTAAACTGTATATTGGTATATTTTAGAAATATTTATGACCTGATTCTCATTGTCATGGAATACATAGCAATGTCTCAATACCTATCTTCGGATCCATCCATATGTTCCATTTCACCCAATCCTTGTTCCCTTCCATAATTCATTTACATTCTATTTTCAGGGTATCTATGCAAAAAATCCAAAGCTACTTCCTATATATGATTCATCCAACCATTCCAATACAAGATTATCATCTTCATAGAGATTTATATTTACATAGTCAACACACTCTTGGTAGACCATTTCATGGGGATTGATATTAGAGCGTCTCATATTTTCAATATGTAGCAATGTGATCAGTGTTTACTTTATAATCTGAGTCAATTAATTTGGATCAAATGTCATTCTATGGGGGTAATTTTCTCAACACCTATAATTAAATGATATGCAATTTTCCATAGAATAATTCAAATGTATTTTGATAATGAAATAAAATACTAAAAAACATTGCAAAAATAACTTGAAGGTTGCGTCTTTAAATAATGGGGCTTTACATTAGAAGGGAATACAAAATTTTTCCTCATGATATTAATTATACTTATATTAAGAACTTATGAATCCCATTTGAAAAAAATGGCCATATAACACTACAAGCCTAGCTAGGTCATCTTAGACTCATGTAGGAGTCACATCATCCATGCATAGAAAGCCCACCCAGCCAGCTAGAACTAGTTGAAGAGGGCATTTAACCAAGAAGCCTTGTAATATGGTCAAAGATGCACCATAGGGAGGCAAGAAAATATGATTGCAGACCAACACAGAGCAGTTTTGGTGGATACCAGGAGCGAACCCCATCAATCGCTTCTAGAAATCATTTGTTCCACCATTTCTTAAAATTCGGAGGGATTCCATATAGGAGTTCCAATGTTGGGAAAATATGTGATTGGTACTATTCACCCAAGGTTAAAAAATTAATATATAGCACATTTCATCCTATCCCTGAGATCTCATCCATCCGTTCGAATCTCTTGATCCCACACTGTGCATCATTGAAAATAGGTGATATTTAATAGTGTGAAAACCTTATCATCAGCCTCCTACTCATTCCCTTGTTTGACACACCCCCACTCAACTGGTTATATGTCTGAAGAGACAACCAATATTAACTTGAATCCTCCTCCATATCTAGTCCTTCATTGATATTTAAATGATCCCAAAACATCCAACATGGATACCCATGTTATCAACATCCATCATCCATATTTCATATGAACCATTTCATGATTCCCATTACAGGAATCATTGGCCTGCCACCAGAACTTCCACCTATTCATGAAGTCATCACCTGAATGATCAAATACAATCACTAAAATAATCACATTAGATTTAAAAATGTAAGATTCATCCATATTTTGTGCTATTTATCAGTTAAATTAATTAAAATTTATTAGGATATGTCATGTGGCATTGTATGATCAATGAAGTGATTAGGAAATAATGAAAAGGAGATCACACAAGGCCCTTGATGATTTTAAAAAGGCTAAACTTGTGGAAGGACCAAGATCATGCAATTTTGAAGTAGTTTTTAGCAGGATTCCATCACAGGAAAACGATCATGCAATCAAGACAGAGTCATCGAATGATGAAATGAAGATCACATGAATCTATCTTGCTTTCGTATGATGTCATTCATAAGATGTCTACACTAACTTTTCCTACACATGAGACCTTACCACCCTGAAAATAAGATTCAATATTATCCTCATACATCTTATTAATACAATTATACCCTTTAATAAAAAACACACATGTGGGAAATGATAGGGATCAGTAGACAAGGTTATAGGAGGAATAGATTACATCAGGGATCATCCCTAGAGAACCTCCTTCAGTGATCAAAAAAATCTGTTATACAATCTATTCAAGATCTGGTGATCACTTGAAGAACTGAGAATAATGTGATTCCTTGTTCATGTGGGGTATTAATGGGATCATTTGATACCCCCTTAGTTTTGAAACCTCACCAGAAGTACCTTCTTCTACACAGATAGTCACGGTGTGCACCCCTAAACTAAATTGAAAAACCTCATGTAGGACCTTCACTCAGATCACATGATCACATGATTGACATGACCTCATGAGAGATGATAATACATTCCCTAAAATTTATGGATCCCCCATATATTTTCTTATAAGTATACACAAATGAACATGCCAACCTATAATATCATGAATACCCTAAGGCCTCTATCTAGTGCTGCTTTCATGTAGACTAGGACATGGATTTCAGGGCATGAAACACCCCCACAACAAAGTATTATAACCATAAGTCCCATATAATTCCTATTTGGTTTTATCTCTCACAACACAGATGTCGATAAAATAACTACATAGATTTTTATTCCTATCATTAAGACCATATGTAGGATGCCTCGCCAAGGTCTATGATTGATATTTACATCATTAACGCTTGATGTAAAACTACATGGATGGGTATAGTCACACAAAATCAAATAATGTCAAATTAACTACATGTTTTTAATGCTTGTGTTTAATGGAGATGTAGAGAGCCATGTATTGGTTCAATACCATCTCCAGGACACTAACCACCCCTAAAAACTTATAAACTCCAGAGTTCCTGAGCATGATTAAAAACAAAGATTCATAAATAAATAATATAGTGATGGAGAACCTGTGGCACGCACAGAATCACTCCAATAAATTATTATTCATAAAAAATTTATTGAAAAATGGCTAACCAGACCTATATCAGAGACTAGTGAAGATTTCACAAACATATCATAAATCTACAAGAGATTCTCATAGATAAAAAAATTCCCCCAAAAAGGGTGTGATGAGACCGACCTCCCATGATCTCGACCACTGTGAGTTCCTAATAATCATTGTGTTTAAAACCCCAATGGACAACCTTCCATTGGAAAGTTGGTCCGTACCCAGTTATAGATGTTGCAAACATTTTTAGTTTATTGGGAAGACAGAAAAAAAGTTAATTCGGATAAGAGTAATAGAAGAAGGAATTAAAACCCCTACAATTGAGCCATCACCTAATGAAATCCATATATTTTATAAGGAAACACACATTAATGTTACAACCTCACAAGGTCTAGTGTTATATGAGGTCTAGTGTATCTTCATCCACTCAATTACCACGTAGTTACCTATAAAAGGATTCCTCAGTGGTGTAGTGTTTTGGAATAGGTGAGTCTTACTCAATGGTTCATCTAAATCATGTGGTTAGTGACTCCACGAGGCTCTCACAAGGATGGATCAAATATTATGGTCAGTAAATTCATATCGAGACCTCATAGTTCAATTACTTTATGTGGTTAATGACTTAGTGACTCATCACCATGATTAATGATGTTTAGTCATGCTCCATGAACACTATATCTGTTATTCCATTATCTAATTCAACATTAAATTATTATTTTTATAAATTTTATGCCCCAAATAATCCCCCATAGGAATTGGGTCTATTCGGAATAATAATGATATGATTCTAAGGAATTATAAAAATAGACATAGTTTCCTTGGGGTCCACTATGATAAATTCCTATATATATGTCATCTACCTGCTGTTCATTTTTCCCTATTCCATCATGCCCACAACATGGAATCATTTTGTGAACATAACTCTTCATGTAGAACTCAAGTCCTCTATAAACTCCATGAGTACCCCTATTATGTAGCTCACCATTTAGTAATCTTTTAGTTCTCTTGGTGACATAGTAGCTCATTTTGTCATCATGCATCTCATGTTAGGTCATTTTAATCATGTTGCAAACTACTTGGTCTATATAGTGACTTTATAGTTCAGAAGGTTTACTATGCGGTTCATAAGGATAACTTATAAAAACCAAACATTGAACCTCTTAATTGTTTGGGTAAAATAACCTTTTAATTTCATTGAATTTTTTGTAAATATGATTCAATTATTTATTCTTTGTAGAAGATGAAAATAGAAAAATATTACTGAGTTATGAAGATGAGATGAGATGAGATGAATTACAAAAACTATTCCTCTATGCATCAATTTCTTATCCCATAATATAGAATCATTTAATTTATAAAGGTAATTGGATTTAAAGAAAATCTCATTTCATATAGAATACCCATATATGGGTATAGATTTTAGTATGATGTGACCATTATAGAACCCCAATCAATAAATATGTCAATTAGATGGATGATTCATTATCAAGATATACTTTTGGAGAACATATTTTTTGAAGGAAACATACTTTGAGAAGAAATTAATTTTTACCAAGATAAAATAAGTTATTCTTAGTTTTATTTTGAATGGGGAAAAAATTTCCATGAAGAGTAAAATTATTGAAATGCATTAATTATAAAGAGTTAAAGAGAAAAAAGTATTCTTGGTTGGGCAAAAAATTGGGATTTGGGATTGGTTGAATGTTCATCATTAACTGAGGATGGCCCTTATGGGTGCATTGAAGCTGTGTTAAATTCAAATGGGTACATAGAACTATTGGGTTATATAAGGGAAATCAGATTTTGTAGAAATTCTTTTGTTGAAACTATCATATTGCTCTTGAATTGTCTATCACACGATGCCTGGATAAAGAAACATTCTATATTGTTTATAGAAAGGCCAAGATAAAACTTTGGGAAGTAATGGTGATATGTGGGATCCAGTACTAGGAGATATGTATGATTAATTATTCCCACCTAAGGTTTCTAGGTATAATGTTAAAACTACTTCAAACTGGATCAAGACATAATGGAGGAATGGTTTCATCCCATAATTGATGTCCCATTTTGTTCCTGGTTATGAAAATTTTATTAAGTCCACTGGTATGGTGTATGTGGAAAATTGAAAAAGAACCCATCATTATTTTATATTTAACTGTCTCCGTGATATGTATTGGACAACACTAGAAGAATATAATTATTCAGCATGGGGTTGGGAATAAATTCTTGAAGTTGACCAACTCATCCATTTATCATCACTTATCTCAATTTTTATAATCATATATCTTCTTCTAGTGAGGGTGTATCACACCAGCGTTATATTTTGAACATTTATCTCAGTAGATCTTTTTTCTATTAGAGGATGAATTAATTTAGAGGCAATAAAATTATCTAATTTATATGACCTTCATGGACATGTTCAAAGTGGGGAGGCCCATTTATGGATTTTAAGACCGTTTCAAATTATCAAAAGTTGTATCATAAAATATATATGGGAGGCTATTAGTTCATCAATGATAAGGAGATCCAAAAATTACCATATTAGGATCTATCCTTATAACTTGGGTGGTATCATTACCTTTACATTGAAGGGAACAAACATAAAGGACCCATTTAATTGAAATAAAAGTTCATATTCATTATATATTCTATACCTATTAGAGATATTATAGATAAAGAAAATGGGAACTAGGAAGAAAGGTAATATATGATATCTTTAATAGGATGTTTCCAGCCACAATAATTGATGAGGAACTGATCTATAAAATATATACCCCTTGAATATTTGGATAATAATTTCATTTTTTCTAGATAATATGTCCTTCACTACACTACAGTTTATAAGATGATCTAAATGTCATGATTTATCAATAATTTTGTCTAATTATCATGTGGGAGGATAGGTGAATTCAGGTATTCCATCCACCCCCTGATTATGAGATTGGGATTGTTACTAATTATGATAAAAAAGAATGCAATCATATTTTTATTGGAAATAGAATAATATTGGGGTTAAAAAGGGTTGTCAGCATAAGTGGATAGGCAAGAATGGGAATAAAAGGAATCTATACTGGGACCTGTATATGAAGGTTCTATTGAAAAATCTCTTGCTTCTTATATATCAATGAGACATGATAGAAATATATCATGGAAATCACCGTTGCATATGGACATTTCCACCTCAATAAGTGGGACAATTCCTTATCTAAGGTGTACTCCCCAAATTTATTTTACTACTAATGGGATCTTCCGGATTCCCTAGAGGGAATGTGACTCATAGAGGGGAAACATATCTACTAAGGAGGTTTGGGACTCTCTTCAGAAGGGAGAGAAAATTTTTTGGACTCAAGTTTATTTTTTCAACCATGATCATAAACTTTGAAACCTCTTATGATAAAGTAAATATTATTCTTATGGATCTCAACTTCATCAATCAATTTACCAAATTAAGTGTCTACAATTCCTAGTGAAAATTTGAGGTGCTAGGATCTTAAGTGGAGTCAAACGATGAAGAGGAAACCAAATATGTATTCCTTAAATAAATAGAGGACACATCCTTATGTTTTCTCACCATAATAGTTGTTGTTAATTTTTTAAAAAATATGAATAACAGTATCATTTTTATGAAGAAAATCATTCATGTTCACATAATTATAATACATGGTAGAGGAATAAAGATAGGTGTTGGAATAGATCAAAATTATTAGGATGGGGAGAATTTTTATCCGAATGTAATTGATTAAATTGAGGAATTGACCTCTAAAACCCAAATAGAACAAGTTACATCACTAGTGTTTCTTCTTATAATTATATCCCTATAGGGTATCATAAAATAGAATAAGTAAAATAGAATCATTACCCATACTATTTTTTTCGGGATTAGTAATCATATCCATCCACTCAAATGTTGATCCAATTTTGTAGATCAATGCCACTATATAGATTTTTCCAAGGATTTGAAGATTATTAATAATAAAAAATTCATTGAATTCCCAAGATATTGTTACTAGAGAGACTTGAACATATATGATGGTAATTGGGGGAGTGTTCCGCACCTACCGTGGGTTTTTAAAAGGATTCTTACACCTCACCATTGGTTTTGGCACTGCCTTTGAAGCTGAACTTTGCGCAATGATCTATGCCATCAAGTACACTGTCTGGTTTAATTGGAAATATATATGGATTGAGTCTGAATCTCAGACCATGGTTCATGCCTTGAGAACCAAGACGCGCCAGGTCCCTTGGTGTATGCTGCCTCAGTTGGTTGGTTTCCTTAGTGATATTGCTCAGATGCATGTGGACGTTTCACAAGTCTACCAGGTGGAAAATCAAGTGGCGGATGCACTGGCATAGCGGGCGCTCACTGATCTTGGAGAGATGTGTTCTTTCACGGCCCCAGACTATTATGCCACACTGGTGGAGGTAGACAGGTGTGGTGTGATGCACACTCGTTTATGTAATAACCCCTTGTATGCTTGACTCGTATCCTTTTTTATTTATTTTTATTTGGACTGGCTTCCACCGGCTCCTGGATTTTCTGGTATATGATGATAATTGAGGATTATGTACCAACCTCACACCCAACTACATCAGTTTCTAATTATATGGTCTGGAGGCTAATGGGTGACCTTATTAAGGTCCCACTATTCAGTATTATATATATGATATCAAGGAAAAATATATCAATTTTTTCAAACACTATTCTACATTCTCATCAAGATCATGTGATCCCTACTACCTCGGTGGGGGGGGGCATGGGGAAGAAATGTCTATGGGATGGGTAGAATGTGAAGCTCTCATGGAATCTGAAATAATATTTGATCTAGAAAAACAAGATATTATTGATTTTCTACCAAGGCTAGTGGATGATATGATGTAGAATGAATTTCAAGCTATGTACTTAAGAATATAACTAAATAACATTGGTGTGTAATTCCTAGAAGGCATGTTTCCCTGAGATAGAAAACCCTTGTTTTTATCAAAATAACTAAAATTTATATGCAATACCAAATGGAAGACATTCATCTCTAATGATTATGATGATTTATATTTCGATTGACAACTCCATCGATTGATGTATTTTTACGAGATACCACTCTTACTACCATTACATATGAAGAAATAGTGCTAGATATGTACAAAATACCCTCCTCTCCTGGTGGAACTCGATGCCATTATGAAATTCCAGAAACATAAAAAATCACCTTATGTGACATCAAAATACCATTTCACAAGGATCTCCTTTAGGTTATACTACAATATTTTATTGAAATATACTTCATGTTTTGTAGCATGTTCACAATATTTCTTCTATTTGACCACCAAATCCTCAAAATAGAATTCCATTATTTTACATATAATGGTATCAAATATATTATTCCTAAGACATTTATATGTCGTACCATAATTCTTTAACAAAAAGGGTATTACTTTATAGCCAAAAAACCCTTTGGATTATCTAAAATTAGTGGCCTCCTCATCTTTAAGAGCCATCCATATTTTATTATAGAAATAATATACATCCATGAAGGTGAGGGATAAAAACATTGTAGTGAAATCAATCTAAAGTTCCATGATAAGGACTTAGAAATTAGACATTCTAAAATAACAATTTAGATCCTTGAAGTTGAAGAAAACCACAATCTTCCCATTATTTTTCTCGAAATAAATATTTTCTCAAATAAATTATAGGTATTGAATCTCCAAATAAATTTCTAATTGATAAGATTTTGAACATTGGATTCCACCTTACCAGTATGAATCCGAATCATTGTATAAGAATACTTCCAGTAGCCATGGTGAAATTCAAAAAATTTAAATTATGGGTGACTACATCGAGATTATGTATATGAATTTATGTTTAATTTATGGAGGAATACACATCAGTATTCATTTAGGAAAGAGATGTATGTCTTCTATTCTTCGAGAGACATGAAAAAACTAATTAGGATAGGTTCTGGGTAATCCTATATATAAATATTCACTTTTTTGATTTCATTAATAGTGGTTGATATTCTATCTTTAAATATTAGAGGGGAATCCATGAGATGTTGTTCATTATCATCATATGATTGAATTTTAGTAGAAATCAGTGATAAAGGGAGGTTTTTGGAACCAGAAGTCAATGCAAGGTCATTTTATCTCCTTTGAATGATACGAAGGTATCTGTATACCATGAGGATTCTAATACATGGTCATTATTTTCAGGGATATTTTGGTTAGTCTCAACCTATTTTCCATTTCCATCAATGATATAAGGAATTCTGATAACCTAGGATTCAAGGGGTGATATAAGGGAATTTTCAATTCCATCCAATGATAAGGAGGTTTATTTCAGTATAACTAGAGGCATGGGGATATAATGAGATACTTGAATAAATATTAAATAATTATCATCTAGGGTTGAGGTGAGTATTTAACCATTAACCATTTTTGATCCATAAAACATAGAGTAGTAATATAACATTTTTTTAAAAGTCAATTATTCTTCCAAAAGTGACCTTCTCATAATTTTTTAAAAAGTAACGATTCCTCAAAATATAGACTAACATATTTATTGAATTTATCCACGAAAACATACAATATTTTCCATCCTATAAACCTATACCATGTTCAAAAAAAATTTCTCACCATTATTTTTAATAAAGCCTTCATTTAAGAAGATGATTCAAGAGAAAATATAAGTAATTGAAGTGAGTAATCTTAAATACATGGATTTTCATGATAACTGTTAACATTACCAATTTTCCTATTCATAATAATATAAGGATTTTATTATTATTAATATAATATATTGTAACTATGTTAATGGTATTATTATTTTATCGTCATCTATCCCATCCATTAAGAGAAAAAAGCATTAATAATGTGTACATGAAAACTACTGCCACTATAAGAAAAAAAGTTCATCTCTCATCCAGACCCATACTTTATTGTTTCTAAAATGGTTTAATAATAAAAAAAATATTTTTTATGAAATAATTATGGTAATAGTATGAGAAATTGGATAACATATTACTGAAATGACCAAAAAAAGATTTTCATCAATTTAATTGTTTAATATTTTAAAAAATTTAATAAAAATTAAACCATAAATAAGATCATTTTTCTTTTGGTATAATGATATTAAAATAAAACCATATTATAATCATCCATTTATCATGGTATCTTTTTTTAGTCTGTTTAACCACCTACTTGATCAATACTGTACATTTATGTAATGGATGAATATTAAAACCTATTTACTAATATAACATAATATAAATACATAAATAATGTGTTTTCTTGAAGGTTTATATAAACATTTTAACCATTAATTATGAAAAAACGATCATTGATTATGAATCTCTTACACATGATCACGATTGAATGCTTCCTCATTATTGATAACCTAAACTGACATGAAATAAAACTGTATATTCAAAAATTATTTAGAAAATATATTATATTACCAAATATAATCCAATTCATGATGGAATTTTGGAAAACAATCAAACTCAAAATTAGTTTTACAAATCTTGTTCAAAGTTATACTAAATACTTACACCCATTGTTCAAAATATGTAAAAATAACTTTCATATATATATATATGGAATGATTATAAATGAAGATTATAAATGGTTATAAGAATTAATATTGTTCATTTGAATTCATTTGATGAACTTAATTTAATTTTTTAGTTTATTTGGTGAAATTGAATAATGTATCAGGATCGTGGTATGGCTTTACATCTCAAATTCCTCTATTTGAGACGTGGTGTATATTATGAAACTAGTTTTATTTATGTGTTATATATATATATATATATTTTCTATATATTATATAATAACATAAATAATCTTTTAATAATCTTATTTTAAGTACAATTAAAATCACTATATATCAAGGCATTTTGATTAAAATATTACCCAAGCTATAAAAGTTTTCTAAGTCCTAATTATTGTTCTTTGATACACGTTACATGTTATACACAATGTTCCCTTTGTATGATGTTATATAGAATTAACATCACATGATTTTCCTATATATTATTTCTTATTATTTCATGGGATTTTCTATCATAAAAATGTTCCTATATTCTATTGGATGTTGATTCAGTTGTTTCTCTAGTAGTAAGGATTTGTAGTAACTAAACTTTTGTTTATTGAATTATTATCATTCTATTGAACTTATTTCATATAACTTGGGTACATTATTACATTTTATTATATTATATGGTATTAACTCATTATTTTATGGGGATATAAATTCCAAACACATAAAACCTACGATAAATATTTCTCAATCCTTAGGTTACGTTCTTCTATAACTATCAACCTTCTTATTATAGATGGGTCATAAACATGTTGTCTATTTTATTGATACAAATTAATTTATTGTAATTCCATATATTTTTATTAAAATATGAATGATTATTGATAAGTTAACTATTTAATATTCAACAATTCCACTTCATCCCCTAGGTGGGCAATGATCATGTTTTCATTTTTAATTACATGGGGAAAAGTATTGACATTTTTTATGATTATTGGCTAATAAAACAAAGTTATTATGTATTTGAATTTTTTATTCTTTTTTATATGTATATATATGTTGTAATTAAGATTGAGTGTCCTTATGGGACGTTTTTAAATTTATTATTGATTTTTTTGGTAAATGAATTAGAATAAATCAATTGATATGTGGGTTCCATGATTATAGAACCCCTCACAGCATAAAAAGGTATCATGAGAAACACTGGTTGGGTGTTTGGTGTATTCCTACCATATTCATCAATATTTCATGACTTTGGTCCCAAATATAAGTAAATGTATTTGAAAAAGGCATTAAAAACATGTTATTTATTTCTTATATTATGTATTCCATCTGTATGAGATCAGTATTATTGATATAATGTTTTTCATTTAATGTCATTGATATAGAATTCTACTATTTTAATCCAATTATATAACTATTTATATTATTTATTCAATACATTTTACATCTTATATTATTATTTTTTATAATGATTTAGTTATATATTTCTTTAACTAAGCAATTGCGCTCACCTCTTCTTATGTTTTAATTTCTTCTTCATGTAAGAAATGTATTGCACATGGTATTTATAAAGGATATAATTTTTGGATATTTTTTGGAAGATTTTGAAGACTAATTACAGATCAATTAACCTGTCATATATTTAAAAACATCAATCAGTTGTGAAAGTCATGAGTTATTTTAGTTTATGTTTTATCCTAATTATCAAAATCTATAAAACTGAATGGTAATGGGAATTTATTTAATAAAATATTTTATTTATGTCATTAAATAATGGTATAATTATAGGTTATAATTTTAAAGTTGTTATATGAGAAAATACATAAATTATGTGTCGACGATACTAGATTTGGGAGTACGGGTCTGACGTATCATTGTAGGTTTCCAAGAAGGGTTTATATAACTTTATAGATTATGATGCATGTAGAGGATTTCATAAAGTGTTATAAGTATTGGTTGATCAAAATTCCAAAGGTATATTTAACCCTTTGGGATAGTATATGAATTAATGTTAAGGAAATAATGCATATTTTATTTAGGTATTAAGATGAGATAACATTAGTGAAACCCCAAGGAATAAGTATAAGTATTAGATAAAATCCTATTTTTTTGTTAAAGTAGTGTCTTTACTATCTATACATCTCTATCATGAAACTAAAACGTGGGTTTGGATATGGTATAGATACACAAATGGAAAATCACTCTAAAGAAGTTTAGTTGAGTATTGAGTCATTGATTACTATGATGTATGATGAGTGTAACAAAGACCACACACATGGATATAAACTCTAGAGGGATATGCTTTGGTAAATCAAATTCATTATATGAACAATTATGAATGAGTGAAGAATGAATTTTAACTAATTAAGTTATATTACCAAATAGAAAAAATGTCTGTGGATATCCTATGATTAAACATAGAGAGTCCGGGGATGATTCAAAAATATCATATGTAAAACAATTGTGTCACAAGGGAATAAATTTTGAGTTTAATGTTTTTATATACATATTTGAATATTGTCTCAACACTTCTGGATTTCATATTCGTAATATATTTGATCAATATGATGAAGCTGAGAAAGGTATGTGTCAAGAAATGACTATCTCAAGTTTCTGAAAAAGGGAGAATATGTATTTTTTTATAATATTTATTATTTTCCTATTATAATGAAAAAAGATAATTTTTTGTTTTACCTATTGTAGTGAGGTTAATACCCTAATAGAAATTAATTAATGAAACTCTTAGTTGCTTAAATTAGTGAAGAGATATTTATCAATAATATTTTCATATATTGAGAGTTATGTGAAGTTTAAAATGATTTTTTTCAGTAGTTTTTCATTAGTGGTTTAAAATTATATATTAAATGGTACTGATAACTTTTAAAAGTGATTTTATAAAAATATGATATTTTTCAAGAAACCTTTTGAAGAACATGCATTTGAGGGTTGTATAACTTTTAGGTTTATTATATGTTTGATGTAGATATAATAAATGTTTGGGATATTTTGAAAATGTATGTTACGTCATATCAATTTCCCTAGGATTGATGATAATTAATGATATTCTTTG
This sequence comes from Viscum album, assembly GCA_963277665.1. NCBI lineage: Eukaryota > Viridiplantae > Streptophyta > Magnoliopsida > Santalales > Viscaceae > Viscum > Viscum album. Next base: position 329,876,551 of record OY728144.1, on the reverse strand, counting down.
TAATGTTTATCTAATTTTTGGGAGTAAGATATATAATTACTAGTGTGTGTCCTTATGAACTAGTGGTTGATTCCATTTTAGTATTAAAGATATTTTTAATTTATGATAGAAATATATATATTCATTGTGGTTTATTGGCTTGGTGATTCAAATGGTTTGAGGAATGGTATGTTCTTAATAATATATGATTCGGTTGTATAAATACAAGTGTATATGATTGTGTGAATGAATATTTTTTTGAATACATATATATAACTGGATATATCTTGAGAGTGTATAATATATTTCATATTATAGGTTACACCTTGAATGATAAATACATAAACAATACCCTAACAATATTTTCTTATGGATTAATAGTTAAAATTTCAATTTTGTGACTTATTTAGGAGGGTGTATAATAGAATGATATCTTAATATATTATTTCCTTTAATGAAGTTAATGTGATAAATAATTTACTACACTTGCAACACCAAACATAAATAAATCCTGATATATTTTGATAAAATATAAATATTTATCTATCAAACATAATACCCTGAAATTGAATTGTCATGAATTAATAGGAGTAACTACTTTATGAAATTTATGTCTTAATAAAAGAAAGGATACTTTTAATATGATTTAAAGTCAATTATTTTACCTAAAATGACGAATATGACAATTTATTGTTTTGAAATGTATAACTCAAAAAAATACCTTTTGAGAGGATATGAATTTATAATTCAAGAAACATATAACAAATGATGCTAAATTATGCTTTATATTAATATTTTTCAACTCCATTATAGTAGTTAAATGAAATGAAATGTGAAGAATAATAGTTAATATATGAAAATATCATTTTCTAATAAAAATAGTTTTCCATTATATTTTATAATTTTCATCACAAATTGTTCATATAAATTTTAAAATTTTATTTTTACAAATGAACATAATTTGTTGGATCTATAATAAAAATATTACACTAATATAGTATTTCGGGTTTTTTCGAAAAAGATTTATTTTTATTTGAAAGTATGGTATTTGGGAAAATTAAAATTTTTGTGATTATGTATGTTCATCAAAGATTTTTATTAAAAAAATAATCGATAAAATATCAATATATATAATAATATAGAATAGTTCAAAATAATATTTGGACTTACACATCAAATTCCAAACATTTTTATAACAAAAGTAAAATGATTCTTAATAACTGTTTTCAGTCCTTCTTTGAATTAAGTATTTTCAAGCATAGATTAATAATTTTTTTACCACAAAATCCTCATAAATTTGTTTTGTATTTAAAATTGTTTCTATCATGGTTATTTATAATTTTAAAAATGAGGGATTAAATATAAAATTTAAGCTTAAAAAAATTGTTCTAAAAAAACTATTTTTACGTGTTATGTTCACTAATCTGAAACATAACTTTTAAAACCTATATATATTTTATGTGATAGAATTAAATAAATAACATTAATCACCAGATATAATTTAGGTTAAAGTATCAATATTAAATTTTTTCATTAAAATTTATTTCTATGGTAAAAAATTAATTACAATATTAAAGGTAAATTTGGGTAAAGGGTAAAAAGTAAAAAAAATCATATAAAACTTAACATTTTATCTGAAATGAGTGGTCAAGGTGAATTTCAGCCCAACTGACTTTAATCCCCCTAAATTTTCAATTTGGAAAAAATTGACCTTGTAAAATAAGAATCCCATTATTTAAAATGTTAAGAGTGCTTCAAAAAGTTCCCTTATCCTCACTTATAAAAAGTTAAAAATAAAATAAATTCAAGGCTAATATATTATTATAATTTATCATTATAACTCTACCAATTTTCTTCTAATAGAAACCTATAAGATAGAAAAAGGACTATTTTCACCAATATTTATGAAAAGGCCTTCATTTCCAAGGATAATTCCAAAATAAAACTTAAGTACCCAACGTGAGTATTATAAACTACCAAGAATTTCCTCTTAATTATCTCCAATTAAATTTATCAAATCCTTGTTAATATAACGATATTATTATCATTTATATAATTTATTCTTACTAAATTATAGGTACTATCCTTGTTTATCCATTTATCCCATCAATTATAAAATCATCATTCACAGTTACATATAGACTACCAGCATAATGAAAAATAAAAATCATTTTTCATCACCAACCATATTTTATAGTTACTAGAATATAATAATGAAGAAATATTATTTTAATGAAATAATTTTGGGTTTTTATGAAAAATTGGATAATATATTAATTAAGTGGTCGATAAATTATTTTTATAAAATAAATTTTTTATGATGATAAAACTAAGAGGAAAATGATCTTTTCATTCTAAGTAATGAAAGTAAAATGATCTATTCGGGACATAATTCTGTCATATTGATGTACTTTAATCTCATTAGAATCTAATATTCCCCATGTTGTGGGATATTTATATAGGACCCTAATGAACCCTGAGATGGGAAAGATGAATTAGGGTGTTAACCTTTTCCACTAATGTGACAGATCGTGTTCCCACATATGTAGGATCTCGTTAAAACTATCTGTTTGTATATTGAAGTATTAAAACATTCACATGAAAATAAGTAACATAGAAGATTTATTTTTTCTCTACTAAGGGATTTTAAAAGGACCATTAAAAAATAGTATATTGGTCATTCCTAAATCCATCTGTCTTTTCTATTTTTAGAATATAGAAGTTTAGACAAAGTACCTATTTTCCAAGCACATTGCCTTAGCATGATTTTGGGGATAACACATTACATCCTCAGAAAACATCTATCGACTCCCCAAACTCACTAAATTAACAGTAGTCTAAATCAGTTTATTAACATGATGGTCACTTCAATGGGTTGGATTTAAATTATTTTTCCCAAACTAGCACAATACTCTTCTTGCATTTTTGACATGATTTGATGAATTTTTTATGTAGTGATAACCTAAAATAGATTTTCAGAAAAACCTTTTGTGGAGTTAATTCTTGAAACTCATAACCTTTATGAACCTAACTTACTTCATGTAACAAAATGTATTTATGAATCCCAATGAGTCAACATGGAATACCAAATCATCGTAATTAATCCATTACTCAAGAGAATTGGCATATGTCAACACATAACTAGTCTATTTTTCAATTCTTAATATCTAATAGAGTCCCAGATTAATAGAGCTCCCCTAGATTAATCAAATCATAGCAATTATATATTTTCCCAAATTAGTTTCATGAAAAACTAATTTGTGGTATCCTTATATTTATTGTCTTTCCCATTCACGATTCCCCACAACATCTAATTTTTTTGTATCTAAAAAAACATTGTGGCACTCCTCCATTTTCTGATATCCACAAATATTTTACATTGTATTGAGGATTTCCATAAAACTATCATGCACTCATGATGCTCCAATTCTCATTGTCACAGAAAAAATCAACACGGGTTGTGAAGCTCCACATCTTAATGAATATTACCCTTGTCGGATTTAATAGTAATGTCACTTTCTAGGAAAACAACTTGGTCATCCATGTTGAGGATTGAAAAAAAACCCAAACAAGAATCTATTTTTATCAAGACACAACCTTCATTCCAACAATTTATGGATGGATAAATTAATGATCTTTCTTTGATTTTATACTTTATAAGATTATTTCCCCTATGTAGTTTATTATAGAATCATTTTTACTCCTAGAAATATACTTTATAATTAGTAAGTAATTAGTCTAAAGCATGATGATATAATTCATAAATTGAGGGTCAGATACAAAAAACAATATTAGTCATTTCTATAGGTTAGTATCACTAAAGTAGTGATAAATACGAATTTATGGGAACCCCTTACTTTTAAGATCCATTTGATAACACATAATTTCAGCTCAAAGTCAAAAAATTGTTTTTCCTATAATCCGATGAAATATATAATGATTCTAGTTGGTGATATATAATTCCTATGAATTTCACTCTGAATGAGTGTGATGATATTTATAAATAAGGGTATGATAATCCATAGGTATATTGATCCTTTTGATATTATTGATTCCATTGGAAAATAGATTATTGATTCATACTTTCAAAAAATATCTCTCATGTTCATGATGTGTTCCAAATACCTCCCAAGAGGAAGAACATTACTGAAACGTTGGGTTATATGTAGTTAGAGTTTTTACCATTATGGAATGATCATTCTTATCAGGAAAAAGTTTTGTAGATTTTACACCATAGAGAGAATGCTCTATGAAATAACACCACTCACTTGTTCAATGTTATGTGTGAAAAGCCCTAATTTGAGGAATCTTTGTTGGACAACATGATTTGATGATGATAAAGAATCCTCTATTTTTTATATCAGAGTAATGTAATCACAAGGGTGAAATTATTTTAATTTGGTTATAATACAGCACCCTAAGATTTTAAGAAACAATGTTTCTGACAAAAATTTAATTTCCCCAATAACTTGCATTATACAAAACAAAAAGTTTAGACGAACCAAGATATAATATTAAAATATAAAAATCAAAATTCCATTGGATTAAAGTTCATGAGTAAAACTATTTAAATTATTAATTTGTATTTATTATACATGTATAAATTGAATTCAATTGTTATTAATTAATTATAAATAAAAATAAAAAAAATTATTGGAAAATAAATGAGCAGTTTTTTCTTTAAAATTGTTTCTATGTTCCCAATGTATTTTTATCCTTATAAATTAAATTTATCACTATTAAAAATTAGTTTTAATTAAATTTATATTTTAAATAATTTTTTTAACAGTCATCTATTATTTATTATTATTCATGGGATAGTAATTAATCCAGTTTTTTTATAAAAAATGTATTTGTCTAAAATGTAGTTTTCATTGCATTTTGAACACTTATTTTAAAATTATTTTCTTGAATATATATGTATTAAGTAGAATAATAGTAATTAAAAATTTATAATCATTATTTTAAAAACTGGTAAATATTTCCCCTTTATTTTTGGTCGATATGAATAGTAACTATGGAAACATCTATCACCACAATAATGGGTAAATCAGGTTAATCGAGGTTAAAACTAAGAGGTAAGGCCCTAATTTTTAAACTTAATTATTATTATATGAAGTTAATTATACCCTTATCAACCTAGTTTATAAATGTATTATTTTTTTGGACACTTTTCCATGAAAATTAATTATATAATATTGAAATCAACAAAATTTAGAATGTATCACTCAATTTGTTTTTAATATATATTATGGGTCCACGTAGGGAAAAGAGAATGTTATTTATGAACCAATGTGTTTATATTTATCTTATGTTATTTATTATATTGATAGATATTTATTTTTAGTTTTTAGTTATTATAAAAAGAAGCTAATATATTTTTCAACACCGATACTGTATTTCACAATTAAAAAAAAACTAAACGATTTTAACAATGTTAAAATTGATATGTTTGAAATGATTTAACGTGTTAAATGAATATTATAAGCCAATATTACATATTAAGAGTATGTGACATCATTATATTGGAATTCCCTGTTTTGAATTTTTGTTTTTAATTTTTTTTAAATGAATTGTGTTAAAAATAAATTTAATGTTATTTTATAATAAATAATATTTTAGTAAATGAAATAAAATTCATAAAAATATTAGATTAATTAAATGGATTATGGTATTATTATAAAAATCAACCACTGTACATTGTTTTATTATTTTTCATTTTATAATAACATTATTAATCCTTAAATGGTATTTTTTTGAAGGTGGAGAATTGACCAAAAGGTCAATGAATAAATTTTTTATTTTAAAAAAGATCACATAAGTCAAAAGGATAGGATTTTATTATAATATTTCACATGAAGGAGAAGTAAATTTTTAGGAAATTTGTCAAGCTAGATAATGTCATGATTTACACATTTAATTTAAAGTTCTTAAAGAACTATATTCTCTTCACGGTAGGTATGAGTGGTGATATGGTTAATGCCCTGAAGAGAGAGAATACAATCCTTCCAGCACATTGTAATCATCTAGGACAGATGAATCACACTATTCCAAATTTCGTACACAATTATATTTGAGTCACTTTCCATTAAAATGTTGTTCCAACCCTGATTCTAGGAAAAGGAGGTTGAATTGATCACACACATAATTTCTGCTTCAAGGGAGTAAGAAATGCCACAGAATCCAGAGATGCACCCTAGGATCGGAACTAGACGATCTCTGTAAATGCCCCCACATCCTGCTGGACCTAGATTTCCTTTTTAAGTGTCGTCCACATTTATTTTGATCTATCATGGGAGTACTGGTTTATGGAATACATCTAATGATCCTCTCAGTGGGCAGTGAATACCATCAACTTGAAGTCTCTAAAGAATCAAGAATTCTATAACTATGTTGTTGTAGTATCACTTTTGAATGAAGTCAGCTTTGTGTATGGATGTGAGGATCTTCATTCATCCTACATTAATATTGAGTGAGAAATTATTTTGTAAAATTGCATTTCAGTCATACCATATCACATAAAAGGGTTCTGTGACCACTAGAAAGAATAAATTCGTAATTTTATATGAGATATTCGCATCAATGAATCTCTTTATTGGGGTATAAATTGAGTCAAGAATCAATCATCTAAAATCAAAGATGTAAAAAATATATTTCCAAAGAGTAGTGGCAGAGGAACATGAAAGAAATAAGTGATTGTAATCTTCTCTATCTTGATTACATAGAAAACATTTTGATTAATTTTTTATCCCAAAGTATTGTAAACAAGTATAAGTGGGAATCCTATTGTGGACAATACGACAAATCATAGTTAATATTTAGGGTTTAATCCAAGGCTTTCTGAAGTTTTTAATCCAGAAGAAATCATTTTTAGAGCTATTAAAATTTTTCTTGAAATATTTTTTACAGTCAAATAATCCATTGTTTGAGGGTTAAAAAATTAGGAAGTAATCCATGATAGAAAAAGAATTGTTGGAAATTACTTGCACAACAATCTCAGGGAGACTATCATGAAGAGAAATAGGAACCTCTAGAATACAATTATTAATATTTTCTGGAGGTCGGTCAGGAGGGATCATTGAAATAAGGGGATCCCTATTCTAGTTATCCATCCAAAAAATCAATGGGGAGTCCTTGAAGACTGTTCATCTGGAGTTGTTCATAATATTAGCGTACAACTTCTTGATGGGGTTCTAGATATAGGAATTCATAAATTTGAAGTTTCATTTATTCTGCTCATCAAGAAACATATTTTTAATGAACGAAATAGATGGAGATTCATTATGATTTAGATTCAGTAAGTCTGTCCTACAAAGATTCATTGAAAAGATTTATGTTTTTTATTTTAATACTTCCTTTATCAAATGGTTTGAACCAATTATACCAAGGTATGGTATCTAATTTCCTATCCAAGGTGCTGCTAGTCCAGAAAATGTTTTTAATATTGATGTACAATTTTTTATGAGACCAACAATACAATTATAAACCATCATAGAGTAAAAAATCTTGGAAACAATAAATGATTTAATAAGGGAGATCCTCCCTACCATAGAATGTGTATTTTAATTCCTAACAGAGAGTTATTTAGGAGTCTGGTCAATAATATCAGAGAAAAATGTCGTTCTAGGTCATCCCCCAAAGATTGGAACACCATGGTAGGAGAAATGAAAAGAACTTTCTTTAGTACTAAGTTCTTTGATGATCTATCTTTTCCTATTAGATGGAATGTTTTTACCTAATAAGATATATGATTTATTCCAATTGATGACCTGACCCGAGACCTCCTTACAGTGATAGAGAGAATTCTTGAGATTTTGAACGTTTCTTTATCTCCTTATCGGAAAAGGATAATGTCATCCACATATAAAAGTTGTGTATGAGATTTTATAGTTCTAGATAAATGTACAAGTTTACACTCATTCTGATCCACCCGGTGTATTATTTATCTGCTTCAATAATCCTCTGTGATGGAAAAACAATGGAAGATAGGGGATCTCCTTATCTGAATCCTGTAGTGGATTTAATGTAGCATATGGGAGAACCATTAACCAAGTTGGAAATAGTTGCAGAACTTAACAGATATTTAATCCATTAAATAAAGGATTTATTAAATCCAAATCCTTGATGAACTTTGATGTTGAAATTCAAATCCATATAATCAAGAGCTTTCCTGATTTCCTGATTTTTTTAAATATTTCCACCTGTTTTTACTGTTTAGCATGTTAGTGAACTTTGAGGCCTGAAAAAACCAAATTGATTCCAAGAGGTAATTTTATCAGTAATTTTATTACGTATATTAGCAATGTATTTGATAATAATTTTTTAAAGTGTTTTGATGAGATAAATGGGTATGAAGAGACAGATTTTAGAGGCATTCTCAACCTTAATAATCGAAGAGACGAACTGTGCATTCAACCCATGGGGTAGAGTGACTTTAGATAAAAAATATTTCACATGTTTTCTATCATCATGTTGAATTATATCCCAATAATTTTGGTAGAAACCATTATTGAAACCATAAGGTCCTAGGGAACTCTCTAGGTTCAGACTGAAAATGGTTTCATTGATTTCATAATCAAGATAAATACGTAAGAGCATAGTATTATAATTTTCATTGATTTGAAGAGGGATGATATCATGATAGAGGTCATTGTTTATATCTAGGATATTAAATATTGATTCAATGTAGTAGAAAACATGAATAGATATTTCATTTTCTTTATCCAATATGTTTTCCCCATCATTGAGGGATGTTAAAAGTCTTGTAGACTTTTGAAATAATTGCAGATCATTGTAGAATTTTCTGTTTCTATCACCCTTAGATATCCATTAACATTTTTAAGATTTTTTGTGTATGTTATCCTTAATGAAAATTAAAGAGTACAGTTTCATATAAATGTTAATTTTATTTATTTTGATCAGTGGTGAAGTCTGAGTTAGTGCAATTGTTTTGGAGGTGATGAAGTTCATTCTTCAGTAGAACAATGTCACTACCAATTTTATTTGACTGTGAACTGCACTATCCATTGATATTTTTCTTTAGCAGTACTAATTTGAGAGGGAAAGCAAAGGCAACATTATTATTTTCCAAAGACGACCAAAATTTATTAACGATATTACCATAATCACAGTTCTTGAAGCAAGATATATTAAATCTAAAAGGCAGTGGAGGTTTAATGAAGTTATCATAAAAAAGTAACCCAAATGGGATAATGGTTAGATTGAATTTTGGGGAGAGTAGTGCTGTAAATTGTATCCCATATATATAAGGAAAGATCATTTCTGAATGCTCTATCATGTTTTATGGATACTACACTATGATATTTTCTTATGTACAATATGTATTTGGAACTAGTAAAAGTGGTCTCAGTTAGGTTGTTAGTCTCAATTGCAGCCTTAAAATCATTTGTAGCAATGGTAGAGTGAGACCGTCCCATTTTCAAACATGGGGTTAGAATAGAATTAATGTACCCAATTACTAACTAGAGACTATGCATGATAGCATTTAAATTATATAGGATAAACCAAGCAGGTCTCTCATCCTGATATCTATCCATTACATAAACAATGGAATAGTTAAAATGTGTACAATCAATCAGAAATTAACAAGTAAAAACATTCTTAGAGACATGGATAGTGTTTACATTCTGCAAGGTAGATTGTGAAAATATCCATAGAGCTTGAACAGTGGAGAAATTTTGTTATTCACCTATGAAGGTGTACCCAATACGACATATATGCAATTACTAAGGGGAGAAATTTATTTTAGGTTCAGAGATAGAGAAAGAAAATGGTGATCAGAGTTCATCATTCTTTTTAGAATAATAAATCTCTCATGGACAGCAATACCCTAACAATTCAAATATCATATCTTCATTTGTATCTACGTTTAGAGTTATAACTCCCACTTTTTTGTTACTTAATCCCTTTTGTCGAGATGATATCATATTTTTTTGTTTCTTTGGTGATTGAGTTTTTATCCTTGTTAACATTAGAGGGATCCAAAGTTATGATATAATTTTATGAATTTGAATTTTCACTAAAGTGCTCTAGCATCTTATCTTTAATAGGTGTGTTCATAGATAAGTTAATCAGTATGTTACCAGAATCCTTAGTGCAACCAGTACTACCAGAAATATGAGAAAAAATAGTGCCACTATCATGAAAAGTACTTACTGTATTATTAAATAGATCAGTTTGGTTACATGAGATTATTTACAACTTTACTTCCTTATCTGGAACCATACTCTTCTTCTTTTCAGTCTCTAGAATCAGTAAACTAGGAGCTATGTTGGAAACCTAACAAGGATCAATACCAATTTCGGAAGTAGGCATGGATACTGATTATTTAAATCATTCTTACTTTCCATTATATAGGTAACTATTTTATATTGTATGTAAATTACTGAGAAAGATGTAACTGATCATTTTCCAATGTGAATTCCAAGTTGTCTCGAAGATACAAACATCTTGCCCTTATAATTCTGATTCAGGTGACTATCTGATTTGGCAGTGGTCTACCTTGGTGCATAATCAACCTTGTTTTCAGGTGAAATAAAGAGAAAATCATCCCTGTAGTGAGAACACTTTTTATCTGAGAGAGAAACAAGAGTGGAAGTAGAGAAAAAAATTGTACACAGAGATACAACAAATTTTAGCTGGAACATTTTCTTGTTGGGAGTGAATCACTTCCATAACAAGTATTTATAATTCTTCAAAGAGGAGAGGGTCATTATAATCCTCTTCTTACTCAACAAGAATGACCCATGACATGTTTTTAATATTCTCTAAATAATTACTCATCCATTTTTTCATAGGTGCATCTGGGATGCCAATGGGAGCCTTATGTTTTTAATTATTTACTGTCAATTTCCATTCATTTTCCTTTTTAATAACCATTTGTTTCCTGACCACCCTATAACAAGATATGGAATGACCTATGATTTTTAAAACCTCACAAAAGTGTGGTTTTCTCCCATTCTCAATATTAATATTAGGTTTGTAATCGTTGAATTTAAAATTTATTGAGGCAGGGAGCTTTGATTCTAGGTTAACTTCCACCATGACTCTATAAAAATGTTATAATTCCATATTTAGTGTTATATGGTATATCCTAATCTATGTTCCAATACAAGAGACAATATCATTTAAAATTTTTGGAATCCAAAAGAACTAATTAAGACCATGCAGCTTAAACCATATTTGATCCAATGAGTTTCTATAAGTGAATGGCTTAAAGGCATAGTCCTAATTGGCGAATTTGATTAGTCCAGGTTTGAGTTGTATGTTTCCTATTTTACATACCCTATCAAGGTCCCCCCAAAAATGATAAATTATAGAATTTAAATCACTTCAGGACCAAGGTTGATCACCTTTGATGTATGAGGTGTGGCCCATGATGGAAAATTTTCACATTTGTGATCTCTGTTGCAGTGCATCTCGGACTGCTTCAACCATTAAGCCACCATCGTCTTGATTTTTTAATAGTTGTGTCCTCGATGAATTATATTTATTGAGATATGATAATTTTAGAGCCTCTATAAAAGAGATCCACTGTAATCTACCAGAAATCTAGTGAATGTGGTTTATGTCATTTGGATAATTTTCACCTCAAAGATCAGCATCGAGATCTCGTGTGTGACCATTATGCTGCTTTAGGATGGAGATGTGGGGGGATTCAAATATTCTATGTGTGAGAAAATCAGCAGCCACTATGGCCATGAGATAAGGTTAAGAGAGAGAATAGGTAGAAAACCCAAATCTATTGATGTTTTAGATAGATACAGTCTCCCATCTTTCAAAAATTAATTTCTATTACATTAATAATTTAAGAAATTTTATGTGTTCCTCCCTAAATTATGAAATATAACCCTCCTTTCTATTCTTCACACCTCATCGAACATTCTCACTAGAAAATAGTATAAAATTTTGAATTGAAAAATTCTATATACACATCCTATAGTTTTTGGTCTTCCCAAAATACCAACCCTTGGTCCCTTAAGAGGAGATCTAAAGGAGTCGTGTCAATGAATATTTAATCACCTTTACCAGTAATTTTATTTTAAAATTCTTTTTTAGAAACGCTAAATCTGTTAAATTAATTATTAAATAATATCATTTTGATCCAAAATATACTTAAACGTCATTATAATTTTTAAAACACCATTATAAACACAGCATCCCATCAAATGGTAATTGAATGTGTCTCCTACACCTATGTACCCATTTCTATCTCCACATAGTGATAGAATTCATTTTTCATCACTATATTTTATGGATGTGTATTATGATAACTTTAATATTTTTATATTATATTTCATTAACATGTATACTTATATAATCACAATATCATCTATACCCTCATATCATCCAATCCTTTGGGAAATTATAATGCCACTCATGTGTATATGTGGACTAGTACCTCTATGAAGCAATGTAAATCCTTTTTCATTTATATTTTACCTATATGGTAAAGAGTATAAATTTTATAAATATATATGATATATATTATACAATAATTTTATTTTAAAGGTTAACTAATTTTTTATTTTATTTTTTCTATCATTTTAAAAATGAAAACATCATTCATACTTACAAATGAATTACAGTCTACATGAATGATCTAATTTCTTTTTATATTCATATGCTTAATATATTTATATAATTATATATATATATATATGATATTTAGACCACGATTTAGATTATTTAGATGAAGGAACTATGATAAATACAACTGTACCTAAACTACAAAACAAAAACTTATTTGAAAAATGAATCAATTATCTCATAGAATAGTGATTTTACTAAAGAATTATAAATAAACAAAAAATAAAAGATTAAAAGTAAATATTATATAGTCTAATATATATGATTAAGGTCCTATAATAGGATGTATAAGAAAAAAATATTTATTAAACATGAGGTTTAAAAATATGAGATGGAAGTCAGACCCTAGGTATTGGGTTTTTTGCTACATTCTCATTCCGTAGTGGGATTGTTTATGATTAAGTTACCATGATGAAATATTATAATAAAAATATAAATATAATTATGAATCTAATTATACATAGTTTATTTCATTAAAATACATAATTTCATTTCATTTTCCTCTCTTTATATACTCAATATAAAAAAAAAACAATTTAAGGAAAACAGACTTCATTTCTCTCTTCAATAAAAACAATTATTTCTTACTTATCCATTTTCTCTAAAAATATTGTAAATATAGTTTTTAATATTATCCAATTATTTTTAATTTCATTTTAGCCATTTTTTATTTTTATAATTTTTTAAAGGAGTCTTTATATTTCTTTTCAAATGTGGTACTTTGTGCCTTTTTTAAATAATGTATCGAAGTTAATATTTTTTAGTTATACACCATGAAATGAATTTACCACAGTCATGAACACTAAAATTTTTTAATATTTAATTACTAGTTACACGAGATATTTTGAATAATTTTTTCCATAATATTTTGTAAAATTTTATATTTTAAATAAGTGATTTCAGAAAATAATTATTTTTTTCATGAATAATTTTTTAATGATATTTGATTTTTCATGGACAACAACCTTAAATATTTCTTATAATCTACTAGGAATATGATCTAAGCATACTATCTTTATTTTATCATTTGATGGTTTTTGTTTCTTATGGAACGTTGTTTATGAAACTTGTTCCTTTTACATGGGTAATTCAATAATAAAATGATTCAAAAACCCATTTCTTTTAATGGGTTTTGATATGATGAATGGTTTATAATATTATGGAAATCATATGTATGATATTCCTTATGTTATGGAGGGTACCTATATATTCTCCCAATACGTTGGGTAAAGTTTTATATCTCATGAGATAAATAGATCAATATCGGGTAGTGAACCCAATTTTATAAAAGACTTTGTACACTATGATAGTCTTGGGATTAAACCTTGAATACTTTAATGATTAGGGGAGTGAAAGAATTATACAATGACAGTATTGGAAGATATCATTGACTACTAAGGAAAGATTTACTATGATTATTTTTATGAAATCATGACACATATTTTTGTATCATGGCTAATATTTTTTGATTCCTTCATCCTTAATTTCTTATAAACTTCCAAGATATATGCCATGACTCAAGACTATGATCTATGATATGAAGGGTATGGTTTTCCAATGTTAATATCAAATTCGTATACCCTTTTCTCATGTTATTATTATATGATCATTGATATCTTCATTGATTATCCTTATTGTACCTCAGAGAATACAATTTTTGATGTTCGTATTCCTAGGTTATGATGAATGGGTTTTTAATTATATGAATAGTAATGGTTATAATTATAGTGATTTCTGTGTAATAAAATTTAGAAAATTATAATCAAGTTGTTTATTTTTCTGTATTTCCAATTATAATAGAACTATAAAATTGCTCCATATATCATTATATTATTCAATGAATATTTATCTACTTTGATGTATAACTATATATGAATAGTATGGGTCGCTAAAAGAGAATAGGTGGGTGATGGGTTCTTAGTATCCACATATTCAAGGGGGAATAATGATCTATGTTAGAGAACCGGTTCCCATTAGACTTCATCAAATGACTAAGGGAGTGTAATCTGTTATTAAAAAGAACTCAGAAAACGATAAAATAAGAATCTCATAAAAGTAGATTATTTATCTTAAAACGATAGTGGGTTATCAATCTTTATGGATGGCTATTTCTAGTGGCTATATTCAACATCATCAAAAATACATAACATGTCTACATTTCAAAAGATACATTCCACCATTCATAAATCTATAAAACACAATATTTTACACTTCTGTTTGTTTGAGAGTTATTGAAGGACCACATGAAATTAATTTATACAAAATGATGAAATTTTAAATATCATCATAAGGAAAAAACGAGTTTACCAAAAGCTTGTGAGAATATTATTGGAATCCTATTTTATACATTAAGAATTTACTGAAGGATGGTTTTACATAATAGTGTTGAGTTAAAGGATATTATAAGATCTGAGAATAATTATAAGGAACTTGAAAATGTTTCTTGTGATGTGTCTAAACTTGAATATATGAACTATATAATAATTATTTTACAAATATCAGTAAATAAAGATTACAGTTTTTTATCATGATGTTCACAAAAATTGTTACAAGTTGTATATTGATCAATAGTTTGTGAGATGATGTGAAAAATAAAAAAAATAGATGATATTGTTCAAAAAAGATGAATCATGTTCTACTATTAAAGGTTTCATGTATAATAATTTATCTATGATGATAATGATACAATAAGTTTTAGTTGTAGTATCAAATTAAAAGTTATTTTAGAATATGGTAGATATTGGGAAGCTTAATCTCGTGGAAATAAAAACCATTATTTCACAATGAACTCTAAAAATAAGAAAAGACCATGTCATAGGGTAATACAAGATGGAATTTTTATCACTATAATAAATTTAAAAATAAATTGTTCTGAAGCATAAGTTGAAATGGGATGGAGGTTGTGGGTCTAACTATTTCACAAAGCATTTTGTGAGAGACCCACCTTTGAAAAACAGTGTGGAAAAACCAATTCATTGTTGTGGCCATGAAACAGACTATGGTTTATTTTTTTTGTGAGTGATTTGAGATGTTCTTAACACAAGAGGGTCCAAGGTCTATCATGCGGAATTCCACACCAAGGGAAACATCATGTTACTAAATGTCACATAAGATTACTTGGAAATAGAAATACTAATGTGTGGATTATTTTGAATAAAAATAAAGTAAAAAAGAATGGATATGAAATCAAGACTCATAAATAATAAAATTAGGATTCTTCAACTATGTTTGGATAGATTATGAGATCTTGATATTAGAAAAAACTTTGGAATTTATTATATCTAAAAATCATTTTATATCTTCAAGAAGACCAATGTAAAATAATAATTTATGTAAGTGAATTTAGATATTGAGAATTATGGATATTATATTTACACATAAAATGTATATGTTTCCAAAAATGTAAAAGTATAATAGATCATGATAGTTTCTAAATATATAAAAATATAAGATATTCAATAAGTCAAACAAAAAACAATGTGAACCCAAATATAGAATAAAGATTGAAATATTTTATATAAAAGGAATGAAGAGGTGACCAAAGATCCTCATATGCACTAAATAAAAGTAATTAGAATACTAAGAGTGATTTTGGTTGTGCTCACTAAATTCTTTCTTAGATGAGATTGTTAGGGAGCCAGCTTATAAATAATGTCGTAGATGTTTGGAGAAGAATTTTGGCAGGTAGCTTTGTTTTCTGTAGTAATGGAAGGTGATCACCCACATTATATAGGAAGGACACATGAGTTAAATTATTGATATACCAACCAATTTATAGGATGAACCATGTATTATGTAGTTATTACAAAACAACAATCCATTTCTGGTATTATACCTTGTTAGTGTCAGGATAATATGTCAAAGTCCACACCCTTACTCACTATTTATTGAATGATAAGAAGGTTGTTGTTTTCATGGGAAGATATACACGTGTAAAAGGAGAAATAGTAATCCTGAAAGAGGTGAACCTCATTTACAAATCATTATGTTCTTATTATGATTCATTCTTATTTATATTTAAATGCATATTGACCAATGGTGAGATAAATAAGAAATGTGACCCAAAAATTGAATAAGTGAAGAGGTGACATGGTATAAACTTTTGAATTGAATTAGCTTATAACAAAAATGGTTCAAACCATTCTTAATTTTGGAAACAGATCATTAATACCCCATAGATTTGTATCAGACTTATGGTTACACCTCCTTTAGAACACTTTTATATCAAAAGTTTTATTTATTTTCATTTATTTTATAATGGAATTGTGGAATGAAAAACTGGAGGAGTGTTTTAAATTGTTCATTATATAGTTATTTCTTCTAATATTCCAATGTACACAAGGAATAAAGAGTTTATTAATTTAAGAAAAGCATCACTCTAATCCAAATATGAAGGGAAATTTGATTCTGTTTGCTCTAATACAGATTTATTATGATAAAACATGGATAGATATATATGGATGAATCAAATATCAAAGACATGGGAAAAATTTCTATCTTATAATCTAAATCAAATTTCATTTATCAAGAGGTAATATAATTTTAATTGCAATATTTTATTATGAAACACAAAAAAAACCCGTTGGTGTAAAACATATGTTTGTAAATTAATGAAATTGATTTGTTTCTATGATAAATTATATTATACATAATCATTATAAAGAGATAGTAACTTTCATTTGTGGATACATTGGAATTATGTCAGAATAGATCACCAAACATGAATTGGAATAAGAAAATATAGGATATGATACTGATGAAATAGTGCAAAGTTGTGTAAATATATCCAAGAAAATTTGAGCTAATAAATCCTTGTGTGTGGAACATGAAGGAATATGATCTATTTATTTGAATGAGATGACTAATAAAATTTATATAAACATATATAATAAAAGTAAATTTCATTGGACAATGTAACTACCATTAGTAATACTCTATCAGTTATAAAATATGATATGATTGATGAAACTGAAAGTAAAATTCAATGAAAAATCAAAATATCAAAAGACAAATATAACGAGATGAGAAATTACTGTGAATAAAAATTAAAGTAAGTGGATTATGAGAAAATATTATCAACATGAAACTATTAGAGAGTTAAATAATATCCATAAATTTGGAAATATTTTAAGAAATGCCTTTCCAATTAGCTGAAAAGTGTACCACTACCACATGAAATCCCAATGTGGATTCTCATAAAAAATACCACTAACTGGTGAAAACATATAAATATTTTCAGATTACCAAATTTTAGAATCATAGGAAGATAAAGTATCACCCACTTCTATAAATATGATTTTACTAAATCTATTTGTATTTATAATTGAGGATAAATTTCAAAATAAGAACACATAGGTATGAGAAAATAAAATTAATATAAAATAATGACATCTAATGTTGTTTAAAGTAAGTGTAAATGTATATATTCCTTAAATAAATCTGAAATAGAGGATTAAATGCTTCAGAAATAGCTGGTTGTGAACTCTAAAAGGCCTACAGATCAAAGCATATTGTGGTTTGTCGGTTACTATTTTATTGAAACTAGTTTAGAAATAAAGTGTTATGTTTATGGTAGAATGTGCTCACCAATAGGGAAACTAAGCGATAAATATTTAGGGGGAGAAGATAACTGAAGAACAAACTACCATAGTGGAGAAATAAAAATATTTTTGATAAAATCATATCTGAGAAGCTTGAGAAAATATGTGGTGTTTGTAAAAAAAGTGGTCGTAGAAATGATGAATGTATGTTAAACATAACCAAGAATGTACGATGTACTGTTAAATAAATAATACCATAAAAGGTTAAGATATATAACGAGTGATCATTCGATGGTAACTAAGAGGAAAAAAATTAATTTAAAAGAAATTGATGATATTTTGAAGGATTTTAACACATAAAGGAGTGATCTAATACATTTTATAAAAAAGGGACATATCATTTTTATAAGAAATATATTAATGTGGGTATTGATGGAATAAATCTTGATTAGAATGAATGAATAACCTAACAGAGAGATGAAAGGGGAAAATATTTAGAATGATTCAAAGGATTCTGTATGGAAGGACCAAGAAATCTAAACACACTCTATAAAAATATTTTAATTTTAAGAAACCTAATTAGAAGAATTAAAATTATTGGAACAATTATATACATGTTTCAATGAAAAATCCTTGAACTTATTCCATATGAATAATCTAATTTTTTAGATGGTTTTAATGAATTAAAACCAAAGTAATTTAGATGTAATTCAATGGATATTCAAGAAATTTAGACACAACTCAAATTAGTGTCTAAGAATTTCTCTATTCCACGAATAAATATTGAATAAGATGAGAGTTTCACAATGTAATTCACATGACTTGATGGAACCTTTTTAATAGATGATCTTATAGAGTGAGATAATAGAATATATCATGAAGCATTTATAGAATTATTACATTAATGTGATGGTTCATGGAGAATACATTCAAAGGATGATTAGAAAATATAGGTGTTTCGTGTTTGAGATAGTATTCTTAGAATTGTTAATTATAATAAAGAGAAAATGAGATTCCATCGTTTTTTGTTATAATGGTGTGAAAAAAAGGAATAAAATTTAAGGTGGTTATACATCTCAAATAGAGAACTAGTTATGTTATGTAAGTTGGAATAACTATTAATGTTATGAATAATTCAACATATTGTAATGATATATAATATTTTAATATAAACTATATATAGATAAAATATATACCTTAGGGAATTAGTGCAGATCATACCTTAAAGGGGAATTCAAAAAGAGGATGTCAGAGGTTTATAATTCAAACAAATTTTAATTATATAATGTTCTTGAACAAAGTATAATTGATCTGTTATGTGTTTATACACTTTTATAATAGAGTTATCAAGAAAAAATTTTGTTATCAAGGGGAAAAAACCAATTTTAACAATAATATTAAAATGAATAGTTTGTGGAGATTTTATGGTTTATTTTTAAAATTAAATCCTACGATTTTTACTTGAATGATTCAAATCTGTATTTTGATGTGTGTAGAGGAATTCACATTGGAATTAATAATTCTATGAAGATTTAACAGTTGGTGTATATTTATTTCATTCAAAAGATTACTTATAAACCTTTGAGTGAGAAATGGAATTTTGTTTATTGAGTTGGTATCATTCTCTGTTGTGCAATGGAAATAATTGTTATCTAATTAAATCCTGTATGTTTTCTACACCTATCTTGATTCATGTAGTCTTACAGCAGGACGAACGATGGAATACTTTTTTAATGTTATATTATTTTTATTAATGTATTTTTTTATCTATATGGGTGAAAGAAGAAAATGTTATAAATCAGTGAGAAAAAAGGATACAACATGATATGTTTAATTCTTGATTGAATAGATGGTAAACATATTGACATATAATTTTCTGGCATAGGTATTGATAAAAAAATTGGGGAGATTGTTGGGACACAATTTTTCATTATGTTGTAATTTCTTGCGTTGGACATGATATATAAAAATGATGTTAATATGATTATAAAAGGCTTTGTAGGTGATTGGATTTTCAAATAAAAAATATAATAAGAATGAACAAGTGAAAATAATATGCTAAAAATGATACACCCTTATATTTAAAAGGATAAAGAAAATAAATAAATTTAAGAAATAACTATTAATAAATATAGAGAAATAGTATATTGGTTGACTATATGTTTACCAATATAATTTTGGATAAGAGATTTTATATGTTAAAGTAAATTAAATGTCTAAATATTAGCCAACTAAACATTCTAAGAAGATTTGAATCCATTGGTAGCCGATGAATCTTAAATATTGGAGACTATAAACAATAATATAGAATGTTCACATAGCTAGCATGGTTTGGTGAAGTAATGGGAGAATAATTGGATGTAGTGTTCTTAGTATCCACATGTTTGTGTTAACATGATGTTCCATAGAAGAACGAGAGATCCCAATTTACTTCATCGAGTGATCAAAAGAGCATAGTGAATTGTTTTTGAAGTACACATCAATATAAAACATTCTATAATGTTAATCATAAATTATTTAAAGACAGTAGGTTATCGATCTTGGTGGATGGCTATACACTTCGACTTTTTTCCTCCTGCATCACGAATACATTTTCTTCCAGCATTTCAAAAGAGATATTATGTCATTCATAAATCTAAATAACTCAATATTCCACACATTAGTTTCTATAATTGTTCATAAAAGTCCACATTATATTCATGTATGTAAAATTATGAAATAATAATGCTCATTAGAAGATACAAAGTTAGTTTACTAGAAATTTTTTTCATTTTTTTCAAAATTATAGTGTGAAAACTATAAGATCATTTAAATAAGGTTTTACTCATTCATGTTGAGTTACACGATATTATAGTTTCTGATTAAAAGATTAAGGGACATCATAAAAACAATTACAGTGTCTGTAATAATGAATGGATGGACTATGTAAAATATTTTTTCGTAATAATAATTTTATAAACCTGAATTATGTAAATATAATTTCTTTAAATATCTTTTATAGTTGTGTATGGATCAATTATTTGTGAGATTAATGAAAAAAATAAAAGACCATATGATCTTGATTAAATAATATGACAAATATTATGATCATAAAATACTATTGTATCATGATTTAGCTAAGTGGATTATGATTTCATATACTGAGGTTTCCATATCAAATATAAGGATATGCTGAAATAGGCTAGAGACTAAGAAATTTCACATCTCTCAGATTAATTACATAAAATTTTATTGAGTAATGAATTGAATAAGAGGCTACACAGTGGTTAAATCTTTAATGGTTCTTTTTATCATCATTATGAAATAGAAAATAAAGTATTATTAATATAATGTGAAAACCACTAATATGACGTAGATAAATATATTTTATAGTGTTATTCATGTGATAGGTCCACCAGATAGAAATATAGTTCCACAACCAAAATGTATTCGAGGCTGTGTGGATGAAAATGAAATAGAAATTTGAAAAAAATTATAAAAGTGATCACCACATCATGGGGGTGTTTGATTTATATGAGATTCTTCATTATAAAAATTTATAAATTTGACCATTTCATGATTCACATATTTTGGGGTTTTCTGAGAATATCATAGCACAGGATGTTCATATGTCTACCATGGGAAACTCCACACTGTGGGAAACATCAAAATTTCTCATAACACACAATGATTCTTGGAATTATAAATATTCATTTGAATGTTTTTATAGAGGATAAAATAAAAGGAAATAAAGTTCATGAAATTAAATATCAAAAAGTAATAAAATTCAGCTGTTCAATGAAACGTGTAGAGATATCATTATATTAAACTATCACATGGAAGTTATGATGTTGTAAAATCATGTTGATTCATCAGGAAGAACAAATTAAAATAAGATTTAATTTCCATGATTTGTGGTATAGTGATTTTTTGAAATTATATTCACACAAACAATGAATATATATTGAAAAATTTAGAAAAAATATATAATGAGAGCTCCCAACATTGAAACAATATTTGATATCCTACTAGTCAATGGAAAAAACTATGAGAAAATAGATACAACATTATTTCACAGATGTATCTGCGAAATAAATAGAGATGTAATACATTCTTATAAATTGAATAAGAATTAGAATAAGAGTGAGTTTAGTAGTCATTCAAAATATTACATCAATGTTACGATAGGTAGTGATTTATCCTAAACTATTTACTAAATAAGTCCATATAATAATTGTGGAAACTAGTTTAGATTATTGTATTTTAGGAAGGAGATATGACACATTTTCTAGGAAGGATATCATGGATCCATTTGTAATCTATCTCAGAAGGTATTTGCGGAATACTATATTCTATAGAAACTATATGATATAAATAAATTTATTTCTTAGTACTCGATCGATTATAGGATAAAAATTCTAAGTTCAAACAATTTCTCATGATTCCATTGATATTAATAATTAATTTTTTTCATCTGGTAAAATAACCAAATTCCACCAAGGAAATAGTTATCTTCAATGAATAAAACCTCATCAACAAATCATGGTTTCATTGTTCTGATTATTTCCAATTTAAATTTTAATATATTATAAAAAAGCATGATATAAAGAGGAAGAGATATCCATTCTTTGAACACGTGTAGAGGTGAAAAAGGGAAAAAATATAAAACTTAATAAATTTATAACAAAATAGATTCAACCCCCTCCTAGTATTGAATAATTCCCATTGAGATCCCATACGTTATAAATATTACTCTGATCATAATCATTGGCAATTTTCATTAATAGTAACCCAACAATTTAATACCTGAAAATGTTATGATTTTTTTGAATAAATTAAATTTTATTTATGGATTATTTTGTAGGCTAGAGAGTGAAATTATTTAATTAGGTGCAGTACTAATTTAATCATTCATTACACACAAAATTGTCTTAACTTACATTTCCCACAACAAGTTTTTTCTACAAAACAACATTTTATGATTATAATTATTTAAAAAAATATTATAACTTATCCCTTAAAAATGGTAATATTATTATTGATTGATTTTTTGAATACTTTTTTATTATTTTATATAAATATAACATTTTAATAATGAAACATATAATTTTTGGTAATGTATTTATATGTTTTCAAAAAAATATTTTCAAAAAAATTAAACCTTTATGTCCTTTTGTGAATAATAATAAAATAATTTTTTAATATTTTTAAAATTTAACTAAATAAAATAAAATTATTTTTTAATTAATTATTTCAAAATTACCTAGGGTTAATTTATTGTTAATGTTCTGAAATATTTCATTTTTGGATGAATATTGAAAGATGGCAAATTTTAATTGAATGGTGCATTTTAATGTATTTTATTTATATAGTTAAATTATATTTTATATTTATTTTTAAGTATAATTTGATAAAATCTAAATCCATTTAAACAATTTATGATATTTTAATCAACTTTTCGATGAGATTTGATACCAAAATTGTTCAAACTTTTGATCATTATCAATTTTAAAACCCATTCATTCATCCAGTCTATGGGATAAATTTTTATAATTTTATTCCAATTCTATAAATTGAATTTATAAAAATGTATTTAATATTTATATTCATGATAATTTATAATGTATAATAAGTAAAAATTAAATTTTTACCAAAATTATTTCTGAAAGTAGTTAAAAAATCATGGTGATTAAGAGAAAACGAAGATTACCAAGGGACAAAAATTTGGAATTAAGGGATAAAATGACCTATAAACTTACCCAATACCAGTTTACTTGACATATTTTGACTTTAAAAATTCATATATTGAATTTCTTCAAATATTGGATCAAATTTCAAGGAAAAAACAAGGATGGAATTCTCTCTGCTAATAATCTACATGTTTTCCACTCACGTCCCTTATAAAAAGACACCCTTTCGCCCCCTCTGTTATCAACCCTCAAGACCAGTGGATAATCCAATACCTATAAAAATATATCCCAAAAATCAATATCAAAATCCTAGAAGCCTCATTATGGGATGAAATCCAACCAAGGGAGTCCTTTCGTACATACCAAAAAGAGATACCTGAAGAAGTGGTAACATTCATCAACAATTGTTATTGATTTATTTTGCATTAAAACCCATATAATTACTTTTATTTCATGAATATACTGTATCCTAAGTATATTAAAGGTAATTATATGTTTTTAGGTTTTTTATAGGACCTAAAACTGTACAGACATCCATCAAATGGGTTATAGAATCATCATTCATGTTTTTGAAGGACTAACACCTCACAAATTAATGTCGTTTGTTTTTAAATTACCACCTATTAAGGCTGGGAATAATGATGGACATTATATTTATTTTTTATATTTATTTTTTTTATAAATTTATTATTATTCTTGAACTTTTATACCACACATACCTTTACACTTCCTCTTTTGAGGGAATATGATAAGGCCTTTTGTCTGTACGACAGACTACCTCCTCACGAAGCTATGTGAGTCATTCACAATTTACATTGAATGTATTATGTATGGGATTAATAAAAATATGTGATATATATTAAATTAAAATTATTTTGTAATTATGATATCTAAAATAACATCATTTTTTTCAATCTGAAAAGAAATTTGAAACATCATTCAGGCGTATATACAACCTACATTGTTCATGAAAAGTGTATTTCTTTACATATTTCTACCTTTTATAGATTAGTATAAATAGGTATATATACACAATTTATATAATTTATATATCTTACTTATTATTATTGATATAATTACATCATTATTAATGTAATAGGATAAAAAATATGATAAATTCAAAACATATACGAAAAACAAAGCAGTTATTACCTAAAACATAATATTGACATGTAATTATAAATTAATGGATAACAAAAAGGAATATGAAATTAATATATGGTATGATAAAAATTATTTTTTTCTTTAATATATGTATAATATACATATATATTTATTATACAGGAGTGTTGAATCAGTACAACATAAGTAAAGACTTATGGTAATGGATTTCATCTCACTTTTATATTTTGTGAGACACATGCCATGTTGACCACCTATTTCTTGTATGTGGTGTTTATAGTGAAATTAGTTTTATTTTATTACTACTATAATGATAATTATTTTTATTTATATATCCATTTTAGGATCTCTATTTCACGAGGTTTTTGGTTGAAGTGTTAATATAACAGTATGGGAATTTTGTCTTAATTTAGCTTCTTTGAGAGACATGTTATGTAATGAGCCTTAATTCTGTAACGAGGTGTATATACTACCCATTTTGAATGTTATGTCATGAATATACTTTCTATTATGATATTTTATGATTCACGTATTTTTTTCTCTCATGGGGATTATTATTCAAATTTACCAAAGTGGTAATCGTATATTACTAAAATATCATCGTTTATCTGGATTATTTATAATTTTACATCCAATGATGGAACATTATAATTCATATCTCAATAATTATCATTATTTTCCTTCTTATATGAATATTTATTATATCCTCATGTAATAGGATGATTTTTTCCACATATTGGAACATAAGATAATAAAGAAAATGTTTTTAAGAAAATCTATCTTTATTTCTCTTTTCATTTCAATATATGTTTTCCTTCCAAAAATAAAATCTTACTGTTTTTAATGAAAATTATTACCCATGTATTAATTTTATCAAAATATTTCTTAAAGGAATATTCATGTTATTTTTAAAGAATATGTACTTATGGATTTTATCAAAAACATTTGAAAAGAACCTTTATTTTTATGTGTATGACAATAAAACAATATTCTAATATCATGAAAAATATTTTATTTCAATATTCCTTAGTATATCTTACATTTTATTTTCAATTAAAAAGGGTAAATTTTTTTATTAGAAAGTTTTTTTTAAATTGGAAGTGATATTTTTCTAAACAATTGATTTAAATGATCTTTCAAAATTATTTTCCATCAATGATGACATGTGTTGGTGTTACTCATGACTTACTAGAGATTTTATCAAATTATACCAATCATATTCATTTTAAAAATGGTTTATATTTTTATTGAAATATGTTTATGAAACTTGTTTCCCATCCAAGAGTTATATGCATATGAAATACGATTCTATTCACCGGTTAGGCTGTGATTGTGAAACCACATTATTTTCCACAAGTTAAGATATGATTAAATGATTATAATACACATTAAATTTCATGTATTATGATAAAATGAATGTTTTTTTTATCTTTTTTAACACATACATATGATTTTATTAGGTGATGGACATGAAATATGTATCCCTCGAAGAAATTGACTAAAGATTTATATCTAATGAGATAGATAGGGAAAGAAGGGGGAGAAAACCTAGTTCATTAAAAGAATTTGTCCACTAAGACGGTCTTGTGAGTGAAGCATGAATACTAAGATGATTTAGGTAGTGAAATAATTCCACTAAGACATCATTTGTTGCGATACTTAACTAATGAGGAAATCATTTTATCTGTTTATTTTTTTTCCATAATTTAATATCTTATGCCAATGTTATGCTCTCATGGATCATGCTCTTTGTTTCTATTAAAATTCATGTCTTATTAAATACCAATATTTATGCCATGACTCATGATTATTATCTTTGATATGCATGGTATTGTTTTTAATGTTAGGATCATGCTATCATTCCCATATTCTTAGTATTATACTTACATATCTCCACTGATTGCATTTACTGAGCTTATGAGATCACCCTTTATTATGTTGTATTCTCCCCAAATTATGAAGATATGTATTATGCATAATGCTTATAATAAGGTTTTAAGATATTACGAACATTTTAGTAAGTAACTTAGCTCACTTATAGACCATTTTCTAAGAATTCCATGTTTTTAAAGGGACTAAAATAATACAGTCTTTGGGTTCATGGTTTTGTAATGTATTAAATTTTTCCACAATTAATAATGTAATGTATAAGTATGAAAATAAAGGTTTTCTATAGATTGTATTAGATAAATGTTTTAATTAATCGTTGTAAATTTTGGGGAAAAAACTTTAGTAATTTCCTTAAGGGGTTATCTTGCGATAATTTTGAGGATGAGTTTTAAGTTATAAGAAAATGTACTGGAATTTTGGTAATGGATAGAGTGAGTTGTTTCCATAAAACCATATTCTTTTATGAATACTTATAGTGTCCTAGGATTAAAAAACATGGATAATACATCACTTTATATTAATAATTATAACATTATAAAAATATTTGCCTGAGGACCAAAATTGTTTATTGTATTTGGAAACAGGGAAATATAATCATCTAGCTTAGTGAAGGATATTCAACATCACCCTTAATGATCATCCACATTTAGAACAACTAATTTAAACCATTATTCATAACATGGGGAATGGAATCACAAGATAGGGGTGATATCAGATGCTTAGTAAGGGTGAACAAAAAAGATAAGTAAAAACATTTGCACAAGGGTATGATAACATGAAAATAAAATGCGTAGATCTTGACCAGCATATTAGAGATCATAATCTAGAGTCATGGAATAATGGTTGGAATTTTATAAGACTCAAATAATTAGTATATAAAGGGAATAATCCATGAGATAATAAGAGAGGAATAATATATGGAATGTGTGTAATACACATAATCATAGAAAATTAAAGGTCAAGGATACCTACCAAAAACACCATAACATGTTAGGCTTGACCTAATAATCCATATTCTAGCTTCATGCTTGGGATTATCTCTTGTGTATCATCTTATTTGAGGTTTGAGATTCCCTCCCTTATAACATCTTTTTTTGGGAATTAGATTCCCCCCATGTACCCTTTTATTGCAACTATTATATTCCCTATTGTTTTAAGATTCTGATGTCCTACCGTTTACCCTATTATTTTGGTCTTAAGATTCCCTCCAATTCCAGGCTTGGGTTTCCATCTCATGTGCCCTCTTGTTTCAGGATTAAGATTCCCTTTAGTTTCAGGATTGGTATTCCCCCTCTAGTATCCTTTATCTCATAAATCAATTTTTTTACCCAATTCAATATAGGGAGAAAAAGATCACACCCATCACATAATGAAAATATACACACATGTCCTAGAAGATGACAAAAAATTCATCATATCATGGCCCATCTAAAATAGATGGGTTCCATAAACATCATATTTAAACCCATAAAATGAATAGGGTACTATTAAAATTTACCCACATAATAACATATGTAAAATATGTACATTTAATAATTATTTTATGAAATCATAACCCATGAAAATAAGCGTGTTCAAAAAGTATATAACTCGTGGAAGATAAACTGGTTTCATAAACCTCATTCCATAAAAAAATAAACTGGTAAATAAATAATATGAATCGTATTATTGGATCTTGTCCCAAATAAATATTAACTATAAAAAAATAAAATCATCATAGATGTAAAATAATTTTGAATGGATCATTCAAAAAATTTCATGTGAAATATAATCTTTAAACATTTCAATGGGTCCCATTCCACATTAAGACATTTGAATCATCATCCCCTTGAAATAATGACAACAAATGAAGCATATAATATCCTAAAAATATTGATATTCATAATATAACCTGTTATTGGGAAGTATATATAGCACATAAATGAATAATGGTGCATAACATAACCTGTTTCTACGAGTAGGAAAATTGGGACACAAAAATTACTAATTTTGTAACTATTGAAACATAATCCCCATTATGGTGATATCATGAAATAGACGTGAAAATACCCTAATTTAATGATAATAATAATATAATATATTAATTTTTAGTATATAAACCACATAAAAGAAATAAGCAATGAATAATATATAAATCCCACAGAAATAAAAGTTAGGTTAGAAATCCACTTATTATAATGTTTCTGATTATCTATGTCACGAACCGAATCTGGTCGCCACCAAAACCGGCACCCGACCCAGCCCGTGGCAAGTATCGAAGGGCTTTCCCAATCCCCATGGGCTGGCACAAGTCCCTGGGTATCAAAAAATGAAAATTGGGAATGATTTACCCGAGTTTGTTTACTTAAAATAACAAATGAATCCACGAAATCAAATCTGGATTTTTCAAACCAAAACATCGTTTAATAAAATTAAGAACTGAATTACAAAATTTTAAACAATTTTTTAAGACCATTAAAAAGGTACAAACTCATGAAATGATATCCCATGAACCTCCACATGGAAAGAGGCACCACCCTCAAGCCATCTCTACAACACTGCATCATGATGGACCGCTAAAAACCCGAACCGATGGCATAAAACCTATACCCAAACATGTGACACAAAATAAGAAAGTGTACTTACACCCAATGTTGTAAGTAGTGTGTGAGACAAAGCTGAGAAGGATACCACCACTAAGAGATTCCATATGATAAACATTTAAAGATGAAAATCATGCAAGTTTTCAAAAACATGAAAATATGGTTACAATTTCTAAAAGATGCAACTTTGAATAATAATATTTTTCAAGTGGGATATTTTAAAGAATTAACACTTTTAAAAGAAACACCAAAGCTACTGAATTTTCCATCCAAATGTGCTGTATGCCGACGGTAAGTACAAAGTAACTAATGAGCACAAGCAATAGGAAATAACCCCTAGGCACTAGCTAGCTGTGGGTCCCAGGTACCTCGTATCTCGGTGAGAGTAACCATCACTAATATCCATTCCCGGGCACGAGCCACTAGTAGGTAACATACCCACAACCTCGTGGTCCCAAATCATCATCATCATCATCATAGTTTAGTTAGTGTTTTAAGCGTCAATCTTGCTAAGTGAAACGGAGGCCAAACACCATGGATTCACTAGCATACTAGTAAACGTCCACCCACCTAGATACCCTGGTTTTCCCCTTGTTCTCAAACAAGTTCAACAAGTCAAGAAATATACATTTAATATGAGAATATCATTTCCTTGTCAAAAATTCAGCCAAAAACCCATATGTATAACACACAAGTCACAAAAGTCCATTTTTCATTCAAAATGATTTTGAAATCTGACGCACACCAAAATAACCCACAACACATTTCACCTTTATTAAACACTTCCAAAAGACCATTAAACAATTTTATAAAACAATTATAAGATATTGAAACTCATATAAAATTTAACATGCTTGGCACATAACACTCCTTTCATAATAAAAAGTTCAATTTTTCACATCACACTCACACAAAACAGTCCACATCACATTCATGTCACCTTAACACGGCAATATCTCCTTCAAAAAATTTAATGAAATGTTTCCAAGATGATACATATGACATAAAAATATTTTAAAAAATGAAATGGACCTTGTAAAAATATACTCCGACCAAAACAGTTTTCTGATATAGTTTCACCACTTACACAAATCAATAAACCATTAAAAACATTCATAAAAAAATAATAAGTAGTATACCCAAACTTTGCACATAAAACCCATTTCAAAAACCTATTTTTAAGCCAAAATCACACCAAGAAACTACCAAAATGGAATTTTTATCCCAATCAACATGTAATAATCTACTTTCAAATGTTATATAATCACCTTGAACAATATCACAAAAGATACCCATGAGAACACACAAATCCATAATGCACATTCAAGGAGTATAACAAGGTTATACACATAAAACCCATTCAAAGACCCCCCCCCCTTTTTAGGCCCACATGACACTATATCATTACCCAACCAAAATTGGCAGCCCCTTTCAACAACTAATAAATCAGTTCCACATTTTACAAAACTACCACAAGAGATAACACATGAAATACATTTGAAAAATACACACTTCAAACAAAAATGTATGTTTAATACCAAATTCTTTACTATTGCTTCCAGAAATGGTTTCACATAATTCACAGCATATAAGGAACATGAAAAATTATTTAATCAAGCAAACTAAATCATCATTAAATGGTTACCCACAGAATCACCTACTGAAATTGTCGAATCCCTCAAAACATGGTTCGAAACATCAACCGCAACAACCCGGCACCATAAAGATGATAAATCCAGCCCTAGACCACAAATTTTCACCAAAACGACTCATTGTTAATCCCTAGGTACGAACCCTAGGTTCTGGACACTTTGGAACATCAAGAAAGAGAGATGAAACCCTAAGAAATGAGGGGAAATCAAATAGAGAAATAAATACTTGTAGAAATATTGAAGAGATCGCCTTAAATCCAACAAAATATGAATCTAAAAGTACCAAAAAATGGTATGGATGTTAGAAGGAGTCATATGAGGTCATGTGGGGGCGGAAATGGTGGAAAAAGGATGAAAATTATAGGAGTTATAAGAGATTCATTTTACCTCATCAAATCTGGTCGATTTGAGAAAGAGTATGAAGGATCGCCCTAATTCGCGGTTCACCTGAGCTCCAAAATTGAGAAATGGATAATGTGGGTGATAATCAGGATATTGGCTTTGAGAGGTAGGTGGAATAATGGAATAAAATTAAAAAAATAATGAGTCATGGAAAATTAAAAAGCATAATTTAAAGCAGGAAATGGGCTTACGGGCAGACCCATTACCTTAATAAAAAACCCAAATCCATCATGATTTTTGATTTCTATGTGGTCCAAAGGGATATGTTGATTTTAATATATAAGGGTATGCTAATTGGGAAGTGTACTAGGTATAAAATAGTAAAAATTGAAGGAGTTATAGAAGAAGAAAAAAATTTGTTTTTAAATCTAGAATTGGGCTCATGGTTTGGTCCAAATTTTCAAAACCCACCATTTTCACCAAAATGAGTGGTAACCCCCAAACAAATCAGGAATGGTAATCAAATGAATAATGAATTTAAAAAAAAGGTCTTGGGTATGAAAATTCTCCCCACCATAAAACATTACTCCCTCAGAAAGCCACATCAAGGGCAAAGCAAAAAACCAAACCCAACTGAAAGGCAGAAATGGACTCCTTTGCTAAACTTCACCCCCAAAGGCCAAAACACCTCCAGTGACCAATTGAGGAAGGAATAATTCACAACCAAAACATAAATCTATTTACTAAAATGTTCAATCACATTCAGGATTTATCCTAAAAGAAAACTCCTCAAACACTATCTGAACATGGCTCAAGCAATTTACCCAAACAAACAAGAACATCGAACTAGGTTACACTTACCTTGATATAACTAAACCATTGGGAACTCTATAATCCCAACGTTTACCCAAGGTAGATGTAGGTGTTTATATAGCTCTAAACGAGACTAACCACTTCCAAGCCAATACCAAGTACAAAAGTGAGTTACTGGTACAAGGATACACAAATGGGCTCCCCAACCATAAGGGACAACTTAAATTGTTTTTCCGGGACAGAATCAAGACAATAACAGGGGATCACCGAACAAACTTCCTCTTACAAGGGGTATAATTACATTAGGAATTTTAAAAATAATATACATGAGACTCATAGTGGGTCTCCCCACCATAATAACCAATCATTTTAACTGACCAATATGGGCCGGCACAGAAAAACCCAAAAACTTAAAGAGTTGGGACAACCGCACGGCTAGCTCGCAGAGTTTGGGAAACTGTGCGCTAACCATGTGGATCCTTATACCTAGATGGTTTTTTTGGGGAATGGTTACTAATAAATGTTCACTCAACATTTCTAGACAAATCTAAAACCTTTACCCCAAACCCAGAGGAAACCAATGGGGAAAATAAAGTCATTGGGAGATAATATGGAGGTGAGGCCCTCCACCTCATTCATACGAATGGGAACGAAAGAAGCAAGATGACAAAACCAAATGTTTAAACTATTCCCATCTCTCATAATGAGAACAGTTCTTTGTACAAGGTTAAAAACTATAATGGGATTTCCATTGACTACGTTCCAACTTCTCTCTGGGACCTATGGTTGGAGCTGGAATGATTGAAGCATCTTCCGCCTCGCAGATAGGATTTGGAAACCCCAGAATAGAATTTCTTCTTTCAAAGCTACAGACAAATACATGAAATCCCAGATGGGTTCACCAAGACAAAACACACTCTGGAACTCACTTTACCCTAACATGTAATTTCACTAAAATAAGGTTTTAGAGGATGCACTCACATAACACCTTGTTTCTTCGGGTGAGAAACAACTTAAATAAAGGACACATATAAAAAAGTTCCTCTAAAACAGAGGATGTCAAGATCTCCTGAAAGGAGAAACACTTCTGAAATAAAAAGAATCACAAAATATAGTACAATTTCACCTTTAAAATCAAATGAGCATGGGGCATCACAATGCGTCACCAAACATGACCACGAGACTCATAGAAATAATACAATAAGGGGGCCTCATACACATCCCCAAATATCACATCATTATAGAAAGTATCCATAACAGCCTCTCATGGCCAGATTTCCCACAAGGGTGGTCTAACATAACCCCTTCTTCGAAGAGACTATGAAGAACTCAGAAGCCCTCTAAGACACTATCCATACTAACAACCTTAGATAACTTCCACCTTTGACGAATCAGGTAGCTTAAAAAACTATGGTCTCTTTCAACCATCCATGAGAACTCTTCCGCAACAAGAGGATCCGAAAAAAAACCCAGAATGTAAATGGTGTAGAATCATTCTACAAAGCTCAAGAATAGATTCCTTACATTTATCAACTGGAGGATTTTCCAACGGCAAAACAAAACAGGTTGCACTTCAGTTGTTCACTAACCCTTATTGGGGGTGCACCCTATCCAACGGGAGAACCCAAGGATCAAACCAAGCTGTTCCATTAGTAAAAACATTCCAAAAAAACAGATACAAACACATTAATGGAACCACTTTAACGGTGTCTGGAAACATATCTCATAGGAGACTACTAACCCGTCCTTCTACCCAGCTTACCGACCAAACACAAACCCAAAACACAGTTCGAACAGAGGGGGTTCTTGGACTCAAAACATCCAACAACGTCAACATTTTCAAAAAACACACAATATAAACCATCCCAAATAGTTCATCACGAAGTCATTTATTTCATTAAAAACTTTTCTTTGAAAACCAACAATTCAGTGGTTTGCGTCTCCACCAATGGTACCCCATGGCCCTCAGAAATGCATGTTTTTGTGCCACACCGGGCACCGTCATCATATTCAACCCACCACTCATCCAGTCATTCCATCAACCATCCATAATCCCATATAACCCCATGCATTTGGTCTCTCATTGAAATACCAAAGGATAAAACTAAAATTCTTTCCACTTTTCAAATAGAAAACAGTCAACCAACCTGTCGTTTTTCTCAAAACTCCTAACAATGAGATCAAAATACCAATTCACATCTTACAAAACATTTCATAAGGACACAACCATTTAGAAAAAAACTCACTTTCAAGTTATTCACATCAATTTGAAAACATCTCATCCCATTAAAATACCCTTTAATTGTTTAGAAGACTATATTGGAAACACTTTTGAAAACTAACTTCAATGTGGTTACTGATTTCAAAAGAGGTGTAAACACACTATTTTCCATTACAAAACAATTCTGAAAATTCAGTTCCACCATTTCACAAATAAAACCATTCCCTCTTTATTTGAAAATCATTTAGCAAAAACTTTACGCTTCGTAAAACCAAATCACTTTAAAACCAATGTTTCATGATTTCAGAACTAAAGCACAAAACAATGCGAGAGGAAACTAGTTTTAGTGGGTGACATGGACATATGGTTGGAATCCATATTCTAATCACTTCACCATCACAGAGAGTGTTCTAGGGAATATACCCAGCTACACATGGCTTGCCAGACCGTACGATCTCACTGACACCATTAACCCAACTCTATTTTCATTTCCCCTAATCATCATCAGACCAAGAAAACCAAAAGACATAGATAAATCCTGACATCCCCTGGCTACATGAATCTCGACACGAGGTTTGGTGATCAACCACACTACCCATAACTGGAATTTCATGTCTCAACAATCTTAACTCAATACTATCCCAACTATTTCCCAAATAACATGACTCAAATAGTGCGAACCTCCTCTTATACCATTTTTTCATGAAGCGAATCTTCTAGCCACCAAAACTGGAACCTGACCTAACCCATGGCATGTCCAAAGGGCGTTCCCGATCCCCACAGGCAGGCACAAGTACCTGGGTATCAAAAACTGAAAATTGGGAACGATTTACCTAAGTCTGTATACTTAAAACAACAAATGAATCCAAGAAATCAAGTTTGGATTTTCCAAACCAAAACATCTTTTACTAAAATTCAGAACTGAATTACACAATTTTAAATAATGTTTGAAGACCATTCTAAAGGTAAAAACTCATTAAATGATAGCACAAGAACCTCCACATGGAAAGAGGCACCACCCTCAAGCCATCTCCACAACACTGCATCACGATGCACCGCTAAAAACCCGAACAAATGGCATAAAACCTGTACCCAAAACTGTGACACAAAATAAGAAAGTCTACTTACACCCAATGGTGTAAGTAGGGTGTGAGACAAATATCATTAGGATACCACCACTAAGTTATTCTATATGATAATCATTTAAAGATGAAAAGCATGTAAGTTTTCAAAAACATGAAAAGCTAGTTACAATTTCTAAAAGATCAACTTTGAATAAGAATGGTTTTTAAGTGGGATATTTTAAAGGATTAAAACTTTTAAAATAAACACATAATCTACTGAATTTTCTAGAAAAATGTATTGTATGCTGAAGGTAAGTATAAAGTAACTAATGAGCACAAGCAATAGGAAATAACCCCTAGGCACTAGCTAGCTGTGAGTCCCACGTGCCTCGTATCTCGGTGAGAGTAACCATCACAAATATTGATTCTCGTGCATGAGCCCCTAGTAGGGAACATACCCATAGCCTAGTGGCACCCAATCATCATCATAATCATCATAGTTTAGTTAGATTTCTAAGCTTAAATCTTGCTAAGTGAAACTGAGGCCAAACCCCACAGATTCACTAGCATACTAGTACACGTCCACCCACCTAGATACCAAGGGTTTCTCCTTGTGCTCAAACAAGTTCAACAAGGCAAGAAATATAAATTGGACATGAAAATATCATTTCCACATCACAAATTCACCCAACAGCCCATATCTATACCACACATGTCACAAAAGTCCATTTTTCATTCAAAATGATTTTGAAATCCGACTCACACCAAAATAACCCATAACACATTTCCCCTTTCTTAAACACTTCCACAAAAAAATTAAAAAGTTTAATAAAACAGTTATAAGATATTGCAACTCATATAACATCCCACACACATGGCACATAACACTCCTTTCATTATAAAAATTTCAATTTTTCACATCACACCAACACAAAATAGTCCACATCACATTCACGTCACTTTAACACATCAATATCTCCTTCAAAAAATTTAATAAAATATTTTCAAGATGATACATATGACATAGCAACCTTTTCAAAAATTAAAGGGACCTTTTAAAAATATAATACTACAAAAACCGTTTGCTGATATAGTTTCACCACATACACAACTCAATAAACCATTCAAAACATTCATAAAACAATTATAAGAAGTATGCCCAAGATTTGTACATAAAACCGATTTCAAAAACCTCTTTTTAATCCAAAATCACAACAAGACCCTACCAAAACAGAATTAGCAGCCCAATAAATTTGTAATAATCTACTTTCAAATGTTATATAATCACCTTGACCAATATCACAAAAGATACCCATGAGAACACACAAATCCATAAAGCTATTTCAAGGAGTATAACAAGGTTATACACATAAAACCCATTCGCAACCCCCCCCCATTTTTAGGCCCACATGACACTGTATCATTACCCAACCAAAATTGCCATCCCCTTTCAACAACTAATAAATCACTTCAACATTTTACAAAACTACCACAACAGATAACACATGAAATACATTTGAAAAATACACACTTCAAACAAAAGTGTAACTTTAATACCAAATGATGTACTATTACTACCAAAAATGGCTTTAGCATAATTCACAGCATTTAAGGAACATGAAAAATTATTTAATAAAGCAAACTAAATTATCATTAAATGGTTACCCATGGAATCACCTACCGAAATTTTCGAATCCCTCAAAACAATGGTGCGAAACATCAACCGCACCAACCCAGCACCACAAGGATGATAAATCCAGCCCTAGACCACAAATATTCACCAAAAAGACTCATGGTTAAACCCTAGGTATGAACCCTAGGTTCTGGACACTTTGGAACATCCATAAAGAGGTATGAATCCCTACGAAAAGAGGAGAAATCAAATAGAGAAATACTTACTTGCAGAAATATTGAAGAGATCTCCCTAAATACACCAAAATAAGAATCTCCAAGTACCCAAAACTTGTATGGAGGTTATAAAAAGTTATATTAGTTCATTTGGGGACTGAAATGGTGGAAAATGGATGAAAATTAAAGGATTTATGAAAGATTCATTGTACCTCGTCAAATCTGCTCGATTTGAGAAAGGGTATGAAAGATCGCCCAAATTCGCGGTTCACCTGAGCTCCAAAATTGTGAAATCGATAATGGGGGTGATACTCGGGATATTGGATTTGAGAGTGAGGTGGAATCAATGGAAATAGTAAAAAATGAATGAGATATGGAAAATTTAAAAAAAAAATAAAGCAGGAAATGGGCTTACGGGTAGGCCCATTACCTTAATCAAAAACCCAAATCCATCATGATTTTGGATTTATAAGTGGTCCAAAACGATATGGTGATTTTAATATATCAGGTTATGCTAATTAGGAAGTGGAATGGGTATAAAATAGTAAGAGTTGAAGGAGTTATAGAAGAAAATAAATTTGTTTTTAAATCTGTAATTGGGCTCACGGTTTGGCCCCAATTTTCAAAACCCACCATTTTCACCAAAATGAGTGGTAAACCACAAAAAAAATCAGGAATGAAAATTAAATGAATAATGAATTTAAAAAAAGTTCATGGGTGTGGAAATTCTCCCCACCATAAAACTTTCCGCCCTCGGAAAGCCACATCAAGGACAAAGAAAAAAACCAAAACCCAACCGAAAGGCAAAAATGAACTCATTTGCTAAACTTCGCCCCCCAAAGGCCAAAACAACTCTAGTGATCAATTAAGGAAGGAATACTTCACAACCAAAACATAAAACACGTTAATAAAATGATCAATCACATTCAGGACTTATCCTAAAATAAAACTCCTCAAACACTATTTGAAAAATGCTCATGCAATTTACCCAAAAAATAAGAACATCGATCAAGGTTACACTTACCTTGATATAACTAAACCATTGGAAACTCTCAAATCCCAACGTTTACCCAAGGAAGATGTAACTTGTTATATAGCTCTGAAAGAGAATTCCCACTTCCAAGCCAATACCAAGTACAAAAGTGAGTTACTGGTACAAGGATACACAAATGGGCTCCACAACCATAAGAGACAAGTTAATTTTTTTTCCGGGATAGAATCAAGACACTAACAGGGGAGCCCCAAAAAACGTCCCCGGTACAAGGGATAAAATCCCATTAGGATTTTTCAAAATAATATACATGAGAATCATAGTGGGTCTACCCACCATACGAACAAACCATCTTAACTGGCCAATATTGGGTGGCACAGAAAAACCCCAAAACATAAAGAGTTGGGATGGCCGCACGGTTAGCCCGCAAAATTTGGGAAACTGTGCGATGACCATGTGGATCCTTATACATACATGGTTTTTGGGGAATGTTTACTACTAAATGTTCACTCAACATGTCTAGACAAATCTAAAACCTTTCCTCCGAACCCAAAGGAAACCAAAGGGGAAAAGAAATTCATTTGGAGATAACATGGATGTGAGGCCCTCCACCTCTTTCCACTGAATGGGAACAAAAGAAGCAAGATGACAACAAAAAATGTTTAAAATATTCCCATCTCTCATACTGAGAAAAATTCTTTGTACAAGGTTAAAAACAATACTAGGATTTACTCTGACTACGTGACAACTTCTCTTCGGGACCTATGGCTGGAGGTGGAATGATTGAAGCATATTTGGCCTCGCAGTTAGGATTTGGAAACCCCATAATATAATTTCTTCTTTCGATGATACAAACAACTAAATTCAATCCCAAATGGTTTAACCAAGAAAAAAA
Organism: Viscum album; assembly: GCA_963277665.1. NCBI lineage: Eukaryota > Viridiplantae > Streptophyta > Magnoliopsida > Santalales > Viscaceae > Viscum > Viscum album. The sequence goes on along the minus strand of OY728144.1, from coordinate 329,837,334 downwards.
AATACTCTAGAACTCACTTTACCCTAACATGTAATTTCACTGAAATAAGGGTTTAGAGGATTCACTCACATCACACCTTGTTTCTTCGGGTGAGAAACAACAGAAATAAAGGACACATATAAACAGCTTCCTCTAAAATAGAGGATGTTGAGATCTCCAAAATGGAGAAACAGTTTTAAAAAAAATGACTCACAAAATATTTTACAATTTCACCTTTAAAATCAAATGAGCGCACGATATCACAACACGTCACCGAACATGACCAAAGCGACTCATCGAAATAATACAAGGAGGGGGCCTTATAAAACGTCCACAAATATCACAGCATTCCAGAAAGTGTCCATAACAGCCTCTCGTGGACAGATTTCCCACACGAGTGGTCTAACATAACCCCTTATTTGAAGAGACAATGAAGGACTCAGAATCCCTCTTAGACACTATCCATACTGACAACCCTAGACAACTTCCACCTTTGACGAATCAGGTAGCTTAAGAAAATATGGTCTCTTTCAACCATCCAAGAGAACTCCTCCGCAATAAGAGGATCTGAAAAAACCAAGAATACAAATGGTGTATACTCATTCTGCAAAGATCAAGAAAAGATTTATTACATTGATCAACTGGAGGATTTTCTAATGGTGAAACAATTCAGGTTGCACTTCAGTTGTGCACTATCCCATACTAAGGGCGTACCCTATCCAACAGATGAACCAAAGGACCCATCCAAGCTATTCCATTGGTAAAAAAATTCCAAAAAACATACCCAAACACATTAATGGAACCACCGTAATGGTTTCCGGAAAAATATCTCATAGGAGGCTTCTAACCGGTCCTTCTACCCAGCTTACCGACCAAACAAAAACCCAAAACATAGTTCCAATAGGAGGGGTTCTTGGACTCAAAACATCCCACACCATCAACATTATCCAAAAACAAACAATATACACCATCCCAAACAATTCATCAAGACATCATGTTATCTTTAAAAACATTTCTTTGAAAACCAACTGTTCAGCGGTTAGCGTATCCACCAATGGTACCCCATGGGCCTCACACATGAATGTTTTTGTGCCACACTAGGCACCCTCCTCATATTCATCCCAAAACTCATCCAGTCATGCCATCAACCATCCATAATCCCATATAACCCCATGCATGTGGTCTCTCCTTGAAATACCAATGGATAAAACTAAAATTCTTTCCACATTTCAAAAACAAAACGGTAAGCCAACCCATCCTTTTTCTCAAAACTCCTAACAATGAGATCAAAATCCCAATTCACATCTTACAAAACATTTCATAAAGACACATATTTTTTGAAAAGAACTCACTTTCATGTTATTCACATCAATTTGAAAACATCTCATCCCATTAAAACACCCTTTAATTGTCTAGAAGTCTATATTGGAAACACATTTGAAAACCAACTTCAATATGGTTCCTGATTTCAAAAGAGGTGTAAGAACACTATTTTCCATTTCAAAAAATTTCTGAAAATTCAGTTCCACCATTTCAGAAATCAAACCATTCCCTCTTTATTTGAAAATCATTTTACTAAAACATTATTCTTTGTAAAACCAAATCACTTTAAAACCAAAGTTCCATGATTTCAAAAATAAAGAACCAAACAATGCGAGAGGAAACTAGATTCTGTGGGTGACTTGGAAATATGGTTGTCAGCCATATTTCAATCACTTCAACATCACAGAGTGTGTTCTAGGGAATATACTAGGCTACACATGGCTTTCCAGACCCTGCGAGCTCACTGAGACCATTAACCCAACTCTCTTTTCATTTCCCCTAATCATCATCAGACCAACAAAACCAAAAGACATAGATAAATCCCGACTTCCCCTGGTGACTTGAATCTCAACATGAGGTGTGGTGATCTAGCACACTACCCATAACCGTAATTTCGTGTCTCAAAAGTATTAACTCCAGACAATCCCGACAATTTCCCAAAAAACATGAGTCAAATAGAGCGAACCTCCTCTGATACCATTTTTTCCATGAACCGAATGTGGTCACCACCAAAACCAGCACCCAACCTGACCCGTGGCAAGTCCCAAAGGGCGTTCCCAATCCCCATAGGTGGGAACAAGTTCTTGGGTATCAAAAACTGAAAATTTGGAATGATTTACCCGAGTTTGTATACTTAAAACAACAAATGAATCCAAGAAATCAAATCTGGATTTTTCAAACCAAAATAACTTTTACTAAAATTCAGAACTGAATTACACAATTTTAAACAATTTTTGAATACCATTAAAAAGGTACAAACTCATGAAATGACATTCCAAGAACCTCCATATGGAAAGAGGCACCACCCTCAAGCCATCTCCACGACACTACATCACGATGGACCACTAAAAACCTGAACCAATGGCATAAAAACTGTACCCAAACCTGTGACACAAAATAGGAAAGTCTACTTACACCCAATAGTGTAAGTAGTGTGTGAGCCAATGCCTTGTAAGATACCACCACTAAGATATTTCATATGATAAAAATGTAAAGGCAAAAATCATGCATGTTTTCAAAAACATGAAAAGCTAGTTACAATTTCGAAAAGATGAAACATTGAATAAGAATAGTTTTCAGGTGGGATATTTTAAAGGATTAATACTTTTAAAATAAACGCCAAAGCTACTTAATTTTCTATCCAAATTTACCGTATTCTGACCGTAAGTATAAAGTATCTAATGATCAAAACTAATAGGAAATAACCCCTAGGCACTATCTAGCTTTGGGTATCAGGTACCTCGTATCTCGATGAGGGTAACCATCACAAATATCCATTCTCGTGCATGAGCAACTAGTAGGGAACATACCCATAACCTAGTGTTCCCCAATCATCATCATCATCATCATCATCATTGATTAGTTAGAGTTGTAAGCATCAATCTTGCTAAGTGAAACTGAGGCCAAACCCCACGGATTCACTAGTATACTAGTACACATCCATCCACCTTGTTACCCAGGTTTTATCCTCTTCCTCAAACAAGTTCAACAAGTCAAGAAATATATATTTAACATGAAAATACAATTTCAACATCACAAATTCACCCAAAAACCCATATCTATACCACACAAGTCACAAAATTCCATTTTCATTCAAAATGATTTTGAAATACGACTCACACCAAAATAACCCACAACACATTTCACCTTTCTTAAACACTTACAAAAAACCATTAAACAATTTTATAAAAGAATTATAAGATATTTAAACTCATATAACATCCCACACACATAGCACATAACATCCCTTTCATAATAAAAATTTCAATTTTTCATATCAGACTCACACAAAACAGTCCACATCACATTCACGTCAATTTAACACCTCAATATCTCCTTCAAACAATTTAATAAAATATTTCCAAGATGATACATTTGACATAAGAACCTTTTAAAAAATTAAACGGACCTTTTAATAATATACTCCTACCAAAAAATTTTGCTGATATTGTTTCACCACTTACACAACTCAATAAATCATTCAAAACATTCATAAAACAATTATAAGGAGTATACCCAAGCTTTTCCCATAAAACCCATTACAAAAACCACATTTTAAGCCAAAAGAACACCAAGACACTACCAACATATACTTTTCATCCCTATCAACATGTAATAATCTATTTTTAAATGTTATATAATCACCTTGAACAATGTCACAAAAGATACCCATGAGAACACACAAATCCATAAAGCACTTTCAAGGACTATAACAAGGTTATAAACATAAAACCCATTCAAAGACCCCCCTTTTTAGTCCCACATCACACTATATCATAACCCAACCAAAATTGGCAGACCCTTTCAACAACTAAAAAATCACTTCAACATTTTAAAAAACTACAACAAGAGATAACACATGAAATACATTTTAAAAATACACATTTAAAAAAAATGTAACTTTAATACCAAATGCATTACTATTGCTACCAAAAATGGTTTTTCAATAATTCAAAGAATATAAGGAACATGAAAAATTGTTTAATAAAGCAAACTAACTCATCATTAAATGGTTACCCACAGAATCACCTACCGAAATTGTCGAATCCCTCAAAACATGGTGCGAAAAATCAACCGCAACAACCCAGCACCACAAGGATGATAAATCCAGACCTAGAACAATATTTTTCACCAAAAAGGCTCATGGTTAAACCATAGGTATGAACCCTATGTTCTGGACACTTTGGAACATCAAGAAATATGGATAAAACCTTAAGAAAAGAGGAGAAATCAAATAGATAAATACTTACTTGTAGAAATATTAAAGATATCTACCTAAATCCACCAAAATATGAATCTACAAGTACCCAAACCTGATATGGTGGTTTTAAGGATTTATATTAGGTCATTTGGGGTCTAAAATGGTGGGAAAAGGATGAAAATTGAAGGAGTTATGAATAATTCATTTTGCCTCATCAAATCTGTGCGATTTGAGAAAGGGTATGACATATATCCCTAATTAGAGGTTAATCTTAGCTCCAAAATAGCGAAATAGAAAATGGGGGTGATCCACAGGAAATTGGTTTTGAGATGGAGGTGGAATCCTGGGAAAATAGTAAAAAATGAATGAGATATGAGAAATTAAAAAAATAATTTATAGCAGGAAATGGGCTTACGGGCTGGCCCATTACCTTAATCAAAAACCCAAATCCATCATGATTTTGGATTTCTATGTGGTCCAAAGGGATATTGTGATTTTAATATATCCGGGTATGCTAATTGGGAAGTGTAATGGGTATAAAATAGTTAATCTTGAAGGAGCTATATTAGAATGAAAATTTGTTTTTAAATCTTGAATTGGGCTCACAGTTTGGCCCAAATGTTCAAAACGCACCATTTTCACTGAAATGAGTGGTAAACCCCCAAAAAATCAGGAATAGAAATTAAATATATAATGAATTTTAAAAAAAAATTTCATGGGTGTGACAATATACATTTTATTTTTGGATATTAGGTGGATTATTTTTTAGAAGAGTTATGAAGATGACATGTGATTCTGGGGCCTGGTGTTCCCTGAATAAATGTTGGAAATAAATTAAAAATATTTACTACCATGTGGACGCAGGTTTCTTAAAAAGTGTAATAAATTCTAAATGGTTGCCCGTATCAGATATCCAAGGCCACCTTTGAGTTCATAATGTGAGGTTTTCCCTAGGAACTAATTAACATTAGTTGGTGCACATTCATTTTTAAAAGAAATTTCTGGTGCAGAAATGAATAAAATAATGTAATATATTATTTTAATTAATTTTATTGATGAAATGACTGTTATGTCTTTAAATAGGATATTATGGAAAAACACCAAGATTATCCACAAAACCCTAGCACTATTGGTGACCTATCAAGAGAATGATAGAGTAATTATCTCATGTTTTCATTGATGAGATCATGTATCGACGATCGACACTCCTCAGATTTAAATGACCTCACTATAAAATGAGATTCAACATCATTATTCATCAACGATCAATCCAAAATGAGGTAGGGAATATGTTTGGATTTTTTTCATCCACATTAATGAATTATATTATGAACAAGAATAAAGTCATGAAAATTTGATCCACTTTTCCATCGATATGGAAGATGGGTTTATTTTTTAGATTTTTTATGAGAGAACTTCGTCATGTTTTGATTTATTTCGATTTTAGTTCTAATGAAAATGAACCAAAATCGACATGAACATCACAAGATGCCAGTTCCACATGATTGATTTGTTATTTTCTCTCCCATATTCCTTTTTTGTTTTCATCATTTTTCATTTGGATTGTGACTCAAAAAATCTCTATCAAATGATCATTGAGCACCCATTTTGATGAGAAATTATCCAAAATTGTAGATCTGGGATCGACATGAAACAAAGGTGCAAAGAAAGTGGATGTTGAGATAAATTGGATAATGTGGACACCCTATTTTACATTATTCATCATTCAATGATGAAATGCGGTTTGATCTATTTTCTAGGAGAGTCAGATAGAGTGAATTTGATAGTAGGAAATGGGGAGTCTCAGTCAAGGTGGATTCATGAATTGCTGTGAGATCATGGATGAAATTCAATGTGATGAAAGTATGGCCATGCGTAGGAAGAAAACAATGGTTTTTTTGGAAAGATGTGATACATACAGTGTATATTCTTTGACTAATTAGTATGTTGTATCCTCAGGATGACTTGGTGTAAACTCTTCTACATGAACACATCATGAAAACACAAGCAGTTTACATGGGCATGACCTAGGTTCAAAATTCATGACATGAGACACCTACTACACACTGTTTACATTAATATACAAAGTTTATAAATATTTTTCTTCATATCCTCAAAACTTTTCATTAGGGTTTGTTCCCCTAATACTTTCCCTAACAGTTAGTATGGAATCATTTACTACACCTATATCGATGATCCCTTCCGCAAGACTTCAAGGTTAGATTTATTGGAATCCCTCTTCGAGGCCTAGAGTGATATCATATATTCATCTTCATTCCCCATGTGGATTTATTGTTATCTTCATGACCAACACTACGTGGGTGTCAATACTATACTTAGTGGGTTAATCCAGATAGAATTGTTGGTATCACCCCATAACCCTAGATGTGATCCTAACATGTGTATCATATTCTCTTAAAACTATCGGTGTTCTATTCTCATTATGGGATGTGATGAGAATTAACTCTTAGAAGGACTTCATCAGTGTTGTCGGACGTAAGAGTGTGTTCTCTTGGATTATTTCTTTTTGGAATCTTCTTGTGGAATCCTGGGATGGTATAATGTGGTTGTGAACTACCTCTAGATTTTGACTCTTTTTGATTATATATAGATATTCTTGTTATATGTTATGTAGACATAAACCTATATAGATATGATTATACAATATTTTTTTGTATTCTTTTTGGTTTTCGGGTGTGTGCTATTGATTAATGTTATAATAACCCTTTCATTGCCTTTTAATAAATATTTCATGTCTTCTATAGATGGTGAATAATTTCAAAGTGTCTTAGGAGGACTAAGACTAGATGATGCTTAGTGAGACTAAATAGACAAAGGTGTGTTACTGTAGCTTTCAGACCATTGTCCCAGTACATACATTCACATTGGACTTGTGTTTTTAGACTTGTTGTGGTGGGTTTTGATTTCGCCCTTTTAATTTTACTTTATATACTACCGTACTCTAGTTGTGGTGTTTACATTTATTCATTCATGATTTTTAGTTGTTTTTACATTTCATCATTGTATAATCTTGAATATGTGGGTGCGAGTATATATAATTATTCTAAGTAATCCCTTGTCAGTGATATGCCTTCTCAACACTAGTCGTCGACCCCTGACCTATTGAAGGTGGGATTGGCGAGTCATGACATGATCCCCATTTATATGGTTCATGATTGAGTGGTATAAAATTGGGATGGTTATGATTTAGGATCAAGAGTTTGTGATATTTGTTTCACGCAATAGTGCTATGTGTTTGATGTTTGAATTTCTATACTGAGAATCTGGTGTTGGTGTGGTGGCTGACGTATTCGTAAACCTAGACATTGATCACCTTCTTTTCAACTCATTACATGAGAAAACTTTTTATAAGTAGAAAAATTGTATAAGCATTATATTGGAATGTTTTGTGGTTTCAATTTCCTTCTTGATTCATCTCTCTGGATATACTCACTGACCATCATACATCTTTTTTACTTTCAGGATACCACCACAATGTATACCAGATAGGATTCAACAATATGATCATGAGGATTATACCCTATGGTCTATGGAGAGCTCCATCTATAGGCAACTTAGGACTCGCATGAGGTGGTGGCATGAGTTTTCCATTTAGTCAGTACACCTATATATCAAATGGTTGTTCCAGAATTGAGTCTTTTTCATGGCTAAGTAGGGTTATTGTGGGGATTAGTTACATGGAATTATGACCAGGTGACTCTTTTCATGACAGAGTTTGAGTGTTTTTCCATATTGGTGTTATCAAAATATACATTGAGGGTTGTACCTATCCAGAAGCTTCTTTATCTCCACCAGGGTAGCATGATTTTAGTTGAGTATTCATCGAGGTTTACCAACCTCTATAGTTATTTTATTGATATGGTTAATTATCTTTTCTTAAGGTCCCATACATTCGAAAAAGGTCTTCATATAGACATTTGAGCAATTTTTACCCCTATAATAATTCATATATTTGATGCTTGGATATAGAAAACTTTTGTGGTTTAGAGTTTCTTGGATGAGAATACACATCTAGTGGTTGTTAGTAGTAGGAATGTGGGTGTAGAGTCCTCGAAAATAGGGAGTCGACATTAGTCTCAAGGACTTGTAATGGTAGAAGCATCAGGAGGAGGTCCCCTGATAGAGGATATATAGTTCAGGTCTCACATGGTTGGTCCAGTCGTCCTAGAGAGATTCGGTGCTACTCATGTGATGGTAGGTGACATCTCACATGAGATTGTACGACCCACCATATAAATGAAATTGGAACCACATATGAAATTTCATAGCAGTTGATGAAGAAGAGAAATTAATTTTCACAAGGTAGAGGATGTGGAAGTGGAGCAGGGAGTGAAGAAGAAGTTGGTTGATGCTTTGAGTTGTTACCACCACAACCCCCAGATGGTCCACACCAGGCTTAGGGAGATGGAGGATAAAGGATGGGACACCTATAAGTGGTTGAGGATTATGACCCAGTGACTCCTAAAATGATTCGAGGTATGATATGTATCTTTTTCGACTTTATTTTTAGTAATTATTGGCATGGGATCTAGTCATTTCATTCTTTCCACATATCTTTTTCAAGAATTAGAGATTCCATTGGAAACGCCGACTCAACTGTTATGCTTAGTGCCACTTGTTTGAGAAGACTGGGTAATCACACACTTGTTCCAAAAATGTGACATCATTGATGCATGTGATAGTTTAGTTTGGAATCTCTTGGTAGTATCACTGAGGCCTTATTAAATCATTTTTTGGTATGGATTGTTTATCTATAGTCTATTCCATGATTGCTAGTTTATTTCGAATGGGGAGGTGTGTCTATTGTGATAGAACCAATATTTCCTTTGTTGTTGAAAAGGAAACCTTGGAAATTATGGATGGACTCATCCCTAGGAGGGTTAAATTAATTTCTAATTGGTTATCTATCATAACCCTTGGTGTAGTGGTTTTTATGAGTTTCTAGTTTTCTGTAGTGGTGACGGTGTATGAAGACGTCTTCCTTGATGATATTCCAGGTTTACCTCCCCATCGAAAGGTAGACTTCAGCGTTGATCTACCCCCCAGGAAGACACAAATATCTATAGCAGTATATCAGATGGCTCTGTCAGAGATTCACGAGCTAAGGGTGTAGTTTAATGACATATAGAGGGAGTCCTTTCTTCGACCAAATGTTTCACCCTGGCCATCCCTATATTGTGTTTTCTAAAATGAATGATGGGATCTAGAGGTTGTGTGTGGACAACAGAAATTTGAACCAGGTGATCTTGATGAAGATTTATCCACTACCAGGTATTGATGACCTCTTTGATCAGTTGAGAGGGGCGCAATGGTTCTCGAAGGTTGACCTTTGGTCAGACTATCACCAGTTAAGAGTATAGGATGGGGATGTACCAATGTTGATATATAGATATCGTTACAATCATTATGAGTACATGGTGATTCCATTTTGTGTGATGAAATCCCCAGCATTGTTCATGGGACTCAGGAACTGGATCACTCAAACTTACTAAGAATGGTTCTTGGTAGTCTCCATCAAAAATATCATGGTGTAATTACTATCTAAGGTGGAGCACACGAGACACATTTGGATATTTTTGTATGTACTATGTGAGAACCAAATATAAAAAAATTTCTCAATTTTCTAGTTCTATATACATGAGTGACACATTCTAGGACACATTATATCAACATATAGTATCGTAGTGGACCTGACCACAGTCGAGATAATGTTATATTGGGAGACACCTAAGAATGTGATAGTGGTGCATAGATTACATAAATAGGAAGGATATTATTGAAAATACCTGACCGATTTTTTCAGGATATCGCCACCCATGATAGTTTTGACATGAAGTAGACAAAATTTTGTGTGGATAGAGAAGATACAACAATCACTCCAGTAGTTTATGTAGAGGTTGACGAGTGCCATAATCATGAGATTTCTAGTGGAAGGTGTCGAGTACATAGTGTTATGTGATTCATTAGGAACCAATATTGTTTCTGTTCTAATAAAGAGGATATTGGATATTTCCTTTGGTTTACACCATTCGATACCATAGGAAAAGAACTACATGACCCATGATCTTGAATTAGTAGTGTATGTCTTCCCTTTAGAGGTGCAGTGATACTACCTAATGGGAGAGATGATTATAGTTTATTTTTTTCATAAGAGTCTCAAGTATATATTATCTCACAAATATCTCAACTTGAGACATAGTTGATGTCTCAATATCTTCTAGGATTATGAATTCTAAATTGTCTATACTCCTTGAAAGGGGAACGTGGTAGTAGAGTCTCACAGTACGAAATATTTTTCCAAATTACAGAAAAATGAATTCGAGCAATTGTTCTCATTGTAGTTATCCTTTACGGATGGAGATGAAGCATCTTACCCCCATTAGAGAGTTCTATCCCCTCCACTCATAATGTATGTCAGGGGGAATAACTTATAGATACTGAATATGTGACTCTACATGCTCAGATATCCACTGCACCTACTCTCGATATATTTTCCTAAGGTTGGGAGCATGTGATTCCTTTTAAAGGATGTTTTATAGTACTAGAGACATTGCAGGAAGTTGTTCTGATATAGTTTCATATGATTCTTTTGGTGTTACATCAAGGTTTAGAAATCATGTACAAGGACCCTGAGTATTAGTGTTGTGGCCAAGGATGAATAAAGTTGTTTTATACTTTGTATCTTGATGCCTTATTTTTAGTAGGTGAAGGTTGGGCCCCACATTCTAGCGTGTTTCGATCAACCCCATGAGGTGCCAGAATTGTAGTGGGATGGGATATCAAAGGACTTCATGACTAGATTATCTTGTATGTACCGGGTAATTTATTCTCCCTAAGTGATCATAGATTAACACACCAAGTCTACCAAACTCCTATCTATATGAGAATAGAGATCAGTAGAGAGCTTGGGATGCCTATATATTAAAGTGATAGTCTGACTCCAAGGAGTTATATCAATGATTATTTCTAATCATGGTGATCTCATTACCTCCTAGTTGTTTAATATAATAAAATATTCATTTGTGAATCAATTACTCTTGAGAATAGTGTTTAATCCCCAAACTGATGGACAAACTAAGTGGACTATTCAGGTTCCGGAGAACATCATGAGAGCTTGATTGTGGAACTTTTTAAATGGTTGGGGGAATCACCTATAATTGGTGGATTTTTTTATAAAAAAATAGTAGAAATTACACTATAGGTATTTCACCATTTGAGTCATTATATGGGAAAACATGTAGGTCACCACTTTTATAGACTGACCATGGCCCTAGAGTTTGTGCAAGCTAAAATCGTGAAGGTTTAGATCATCTAGGAATCGATGATGATGGCATAAATCTATCAAAAATTTTATGTTGATAGGAAATAAAGGCCTTTTATGTTTGAGGAAGGTGACCATGTTTCCTATGGGTTTCACCTCGATGTTGATTATAGAGATTTGGTTCGGGAGACTAGCTCCCTATGGGGTTCATTACACCTTTCCATATATAGTATAGAGTTGGTGAGGTGTTGTACAACATAGCTCTACCTCCATAGTTAGAATGGGGGCACAATTTCTTCAAAGTGTCACAATTGAGGAGTTATGTGCATGACCCATAACATGTTATTGAATGGGGTGAGCTGGAAATTGTGGAAAAAGTGGTCATTGTAAGTATCCAGTGGAGATTGAGGATTGATAGGATAGGTTCATCTTAAGTCGATCGATTAAGTTTTTGAAAGTATGTTGGTATAATTAGAATTTATATAAGAGAAAATGGGATTTGGAGGTTTAGAATCATTCTCAGTTGCCACATAATTTTTTTGTAGTGCTTATTTTCGGATTTTCGGGACGCATATCCCCAACGCAAGGAGAATGTAATGTCGTATATTTTCTATGTATTATTTTTTGATATTATTAGGATTATTTTAGAGAATATTCATAATGATGGGTTGAAATAATGAGGCCTAGTATTCTCTAAATAAATGGTTGAAATTTATTAAATATATTAAATATCACACAAACCATTTTCCACAAAAAGAAAAATAACATCTAAATGGGTACCCAGATTAGAAATATGAGGGAACTGTTGAGTTCACAATGATATGTTTACCCTAGGTGTGACTTAATATTATCAGAGACATGTAATTTGTAGAAACATTGTTAGGGGTGTGAAAATTAATATAATAATAGATCAAATTACTTTAATTAATTTTGTAAACACAATTATAGTTAGGTTTTTAAATATACTTTGAGGAAAAATCCTAGGGTCAGTCGTATATTGTTGGAAGAATTAGAGATATGTAGAGATAATTATTGAGGAATAATATCAGGTGGAGAATGAAAAGATCATGTATCGATGATCAATGTACCATAGATTTGATGGACCTTGATAATTAATGTGACACAACAATGCACTTTGTTAGAAGTCGATCCAAATCGTGGTAGTGCATAGGGTTTGATACGTTTCTTCCTCATTTTTTATTTCTATGATGAATGCGAATAAATCCACGAGAAAATTGATCCATGGTTCAATCAATATGTTGTAGGGGTTTATTTTTTATGGTTTGTACAAGATAACTTTTTTGTGTTTTGACTTATTTTGACTATCATTCTATAAAAATAAAAACCAACATCAACACGAACATCAATCAAGGTTTTTACATCTTGATTTAATTGTTATTTTCTACCCCCAAGTCGTCATTAATTTCATGAATTATTTGTTTGGACCATGACTCAAAATATCACAATTAATCGATATTTGGGAACCTGTTTCTTGGTTAAACCATCCAAAATCATAGATACATGATCAGGACTACCTGAATGTGGGGAGAAAGCTGATCCAGCGAAGAATTAGATAACGATAGATACTCGATTTCATGTTATTTTTTGTTCATATCTTATCAATTAAGAATAGATATTTGGTTCATTCTAAGGTGAATTATATTTCTAGAATTCGTTGGAAAGAGATGGTGGTTCTTGGTCTAGGTAAATCGCTGAATTAGAGTAATATTGGGGCAAGATTCCAAGGAGGACGTTGTGGGGGCACGCGTAGCCTAAAAAATAAGGGGTTCTGGGAAAACCCAACACACATGACATGTATTATTTTACTACGTGATGTGTAGTATCCTTGGGATGAATCGAAAAGTAATATTCTACATTGACACGGTATGAAGACATGGGCAGTTTATAAGGGTAGGACCTGGGGTCATAACACAATGCATGTGACACCTTTTTACATGTCCTGTATTTTATTATACATGGGTCAGATCTTTTATCATTCATATCTTGGACAATATTCATTAGGTTTCATTCCCTATATCCTTTCCTAGATGTTTAGTAATGAATCAACTCTTACTCCCATGACTACGATTCCTTCAGTATGACTTCTTGGATAAAGTCACATGAATCCATCTCAGTGGATCATTGTGAGATCCTCTATTCATATTCATTCTTTGTGTGGAGTTCATTGTATCATTGGGGATAAAACTATGTGGGTTCTAGTCCTATACTTAGTTGGTTAATCCATATTGAGTTTTGGGTGTCACCCAATGGCCCTGATAGTGATCCTCACCAATGTATCGTATTCACTTTTGATAATCATCAGGATCTTTTCATGATGAGGCATGATGTGATGTAATTATTTGAAGAACATCATAAGTTCTATTAGATTGAGGACTATGTTATCCTGGATAAGTGATTTTTGGAATCTTAGACATGGAATCCTTGGTAGGTATACTATGGTTTTGAACTTCAACTAGGCTATGTGTCTTTGTTGAGTATATTTTTATACTAAAGTTATATCTACTATAGACATATACCTTTGTAGAACCGATTTTACTTTAGTTTTTTGAATTATTTGTGTTTTCATAATTTCATAATGATTATTATTACAATCAAACCAATAAAATATTTTCTTCTGTGTGTCGTGTCTTGTGGAGACGATTGACCTTTTTGACAGAGTCCTAGGTGGACTAGGACTAGATGATTATTAGTGAGACCGGACAGAACGAGGTGTGTTCTTGTGGAATTATGATAGCAGTCCATGTACTTACATTTATGTTGGATTTGTGTTTATAGACTCATTGAGTGGGTCTTATATTTTCCCCTATATACATTACTTCTTGTTTTACTTTGGTTGTGGGATTTAGATTTATAGATGCACGGTTTTTCAGTTTTTTTTACATTTCAAGGATTTTATAGGATTGGAGATGTGTCTGTGTGTACAAGAACATAGGATAAGGCATCCCATGTCAGCGATATTCCTAATTGATGCTAGTGGCCATCCTATAGCCTATTGGAGATGGGTTTGTGGAGCGACAACATTTTCCCCCCAGGGACGGGTCTTAACACTTACGACTTGAGTAAATTTTAAACCATGCTCCCCATGAAATAATAAAATCACTTTAAACATTTAATATCATAAAAAAGGAGATTCCTGATATAACATGTCATAGGGTAGTATATAAAACACACAAAACAAGAAAGTTTTGAATATGACGTGTATCACATAGAAATAAAAATTGAGATGAAATTCCCTTACCATAAGTCTTGACATTCTTTATATGCATTCAAACGTCCTCTTCTTTGGGTAACTCCCATTGGTTTTCACTAATTGGCTTACATGGGTTTTTTTCTACCCAATTTATGTCCTTTATATTTGATGTACTTATACTGGGTGCTTATTTGGGTAGTATTTGGGAAAACCAATATGGTTCAAAAGGTTTAAGGAAGGAGAGGATTGAATTACTTTTTATAGAGAAGGAGGAATGGAAATCTTGTAAATACCAAAAGGTAAACACTATTGGGAGGCCTCATTTACCTCATGTGATTATTCAATGAAAAATAATAGATTAAAGGGTATTTATGGTTGAGAAAAACCTCCACCACACAAAAATATGTGTATTTTTATTATTTTGTTCATTAACTTCAATGATTAATTATTTTTTTCATTTTTGTATATATTAATGTAACTAGTTTTATATCATATGTAGTTTAACCATTAAGCCTAAATTAAGGATAGATTTATTAGAAAATATAGACCCACTAAATTCTAAATATTATATCTAATTTACAAACTATATATCCCTTGTTTTTTTAAATTTATTTTTAGACAAGCATATGTAACGCGCAAAAACAATTCAATAACACGAACCATGTTAACAATGTTTTTTCTATCTAGGGGTCAACATGTTAATTATAAAATATATTTTTTTCCATGAATAGGATATATTTGATATTTACTAACTCATACAAGTCACTTGAAATATGGTTGTGTTTTTATTAATTTTAAATCATTTCATAAAATGTTATTTTTTTTGTAAAATAACATTAACGACAATTTTGAAAATATTTATTTAATTTTAATTTATTGATATAAAAATAATATTTTAATTTTAATATATTAATTTCCCCACTGTGTAACATGATATATTCATCTAAAAAATAAATTAATGCAATGATTCATTAAATTTATATCCCTTATATTGTTTTTAACATTATTTACTTTATTTAATTATTTGAATAATAATCCATGTGTTAGTATTTAAGAAGAGTTTAATGAAACAAATTCATCTTAATAAAATAATAGTTAATGTATGATAAAACAAATTAACTTTAAAAATGGTATTTATAACAAAAAATGTGTATATTCTTGTATACATTAATATTTATAATTGTTAAATGTATGGATTGATCTTTTGTTTTTGTATTTTTCATTACATAACTTATTATAAAAGACATTTTCATGAAATAATATCCCAATAACTCACAAAAATTGAAAAAGTAAAAGATATGGTCCAAATATTGGAATCCATTGGTTTTTTTCATGTTTTTAAGTCATTTTGGACCTTATGTTTAACGTTAAGTCCTATATTTAGCTTAATATTTACTTAATTACTATAATTAATTTTAATCACCTTCACTAATATTTTTGGTCAAAAATAAATATGATATTAATAGACTATTAATATTATACTAATTACAAAAATTTATGTAGAGTTTTTCAAATTCTATTCGCAGAAGTTGAAAAATTAGGATTAAGATTAATCCCACATACACTATGAAATAGTGAGTTTTTAAGGGGAAATGCTCAAAAGTCTGAATTATTTTTATATCAAATTTCGTTGTAAAAATTGGTTCTAATGATCTAAATGGTATTAAATGATATAAATTTTGTATAATTAATATTAATTTTAAAATTACAATATTATTTATAAATATAAATAAATTAGATGAAAAAGCTATTTTGAATTAATGTCTAGTATTTTTTCCCTATTCATCAATTAATGAAAAAATTCAAAAAAATCCCAATATTTCATCATAATATAATTTTAACAAAATTAATTCAATATTGATTTTTATTTTATCAAATTATATATATATAAGTGTTGAAAATTAATTTTATTAATGATCATAGAAGAACATGAAAAGTAGTTTGTTTGAGAAAATAGAATTTCCAAATATATGAAGAAATTTTATATCATCATTATTTTTTATTTTTATAAAGCGACTATAAATAATATTGAAAAACTAGTTATTGATATTCATATTACTATGTTTGATGACTATGTTAAAACTATATCATTTAGATAATTATTATAATAAAACATTGTTTTGTAGAAACTCAATTTTGTGTGTAAAGCAAGCCGAGTCGGTGTAGCATGTAGCAGAAGAAAAACATAGTGTAGTGTATATCCAAGACATACATAGTGTTTTCATAAAAAAACTATATTTCAATGTTATGTGAAAATAATAATATCAAAAAGAATAAATTAATTGAAAAAAATATATTTCAAAAAATCTCAAGGTGTCCCATTTTAGCCCCCTAAAAATGAATTTCACCGTTATAATTAGTTTGGGATATTAGAGGTTTTACAATTGAAAATTCTATTCATAGAAACATAAATCATAATAAAATTATAATAAAACATCATTAAAAAATAAATTTTCAAACCAGAGTAGTTACCCAATGTTACTCAAAAATAGTTCTCCAGGTAGGAGAATGTAGGTTGGGAGTGAATATCTAACATGGAAGAAAGGAACAAATAACTATAGAGTGTGAAATTAATCATTTATCACAATCATTTTATTGGTCAATGAAATGTTAAGTACCTAGAAACCATTTATATGTGATGATTTATAATACCATCAGTTTAATAAAAACAAGGGTATTCAGAAAAATATTTTCTATTATACTTTTCATAGAATAATTGTTTTACTGTATAAATAAATAAGGAAATAATTTTACTTGATTTTATTCATTTTAATATGAACAATATCATACTTTTATTATTCCATTATCAATTTCAAATTCACCACTTAATCCATGAAATGAAGGTGTATTTTTCATTACATAAAATGTTTTTGATCATGGGATACATAAATGGAATGATGAGTGATCCCTTATTTCTTCTGTTGGCATCATAAAAAAATGGTTAGAATAGGTTTTCCCACATGAATAAATCTTTATTTGTTGATATAATACTTTAATATAACAAACTTCATCTTAATATAAACCATCCCATAAATGGTTAACCATATAAACCATCAAGAAGATTAAATTACAAAATATTATAAGGATGGACACTAAATCAGTTTAAATTAAATCCCACCATATATTATAAAGTATCACTTGGTTATCACTTTCAAATCATGTGTATAACCTCATAATATATTCTATTGAAACTTAGTAATAACCTAAATTACATTAAATCCTATCATAAAGCATGAATTCATCATTTTTCCAATACTTACACAATATATTCCTTAAATACAAGAAGTTTTCAATGTAATACATTACACCATATATCACTTAAAAAAACACTTTGTTAGTTCTAATGTCATAAATACAATCCAATATACTTTATCCATATCGGTTTATCTTTATCATACAAAATATCATTTTCTCATCACGTGGAACATGTTAATGGAGATATTCACTTAATGTATCCTTTATATTAAATTAATTTTCTACGTCATCATTATAATTTAACCATTATTGAAAATAAATAATGATTAACTCTTACAAAAAATCCATATGTTCTTCCTAATATATATAAGATATTTATTGAATTATAAAACTTATACACTTCAGTCATCCAACATTATTCTTAAACCATTACTCATGTTTCAACAAAAAATTCCATAATACATCTTTTATAGAATATGAAATATGAATAACTTATGAATATCCCTAATCATAAATGTATTCATGCTTCTTTTGAATAATGATAAAAAATCTATAAAAACTCCCCATACCATTAACATTGAATTCATGATATTATTGTATTCTATAGTATAACCAATACTAGTACCATCTTCCTGATTATATTCATGAGACCTCTACTTAGAAAATATATTTGAATAATTTCTATTCATTCCACATCAAAAAGATTTATTTTTAACCACTTTCCTTCTATTTACAGCCATTGACTAAAACAAGAACCCATAGTTTCATAAAAGGTTATAATAACAAAAAACCACATAATCCTGGGAAATTGATAATAGGATATAAAAATCATGAAACCTACTTTTTAATCCTTGACACCATAGGTATATCCTTGGATTCTCATAGTCCTATTATACTTACATCCTTCCTAGTAGTTTTTAAATATTTTTTGAATTTAAAAATCATATCCCTTGAGAGTGTCAAACTAGGTGTGCAGTAAGGCCCATTATCATGCACCACTTCATGATTGAGTCTAGTTAAATACAGTGTTTTTGGTGTTATTATCCCTTTCTACATCTCTTCCAGAGTCACATCCACTTGTACTATCCATATTGGGATGAATTTCTAAAAAAACATTCTCCATCCTTTATCAAAATTCCAGGACATTATCTTATACATAAACTCATCCTTAGACGTATCCTTAGAGAAATTCAGAGAAATATATTTAGAAATAGTTTTAGGTATCTCACAAATGTTTTATTATCATAGTTTCCAAAGGTTTACTGAAAATTTCCTTTGATACCAAATATAGTGAGCTAGGATTAACAAAAATGTATATAGAATCATTTTAGATAAATATTTAGTACATTACAAAAATACATTCTTGAGGACTATAATTGTTTAGTGTGTTTAGAAACCTATAAAAATAATATTCGATCTTGGTGAAAGGTCTTCAAAATATCAAGTAATGATCTTCCACATTTAGACATCCTAATTAAAACATTTTTTCATAGCCTTGGGAAATGAAACATAATAATGTGGTGATTATTGATGATTTGTAAGGGTAAACAAGGGATATATGTATGAATAACAAGTATATAAGGGTAATATTACATGATCATAACATTATAAGATCATAACTTGCATATAAATATCATAATCAAGAGTCATGGAATAAATATTGGCAGTTCATGAGACATGAATCATAGGGAAATAAAGAGTATAATCCTAGAGAAAATTATTGAGGAATAAGACCTGATTTTTTTGGCATACACATGAGCATAGAAAATCCTATGTCATGGTTACCTACCAACACCATCATAACATATTAGGCTTGGGATATTACCAATATAACTACTTTAGGCTTGGAATTATATCTCACGTACCCTCTTATTATAGGAATTGAATTCCATCTCATGTAACCTCTTATTTTACAATTTAAATTCCCTTATATTCACAGTCTTCTATCAGGTATAACATTACCTCTTGTTTCAAACTTGGGGTGCCTTCCAGTGTACTCTATTATTTCGGGCATAAGGTTCCTTCTTATTTCAAGATTGGGATGCCCTCCCAAATACTAAATTGTGTTTGGAATAATATAAACTTTGGTTTTGGGCATTGTATGATCTCACATGAACACTTTTATCTTATAAAACATTTATCATTACCCAATGCATCAGAGGAAGATGTAGGTCCCACCTGGGACATAATGAAAACATACACGAATTTTCCACTAGATATGAAAACATTAATCATATAATGAACCATAAAAAGTGTTGTGTTTCAAAAAATCATATATTAACCCATTAAATAAAATGGGGAACATTAAAATTATTTAAATAAAAACCTATAGAAAATATATAGGTTTCATAATAATTTAATCAAATCATATCCTATGAAAATAAATAGGTTTCCAAATCATATAACCAGTGGAATTGAAATGGGTGTCATAAAAATAATTCTATCGAAACATAATTCATTTAATAAATAATGTGAATGTTATTATTTGATGATTTATCCAAAAAATAATAATGATAACAATTTATTTATGTTAGGATATAAAACATCTTTTAAAGGACCATTTAAATCATTTCTTTAGGAAAATAATTGTTAAACATTTCTTGGTGTCCCATAAAGCATTGAAACAATTAAATCATAATACCCATTTAATAATAACATTTCATGATGTTTATAATATCATTAAAAGTAGATGGATGATAATATTATATGTAAAAGTTTGGTATATATAGCTCATAAATGAATAATGGTGCATAATATAACATGTGTCTTAAATAAGGAAAATTGAGCAAAACATTACCTCACTAAATTTGTATCTTTTGAAATATAATCCCCATGAAAGTGATATCATCAAATGGATCTGTAAATACACATTAATTTAAGGATAATATTAACATAATATATTCTTGCGAAATATTTAAACAATAAAAAACAAACAAGTGTCGAATAAGGCATAAATCTCATTGAAACAAAAGTGAGGCCCCTATGACCTGAGTAACTTTAGAATCAGGATGGCCAGGAAAAATAACATTACATTAAACGTTTAATATTTGTAAATAATGGAAATTCCATTTATACCGTGTCATATGGTTATATTTAAATCACAAAAAATATGTTACTGGTGAATATAACATGTCTCTCACAGAAATAAAAAGTGGGATGAAATTCCCTAACAGTATGTCTTGATTTTCTTCATACACATTCAAACATCATTTTAATTAGCTAAATCTACTTTATTTTTACCAAAAGTATTCCATGGTTGGATTTATTTCAACAATTAAGATTCAAGGATTATAATATAGATGTAGATAGATTATTTGGGAATGGGTTGTGTGATCTAGGGTTTCTTGATATGTGTACAAAATGGGAGGATAGAATGCCTTTTTATAAATTAGTTGGAGTTTCATTCTTCAAAATACAAAATGTTAAATTCTATTGTGGTGTCTATCTTACCTCGTGTATTTTAAAAATGTAAATATTATCGATTAAATTGTATTTATGGTCAATAAAAACAAACATGATGATAAAATTTGTGTTTTTAATAGTTTTGGTCCATAACTTCAATGTTTCATTATTTCATTATTTTTGTTTTTATGTAACTAGGTTTCTATCCTAATTAATTTGAAAATATTTAGAAAATTAATGTAAGATTTATTAGTAAATATTGACCCACTTAGTTATAAATATTATATCTAATTTACATACACTAAATCCCATGTGTGTTTGAAATTAATTTTAAGACAGGCTCATATAACGTAGAAAAACACTAATTTAACTCAAACCGTGCTAAAATTGTTATAACTATCTATGGGATAATATTTAAATTATAAAAGATAAATTTTTCCATGAAAGGGACATCTGTTATATATACTAACACATGTAAATCACATGGAATAAGATAATATTTTTATAAATTTTAAATCATTTGATAAACTATCATTTATTTTAAAATAAAATTGATGTCATTTTTCACGTTATAGATTAAATTTTAATTAAAAGCATTAATTTCATTTGAATTAAAAAAATTTATGTTCACATATATGTTATTTAATATATTCATCCAAAACAATAAAGTAACACTATAATTCATTAAATTTATATCCCTTCTAATCTGTTTAGCTTTATCAATTTTGTCTAAATATTAACAAAATACTCTATTCATTTCTATTTTATCAAAGTTTAATGTCACTAGATCATCATTAAAAATAGTATGTAAATAACAATGATAAAAAATACTAATTTATAGTTCAAAAAAATGTATATAACCAAAACAATGTATCTTTTTTAATGCTCTGCTGATTTATAAAATTTAATGGTAAGGAAGGTTCTTTTTTTGTCTTTTTCTTTACTTAACTTGTTATATAAGTCATTTTAATGTAATAGTGTCCCAATAAATCATACAATTATATATAATAGTTGATATGGTTAATATATTGGGTTATAAGTTGTTCTAGACAAGTGTCTGGGATATGATTCCCACAAGATTAAGGTTTAGTCACTTGTTAGGCTTAATTTTAGAATAATCACTAAAACTAGTTTTAATTACTGTCACTTATATTTTTAGTCAAACTATAAGTTTATCTAATTTTTGTATAAACATTATACTCAATACAACTTTTTAATTCTATTTATTTCAATTTAATTCAAATAAGTTGGAAAATTATGTTTAAAATTAATCCCGGAGATGATGAAAACCAGTGAGATTTTAAGTGGGAATGTTTAAAAGTTTGAATTGTTTTTATATCCAATTTCAATGTGAAACTAATTCAAATAACCCAAAATGGATTTATTTTTGTAAAATATATCAAATTTAAAAATAAACTTAAATCAAAATATTATCTAACTATTTATATAAATTTGAAGAAAAATTGTTTTCAAGAAAAATATGTATTTTTGTATAATTATCAAAAAAAATTAAACATTGTATAAATATCACAATAATTCACCATAAGATAAATTTGAAAATTTTAATTAAAATATGATATATTTTTTTTATAATTATTTTTATAAAATTTTCTAAAATTATTTATATTTTTTTGATAGAATGACATAAAAACACATCGTTTTTTGAAAATAGTATTTCCAAACATATAAAGAATTTTATAAAAAAATAGAATTTTTTTTCACATTCATGTTATATTTATATAAAAAAATTATAAATAATATTTAAAAAATACTTATTACTAATCATATATCTAATTTGAACAGCTGTGTAGTAACCATCTTGTTTAAATATCAATAATAATAAAATTTTGTCCTGTAGAAACCAACTGTTGCATGTAATGTTAGCCACGCATGTGTTGCGTGTAGTGAAAGATTAACATGGTGTAGTATATAATTCAAGGCAAACATAGTTCTTTCATATTTCAGTGTTTTATGAAATTAAAAATAACAAAATTAAATTAATTCGAAAAAGAAATATTTGACAAAATATACTGGTGTTACATTCTAACCCCTTAAAATGATTTTACCTACCAAATTATATGAGGTTATCAATTGTTTAATACAAGAAATATCATTCATAGAAAACCAAAAAAATAAAAATGAATTATAAAACATCCATTCAGAATAAATTTTAGAAACATAACATTTTCCCAAAATAACTCATAACAGGGTCTCCATGTTGGAGAACACAGGTTAGGAGATAAGAGTTATCTAAGAAGAAAAGAGTGAATAAATATTGAGAGTTATAATAATCCTTTATAATTAGCTAATGAATGGTCAATGTAATGTTAAAAACCAAAAATAAATAGATCTATGATAATTTATAAGAAAATCATTTCAATATAAACGAGAGTGTGAGGATAAATATTTTCCAATATTCTTTTCTTATAGTAATTAATTTATTGTTTATTTATATATAGAAATATTATTAATTTATTTTATTTCTTTTCATATGTACTATCTAACCCTTTTATTTCAAATTTCTATATTTCCACTTCAAATATTACTCCATGAAATAAATCTTAATTTTTCATTCCTAAAGCATTAGAAGGTCACAAGATCCATAAATAGAATGACAAGTTATCCCATATTTATTTTTTTAGAACAAAAAAAATTGTTTTCACAACTTATACAACATTTATAAATCCTGTTATGGATACATAATAGTTTAATCTCACAAAAATCATCAAATTTTTAACCTAAACTATTCAATAAATGGATAACCTGGTAACCCTTCAAGATGAAAAAAAGCCAAAACATTTAAAAAAAGGTCAAGAAATTAGCTTAACATTGATCCACCATATATCATAAAGCATCTCGTGGTTATAAAATTACAAAATGAAAATACCCTAATCCAATATACTCTTAAAATAGGGTAATAAAATGAATTACTATAATTCATCATAAAAAATAATCATGCTTCGTTTTTTAAAGATTACTTGACATATTCCACAAATCCAAGAAGTTGTAAACATCATCCATGAGAACATATTGCAAATTTTCAACAAATACTTTATCATTTCTAATATTATAAATACTATTCAATTTATATTATCCATATCATCATCTCTTGGTACATAAAAAATATCATTTTCTCATCCTTAGGAACATGTTATTGGTAACATTCCCTTAATGCAACATTTCCATTGAATTAATTTTATAGGTCATCATTATCATTAAAAACATTCTTGAAAATAAAATAAGAAAAAAATCAATGAACAATTCTTATATACATAATTATTCATACAAAATAATCCATTTATTTCAAAACTACACAATTCAATCATCCAAATGTATTCTCAAACAATTACCCTGACATCATCAACTTATTCCTTAATACCTCTTTCCAATAATATGAAATATTAATCATGTATTAAGGTTCCTAAACATAAATATAATAATAATTCTTATAGTTAGTGTTAATAATAATGTTAAAATATTCCATACCTTTCAAAAGCCATTTTTGGTCTCTTTTTATTCAGTAGTATAACCAATACTCATACCATATTCTAGACTCTCTTCATGAGACTTCCACTTTGAAAATCAATTTAAATAATTTTCTTCATTTCCACATATGAAACATTCAATGTTAACTATGTTCATTATTGTTTCATCCATTGAATAAAAATGAGAAAGCATATTGTGAGAAATAATTATAATAATAGACAACCATATAATCATGAGAAATTAATAATAGGATGTATAAATCATGAAACTTATTTTTTATCTATGACACCAAAGGTTTATCATATGTTTCTAATATTCATAACCTATTTACATGTTTACTAATGGTTAAAAAGGTATTTTTTAATTTCAAAAGATTATAAAATTGGGGGTTCAAACCAAGTGTTAATCAAGACCCATTGTTGTGCACCAGTTCCCAAACGAGTTAGCTTAATATGTTGTTTTCCGTGTAATTACCCCTCTGTATATCTGGTCAGAGACACATCCACTTTTAGAATCCAAAAGATGATAAAATTATAGGAAACCATTTTTTATATATATTACCAATATCTTAGAAAATTATACGAAACTTAACTCATTGGTATAATAATCCTAAGAGAAATTGCTTGACATATCCTCAGAAATATCCTTAGGTATATCACCAATGTTTTCTCAAACCAGTTTCTAATGGATGAGTAAAACATTCCATTGATCCCAACTATAATGTCCCAGGATTAACACACATGGATATTAATTCATTTATGATGAATATTCAACACATTATAAAAATAAAATCTTAAAGAATTTAATTGTTTAGTGTATTTGAAAACAAGGAAACATAATAATCTATCTTGTTCAAAGATCTTAAAAATCATCCTTAAAGATCTTTTTATTTTAGTAATCCTACCTAAATTATTTCTAAATAACCTAGGAAAAGGTAATAAAATAAAGGGGTGATCTTAGATTCTCGGTACGGGTAAAAGACAGAGATATGTATGCATAACATGAGAAAAATGGTATGAGAACATAATCATAACATTAGAAATTAATATGATACATTTCACATATCATAATCACGATTTATTTCATAAATATTGGTTGATTATTATACATGAATCATAAGGAAATCAATATCATAATCCTTGAGATAATAATAGAGGAACTATAAATATAATTTGTTGAATGCATATAATCATTGAAAATCCTATACCAGGGATTTCTACCTAGAACTTCATACCATGTTAGTCCTAGTCTAATAAGCTGTGTACCATCTTTGGTATTAGGTCCTTCCCTTGTGCCATCTTTTTTTGGGGATTGGGATTCCCCCTAAGTAACCTCTTTTTTTTGTTTTTGGATGACCTCCCATAAAAACTCTTTTCTTGAGGATAAAATTCCCTCTTTTGGGGGGATTTGGATACCCTCCCATGTACCCTACTATTTTGGGCTTCAGTCTTGGGATTCCAACCCGTGAAACCTCTTATTTAAGGTTTATTATTCCCTCTAGTTTTATGATTGGGATGCCCTCTAATGTACCAATTAAGCTCATAAAGCATATATCTTTACCCGATTTGTTATAGGGAGATATATTTTCCACTAGTCAAATAATGAAAACATATGTGCATGTACCACAAGATAACAAAACAGTCATCATATCATGATGTATAAATTGAGATGGGACTCATAAACATCAAATCATAAAAATTGAAACGGAATGGGTATAATTAACATTTTATCACATAATAACCTATGTCAAATAGATTTTTATCAAAATCCTTTTATCAAAGAATAAACCACGAAAATAATCTGGTTTCAAAAGCATATAACCTGTGGAAGAGAAATAGATGTCATAAACATCATTCCATAGTAACAGAAACCATTTAAGAAATAATATAAATATAATTATTGGATCATGTGCCCTGTAATGACCCAGAAATTTCAAGGAATTTTTTTAAATACTATAGAATTTTACAAGTCTGTGGCTTCTGATGGCACTTGATTCCGAGGCCCGGTGTGCCCGGAATCAGTTTTTGATTTTTTGCTCAGGTACATTCAGTGAACGAATGAGCAGGTTTTTCTAACATTTGAACTGATGCTCAGAATTAAAATCAGAGGGAACCGATGAACTCGCAGCGCCGATAATTGCTTAAGGGGACACTTACTGTGGTTGTGTTCGCAACAGAGGAGAAGATAATTTTTGGGGGTTTATTTATGAAATAAATAAAAAATTGTCGGAACAATTTTTTATTTTATAAGGTGGTTATTCCCTCCCATGGGTAGTTAAGGGTGGGGCCCACAACCACTTAACTACCCAAGTGTAGATGTTAGAAAGGTGGGGGCCCACATGAGCCCACCATTTAATTTTTCTGATCTCATTAACATCCCCTCGTTAAATTAGCAAACATCCATTAAATCCCAATCTCTCTACCTCAATCCATTAAATTATGTCAACCCATAATTTAATGAGGAACCTTCCTCTTTCCCCCCATTTTTTTAACTGCCAACACGTTTAATAATGGAGATCCTTCTCTCTCCCTTCTTTAATTAATTGTCACCGCATTTTATTAAATGTGGTGATTTAATTTGGGAGAGTTACTTTTCGTGAATAATAAAATAATAGGAGGAACCTATTATTTTATTGAGGAGGAGATCTTCTTTGTGCGAGGAAGAATGAGAGAACTCTTGAGGTTTTGGAAGAACACCGACCTCCGATGAAGAACGACGAAGAATGATGGTTCCTCGATGAACAACAACGCACCACCAATCTTCTTCTCCGCGACAAGAGAGGAGACGTCACTTCCTCCTCCGCGCACTCTGACGATGCCTAAGAACACTATTCCTTGGGAAGCCATCTACCGCGATTCCATCTACCATGACGCCGACGTTCGTCTTCTTTGTTGAGGTAGGGGAATTTCTATAAATTTCTTTATTTGATTTTATACACTCGTCTTGGCGTACAATTTTTTTTGGTGATGATTAGAACCACTAACACGGTGGGTGTGGAATAATGAACAAGTACAAACCCACTGCTATATTGTTCTTGATGTGAAGAATAATTGGTGACAATGAAGTGGGACTAAAATGGTGATTGGAGGCCTTTGCAGTGATGTACGGGTCCCGAGGTGATCGCAGGCGTAGATGGGAGAAAAATTGGACCACCGGAATGACTCCGGTGGCCCGAGGAAGTCTCCGGCGGCGCGGGCCGCCAGCGCGGCGGTGCAAGCACTCGGAGGCGGTGGCATCCCGGCGCACCGCCGGCCCGAGCCCGTCGTGGCTTCGGCTGTAGCTGTGAGGGATTGGATCCCGCGGCCGTGCGGGATCTATGGGAGATGCGGCGTCGGGCATCGCGTTCGTGGAACAGCAAAGGGGGGACTGCGTCCCCCCCCTGCTCAGCTCACTGGCTGAGCCTGCGCACCCCCCGGCCGGTCCGGGGCGGGTCACGTGGACAAGGCTGGGCCACGCCCAGCCGGGCCGCGCGATGTCTTACTGGGCCAGACCCGGACCCGGGTCGGGTCGACCCGTTTCGGGCCGACCCATGGGGGTTGGTCCGGGCCCAGACCCCCCCTCATCAGACCATTTTTGGTCTTTTTCACATAACATGAGATATGGACCTTCGATCAAAAAACCTTCAGTTTCATAGGAATCCTTGGATCGAACGGTTGTTTCAGTATATTATAGTCGAGGTTTCGAGAAATTTTGTGCACGACCGGGTTGGTTCGAACCAGAAACCAACCGGACCCTTGAAGCGGAAACGCTTATATCAAAAGGACCAGACGTCCGTTTGACATGCTGTCAAATACGTTGAAATCCATTTATTGAGACGGTTATTTTGGATTACTCCACTTGAGGTTTTCACGTAGTTGGAGTACGGTCATGTTGGTTTTATCATGAAAACCAACAGGGCCCCTAGGACGGAAAAGCCAATAACTCTCAAACGGGGCGTCCGATTGACGCACCGTCTATCGCGTTGGGTTTCTTGTGACGAGAAAGAACTTGGGGATACATCAGCTCTGGACATTGTGATAGTTAGTCTATTGACTCTCTTGCTCGAGGAGCGGACCCTCCCGGAATCGAGCATGATGTGTGCGGGAACCCTAGAGCTGGCTGCGACTACATCGACTATTGTACTTGAATCCTCCGTGGGTTCGACAGCGACGACTACCATACTGGAATACTCCATGGGTTCGACGGGGATGACTACTATTATCATATGCTATGTGGGTCTGGCAGTATTGACCTCTGTACATGTATCCTGTGTGGGTCTGGCAGAGTAGCTGGTCTTGTATCCTGTGTGGGTCCGACAGCTTAGCTGGTCTTGTATCCTGTGTGGGTCCGACAGCTTAGATGAATCAATGGCTACATCTGATAATCTCTATTTCTATACAAAAGATGTATACCTGTGGGAACTTAGTCTTTATTTCTTAATCATTATTATCGATGTGATTGTCTTGCATTCCTGTGTGGACTGGGTTGTGTTTTCCTGTGCGGACTGGGTTGTGTTTTCCTATGTGGACTGGGTTGTGTTTTCCTGTGTGGACTTGGTGGTGTTTCCCTGTGTGGACTGGGTTGTTCTTGGGTTCGAGAGTTGGATATGAACTGTAACTGATGACTTAGGTATATGTATGGGCATATACCTAAGTGGGTTTTTTTGATACTTCGTTATTTTATCTTTCCTTTGTGGTTTATCCTTCATGAATTCTAAGAGACCTTTGAGGTTCTCGTGGTCCCTACTGAGTATCGTATACTCACCCCTACACGGGCTATTTTCGCACTATGATTGTTGGATGTAGACGATGGATAACACTGATCGAGGTGGAGGCATGTGGAGCTGGACGGTACCCGGAGGTAGACCACTTGGCGGGACGTACACGGAGCGGACGACTAGACCCGAGGATCTGGGAAGACTCTCTGTACCCACCCTTCAGGTGGGATTTCGAGAGGATGACTTGGTGTTGCTGTTATACATACTTCTATTGTACTTTCCTATTAGTTGTACTGTACTTTCAGTTGGGTTTGTATACTAGCCCATTCACTTTTCATCACTTACCTTGTACCCTGTTTTACTTAGTTCTTACTTCACTTGCGTGCTCTGTTGTGTTTTTTTACTTTATAAGGGAATCACCTTCCCTTTTATCAGGATTTACGCCTTTGGTGCTAGTCGCCAGGCCCTGGCCTATGGAAGGCGGGCTTGGGGTAGTCACTGCACGGGCCCTGAGGACGGATCGTGTCAAATTGGTATCAGAGGAGTCGGTTCTACTGCAGAACTCGGGACTCTAATAATTTCTTCTCTGTGAAGAAATAGTGTTAAGATTATTGAGTGTGGTTTTCAGTCCAGGGTGTCCAGTGTTGGTGTGGCAGCCGACGTATCCATACACCAGGACCCTGACCTCTGATTTCCGACTCAGTGCATGAAAACACTAATTGCATGTGTGTTTACATTCAAATGTTTTCTTTTTGATTACTTGTGTCAGCTCACCATGTATACTATAATAACAGTGGAGCACATTTTTCTATTCAGGATGGCCCCATAGAGGCAGCTAGCTAGGGTTCCTAGTTACGTGCGGGATGGAAGCCCACCGAGCGACGATGCCACGGTGTAGGGCCCCATTACAACAGAGTTTCCAGCGGCACCACTACCCACTGAGCCACCGTTTATACCAGCCCCAACGGTGGAGAGTGAAAGCCGCCTGAGCATGCTACATGAGTTTCAGAGAAAAAGGTTGCATATGTTCCGTGGAGAGACGGATCCTCAGGCAGCCAACGATTGTCTGGAGGCCATCGTCAGAGTATCCAGACTGGTAGGGACCCCATCAGATCTTATTGTGATCCTTGCCGCAAGTCTCCAGCACACAGTAGTAGTTATATGGATGAGCCTAATGATCCAGGTGCATGATGATGCATCTCTACTTTGGGCGTACTTCGAAAGCCTCTTCCACTCGGAGTTCGTTCTAGCCACCCTCTGTGCGGTGCGCATACAGGAGTTACTACAACTGTTGTAGGGAAGCATGTCAGTAGCCCTGTAATCAGAGAGATTTACCAACCTCATGCGCTACTCCACGGACATGGTTTGAGACCCATTCTTTTGGGCCCAGACCTTCGAGAAGGGACTGAGACATGAGATCAGAGCTTCGATGATTCCCCTCAGCATCCCGATGCAGGCAGGGGTGCTGAAGCGAGCCTTGTTAGTGGAGAGCTTTCTCACTGAGCAACCATCTGTAGCGAGACCCACCGTAGGATGGAACAGAGGAGAGTCTCAGCAACCGGCAGTCGACAGACGATGTAGGGGTCCAAGCGGACCAGGACCACAGGTGGGAGACCTCAGGATACAGGTCCGGCTGTGCGGGGCACGTGGCGCAGAGCCAGTCTTACGAGGAGTAGAGAGTGCTATTCATGCGTAGGGTAGGGCCACATGGCATGTGAGTGCTCGACTCGCCATGCAGATGTGCAGCAGACAGTGGAGAGACCTCCCAGGCAGAAGTAGAGGTTCGACTGTGGGGGGTCCACAGGGAGCAGGCAGACGAGGCAGAGGAGATGGCCGAGCAGCGAGTGGTGGATGACGTTTCGAGGCTCTACCACCACCACCCCCAGGAGGTCCATCCCAACCACAGGGATCTGGAGGGCATAGTCAAGCTCATCTCCAGGAAGCAGGGGCTTACGACCATGGCGCACTAGAGATGATTCAAGGTACTATATGTGTCTACTCCACCCTTGCTGTATTTCTTATAGACACAGGTGTGAGTAATTATTTTATTTTTTCTACCCCTGTTCGGAGCTCAGAGATTCCGACAAAGCCATTGGCTCGATCATTATGGGTAGAGACTCCTACGGGAGAGGACTTGATGATTACGTACTGGTGCCGGCAGTGTGAGATTACACTGGGAGGTGAGGGCTTCAGCTGGGATCTTCTTGTAGCAGCGTTGAGGCCTTACGACATCATCTTGTGTATGGAATAGTTATTTATAGTCCATGCTATGATTGACTGTATAAGGCGCAAGGTGCGGTGTGTCCACACGGATGGGACTAGGTTCACCTTCACTGGAGAGAAGGAAACTTTCGCGGCACAGGATGGACTCACGCGGAGGAGAGGGCAGCCGATCACACATCAGTTGGCTAGTCTCATCCTCGAAGCTGTTGACGCGCAGAGTTCGAGTTTGCCTATTGTGGTGGATCAGTATTCAGACGTTTTTCCAGATGATTTTCCAGCACTAACTCCTCACATAGAGGTAGATTTCTATATAGAACTATACCACATGACATCACTGATATCTACTCCAGCATATCAGATGGCTCCCATCGAGCTTCGTGAGCTGCGGGTACAGCTGGAGGACTTACAGGGGAAAGGTTTCATCCAACCCAGTGTTTCACCCTTGGCTTCTTCGATTCTGTTCACTAAGATGGCTTATGGTAGCTTGCGACAGTGTGTCGACTACCGTCGCCTGAACCAGGTAACCGTGAGGGAAAAGTATCTGCTTCCGAGGATTGACGACCTCTTCGATCAGCTCAAGGGAGCACATTGCTTCTCGAAGATAGACCTTAGGTCAGGTTATCATCAGCTCCGAGTTCGGGATGAGGATGTGAAGAATACGGCCTTTAGGTGTCGATATGGCCGCTATGAGTTCTTGGTCATGCCCTTCAGTGTGACCAACACTCCAGCAGTGTTCATGAGTTTCATGAACAGGATCTTCCAACCCTACCTCGATCGGTTTGTCATAGTCTTCATTGACGACATACTGATTTACTCGACCACTAAGGAGGATCACGCCTACCACTTATGGGTTGTAGTGGATACACTCTGAGAGCACAAGGTTTATAGAAATCTCTCAAAGTGTCAGTTCTGGCTTCGAGAGGTTAACTTATTGGGGAACGTCTTCTCAGAGGTGGGAGTTGTAGTGGATCCTACAAAGGTCGAGGCGGTACATTCATGGGAGCCACCCAGGAATGTGATGGAGGTGCGGAGTATCCTAGGTCTGGCTGGGTACTATTAGAGAATTTGGATAGACTTCTCCAGAGTTACATCACCGCTTATAGCTTTGATGAAGAAGGGGAAACCCTTCGTGTGGTCAGACAGATGTCAGCATAGCTTCCAAAAGATGAGGCAGAGTTTGAGCAGTGCACCCATATTGAGGCTACCGGAGGAGGGCGTAGGGTACATAGTTTACTATGATACATCAGGTACTGGGATCAGGTGTGTCCTGATGCAGGATCGAGTAGTGATCGCATACGGTTCCTGAAAATTGAGGCATCACGAGTAGAACTACGCTACCCATGACCTGGAGTTAGCAGCAGTAGTCTTCACCCTGAAGATGTGGCAACACTATCTGATGGGTGAGCGCTTTATAGTCTACTCTGACAACCAATGTCTCAGGTACATTTTCTCATAGAAGGACCCGAACTTGAGACAGCGTTGATGGCTCGAGTTCCTCCAAGATTATGAATTTGATATTTTCTATACTCCTCAGAAGGGGAACGTTGTGGCTGATGCTCTCAGCAGATGACCGAGCATTCAGATACTTAGGGAGGCGACAAAGCAGTTAACTGCTTTGCAGATATCCTATGTGGATAGAGATGGGGCAGCCTATCTACAGTACCTCACAGTCACTCCTCCACTTCTTCAGTGGGTCAGAGAGGCACATCGTGGGGATATTGATTGTGAGGTGCGACGTGGTCAAATATCCTCAGGGATAGCACCTGATGGATTTTATGAAGGCGGGGAGCACGTCAACCTCTTCAGGGGACATAGCATGGTACTAGTTACAGTATAGAAGGGGGTACTGAGGATGTTCCACACTTCCCCTCTAGTGGTATATCCTGGGGTATCGAAGATGTTCCAGGACCTCAGACAACAGTACTGGTGGCTGGGTATGAAAAAGGTTGTTGTAGAGTTTTTTTCTCAATGCCTCACTTGTCAGCAAGTGAAGCCACATCACCAGGTACCAGAAGTCTTGGTACAACCCTTTCAGGTCCCAGAGTGGAAGTGGGATGGGTATACATGGATTTTTTGATAGGGATTCCACGTACTTCTAGAGAACATGACACCATCTGGGTGATCGTAGACCGAGTCACCAAGTCGGCCCACTTCCTACCGATCAGAGAGCAGGGCTCAGTAGAGATCTTGGGACGTCTCTATGTTCAGGAGATCGTATGGCTTCATGGTGTTCCATCCTCTATCTTCTCCAATCGAGACACTCTCTTTACTTCCCAACTTTGGAAGGGATTGCAGGAGGCCTTTGGGATGCAGCTACGCCTGAGCACTGCCTTTCACCCTCAGAAGGATGGCCAGAAAAAGAGTACCATTCAGACACTTGAGGACATGCTCCATGCAAGTGTCCTTGAAATTGGTTGCAGCTGGGAGGATCACCTACCCTTGGTGGAGTTTGCATATAACAACAGCTACCAATCCACCATCGGGATGGCACCTTACGAGGCACTGTATGACCAACCATGCAGATCACCTCTATGCTGGACTAACAGAATGGAGTTAGAACTCGTGGGACCAGAGATGGTTCAGGCTATGATGGAGAAGGTACAGATCATCCAGGAGTGGATGGGGACTGCACATAGCAGACAAAAGTCATATGATGATAGGATGCATAGACCACTGGAGTTCGAGGATGGCGACCGTGTTTTCTTACGGGTCTCACCTCGGTGTGGGTTGCAGATATTTGGTCAGGGTAGAAAGTTATCTCCGTGCTTCATCGGGCTTTCTCAGGACCTCAGCAGAGTAGGCGAGGTGTCTTACCACCTGGCCCTTCCACCTCAGCTACACCGGGTGCATGAAGTCTTCCACGTTTCTAAGATGAGGAGATACATGCATGACCCAATGCATATCGTCGACCATGGGGAGCTGAACATCGATAACGGAGTGACTTTGGTGGAGGTCCCAGTGGATATTGAGGATCGATAGGAGCGTGTCCTACATGGATGGTCGATACCTCTGGTGTGCATTCGTTGGTAGCATGGGAACCTCTAGGAGAGCACATGGGAGCGGGAGGCTCAGATGTGTGCTAAGTACCATCATTTGTTCCCCTAGTTTATGTCATAGATTTACTAGGATGTAAAGCCCTAAAGTGGGAGTGAATTAAATACCCAGAAATTTCAAAGAATTTTTTTTAAATACATTCGAATTTTGCGAGTCTGTGGCTTCTCACGACACTTGATTCTGAGGCCCGGTGTGCCTAGAATCAATTTACGATGTTTAGCTTAGGTACGTTCAGTGAACGAATGAGAGGATTTTTTCTAACTTTTGAACTGGTGCTCGGAATTAAAATTTGAGGGCACCGATGAACTCGTAGCGCCGATAATTGCTTAAGGGGACACTTACCGTAGTTGCGTTCGCAAAGGAGGGGAAGATAATTTTTGGGGGTTTATTTAGGAAATAAATAAAAAATTGCCGAAACAATTTTTTATTATATAAGGTGGTTATTCCCTCCAATGGGTAGTTAAGGGTGCGACCCACATCCACTTAACTACCCATGGGTGGATGTTAGAGAGGTGGGGGCCCACACGAGCCCCACCATTTAATTTTTCTCTGATCTCATTAACAACCCCTCATTAAATTGGAAAACCTACATTAAATGAAAATATCTCCACCTAAATACATTAAATTTTGTCAACCCATTATTTAATTAGGAACCTTCCTCCTTCCCCATTTTTGTCTAATTGCCAACACATTTAATATTGGGGAACCTTCTCTCTCCCTTCGTTAATTAATTGTTGTCACATTTTATTTAATGTCATCATTTAATTTGGGAGAGTTACTTTGCATGAATAATAAAATAATAGGAGGAAAAAATTATTTTATTTTGGAGGAGAGGTTCGTTGTGAGATGTAGAACATGATAAATCTTGAGGTTTTGGAAAACGCCGACCTCCGATGAAGAACGACGAAGAACGCCGGTTCCTCAAAGAATAATGACGTGCCACCAATCTTCTTCTCCACGACAAGACATGAGATGCCGCTTCCTCCTCGATGCACTATGACGACACCTACGAACACTATTCCCCACGACGCCATCTACCGTGACGCCGTCTACAGTGACTCCGTCTAGCGCGACACTGATGTTCGTCTTCTTTGATAGGTAGGGGAATTTGTATAAATTTCTTTATGAGATTTTTTACCCTCGGCTTGGCGTACAAATTGTTTGGTGATGTTTAGAACCACTAACTGGAAGGAGCCCGCCACAGTTGAAGCCACAATGACAAGGGAATGGATCCCGCAGCCATGCAGGATCTAGGGGAGACGCGGCATCGGGTGCCGCATCCACGGAACAACAAAGGGGGGACCGCGTCCAGACCCCACACTTCGGACCGGTTTCGGTCTTTTGCCCATAACATTAGATAAAAAACTATGATAGACACACCGTCAGTTGCGTAGGTATCCTTGGATCGAGACGGTCATTTCGGTATATTAAACAAGAGGTTTTGGAATATTTTGGGTATGTCCGTATTGGTTCGAACCTGAAACCAACCGGGCCCTTGGATCGGATACGCTTATATCTTAACGACCGGATGTCCATTTGACATGCCGTCAAATACATTGAAATAATTTTGTTCAGACGGTTATTTTTGATTACTACACTTGAGTTTTTCACGTATTTGGAGTACGGTCGGGTTGGTTTTAGCTTAAAGACCAACCGGGCCCCTAGTACGGGAACGCCAATAACTCTCAGACCGGGCATCCGATTGACGCACTGTCTATCGTGTTGGGTTTCTTGTGACAAGACGGAACATTGGGATACATCAACTTTGGACTTTGTTACATTTGATGTATCAAATCTCTTTCTCGTGGAGTGGACCCTCCTGAAATCGAGCATGCTATGCGTGGGAACCCTAGAGCTAGCTGCGACTGCATCGACTACTGTACTGGAATCCTCTGTGGGTTCGACACCGATGGATACCATATTGGAATCCACCCAGGGATTGACGGTGATGATGGATGGACTTGTATCCTGTGTGGGTCCAGTAGTATGGACATCGGTACTTGTATCTGGTGTGGTTCCGGCAGAGTAGCTGGTCTTGTATCCTGTGTGGGTCCGACAGCTTAGCTGGTCTTGTATCCTGTGTGGATCTAACAACTTAGATGAATCAGTGGCTACATCTGATCAAATCTATCGCTATATGAAAGATGTATAAATATGTTAGATAAGTATTTATTTCACAATGATTATCATTGATGTGATCGTCTTGATTTTCTATGTGGACTGGGTTGTGTTTTCCTGTGTGGACTGGGTTGTGTTTTTCTGTGTGGACTGGGTTGTGTTTCCCTGTGTGGACTGGGTTGTGCTTGGGTCCGAGAGTTGGAGACGAACTATAACTGATCACTTAGGTATATGTATGGGCCTATACCTAATTGGGTTGTTTGATACTTCGTGATTTTATCTTTCCTTTGTGGTTTATTCTTCGTGGATTCTGAGAGACCTTCGGGGGTCTCGGGGTCCCTACTGAGTATCGTATACTCACCCCTGAATGGGCTATGATCGCACTACGTGTGTTGGACGCAGACGACAGACAACACTGATCGAGGTGGAGGCATGTGAAGCTGGACGGTGCCTGGAGGTGGACCACTTTGCGAGACATACACAGAGTGGACGACCAGACCCGAGGAGATGAGGAGACTATATGTACCCACCCTTCAGGTGAGATTTCCGGGGGACGACTCGGTGTTTCTATTATACTTACTGTTGTTGTAATTTCCTTTCAGTTGTACTGTACATTCAGTTGCTTTTGTATACTGTCCCATTTACTTTTCAACACTTACATTGTACCCATTTTTTACTTAGTGCGTACTTCACTTGTGTGCTCTATTGTGTTTGTTTACATTATAAAGGAAATGCCTTCCCTTTTATCGGGATTTAAGCCTTTTGTGCTAGTCGCCAGCCCCTGGCCTATGTAAGGCGAGCTTGGTGTAGTCATGGAACAGGCCCCAAGGACGGGTCGTGAAATGCCCAATAAATATTATCTATAACAATGTATTTCGTTTTATATGGAAAATAATTATGAAATGATCCGTTAAAATATTTCTTAAGGAATATAAAAATTAAAAATTTCAAAGTGTTCCGGACCACTTTGAGACATTTGGATCATATTCTCTATAAAATAATAGCATTAAATGAATATTATAATATCATGAAAATAAGGATATTCATAATATAACATGAAAAATGGTATTATATATAAATCATAAATTAATAATGGGGAATAACATAACATTTATTTTATAGAAGTAAAATTGACACCAAATAACCTTATTGATTTGGTAACTTTTGAAATATAAACCCTGTGAAATTGAGATAATCAAATGGATATGAAAATATTCATAAAATTAAGGATAATAATAATAATATATATTCATTGGAATTATATACCCCACACAAAAGAAACTTATGGTGAATAAGCCATAAATATCAC
Organism: Viscum album; assembly: GCA_963277665.1. Classification (NCBI taxonomy): domain Eukaryota; kingdom Viridiplantae; phylum Streptophyta; class Magnoliopsida; order Santalales; family Viscaceae; genus Viscum; species Viscum album. The sequence goes on along the minus strand of OY728144.1, from coordinate 329,799,136 downwards.
AAAAATAAATGTGAGACTAGAAACCCGCTTACGACTTGTGTAAATTCTGAATCAGGATCCCTAGGAAAGTATAAAAATAAATTAAACATTTCGTATCCTGAAATAAATGAAATAAATGATATAACCTATAATATGGTTGTATATAATCCCAAAAAATAATCATTAATTTAATATGGAATGTGTATCATAGAAATAAAATGTGAGATGAAATTCCCTTACATTATGTCTTTACCTTCTCCGTACACATTCAAACCTAATCCTCTTTGGGTAACTCTAATTGGATTTCAGAAAAGGGATTAATAGTTTGGATTTCTTCCCAATTTGATACTTCTAGGTTTATATTATAGATATTGGGAGCTTATTTTGGATTCAATTGGATGAGATAAATTTTCTTGAGGGGTGTTAGGAAGGGGAAGATTGAAGGTCTTTTTATAATGGAGGCGAAATGGAGTTCCCATAAATAACAAAATGAAAACACTATTAGGAGATCTCATTCACCTAATGTGCTTAAAAATGGATAAATAATTGATTAATGGTTAATTATTTTTTATACAAATCTCCACCATAGAAAAATAATTGTATTTTAATAATATTTTCCTTAAATTTTATGTTTTATTATTTCTATAATTTTAGTTTTTATTTAAGTAAATAGTTATCTATACTATGTAATTAAACAGGAAGTATAAATTTAAGTAAGTTTATTATAAAATATAAATCCACTTAACATTAAAATTATATCTAATTTACAAACTATAAATCCCAGGGTTTATTGAAATTAATTTTTTAACTAGAACATGTAACGTGAGAAAACATTGGTTTCACTTGATCTGTGGATTTGTTTTTACAATTCTTCTCTTGAAATTTAAATTATAAATTATAAATTTTTATTCTAATTTAATGTATCTAATATTTAGTGACACATAAAAATCTCTTGGTAGTATATGTATTTTTTTATTATTTTTTAATGATTCAAAAAAATATCATTTATATTAAAATATCATTATTGTCAATTTTGACATTATTTATTGAACATTTTTTGAAATATGTTAAAAAAATATAATAATGAAAATATATTAAGTAAAATGAGGTTTAATGTGATATATTATTCTATAAAAATAATAAAAACACATAAATTTCATAAATTCACTTCTTTACTATTGTTTTTAGAATAATCTTTTTATTTAATTATTAACAAAATAATCCATGCATTAGCATTTTATAAGCATTTAATGTAAAAAATTAATATATAAAAATTACAGTTAAATTATAAAGAAAAAAAATATTTTAAATTTTAAAATAATTTTTATATCCAAAACTATCTGGCTTCATCCATAATCGAATGCTTTATAAATTGTAAAAGCAAAGAAGTATTTTTAACTTTTTCTTGAATAAAATATTATATAAGTAATTTTAATGGAATAGCTTCCCAATAACTCATGAAATTGGAAAAATAGGGTACATGGTTAAAATATTGGCATCTAGTGTCTTTGGGACAATTTTCATGATTATTTTTTCCCCTAACATTAAATTTTAGTCCCTTCTTAAGCCTAATTTTACAATAATCACTATATTTAATTTCAATTACTTTCACTAATTTTTTTGTACAAAAAATTCATTGAAATCTTTATAATATAAATACCATACTAATTACTAGAATGAATGTACATTTTCCAAAATCAATTTAATAATGTAGAAAAATTATGTTTAAAGGTAATCTCGTAGATGCTACAAACAAATCGTTTTTAAGGTGAAATGTTTAGATGTTTATAGTTTTTTATATCCAATTTGAATGTGAAATTTGTTCCAATGACTTAAATTGAATAATTTTATGTATAATTGATCTAATTAATATTTTAATTAATTTTAATGTAATATTTAATTATATAAAAAGATTATACAAAAAATTAGTTTTCAATTAAAATTGATCATTTTCATTATTCATCAAAAAACGAAATATTTCAAAACAAATTCCCATGAATTCCCCTTAATATTATTTTAAAAATAGGAATTCAAATTTGATGTTTATTTTATCAAATTATATTTCTAAAAATTTCTAAAATTAATTCTGATATTATTCATAGAAATACAAAAAAACTGCTTATTTGAGAAAATAACATTTCCAAACATATGAATAATATATCAAAAATCATATGTTTTTATCATAATTATGTTCTATTTATATAATATATTTTTGAATAATAATTTAAAATTAATTTTTACTATTTAAATCACATTTCCTAATGTCTATTTGATAAATATATCATTTAGATAATTATAATAATAAAATTCTATTTCATAGAAACATACTATTGTGGGTAATGAAAGTGAATTCAGTGTTACTTGGAGCACAAAGATTAAACTAATGTATCATATAATATAAGACAAAATTATTTATGTCATATAATAAAATACATTTCCGTGTTTTTTGGAATGAAAAATATTAAATAAAATGAAAAAAACATTTCACAAAATATCAGGGTGTAACAATACTACAAGTAGTTGTCGCTCGGGGGAAGATGTATGTAGGTGTAACAAACTTGAAAATGTCATATTGAAATAGAGTTCATTAAGAATTGGTGCATTAAAGTGGGATATTCTGTACACCTGTGTTGACACTATCGGGGTTTATGCTTTGTGTATTTTACTAACACTTTACAAACCATCATGATGGATATAAATAGTGGATGACTATTATTAACCTCTGATGAACCTAAGGTGTAATAGATTAAAAAATAAGTCTTCATTATTTAGACAACATAAAGTGTTTTTAATGATTATGTGGTTCACAACTATGATAATTATTTATTAAACGATGATTTTTGGTTTTAGTCATTGGATATAACCTGAAGGAAATGGGTTAATGCTGAGTGTGATTGATAATGAAACAATTTACCTGTAGAGAAATTGAATTCTATGGCATATGTAATGAAAACTCGTATGGATATTTTAACATATATTTCTCATTCACATAATCATTTTGGAATCCCAAAAGTAAAAATAAGGGGGAATAATTCCATTGTGTCATTCATGGGGAAATGTGCACTTTCTTTCATTTGGTCTTCTAATCCTCTAGCGACTGAGTAATGGAATAGTATCATTGAAAATAAATCATCTATTTTCTAATGTATTGAAAAAGATAAATTCATTCTAGTTGTTTATTATTTAGATAGTGAAGTAGACTAGTGATTGAATCTAATAATGAATACAAGGAAAAAAGATAGAATTTACTCTATGGATTGGGATGAGCTCAAGAACATATTTATAAATTATTACATTCCCCATGTTCTTAATATGAAGATGAAAAAGGAGTCGGATGGGGTAAATTAAAGGGATGATGAATAAATTGGTACCTATGAGGATAATTCTCTAATACTAGTTATGTTTGATTCAAGAATTATCATACAACCAAAAATTAAGGTTGATTGATTCTCTAGTGTCTTAAAGAAAAGTATACAAAGTTAATTACACATGAAGACGTTTTCCAATGATCCAGTGAAGTGGAAATGGTGTTTGGAGTTATGCATCAGTTTCATGGGTTTGATAATAAGAGGAATATGGACTTCAACTGAAAATCTAAAATCCTTTAATGGAAAAAGAATAGATTTAATTTATGATAAAAGTGTGGGAATTTTCAGGGATGAAATTAAATTAAGGGGGTCTCGAAAATGTTTTACTTATGGTATGAATGGCGACCGAGCATTTTAATTCCAATGTTTTCGGTAGATTTTAGCTAATAGTGTAAATATAGAGAAAACTACCAGAAATACAACTCTCTATTGCTAAATGTGTATATATAATGGTAATTATGATAACCAATTCCAATATTTGAGTTGTAATGATAATTATTTATGTTAGAAACCTCCTAAAAAGATGAACAAGGGATAATATCATGTGATAACTATGTTTTATGAGTGGTGGGATTATGACACAGTGAAAGGTACACTTATCTGACACTCTTGAATTTCAAATGTGTTATCTGACTATATATCTACCAATTCATTCATTTCTAAATAATTTTATAAGGGTATCATAATTCCACACAAATTATTAGATTTGTAATTAGTAGTAAATACCCTTAATGGTACGATGATCACATCCGAAGTCTATGATTCCTCTCTGGTTGATATTGGTAGGAATGTGCTTCATGAAAACATTTTTATACATCATTTGATTGAATTTCATGTAATCTAAGTCATGGATTGGATTTATCTGGATAAATACAACATCAATTGTCTAGTAAAAGAAGAAATGTTTTATATTCCAACCAAATATATGACCTTATAACAATGTGACAATATGTATGAACATCAAATGGAGATTACATCCAGTGATTTTGTATTAATTCTTTTCTAGAAGGTGTGTTTATCTGAATTCATTGGGGAGAAACTCAACGTCAATCATATGCATATTATTTGTGAATTTTTTGATGTTTTTACAAAAGTGTTTTTTATTATTCCACCAAAACATGATGTTAAGTTCTCAATTGAATTAATATCGGGTTCCACAACAATTTCAAATACTCCATGTAGAATAGTCCCAATTGATTCGGGGGAGTTAAATAAGATACTACTAGAAATCCTTAAAAGGAATTCATTTTGATTTATGTCTCACTTTGGGGTGTGAATATAATTTTTTAAAAAAATGATGGACCAACTTTCCTTTTCATTGATTATCAGAAGATAAACCATATCATGATCAATAAAAGTATCATCTTCTCTGTATTGATTACTTGTTTGATCAGTTGCGTGGATTTTGATACCTTTACAAGATTTAACTACATTATTGATATGATAAATAGTTGTTAATAAGGATGATATAAACAAGAAAACATTCCATTCAAGTTATGGACTATATGAATATATAATTATTCTATTTTGTCTTAATAATGCCACTTTTATCAGAAGAATTTAATGAATAGAATCTTTAGAGATTACCTTGGCCAGTTTGAGGTAGTCATTATAGATGATATTCTTATCCATTAAAAAGAAAATGTAAGATAATGAATATCATTTAATAATTGTACTAAATACCTGAAGGAATGAAAAACATTATGAATAATTTACTAAGATTTAATTTTGGCTCCTAGAGGTTTCATTTTTGTATCACATAATCAAAAGAGAGTGTATGTATGTGGATCCATTGAAGATGGATTCTATTGAATGTTAGAATATACCAACTATTGTGAATGAAATAATTATTTTTCTTTGTATAGTGGAATATTATTTATGGTTTTTGGAGAATTGAATATGACTATATAATCCTCTGACCAAGATAACTTATAAGGTAGAAATGTGTATATAGATAGTTGAATGTGAGGTAAATTTTAAAGAACTAAAGATACGATTTGTCAGTGATGCTGGTTACAATACCTTGTAGTAGAGAAGTGTATATAATCTACAATGATGCATATAATATGGTATTTGTATGTGTTCTCCTAAAAACTATTAGTGTTATTGTCTATGTTTCATTATTATCAAAGATTCATGAGAAACATTACCGAACTCATGATTTTAAGTAAGCTGTGTTAATTTTTTAATTATTTATATGGAGAAATTATCTTTATAGAGAAATGTGTTATATATAGACCAATAAAAAAAGTTTATAGTATATATTCACACAAGAATAGATAAACATGTTCAAGAGAAGATGGTTCGATCTGATAAATTTGTATGACTACTTAATAAATTCCCATAATGGAATAGAGAACATGGTGGCTGATGCTTTGAGTTGAAAGGATTATGATAGATTATCGATGATGAGGATCACAGTACATCTAGTGTTTCTATATTTTACAATTATGGAGATGAAAATATTAAATTAAGGGGAAAATTATTATCTTTATTAATTAAATGTTCATCCGTCAATCCATGTTAATATTAAAGAGGTAGAGAAGGGACATGTAGGTTTTTAAAAGAAGGGAAGAATTTTTCTAAAGTTTAACTTGGATCTTGATGGGATGATAAGGTTTAGGAACCATGTATAAATTCCATAAATACTATAATTAAAGAAGGAGATGTATAAAGAAGAGAATAGTTCATCAATCTCTATAAATCTCAAAAGTACATATTTGTATAGATATTTGAAAGAATACTTATGGTGGGATGGCATGAAGATGGATGTCAATGAGTTTCTATCTCGATGCTTTGTATTCCAACATGATAATTTTGAAAGAAAATATTCCAAGGGGATGTAACAAACATTATGCATACTAGAATAAAAATGGAAAAGTTTAACATGGTATCTACCATAGCATACCACAAAATGTTTAAATAGAGTAATTAAATATGGATGGTAGTCTACCACCACACTAATTCATCACACATAATAACTATCAAATAATACTTATCTACAGACGAGATTTCTAGGATACATATTTACTAAGTGGAATTGTTGCATGGGTTACCATATTCCATTCTATCAGATAATGATCTAAGGATTTCTTTAATGTTCTATAGAATTTTTTAGAAAGGCCTAGACAATGAATTTTGTTTCATAACTACTTCTAATCCTCAGATGGATGTTCTATATGAAATAGAAAATCAAAACATAGAGGTTTTTTTGAGATATTATTCATTGTATTTAAAAAGTGGTTGGGGTCAACAACATACTCTAGCTATGTTTCATTACAATATTATCTTTAAATCAATAATTCAAATGGATCCTTATGAATACCTCTATGGAAATAAATGTTGAGCACAAAGTTTCTCCAATGAAGTAAGAGAAGGAAGTTATTGGGACATAATATAGCTAAAGGGATGGGAGAAAAGGGTAAATACATTATAAAACATATTAACAAAATTAAAAATTTGAAGAAATGTTATGTTGATAATTAATGATTTTATCTAGAATTATAAGATGATGTTAAGGCCTTTCTATGGATTTATATAGAGAATAACTCCCTGAGATTTGAGAATAAAGGGAATCTAAACCAAAAGTATATTGGTCCCTTTGGAATTTTTAATCATATTGGAATGGAATTATATCACTTGGATCTTCCTCTAATCGTATACCAAGTTCATAATGTATTTCTTGTATGTCTACCATTGATGTACATACATTCCCCTTCACATGTACTAAACTCAAAGCTCATACTGCAAGATGATCGTATTTCTTAGGAGGAATAACTGATTTAGATTTTGTATCATATAGGGATTGTTCTTCAAAACAACACCACTGATTGGGTCGATGAATTTCAGTGAAACCACTAATTATAAGAAGTTACATGATAACTTTAGCTTTTTATGAGGTAGAATTATCCTCATTTTATGTATCAAAGTGATCATTTTTAGGGAGAAATTCATTTTAAGGGGGTAGAATGTAACGCCCCAGATTTTTATGAACTTTTATTAAAATTAAATTAAATTAAATTGATTGATTTCATGAAATTCTACACCATGTTAATCATGAGTTATATTAATCACTATGTTAATATTTCTCTACATGTAACACTGGATTAACTTGCGGTACATGCAACATTATGTTTCTATGAAATAACATTCTTCTATTATAATTATATTTGCAAGAAATTCCTAAAATATCCATTGAACCTAATATTATGAATACTAAAAGATAACTTTTTATATTATTAATAATGTTTTTTTATAAATATTATTTTTGATAATGTGATATATAATTTTTGGTAAAGTCTATATGTTTTGAAAATGCCATTTTTTAAAAAACTACATTTATTGCATTATGTGAATAATTATGAATTAAAATATTAAAACCTTTAGGAATTTAACTTGATAAAATAAAATACGTTTTTGTGGTTTTAATTTCAAAATTATCATATGGTTACTTTTTTGTATTTTTTTAAAATATTTCATTTTTCAATGAATAGTGAAAAATACTGAATATTAATTCAAAACATCCTTTTCATCTAATTTTTTTATTTAGTTAAATTAAATTTAAAGTTGGTTTTTTATATAATTAGATACTTTACACATCCATTTATATTATTTGGGTCATTGAAATAAATTTAACAATGAAACGATATATAAATACATTTCATACTTTTGAATATTCTCATTTTCAAACCCATTGATTCGTCCTATATATGGGATTAATATTAAAATATGTTATGCCAATTATATTAATTGAATTCTGAAAAAAAATTAATTTTTAGAATATAAATATTTTATAATTTCATAAATGGAAAATTTATTTTTTTACTAATATTACTAGTGAAACAAGATAAAATTAAACACAACGATTGAAAGAAAAACATGGTTTCTGAGGGACTAAACATTGATCTTATGAGGAAAATAACCTATAAACGTATCCAAAGCACTTTTTATGGACTTATTTTGACTGTAAAAAATCATTTATATAATTTTTACAATTATTGGAGTGACTTGACCTGGAAAAACATGATTGGAATTCTATGATTAAATAATTTACAAGTATGCGACCCACATCCCTTATAAAAGGCCACCCTCTACCCCTCTATTTATACATCTTGATCCATTTGAATCATACAATAACAATCAAATTATCTTCCAAAATTCTATTCCTCCATCCTATAATTGTAAATTCTTATAGAAATCCAACTAAGGTATACCTTTGGTATAATCCAAAAGCAAATACTCGGAGAAGTGGTAACCTTCTTCAACAAAACATTTTTGCTTTATTTCATAATAAAAACATTTTAATTATTTTTATATCAAGTGTATATAATAAAATAAATATATCATATATATTGATATGTTGTTAGGTAAACTTTATTACATAAAAATAGACATAATTTCATCAAATGCGTTACAAATTCATCAATCATGTGTACGGTGGACTACAACCTCACTGACCGACGTCGTTCATTTTTTCATTACCCCTTATCATGGTCGGGAATAAAGATTTAAAGGATATTTATATTTGAGTTTTATTATTTTTAGGATTTTTTTATCATTCTTGAATAGTTATATCACACATATATTCATTCTTTCAATTTTATGGGAATACAAGAAAGTCATTTGTGTGTACGGAGGACTACCGCCTCACGAAGCGATACGATTCATTCACGATTTACATAGAATTTATTAAATATAGGTTTAAAAAAAATATGTTATATATATGATATTAATTTTATTCCCTAATGATGATGTCTAATGTAATTTTATTTCATTCAATATGAAAAAATGGAAAAAATGTTTATGCGTGCGTGCGGCCTACCGTCTCCATGAATATTGTATTTCATTTTATATTTCTATATTTTATAGATTATTATATATATTTATATATAATGAATAAATAAGATATTTATATCATATTTTTCATTATTCATCTAATTAATTAGTAATTAATATAAAAATACATAAAATATAACTAATAAAATGATATATGAAAAACAAAGTGGTTATCACCCAAATCATAACTTTAACATGGAATAGTCAATAAAATGGTAATAAAGGAGAATAAAAAATTCATGTACGGTATAACATTAATGAATTTGGTTTGGTAATAGATTTATAATAATAATTTATTTACTATACAGGAGTAATTAATGATTATAACATAAGTCAAGACTCTTGGAGAGGGATTTCCATCTCACTTTTATTTTCTATGAGAAACAATACATATCCACCACCTATTTCTAATATTTTCTATTTATAATGACTATGGATGTATTTTTTTATTTTTATAATGAGAATTATTTAGCTTTAGACATCAATTTTAGGTTCAATATTTCATGAGGATTATGACTAAAACTTTACTAAAGTGATATGGGAATTATTTCCCTGTTTTCCTTATTTAAGACACATGTTATAATATGAACCAATATTGTTTTTAGTGTTGTTTATAGTGCCACTTAAAAATTTTATATCATTATTTTCATTATTTTCATTATATTTTACACTTAATTTAACATTATTATATAATAAGGATGATGATTCAATGTTACTAATGTTGTAAGTGTTTATTTCTACAATCACATCATTTATCGGGATTATTTCTGATTATTCATTCTTTGATGAAATATTTTGATGCATCTCCCATGAATTTTAATAAGGATTCCTCTCTTATATTTAATCCTGATACAATGATGTAATGGATCCATTTTTTTCACTCTTGGTCACTTAAGATAATTAATAAAAAATTAATAAAATTTGACTTTATTTCTCTTTTCTGTTGGAAAGCTATTTTCCTTAAAAACCATGTTTCATAAAATTATTTTAAAAAATGATTTATTAAAAAATTATAATTTTTTAAATAAACATTTACCAATGTTTTAGTTTAAAAAAATGGACTAAATGGAATATTAATTTCAGACTGACTAAAAATTAAATTTTTATTGTATTTTCAAACACCACTTTTTGGTTTAGCGGTAAACGGACCATACAAGAAAATTACCAAAATCAGGAAATAGCTTCAATAAAATCTATATGATTCCAAATTCAGAATATGAAAAATCCATCATCACGGCGACAATGACCGAGATTCCTCGTTACACATATTATTGAGCAGTGAGCCTTCTTTAGCTGCGCCACCGACATCGAACCACCGCACAGTCACCATCATCGGTAACGCCAGCAACAACCCACTGGCAATCACCACCGCAACTTCAACTTCTATATAGAATGAATCTTTATCCATTGAGTCATCCAAACACTATTATGTCTTCATCCCCATCCGAAGACCGTCGTCAGTATTTTCTCACCATCTTCGCATGTAACACCATTTATGGAAGAAATATCGAACAATAAAGTGAACTAGAAACAAAAATCTCCATTGACGTTGATAAATCCAAACAAAACAATGCCATCAACTAAGAGGCCAAAAATTATTACCCATCATGACTCTGGTCACGCCTAGAAATGGCCACCAACCCACCTCCCAAAACATCATATTGCCACCGCACCGGCTATGACTGGGATTTGTGTAGAGGAACACGACGCCATGGTAGGGATAATATTGGAAAAAAGGACACTGAAATAAGCCTTAAACCAGAAAACAAAATCACCAGGGAAATAACCTTTGACCATCAACCCACGAACCCAAATCCTCATTGTTTTCACTACTCCATATTCGACTTAGAGAGGATTAGAGGAACAAGAAGCCAGAGTGGGGTATGAGCAGCCAAGGGAAACACATCATGTAAAAACCTCAATAACATCCCTGTGGAATAGTCAAACATGAACATCACCATAAAATGTCTAAAAGGTTGAGTTCATCATCACTAGTTCTCATCCCATCACAATGTGGAAACGGTGCACCATCGAGAAGGTAAAGTGGAGAGAGAATCCCAAACTCCGAGAAGGTCGAGGAAAGAATGAAATAGAGAAGGAGAAAAGAGGAAAAGGGAGGAAGAAGGACGGGGAAAGTTGTAAAGACTCCCCCACCTCCAAACTACTAGAAAGAGAACCCTAGGGCAAGATAGCTCTTTGAATAATATTATTTTCAGTTTTTAAAATAATCTCTATATGGATTTTTCCAAAAATGTTAAATAAACCTTTATATTTACATTTAAAGAATGAATAAACTATTCTAATATAATGAACCATAATTTATTCATGTATTAATTAATATGTTATAAAAGTTACATTCAAAGAAAAATGTTTTTAAAAATGTTTTTTATTAAAATTTGTTTTTTAATGTGAAAATTATTTATTCTTGAATAATTTATTTAACTGAACTTTCAAAATTATTTTCCTAATATGATGACATTTATTAGTGTTAATAAAACCATAATGGGGATATGATCTAAGGATAACATTCATATTATTTGTCTAAATGGGTTATGTTTGGATGTAATGAAGTTTATGAAACTAGTTTATCTTCTAACGGTTATATGCTTATGAAACCCACTTAATTTCATGGCTTATTCTATGATTATGAAACCTATCTCTCTTCCATTGGTTAAAATGTGATTAAATATTTATGATAATCATTTCATTTCATGGGTTTTTATTTTATGAATGTTTATGATCTTTTTACAGACAATTGTATGATTTTATTATGTGACCTATGGGACCTATATCTACCTACCATGGATTTTGAAAAAATATATATTTCATGATATAGGCATGGCTAGAATAGGGAGTAATCCCTTTTCAGTAAAGGAAATTGTCTAATAATAAGGTTTTGGGAATTAACATTGACTACTAATATAGTGTGGGGAGTGAACCTATTCAAATAAGATAGCCTTGATAGCTATCCTTGAATAATATTCATATAATTTTATATTTTTTATGTGTTATTAGTAATTCCTGGTCTTTTGAAAATGTTATTCTCTCTTCGATTGTGGTATTTGTTTTTCTTATGAGGCATGTATTATGATCTTCCAATACTCATTCCATGAATCATGATTATGATATTTGATATGTGGGGTATGGTTTTAAAATTCTATTCTCAAGCTCTCATACCCTTATAATCATGATTATTCTTACATATCTACCTCATTTACCCTTACTAAGAATTTGAGATCACTATTTTTTTGGTTCCTTTTCCATAGGTATTGATTTTTTGTATTATGTATTATGTGTCTAAGAATCGTTTTATTTTTTAAGAACATAGTGGGAGATGATGTAGCTCACATATGAACAAGTGTCTTATGTTTTCATGTTTCCAAATGCACTATACTGATATGGTATTTGGGAATGTGTTTCTATATGTATCAAAATTTCCATTAAAAAATATGTATATTCTATGTAAGAAAGGTGAGGGTCACTATCAAAAATTCATCTCAAATAAGTACAAGTAAATTGAACATGTTTAAGTGAGACCTCGAAGTAGGAAACACAGAAACTCCTATACCATTTGTGATGAAAACCCCAACTGATTAACTCCTCTTCTTATACAATACATATTTATTAAATTCTTACTATTGTGGTATCCTTATTTTCTATAAGAATATAGAACAAATAAATGGGAACATCTTCAATGATCACAACATAATGTGAGTAACTAATACATGTTGTGTTTATTTGTTATCCAACATAACATGTATATACAATTTTATCATTTAAAAATAATTTTGGAAAACTCGATAACCCTTATGCCCCTTATAGAAAATCTCTTGATAGTGTATTTACTACCACAATGATATAATAATTATAATAATAAAAACTCTTAAATTATAGTATAATGCATAATATCCTTCCTCAATATGATATTGGAAGAGTTATAGAGTCTATAACTTCCTTATCATTCTTTTCCATGTGATGGTAATCAGAATAAACTATCCATATTCTTATTTATGCATGACTGTAACAAGATTTTTATAAATAATTATATTATTTAATATTTATCTATCAATCTTGACTATCTCATTAATATCTCTTTTTTTTAAAATAATCAACTAGAAATCCTCTCAAATAGTTACTTATCTAGAGATTTTTTATCTTATTCTCCCTTATATTATCTTCAATGATCCAATAAAAATAAAATTTATTTTTTATATATGTAGTTACTTAAATTCAAAATTAATATGAGTAAAACACATTGACCATAAACATTATAATATTTTTCATTAAATAATTTTTTTTAATTTAAATCTACCCAAATATTACCTAAAACAAGTGTATAATTTTTGTGAATAGGATTTAGTTTAACATAGAAGTCCCAAATGTTATTATTAAATAGGGTGAAATAGTTATAAAAATTAGACAATGTTTTTCTAACCCTTTTTAAATCATTGGAAATATTATTCCAAATTTACAAAAAAATTCAGGCAACACATATATAACAAATGTAATTCAAGGTTCACCATTATAAAAAACTCCACTTTTACTTACAATGTTAATGAATTATTCAAATAACTTTCGAAAATACTGTGTATCTATAATGAATGAATCATTTTATTCATTCAATATTATATAGCTCTAAGACGTATTTAAATAGTGGTTACTTTTTTGATATTACCATTGCATATATTTTCCAAAACTATTATAAAATAATATTTACACACATAAAACAAACAAAATGATTGTATTTATCCATAAAATCTTATATTGTTTCAAAATTATTTTTAAAAAGAGTCTTATATTAATTCAACCATTACTCAGCAGTCACATTTTCAATCAATAATTATGTATAATTTGCAACCCCAAAACTTGAATTTTAATTTTCATCCATATAAATTAACTATAAATAATCCATTACATCAAATATAAACATCTTTTATCATTCTACATTCACTTAACGCCAATTAAAATTTTATGGAGGTATCTAAGTCTATATAGTTGAAATTTGAAACATTTTCATATGATCTTTTTTCCAATTAACCATATATAAACATAATTCATATGATCTATGTGATAAATGTAGAAGAAAATAAATGGAAACATCATTTTAAGACTTTTTCTTAATTATATTTCAAAAAACATTGTCCAGGAAATCCATAATCTATGCACTCATTATGACCAATGATAAACTTAAAGTGCATCACCAATCCCCATAGGATGGAACATGTTCCTGTTAATATTAGAAACACCATTGTGGAATGGTTTCCCACAAACCAAAATAAATTACCAATAAAAGTTCTTAAAAAATTGGAGCATAAAACGTCTATAAGTCGAATTCCTATGTAAAAATAAAATAAGAAATCTTAAATAGAAACAAAAAAATAAGAAAAAAATGAAACTGAGTAGTTAAATTCTCTCACATTATCCACCAACCCCTTAAATAGAAATGATCCCCAATTTAACTTATAAAGACACACACACACACACATATATATATATAATGCATCCACCAATAACCCTAATTCAAATAAGTAAAGGCATAATTGGTTAGTGAAATAAAGAAAACTAAATAAACAATAATAACCAACTAGACTCTGAAGGATCATATAAAAAAATTCCCAAGAAATCGTTTCTTTATATGCATACAATATCAAAACCATAAGCTCAAAATTAGATATAATATATGAATGGGAATAGTATTTTCCATTAGGCCACCACACACCACAAAAAAATCATACACTAAAAAAATATATTTCAACGTAGTTTACAAGTAATTTTCAAAGTATGATTTAGTTTTCAATTTTAAAAAAATTCATTTGATTACATATTTCAAATTTAATTTTAACAAAAATAAACAACCCATCCACATTGAAAAAAAAATATTTAAAACTTTTCTAGAATAGATGACATTTATTATAAAGTATTTATTTTCAAAACAATTCTTTACAAATGTACACATTTTATTCGTGAAGTATAAAATAGTGTTATAGTTGAACCCTTACTTATGACTATATATAATCTCACCTAGAATATAATTCTCTAGAATATTTTAGAAAAAATAGTAACACAACACTGACAAGTGAAAATAAAATAGATGTATCTCATATAACTACTGGATAGGGATCCTGCCACAACTAAGTTCACAGACCAAATTATGTGAGGTTCAATCAAAATAATTTTAAGAATTAGATAAAATTTATCAAATAACAAGCATACATAAATAATAATCATGAAAAATAATCTTAAGCAATACCTTGATAATATAATTTGAAATCCAAATTAATGCTCTAAAATTTTTGTGTCGAACCACTCTGTTAACCTTACACCCATATTATTTAAAATATATATATTCCTCATTTAAATTCACTTATTCACACATCTATATTTGGAAATGAACATTAATATATATACATACATATATTTATGTGTATGTGTATAAGTGTAAAAGATAAAATAACTTATTTATAACATGGGTTTCAATTGAAAAAAAATGTTTTCAAAATACATTAAGACACTTAACATATTGTAATACCTCTATTAAAAAAATTTAATTCTAAATAAACCTCTTACAAATCAATTGAAAATAAAGGATACATATAATAATTTTATAATTCCTCTTAAATATCCATTTGGAAACTATTATCAACCAATATGATTTACATTTAAAGAAAAACATATTTCAACTAATATTTAATGTATAAAGTCTCTCCAATTTTTATTAAATACATTTCCAAATCAAACACTACCCATTTAAATTCTTGCATCTTTCATGATACTAATTAATGTTGTTAAAAAATTAAATTTAAAATGCATGAAATCAGTGTTTATAAAATTGTAGAGTTATTCATGGGGAAAACCTACTTCAAATGTGGAGAAACACATCATGATCATTATATGTTGCTATAACTGACTTCATTGTGAGAATCAATGATATTGGTATCAAAATCAATCCCAAAATCACACTATTCTAGTAAGTATTTGGTCAGGGTGGCACATAACGAAGGGATATTAGAAAGACGAAGTATTATAGGAAAAATATGATGTATGAGTATATAATTTAATGACTTAGACCCAGATAGTCAATAAAGCCCATGGAATCACCATGATATAGTGAGTAACTATAGGTGGAGGCTCACAGATAAGGCATCCCTATGGTCTGTGCCATAATATTTAGAAATTGAGGAGTACGAGGTGAGATTATGGGGAAAAAGAGGGGAGCTATAAATTTTAGAAAACAAAATTTTTGGTTCCATGGAATTATGCAGGGTTTGAAAACATAGTTTCACAAACCAAGCACCAACCATGTGACTCTTAATAGAGAGTCTAGAATGCCACACATGTTCATGATTAATATTAAGAAAAACCATGATCCAATGATAAAATTTGTATCTTTATCCTTATAGAAGGATTTTCATGGTTGGTTTATGATATACACTAATATTTTCCATCATTACTTCTCTGATGAAATAAAAAACTCTTATAATTTTAAACCATTTCAGCCCAAAACACTAATTTTTTTAAAAACTAAATAATTTAAATAACAAGGAAATTCAATATTGTGGTGGGACAATTCTCCCCACCATTACACTTTATAAACCCATGAATCCTTGTATAAAACACTTCAATAAAAAAATGGTTTTAAACCATTGTATTAAAGAAACTATCTAGAGAATAGAAATACTAACTTGGATCATCCAAAATGACAGGTGAATTCCCCCTCAATAGATAAATTAGACGGATAACAATTTTCCAATTCCCTCATCATTGAAAAATATATAGGAACCCAAGATAATTATCATAGTTTCAAGACAATAAGAATGGTACCTAAAATAAGGAAATAGATCAACACCAAAATGAACAACCTGAAAATCTAAGAAACACGTTGACTAAAAAGGAGAAATATAAAAGGAAATAGTGGGTCCGCATATTAATAAACCCTAAAGTCATTTTCTTCATTTTTCAGTGGTTAGGAAAGAGTGATAAGGGTGATTCGAAGTTCCCAAAAACTAATTAACCACTAGAAGCGGGAACCTGCCTAAGGTCGAAGGAATCATGAATTCCTCAAAATATATCATATGGCGCTCTCCCCAATGTATTAGATTTTCTCTAATACACTAACTATATGAAATGTGCACTCAATCTTAGGAACTATCAAGATCAAGTTCATTATTGATTGTTAAATTCCAATATGTAGAGAATATCTCACTAGTGGTACTATAATAAGAATTTTTCTTTATAAGGTTATGACTCACATGATATTACAAATAGAAAATTAAGTTAATCTATGTTATAAAATATGTTACATGACTAGAAAAAACCTCAAATGGGTCATGCCTCAACCAGACAATATGGGACAAGGCTTGAGTTGTGAGAAGAGTAACATGGGGCCTTTATTTGAGAATACATACTATTGGTTAAACCTAATGATAAAATAAAATATATCACTCGTCCTAGTTACCCAGATACTAAGACAAACTTCTGTTGTACGTACCCTCAAAAGAATAGACTCATCGCTTCTTTAAAATCACATCAAAGATAAGAACAACCCATTTATCCACTATTATAGAGAAAGAAGTTCAAAAAATAAGGCTATCACTCTAGTAAACATATAAAAAGGAAAAAAACTAAGGAAATAACATCTCTTAGATGGTTAACATCCTATAAAAATTCAACTAGAAACATAAATGGTCACGTCTACCACAAATCACTCTAATGACATTTTCTACTCTAGGATTATCAATAACACATACCAAAGATAAAACATATTACTAAAACAAAAGATACATAACAAAATAATAGATGGAAACACCCTATAGACGATCTTAAAAGAGAATCTCACCCAATTCATTGGAACCTCTCTAAGAGAATAGTTAAAATATAATAAAATTTACAAACTAAGCCATAATTCATAATTCAAATAAATAGATCCAAATTAAATCAAGATAAATTCCTAGAAATAAATATACCAATTTTAAAGAGTATTTGTTTTAAAAAATACACCTTACATCTTTAAATCATATTAATTTCAACTAAACAAAAAATACATATTTTATATAATCAAGAAGAACCATATTTTTTCCCTCTTATATTAACAATTTTCCTTTAGAAACTACCTATAGCATGTAAAAAACAATTCGAAACTCTATTTGAGAAACACATAATTATAATTTTCACTAAAATCTAAAACATCATCCTCATTTCAATGAATTTATAAAAAAACATTTAAAATTAAAGACATGTCATTTACCATTAAAATCAGCTATATATTTAAAATACAAGAAAAATTCATTCAAAACATATCTGAATGTCTATATTTCCTCACATTGTTGTTTTTAAATTAAATTGCACTACATTATGTCACATCACCGTCTATTTAGAAAATATACAAAAATTACTCCAATATATTTAAAACCCATATATTTGAAATAAAAAAAATGTGGTTATTTTTTAATTACTTATGGAAACCCCATATATAATCTTTAATGAAAAACCATAACTATTTTTATAGAAATATTTTAAATTGAAAAACTCATTTTAGAAAAAACTCAAACATATCATGATGATGAAAAAATAAAAATAAACGACGTCCCACATATAAATTCAAAATGGGACTACTGTCTTCATGCATTCTAGATGCATGGATTGGTGAACTATTTGACATCCACACAACTAAAACTAGTAGACATTATGAAATATGTAGTCAGGATTCATATAGATTTCTTGGCCCTATGAGATCATTGGGTACCAATAGTCTTCCATCGCTATTACCCCAATCATAAAATCCCTATTCGTACAGAAAATAATTCAAAAAAACTTAAAATTAAAGACTCAAATATCAACATCACCTAGAAATTTTCAGATCCAAATAATAAATATCTCAAAAAGACTTCATAATCATTACTCAGGAGTCTTAATATCCCTATCACTATCTAAAAAATACCCCCAAATAACTAAGTGAGTACCTGAATAATGGTCCTCTAATTAATCTTGGATCTGATATGATTTACCATAAACCAACTCTGTTCCACCCCTGAATATGGATCACTAGCTAGTCTGTGAAAAACCTGAAGGGATATATTTATCCCCATAGGTTTTTAAAAGTTCCTTATCACTTAAGAAACTCATTTTTGGGCATGTTTCTCGAAAAATAAATATAATAAAAAATAGTGGAATTTATCCAAAAATTATGGCATAGACCATCCGTAATTCAAATTCCCATGACAAAGTGAAATATATAATTTAAAAAATTATCGAGAAAAATTAAGATCAAACATATACATAGAAAATATGTTCCCTTTCCTCCCTATCCAATCCCCTCAATAGAAACAACCAATTTTTTACTACAACCTCTATAGATGTTTTTCATCCTACAGTAATCATAACTGAAGAATGCAATGTCTTTAAGGGAAGGTGTGATAATTAATAATAAAACAAATTACTAGATAACCTCACTATAACCATATCTCTCCATCCAATCCTCAAACCAACCTTGCTCAAATAAAATTCATGATCCAAAATAGAAACAAAAACTACGATGTAATTCAAGTTAGATCATAAAAACGGATAGTAGGGAACTAATTTCTTTTCCATATGTTTTACAATTAATTAGAGTCTATGTTCAAGCTAGTTTAAATGTAATTTACAACAATAGATTTTGTTTTCAATATAAAAAATCAAGTTATTCCATCATTTAAATTAATTTTTCTCAAAATAAATATCTCATCCATTATGAAAAACCAAGCATTAAAACATTTCAAGAAAATAGGAATCCTATAATAAAAAATTTAGTTTAAAAAATATTTTAATAAATATACACATTATAACCATAAAATGGAAAAAAATTATGGGAAAACCCGTATTATGAACTATAGATAAATTCACATAGAATATACTTCACTAGTTTCTATAGGAAACAATAGTAACACTGAACTGGAAGTTAAAAATTAACATAATTCACTAGATTTAGTTGGGAATTGGAGACAAGAACATCTTTGTTAACCTAGAAAAGTAACCATGGTTGGAAAAAAGTAATCAAAAGTGTGAGATAACATTTATAAAATAGAATAGATACATCAATAATAATAAGAAAAATCATCTCAACTAATCCCATTGTAATATAATTTGAATACCAAATTCATGGTCTACATTTTATGTTACTAAGAATACCTTATCCTATACACACATATGAATTTATATATATTAAAATTTATTAGATCTATGAACATATTCACACATCCTTGTTTGAATACACACACACACACACATATATATATGTGTGTTTGTGTGTGTGTGTGATTGTGTGTGTGTATAATTCAAAGAAAACATAAGTGATTTATAACATGGATGAAAATAAACACCATTTAGTTTTCAAAATATATTAAAACACAAATGTTTTTGAAATACCACCTTTCAAAAACAAATATATTATTAAATTCAAAATCTACCTTTTATAAATCTGTTCAAAACCATGAATATTCCCAATAATTTTATAATACCTCTTAATGAACTATTCAAGAATTTTTTTAATCCATTTTTTTGCACTATTAATGAGAAATAGATTTAAACTAATATTAATGGTATAATGACACTCTATTTTTTTGGAAAACTAAGTAAAATATATAAATTTTTTCTTTTTAAATTTAATAAATACTCAATATAATACTATTGGATATTAAAAATATAAATTTAAAATAAATGAAATCAATGTTTCTAAAATTAAAGAGTCAAGCATGGGGAATACTTGCCTCAAATGAAAGGAAATATTTTGCCTTTTTAGTACATTATTATTATAGGGTAAAAGGAGAGCATTAAAATCCCTAAGAAAAAAAATCCTCAAATAATAACTCCCCAATATGTTTAAAATTTTTACAATGTGACACACATCAATGGGAGATAGGAGAAACAATAATAAGACATGGTAGTATAAGGTTGTGTTTTTATCTCAAAGATTAAAAACCTGATCAAAAAATAAATCACATGAAATCACTATGTGAGGGTGAGTAACCAGAGGAGGATATATGAATCTATGGCCTTACTCAGTTGTGAGTCATTGTAGTGGGATAGGTATGTTGGTGATATGGGATATATGATAAAAAATAATGGTAGGAGGACTTATAATATTATTTATGTTCATTGGAATTTTTCAAGGTTTTCCCCTATAATCATAAAAAATGTGTTCCAACCATGTGAAACCTACTAGAGGGTTCCTAATACCCCGTTTGATTAATGTTTATACGAAACATTTTAAAATAAAGAAATTTTGATATGATAAATTGTAGAAACATTATCATGTCTATCACATTATTTATATTAACCACGCATTGATTGTGCACCTATAGAGAAATAAAAAAATATAATAATATTAGATTAGCCTATGTAAAGCTTCTGAATGAATGTAAGAATAATAAATAAAATAAAATAATATTGGTATTCAGGTTTGGGATATGACTTCACAAAAACTTCCCTATTTGAAAAATAACATTTCCATGGGTTTATTAACTCCACACATCATAAAAAATTCACACGACCCATCAACTATTGACTATGATTTTAGTTTCTCATGATTTTAATTCAATAGATGAATGGTATTTTAGGAAATAGTTTAATGTGATACATATGGGTATGTACTGAATATAATGATTAAATTTTAACTAATAAAGTATAATAAACACCATTAGTTATAAAATAGGTTTACAGTTACAAGATCAAAACATGTTAATCTTGTTAAAGAAAATGAATGAATAATTTAACTAATTAGAAGAATGAATACATTTAAAAAATGCATGAGCTGAAATATAAATGACTTATATATATATATAATGTGGATGGTGTGATAGTTTAAAAACACCATAAAATCAAGAATTATATATTTTTAAAATATGGAAAATGTAAAGACCTCTATAATACAAATGGGTAGGTGATTATAAAAATGTGTACCCATTGATTATATTGTGTATGGTGTATATGGAATGGGTAACATTAATTGAATTATGATCCAATATGTTTTCGAGATCTATGGGTGTTACGTTGATGGTTGACCCTAAAATGGTTGATTTTTTTGAGGAACAAAGTTGGTATAATTCATTAGATGAAATTTAAAAAGATTTTGTTTCAATTAACAATAAAAGAGTTATATTTGTTATAATTACAGACATGTAAGCCAGGATATTCAATTTGAAATAACATATTTTTTCTATTATTAAACAAAAAAATAATCTAGTTACAATAATCAATCCTTATGAAGAATAAGTTTAATAAAAATATATTCCTATATTCTTATTATCAAATGATTAGTGTTTTAAATTATTGGATAAGAAACATTAAATAATAATATGATATATTAAATAATATATCTTATCTAACTCAAAGGTATGAGATACAAGTTTTGTATCATAATTATGAATCTTTTAATAGGGATTACTATAAGAAAAATAATTTTTTAATTTAAATTCATATATCTATGATTATAATGAATACATATGTTTATATATATTTGATATGAGAATATGAACTATATCTAACTGGTGTACTTTTATAGATATAATTTAATTATAATGCCATGAATAGAAATTAAATTTCTATTTCCTATATAAAAATAACTATTTTTCTTAATGAATTTGTTTATAAATAATTCTACATGAATGAATGATGGTGATGACATGTAAAGACTTGACTCAAATACCTAGATAGAATGTATAAACATTTTCATAGGTCTGTAAACACCCCTTTCGATCACTAGTGGTTAGTGTAAATACTAAGGTGAAACTGTCATACCGGTAGGAGATTCTTTACTCTCTCTATTGTTATATAAATACCCAAGATAACCACATTAAACTACTATCATGACCACTTTTTTTGTGAGAAATTGAACACCTAATCATTTCCATAACTGAGGTACCTATGTATTGGGAGCACATGGAAAATTCCAAATATAGAAACTATATAATATGAAAATAAATTAAACATTTGTCCAAAAAATCGATAAAACGTATGAAATGGGTGTTTGTCATTAATAAATTGATATATATATAATATGTAGACCAATCATTCCCTATGAAGAAAAAATGGAATATCCCCTAGATGGGATATCTCTTGTAGACAATCTTGGATAACCTAATGTGTTCTACCCTTGATTATCCACCAAATAATCTAAATGTGTATATCCCATCTCTACCCACCACATGTGATAACTACCCATGATCTGATTAAATAATTCTATATATAAGGGTTTGATTCAAATATTTGGATCAAATAATACACGTTATATATGATTTCAAAGGGAACACATGTATGGAATAACTAAAACAATACTCATGGATGTTAGCACCTGTCATTTTCTATTTCATTATAAGAAAAAAAATAAATTCATAAATATAAACCAAAAAAGTAGATTAGAAACATAATACATTTTATTGAATAATGTATTGGTAAGAAAATAATTTACACGTTTCTATTAACAATAAAAAAGATCTTATGATTTAATAACACATTAATAAGTAAAAAAAGTCACCAATAAAACCAAAATCATGCCATTCTCAGAATCCAAATGGTGTACCAATCTAGCATAAGTGTACTCTTAATCAAGGATTTATTTGAAAAGTCATCCTATTTAAGTGGAACTGTGTATATATATTCAATTACAAAAACATCCTCCCATGGAGGAAGGTTTCACCTCATAGGGAGGAAGTATATATATGTGTCTACATTATCTTCACCTAAATGACACTCCTCTCATAATAATAAAGAACTATATATATATATATATGAAAGAAGGTATGTCTTAATCAAAGAGGCCAAGAAAAATTTATTAAAAATATAAAGTGGTTAAATGAGTCTAAAAGATGAGATTTTATTATAATATTTATCAATAATGAAATATATATTACATGGTAATTCATCTAACCTAGTGAGATCATTGTCAATTTCTTTGTTTTCAAGAATGTATGATATCATGATATGTTCCCAGTAAGATTGAAGGAGGATGGAGAAAAACCTAAGAAATGTTCTAATATATTTAAAATTAGGGGAAATGAATAAAATAATGTTTTAAGAGGTATTATTTATAGGATCAATGTTAAATTTTCCATCAAATTTTATGTTGGAATCATGGTCATATTTACATGAATTGGAGTATGGTGTGTGTTTGTTGACAATCCTCAGAGGAAATTCAGAATGTGTTCCATGAAAGTGCTCATACGGGTCAAGAAGATTACAGTATTGATGGTGGCACCATTTTCTAGTGTTTGCCAAATTTTTGGGACTGAAAATTTTCAAATGGAGAAAAGTGTTTTTGGAAAAGAGACTTGAATGTCGTGTACTTGAAGGAGAGGAAACGTGTGCACCATATGTTTACAAGATCAGAACATAGAAAATGGAAAAGGGATAAGGGCCGCATAGGTTTTGGGCCGGTAGTGCAAGTGACTTGTTCGCTGAGAATGGACTTGCACACCGATTCCTAGGAGGCTTGAGAGTTTCATGCCTGTGGTTCTTCAAGATTAGAGCTTCAAAATAGGGAAAAGGAAAGAGGGTAATGCAAGTATTGCTGTGGTTGCGCAAGTGAGTAGTGCGACAGAGGCTAGGGCAGTTGGGGCTGCACGCTGGGACTTGTGCGCCGTGATGACACTTGCGCGCCACCGCGCATGGGATCTTGTTTTCCTATAAATAGAGGACCACCACTCCTCATTCCTAATGAAGTTCAAGACATAGATATGTTTCAAGCTCTAGTCAGGCAAGTAATTGAGTCACACAAGTTGTAGTTGGGCCACGCAGGTAGAGGTTGTGTGCCGTTTGTTGGCTGCGCGCCCAAGACTGTTTGGGTGAGAACGGAATTGAGTCGCAATGATTGAAGTTGAAGTAGGTGGTGTCGCATAGGTGGTTGGAAGATACCTGCATTCCAGTTTGAACTTGCGCGCCGAATTTGTGATGCACAGGAGACCTGCGGGCCAGACAGTAAAGAAGCATGCCAGTGTTTTTGTGCTGCGTGGACATTGGGAGATTAGACAGTACCCTTGAAGGTAAGTGATATTTGACTACAGTCGTACTTCAACAGAGAATCTACATGCAACAAAGGATGTATTATTTATCATTAATTAGGAGACATTCTTGTCTATAAACTGATTGCGACTTCACCAAGGGCTCTGAGCTAGGTGAGTCAACGAGAGTGACCCGAGCAACGCTGTGAGCTATCCCTGAACCTTTTGTAAAGGCAGTGAGCCTGGGACAGAGTGACAGTGCCCAAACCTTTGTAATCCATAGCTAGTGAAGTTTAGTGGAATTTGGTAAGACCAAAAACTTATCGATATATGCTCCTTGGACGTAGCCCTTAGTGGTGAACCAAGTAAAAAGTGTTGTGTCATCTCTGTACATGCGAATGCTTGCTTTCTGTTCATATCTGTCATATAGGTTTAACAAGTTCATAAAAACGTGGGAACAAGATCCATCACTTTAAAAGAAAAATTTGACACCCTGATTCACCCCTCTCCTCTCAGGGTGTCTCGGGGTCCTACAAGTGGTATTAGAGGTAGGTTGATGGTGTTGAATTTGTCCTTGATATCATGGAGAATGCATTCAATGTAAGGGGAGTCCCTGGAATCAATTTCCATATATGGAAGAACAAAATGGGATCTCATTTAGGATATCTAGGAATGGAATTCCTATTTTCTACTGTTCAAGAAATACAGTTTATTGATCCAACTGGTTTGGCTATGACTAAAACAGAGAAGAAAGTTCTTGATGCAGATTCTAAAGATCAGAATGCTATCACTGCAGATCTTTCTGATCAAGTTTATCTAAAGGTGATGATTTGAACCTCAGAAAATTATATGTGGGATAAACATGAAAATATCAATGAAGGAGATAACAAATTGAAAGAGGCAAAACTTCAAGTTCTACACAACATGTTTGTTGATCTAAAGATGCATCCTGATGAGAATGCAAATTCATTCTTTAACCGAATAACTAAAGAAGTGGGAACAATTCTAGGACATGGAGAGGAAATCAAAGACATTGATATTGTAATGAAAATCATGGGAACACTTCCTCCTATGTAAAATGAAAAGGTATCATCCCTTGAAGAAAGATATCTATCTAAACTATCTCTGGATGATCTGCTAAGTAGTCTAGTGGAATATGAGATGAGAGTCAAACCCGAAAAAGATACAACTCGCGTTAGCAAGGAAAGGGCATTTAAAGCCTTGGACAAAATGAAAATTTCAGAAGATAGTGGTGATGAAGATTTTGAGGAAAAATAAGTTCTTTCTCTTATTTCCAAGAGGCTTAAGAAGGGAAAAGGTAAATTTAATGGTAGGTTACCTCTGGCATGCTTTCATTGTGGAAGAGCTGGGCACAATGCCTCTCAGTGCCAAATAAAGTTCAATGATGAAGAAAGTGAAGCAGAAGACATTGAGAAGCCATGTAAAATGTTTTTCAAAACGGGTGACTTCAAATCTGGAAAGAAGATACAAAAGAAGAGTTTGGTCTGTGAAGAGGAAGAGGATGATATTGAATTCTTTGAAGAAGAAGGACCCGAATTTAAAACTGGAAACCATGCTTCCATGATGGCTACCATTGAAAAGTTAGAACCCTCTATCAACAAAGATAGAGACAATCATATGACTCATAATTGTGATCCCAAGATGAAAATTAAGGATACCCTTTCAAAGCATGAGAATAAATGAAATAAATGTAGTAAGTAGTAAGAAATAGTCGAAGAATCATCAGAATACGTGGATGAGCTTGAAGCTGAAATTGAACCACTAGAATAACTAGTGAGAGTTCAATATTTAATCATTGAAAGCACAGACGACATTGTAGAATTGAAGCTTAGAATTTAAGGACAATAAAAGGTCATAAATGACCTTACATTCAGACTGGAAGAGAAAACCAAGACTGTTGAGGTTCTTGAGGAAGAAGTTGTTATTCTTAGAAGAAAACTGGAGTATCGATCAACCACATATGAGGTTAAGAAGAAAATTCATTTTGGAATATTCTCAGATGTAGTGTTACTAGAAAGATCCAAAAGTGGTTTAGATGTGGTTGTAAAAATCTTTAGTGATAAAAGACCCGCTTTCCTAGGAAAGAGTGTAATTTGCTGTGAAGATGAGACTTCAACTGTTGGAAGTGGAGAGAGACAAAATAAAGACAAGATAAAAGTCGGACATGTTGAAACTTTTCCTGATATGCTGAAAATGAAACCCTCAATCCAGACTAAAATAAGAACTGAAATTTTTTCTCAAACTTTCAGAAATGACAGGAAGTCCTACTATTCTCCCAAGGTAGAAGGCATGAGGAGAAATTCAAGTGAGAAGACATTTCCACTCATGAAGTGTCAGTTTTGTGGATATTGGAGCCATACCATGACATATTGCGAAGAGGCAAGGAGCTACTTGAATGGGGAAGATCTGGGACATCAACAAGGAATGCCCACTTCATATCCTACATCCTTTATAATAAATAGTTTCTATGGATACTGTTTTCATTGTTTTAACATTGTCCATAATGTTATGTATTGCAGGAAGAGATTCGATAGGAGATATTTATACAACTCTCAGAGACATGTCAATATCCACCATCCTTATGGTGTTGTTATCAGAAACAGGTTCCCTCCTCTGGAAGAATATTACGGGTATGAAGAATATGATTTTTTGGAGGAAAGTGTTAGAAGGGCATCAATATCCTCTACTCGATCCAGCATTTCATGCAATGAAAAGATGAAGATCAAGAAATCCAATCTTGTAGAATTAGCCCTCAAAGATAAAAAGAGAAACATCACCTTGATTCTTGATAGTGGATTCACTTCCCATATGATGGGAAATTCTAACCTTTTGAAGAACATTAAATAGATGGTTAATGGAACAGTGAGGTTTGGTAATGATGGTGCTTTGAAGATTAAAGGCAGAGGGAATACTTCTCTGGCCAATGGAAAGCTAAAAAAGATTGAAGTTCTTTATGTGGATGGTTTATGTCATAATCTCCTTAGTGTGAGTCAACTATGTGACCCAGGTATCATAGAAACATTCAATCAAAAAGGCTACACTATAAAGGGAAAAACGTTAATTTTCTTATGAAAGGATGTAGAACAGATGGAAACTTATATCAGGTTGATAGCGAGGTGAACTACTACTATTTGTCTTTTAAAGAAGAAAAAATTTTTTGGCATCGAAGGCTGGGTCAAATTAACCAAAAAGGAATGGAAAAGATATCTAAGCTAATGATAGTCATGGATATCCCCATTCTGAAATGTGAATTGGAAAAATCTTGTGATGCTTTCATTCGTGGGAAGTTGGTCTGTAGTTCATATCGTCCAAAGAAGAAAATGGCATCGCATCTTCTTGATCTCATTCATACAGACGTATGTGGCCCAGTAAATGTTGTTGTAACTCATGGATATAGGTACTTCATTCTTTTTATAGATGATTACAGCATAATGGAATGTGTAATGGTTATACATAGGAAACGACAAGTGCTTGATTACATGAAAACGTATCGTCGAATCACCTAGAATGGTACTGGACGAACAATCAAAGTGTTCGGATTAGACAATAGAGGGGAATACACATCCATTGAATTTGAAAACTGTCTGGAGAAGCATGGGATACAACATGAGGTTGCTTTCATGATAACTCCACAGAAAAATGGAGTTGTTGAGCACATAAATTGACAGGTTAACAATATGGCCAGGACTATGTTGATTGAGAGTGGTATCTCTCGCCATTACTAGAGGGAAGTTGTTGAAGCAGTAGTGAACATTCAGAATCGAACAGTGCTTTATATGGGAGAAATGAAGACACCATATGAATTGTGTCATGGAAGGAAGCCTTCATTGAAATACTTTCGTGTTTTCGGAAGCAAATGTTTCATTTGGAACAAAGAAGGAAATCATGGTTAGTTTGGTGACAATGTTGATGAAGGAATTTTTCTTGGAATCCAATGAACAGAAAAGCCAACAAGTGTTTCAACAAGTGACCAGGAAGGATTGTGGTAAGCATTGATGTTAAGATAATTGAAGATAAAACCATAGATTCATCAAGAATGTCATATGCTGATGTAATAGAAAGTGAAGAAGAAAGTGAACATAGAGAAAATAAAACTATAGAAATAGAGGAAGTTGTAAAAAACACTCAGTAGTCACATCATGATGTTGACTTAGAAGAAGATTTTGAAGAAGTAACTATGGCTGGATAAAACGTGACTGAACCGTACAAAAGAAATCATAGAGATGCGATTGATCTATCTAACATAATTGGGGATAGGAATGCACCAACTCAGAAAAGGAGGATGAGAAATAACGCACAATATGTGTTTCTATCAGTTGTGGAGCCATCCTCATTTGAAGAAGTTGCAAAGGATATATCATGGGTGAAATCCATGAATGAAGAGTTAGATTAGATTGAAAAGAATCAGACATGGGATCTTGTCCAAAGTCCTTAAGGTCACAATGTGATCAATAAAAATGGATCTTCAAGAAAAAGTTTGATGAGCATGGAAGTGTTATCAGAAACAAATCACGACTGGTTTGTAAAGGATATTCTTAGATTGAAGGTGTTGCTGTTAAAGAAACCTTTACTCTAGTGGCTTGACTGGAGTCAATCAAGTTATTATTTTCCATGTCACTCCAAAGAGTATATAAATTATATAAAATGGATGTCAAGACAACATTCCTAAATGGTGTACTCGAATAAGAAGTCTACATTGAACAACCAGTGGGTTTTGTTCTTGGTACTGATGAAACAGAGATTTGGAAATTGAAGAAAGAAATATATGGCTTCAAGATGGCACCACGAGCATGGTACTCCCACCTGGATTAATATCTGAAGAAGATGGAATTCAAAAGAGGATGAGTAGATCACAATCACTATGTGAAGAATTCTCCAAAAGATCAATTCATTGTTCTAGTCTACATTGATGATATCATATTTGGTGGAAGTAGGCAGAAATCAGTGGATGAATTTGCCAATCATATGAAATCAGAATTTGAAATTTCTATGATTGGGGAACTCACATATTTCATGGGGCTATAAGTGATTAAAAAGAAGTATTACACTTGCATTTCTTAGGAAAAGTATGCAAGAGAGTTGTTGAAGGAGCTTAATATGCAAGACACCAAACCAATGTCAACTTTGATTGTTGTTGGCACTAATCTTGGAAAGCATGAATATGGGGCCTCTATTGATCACACCATGTACAGGAGGATCATTAAGAGCCTACTGTACTTGACAGCGACAAGACCAGATATTGTCTTTGACACATGTCTTGTGTCCCGCTTTCAGAGTAATCCAAAGGAGGAACATATGGTGGCAGTAAAAAGAATCATTAGGTACATTCATGTTACACATAACATTGGGTTATATTTTGCTGCAGGAGGGAACAATGAATTATTAGCATTTTCTGATGTGGACTGGTCTGGTGATGTTGTAGATAGAAAGTCCACCAGTGGTGGAGCCTTCTATATTGGGATGAAATGTGTTGGCTGGTTGAGCAAGAAACAAAAAATGTACTTCTCTTAGTACTGCTAAAACTGTGTATATATCTTCCACAAAGGCATTCACTCAACTTCTAGGGATGAAGCAACAACTAACATATATTGGCGATGAGGTGAATCAACCAATGGTAATTTACTGTGATAACAAGAGCGCAATTGATCTCACGAAGAATACTGTTCAACATTCTCATACAAAACATATTGAAATCAGGTGTCACTTTATCAAAGAAATAGTTGAGCAAGGGGTGATTAGAATGGATCATGTGGGAAGTGATGAGCAAGTTACTGCTATCCTGACCAAGCCACTATCAAGGGCTGTGTTTAAGAAGCATCGGTTGAACCTTAATGTTTATCCTCCTCCAAGTGCATAAAGAGGTTACGCAATTCCCCTCTACCAGTTTATGATAGTTGTTTTTATCTGTTTATGGATGTGATTCAGGTTTGTTGGGGAGATACTATCCATGGGGAGTATGGTTTGAGCTGAAAAATGAACACATTACCGGTCATTGGGTTTCTTGTCAATGGGGGAGAAATGAATAAATTCAGGCATGTTCAGGCATGTAATGATTCTGTGATGAGAAGGATGAGAAAGAATAAATTGGTCATGTAATTCTTCTTGGGAGTAATTGATAATTCCAAAACACGGGAACCTAATTCAAGCTTTCACTCTTGTTTTCTACACCAAGCATTTCTCATGTAGACTTATAGTGTTGGTTGAGTTGATTCTTGCATTTTTGGTTTACATGTGGATGGGGATCTATTGAATTTATTTTCTGATTGCCAACAAACCCAAAGGGGGAGATTGTTGGAACCATGTTCATCTTTGCTTGAATTGGAGTGTGGTTTGTGTTTGTTGTCAATCCTCAGAGGAAATTCAGAATGTGTGCCAGAAAAGTGATCATACAGGTCGAAAGATTACAGTATTGAAGGTGGCACCATTTTCCATTGATTGCAAAATTTTTGGGCCTGAAAATCGACAAATATGGAAAAGGGGTTTTGGAAAAGAGACTTGTGTTCCGTGTACTTGAAGGAGAGGAAACTTGCGTGCCATTTGTTTTTCAAGATCAGAACATGGAAAAATGGAAAAGGGATAACGGTCGTGCAAGTTTTGGGTTGGTCGCACAAGTGACTTGCGCACCGAGAATGGACTTGTGCGCCGATGCCTAGGAGGTTTAAAAGTTGTGTGCTTTTGGTTCTTCGAGATCAGGGCTTCAAAATATGGCAAAGGAAAGAGGTTTGTGCAATTATTTGTGTGGTCTCGCAAGTGAGTAGCACGATAAAGGCTAGGATAGTTGGAGTTACACGCTGGGACTTGTGTGCCGTGAGGACACCTGAGCGCCACCGCGAAGGGGGTCCAATTTTCCTATAAATAGAGGACCACCCCTCCTCTTTCCTAACAAAGTTCAAGACTTAGATATTTTCCAAGCTCCCGTTGCGCATGTAATTGATTCGCACAAGTGGTAGTTCGGCCGCGTAGGTAGAGGTTGTGTGCCGGTTGTTGGATGCGCGCCCAAGGCGGTTTGGGTGAGAATGTAATTGAGTCGCGCAGGTTTGAAGTTGAAGTAGGTGGTGTTGCACAGGTGGTTGGTTCATACTTGTGCACCAATTTGAACTTGTGCACCAAATTTGTGCCACGTTGGAGACCTGCGCACCAGGTAGTAAAGAAGCATGCCGGTGTTTTTGTGATGTGTGAAAGTTGGGAGATTACCAGGTACCCTTGAAGGGAAGTGACATTTGACTACATTTGGACTTCAACAGAGAATCTACAGGCAATAGAGGATGTATTCTTTAGTAATGATGATGAGACCTTCACGTCTATAAACTGATTGTGACTTCACCAAGGGTTTTGAGACAATGGGAGTCAACGGGAGTGACCCGAGCGACGCTGTGAGCAATCCATGAACCTTTTATAAAGGCAGTGAGACTGGGATAAAGTGACAGTTCCCAAACCGTTGTAATCCACAGCTAGTGAAGTTTAGTGGAATTTGGTACGACCGATAACCTGTCGGCGTATGCTCCTTGGACATAGCCCTTAGTGGAGAACCAAGTAAAAAAGTGTTGTGTCGTCTCTCTACATGTGAATGTTTGCTTTCTGTTCATATCCATCATACAGGTTTAACAAGTTCCTACAAATTTGGGAACAAGATCCATCACATTAAAAGAAAAATTTGACTCCATGATTCACCCCTCCCCTCTCATGGTGTCCCGGGGTCCTAAAAGTGGTATCAGTGGTAGGTTGTTGGTGTTGAAATGTTCCTTGACATCATGAAGAATGCATTCAATGTCAGGGGAGTCCCTCTCTTCGATGGAAGTAATTTCTAGATCTTGAAGAACATAATGAGATCTCATTTATGATCTCTAGGAATGGATGTCCACTTTTCTACTGTGCAAGGAATACAATTTACTGATCCAATAGGTCTGGCTATGACAGATATAGAGAGGAATGTTCTTGATGTAGATGCTAAAGCTCTGAATGCTATCACTGCAGCTAATTATGATCAAATTTATCTGAATGTGATGAGTTTCTCCTCAGCAAAGTCTGTGAGGGATAAACATGAATATATCAATGAAGGAGACAACAATGTGAATGAGAAAAAACTTCAAGTTCTGCACAACAGGTTTGTTGATCTAAAGATGCATCCTGATGAGAATGCAGATTCATTCTTTAACTGAATCACTGAAGTAGTGGGAAAAATTCAATGGCATATAGAGTAAATCAAAGACATTGATATTGTAAAGAAAATCGTGTGAAGACTTCCTCCTATGTACAATGCAAAGGTATCAGCCCTTGAATAAAGAGATCTATATAAACTATATATGGATGATCTACTATGTAGTCTAGTGGCATATGAGATGAGAGTCAAACCTAAAGAAGCTACGAATCATGTTAGCAAGGAAATTTCATTCGAAGCCATGAACAAACTGAAAATTTCAGAAGATATTGGTGATGTAGATGATTAGGAAAAAGAAGTTCTTTTTCTTATTTCCAAGAGGCTGAAGAAGGGAAAAGGTAAATTTGAAGGTAAGTTACCTCTGGAATGATTTCATTGTGGAAGGGTTGGGCACATTTCCCCTCAGTGCCAAAGAAAGTTCAGTGATGAGGAAAGTGAAGCAGAAGACATTGAGAAGCCTCAGAAAAAGTTTTTCAAAAAGGGTGACTTCAAATCTAGAAAGAAGATACAGAAGAAGAGTTTTTTCTGTGAAGAGGAAGATGATGATATTGAATTTTTTTAACAAGAAGAAACCAAATTTAAAACTGGAAACCATGCTTCCATGATGGATACCGTTGAAAAGTTAGTACCCTCTATCGATAAAGACAGAGACAATCATATGACTCATAATTTTGATCCCAAGTTGAAAATTAAGGATGGCCTTTAAAATCATGAGAACAAATGCAATAAATGTAGTAAGTTGTATGAAATGGTGAAAGAATCATCAGAACATGTGGATGAGCTTGAAGCTGAAATTTAATGACTAGAAGAACTTGTGAGACATCAATCATTAATCCTTAAAAGCACAGATGGCATTAAAGAATTGAATCTTAGAATTGAAGAACAAGCAATGGTCATAAATGACATTACATTCAGACTGTAAGAGAAAACCAAGAATGTATAGGGTCTTGAGGAAGAATTTGTTATTCTTAGTAGAAAACTAGAGTGTCAATCAACCACATATAAGTGTAAGAAGAAAATTCATTTTGGAAGATTCTCAGATGAAGAGTTACTGGAAAGAGAGAATAGTGGTTCAGATGGGGTTGGAAAAAATATTGAGTGATCGAAGACCCGCTTGCATGGGATAAGGGCCACATAGGTTTTGGGCTGGTCGCACAAGTGACATGCGCACCGGGAATGGACTTGCATGCCGATGCCTAGGAGGATTGAAAGTTGTGTGCCTGTGGTTCTTAGAGATCAGAGCTTCAAAATATGGCAAATGAATGAGGGTCGTGAAAGTATTGGTGTGGTCGCGCATGTGAGTAGCGCGAAAGATGCTAGGGCAGTTGGTGCAGCGTGCCAGGACTTGCACGCCATGAGGACACTTGCGCCCCACTACGCAGGGGGTCTAGTTTTCTTATAAATAGAGGAACACCCCTCCTCATTCGTAACAAATTTCAATCCATAGATATTTTTCATGATCTCGTCGCGCATGTAATTGAGTCGCACAAGTTGTAGTTGGGCCGCTCAGGTAGAGGATGCGCGCTGGTTGTTGGCTGCATGCCCAAGGAAGTTTGGGTGAGAACAGAATTGAGTCGCACAGGTTTGATGTTGAAGTAGGTGGTGTCGCGCAGGTGGTTGGTTGATACCGGTGCGCCAGTTTGAACTTGAGCGCCAAATTTGTTCCGTGCAGGAGACCTGCGCGCCATGCAGTAAAGAAGGGTGCTAATGTTTTTTTGTTGGGTGAAAGTTGGGAGATTACCCGATACCCATGAAGGGAAGTGAGATTTTACTACAGTTGGACTTCAACAGAGCATCTAAATGGAACATAGGAGGTATTATTTATCAATTATGAGGAGACCTTCACATCTATAAACTGAGTGTGACTTCACCAAGGGTAGTGAGCCAAGGGGAGTCAATGGGAGTGACCCGAGGGACGTTGTGAGCTATCCCTGAACCTTTTGTAAAGGCAATGAGCCTAGGATAGAGTGACTGTGCCTGAACCATTGTAATCCACAGCTAGTGATGTTCAGTGGAATTTGGTACGACTGAAAACCTGTCGGCGTATGCTCCTTGGACGTAGCCCTTAGTAGTGAACCATGTAAAAAGTGTTGTGTTGTCTCTCTACATGTGAATGTTTTCTTTCTGTTCATATCCATCATACAGGTTTAACAAGTTCCTACTAACATGGGAACAATATCCACCACTTTAAAAGATAAAGTTGACACCCTAATTCACCCCTCCCCTCTCAGGGTGTCCCAAGGTCCTACATTTTAATGGGACATTTCTATAGTCTACCACATGACTAGTACAAACCCATTGGGCACCAGATGTAAGCCCACTAGTTATATAATGCTCACCCACTAGGTTCCCAATTCTATCATAACTCATATAGATCCCCATATCACCTTAGTGTCTAAAAATATTATTTTTTAGGACACTATTCCATGAAAATGACCTATATAATATTGAAATCAATAAAAGTTACAATGTATCACACTCTTTGTTTTTAATATCTATTATGTGTCTATGTAGGAAAGTAATAAATTTATTAATTAAACAATGTATCTATATTTATTTTAATGTATTTATTATCCAAATAGATATTTATTTTCAATTTTTAGTAATAATAAAATGATGTCAATTTATTTTTCAATACCGATGTGGTATTTCTCTTTAAAAAATGATTTTAAAAGGATAAAAGGGATATATTTTGAATGATTTAATGTGTTAGATGAATATTATAGATAGATATTAGTTTTTAATAGAATGTTAAATAATTATATTAGAATCACCCTTTTTGACATGATGTATTTAAATTAATATTAAATGAATTTTGTTAAAAATGACATTAACATAATAAATATTATTTTATTAAATGAATTAATATTAATAAAAATATTAGATTCATTAAATTGATTGTGGTATTATTTTAATCATCAACCATTATTCAATTATGTATCATGTTTCAGTTTACAATATAATTATTATTTTTTAAAAGGTATAAATATTTAATATTATTGTAGTTCTAAAAATGTGTAATAGTTGGTGAATACTAAAAGACAAGGGTAACAATGTAATCCATACACATTTAAATTTTATTGGATTATTTAATTTTTATTAAAAAATATTAGATTCTAATTTTTTCAATTTTGTTTTGAATTTGGACCTCAAAATTAATTTCAATTATTTTAATAATTTATGAAATTCCATGTGTGCCCCCCTTGAATTATGAAAGGGTATCCAACTTTCTATTAATAACTCGTTATAGAACATTCTCACTTTAAAATACTGTAACAATTTATATTCTAAACTTCTATATACAAATCCTACAGGATTTGGTCTACCCAAAATACCCACCCTAGACCCCTTTAGAGAGGACCTAAAGTAGTCATTTTAAAGAAGATTTAATCGTCTTTACTATTCATTTTGTTTTAAAGTTCTCTTTTACCACCCGAAAATCTATTATATTATTTATAAAATATTAAATTTAGTACAGTAAATATACATAAACTTTATTATAATTACGAAAACACCATTATAAACCTTGTTTCGCATAAAATGGGAATTGAATTTATCACTCGCGCATATGTACATTTTACCATCTCCACGTTGTAATACAATTCATTTTTCATCACCATATTTTATGGGTGTGTACTATGATAAGTTTAATATTTATAAATTATATTTAGAATAAATTATAATTATAGAATCAGAATATCAGTGGTTCCTTCTTATCATCCAATACTTTGGGAAATGATGATGTCACTCATGCGTATGTGTGGACTAACACCTCCATGAAGCGATCTGATTCCTTTTTCATTTATATTTTACTTGGATGGTAATTAATAAAATTTATATTAATATATATTATATTTATGAAAAAATAATTTTCTTTTAAATGTCAATTAATATTTAACTTTGTTTTTCATTATTTTTAAAATGAAAACAGCAATCACACGTATGTAAAATTTTCCATCTCCATGAAAGATGTAATTACTTTTTTATCCATATATTTAATAGATTAATATATATATATATATATATATGATATTTTAACAGTTATTATGATTCTATATATGATGGAACTATGATAAATACACTTGTACCTAAACTACAACACTAAAACTTATATGAAAAAAGAATCAATTATCACCTGGAATAGAAATTGTAATAATGAATTGTTAATAAATGATATATACAGGGTTACAAGTAAATATTATATAGTTATATATTTGAGATTAGGTTCAAGGAATAGGATGTATAATAAAAATATATTTGTTATACCAGATTTTTAAAAATGTGTGAAGTAATTCAGACAGTAGGTAATGGGTTTTTTCTAGAATTGGATTCCTTATCGAGATTATTAATGATTAAATTACCATGATGTAATATTATAATAAACCACAAAACATAATAAATAATTTATTTATCCATTTTTTATTTTACTAATATACATAATTTCAATTTGTTTACACTCTTTATATACTGAAGAGGAAAAAGTATTTTAAGGAAAACCGACATCATTTATCTCTTTAATCAAAAAACATATTTTTTCCATATCCATTTTTTCTATAAATGTTTGAAATATAGTATATAATATTATAATATTATTTTTAAATTCATTTTAGGCATTTTTTTAATTTTCTAATTTTTTTAATGGAGTGTTCTTATATATTTTTAAATGAGGTACTTTGTGACTTTTTTGAAAAATGTATCGACACATATATATTTTTCATATATACACCATGAATGGAATTTACCACCATCATGGCCACTCAATATTTATAATATTTAATTAAATGTTACAATGGATATTTTAAATGATTTTTTTCCAAAATAATTTAGAAAATTTTATATTTTAAATAATTGATTTAAAAAAGGAATGTTATTTTTCATCAAGAATGTTTTAATGATATTTGATTCATCAAGGACCTTAAATGTTTCGTATAATATAATGAGAATATGATTTCAGGAAACTAGTTTTAGTTTTTCTTTTTATGGTTTATGTTTCCTATGGAGTGATGTTTATGAGACTTGTTCCTTTTACATGGGTTATTCTATAATGAAATATTTATAATACCCATTTCTTTTAATGGGTTCTGATATGATGAATGATTTTTTGATATTGTGTAAATCATGTGTATGATTTTCATTGTGTGATGGAGGGTACCTATATCTTCTTCCAATATTTTGGGTAAATATTGATGTCTCGTGAGATAAATAGGACTATAATGGGTAGATAATCCAATTGAGTAATGGACTTTGTACACTTTGAGAGTCTTGGGAGTAAACCTAGAATACATACATGATTTGGGGAGTGAATCAAGTATACTATGAGATTATTATAAAATATTCTTTACTAGTATAAAATTGATTTACTATGCTTATATGTATAAAAACATGACACATATTATGCCAATGTTATGCTATAATGGCTATATTCATTAATACCCTTATGCTTCATTTCTTATAAACTGCCAAGATGTATGCCATGACCTAGGATTATGATCTATGATATAAAGGGTGTGTTTCTCAAATGTTAATCTCGTATTATCATAAACTATTTCTCATGTTATTATTATATGATCACTGATATCTCTAGTGATTATCCTTGTTCGTCATCTGAGAATACCATTTGTTATGTTAATATTCATAGGTTTTGAAGAATTGTTTTTAATGATATATATAAAAATGATGATAATTATAAAGATCTATGTGTTATAAAATTAAGAAACATTATGAAAAAAATTTATTTTTCCAAATTACCTAATATAATGAATGTATAAATTGTGGCATTAGTTTTTAAATTATTTAATGAATATTTATCCACTTAGATGTAATAACTATATATGAATAGTATGGGATGCTACCAGAGCATATGTGGGTGAAGGTTTCTTAGTATCCACATAAGGGAGTGGGAATGATGATCAATGTTAAAGCACTAGTTCCCATTGGACTTCATCAAATGGCTAAGGGTGCATAATGTGTTATTAAAAAGAACTCACTCAATGATAAAATGATAAACACATAAAGGTAGACTATTTATAATTAAAATATAATGTTTTTTCAATATTTATGGATCACCATTTCTATTGGATATCTTCATAATCATCACAGATACCTGACAGACATAACTTTCACAATACACATTCCACCATTCACAAAGCTATAGAACTCAATATTTTAAAATTCAGTTTGTTTGAAAGTAATTGATGGAACAAATGAAATTCAATTATACAAAATGATGAAATGATAATGATCATCATAAGTTAAATATTGAGTTTACTAGATATTTGTGAGAATATTATTTGAATCCTAGTTTGTACATTGTGTGTTTACTGGAGGATGGTTTCATACAAGAGTACTGAGTTAAAGGATATTACTTGATCTGAGAATAATTCCATAGAACTTGAAAATAATTCTTGTGATGTGTGAAAGAATTTATATATGAACTTTATAAAAAAGTTTTTTTTTCAAATATCAGTTTATAAAAATTACTTTTGTAAGACTGATATTCACAAAAATCATTAAATGTTTTATACTGATCAATAGATTGTGAGATGATGTGAAAAATGAAAAAAATGGATGATATTTTTCATCTAAGATGATTCTTGTGGTATTATAAATGGATTAGAATATCCTAATTTAACGAAGTGGATAATTATATAAGAAGTTTGAGTTGTAATATCAAATGGAAAGTTATTTTGTAAGATTAATTAGATTGGGAAGCTTCATGTAATAGAGTTAAACACCACCATGTCACAACATAATCTAAAATGAAAATAAGACCATGTCATAGTGTATTATTAGAGTGAATTTTTATCACTATGAATAATTTAAAAATCAATTTTTCTGAGATATAAGATGAAATGGGATCAATGATTTGGGTCAAACTATTTCACTAGGCATTATGGGAGGGATCCACCTTTGAGAACTGTTGAGCCACAACACTTCATAGTTGTGGTCATGAACCACACCATGGTTTATATTTTGTGGGTGTTTTGAGAAGATCTTAACATGAGAGGGTCCAAGGTCCATCATGGGGAATTCCACACTATGGGAAACATCATGTTACTTCGTATAACACATGATTACATAGAATATAAAATACTAATGTGTGGTTTCTTGTTGAATAAAAATAAAATAAAAAGAATGGATTTTACACTAAGTATCCCAAATATTAAAATGTTGAATAATCAACTTTTTAGGGTAAATTATGTTATCATTATATTAAAAAAACATTTTGAATTTATTACATCTAAAAATATTGTATTGTCTTCATGAAGACCGAAGTAAAACATGATTTGATGTTTTTGAACTTAGGTATTAAAAATTATGAAAATTATATTTTCACATTCATTGAATATGTCTTAATAATTTTTTATGAATAATTGATCATTAGAGTTTTTAATTCTATAAGAATAGATAATATTCAACGGAGAATAAAAACTACGAGAAACCAAATATAGAATTTTGTTTCTAGTATTGTATATCAAATTAATGAAGTGATGACAAATAATAATCATATGAATTACATAATAGGAATATGAATAATAAGAGTGAGTTTTATGGGATCCCTAAATTACATCTAAGAATATATTGTTAGTGAGTCAGCCTATAACATATATTGTAGATGTCTAAAGAAGAAATGTGGTTTGTAGTTTTGTTTTTTGTTGTAATGGAAGGTGATCACCCACATTATATAAGAGGAAAACATGAGTTCCATTTTAGACCACCCACTAAATGTATAGGATGAAACATTTATTTTGTAGTGCTTACAAAACAATGTGACAATGCTGTAATTATACCATGTTAGTTCCAGGATAATGTGTCAATGTCCACACCCATACTCATGATTTCTCTAATGATATGAAGGTTGTTGTTTTCATGGGATGATAGCCAAATGTCATAGGGGACATAGTCATAATCAATGAGGTGAACCACATTTAAAAATACTTGTGTTCATATATTGATTCTTTATGGTTTCTATTTTTACGCATATTGATAAATGGTGAGATAAAGATGAACTGTGATCCATTAATTAAGTATGTAAAGAGGATACAAGGTATAAATGTGTGAATTGAATGAATCTGTACTAACAATTATA
Source organism: Viscum album (assembly GCA_963277665.1). Taxonomy (NCBI): domain Eukaryota; kingdom Viridiplantae; phylum Streptophyta; class Magnoliopsida; order Santalales; family Viscaceae; genus Viscum; species Viscum album. The sequence continues at coordinate 329,757,718 of OY728144.1, read as the reverse complement.
CACCTCATTCGTAGTTTTGGAATCATATCATTGATACCCCATAAATTGGTATTAGAGTTACAGTTAAACCAATTTTAGAACACATTAATATCAACTATTTGACTTTTTGAGTTTCTATTATAAAGGATTTGGGGAATGAAAAATTGGAGGATTATTATAAATTGATCATTATATGGTTATTTCATCTAACATTCCAATGTACATAAGGAATAACGAGTTTATGTAATTATGAAAATCATGACTCTAATCCAAATTGGAAGATAAATTTGATTACCAATGCTATAATACTGATTTAGAATGAAAAAAATGGATAAAGATTAGATAGCTGAATCAAATTACAAGGACATGGGAAAATTTTCTATCCTATAATATAAATCAAATTTTAATGATCAATATGTAACATAAAATTAATTACAAGATTTTATTATTAAATAAAAAAATAATCCCATGTATTGTGGATCATAAGTCTGTTAATTTATGAGATGAATTAGTTTCCACTCTAAATTATATCATGAATAAACATCAAAAAGGTATATTAAATTTCATTTGTGGATAAATTACAATTATGTAGGAATAGATCACCCAACATTAATTGGAATAATAATATATGGGAAATGATATAGAATAAATAGTGAAAACTTCTGTGAAGCTATCCAAGAACACTTGATCCAATAAACCCTTGTATATGGAACAAGAAGAAAGATGATCAAGTTATTTAAATGAGGTGACTAATAAAATCAATAAAAAATATCTATGAACACAAAATCACATTGGGAAAAGTAACTACCATTAATAATACTCTATTAATGATCAAATATGGTAATATTGAAGAGATTAAGAATAAAAATCAAAGGAAAATCCAAACATATGATGAAAAATTGAAAACTATGAGAACAAACTAACAATAAAAATTGAAATACGTGGATGATAAGAAAATATTGTAAACAAGATACTATTATATCAATAAATAAAATCAATAAATTTGAAAATATTTTAAGAAATGTATTTCTAATAATCTGAAAATTGTACCACTAACACATGAAATCCCAATATGGATTCTTATATAAAATACCTCTAACTAGAGAAAACATCAAAATATTATCTAATTATTAAATTTTAGTTTCATTGGAAGTGAAATTACCATCCACTTCAATAAATATGATTTTAATAAATCTATTGTTATTTACAACTCAGGATAAATTTCAAAATATGAACACATGCATATGAGAAAATAACATAAGTAGCCAATCATGACATCTAATGTTGTTTGGAGTAAGTGTAAATGTATATATTACCTAAATAAATCCGAAATACTGGATTAAATATTTTAGAATAGCTTGTAGTGAAATCTAAAAATCATATAAATAAAAGAAGATCATGGTTTGTGGGTTACTATTTATATTAAAACTAGTTTATAAATAATGTGTTATGTTTTTGGTATAATATTCCAAAAATATGGGAATTAGGTGATAATGTTTGAGGTGGATAAGATATTTTAAGAAGAAACAACCATAGCGGAGAAATTAAAAAAATAATAATAAAAACATATTTGAGAATCTTGATAATATCTTTGGGGTTTGTAACAAAAGTGTTTATAGTAATGAAAAATGTATGTTCAACATAACCGATAATGTACAACATACTATTAAATAAATAATACTAGAAAAGGATAAGATACATAATGATTGATCCTTGGAAAGTAACTATGAGAAAAAAATCAAAATAAATTCCAGATATCCCTATGGATTTTAACACTTAAAGGAGTGATCTACTGAATTTGAGGGGAAAAGGGCCACATCATTTTTTATATGAAATCAATTAATGTCTTTAGTGATGGAAGAAATATTAATCAGATTGAATCAATAAAATAGTAGTGATATTAAAGGACTAAAAAGTAAGAATTATTCCTAGGATTATTTATGGAAGGAAAAATAAATCTAAACACACCCAATAAAATATTTGATAATTTGGAAACCTAATAGGAAAAATCAAAATGATTAAAATAATTGCATACAAGATTTAATGAAAAATCCATGAAAATGATTGACATGAAGAATATGAATTTTCTAAGAGGGTATTAATAAATTAAATCTAATGTAATTTAGATGTAATTCGAGGGATATTCAAAAACAATTTACACAACTCAAAGGATTGTATAATAATTTCACTATTCCATGAAAAAATGTTGATGAAAATGACAGTTTCACAAAGTGATTCTTGTGACTTGATGGATCATTTTAAAAAGTATATCTCATAGAGTGAGAAAATATAATAGATCATGATTCTTTAATAGAATTCCTACAATAAAAAATTGGACGCATGGAAAATACATTCAAATCATGATTATAAAATATATGAGTATCGTTTTTTAGAAGGGATTCCAATAATTGTTGATCGTAATAAAGAGAAATGTGGTTCCCTCATATTTTCCTATTATTTTTATTGTATTGGGGTGAAAACCATGGTGGAAATTTAAGGTGGTGATACATCACAAATTGAGAACTAATGAAGATATGTAAGTTGGAAAAACTATTACAGTTATGAGTTATTCAACATATTAGAATGATTTATAATATTATAATATAAACTATATATAGATAAAATATATATGTTGAGGAATTAGTGGAGAAAATACCTTAATGGGGTTCAAAATGAGGATGTTAGAGGTGTTTAATTTATAAAAATATGTTATGTGATTGAAAAACTATAATTGAAAAGGTATGTATTTCTACTTTATTATAATTGAGTTATCAAAACAATTATCAAGGTGGATAACCCAATTTTAACAAAAATATTAAAATGAATAATTTGACTATATTTTATGGTCAATTTCTAAAATTAAATCCTACCATTTGGACATGAATTATTATAATATGTGTTTTGAAGATTGTAGTGTAATTCACATTGTAATTAACATTTAAATATAGATTTAACAGTTGGTATATATTGATTTCATCCAAAAGATAACTGAATAACCTTTGAGTGATAAATGCTGGTTTGTTTTTTGACTTTGGTATAATTCTCTATTATACAGTGGATAGAATTTTTTTTGTCAAATTCAAATTCTTTTGTTTTCTTCACATAACATGATACATTTATACTTTGAGTAGGGTGAATGTAGGAATATTTTTCTCATGTGATATTATATTTCCTATTGAATTTTTTAATTTTTATCAATGCGGGGGAAAGTTGAAAATGAGATAAATTAGTGAAAAACGATGATACAATAAGATATGTTGAATTATTTATTGCATACTTGGATAAAAAATTGATATATAATTTTCCATCATAGGTATTGATAAAAATAAAAAATGGGGAAACTATTGATCCAATGTTTTTCTTTACTTTGTAATTTTTATCATTAGACATGATGTATAAACATGATGTCAATGTATTTTTTAAAAGGCATGTTAGGGTATTGGATTTCCCAAGAAACAAATATAAGAAGAATGAGCGAGTGAAAATAATATTATGAAAACCTTCCACCGTTATATTCAAAGTGATGAATAAAATATATAAATTTAAGAAATAATTGTGAGTAAATATAGAGGAAGAGTATATTGGTTGTCTATATTTTTACCACAAATATTTTGGATAAGGGATTCTGTATGTTAAAGAAAATTAAATATCTAAATATTAACAAAAAAACTATCTATGATGATTTTCCTCCATTAGTATCCAATGAAGCTTAAATATAGGATACTATATACAATAATATATAAGGATCATATAGCTAGTGTGGTGTGGTGAAGTAATGGGAGAATAATTGGGTGAAGGGTTTATAGAATCCACATGTTTGGGTAGACATGATGGTCTATGGGAGAACACTAGATCCCAATTTACATCATCGAGTGACAAAAAGATCATGGTGAATAATTAATGAGAACACATCAATTTTGGACATCAATAAAAGTGAATAATTCATTATTAAAATACAATAGGTTATCGGGCATGATGGATAGTTATATAATATGACTTTCTTCCTCTTGCATCACTGATATATTTTATTCTAGCATTTCAAAAGAAATATTATGTCATTTATAAAGCTAAATAACTCAATATTACACAATTTATTTTACCATAAGAGTTCTGGAAAGACCACATCAACTTCATTTATGTATAATTATGAATTAATAATGCTCATCAAAATAAGGTTTTACTCATGCATATTTAGTTACATGATATCAGGAGAACTGATTAAAATATCTAGTAACATGAAAAAATATATATTTAATCCTTAATTGATGGACCATGTAAACATGGTTTACATAATCATAATTTCATAAACAAGAATTATGTAAATATAATGTATACAAAGATCATTTCATGTTGTGTATGGATCAAATATTTCTGAGATGCCATAAAAAATAAAAGACATGATGATATTTTTTAATTAATATGATGAATATAATGATCTTTAAATATTCTTGTATCTTGATTTATCTAAGTGGATTATGATTTTAGATTATGAGGTTTCCATATGAAATATAAGGTGATGTTGTGTTATGCACTACCTTATTCAAGATGAGGGAAGGGACTGCAAAGTTTCATGCCATTCCTTCTCCAAGATGAAGGAGATATAATTACCCCCCGCCCCAAGTCCAACTTTCAATGGGACAGAGAGTGGTTACTAGCACCAAGGTTATAGAATCTCAGAAAATAAATAATGGATTTCCCATTTTATAGAACAAGATCAAGAGATAATATGGTAAATACCAAGGAAATCTAAATATTAAAAGTAAATGTGATGAAAAAATTCATTTCCACATGCTTGTACAAAAGTAAAGCTAATAAAAGGCACAAAAAAACACAAAGGCAAAGTACCAAAAAAATATACTAAGAAAAAACATAAGCTAATCCCGACACATGAGCGTGTAATGCCTAGAATATTCCACAATGTCCTCCTGGACACCTAAAAACAATTTTATATATGTAGGGTAAGCATATGATTATACTCAGTAGGAAAACTAAAGATACCCATGCACAAGTGGAAGAATATACTAATTTCCTTGTGAGAAAAGAGTATATACTCAAAGAACCTCACAATTTATACTAACGGGCCTAGCCTCACAAAGGCACACTCACAAAATAACACAAGTCAAGTAATGTAGTAGTTTAAGCACATCTACATTTGTGTACCCCGCACCAATTCCCCACTGGATAACTGCTCGCCCCTAATGGCTAACCTATTGATCCTACCACTCTTCCCATAAGTATTCCCACTAACAAAACTTTCCCATACACACTTGGGCCTCAAACCACACACAACCCTTCCCATAGACACCTGGGCCACAAAAACCATGCCTCTCTCCTAAAGATAATTGGGCCTCATCCCGAAGACAATTGGGGAAAAACATGGACTGAAAATTCCTTGCCCTATCATCCACAACAAACCTACCTAAAATATATAGGACTATGGTAATCTTAAATTCATTATATCCTTCATGAATATGCTCAAGTGGTATGATCCAAAAGGTAGTACGAGGAAGAAAGTTAGTGACCACCCACTTAACCACCCATAGAGATGTTTGGAGACAGAAAACCCCCCATTAAATGGATGTGTTCGTCACATGGTTATCAACAAGGGAGTGTGTGTATAAAAATAACAAAGAACTAAAATTTATACTTATAATTAATCAAACACTTAGCGCAACCAATGAGTTTCAACAACCTAACAAACGATCCACTAGTACAACTTTTACAGCTACACCTATATGCACAGAAACACAACACCCACTACCAAGAATAATTCCAACCCCTTTTTATTTAAATGCTTTCCATTTATTAATCATATTATTCAATTCTATTCATTTCATCACTACTAGGAATATACGAAACAAAAAATCTAACATCGTTCAAAAGGTAAAGAGCCTAATAACCAATACACAACAACCAACCTACAATCCCACTACACACACCTCATTCTTCCTAGGAACTCATTAAACAATTTCCAACTATAATTCCTCAATGTTATACCTCCCAATCATCCTATCACAACCTATCCCTATAGTCCCACTTCCAAAACAATTCTCATATATAGTCCCACTATGCAAAAAGTTCATAACCACACCATATTCCTACTACCAAACGTCGCTCTATTGCCCCGACCTAAACAAATATAGTTTCACTACCTACAAGTATATCCATTACACAATCAATAAGCCTCTTAGACTGGGATACCAACACACCTCATGTACCACCCCACCCATAAAACCCACAACAAATACCATGAAGCCAACACCTTTCTATATGTATATACCACATACTTTTCATAGAACCAACTCCCCAACTAACCCATGTACCCATTACTGTGCTCCCAATAAAATCACCACACAACTAACATAGGGTGAAAAATCCCAAACACATCACTCAACCACACTAATCATATAAGATATATTCATATTTTTGTAAACAGTTCTATTTAATCTAATTTGAAAAAAATGGTGATCACCCAAGGGTTTTCATCCATGGGAATTCATTTCATTAAACCGGGTATAGGTGATTAGCCAGATTAAAATTTACACCAATTATTCCCAAGGAAATAAGTGTAGTTAAAAATATTCACACATGGACAGACAAATTCCAAAAATGGCCTGGATTTTTAGAAGGTATAAAACCATAACAACCATAAAACAACCAAATATTACAAATAAAACAAGTGATCAATGTTAACCAATCTTCAATTTCATTCTTATTATTATAAAAGGTATTGTTATCTTTTTATGATCAAATTACCAGTACATTATATGTTACTCGTCGCAGGAAATGATTCAATTGATATTCACAATGAATAATTAGTAAACCCACCCCTCATGATGAACAAATAAATTGATATAGAATAAATCCCTACCCAAATGATCAAATCATCGAAGTTCCTCATTGCACAAATAATATGGGATCACACTAGAAACACATAACTCCAATAAACTGAGTATGAGGGGATATACCATTGGAACATGACTTTTCTTAAAAGGAAGGATTTAGAAACAACAATGGGAAATAAAAAACACACTTGGAAGGGATGATCCCATAATTGAATATCCAAATCCAATATTAAAGGATGAAGGGTTTCCAAAAGTCATTAATATGGGATGATGGTCAAGATCACGTGGTTTGATTATCTCAAATCCCACAAGAAGTTATGATATTAATGATGGAATTAATATACTTTTAAACACACTTAAAAAATCTCCAAGAAGATATGAAACTCTATTTACGTCAAATAAGGCATAAGAGGGGCGAAATTGGGAAAACTCATGAAACTAGAAATTCTGAAATTGGTGAGATACCATTTGTTGTGAAAAAATTTCAATGTGGAGCCATCACAGTTCCACCATTATGGTGTCACTATTTCAGCGTGGCCGTGTTATGGTGTCATCGTTGTGGTTCCAGTATTTCGGTGAAACTCTTTGGTGAAATGGGTTTTTCTGGACAACCCCCGCAATAATCCATTACGACCCCTAAGAACACCATAAGCATTAGAATTTTTAAAATGAATGGCCTGGTTAAATAGGGCATATTACATCAAATAACTCTCAAAATATTCTCATCCCATGAATTTAAAACTAAACTCGAAAGGAAGTGGGGTCTGAACAACAACCATGTAAAATACCTCTTAGAGATAAACCACCATACATTGTTTGCAATATTGAGAGAAATCCTAGACATCCAAGCTCTCCTATGTGGCATCATTCTCCTGAACAATTGTAGAATCACTAAGGATCCATTTCCTCAAAAAACCATGGAAACACCAAGGTCACACTATCTAGACACATATATTAGGGAGCCCCTTGTTCCATATCAATATACTATCCACTTTGGATAGCACTATCTTGCCCTCACAAGTTTAATCGCATCCACATTAATGTGTCATGATTAGGGATCTGGTCCTACCCTCCACATAGTCAGGACTTTTCACACATATTAAGAGAATTGGAAAAAAATATCTAATAGAAAACAAGGTCAAACATTACATCATAATAAAGGCACAAAGAAGAACCCAAGAGCAAAAATCAGAAATAGTTTCAGGTACTCATCATGAATCTGGGCCTCCTAATCCCAAGTACTATCCTTAAGGACACCATGCCTTCATAACACACGAACCAAATGGATGGTCCGTCCATAAAGCACATCCTTTTTACAGTCCTTTATTTGAACTTATCGTTCCATGAATATCACGTCATCCTCGATATACAACTCTCTCCAGTCAATGATGTGGGAGTTATAGTGTAGATACCGATGGAGCTTAGAGACATAGAAGACATCGTGGATCCTCTCCAACTACGGTGGAAATGCCAGTTTATATAACACCTCACCAACCCATACCAACACCTCGAAATGTATAATGAACAAGGGAGTAAGCTTTCATCCTCTACCAAACTTACACTGCCCACACTGAGGGGAAAATAATCTAGAACACGTGTCCCCTAACCTCAAAATCTAAGGGACTCCTTCTACGATCACCATAGGACTTATGTTGGGAGAGACACATCTTCATCCTCTTAGGCTTAAGATGAACCTTATATTTGGTTCTCTGCACTACCTCTAGGCCTTTAACACATTCCTCACCATCCTCTGTCCAACATTGAGGTGAACGACATTGTCCTCCATAGAAGGCTTAGAATGGTGCCATGATAATGGTACAATGATTGCTATTATTGTAAGAAAAATCTACCAGAGATAAGTGTCATACCCAGTATCCTCAAACTTCCTGAACACATTCTCATAACATATCCTTCAACTTATTGATCATTCTCTCTATCTTCCTATCCATATGAGGGTGGAAAACATTGTTGAGGTGTAGCTGGGTGCCAAAAGCATACTATAATCACCCCCAGAATTACGATGTAAAACATGTATCTGGATTTGAGAAAATGGATCTTGGAACTCCATGAAGCTGCACCACCTCATCCACATACCTCCTTGCCAAAAAATCTACTATACTAGAATCCTTGACTACGAGGAAGTGAGATGACTTCATCTGTCTATCCACTACTATCCAAAGATAATTTTATCCACCCTAAGTCCTGGGTAATCCTGTGAGGAAATCCATTGAGGTGTCATCCCACTCACACTCAAGAACATATAAGGGCTACAATATATATCCATAAACACTGTGCTCAGCCTTCAACTACTGACACACTAGGCACCATACCAAAAACCTCACCAATTCCTGCTTCAATATAGGCCACAAAAACCTTTCCATCATGCCTTGGTAAATCTTATATATTATTGGATACACTTATAGGGGTGAGATATGGATCTCACAAAGAAATCCCTCATTCATATCCAATGGGACAAAAAATTTCCCAAAGAACAACATCCGATTCAGAATATCCTTCGACCATCCTTCTGAAACATCAACCTTTGACATTGAAATCATGCATCACATCGGTCTCTAAGTCACCCCAATAAGATTCCACCACCTACTGCACTAAGGGAGACTACACTATCATCTGAAACTGATATCCTCTTAAACCATCTACTATCACATCTAGAAAAAAATCATCCAAATACTCTATTTCCCTATAATAATCCATTGATTCCAAAACTACCTCATTCTCCCACATCCATCTCATGGAATTGGCCACATAGTTTTTTTTTCGGTTGTGTAAGAGATCATGAAGCTATAATTTTGGAGAATCGCTATCCACCATCACTATCGTAATTTTAGGTATCACTGGGAGAAGATATACCTCAGGACCCTATGATCTATGAAGACCACAAACTTCTCTCTGATGAGGTAATTCCACTAATACCTTAGTGCTAACATAATCATTGCACGCTCTAAATAATGGATGTCATCGTTTCGTTTGTGCAAACCTAACATCCTAGACCCATAATATATTACTCCTCACTACTTCATGATCACATATCCCAAACCTAGGATGGATGCATCATAGAACACATCAATATCCATTCTCTTCTATAGAATCTTATGAAATGGGGCACCAACTAGCTTCCCATTTAAGAAGATGAAATCTACCCGAAACTCCACTATACATACCAAGGCTTGGTCATTTCTTGTCAATGTTGTCGATGGATCCAAAACTCAAGAGAATTTGGGTACAAACATCTGGTAATAGCCTACCAGTCCCATTTATCAATGATCCTCCACCACATTCATGGGTGCTGGAAAAGAGACAACAACATTGACCTTTGATGGGTCTACTACTTTCACTAGCTGGGACCCAATGTGTCAAAGGAAGTGCACCTATCGTGTCTAGAACATGAACGTGGAGAACCTTCCGTAGAGTAGGTGATATCAGAGGACCACTAAGACATTCCTATGCTGCTATCCATGATTCCCTTCTGATTTTGAGTAGATCAGGATGTCCTTGATGAACACAGTGACAAACCTATCTAGGTACTCACGGAAAATAGAGTTCATGAGCCCCATGAACACCACTGGCATGTTTGTAACACCGAACGACATTACCATGAACTCAATGTTCCAATACATGCACATGAAAGAAGTATTCAGGATATCTTCCTCCTTTAATATCTACTTGTTATACCCAAACAACAAATTGTTCTCAGAGAACCGACCTGACCCCTTTATTTGATCAGAAAGATAATCAACCCTCGGGAGGGGGTAACGATTCATGGGAATCAACTGATTTAGTCTCCAATAGTCTATGCATAATCTTTGACCAACATCATCCTTCTTCACGAACAAGACTAGAGAACCTCATGGAGACACACTTGACTGGATAAAACCCTTCTATATTAAGTCATAAACAAGAATCTATAACTCCCGTGACATAGAGAGAAACATCTGATAGCTATCCACTGAAATTGGATGAGCAAAGAGTTGAAATTATATCCTAAACTCAATGTCACGTTGAGGGGATAAAGTCAGTAACTCTTTTGGGAAGATTTCTTGGAACTCAATGAAAACTCCTAGAACTTCCACCATATCTATGTCAGCTGATTCCACTGACAGATTGACTAACACTAAAAGAAGTGGATCTACACACTGGCTGCCAACCTGACAACTTCGCTCACCAATGAAAGCAATATGCTGGCCATCTAGATATGAAAACATGACCCTTCTTCAGAATCATTTGATATCAGCATTCACAGAAAACAACTATTTTATGCCTAGGATGACATTGTACAACTTCTTCTATAGGAGAAGAAGATCCCCATGGGACTGATGTGGTCCCATCATTAGTCTACATCTATAAAAAACATCAAACAGACTAGTCTAACCTCCAACTATCATACTCAACACCAGGGGGTACAAAAATTCTCTCTACATCTAGACCCATGGAATGGGCTAGACTAGGTGCAAAAAAGGAGTGAGAAGATCCAGAATCAAACAATTCACAATCAAGGTTACTAAACAGACTGATCATGCCTCAAAAAACCACCGACCCCACTAGAACTCCTACCTCTGCGCCGTGCAACTTCCCACACCCTGGTCATCTTCCCCTTATCTATTAACAGCCTCCCCAACCATTCCATAGTCGAGGTCCCTAAGGATCACCCTATGGTCGGTCTCCTTCAGCACCATCTACCCTTGGTGGAGCGGGAGCTCAATACCCCTACTGCTAGAAAGGCCTTACCAGAAACTGGTGCTGTTGGGGTGGGAACTAAATTTTCCCCCACGATTGTACTATGATTAAACTAGGCATTGGTTTAAAAGATTTATAAACCCTCCATAGATAAAAAAACCTCAGTCATAGGCCCATGATAAAAGGGAGGGGAACAGGAGATCAGAACTGGAACTACTTATGCCTACTCCACGCAAGTAGAATCCTGAAAGGACTTAAATCTGGAGACATAATGTTGATGAACATCATCTTCATCGAACTCAATCAGATCCCTTCTCTTAGAACTCCTCCGAGGGAGTTCTTCCTATCCACTACTTCGACCTTCTTCTGAACCTCTATGTATGTCATCATAGTAATGGGAGTAACAACATACTGAAGAGAAGGTTGAGGTGCCTCCTCTAACCATCTTTCTTGGGACTCCTTATCTGGAAAGAGATTAGGTGAGAAGTGTAGGAGATTATTGAACATGATACCATGTTTCCTTACCGATATAATACCCTAATAGAGGGAGATAAGATACTACCTCTTATTGGCCTTCATCATAGAAGAAAGGAATTCTTCCAGGATCTCCTTCTCAATGACATGCCACGAAACCTCAGTTTCCTTCTTCTCCCTGATCTGAAGCATCCCCCACTAATGCACCACTCCTCATATCTATGTCACTGCTAGAAGAACCCAGTACTCTATCAGAGCTCAGATCATGCTGAAAGTGATCACCATCACCTTGATCCAACTCTCTGTCTTCATGACTGAGATGTTGCCTCATAATTTCCCAAAGTGTGATGATTGAAGGCGCAACCCATATTCTTCCACTGGTCATCTTAATCCTCTTGACCATACCTCCATTGATCAACTGGGTCAAGGTTCAAGGCCTCAACTACTTGTACCACATGCAGGAAATGTCTGAGTTCCATAGATAAAAATGAAAAAAGGAACTCCTATGCCTGGGTATTACATAAATTTTATTCTGAATTTATTTAAACTTTTAATTTTTTTCAATATCCAGAAAATGCCAAATAAAATAAGGAAAAAAGTCATTATGATGTATTTACCTTTTTTAGGGTCTCTACCCTACAACTATTGTAGCCTCACTTGGGCGTTCAGTAGGTTTAGAGTCCTTTCATCAGATCAAAGGGGCACTAAAATACAGTGTCCTAGATGGATTTTCCTACCCTATTTAACACACCAAGGTCACCTAATACGGTTTCCCTACCATCCCATGCAATTCTCACTATTCTAACTCTGAACTCCATCATATAACTCAAACTCCCAAACCTCCTTTGATAATATTTTTACACGACCGACCTTCATCAAGAAGAGGGAAGGGACAATAAAGTGCCATGCCCTTCCTTCCTCGTGATGGTGGAGAGAAAATGACCCCCCAATTCGCGCCTTCAATAGGCCACAAATCGGAAACTGGCACAAAGGGTATAGAATATGATATAAAGAAAAGGAATTTCCGTTTTTATAGAACAATATCTTGATATAAGATGGTAAATCCCAAGAAACTCCAAATAATAAAAGTAAAAGTAAATCCAAAATCCATTTCTACATGCATGTTAAAATGTAAATCTAATACAAGGTAAAAAAACTCCAATGTAAAGTACCAAAAGAAAGAGACTAAGAAACATCATGAACTAATCTCGACACCTGAGTTAGTAAAGTCAATCACGGTTTTCAAAGGACTATTAAATACATAAAAATAGTTTTATATACGTAGGGTGATCATACAAGTATACTCAATAGAGAAACTAAAGCTACCCATGCACAAGTGGGGGAACACACAAATGTCCTTGTGAGAAAAGAATATATCCTTAAATAACTCACCAAGGAAAACTAACTAGCCCATCCTCACCAGGGCATGGTCACCAAATAATGAAATCCATGTAAGGTAGTAGTATAGGAACATCGACATTAGGGTACCCCGCACTACATTCCCACTGGTTAAATTCTAATCCTTAATGGATAACTTCTTGAAGATATGAATCTTCCTAAACATAGTCCCTCTAACACAACCTACCCGCACACACATTACCCTGAAAAGACACATTGTCCCTCTCATGGAAACCGAGGCCAGAACAACCACACATCTCTCCCGAAGACAGCTGGGCCTCATCCCAAAGAAACTTAGGAAAAAAACCTGTCCTATAAACACCTAGGCATCACATCCACAACAAATCTTCTTGAAGGATATGGAACTACTATAAGCCACAAGAAATTATAGCTTAAATGGATACACTCAAGCGATATGAACTAGAATAGTGTGTGAGGAATAATTTCAGTAACTAGTGATTCATCCTCCCACCGGGATGTCAGGAAAGACACCCTCCTCGGGAAATGGGGGTGTTTGTAACATGGTTCTCAACAAGGGTGGGGTGCATATAGAAATAACCAGGAAAGAAATTATATATATATATAAGTAAATAAACACTCAACTCAACCTTTGTATTTTAGACAACCAAACAACCAAGCCCCCTAATACAACTTTTGTAGATACCCCTATTTGCACAACCGCACAACACCCACTGCCAATCATAAAACTAACCCCTTTTCATTTAAATACATTCCATTTATTAATTATTGGATTCATTTTAAATTATTCCATCATTATTGGGAAACTACCAAGAACAATATCTGCAATAGTCCAGAAGGTGAAGAGCCTGGTAAACAACACATAGAAACCAACCTAAAATTCCACTGCACTCACCCCATTCCTCCTAGACACCCATTCATCCATTTACAACTATCATTATTCAAAGTCAAACTGCACAATAATTCTCTGACAACCATGCCCTACAAACCCTACTACCCAAAAACTTTCATGATGCAGTCCCACTACATAACAAGACCATAACCACACCACATTCCTACTACCCAATGTCGCTCAACGACCATAATACAAACAAAGCTAGTCCCACTGCATACAAGTCCATCCATTTCACAATAAATCAGTCTCTCAGTCTGGGATACCAACACACCACCTGTACCACCAAACACAAAAAACATCAAAAAATTACAATTAAACCACTACCCATGTCATACATACATATCAAACCCTTCACAAAGAACCAAATCTCGTACCTACCCCTGTACCCATAACTGTTCTCCCAACAGTAGAACTACACAACTTAGAGAAGGTAAACAATCCAAACATAACACAACACTCAGACACACCAACCAAGAAAGATATAATTAGATTTTGTTAAACATTAATATTTAATCAACATTGATAAAAACAGGTGATAAAACATTTTTTTTCATCTTCGGCCACTCATTTCATTTAAGTGTGAATATGTGGTTAGCCAGATTAGAATTTACACCAATTATTCATAAGGAAAAAAAATAGTTATAAAACATCACCCTTGCACAAATAGAGACCACCAATGGACATAATTTTTAGAAGGTATACAACCATAAAATTACCAAATATAAAAAATAAAACAAGTGATAAACATTAACCCATATTCAATTTCCTTCCAATTATTATAAAATGTCTTTTTATCTTTTTATCATCAAACTCACCATCCCTTATTTATTTTGTGTTAAAGAAAATGATTCAAAAATTATTCACATGGAATCATAATTACACCACCCTTCATGATGAGAAAATAAAGATAGGTAGATGAAATCCCTACTTAGCTGATCAACAGATCGATGTTCCTCCTTGAGCCAAGAATATGGGATCACACGAGTAGCACAGAACTCCATGAAACTGTGTAGGTGGGGTTATACCACATGTGCATGAATTTTACAGGGAGAAGTCTCTAAATGCACCAAGGGGAAATGGAAAACACACTAGTTAGGAAGCTCTCAGCTTTGATGAGTTAGATCCTATATTAAAGGAAGAACGGTTTCCAAAAGTCATTAACGTGGAATCATCATCAAGATCATGCGGTTTGAGTATCTCAAATCCCTTGGGATGATAGAATATTAATGATATAATTAATATCCATTGAAATTCCTAGAAAATTACCCATATAAGGCTTGAAACTTGGTTTATTTCAAATAATGTGTAAAATGGGAGAAACTAGGAAATATCATGAAAATAGAAATTCAGAAAAGGGTGAGACAACCTTTGGTGGGCCACCATTTTTGTTATGGAATATTCATGGTGCCACAATTACAGTGCCATAATTTTGGGGTGACACTGTTATAGTGCGGCCATATTAGTGAAACTATTTGGTGAAATGGGATTTTTTTGGCAAACCCCTTCAAACAAACACTACGTCCCCCAGTAATGCCACAGGCACTAGATTTTCATAAAGGAAATGCCCAATGAAATCCAATATATTACATGTTGAAAGAAGATATAGTCTAATAAAATCAAAACCAATAAGATTAACTCAAAATAATTTTAGGGAATTGTGAAATGAGTATGAGGCCACAATGTGGTTAACTTTTCAACATGTGTTTCTATTATCAGAATAAATTAAAAAATCAAGTGGTCTCAATATTATGTGAAAACCACTATGATGATATAGATACATAAATTTTATAGAGTGACTAATTTGATAGATCCATCAGAGAGAAATATAGAGTCACAACCACAACATATTCTAGGCCGTGTGGCTAGGAAATGAAATAAAAATTTGAAAACAAATTAAGAAATTGATCACCACATCTTGGTATTTAGTGATTTGTAAGATATTCCTCCCTATGGAAATTGATATGTTTGACCATGTCGTGATTCACTTTGGGGGGGGGGGGGGGGGTTGAGAATATATTAGCACAATAAGGTCAAATTTCTATGATGGGGAACTCCACATAGTGGGAAATATCAAAATTACTCATAACAAACAACAATGCATGGAATTAGAAATATTCATGTGAAATTTTTATAGAGGAAGACAGAAAAAAAGGCATTTAATGAAATTATAAATCAAATGGATAAAAATTTCAAGTCTCTAAAAAAACTTGTTTAGATATTATTATATTCAAATATTCCACAGATGTTATAATACTATGAAATAATTTTGATTCATTAGGAAGATGAAATTAAAAAAAGATTTTTTGCCCATGATTTGTGATATTTATAGTTTTTGAAAATATATTTACATATTAAATGAATATATATTAAAAAATGTAGAACAAAAATAGATAATGAGATCTCCCAAAATTGAACCAATATTCAATATCCTATATTTAAATGGAAAAAACTATAAGAAACTTGATACAACATTATGTCATAGATTTATCTAATAATGTAATAGAGATGTAGTTATTTTCTTATAAATTGAATAAGAATAAGAAGAAGAGTCAGTTTAGTGGTGCTTCAAAATATTAAATCTATGTTAATATAGGTAGGGATCTAGACTCTAACATGTACTTTGTATGTCTATATAATATTTGATGTAACTTGTTTAGATTACTGTAGTTGTGAAAGGATATCAGCCATGTTTTCTAGGAGGGACATCAAGGATCTATTTCTGATCTACCTCACAATGTATTTGCTGAAACCTATATTCTATAGTAACAATATAATATATATAAATTTATATTGTAGTACTCAGTCGATTCAAGGATAATGAGTCTAAGTCCATACCACTACTCGTTGTTCCATTGATATTATTAATGAATTTGTTCATGTGGTACAATAACCACATGCCACCAGGGAAATAGTTATCTGCAACGAATAAAACCTCATAATAATATCCATGTGTAATTACTATGATTATTTCATATTTAAATTTTAATGCATTTTGACCAAACATGAGGTAAAGGGGAAGAGAGATCAATTCTATGAACAAGTAAAGAGCTGAAAATGGATAAAATATGAAATCAAATAAATGTATTAAAAAACTGATTCAACCCCCTCCTTGTGTTGGAAACTTCCCAATGAGATATCATAGGTTATAGTTATTATTGTGATCATAAACATTTGTATTTTTCATAGAGAATAACCCAAAAATTTAACACTTGAAAATGTTATGAATTATATTTTGAATAAATTAAATTTCATTGGTGGATTGTATTGTATGCTACACCAATGAATGCTTAAATTACATCCAACACTTTATTAATCTTTAATATTATGTAACATTTAATTAACTTACATTACACACAAAAATGAGTTTCTATGAAACAACATTTTATGATTATAATTATTTAAAAAAACTATTATAAAATATCCATTACACAAATAATTATGATTATTAATTGAACATTTTGAATATTTTATAATTATATAATATAAATAATACATTCTAATAATGGAATATATAATTGTCGGTGATGTTTTTATATGTTTTAATGTAATATTTTCTAAAAAAATATATTATTATCATCTTATGTGAATAATAATAAAATAAATTCTTGAATTTTTTTTAAATATAGTTTAATAAAATAAACTTCGTTTTTAAATCATAATTTCAAAATTATCTATGGTCAATTTATTATGAATTTTTTGAAATATTTCATTTTTTGGATAAATACTGTGACATACCGTAATTTAATTAAAATGTTGCTTTTAATATATTTCATTAATATAGTTATATTATATTTTCAATTTATTTTAAAGTATAACTGGATATAATATAAATAAATTAAACCATTTTATGTTATTGTATTAAATTTCAAAATGAAATTTGTTACAAAAATAGTTTAAACTTTTGATCATTATCTTTTTTAGAACCCATTGTTTCGTCCAGTCTCTTGGATTAATTTTAAATTAATTTCTTCCATTTTAGTGAATTTAATTTATAAAAATTGACATCATATTTGTAATCATGGTACATTATAATGTATAATATTTAAAAATTAATTTTTTACTGAAATTTTTAATGAAAACGATTAAAAATAGTCATGGCGATCAAGAGAAAGAGAAGTTTACCATGTGACTAAAATTTGGTCTTAATGGAAAACATGACCTATATACTTTTCAGAGACAAATTTTATGGACATATTTACACCTTAACCCTTCATATATCTATTTTTTCCACTATTCGATAAAATTTAATTGAAAAATCATGGGTGTAATTCTCTCTTTTAAAAATCTACATGTTTTACACTCACGTCCCCTAAAAAGGGAAACCACATCTCCCCACTCTTATCAACCCTCAAGACCTATAGATCTGCCAATACCTATAATAATATGTTCTAAAAATCAATAACATAATCCTAGAAGCCTCATTCTGGGAAGAAATCCCACCAAGGGAGTCATCTCATACATACTAAAAGGAGATACCAGTAGAAAAGGTAACATTCATCAACGATTGTTTTCGATTTCTTTCATCTTAAAACCCCTATAATTATTTTTATTTCACAAATATATAGTGTCCTAAGTATCTAAAATTTAAATATATGTTGTTATGTTTTTTCTATGACAGAAAACCACACAACCTTCAATCAAATGGGTTATAAAGTCATTATTCATGTGTATGGTGGACTACCACCTCGCAAATTGAGGCCTTTAGTTTTTCAATTACCACATAACCTGTTTGAGAATAATGATGGAAATTATATATATGTATATATGTGGTTTTTTAATTTTATTTTTATTCTTGCATTTTTATACCACACATACATTTATACTTTTAATTTTTTGGGAATAAAATAACGCCTTTCACGTGTATGACGGACTACCTCCTCGTGAAGCTATGCAATTCATTCATGCTTTACATTGAATTTATATTGTATTTATAAAAATATGTGATATATATCAAATTAAAATTATTCTAAAATGATATTATCAAATATAATTTCCTTTCTGACAAGAAAATGGAAACATCATTCAGGCGTATGTACAACCTACCATCTTCACGAACAGTGTATTTCATTACATATTTCTATCTTGTATATATTAGTATAAAAAAACTTATTTATGAAATTTATAATAAATTTATATCATATTTATAGTTATTTATATAATTATATCATGATTCATGTAATAGGACCAAAAAATTTACAAGTTAAAACATATAAAAAAACGGTTATTACCTGAAACATAACCTTAACATTGAATTGTTAATAAATGGATAATAAAAAGAAATATAAAATTAATATATTGTATGATATAAATTAATGTGGTTCTGTAATATATTTACAATAATCCTAAATTTATTATACTAGAGTATTGAATGAGTACTATATAATTAAAGACATAAGCTAATGGATTTCATCTCACTTTTATATTTAGTGAGACACATTCCATGTTCGCCACCTATTTCATATATGACATGTTTGTATTTAAAATGGATGTATTTTATTACTATTATAATAATAATTATTTTTATTTACGTATCTATTTTAGGATCTCTCTTTCATGGGTTTTATGGTTGAAATGTTCCCATAGTGGTATGGGAAATTTGTCTCAAATTTCCACTTTGAGACACATGTTATGCTATAAACATTTATTATTTTACGAAATATATATACTAAACATTTGAAATTTTATATCATTAATGTCCTGCCTATTAATATATTTAAGTATTCACATAATTTTATTCTCTCATGGGTATTATTATTCATATTTAACATAGTGGTAATTGTTTATTAATAAAATATCATCATTTATCAGGATTGTTTATGATTGTGCTTCCAATGATGAAACATTATAATCAATATCTCAATAATTATAATAAGGTTTATTATTATATAAATATTTATTATATCCTCATTAAATGATACCATTTTTTCACTTATTAGAATATAAGATAATAAATAAAATTATTTTAAGAAAATTTGGCTTCATTTCTCTTTTCATTTCGAAATATGTTTTCCCTAACAACCTTTTTTATTAAAAAGTTTTAAAAAATGTTTTATCAATACCTTATTGTTTTTAATGGAAATTATTACAAATGATTTAATTTTATCGAAACATTTAATAATGAAATCTTCATGTCTTTTTCCAATACAATGTAGGTCCGAATTTTATCAAAAATGTGAAAAGAACCTTCATTTTTACGTGTACGGAATGGACACAATATTATGATATCAAGAAAAATATTTTATTGATAGCTTCCATAGTATTCATTGAATTTTATTTTCAATAAAAAATGGTTTAATTTTTTATTAAAATGTGTTTTTGAAATTGGACATGATACTTTCCTCCATAAATGTTTTAAAAGATATTTCAAAATTATTTTCACTCAATGATGAAATGTATTTTTGTTACTAATGCCTTAATGAGTGTTTTATCTGATGATGCCATTCATATTTATTTTCTGAATGGTTTATATTTTGATGTAATAGAGTTTATGAATCCCGTTTACCTTCCATGAGTTATATTCATATAAATCATGATTCTTTTCATTGGTTATACTATGATTGTGAATCCTCTTTCTTTTCCACATGCTAATATATGACAAAATGTTTATAATACAAAAATAATTTAATGGGTTATGATAAGATGAGTGTTTCTAATCTTTTGGAACACATACATATGATCTAATTATGTGATGTTTGTGACCTATGTATCCCTCCAATTAATTGAGTAATGATTTATATCTTACGAGATAGACATGGAAGGAAGGGGAGTGAAACTAGTTTAGTAAAATAATTTTTCCACTAAGATGGTATTGGGAGTAAAACATGAATACTAATATGGTTTAGGTATAAAACTCATTCCACTATGATATACATCATATAGATCCTTCACTAATAATGTAATCATATTATAGGTTTATCTTTATTACACAATTCCATGTCTTATGCCAATGTTATGCTTACATATCTCCACTAATTACGGTTACTGAGAATCTAAGATCACCCTTTCTTATGTTTTCATATCCATACCTTAGGATGATATGTATTAGGTATAATGTGTATAAGAATGGTTCTTGTTATGAAGAACATCGTGGGAGATAATTTAGCTCAATTATAGACCAGTGTTTTATGATTCCATGTTTGCAAAGGCCCTAAACAAATACAGTCTTTGGGTGCGTGTTTGTATAATGTATTAAATTTTTTGAAAAATAAATGTAATTAATATGTATAAAGGGAAGTGTTTATATTGTTGGTATCAGAGAAAATTTGTATTTAACCATTTTAAACTAGGATGATAAAAACCATAGTGATATCCCTAAGGGTATATCTATGGATAAGTCTGAGGACGAGTCTTAATGAATTGGAAAATGTTGTGGAATTTTGGTACAGAATAGAGAAAGTGGATTCTATGAAATTACATCCATGTGTAAATAGTTATAGAGATCTAGGATTAACAAACATGGATAATATATGACATTATATAAATATTTATCACATTACAAAAATACATGCATGAGGACCATAATAGTTCAATGTATATGGAAACCTGGAAACATAATCATCTAACATGGTGAATGATATTCAACATCAGACTTAAGGATCTTTGATAAAAACACTATTTTTTTAATATTTTATTGATAATAAATGACATAATTTTCTCAAATTGTGATAAATATGTTCATTTATGAAATATTTGGGGTTATATCATTCATTTGAATATTTGATTTAAATTCCAATTTTACCTTTTTAAAATGCAATGTAGTATTTCGCACATAAATATTTTAATATGACTTATTTGAACATAAATTTTGTAACAGTGTGCCTCATGTAATTTTCTACAACTTTGTTTCAGAAAATTGAAGCTAAATATTTCATTTATTTGGACTAAATGAATCATGAAGAAAAGCTGGGCTGGACTCACCAGATTGGACATCTGTTCTATATATGGGCCATAACATCTTCATCCGAGCTTTTCATAGGACCAAATTTTGGGAGGATCTCTCCGAACAAATTGTGAATAAATAATTATTCTTGAAGAACACCTGTTTCATGCGTTTTTAGGTCAAATGGGCGGTGTAAGTTGGCTTAAAATATTTGGTTGAGATTCCCCATTCACACTAGAAACCTCTTTAAAACTAGCCCCCCCCCTCCACTCAATAAATCATTTTTTTTCTCATTTATAGGGGTTGGGACGTGAATTATGAAGTTTATGGAAGAATATATGAGGTTCCACTACAATTATCCATGAAATTCAATAAGGCTATCTCTTGAAGAAAGGATCCCTTCGTCGAAGCCTTATTCTTTTCATCATATTGTAATGTTTGTTTTTTCATAATCGACTTCCTTGTTCTTATTTTATTTTTTTCTCTTTCCTTCTGTTTTTTTCAAATTTATTCTTCTTTTAATATTTATTTTGGGGGTGGAATCAAGAGTAGAAACTAGATTGGGTTCTACCCTTTCTAAACCTTTGCACGTGCAAAACATTTCTACGATTACTACACCGCCCATGAAAGAGTAGTTTTTTTTAGTAATCGTTCTACCTATAAATTTATTCATTAATTTATTTTGAATCAATGAGATATTTTAATTCACTTAATATGATATATTAATTTTGTTTTTTATTTAAATTAAACTAAACAATCAATTTAACAATTGACACCAAAACACACGAGGTCGAGTATTGAGTAAATTGTGAGAGCGCAAACTTAATCGGTAAAACAAGACCATGTGGGATAAATTGTTAGAGTTAAAATATATTACCTAATATCAATTAATCATCATTGTTTTTAATGGACATGTGTGTTAATTTACCACTTACCATAAGATATATTTAGAACATTTAGCAATGCAGGATGCCATGATTGCATGTTTCAAAGATAGCCTAGGGTTTAATCCACTTCATCTTTGTGGTAATGATAACTCTCATAGGGTTTGGGAGTTAAAAAGTTAGATCATAACAATTAAGTGGATATTAATTTAGATAATAATTTTAAATAATCGAGTGAAGAGGTATATTTAGATCGATTATGCCTTTTAAATGTTGTCTAAAAACATCTTCTGGTTATGTCTTTTTAATCAAACTTCATTTCAAAAATTTAAAAAAATGAAATCTTCTTCCAAAAAACTTCTTCTAGTTTTATAAACTATAACTCCCCCTCCTTTCAAGTAGTTTTTTTATTCTCTTTTATTTTATTTCTAAAATACCTTTGAAAAGTTGTTTTAATTTGCTTCACCGTTTGAGAGATGCTCTAGGTCAGCAACTATGCTGCACCTAAGTAACCCGAATCTATACATCATTTGAAAGAGACCAAGATAGAGCCTTTCAAATTTTGCATCATTTCTGGGGAGGCGAGTAATTATTTCAAATAACTAGAGGAATTTATTTTTTTTACATTTTATTGTCTTATTTTTTTCTCCCTTCTTTACCCGATCAGAATTTTTTCTTCTTATTTTATTTTCAACTACTTATTTTTAGAACATCAACTCAAACTTCTCATTTTTATTTTAATATGGTCCAATTTTTTTATTTTCATTTTTATTTTTTTTATAACATGAAATAATCTCGAGGATCATTTAGATCTTAACCATAAGATTGAGCATAGCTTTCGGGCTTAAATCAGACATTATCTGTCTACAGGAACTTTCAACATTCAACCAATTAGAGAATTAATACACTCTCAGAACATTGAAATTGAATGAAATTCAAATTCAATAATAAAAAACTAACCAATGGCTGAAATTAATGTAAATGAACTTAATAAAACCATTCGAGAATTGGATACACATGATATTAATTATCAACCAAATTGTACTGAATACACAAATATCGAATCAGACTTTGAACTGACATCTAGATTAATTCACCATCATCCTAATTTCATGGCCTCTCTGGCGAGGATCCTGATAAAAACCTTAAATAATTTAATGTGGTTTTCTCAACCCTAAAACCAATAAATGTATCTATAGAATAAATCAAACTACGAGAATTCCCATTCTCACTTGACGGAGCAATGAAATATTGGATATATTATTTACAACCCGAATATGTAACTGGTTGGAACAATTTAAAACGTCTTTTCATGAAAATATTTTTTCCATATTCAAGGACCACTTCCATTCATAAGGATATCTCGGGGATCAAGCAAGCACTAGGGGAGTTAATGCATAAGTACTGGGAGCAATTCAAGAAGTTGTGCGCAAGCTGTCCACATCACCAAATCTGTGAGAAACTCCTCATCCAATACTTTTACAAAGGACTCACACCTATGGAGAGAGGCATGGTGGATGATGCTGATAGAGAATCATTGGTGGACAAGACACTAGTAGTTTCACATGCAATTATCGACAAAATGGCCCAAAACTCCCAATAATTTGGTAATTAAGGTACACCACATGTCAGGGGAGTATATCATGTAAGTCCATCTTCTCTTGAAAGTCATTAGATTGATACCAAATTGGAAGAATTGATAACTATGGTGAGACATATTTCCTTGGCTCAAAATACATCCCAATCCCCTCCTTCAAGTACTTGTGGCATTTTTACTGAGACAAGCTACCCAACTGACTGTTTCCCCCAACTACAAGAAGCAGATGATTATGCTGCAGTGCTTCCTCGGAGACCATATCAACAAAAAAACAACCATATCCCAAAAATAAGCTTCATTCCATTGCACCAACATATATCCAAGGGTGTCAAGATCAATCAGACATGATGTTTATCTCTGGACAACATCAAAGGCCCCCATTTCAACAAAACTTCCAGTACCATCAGCCTTACCAGCAGGGTTTCCAACAACCCCAAAGGAGATTTAAAGCCCAAGAATCAAAAACCCAGCAAAAAGGGAATCCCCCACCCAAGGTTGATTGAAACACTAATGATCTTTTGAAGAAAATTTTTTCTTAATCAACATAATGAGAGGAAAAGTCAAGGTTCAGGGCTGAGGGTGTTGAAGACACAAATGATCCAGATTGCCACTGACCTCCATGAACTGGTAAGTAAGAATTGTGGAAATCTACCATCTCAAACTACTCGAAATACCAAGGGGAATGTTAGTTCCATCACATTGAGAAGTGAGAATAAAATTAATGATACATATGTACCAACTATTCCAATAGAATTCACCTCAACTTTAGAAAATCCCCATTCCATAACAACTAATGAGAAATCTAAGGAGAAAGACAAAGGTATGAAAAAGATTGATGATGTTTTTCCTATACCCCTTCCATTTCCAAACAGATTTGTATAAACCAAAAATATGGATGAAGAAGCAATGAAAATGGATGTTTTGGGCACATTCAAGCAAGTGGAGATCAACATTCCTCTACTTGATGCCATCAAGAAAATCCCAAGGTATTCTAAATTAATAAAAAAATTATACCAATCGAAGAGGGCACAAGGGAAATGAGAGGATCAATCTTGGAAAGAATATTTCAGCACTCATTACACTAACTCTAGCAATGCCAAAAAAGTGTAAGGATCCAGGGACATTCACCGAACCATGAACCATACGGGAGTTTCACTTTTCTGATGCTCTTTGTGATTTAGGAGCTTCCATAAATGTGATGCCAAACTCTTTATTCTCCTCTTTGTAGGTTGGTGAGATGAAAATGAAAAGAGTAGTGGTGAAGATGAAAAATAGAGCTACATCATATCCAGTGTGAGTCCTTAATGATTTACTTGTTCAGGTAAGAGACGTGATAATTATAGGTTATTTCTACGTGATTAACATGGAGGATGATCAGGTAATTTCTCATGATCCCATTATCTTAGGTAGACCCTTCCTCAAAACTAAAAAAACTATCATAAATGTTAATGAGGGTACACTTTCCATGGAGTTTTGGGATGAAGTCGTGATATTTAATGTTATTGAATCCATGAAGTACCCCTCATAGGACCTTTATGCATTTGTTATCTCCCAATATGAACCACCACATAAAAACCCCATGAAATTTGATTGTC
This sequence comes from Viscum album, assembly GCA_963277665.1. Lineage (NCBI taxonomy): Eukaryota > Viridiplantae > Streptophyta > Magnoliopsida > Santalales > Viscaceae > Viscum > Viscum album. The sequence continues at coordinate 329,731,498 of OY728144.1, read as the reverse complement.
CTATCCATAGGGATATTATGAGTATTGATTCTAGTTTGATGTCTAAGAGTACTTACACACCTATTTCTAATGAATATAACTCCCTTTGATTTGATTTTGAAATGGAATCATATTCTGATCATTTGAACTTTGATTATGGCATGGATACTGAGTATGCTGATATATTTGATGCTTTAATATCTGATTGTGATGATTTCTATTCTGATATTTATGATCTTTGTGCACATATTTCAGTTCCCTCAATGTCTCCATCTATATACCACCCCCATTTAGTGGATCTATATCCATTGACACCAAATCTCAAATACTCAAACTTGTTCAGTGGGGAGAGATTACCTGTTATAATTTCTAATAATCTTACATTTGAACATTAAGAAAAACTTTTGAATCTTTTAAGGGAGAACATTAAGGAAATTGGGTAAACCTTGGATGAAATATCAGGTATTATCCCATCTATTTTCATGGATAGGATTATTTTAGAGGATGGGGCCAACCAGTGAGGAAACTACAAAGGAAACTCAATCTAACCCTTCTAGAAATTGTTAAAAAAGAGGTTGAAAAATTCCTTGAGATAGGTATTATCTATCCCATTGTAGATTCCCAGTGGGCAAGTCCTATTCAAGTTGTGCCTAAGAAAAGTGGTGTTATAGTTGTTAAAAATGAGAAAGATGAGTTAGTTCCGATGAGGGTGCAAAACAGTTGGCATGTGTGTATTGATTATAGGAAACTAAATCAGTCCACTCGCAAAGATCATTTCCAGCTCCCATTTATTGATCATATGCTTTAGATACTTGCTAGGAAAACACACTACTGTATCTTCGATGGATTTTTTGGATATTCTCATTTTTCTATTACTCCGAAGGATCAAGTGAAGAAAAAATTCACTTTTCCATTCAGTATGTTTTCCTACCGAAGGATTCCATTTGGACTTTGCAACACCCAGGTACCTTCTAGAGATGCATGGTGAGTATTTTTTTCTGATTTTATTGAGACCTGCATGGAGGTATTTATGGTTGATTTTATAGTGTATGGGTCTTAATTTGATGATTGTATCTCTAGATTAGGAAAGGAGTAGAATCATTGTATTAAGAAGAATATGGTCTTGAACTTTGAAAAGTGTCATTTCATGGTAAATCATGGAATTTTCTTAGGGAAGGTTGTATCAAAATGTGGGATAGAGGTTGATAGATCTAAGATAGACATTATTTCATCCTTACCATATCCTTCATGTGTTCATGATGTTAGATCATTCCTAGGGCATGCATGATTTTATTGGTGCTTCATCAATGATTTTAGTAAGATTTATCTTCCTATGTCTTGATTACTTCAAAAGGATTATGGTTTTGTGTTTAATGATTCTTACATGACTTCCTTTGATGAGCTAAAGAAGTGTCTGACCACTCCACCGATCATACAGCCCCCATGGTGGGAGATTCCTTTTGAGCTTATGTGTGACGCCTCCAACTTCACAGTTGGAGTTATCTTATCTGATATGGTGGCGGGATGCTCACATGTGATTGCCTATGCATCGATGACACTACATTCATCCCAATAAAACTACACAACAATGGAAAATTAGTTTCTTGTAGTCATATTTTCTTTAGATAAATTCCGTTCATATTTATTGGGCTCTAAAGTAGTTTTTTTTCTGACCATGCAGCTCTGAGGTACCTCTTGAAGAAGCAAGACGCAATGACCAGGCGAATCTGTTGGATTCTCCTTCTTCGAGAATTTGATATTGAGATAAAGGATAATGAGGGGTCTGAAAACTTGGTGGCAAACCACATGAGTAGGCTTACTCACACACTAGAGGATGACACCATGGATCAGGTACCACTTCGTGGTACTTTCCCAGATAAGAATCTTTATTCCATCTCAGGTATGTATCCTTGGTTTACAAATTTAGTTAACTACCCTATTGCCTCTGAAATCCCTACAAATTTAAAGAAACAACAAGCTCAAAAATTATAGAGTGAGTCAATATTTTATGTTTGGGATGATCCATACTTATGACACATGTGTAGTGACCAAGTTATTAGGATTTGTCTTCCTGATCATGAGTTTGAGTCTATTCTAATATTCTACTATACACAAACTTGTGGTAGACACTTTGGACCCCAACGGACAGCTAGGAATGTTTTAGACTCTGGATTATATTTTCATATCCTATTCTATTATTCTCATGTGTATTGTAAGATGTGATCACGTTTCCAACACATGAGAATCATTTCTAGGAGACATGAGATTCCTCAACAACCCATATTATTTTGTGATATTTTTGATGTGTGGGGCATCAATTTTATGGGTCCTTTTCCTAGTTCATTTGGGTTTGTTTATATTTTGGTTTCTGTTGATTATATGAGTAAATGGGTGGAGGCTTGGGCCACCATGACTAATGATTCTCATATTGTTGTGTAATTTGTCAAAGCGTAGATTTTTTGCAGGTTTGGAGTACCGAAGGCCATCATTAGTGACCTAGGGACACACATTTGTAATCAGAATACTGCTTACATTCTTTGGTATTTTGGGGTGACACACAAAATATCAACACCATACCACCCCCAAAGAAATGGACAGGCTGAGGTTTCAAATCGTGAGTTGAAACAGATTTTGGAGAAAACCGTGCAGCCAAATAGGAAAGATTGGAGCAAGTTATTGGATGATGCATTGTGGGAATATAGTACAGCATACAAGACACCGATTGCTTTGTCTCCATTTTGGATTTTTTTGGGAAAGTGTGTCATCTCCCCATGGAAGTTGAGCATCGGGCTTATTGGGATACAAAGAAATGTACTATGGATTTGACCCAAGATGGAATCAAAATTAAGATGGAAATTCAAGAGCTTGAGGAGATTTGATTATCTTCATAGGAGAACTCAATTCTCTATAAGTAAATATCAAATGCATCTCATGAAAAAATGATCCATAAAAGAGAGTTTCATTTTGGAGAGAAAGTCCCTCTCTACAGTTCACGACTGAAGTTGATGCCTGGTATGTTGCATTCCATATGGTTAGGTTCTTATGTTGTGATTAATGCATTTTCTTATGGTATATTGGAGATCATAAAAGAGGACACCGAAAGGATCTTTATATTCGATGGGCCATGTTTCAAGAGATACATTGAGGGACTTCCTACTGATGCAGTGGATTTCATCACACAACATGACCCCATCATCACTTGAGCATATTAGGTTGTTCTGAACCCTTTAACTTCTTTATTCTTTTTCCTTTTTAAAATTATACATTTCATGTGCATATATCATCTCATGGGTTTACATTGAGGATAATGAAATATTTTAAGTGTGGGGGAGAGAACATTTTAGTTTAGTAATTTCAATTGTTTTCCTATATTTCAATGATTAAAAAATTGTGTTTTTCAAAACTTTTGTGTTTATTTTCCAATTTTTTGTGTGTATTTGAAACTTTTGAGCTTAAATGATTCTTATAACCATTTTGAAATTCATATCAACAATTTAAACAATTTATCCCTTGAAACTGGGCTTAAATGAATGCTAAAAATGACTTTGTTTCAAGTTCAAATCTTTAGTAATTTCATGAAAAGTACTCTGAATTCTGAATCCCATGCCACATATCAGTGTATTTATATTTGAAATCACCTTCCAGTGAAGATTCTGAACCATGATTTTCATATTCAATACATTTACCTCATTTCTTGAGAGAACCAAATCATGCTTGATTTAACCAGAATTGGATTTGTTCCTGTCAAAACATGAAGGTTTGATGTACTTGGGTTTAAATGATCGAGGCATTTGTTTGGTATTCAATCCCCTATTTCAAAGAATCCATTTATATAATATCCCAACTTGAACATTTAATCCTTGTATCCCTTAAAATACATGAACTTCCTGTTTGTTTAGCCACATTAGAATCCAATTTTCCCTATCCAACTAACTCTTGAAGTGAAATTGCATAATCTAGTTAAGCTTAAGTGTGAGGGAAGATATCATGTATTTTTCTATTACATTCTATGATAAGTTGTATGGAAAATGAAATTTTAAATAGATGTTTATGATACTGAAAAAAATAATTCTTTTGAACGTTTTTTCTTTCTGGATATTTCATGATAAAAGAAGTTGTGCCTTTCTGGAGTTTCTGATGAAGAAAGAGAGTTGTCCCTATCTAGAGCTTTCATGAAAAACTATGTTTGAGAGGATTGAAATATTTGTTGCTGAAATGATGAATGGTGTAAACATTCCATGTGTATTCATGATTATGGAGTTGAATTGATATTAAGTGGTGTGAGGAGGAGACCATACATCGGTGACAATTAGAATAATGTAATTTTTCTTCAAAAAGAGTCAAGCCACCATCATTCAGCCTCATAATTTTTCACATCTTAATCATACAAACCGAAAGCCACGGGAAAAACCTGAAAAGTCATCATGATAAACATATGAAATTAACTCACATAGGGTGGCGATGTAGGAATTTATCAAGCCTATGGTGACCATTATATGAGTTTGGATGAGAATGGCATTGCTAAACATATTGACATTTGTGTGATAAAAGAAAATTCAAGTGAGGTAAGTGTTTTTTGCATGGGAGGATAAATGAAGTGGAAATATATTAAATAATATGAATGGAGAATTTGAAATAATGGGTTTTTATGAGTCATTATATCTTTTGTTTCCTAATGTGGAATTTTTGGATCTTAAGGGTGTGTGTTTTAAAATTTGTTTTGATTTGATATTGATGTGTACTTAATATGTGGGTTTTCCCAGGAGTGAAAAAGGGTAAGTGTGGGGGAGTAGATAAAAGACTATTTTATTGATTATTTTATTGATAATAAATTACATAATTTCCTCACATTGTGCTAAATATGTTCATTTATGAAATATTTGGGATTAGATCATTCATTTGAAAATTTGTAGAAAATTCCAGTTTTACCCTTTTAAAATGCACTGTAATATTTCGAACATAAATTTTTTAATATTAATTATTTGAACTTAAACATTTGTAATAGTATTAAGAACTTAATTTTCTACAACTTTTGTTCATGACATGGGAGCTAAATATTTCAATTGGTTGGACTAAATGGACAATGAAGGAAAAGGTGGTCTGGACTCGCCAGATTGGACATCAGTTCTGTAGTTTGGCCATAATGTCTTCATATGAGCTTTGAATGGACCTAAATTTTAGGAGGATCACGACAAAAAAATTGTTTACAAATAATGTTACTGGAAGAACAGTTGGTGCACGTGTTTTAGAGGTCAAATGGGCAGTGCAATTTGGCTTAAAATATTTGAATGAGATTCCCCATTCACACTTGTAACCTCTTAAAACCTAGCCTCCCATCCACTCAATAAATTATTGTTTTTCACATTTGTATGGGTTGGTACGTGCATTAGTAAGTTTAGGGAAGAAGAGAATATGTTACACTCTAATTCTCCAAGAAATTCAATAACAATATTTCTTGAAGTAAGGATCCCTTTGATGACACCTTATTCTTTTTCTTCATGTTGTAATGTTTGTGTTTTCTTAATAAACTTCTGTGATCTAATTTTATTTCTTCTCTATTATTATGTTTTATTAAAATTTATTCTTCTATTATTCTTTAGTTTTTGTCTACAATCAAGAGTAGAAACGTGATTGGGTTCTACACCTTCTAAACCCATGCACATACAAAACGTTTCTACGATGACAACACCGCCCATTGAAGATTAGTTTTTTTAGTAATCGATGTACCTCTATATTTATTCATTAATTTATTCTAAATCAATGAGATATTGTAATTAACTTAATATGATCTATTAATTGAGTTTTTAATTTAAATTAATCTAGGAAAACAGTTGAACAATTGACACAAAAACACGTGAGGTCGAGTATTGTGTAAATTTTGAGAGCAAAAACTTAATCAGTAAAACAAGACCACACGGGAGATATTTTTTAGTGTTAAAATATAATCTCTAAGATAAATTAATCATCATTTTCTAGAATAGACAAGTGCCTTAATTTACCAATGAACAGAAGCTAGATTTATAACATTAATCAAAGCAGGGTGTCGCGATTTCATGTTTCAAAGATTGCCTAGGGTATAATTCACTTCATCTTTGTGGTAAAGTTAATTATCATAAGGTTTTGGGGTTAACAAGTTAGGGGATCATAATTAAGTGGATATTAATTAAGATGATAATGATAAATAATCAAGTTAAGAGGTATAGTTAGATTGACTATGCCTTTTTGTTGGACTCCCCATGTACTAATCATGTTTTAATGATCAAAAATAATTTTCAACCTCGTTAAATCCTGTAAATCATATCAAATAATCTGTATTATTGTTTAAGTATTCTCATGATTTAAGAAGACCCATTCAAGATATTAATTGCTATAAATTCATTTTAATTACTTTATTTTATTCCTGATTTACTTTTATAATATCTTCTTTGACAAATCATTAATTCTAATCCATTAAATAATCATCATTGCTTAAGTCTGAATACAATTTTTTTTGAAAAGTCAGAGACTCTGTGAGTCTACCACTGGTTATGTCTTTCTAGAAAAGTAAATCAGACACCATGACAATCAGACATTGTGAAGCAGACATCATGAAAATCAGACATAGTGAAGCATAAATTGTGACAATCAGACACCATGAACAAGCAGGCATTGTGACATCCGGACACCGTGACTAAGAGACACCATGAACAAGACACTGTGACATACAGACACCGTGACAATGAGACACCATGAACAAGACACTATGATATCCAGACACAATTAAAATGAGATATTGTGACCATGATACATTGTTACCATGAGACATAATGACTGCGAGACATCGTGAATACGAGAAACCGTGACCATCCTAGACACCGGGTGATGGAGACACAATTTCCAGGGCATTTTGTGACACAGTTTCCTAATATATTTTTTCGTCTTTAAATTTAATCTTTAATAGACATTTTTTAAGACTTTAATGCAATGAAATAATTAATGTTTTTTTGTAGACATATCATTGGAAAGTACAAGGTATGAGGTGAAGAATACATTCAACCTGTCGTCCCCAACACATGCACTCCAAGATAAAAAAGTAATCTGGCCAAAAAATAACATGATTGCATAACCCAAAGAACAAATTGGTGGGTGCGATCATGGGAATAATATAAATTATTAGAGGATTATCTCATTCAACTCGATTTTGTTGAAGAACACACAAATCATACTAGAATCCCAAGAACATCTTCACACAGTCAAACATCACGAAGAACAAAAGCCAGATCTGTCTGACTTATGACACTCTGTTTTCCAGATGAGGACTCGAGCTCTGCATCTGCTTCATCTCAAAATTCCAGAGCTGCAATGACTTACAGTCAGAGAACTTATAAACCTATCTCAATATTACTTCTTTGTTTTGTATCATTTTATTAACATTCGAGCTGAGTGTATTTCTATATAATAACATCCTCTATCTCCTGCATCAGACCAAAGGATACAAGATATCCTTACTCAAACACTCATTTACACTTGTGTATACCCATGGATAAGTGTGGAAGAGGTCCCTGTGTGGCCTGGTAGTTTGTATGAAGATACCCAAATCTTGACGTACATGGACATTACATTAATTTTTCAGAATACTTAATACATAACAAGAACCAACACTCAAGGACCATAATAGTTTAGTGTCTTTTGAAACTCAGAACATAATCTTCTAATCATGGTGAAAGATCTTCAACATCTCCCATAATGATCTTCCCCTTTTGTTTTCATACCTAAAACCTTTCTTTAAATCCTGTGGAAAAGAAAACATATAAAGGCTGAGCTCAAATTCTCAGTAAGGGTAAGCTTGGAGAAAATAAAACAAATCATATACATTTGAACTTAAAAACATGAACATAATGTTTAAACATCAAAATCATGAGCAATGACATAAAACATGGAAGTATGTAAGGAATAGATCATAAAGAAACATTAATCATGATAAAATATCATGGGAATAAAACATGTAATTGTAGAAACCATTAAGAACATGTTATGATTTACATATTATCTAAAGCTTTGTTGCCAAGACCATCATAGTGGACAAATTCTATTTCTGAATCGAGTTCACTACTTGTTCCAGTCATGTATCACTAAACCAGATTAACTTGATGTTCCAGCCATGTCTATCCCATGACATATAAATCATTACCCAATGCATTGGAGGGAGATATAAGTCCCACCCATCTCATAGTTAAATCACTCTTATGTGTGCCACAACATGAACATAAATCATTCATCATTACCCAAAGAATAAAATCGGATTCATAAACATCATCCCATCATAACATAATTCATATAAAAAATGGATATCATTTAATCATAATAAAAGTGAAACCATGTATATCATAGATACATTATACTTGAAACATAATTATATGAAATAATTCCATCTTATATAGAAAATGGTTTTGATAAAACACTTGAAATGAATTCTTGAGGAAAATATCATTTCTTCTTCAAAATCACTTTATTTTCACAAAATGCCATGAAATTTTAAAATAAAAGTATTTTTTGAGATAGTTATTAAATCTTGTAGAGTATTCTTCATGAAAATAAGGTGTTATGAAACCGTAAAAATCCATTCATGCCGTATAAATTAAAAAAACATTCTTCTCATAATTTTGCCAGAAAAGTCAAAAAAGTACCTCGTAACGTAAACAAAAGAAAGATTCCTTAGATACCATGTAGTAAAAGTCCAAAATGGGTAAAAAGGACTTTAAAAAAACATGATAACATTTTTAGAAAACAGGGACATGTTTGATAAATATAACCCCAGTAAATACTTAGGAATAAACATTCTCAGATAAAAATGAGATTGGAAAAGTTATCCATTACCTTATGCCCGATATGCTTCATATGTATCGAAAAATCCTGAATAATGATATAAATATTTCCATTTACTTATTATATAATCATATTCATTGTTATTATATCATATATGGTTCACTTATGACTATATTACACGTTCTTTTGTAAATTCCATATTAAAGTAGCGTTTTCCGTGAAATCGTTTCATTTATCGTACATGTTTGGACTTTTTGTTATTGATATTATTATTACTTATATCATGATTCAATACTTATAGAAAGTAATAGATGATTTATATATCATATATATTCAGTATATATATATATATATATAATAGATAGATAAATGAAATGAAACACACCGTTCATTGAGACAGTAGGTTGTATGCACACATGAATGTTGTTTTCCTTTCCTTATTGACTTGAATGGAAGTAAGTAAATAACATATACATAAATAATGTAGAATTATTATGTTTTATATACAAATATTATTCATTATATATACATTATAATCATTCTTGAATGGTTAACATGGAGATTAAATCTCATCGCGTAGTGGAAACGGTAATCCGTACGTACGCACAAGCGATGATATCGTTCCCATAATTATTCAATGGAATTGGAGTGGAAGATATAATATCTCAGAATCATTATGATGTTATAATATCAATATATATTTATTATTTACACCATTATACCCATCCATGTTAGGTGGTGATGGAAAAACAGATTACACCACAGCGTGGAGACGGTATTCTGTACGTACGCACGCGTGATGATTTCGTTTTCCGTAGGATGGATTGAAGGTGAAATGGGGTTTTTTATTATTTATAATAAAATATCAGTATATTAGTGATACTTATTTTATTAATTCATAATGAAACAACTAAATAAGAAGAAGTTTAAGACGAAAGAAACTTGAATGAATTGGTAGAAGAGATTACCCCTTCTTCGACACACCCCTTTGAAGCGTCCTCTTAAGGGACTAGAGTTGGTCTATTGAGAATAGAAGAACCTAAAAAATGTTACTAAGTAAGTGGAGAAAAGAACTGGGCAGGGTTTGGACGATCTTGAAGGCTCAATGTGTTGTGAAGAGGAGAGGGAGGAGGTGCCCTTTTATAAGGGAGGAGAGGGGCACCTTTGGAAACATAAGAAATATTAATTTATAATAAATCCAAACCCCACATAAAAACCACAAAAAATGACTTAAATTCAAATATGAGATGGGATAGGGTTGTAATATCATCATAAAATAAAATTTAGACATGTGGGGAATTTTTTTAATCATTTTCAATTTGATTTATCCTTATTTAATTGATCTAATCTTATTTTTGGTAATAATATTCTAAATTTTAAATTGTTATAAAAAATTAATTATGTGATGTGAATTATCCATAATTTTGTACTTTATGAAATTCTAGACCATATAAATCTCAATTTATAATTTTTAAATATTTATGTAATTTTTAAACAATTTAATAATATATTATTTTTAACAAATAACAATAGTGTTAATTTTGACACTATTCATTTATTTGAATTTAAATAAAATCCACACAGAGTATATATTCGATCGAAAATGTCTAATAGATTCCTAACATATCATATTCATATATAAAATTTGTGGATAACATTAATTAGTTCATATAATGTTTATTTTAAAATATATAAAACCATTTATTTGATATTTCCCTTAATAAAACAATTACTACATAATTTTTGTATAATCATTTAATATACTTATTATGAGCATAAAAATTAAAATTAAAATACTATGATTAAGAAAAATATAATAGATTTTCTATGAATATTTTAAATAGAATTTATCATCTTAAAATCACAACCTTTAAATTGTTATATTTATTAAATTATGAAGGTTACAACTTTGACATCATTTAAATTAAAATAATGTAGATGTCCTTATATGTTTTATAAGGATCCAATTGGTCCAAATATCGACCCTTGTAGTATTAGGGTATAGATATAATATAACAATAATGTTAGGTCAAGTTTCTGGTCCTTTTGATAGGTGTTATTATTTTAATAAAAACTATATTATTGATTTTTCACTAAATAAATAATTTTTACATCATTATTGTATAAGATTTTAAGGTAAAAACATATTTATTAAAAATTGAAAATAAATTACCAAGATAAAGAAAAAAAATTTATATTTTAAATGATTACTTATAATCGAATATATATTCTGTATAACTATATATTAAAAATAATCTAATTATTAAAGTTTGAGTGAGACATTTCACTTTCCTTTAAATAAACAAAATAAAAGGTCTTAATCAAATACAAGTGGGTTCCGTTAGATGAAATTTTAACCCAAGTATGATTTAGGGTAAAATATAATCATCCAATTATATTTGGAAAAGTGTTAGGGTAATTTTATAATATTATATTTACCCTTAATTACCAATATTTTCCTTTAATAATGGTAAATAAAATTTACCGTAGTTACTATTCATAATGACAAAAAATAAAAAGTAGCTTATTAACATAATTTGGACCTACTGATTCCAAATATGGAATTAATTTTTCCAAATTTTAATCACAGGATTTGCATAAATAAATTTAAAATTAATATCGTTGTTAAGAAAATGAGTTTTAAAAGATAAAACATTGCAAAAGATGGAAATGATTTTACATATGAATTCATTGTAAAATCAATGATAATGATATAAATTATATAAAATGGTAAAAATATTTTCTTATTTATACTTTAAAACCATAAAATATTATAATTTAACCATATACATTATTACGATGAAAAAAAGATGTTTCTAATTAAAATAAAGCGTGTTTTTACTATTCATTAAAATATTAAAGTTATCAGAATAATATGAAAAATTTATACAAAGTAAATTTTTATATCCTGATTCCAAAGAAGAATTTTATTTTGTCAAATTGAACTTATAAACATGTCAATAACTATATTTAAAGTGGGTGCGCCATCAAAAGGTGGCCAAACTGCATTTTTTGAAAAATACTTATTTTACTCGAAAAACCTATTTTGTTCTCACATGATGTTCTAGAAAATGTTTAAGATGAATAATAATATTATAAAATTAAAATTGTATTTAATACTATTCGTAACGGCTAGTTCATAATAATATTATAACAATATATCGTCGTTTAGTGAAACCCGGTATTGCGTACTACACACGCTATCAAGAAAGGTCATGATTGCGTGTAATGCAAGCCAAGTGAAGGTTGTGTGTAGGGAAAGCTCCCTTTGTTGTTCCATATAACATAATAGAATCTTATTTCATTTATACATTAAAAAAATCTATACTTAATGTTGCGTAGAATAATTTCTACCAAACGAACATGAAACTGTGTGTAACACAAGCCAAGAATAGTGTTGTGTATACTGCAAGCTAATATGGTGTTGCGTATGGAACAAGCTAATTTTGGTGTATCATATAACAAAAGTCATCAATGAAATTAAAAAGAATAATTCTCATAAAATCTCAGGTTGTTACATTCTACCCCCCATTTAAAATTGCAGTATGAAACCTAACAGTTACCCAAATTAACTCATCACTGGGTTTCCAAAAAGGAGAACATAGGTGAAAATATGGATATGGAAGAGAAATATAACCATCAAGTTCTGATGGAGACTGGTAGAGAACATGGCTATGAAAAAGCCAACAATCACAAAGCCATAAATTTGTGATGATCAAAGGTACGATTAGATTCATCACATATAATAGCACTAGAAAAACATTTTTGGTTTTCAATATCATTTCCCTAATGTTGAAAATTTTGAATTAAATTAAATACTTACTTGATTTTGGTACAATATCACTATTGTTTGTTCCTTTAACAATTTCCACTTCATCTCTTAAATAAATGAAGTTTAATTTGACTTCTGTGAAGTGTTATCAGATCATGAGATAGAATGATAGGACATTCCATCTGTCTGAAACATTAGGTTAACAAACGTTATATACATAAGTGCATCTATGATGATGTTAATCATATACGGTTCTTAAAATGGACTTATACTTAATCTATCATACCGCTTAATAAAATAAAACTAGTTTATACTAATCATGGACTTCTTGTAGGCCAGTGGTGGGGGATAAAGGCATGTCACACTTGGATTGTGGGTTCGATTCCCACAGCCTTATCCGACCTGACAGGTCGTCGCATGTCCTGCACGTTGTCCCTTTTTCTAAAACTACATTATTACAACATTCCTGCAATAATATTGAAAACATTTCTATCCTTAAACAATACTATCTTATTTTTAACGTAATTGATTCCAATATTTAGGCTTATCTAAAATAGTTTTATCCAATATCATAGTATAATGAAAACAATTACTAGAATTTTCATCTACCAAGCATGTGAATACCATCATTTATCACCCATTTATCATACGATATATCTTGTTGGTCACATTCCAAACATGTAAATACCTTAATCATGTATTCTCTTGAAAAATGAATACCCATTGAACCTTAGTGAAAACAGGAATGGTGTCAAAAGCTAACTCTTTCCACCTACCAAAATCCCAAAATTTATATATACTTAAACCATGATATAATTTTGTCCTTATATCAGTCACGAGCTCATTTAATTATCTATTTATCACTTCATTATGTGCATATCATCTTCTTTCCAAAAACAATTCAATCACTTTTCATGGTTATAGGTACCATATAATTATTAAAAACCAATATATAGATATTCCAAAATTACATGATACTATAAATGAGATTCCATGATAATATTTTGAAATCCAATTACATAAACACTTAATCATTCCACAAAATCATTGTCACACTCAACATCATGAATAGTTATCGCATGTGACTTCCCTTTATCCTTTTCCTTAAGAGGTTTCTCATGTCGATCATCATTAGACCTTGGATTAGGGTATTGATTAGCATAATTCCCTATTTACTTTCACTTGAAGCATTGAAATGTTGGTGGAGAGTTCCCTATAGTCTTTTCTCTATTCACATCATTAGCTACCTTTTTCCCATTACATCGACACTCAACTACTTTATTACCTTCTTTTCCACACTTAAAACATTTTCTAGTACCTTTTAGGCAATCTCCATCGTGCTTCTTTCCACTCTTTGAGCATAAAGAAACATTCATTTTCTTTTCACCATTGTTCTGAGAGTTTTCCTTGAACTCCATCATTCATTTTTTGTCAAAACCATGAGATGGATATGTGAAATAGACACCCAGTTCTACCTTCATAGCACAACGCACAATTTCTTCATAGCGAATGAAATCTCTTATAGATAATTCCCTTAGAATACTTGGTTTTAATCCACTGAAGAATCGATCAACTTTACATTCAGTTTGGATGATAAAGCCAGATGCATACCTTTCAAGCCTTGTAAAATTTGATTCGTATATACCAACAGATTCATTATCCTTTTTCGTAATCTCAAGGAACTCCTTTTCCATCTTTGTTCGAATAATATGAAGGAAGTACTTATTGAAATATAATATTTTGAACTCATCCCATTCCATAGATTCAATTTCATCTCGGGGCCTCGTATTCGTAATTAGAGTCCACCTTGGTCTGCTTCACCTTCTAAACGGTAAACAGCCAGAATGACTATTTCATGTTCTGAACAAAGAAGTTTGGAAAATATCTTTTCAATTGTACTAATCCACTGTTCATCAACAAGTGGATCAGAATATCCACTGAAATAAGGTGGACGTTTTCTCAAGAAGGACTCAATAGAATATTGTCCCCTTCTCTGCTCGTTTGGAAGTCCATAATGATTCATATATTGTGTAAGTATAGTAATAATATTTTTCACTCCATCTCCCATAACATTGGTTTGTTCAGGAGGACAATCATTGCATGGTCCATTAAATTGATCAACATTGTTCCTTCAGGTTCCAGCCATCGTCTAAGACCCAAAAAAGAATAATGTGAGAGGGAAAAATGAAGCTAGGAAAACAACATAATAAATGGGAAGTAACTTCAATATATAACATCTCAGGTTTAATTCTAAGATAGTTACTGTAATTATAGGACTATAACCTATACTTATACTTAACCTTAGAGACATCCCTAGACAACCCTTAGAAATATCTCTAGGGATCCCACTAATGTTTTTGCATCCTTTTTTCCAAAGGTTAACTAAACCTTTCCACCGATACCAACTCTAGAGACCCAAAGCTTGACGTACATGGACAATACATTACTTTTTCGGAATACTTAATACATAACAAGAACCAACCCTCA
Source organism: Viscum album (assembly GCA_963277665.1). Classification (NCBI taxonomy): domain Eukaryota; kingdom Viridiplantae; phylum Streptophyta; class Magnoliopsida; order Santalales; family Viscaceae; genus Viscum; species Viscum album. The sequence goes on along the minus strand of OY728144.1, from coordinate 329,716,455 downwards.
AGGACCGTAATAGTTTAGTGTCTTTGGAAGCTTGGAACAAAATCTTCTAATCGTGGTGAAATATCTCCAACATCTCCCATAAAGATCTTCCCCTTTTGTTTTCTTACCTAAAACCTTCCCTTAAATACTAGGGAAAATAAAACATATAAAGGGTGATCTCAACTACTCAGTAAGGGTAATCCTGGAGTAAATAAAACAAATCATATACATTTGAACTTAAAAACATGAACATAATGATTAAACATCAACATCTTGAGAAATGACATTAAACATGGAAGTATGTAAGGCATAGATCATAATGTAACATTAATCATGAAAAAATATAATGGGAATTAACCATGTAATTTTGGAAACCATTAATAATATGTTATGATTTCCATTATAGCCAACACATTGTTTCCATGACCATCATAGTGGATAAAGTCCCTTTCTGAATAGAGTTCACTCCTCGTTCCCGTCCTGTATCACTAAACCAGATTAACTTGTCGTTCCAGCCATGTCTATCTCATGAGATATAAATCTTTACCCAATGCATTATAGGGAGATATAGGTCCCACCCATCTCATAATGAAATCATTCTTACGTGTTCCACAACATGAACACAAATCATTCATCATTAACCAAAGAATAAAATGGGATTTATAAACAACATCCCATCATAACATAATCTATATAAAAAAATTGGATATCATTTCATCATAAAAAAGTGAAACCATGTAGATCATAGAGACATTGTACTTGAAACATACACATATGAAATAATTTCATCTTATATGGAAAATGGTTTTGATAAAACACTTGAAATGCATTCTTAAGGAAAATAACCTTTCTTCTTAAAAATCATTTTATTTTCACAAAATGCCATGCAATTTAAAAAAAAGGATTTTATTGAAAATATTTATTAAATATTTTAGAGTAAGATTCATGATTAAAATGTTTTATGAAACCGTAAAAATACGTTCATGCTTTATAAGTTAAATAAACATTCTTCTCTTAATTTTTCCAGAAAAGTCAAAAAAGTACCTTGTAACATAAAGAAAAGAAATATTTCGTACATATCATGTAGTACATGTCCAAAATGGGTAAAAAAGAATTTAAACATAAATGAAACCATTTTTATAAAACAAGGACATGGATGATAAATGTAACCCCAGTAAATACTTATGAATAAATAATATCGGATAAAAACGATATTGGAAAAGTTATCCCTTACCTTATGTCCGATATGCTTCGTATGTATCATAACCTCATGTATAATGATTTAAAAAATTTATTTTGTTATTAATGAATTATATTCATGGTTTTGATATCATACATGCTTCACTTATGACTTTATATTACCCGTTCTTTTGTAAATTCTATATTAAAGCAGTGTTTTCGGTAAAATAGTTTCATTTATCGTACATGTTTGGAATTGTTGTTCTTGATATTATAATTACATATATCAGGATTTTATAACTTCTAGAATTTAAAAACATGATTTATATATCATATATATTCAGTATATATATATATAATAGATAGATAAATGAAATGAAACACACCGTTCATGGAGACGGTGGGCCGTACGTACGCATGAAAGTTGTTTTCCTTTACTTATTGACTTGAATGGAAGTAAGTAAATAACATATACATAAATAAAGTAGAATTATTATGTTATATATACCATTATCATTCATTATATATACCTTATAATCATTCTTCAATGGTTAACATGGAGATTGAATCTCATCGTGTTGGGGAGACGGTAATCCGTACGTACGCACGAGCGATGATATCATACCCATAATTATTGAATGGAATTGGTGTGGATGATATAATATCTTATAATCAGTATGATTTTATAATATCCATATATAGTTATTCTTAACACCATTATACCCATCCAAGTAAGGTGATGGTGGAAAAATAGATTACACCACGGTGTGGGGACGGTATTCCGTACTTACGCACACGCGGTGATTTCATTTTCCATAGGATGGATAGAAGCTGAAATGGGGTTGTTTCATATTTATAATAATATATCAGTATATTATAGATACCGTTGTTATTACTTTATAATGAAACAAATAAATAAGAATATGTATAAGAAGAAAGAAACATGAAAGAATCGGAAGAATAGATTACCTCTTCTTCGACGCACCTCTTTTAAGCTTCCTCTTAAGGGACTAGAGTTGGTCTATTGAGAAGACCAAAACCTCCAGAATGTTTTCTAGGGAAGTGGAGAAAATAAATGGGAAGGGTATGGCCAATATTGAAGGCTCAAAGTGTTTTGAATAGGAGAGGTAGGAGGTACCCTTTTATAAGGGAGGAGAGGGGTACCTTTGGAAACATAAGAAATTTAAATTTATAATAAATTCAAACCCCACATAAAACCCCCCAAAATGACTTAAATCCGGATATGAGATGATATAGGGTTGTAATATCATCATACAATAAAATTTAGTCATGTAGGGATTTTATTTTAAACCATATCAATTTGATTTATCCTTATTTAATTTATATAATATTATTTGTGGTAATAATATTCTAAATTTTGAATTATTATATATAATTACTTTTGTGTTGTGAATTATCAATAATTGGGAAATTTATGACATTTTAGACCATATAAATCTCAATTTATAATTTTTTTAATATTTATGTGATTTTTGAAAAATTTAATAATATGTTATTTTTATAAAATAACAATAGTGTTAATTTTGACACTATTTATTGATTTGAATTGAAATAAAATCCCCACAGATGATATATTCGAACCAAAATATTTAATAGATTCCAAACATGTTATATTCTTCTAGTAAATTTATGTATAACATTAATTAGTTCATATAATATTTATTTTAATATTTATAAAACCATTTATTTGATATTTCACATAACAAAACAGTTAGTACGTCCTTTTTGTATAATCATTTAATATACCTATTATTTGCATAAAAATTAAAAAAAAAATCCAAAGATGAATATAAGTATAATACCTTCCATAATAATATTTTTACCTGAATTTATCATCTTACAATCACAACATTTAAATTTTTATATTTATTAAATTATGAAGGAGACATCTTTAAAATTATTTAAAATAAAATAATGTAAATGTCCTAGTCTATTTTATAAGGCTCCAAATGGTCCCAATATCGACCCATGAATGATTAGGGTATATATATACTTGACAAAAAAAAAGTTTGGTCATGATTCTAGTCCTTTTGATAGGTATTATTATTTTAATAAAAACTATTTTATTGATTTTTCACTAAATAAATAATTTCAACATCATTAATGTATAATATTTTAAGGTATTAAAATATTTATTAAAAATTACAAATAAATTACCATGATAAAGAAAAAAAAAATTAGATTTCAAATGGGTATTTATAAAATAATTTATATTTTGTATACCTATATATTAAAAATAATCTAATTATTAAAGTTTGAGTGAGACATTTCACTTTTCATTAAATAATCTAAATAAAAGGTCAATCAAATACATGTGGGTTCCATTAGATTCCATTTCGACCCAAGTATGATTAATGGTAATATATAATCATCCAATTATACTAGGACAAGTGTTAGGATAATTTTATAATATTATATTTACCCTTAATTACCTCTATTTACCTTTAACTATGGTAAATAAAATTTACCGTAGTTACTATTAATAATTACTAAAAATAAAAAATAGATTATTAAAATAATTTGGACCTAATGATTCAAAATATGGAATTAAGTTTTCAGAATTCTAATCACAAATGTTGCAGAAATTCATTTAAAATTAATCCCATTGTTAAAAAAATTAGTATTAAAAGTTAAAACATTACGAAAGATTGAAATGATTTTACCTATGAATTTAATGTAAAATAAATGATAAAGACATAAATTATATTAAATGGTAAAAATATATTCTATTTATACTTTAAAACCATTCAATATTATAATTTTTCCATATAAATTATTACTATGGAAAAAGTTGTTTTTAATTAAAATATAGCGTGTTTTTACAATTCATTAAAATATGAACGTTATCAGAATAATATGAAAATTTTATCCAAAGTAAATTTTTATATCCTGATTCCAAAGAAGAATATTATTTTGTCAAATTGAACTTATAAACATGTCAAAAACTAGATTTAATGTGGGTGCGCCATCAAAAGGCAGCAAAACTGCATTTTTTGAAAAATACTTATTTTACTCGAAAAAATTAATTTGTTCTCACACGTTTTTCTAGAAAATGTGTAAGATGAATAATAATGCTATATTGTTAAAAATTTATTTAATACTATTCATAAAGGCTAGTTAATAATAATATTTTAACAATATATCATTGTTTAGTGAAACCCTGTATTGCGTTCCACACAAGCTATCAAGGAAGGTCATGATTTCATGTAATGAAAGCCAATTCAAGGCTGTGTGTAGTGCAAGATAACTTTGTTGTTGCGTATAACATAATCAAAACTTATTTCATTTATACATTAAACAAAATCTATACTTAATGTAGCATAGAATAATTTCTACAGAATGTACTTGAAATTGTGTGTAACACGAGCCAAGAATAATGTTGCGTATACTGCAAGCTAATACAGTGTTGCATATAGAACAATCTAATTTTGGTGTAGCGTATAACACAAGATATCAATAAAATTAAAAAGAATAATTCTCATAAAATCTCAGGTTGTTACATTGTACCCACGAAGAGCTATGGAATAGGTCCTTGTGCGACCTGGATAATCATGTGTACTGTTGTTTAGCCCCGATCCAGGGTATGGATCAGGTTTATAATGATTATGAGAACAGCTGAAGCTCATGGGTGGATGTTCCCACTTGGAGTTTTGTCATTAGCAATGATCAATCTGGGATCAACATGACAATAAATGAAAAATTCCACAGATCGAATCACAAAAATAGACATAGAAGAAGAATAGTCCTGGAACCAAAAACGAGGATCGTCACAAGTTGATTATAATTAATGTAATTAATTATAATAAGTACCTTTTACATAGTTCTTTCTTCATTGATATTTCTGATCACATTCTGATGTGATTCGTTGTTGCGTCATAGAAGCCAAGTATAGACTTCCTCTAGCGGTGATCCACACGTGCACCATGTATCTCTACACATCACTAAAGTATTCTTTGAGTTCTAGTGTGTAGAAACCTTTTCTGGGGTTCTTTTCCTTAGATAATCTAGATATGATGGAGGAGGGTCTCTCTCAGTCTTGAGAGCATTCTTGGAGGAACGAGTTCATTCTGTCTTGAGATAATTCTCAAGAATTATTGTGCACAACGATTAAGAAAATGTGTTGGGGTTTTGAGGATATTAATATTCATGTTTGAGGTTATAGAGTTATGATAATAAATAAATGTGTTATATGTTTTATTTATTTCATTAATTATTATTGGAAACCCCCATGTCCAATCATTAATTCCTTGACATGTTCCCATGCTGGTTATAATAAATATCATTTAATAAAACAATATTATTTCCTCAAAATCCCGACTGAAAAAACTACATGGTGTGTAATCATTAATACATGGAATGTAATTGTTTTTCATAAAACTACACAGAATGTAATAATTAATACACGACATGTACTTGTTTTTCATTTCCTTTCTAAAATGAAAACTACACAACGTGTAATCATTAATATATAGCGTGTATATCTTGTTTTCTTTTTATTCTTCCTCCGTCATTAAAACGATTTTGGATTCCTTAAATAATTGTTAAAACACATATGGTAATAATCATTATTCTACTTGAGATACTGGGATACACTTAGTGTGTGACTGTCTAGAATTCTTTCTCATTGGAATTTTGAGGGCTTGCCTAAAGTCCAAGAGTACTGTCTAGTAACGGGTCAAGGAAGCCAAGGGAAAGAAGTTCACGTCACACTAACGTGTCACCTCATACGAATGCTTACCGTGTAATTTAATCCCTTTGACTCAATATCTCATCAATCAGGTTTCATGGAAGTGTCATAAACATATATTCTTGATCTGTCATTCTTTTATTTCCAGAAATAAACTCGTCGTTACACCATGGACATAGAATTTGGGAGACATTTAAATTTCAATCAAAGGGCCCAAGATATCTAATTCCCTAAATAAATTAGGGACAAATCCTTCCTCGACATATCCATTAACAACATGTCATTCGTGACACACCCAACGAACCTTACTTCCAACCAATAGTCTTCATGACAGTTTTCTTCATCATATCTAAGTGTGTGAGTCATGACATGAGTTAATTAAAATCTTCCAGTCTAAGGACCATTACACAGGCTCATAGATAGTAATGTTTGATGACACCAAGACATGCAGAATTGCTATTGGCGGGTCTGTTCTCATAATCTCTCATCTTGGAGATTACCAAGTGCAAACTCCATGAGAGACAGTCTCGTCTTCTTACGAGTATTCACACATGAAGGTGTGTATACTATGTGTCCTATCATAGTATGTCATCCAATCGTAGAACATTATTTAAGAATATTGTTATAGAATTTTAAGGTTCTCATCATAGTGGGGATCTGCCGTGACCTTATTAATACAAAATATATTCCAGTACATTATTAAATTATAGTATTGTAGAACAATGAACAATATATAATAAGTGTACATTCATGTAATCAAAGTACAAATAGTTGGTTCCTAGGACACCAACTCTAATAGTTTATTTATATAAACTTCTTGGTGGAAGGTGATCACCAAGTGGAGTAGATTAGGTCTCAGATTGAGACTGAACCACTTGTTTCATATCTGTTGTGCTGTATATTTTAGTCTTCAATGTTTTAGTGCTTTTCTATATAACTCGGAAATCAATAAATTCAATTTGATAGTTAGTACTAGAAAGAAGTTATAACTTTCTTGTCTTTGAAGAATAGCTTCAAAATTAACTTTAATAACTGATATTAATATTACTGAGAATTAATCAATCTTCTATGAAGTTATTTAAACATTAAAACTCTTATAACAGTACAGCCCTGATTAACTAGGTTGTATCTAACATTTGGGAGAAACCATTTATTTTTCAATATAATTTTTACAGAAATTTTTATAGTTACTCAATTCACCCCTCCCCTCTTGAGTAATCTACTATGACCAACATTTTGTATCAAAGGTTGTTTATTTGGACTCTGTTTAATCTTATTCAACTGTGATTATAGTTGTACTTTAAATATCTGTTAATTTCTGTTAATTATAAATTTCTATCTCTTTTAAAGTAATACTTTATTAGGGATAATATATTGGAACGTTCTACAACCAGAAAACCACTATTCTTTAATGTAACTAACTATGCTCAATGGAAAATTAAAATGAAAATGCATTTAAAGACTATGAGTTTGGAAATTTGGTCTTTCATTATATATGAATATAATATTCATTCTAATGATATAATAAAATGGGATGAACCAACCAAAACAACCTTTTCAAAGCATTGAATGATTTATACTGCTCCTTAGGAGATAAGGAATTCGATAGAATTTCTATTGTAAAACTGCCCCTGAGATTTGGGATACTCTATCTGTCTCACATGAAAGAACATCTAGTGTAAATGAAATGAGAGTTAATACGTACACTATCAAATATGATAATTTTAAAATGAAACATGATGAGCCTATTTATGACATGTATCTTAGGTTCAATGAGATTGTCAACACAATGATATCACTAGGAAGAGAAGTCACTACCAAGGAAAATATCATGAGAATTCTTAGATGTCTACTCAACAGATGGAGGGGACCCTCTATCTCTATTATATAATCATGAGACATCATCCAGATACCTATAAAGGAACTCATTGGGGAACTGATGATGTAGGGAGAGGAACTAAATGTCAACAAGGAAGAAAAGGATGAACCAAAGAAGAAATCTCTTGCATTCAATACCACCACCTCAAAATAAAACGACAATGGGAAACTGGAAGCTTGTATAGAAAGCTCCACTAGTGAACAATCATCACCCGATAGTGATGGGGAGATGGATCAATTATCTAGAGGTTTTAAAAGAATTTTCAAGAAGAAGAATATTTTTCAGAAAACCTAATTTTAATGGAAAATATGTCCAAAAATGAAATTCGAAGAAAGACTGGAAAAGAAGTGACAAGGATGATGATATTATATGCTATGAATGTAAGCGCAAAGGCCATATCAAGGAAGACTGTCCAAATATCAAGTACAAAAAGAGATATGGGGACAAGGACATGATGTATACAAAATCCATGAATGTAACATAGATTTCTTTTGAGGATGATTTAAGTGACTCTGAAACATCACATGATTAATAGGAAAATAAAGCCAATATGTGTTTTATGAAAAGCACATCTGAGTAACACTGGATTCTATTGTACCTGATTAATACTATTTTGGAGATGATAGTGTCTCTAAGAATATGACTAATGAATAAATGTTTGAATATAGTAACATTATTGAAGAAACATGTAATTAAATAATATACAAATATAAATCTTTGAAGAAACAACATGCTCTCACTGAGACTATTAAATCTGAACACACAACTGAAAAAGAGAAAACTGATCAACTTCTCAAAGAAAACAATGAATTAAAAATTTCTAATGAGCAATTGAAGAACGCCCTTGAAAGGTTTACCAATGGGAAGAATACCCTTACTCAAATTCTAGGAAAACAAATCACCCCTAAATACAAGACTCTCAATGGTTATCAACCTGGAAAAATAAATCTTGGTAGAACAAATTTTGTTTCAACATCTAGGACATATAGTTTTACTCCTAGTTCTGGACACAAATCAACTAATGATACATATTCTACTGTTTCCAGTTTTTGTGGACTGAATAGACTTTATTTTTCAAATACTTTACTGAATGCTTATAGGAAAACTATGAGGAAAATATGGGTTCCCATAGCACTTATTACTAATACTACTGGACCCAAACAAGTTTGGGTACCAAAATCAGTTTTTTCTTAATCTTTTTGTAGGAAAGATTCTTAATGAGTTCCTGTAAAAGTATATGGTACTTGGATAGTGGATGTTCAAGACACATGATAGAAGACTAATCATGCTTCAAGAATATGATAAAAATAGATGGAGGATATGTGATCTTTGGTGACAATGCCAAAGGAAATATAATTGGCCTCTGCCAAATCGGTAACTATAACTTATTTATAATTTCTAAAGTATTGTTTGTTGATGGATTAAAATATAGTTTTCTTAGGGTTTCAAAATTATGTGATGATGTATTTCATGTTAGATTTGAAAATGATTCTTGAAATATCATTAATTATAAAGATGAATTACTTTTTTCTACTTTAAGAAATGAATATTTTTACTCTGTTAACATAGAATCCTTAGATTCTCAAAATGCATCAGGTTTAAGTGTATTTCAAAATGATTCTTGGCTCTTTCATAGGAGACTAGGACACTGCAATGTTCACTCCCTTAGAAATATCACTAGAAAAAGCTGAGTTAAAGACTTACCCAAACTTGAGTTTCCAAATGTCAAAGTGTGTAATCCCTATCAAAAGTGGAAACAACACAAAATTTTCTTCAAACCAAAGAAATAAGTGTCAACCTTTCAACCTCTCAAACTGGTTCACATGGATTTATTTGGACCATCTAGAGATTCTAGCATAAATGGGAAGTATTATGGTTGTGTTCTTGTAGATGACTTTTCTAGATATACTTTGAACTTCTTTATGGATCACAAGAGTGAAGCCTGCTCTTATTTTACTAAATATGCCATGTATGTAGAAAATCATAGTGGACTTAGAATTAAATCAGTAAGAAGTGATCATAGTTGTGAGTTTGAATGTCAAGATCATGAATCCTCTTGGTCACAAAATGTTTATAGTCCCAATTTCTCTGCCCCTAGAACACCTCAAAAAAATGGAGTTATAGACAGAAGAAATAGAACCCTGCAAGTGATTGCTAGAACAATGCATAGTGAATATGACCTACCTTTTTATTTTTGGGCTGAAGCTATAAATACAGCATGCTATATAATCAATAGAGTATTGATCAGACCCATTCTTAATAGGAATCCTTATGAGTTATGGAACAATAGAAAAACCAAATTTAACTACTTCAAATTTTTTGGCTATAAAGTCTATATTCTTAATAATAAGAAAAATCGTGACAAATTTGCATCCAAAAGTGATGAAGGTATCTTTTTAGGATATTCCATGTCTAGTAAAGCCTATAGAGTGTTCAATAAAATGTCTAAATGTGTGGAAGAATCTATCCATGTCAAATTTGATAAAATAGATCCACGTGAGCCTAAAACCATTCTAGAGAACCTAGAGGATGATTTATCGAATCTGAACATCAATTCAAAATACTCAAACACTTCTGTGAATTAATCTGTGAAAACTTCCAATTCTGGAAATTCCCAAGAATCAAGTCAAAATGAACCTGAACCTGCTGATGAACCTGAAATCACAAGTCCCTCATTCACTAGCGATGTTAGAACTCTTAGTAACCATCCTTTAGATTCTGTTGTAGGAGACCTAGACAAAGGAACACAAACTAGATCTTCACTTAGAAATCATGTTGAACATCAAGTATTCTTGTCACAACATTAACGGATAAACATTAATAATGCTATCAATGATTAATTTTGGGTGATGTCTATGCAATAAGAACTTAATCAGTATGAAAGGAACAAAGTTTAGAAACTTGTTGAAAGACCTAAGGACACATTCACTATAGGCACTAAATGGGTGTTCAAAAATAAGGTAGGTGTGGCTAGTAACATAGTTATAAACAAGGATAGATTGGTTGCATAGGGCTATACTCAAGAAGAAAGAATTGACTATGAGGATACTTTTACACCAGTATCTTGACTTCAAGCCATCCGAATCTTGCTTACCTATTCTGCACATATAAATTTGAAACTATATCAAATGGATATTAAAATTGCATTCTTAAATTGGTATATAAGTGAGGATATTTTTGTTGAACAACCGACATGTTTTACAAACCCTCAGTTTCCAAATCATATTTTTAAATTATGAAAATCATTATATGGATTAAAATAGGCTCCAAGAGCTTGGGTTGATAGGTTAAGTACTTTTCTTATTTATAAAGGTTTTACGAAATGAATAGCTGATCCTACCATTTTTATAAAATGAATTTGTAATGATGTTTTAGTTGTTCAAATCTATGTAGATGGCATTATTTTTGGATCTTCAAAAAATTCATTATGTGTTGATTTTTCTAAAATGATGAAAAAGGAATTTTAATTGAGTTTTATGTGTGAACTAAAATTTTTTCTTGGATTTCAAATATTTCAAAATAATGATGGAATTATTTTAACTCAAAGTAAATATACTAGAGATCTACTATAATGTTTTGGATTATATTGCACTAAAAGTAGTAACACTCCCATGGGTACCGTAAGTAAGTTAGATCTTAATGAAGATGCAAAATATGTTTATCAACCCACTTATAGAAGAATGATTGGAAGTTTACTCTATGTAACTGTTAGTCAACCTGAAATTATGTTTATTGTGTGTATGTGTACTCATTTTCGATAAAATACAATGTAATCTCATTTAAATGCTTTAAAAGGAATTTTCAAATACCTCAAGAATACACCCAATCTAGGACTATTCTATCCTAGAGGGCAGTCATTTGAATAAGTTAGTTATTCTGATGCTGAATTCGGTGGCTATAAGTTAGATAGAGAAAGAACTTCTGGAACATGTCACTTTTTATGCAAGTCACTAGTATCATGTTGTAGTAATACAAAAAATTCGGTTGCATTATCTGCTGTAGAAGCTGAATACATAGCTACTGGTAGTTGTTGTGCACAGATTTTATGGATGAAACATACATTACTAGATTATGGATATCAATTCAGACATGTAACTATAAATTTTGACAACACATGTGCTATTAATATCGCAAAAAATCATGTTTCACATTCTAGGACAAAGCATATTTATGTAAGACATCACTTTTTTAGAGATCATTATCAAAAAGGTGATCTCACTTTGGAATTCCATGGTACTGAATATCATCTGGATGATATATTTAGAAAATCATTAAATTCTGAAAAAATAGACTACAACATACAAGAATTAGGAATGATAAATATTAAGTAAATATATTACTTTTTCATGATTATTGTCTCACCATAAATTTCAGGTTTACTGTCTCACTATAACACTCAATTACTATCTCACCGTAACGCCCAGTTACTATTTCACCATAAAATTCCTTCTATTTCTCACCGTAGAGACCCGATATGATCTCACATTAATGATTATTTATGTTTTTTTATTTGAATTAAAAACCATATTACGGTAATTATCCTTTTCACCTTTTTGTTTTCCCACACTTTTACTTTTGCGACGTTTGGTTTTCCAAAATGATAAAATAAAGAAAGTATCACTCGATTCTTCACTCTGTATTTCTTCAATTCAGTCATTTCAAATCGTTCATCAACCCTACAACCCTTCTCTCTCTCTCTCTTGATCCTTCGGTGGATTCCCAGGATGAAACTCCCTTCATCATCAACTCATCAGAAACATAGTTCAAAGAAGAAGAAAATTGCACCAAAGCTAGCACTTGAAGGTCCTATAAACCCAAATCTGGTAATCCGAGTTGCCATACCTAATAAAGAGATTTTCCCCAAATGAATCATGTATAGTATGTCTCTGGTTCTGAATGTTTTAAAATTGAAAGGCTAGATATAGTGGTTTTTGAATGAAGATAGGCCTATCTATCCAAAGTTAGTGGCTCAGTTTTATCAATATGTTCAGTTCTCCTTTGAGTTTGAAGATGAATATGTTGTGAGAAGCTGGATCAATGGGAAGAAATGCTCATTCTCTTCGAGGATATCAGTTTCATGCCTTAGGATACCTCATGAAGGCATCTGTGGGGATTATCAGAGAGGACCTCTACCTTCAACTGAATTCGTTGATCTAGAGGATGCTTTGAAATACTTAACTAGAAATGGAACCAAGATGAGAGCCATTGCTGCTGAACTAGATGGATAATCAAGGATTTTGTTCAAGTTTATTCAGAATATGGTTAGCCACATAAGAGGTGATTTTGCTATTTTGAAATATCAGGATGTGTTTCTGATCCACCTTATGAAAAACGAGCATAAGGTCAACCTTTGAAAGTATGTCATACACCATATGTGTGAACAGATCAAAGCCACATCCAAGTAAACCACCCTATTTTACTCTTGGATTATCTTTTCCATGCTTATTTCCAAATGTATGGTTGGACCTAATGAGGAAGTTATAATATATTGTGAGTACTGCCTTTCAAAATTCACTATCAAGAGGATGGAGAAAAATTGGAACCCTTGGGAAAAGGCTTGGGTGGAAGACAATGATAGACTTTATGAAAAATTCAATCCTGTGTAACATCCCTCAAGACCAAGATATATTTTTTATCCTAGTTTGGAACCAGATGAGATTATTGAATAATCTTCTAAATAAGAAGAAGAGGTTGTTGTGCCTCCTAGGGAAACTGTTTCTGTTGGGGAAGACAGTGCTCTTATCCCTCTTGTGGAAAGTGAAAACGAAGTCCCCACACCTACATATTTTGTTAATCTATAAGATCAACACGAGGTTGAAAGAGAATCTATTTCCAAAAAAATTGAAAGAAATTCCATGGAAGAACATATAGTGGAAGAGCTACCTGTTATGCAAGAGGCTAACCATAAATAACTCCCAGTGGATCAATCTATTCCTGAAATCATTCCTTCAGCTAAGGAATGGATAGAGAAGGATTTTCAGCTAGCTAGGAAGGAAATGAGAGAAGAACTTAGAGATGAGTTTTTGGAATTATATTAAGATCCAAAACCACTCAGTCCTGAGAAGGATGCAACTATTGAGGGGTAGCAACCCCCAAATCTGGAATCCACTGAAGAACCAAACCTGATAGATCCAAGTCCTATAAACACTAGATATAAGTTCCCCAGTTTCTATGATGCGGATGACTCTAATCAAGTCTCAGGAAAAAACCTTGACCTTTCCTCTTTGTTACAGTTAAAATCGGTCTCTAATATTGCCCCAACAAAGGAACCTGAAACTGTATCAATCCCCGTTTTTAAACGTTCATTAGACCAACCATCCTTGGAGAGTAAGGATGATCTAATGGAATTTGGTGCTACCCTTTTGTATGGTGTTGAAAAAGTTCTTAATTACCAAACTGCTCTTGTGACTCATCTAAGTGAGAAAGATGCCCCTTTATTGTTGGAGAATGTTATTTGATAGATTCAACCTAAAATGCTTCATGAGATTCAGGAAGTATGAGTTGAAAATAGACTGCTTAGTGCTGAAGTGTTGAATCTAGGAGGTATGATTGAAGAAATTAAGAAAGAGATGCACAAGAGATCAGAGATTGTTTCTCATCATGTGGAACCTGTTGTTTCACAGACCCCATAGAATGTTGCCTCTGAGATTTAGCCACACTTAACTTCCTTAGCTGAAAATGTTTCTGAATGGAACAAACTAATTGTGAAAGAAATGTTAGATCTTGTGGTTAATCTAAACAAACTCAATGATGAGTATACGAGTTGTATTCAGAAAGTGTTGAATCAAATGAAATGTCTCACCACCGCTTTCAATGCTTCTAAAGCCTCTAGTCTATCCTCTCAACCCTCTTTAGACAGTAACCTTCTCAGAACAGTGGTAAAAGAAGAACTTCAGACTGTGCTTAGTGGATTCAATAATGATTATCTACATGAAGTTATCAAGAACAGTGATAGTGTTATTGACCTAGTCCAAATCCATTCTAAAATTGCTAATGATGCTCAGTAAGAGAGTTCCAAGAAATTAGATTTTTACTTCAATAGAATCTTCTCCAAGACTGATTTGAATAATCATTTCAAGTATCTTGTGGAAAATTTGTGGATTCCTCCTGTTACTCAAGCTTTCAAGATCCAAGTCCAAAAGCTCATAGAGTTAACTCAGTTCATGGACATGTTTATAGAGAAAAATGATTATTTTGAGAAATCCATGTGGAATGGTGGAGAGATCATTGTGGATTTAATTATTCTTATGAGTCCTTACCTTCATGTACAGAGTACAGCCATTTTTTCTCCTATGGATGCACCTCTAAGACTTGGATTTCCTACCTTCACCTCTACCCTAGACTCTTCTGTTATGTCTGTTAGTCAAGAACTGAGTCAGATTAGGCATGTGATCCTTGATCAACAACTTCCTCGGTCTATTACTGCACCTACTCTGGATCCCTCTATTTTTGAAGGCCTTATTTTACCTTCTCTATCATCAACATCACTCTATTCTTCTACCTCGACCTCTGCTCCTATGGATTCCTCTTCTATTACTACTGCTAAAGGAAAAGAGAAGTCCAGACCCTAATGAAGTACAATGTTTACTTCTTTTTGATAGGAATGATGTTGCTTTTGTTTTGATCCATTTTGTTTGTACTGCATCTTATTTTCTTTAATGTAATGTGCACTTTTTAGGACTTGTCTTATTCCATCGTTTTGATAATCCCAAAAGGGGGAGAAATCTCTAGATGTTAGACATTCTATATGTTAGACATTTATCTTTATATCATTAGTTGAATCAAATATACAATTTAAATCTACATGATTTGTGATCATAAAAAAGGGGAAGATTATTGAACTCCTCATGTACTAATCATGTTTTAATGATCACAAATCCTTGTTAACCTGGTTAAATCCTATGAATCATATCAAATCAGGTGTATTATTGTTTAAGTATTCTCATTCTTTAATAAGAGCCATTCAAGATCTTAGTTTCTCGACATTCAGTTTAATTACGTTATATTATTATTGATTTACTTTTATAATACCTTCTTTGAAAATTGATTAAGTCTAATCCATTCTATAATCATCATTTCTTAAGTCTGAATACTGTTTTTTTTTTGAAAAGTCAGAGACCCCGTGATTCTTCCACTGTTTATGCCTTTCTGGAAGATTAAGCCAGACACTATGACAATCCGACACTATGAAGAAGACACCGTGACAATATAACACAGTGAAGCAGACACCATGACAATCAGACACTATGAACAAGTAGACACTGTGAACAAGACACCGTGAACAAGCAGACACCATGACATCCAGACACCGTGACTAGAAGACACCGTGAACAAGACACTGTGACATCCAGACACCGTGAACAAGAACCCGTGATATCTAGAAATAGTGACCATGAGACACTATGACCATGAGACACTGTGACCATGAGACACTGTTACCATGAGACGCTGTGACCGTGAGACACCTTGATTACAAGACACCGTGACAAACCCAGACACCATGGAAAGGAGACATTATTTCCATGACATAATTTGACACTGTTTCCTAATATTTTTTTTCATCTTTAAATTTAATCTCTAATGGAAATATTTGAATACTTTAATGCACTGAAAAATTTAATGTTTCTTTGTATGCATATCATCAGACAGTATGAGGTATGAGGTGTAGAATACATGCAACCTGTTGGACCCAACACATGCACTCCATGATAAAAGAGTGATATGACCCACAAAATTAATATGATAGAATGACCAAAATAAAAATATGGTGGGAATGTACGTGAGAATAATATACATTTTTAGATAATTGGCTCATGAAACTCGATTCTGCTGCAGAACACATGAATTATACAGGAATCCCAAGAGCATATTCACACTTTGAAACATCATGAAGAACAAAAGCAAGATTTGTCTGAATTATAAAACTATGTTTTCCAGATGAGGACTCGAGCTCTGCATCTGCTTCATCTCAGAATTCTGGAGCTTCAAATACTAACACTTAGAGCACTTCTAAACCTATCTCAATATTACTGCTATGTTTTGTGTCATTTTATTAAATTTTGAGTAGAGTGTGTTTCTGTATAATAATATGCTTTTTCCCCTTCATTAAATAGAAGGATACAAGATATCCTTACTCAAACCCTCATTTACTCTTATGTATACCAATGGATAAGTGTGAAAGAGGTCCTTGTGTGACCTGGTAGTTTGTACCCATGATGAACTATGGAAGAGGTCCTTGTGCGACCTGGACAGTCTTGTGTACTATTGTTTAACACCAATCATGGGTGTAGATCATGTTTATTTATATAAACTTCTTGGTGGTATGTCATCTCCAAGTTGAGTGGATTAGTTCATAGTTTGAGACTAAACCACTTGTTTCATATTCGTTGTGCTACATAATTTAGTCTTATCTGTTTTACTACTTTTCTATATAACTCAGAAATCACTAAATTCAATTTGATAGTTAGTCCTGGAAAGAAGTTATAACTGTCTTTTCATAGTATAATAGCATCAAAAGTCACTTTAATTACTGATATTAAGATTACAGAGAATTAATCAATCTTCTAAGTATTTATTTAAATAGTCAAACTTTTATAACAGTATAACCATGAATAACTGGGCTATATCTAACTTTCCGAAAAAACACCTTCCTTTTTGGAAATACTTTTTATAGAAATTTCAATAGTTACTCAATTCACCCCTCCACTCTTGATTAATATAACCTGACCAAAACTTTTAAATATTGTCTAAAAACATCTTCTTGTTGTGACTTTTTAATCGAATTTCATTTCCAAAATAAATTCAATAAAATGAAATCTTCTTACCACAGACTTCTTCTAGTTTTATAAATGATAAGCACCCCCATCCATTGAAGTAGTGTTTTTATTATCTTTTATTTTATTTTTAGAATACCTTAATGAATTTGTTTTTATTTGAATTCTCTTTTGAGAGACGGCCTTGGTCAGCCACACTGCTGCACCTAAGTAACCCAAAACCGAACATCATTTGAAAGCGCCCATGACAGCTCCTTTAAATCTTCCACTCTTAGTATTCCTAATTTAAAACATTATTCTTAACCTAGTGAATTTATACAAAAGAAAGAGGTTAGATAAAATGGTTAGTAACGGTGAACAACAGAGATATATAATAATAACATGCACATAAGGGTATGAGAACCTGACAATAAAATTATATAACCATACACTGCATATTAGAGATCATAATCTAGATTCCTGGAATAAAGTTTGGCATTTAACAAGGCATGAATAATAAGGATATCAAGAGAATAATCCATGAGATAATAACATAGAAATAATACATGTAATTTACGGAATACACATAAGCATATAAAATCCTATTTCAAAGCTACATACCAAGAACTTCATATAATGGTTGGCTTGACCTAATAACCCATATTGTAGCATCAGTCTTGGGATTACCTCTTATGTACCCTCTGGTTTCATGGATGAGATTCCCTCCCTCGTATAATATTTGTTTGGGCATGGGTTTCTTTATTATTTACTCTTTTATTATAGGAATAATATTACCACTTTTTTGATCTTGGGAAGTCCGGGCGTGTACCCTATTATTTTGTGCGTAAGATTCCCTCTTGTTCTGGGAAAGGGATTCCATCTCATGTACCATCTTCTTCCAGGATTAATAAGTTCTCTTCTTTTATGCATGGGATTCCCTCTTGTGTATCCTCTATCTCATAAAACATTTATCTTTACCCGATTTATTAGAGGGAGAAATATATCCCACCCATCACATAATGAAAACATACATGCATGTAACATATGATAAAAACATTCATCATATCATGAACCATAAAAATAGATTGTTTTCATAAAAATTATATAAAAACCAATGAAATGAAATTGGTATAATTAAAATTTACTCACATATTAACCTATGTAAAATAGATAGGATTTATAATCATTTAAAAAAAATTACCCCTAAAAAGAAGCGGGTTTCAAAAACATATTACCCATTGAAGGGAAACATGTTTCATAACCACGATTACATAAAAACCCATTAAAGAAATAATATTAATGGTATTATTGCATCATGTCCCCAATTAACATAACTATAACAAAGGTTTCCATCATATATGGAAAATAATTTTGAAAGGATCGTTCAAAACATTTATTGAGGAAAATAATCTTAAAACACTTGGAAGTGTCCCATAACAAATTGAGACATTTGAATCATTGTCCCCATGAAATTATAACAGTAACTAAATTTTATAACATCATAAAGATAAGGATATTTATAATATCAAATTTCCAAGGGAATTATATATAGCACATAAATGAATAATGGTCCATAACATAACATGTGCCTCAAATATGGAAAATTGGGACCAAAAACCTTACCATTTTTTTACTATTGGTAATATAATCCCCATTATTGTGATATCATGAAATGGGTGTGTTAATAACCATATATTTAAGGATAATAATAATTGAATATATTTATTGGTAGTATATACACCACACAAAAGAAACAAGTAATGAATAATACAGAAATCTCACAGAAATAAAAGCGAGGATAGAATTCCCCTTATTGTAATGTATCAGATTATATATGTTTTATTTTTGGATATTATATGGATTATTTTTTTGAGGAGACATGAAGAAAAAGTGTGACTCCCATTCCCTGTGTTCCGAAAGAAATTTTTTGAATTCTATTAAAAGTATTATTAATCTTGCGCATGTAGTTTTCATTAAAAAGTATAACAAATTCTAAATGTGTGACCCAATCTGAAATCCAAGGGAACCATTGAGTTCATGATGTGTGGTTTAAAATAGAAACTACATAACATTATTTCTTGAAAATAATTTTTATAAAATCCATTACTGGTGCAGAAATTAATAAAATATTTGATCAAATTATTTTAATTCATTTTATTGACCTAATGACTACTTGGTCTTTAAATAGTCTGTTTTGGAAAAATATCAAGGTTATCCACATAACCCAAGTTCCATTGGTGTCCCATTGAGAAAATTTTGGATAAATTATCTTAATCAGTCATCGATGAGATCATGAAACACTGATCGATGAAACATAGAATCGAATGACCTCACCAATGAATGTGATGCAACATCATTATTCATCAGTGATAGATCTAAATTGAGGCAGGGCATGTGTTTGGATTTTTTTCTTCCACATTCATGATTTATATTATGAACACAAATAAATATGTGAATAAATTGATATTATTTTCCATTTATTTTCATGATGGGTTTATTTTTCATAATTTTATGAGAGAACTTCTATGTGTTCTGATTTACTTCGATTTTAGTTCTAACGAAAATGAACCAACATCGACACAAACATCATATGAGGTCAGTTCAACTTTATTTATTTTTAATTCTCTCACTCGCATTCCACATTTTTTTATAATTATGTTTTTATTGAGACTTAAAAAATCACTATCAAACAATTGTTGTGCCCCAGTTCTATGGAGAAATGATCTGAAATCGATGATATGGGATTGACAAGAAATGACAGTGTCGAGAAAGTGGATGTTGTGATGAATTGGATGATGGTAGATTACCTAGTTCATGTTATTTATTTTTCAATGATGATAGGTGATATTATCTATTTTCTAGGAGAATGAGATAGACAGAATGTGATGGTAGGCATTGGAGATGCTCAGTCTAGTTGGATCCACAAATTATAGTGAGATTGAGGACGAATTCTAATGCAGTGACAACATGGGAATGCATAAGAAACAAAAGAATGGTTTCTATAATGAATGGATATAGAAATAATATATTCTATGACTACATTATGTGTAGTACCCTTAGGATGAATCAGTGTATACTCATCTGCACGAACATGACATGCATACACAAGTCGTTTACTTGGATGAGACCCCGTTCAAAAGACAATGCATGGGACAAAAATTGCACAATGTGTACATTATTATACGTGGTTTGAAACTCTTGTCCTTCATATATTAGACTATAATCATTAGGGTTTTTTCATTATATAATTTCCAAGATGGTTAGTACAAAATCATAACTTTAACCAAGATTCAAGATCCCTTCAACATATCTTCTTAGTTAGAGTTGTTCATATCCCTCCAAGAGGCCTGACGTGATATCATATATTCCTCTTCATGCCCCAAGTGGAGTTATTGTTATTGTCATAACCAAAACTATGTGGGTGTCAATTTTATAATTATCATTTTAATCTAGATTTAGTTGTTTGTATCACCCCATGTCCCTAGAATTAATCCTAATATGTGATCGTATTCTCTTCATATTATTAGAATTATCTACTCATGAAAAGAATTATAATTATCTATCGGATAGACTTCATTAGTTCTATCAGACATGGGAGTGTGATCTTCTATGATAATGTATTTTGGAATCATTAAGAGTAATCCTAGTACGGTATACTATGGATAAGAAATACCTCTATATTTTATTTCTTTTTAGATTATATCTAGATATTCTTGTTATATGTGTTGTAGCCATGAACATCTATAGTGTTGACTATACATTCTTTTTTTTGTATGATTTTAGGTTTGAGGGTGTTCAACTGATTAATGTTATAATCACCCTATCATAGGCTTTTCCTTCATGTGTCATGTATTTTACAGATCATCATCCTTTTGACAGAGTCCTAGGTGGACCAAGACTATAAGATGCTTAGTGAGATTTAATAGACTAAGTTGTGTTCCTGTAGCTTTTTTACCACATTCCTAGTACATACATTCATGTTAGAATTCTATTTTCCAACTCTTTGTGTTTGGTTTTTATTTGGCACTTTTTATTCTTTTTTAAATAATTTTTTACTCTAGTTGTGTGATTTAAATGTATGTATGCATAATTGTTCAGTTGTTTTTACATTTTTGCATTATATAAGCCTAGATATGTGTGCCTGTGTACTTGTAATTAGGATAATTCATCACATGTTAGTTATATTATAACTTGGTGCTAGTCACCAGCCCTAGGACTGTTGGAGGTGGGTTTGGAATTTCATGATATGAGCCCCCCTAGGATGGGTCTGGATTGAGTGGCACTAGGGTCATCCAAGTCTGATTTAGGATCCAGAGTTTGTGACCATTGTTTCAGGAAACAATGCTGGTGTGTCGAGTTCAGCATTTAGGCTAAGGAATCCATTGCTGGTACTATGGCTGAAATATTCATACACCAAGACTTTGATCACATGTTTTTCAATACATTACATGATAAAACTAGTTGTAGTGAAAACAATGGTATAAGCATCAAATTGGAATGGGTTGGGGTTTCAATGTCCTTCTTGAGTTAGATCTCCGTATATAATCATTGACATTATACATATTGTTTACTATCAGAATGACTCAATGACATATAACAGATACGATTGAATATGATGATCTTGAGAATGATACCCTATGTGATGAGGCATCGATATAGGGTCCAGTTTCTAAGATGTCACCTCACAGTGGGGAACCATCCATACCACCCATAGAGAAGTAAATGGTACCCAGAGTACCATCAGATGAGGGGTTCATGATGACCGTTCTTCATAATTTTCAGTGATAGAGACCCCTCAGGGTCTATGGTGATATCAATCTATAGGTGGATGAGGACTCGGATGAGGTGATGACCAATGTTTTCTATTTAGTCAGTACATTGATATATCAGATGTTTGTTCCCGCAGTGAGTCTTCATCATTTCCCAGGTGGGTTATGGTGGGGATTAGTTACATATAATTCTGACTATGTGGAACCTTTCCTTACAGGGTTCAATCAATGTTTTTCATATAAGATATCTCACTAGCTACACGGGGGGTTGTAACTATCTAGAAGCTTATACAGCTCCACCAGGGTGACATGACTGTATTTGAGTAGTCATTGAGTTTTACCAACCACTCTAGGTACTTTATGGATATGGTTAAATATCATCTCTTATGGTCTCAAACCTTTGAATGAGGTCTTCATGGAGACATTTAAGCCATTTTTATCTTTCTATTCATTCATACATATGATGTGGTGCTATAGAAATCTGTAGTGGTTGAGAGTTTATTGGATGAGCAGTTACAACCAGTGGTAGTTTGCAGTGGGAAAGTGGGAGGAGAGTACTCTACAACTAGGAGTTGTGGTTAATATCAAGGACCTGGATGTGGGAGAAGAATCAGGAGGAGGTCCCAGGACATAGGGTCTATAATTTAGGTCTCACATGGTTGGTCTAACCAGCCTAGAGAGAGGAGGTGCTACTTATGTGATGGAATATGATATCTCAATAAAGATTGACTGGCCCACCATAAAACTAACAATGAAACCATAGATGGGATTCTAGGAGATAGGAAGAGGAAGTGACATTAATTTTCGCAAGGTGGAGGATGGGGAGGAGGAGCTGGGATAGTATAACGAGGTGGTCGATTGTTTCAATTGTTTCCACCACCACCCCCAGGTGGTCCACACCAGGCTCAAGGAGATGGAGTGTATAGGAGGGGACATATATTGGCGGTCTATTCTTATGACCAATTGGCTCTAAGAATGATTTGAGGTATGAACTGTGTATTTTTTTCCTTTTATCTATAGTACTGATTGGAACAGGTTCTTGTCATCCCTTTATTTTCACATATATTATTCAACAATTAGATTTCTAGTTGAACCATTGACTCGATCATTACACGTAGAGACTCCAATTGGAGAAGACTGGGTAATCACACCTTTTTTCCAATAGTGTGACTAGAATCTTATAGGTGAGAGTTTTGGTTTGGATATCTTTGTAGCCTTGTTGATACATTATTATATCACTATTAGTATGGATTGGTTATTTTAGTCCAAGCCTTGATTTCTAGTTTTAGGGAAACAGTGTGGTGTATCCACAATGATGGAACCAATTTTTCCTTTGTCAGTGGAAGGGAAACCCCTAAAATAGAGGATTGAATCATGCTTAGGAGGGTGCAATTTATTTCTCATAAGTTGGATAGCATGACCCGTGGTGCAGTGGGTTTTATAAGTCTCTAGTTTCCTATAGTGGTGGTGGAGTATTGGGATGTATTAGTTGAAGAGGTTCTAGGTTTACCTCCCCGTTGAGAGGTAGACTTTTTCATTGATCTACACCCTGGAAAGACAATCATATCTACACCAGCATATCAGTTGGCTTTCTCAAAACTTCACGAGATTATGGTGTTGATGGACAACATGTATAGGGAGGTCTTTGATTGACCCCATGATTCACCTTAGGAAGCCAAAGTTTTTTTTCTTAAAGAGTAAGATGGGAGATTAAGGTTGTGTGAGGGAAACTGAAATTTAAAACATGTGATTGTGAAGAATAGTAAGTAAAAACTATGTATCGATGACCTATTTAATAAGTTGGGAGGGGGAAAATAGTTCTAAAAGGTTGACTGCAGGTCAGGCTATCACTAGTTGAGTGTACTGGATGAGGATGTACCATAGACAATATTCAGATGTCTTTACAATCATTATGGGAAATTTGTGATTCCCTTTGGTGTGACGAACTCCCCAAGAGTGTTCTTAGGACTCATGAACTGGATCTTTCATCCTTACATAGAATGGTTCATGGTAGTCTTCATCGAAAATATCATGGTGTACTCAGTATCTGGGGAGTATCCCATGAGACACATTAGGGTAATTTTTTATATAATATGAGAGAATCAAATTTAAATAAATATCTCAAATTTCTAATTCCTGATACAAAAGACAAACATTCTAGGACACGTTATATCAACACATTGTGGACCTGACGATGGTCGAGGTAGTGTTGGCTTGGGATCCACATAAGAGTGTGACTGAGGTGTAGAGATTCCTTGTGTTGGAAGGATATTATCGAAGAAACATGCCTCATTTTTCCAGTACATCAGAACCCATGTTATCTTTGAGTCGAATGGGAAAACAATTTTTGTGGATAAAGAAGTTCCAAAAATATTTATAGTAGTGGAGGTAGAGGTGGACAAGCACTTCCATATTGAAATTTCCAGATGAGGATGTGGAGTACATAGTGTTCTGCGATGCATTAGGAACCAGAATTGTTTATGTTCTAATGTAGAGGAAAGTGGTGATTTCATTTGGTTAACACCTGTTGACACCATAGGATCAGAACTACTTGAACAATCATCTTGAATTACCAATGGCAGTATTCTCTTTGAATATTCGGTTATACTACCTGATGGGGAAGAGGTTTATTGTTTATTCTAACCATAAGATTCTCAAGTATATATTCTCTTAGAAATATCTCAACTTGATATAGAGGTGTTGTCTAGATATCATTTAGTATTATGAATTTGATGTTTTCTATGCTTCTAGAAAGGGGAACATGGTAGTATATACTTTCATTATGAAATATTTTTCTCAATTGCAGAACCATGTATCAATGAATTTGGCCTTATTGTAGTTATGAGTTGTGGATGTATTTGGAGAATCTTACCTCAAGTATATTGTATTCACCCCTCCACTCCCATAGAGAGTTAGGGAGGAATAGCTTTGAGATACCGACTATGAGACCCTACATGATTAGATATCCACTAGACCTGGTCTTGATGGATTTTCTAAAGGTGGGGAGCATGTCATTATTTTTAGGAGATGTATGATGGTACAACGGACATTACATATAATTCCCCGACCCTAGTAGCCCAGATTCGTTGCATTATTAGATAACATTGGCATGATCACAAAAGATCATGTCTCGAAAGACCGATTAGTTTAGTAGCTTTGGAAGCACTAGATACATTCATAAGGTTTACATTAAATCCTAAAATGAAAACTACAACAACCTTGTTTCCATAGAAAACACTGAGATCCCATAGACTATCCCTTCAGGTCAGTCATAATACACTTCTTCACATCCTAGGAAAAATAAAACATAGAAAGGGGAGAACTCAGATGCTTAGTAAGCATAACAATATAGCAGAAACATTCATATATAATAATAAACATTTAAGGAAATGTATAAAACTAAAAAAACACATTTAAGATAAAATTCATCATAATATGGAAAATATAAATCAAAATAATTTCATTTACTTACTCACATGGATATTCTACTAGTCAAATAATCACATGCAATATCAATATCCACTTTCAACATGATGGAATACATAATGCTGGACCATCGTAACCACATATTCAAGGCCTTGTGCGAAGACTAAAAATAATATTTTGTCAAGGCCTTGTGCCAAGACATTAGTTTCTCTCATGAGACCTACTGATTCATCGAGGAGCTACAAAATGCTCCAAAAATCATTTACTAAGTCCAGCGCATTCCTCATATGAAAAGGTTTAAAAATAACATAAACATTCATATTAAAACTAGCATACGAAATGTCAATACATTATCCATAATCCATGAATGATGTAAAAATAAAACATCCACAATAAAACATATCACAAAACATTCAATACAATATGGATGTTTTGTATCATAATAAATCAACTTCAATTAATCTTAAAATCAATCAAAGGATGTTGACATAGATGAAATCAAAACATTTTTTTAGAGAAATATCTCTTTCTATTTTGAAATAATTTAAAAGGAATATAATTATAAAAGAAAACATTTATTTTGAAAATATTATTATAATATTATAATTTAAGCTTTTAAGATGTTATAATAGTATAAAATAGCCTCACCCATGGTATAAATTACAAAAAACATTCTTAGGTTAATTTTGTTGGAAAGGTCATAAGGTACCTTATCTGGAAAACGTCAGAAAGATTTCTTTCAAAACATTTTATAAAATGTAAAAAGGGTATAAATGACTTTAACCCATAGTCTAGTAAATAGTAACAATGTTTTGGAATACATTTTTATGAAACATTGATGTGGATGATAAATAGGTCCCAGTAGATACTTACGTAAAAACAACCTCAGATAATAAAGAGATTGTGAAATTAACCCTTAGCTTGTACTTTTCCTTGGTTGAGGGTAAATTAAACTTCTATATAATAGTTAAATCATTGTTATTAAATTATAAAAGAACTATATACATAAATACGATATCATATATGATCTTATAATATTGCTTTGTTAATGATATTTAAGTAGTATCATCATTTCTGGTGTTAACTGATTCGTTTTCTTTTATATGATTTGTTTCATAAGTAATGTTTGTTGTGGATATGATGTATATTATTCATATTCATAATGATATTATGTCATTAAACATTATTTTTAATCATCAACTGAAAAATATTCTTGAATGGATACAATGGGGAATCAATCTCATCGCGTTCGTGGAGATGGTAATCCGCACCTATGCACGAGCGACAGTATCATTATTTTGATATTAAAATCGTATATAATTGGATTTTATATCATATATAAAGAATAATTATCATGTTATATTTTTTATTTACATCATTTATACTCATTATTATACCCATAAAAATGATGAAGTGTTTGATTAACAAACTACAACACGACATGGAGACGGTAAGCCGTACGTACACATGTATGATGACATTACATTCATAGGATGGATAAAATAATGAATATGGTTGTACCATTTTTATAATCACATCATAGTATATAGAAGATACTGTATTTATTATTTTAGATTGGAAACAACAAAGAATGAGGAAGTGGAAGAAGAAAAGAACTTTAAAGAGGTGACGAAATATTTACCTCTTCTTTGGGTTCTTCCTTTATATTTGATCAAAAGGGTACTTTAGGTAGGATTTATGACTATAGGAAGGCCTATAGGATTATGGGGGGAGAGTTTAGAGGATATTAGGGTAGCGTTTGGCAGAGACAACTGGCTTTGAAGGTGTTAAAGTAAGAGAAGGGGACGTTCCCTTTTATAAGAGGGGTGAGGGGCACCTTAGGAAAAGATTAAAATGTTATTTTATAATAAATTACTTTTCAGTTTATAATGTCTCCAAAATAATTTATTTCGAGGCTATGGAGGGTATAGGTTGAAATACTCTCAACCAATGGGTTTTAGATAGGTTTATGTTACCATATTAACCTTATTATTTATATTTAACTCTTAGTTAAACAGTTTGACATTTACCAGGTCTCTTTGTATTTTTATATTATATGGTTAATAAACTTACTATAAACTTCCATGATAACCTCAAGTAGTTAATTAATGACATATCTAATATTTTTTAATCCCTTTGGCCGAACCATAGATTTTTAGAAATAGAATATCAATTAGTAATATAGTATTTGTTTGAAAACATATTTTATGTAAATTTTGACACTCTTTGGTATTTTGTTTTTGTTAAATTCATAACAACATTATTGATTCGAAAAAAATTCATTTAATAAACCCAAACATGTCATATTAACCTAGAAAATTATTTTAATTCTTTAAAAGTCACAAATTACATTTTTTGGATATTTATAATATCAATTATTTCAATCATTCATTAATACGGTAATTACTGCATCATCATTGTGTTAATAATAAATTTAAATATTTAATGTCTCAAAATTAAAAATAAAATACTATTATGTATAAAATATTTTTATCTTTCTAAATAATATTTATAGTCAAATTTATATTTTTTATAACACTATTTTTTAAAAAAATTAGTTATTAAACATAGAATTTAACACTTTTAACTCTTCTTTAAATAAAATAATAATAAATGTTCTAATCTAATCCAAGTAGACCTAAAGGATCATGTTTTATTCATAAGGTTGTTTTTTGGTCGAAATACACTTATCCAATAGAAGTAAGACATATGTTAGGGTAATAATAATATCATTTTTAACTTTAATTACCCTATTTACTTTTAACCGTGGTAAATAAGTCAAAAGTTACTATTCACCAAATATTATTTTCATCTCATTAAACCAAATTTTACTTACTAATAGAAACTGAATCTCTCAGATTTGTAAAATTCAACTCACAGAATTGGTAAAATTAAGTATTGTGAAAATTTGCAAAAACTCCCATGAGGTGGGTAAAAGACCTTAACAAGTTCAATAGAATTTTATATATCTAATTTTTTTTATAAAAATGACTCCAATGAATTACATTGAAATAATATTTTTCTTATGTATCTATTTTGATTTAATATAAATTTAAATAAAATAAAAAGTTATTTAAATAAAAAGTTGGTTTTAACCAATAATGCATAGGTTTTCACTATTCATCAAAAATTGAATGTTTTCCGAAAAATACCAATAATTCACCCTAAGCTAATTTTGATATTTTGAATCCAAAAATGAAGTCCATTTTGAAAGATAAAGTTTTTAAAATTTCAAAATGTGGGTATTACTATTCATAATGGCTAGTATGATTGGTTGTGGTGTGTTAGAACTTGAAGTTGCGTACAACACACTCTATTGAATTATTCAAAGATAGGTGTATAGTGGAAGCTTGGGATGTTAAATTCTCCCCTCCTTAAAATAATTTAGTCTTAAAAAATTCTAGAATATTACTACATAAAAAGACTCTGGTGGTTCTTCATCATAAGTTCCTCAAGTTCTCATGTTGCCTCTTTCATCTTATGGTTTATCCATAGAATTCTTACCAGACGAGTCGTTCGGTTTCTCAAAAATTGTTCTCTCGTATCAAGAACCTTGACATAATCTTCACAATAAGACAGTTCAGGTCCCAGTACTAATTCCTCATAGGTGAGTACATGTGATGGTTCAGGCATGTATTTTCTTAACAGTGATACATGGAACACATTATGAACTTTGGAGAGACATGGTGGCATTTTCAAACGGTAAGCTACAACCCCAATTTGTTCTATAATTTCGAAAGTTCCGATGTACCTGGGACATAATTTACCCTTATTACCGAAATGTATGACACCCTTCTATGGAGATACCTTCCAGAAAACATGATCTCTTACCTAAAATTCCAAATCCTTCCTCTGATTATCAGCATAGCTCTTCTACCTACTTTGAGATGATTTGATGTGGTTTTGGATTACCGTAACCTTTTCCATCGTTTCCACTACAAATTCTGGGCCTACGAGTTTTCCTTCACCATCATCATCTCCACAGGTTGGTGTGTGACATCTCTTTCCATATTACGCTTCATATGGTGTCATCTGAATACTTGAATGGAAGCTATTGTTATAGGAAAATTCTATGACAGGTAAATATTGATCCCCCATACCTTTAAAGTCATGTGAGCATGATCTCCTCATGTCTTCTATGTTTTGAATAGAATGTTCTGAATTTCCATCAGTTTGGGGGTGTAGGTAGTGCTCAAATGAAGTTCAGTATCTAGGGATTTCTAAAGAATTTTCCAGAATCTTGCTGTAAAACGTGGATCACGATCTGAAATAATCGATAAAGGTACTCCATGAAGTCTCACAACTTCATTAATATATATTCTTGCTAGACATTCAAGTGTTAAATCCTCTCTTATAGTAAGAAAATGTGCTTAGTTGGTAAGACGATCAGAAATGACCCATATTGAATCATTCTTTATAGGAGTCTTTGGTAGTCCCATGACAATGTCCATCGTCATATTATCCCATTTCCACTCAGGTAAGGGAAGAGGTTGCATGACTTCGCCAGGCTGTTGCCTTCCAGCTTTCACTTGTAGATAAACCATACATCTTGACAAAAAATCATAAATATCCCTCTTCATGTTGTCCCACCTATAATGTTCCATCAAATATTTATACATCTTAGTGCTACCATGGGGTATATAGAAATTGGAACTATGAGAATCATCCAACAAATCCCTTTTTAGATCAGGTTTGTGAAGAACACAATGTCTCTTCCCAAATTTCAAAATTCAATCTTCATACAAAAAGTCATTCAATCTCCCATCATTCACAGCTTTAATCTTCTTTTGAAACTCTTCATCATCGGTCTGAGAACACTTTATCTTTTCTAGTAAAGATGGTTTTGCAACCATTTGAAAAAGAATTGATGTTTCACCTTCCATGGTTATCCCCATGTCCAACTTTACTAGATCCTTGTATATAGGATCCTTTTCACCTCTCATCTTGTTCAGATCTCCATGATCCTTTCTGCTCAAATCATCTGCCACCTTATTTTATTTCCCCGGGTGGTAGTGTATGGTGCAATCACAATCCTTGAGTTGTTCAAGCCATCTCCTTTACCTCATGTTGAGTTCTTTCTATGGGAAAATATACATCAAACTCTTGTGATCGGTATATATCTCACATGTTTCACTATAAAGATAATGTATGTATATCTTCAAAGTAAATATTACAGCTTCTACCTCAAGATCATGAGTAGGATATTTTTTCTCATGAATTTTTAGTTGTCGTGATGTATAGGCAATAACCCTATCATTCTTCATAAGGACACAACCAATTCCTTTCATTGATGAATCACTATAAATAACAAACACATAATTTCCCGATGGTAGAGTCACGATAGGTGAATTGGATAATCTTCTCTTCAATTCTTCAAAACATTCGTCACACTATTTTGTCCAAAAAAATTTAACCCCTTTTCGTGTGATCTTTGTTAATGGATTAGCCAATTGGAAAAAATTCTGGACGAGACGCCAATAATGACCTCCTAAACCAATAAAACTGCGTACCTCAGTTATACTCGTCGGTGTTGGCCATTCCTAGATTGATCTTATCTTAGAAGGATTAACAAAGATTCAATACATAGAGACAATATTTCCAAGATAATAAATCTTCAGAAGCCATAATTCACACTTGCTAAACTTCCCATGTAATTAATGTATTCTAAGAGTCTTTAGAATAATGTGAATGTTATTTTCATGATCTTCATAGATTTTGGAGTATACCAAGATATCATCAATAAATACCACAAAATATTCATCAAGATATTCCTTGAAAACTCTATTCATTAGATGCATGAAGACATAAGGTGCATTAGTCAATCCAAAAGGCATCACTGTAAACTCGTAATTCCTGTACCTATTTTGAAATGCCGTTTTCAGAATTTCTTCCTTCTTCACACACAAGTGATGATATCTAGATCTATGGTCAATCTTTGAAAAGTATTGAGCTCCAGGAAGTTGTTCGAATAAATCATCAATGCGAGGTATTACATACTTGTTCTTTATTGTTATATCATTGATCTCCCTATATTCAATGCACAACCTCATAGATCCATATTTATTCTTAAAAAAATAATAGGGGCTCACCATGGAGAAACACTAGGGTGAATAAATCCCTTATTACTCAATTCCTCAAGTCATTTCCTTAGTGCCACTTATTCCACCATGGCCATTCTATAAGGGGTCTTCGATATGGGCCTTGAAACATGAATTAAATCACTGGAAAACTCAATTTCACATTTGGGAGGATGTCTAGGTAAATCCTATGGAAATACATCACAATAATCTTGCACAATATGTACATCCTCTATTTGAAAATTCTTTTCCTAAACTATAGTTATTTCATTCTCTTCTTCCCCAATAATCAAATTTAGTTGAGCTATAGGGGATGGATCTAGATTAGAATTAGGTGGTGACGTTTATGATCTAAATATAAGGTACTCATTATCATTATCAAAAATTTTAACCACCTTATTCTTACAATAAAGTTTCACATCATGGTCCGAAATTGAATCCTTATCGAGGATTATATCAAATTCAATCATTGGTATGACAATGAGATCAGTAGATAAATAAGGATTATATGCCTTAATGGTAGCTGATTCACAAAAACTTTTTGCAACGATAATTCCCTTAGGATTTTTGACTGACAACTCCTTTATGAAATCAATTTGGAAATATCTAATTTTCTTAGAAAACTAGGAAGATATGAAACAATGCGTTGATCCAAAATCAATTAAAGATTTTCTAAACTTGAGGAAACCAATAAATTACCTTCCACCATGTCTTTCGATGCTTCAACCTCAGCAGTAGTGATAGCATTAGCTTGGCCTTGATCCCTTGGCCTTTTCTGAGGTAAGTTCCTATGATGTTTAGGAAATTCATTCACATATTGCCTCTTTCTCTACAATTATAGTATTTAACATCGATAGACTCTTTCTTACCCTTGCAATCACGAGCTTGGTTGCCTTTTTCATCACATTTGTAACAGACTCTAATTCCCTTCAAGAAAGTATCAGGGTGTTTTTTTTAAACATTTACTGTAGGATGGATATTCAACTTTTCCCTTATTCCCCTTATTTCCATTTTTAGAGTGTTGAACAGATCTCTTCTTCTCTTGCTTTGTTTAAAGTCGTAAGACTTAGAGAATTATTTTTCTATCTTGATAGCACATGAGACTATATCATCGTATGACAAGACGGATTTTGAGACTAATGCTCGATGGAGAAATGGTTTACCCCATAAAATAAATGATCAATCATACTTCTTGGGTTACATATATAATCTACAACATACCTCTCTAACCTTTTAAAGATAGCTTTATACTTTGCGACATTCTCATCCCCCTTTTGCCTCACACACAGAAATTGTGTTTCCATATCCGCGCAATGGTCATTAGGAAATTATTTTTCTAGGAAAATATCTTTAAACTACCTCCATTTAATATTTGATACTTCATCATCTTCCTTTGTGTTTTGAATCAATGACCACCATTGATCAGAATCTTTAGTGAGGCGGTAAGCTTCCATGACAAATTTTTCCCTTTCGCTACTCCCCAAGGCGTGGAATATTTTATCTAAGGATTTTGTCTATTGATCCTCTACTAATGGATTTTCACTCCCATTGAATGTTGGTGATTGTTGCCTCATGAAGCAATCTAACATTGATCCTCTATGCTGTGGATCTGGGTGCTCTATACGAGTATGGTTATTATTCATAACCTGAGTGAGTTGTCCCAATATGGTGATAATCTAATCAACACCAGTTGCTTCACCTGCATTACTATAATTATCTTGAGTAGGATAGAAATCCCTAAATCTATTACGTGTGTTGATATAGTATCCATTCCTTCCACTAGGAACCATTTCTAAATAATGGCATAAACTATATTAGTTTATGAATCTAAATACATAGTTCCAAACTTGTAAAACACTAAACATAAACTGAACAGTTTATGGATACAATCCATAATCATATAAATGTTTTCTTTGAGGAATTATATACTCATAAACCCTTCATAATTATTTTTAATGGAAATGATAATTTTCCTAAGCATATCCCCCGGGAGTGTCATAACCAAGAGTGCAGCAAGGCCCGTTGTCGTGAACCAGTTCATGTTCGAGTCTAGCTCAGAGCAGTGTTTTCAGGTTTTATCCCTAAGTACATATGTGCCAGATCCACCTATACCTAATTATATCTAGATAGGGATTTATTTCTTGGAAAACTCACAACATATCTACAATACCAAAATTCAAGGATGTTCTTTTATACTAATCGTCAATGTCTATCTTAGGTTAATGTGCTCTAATAAAAGTTTATCTAAATCTAGATTCCAAGGATTGTACTAAACATTCTTTGATACCAACTGTAACACCCCGACTAAAGAAGACCAGAGTTGTTGCATTATTAAATAACATTGGCATGATCACAAAAGATCAAGTCTGGAAAGACAGATTAGTTTAGTATCTTTGGAAGTACTAGATACATTCATATGGTTTACATTACATCATAAAATGGAAAACAACAACAAAATTGTTTCCATATACAACACTGAGATCCCATATACTATCCCTTCTTTTCAATCATAATATACTTCTTCACATACTGGGATAAAATATAACATAGAAAGGGGTGAGCTCAGATGCTCAGAAAGGATAACAATATAGAGGAAACTTTCATAAATAAGCATCAACATTTAAGGAAATGTATAAAACTAAAACAAAATCCGTTTCAACATAAACATCATCATAATATGGAAAATATAAATAAAAATAATTCCATTTACTTACTCACATGGATATTCTACTAGTCCAATAATCACATGAAATATCAATATCCATTTTCATAATGATGGAATCCATAATGGCAGACTTTCGTAACCACATAGTCAAGGACTTGTGCCAAGACTAAAAATTGGATTTTGTCAAGGCCCTGTGCTGAGACAATAGTTTGTCTCATTAGACATAAAAATGCATCAAGGAGCTATATCGGGCTCCACCCATCACATAATAATTCCAATGCATTCCTCATATGAAAAGTTTTAAAGATAATATAAACATTCATATTAAAACTAGCATACAAAATGTCAACACTATATCCATAAACCATGAATGGTGTGAAAATAACAAATCCACAGAAAAAAATATCACAAAACCTTCAATAAAATATGGATATTTTGCAACTTAAAAAATAAACTTCAATTAAACATTAAATCCATCAAAGGATACTGGCATAGATGAAATCAAAACATTTTTTAGAGAAATATCTCTTTATATTTTGTAATCATTTAAAAGACATATAATTATAAAAGAAAAAAATTATTTTGAAAATATTTTTATAAGCTTCTAAGGGAAGATTCGATGATGTTATAATGGAAGAAAATAGCTGCACCTACCGTATAAGATAAAAAGACATTCTTACCTTAATTTTGTCAGAATGTTCCTAAGGTACCTTTTTTGGAAAACGTCAGAAAGATTCATTTCAAACCATTTTTATAAAAAGTCAAAAAAGGGTATAAATGACTTTAACCCATAGTCTAGTAAATAGTAAAAATGTTTTTGAATACATTTTTAAGAATCATGGATGTTGATGATAAATAGGTCCCAGTAGATACTTATGTAAAAAACAACCTCAGATAATAAAGAGATTGTGAAATTAACCCTTACGTTGAACTTTTACTTGGTCGAGGGTACGTTAACCTCCTGTATAATAATTAAATTATTGTTATTAGATTATATGATAACTACATACCTAAATATGATATCATATACGATCTTCTAATATTTCTTTTTTTAATGATATTTCAGTAGTATCATCGTTTCGGGTGTTAACTAATTCGTTTTCCTTTATATGATTTGTTACGTAAGTAATTTTTTTTGTGGCTATGATGTATCTAATTCATATTAATAATGATATTAAGTCATTAAAAATTATTTTCAATTATCAAATGGAAATTAGTCTTGAATGGATACAACGGGGAATGAATCTCATCTCGTTTGTGGAGACGGAAATCCGTACGTATGCACGATCAACAATATCATTATTTTGATATTAATATCGTATATAATTGGATGGTGTATCATATATATAGAATAATTATCATTTTATATTTATTATTTATATTATTTATACTCATTATTATAACCATCCAAATGATGATGTGTTTTATTAACAAACTACACCACGACGTGGAGACGGTAAGCCGTACGTACGCACGTATGGTGACATGTCATTCCTAGGATGAATAAAATAATGAATATGGTTGTAATATTTTTATAATAACA
This sequence comes from Viscum album, assembly GCA_963277665.1. Taxonomy (NCBI): domain Eukaryota; kingdom Viridiplantae; phylum Streptophyta; class Magnoliopsida; order Santalales; family Viscaceae; genus Viscum; species Viscum album. Next base: position 329,680,478 of record OY728144.1, on the reverse strand, counting down.
TCATTCTATACAGAATATACTGTATTTATTATTTTATAAAGGAAACAACAAAGAAATAGGAATTGGAAGAAGAAAAGAACATGAAAGAGGTGATTAAATATTTACCTCTTCTTTGGGTTCTTACTTTTGATTTGATCAAAAGGGATCCTTAGGCTGGCTTTATGACTAAAGTAAGACCTCTAGGATGAAGGGAAGATAGTTTAGAGGATATTTGGGGTGGGTATGGACTATCCAAATGGCTTTGATGGTGTGAAAGTAAGAGAAGGGGAAATACCCTTTTATAAGAGGGGTGGGGGCACCTTAAGAAAAGATTGAAATATTATTTTATAATAAATTCATATTGAGTTTATAATGGCTAAAAAATTATTTATTTAGAGTATAAGGTTGGTATGGGGATTAATATTTTCAACCAATGGGTTTTAGATAGGTTTAGGTCACCATATTAACCGTATCATTTATATTTAACTCTTAGTTAAATAGTTTGACATTTACCATGTCTCTCTGTATTTTTATATTATATGGTTAATAAACTTACTATAAACCTCCAATAGAAGATCAAGTGGTTTATTAATGACATATATAATATTATTTAATCCCTTTTTCTAGCATTATATTTTTATAAATGGAATATCAATTAGTAATATAATATTTGATTTAAAAACTCTTTTATGTCAATTTTGACAATATTTGGTATTATGTTATGGTTAAATTCATAACAGCATTATTACTTCGAACAAAATTCATTTAATCAACACTAAAATGTCATATTAAAATATAAAATTATTTCAATTCATTAAAAGTTTCAAATTACATTTATTTGGATATTTAAAATATCAATTATTTCAATCTTTCATTAATAAGGTAATTAATGAATCGTCATTGTGTCATAAATAAATTTAATTATTTAATGTCTAAAAATTATAAATAAAATTATATAATGTAGTAAATATTGTTATCATTCTAATAAATATTTATAGTATAATTTTTCTTATGTATAACCCTATATTAAAAATTTTCTAGTAATTAAACATAGAATTTAACACTTTTAACTCTTCTTTAAATAAAATAATAATAAATGTCATAATCTAATCCAAGTAGAACAAAAGGATCATATTTTATTTCTAAGGTTTTTTTGTTGGAAATACACTTATCCAAAAGAATTAGGACATGTTTTACGGTATTAATAATATCATTTTCAACCATAATTACCCTACTTACTTTTTACTGTGGTAAATAAAAGTCAAAAGTTACCATTCACCTAATATTAATTTCATCTCATTAAACCACATTTTACTTACTAATATCAACCATTTCTCTAATATTTTTTAAATTCAACTCATAGAAGTTGTAAAATTAGGTTTTATGCAAATTTGAAAAAGCTCCTCGGAGGTGGGAAAAAGACGGTAAAAACATGAATGAAATTTTATATATCTGATTTTATTATAAAAACGACTCCAATTAATTACATTGAACTAATATTGGAATTATGTATCTATTTTTACTTAAAATTAATTTAAATAAAATAAATATTTATTTAAATAAAAAGTCGGTTTTTACCAATAAAGTAGAGTTTTTCAACATTCATTAAAAATTGAATGTTTTTAGAAAAATACCACAAATTCCCCCTAACCCAATTTCGATACTACGAATCCAAAAATGAATTCCATTTTGAATGATAAAATTTATAAAATTTCAAAAAGTGGGTATTACTATTCATAACAGCTAGTTTTATTGGTTATGGTGTGTTAGAACTTGAAGTCACATAAAACACATGCTATTGTATTATTAAAAGAGAAGTGTACCATGGAAGCTTGGAGTGTTATATTGTAGGAATAGGTTTTGAGATAGTTTCATAAGTTTCCTTTAGAGGTTAATAATAGTGTATAAAATAACTACTAGGACCTCTGGTATCAGTTTTTGTTCTTATGGATGAATAAAGAAGTTTTATAGTTTGTTTCTCAATGCCATACTTTTCAACAGGTGACGGCTGGGTACCGTGTTCCAGTGGGTTCAGCCCAACCCCTTAAGGTGCCATAATGGAAGTGGGATTGAATATCCATGCACTCCATGATAGGATTACTGTGTATGTCTAGGGGACACGTGGCTATCTAGGTGATCATAGACTAACTCACCAATTCGACCCAATTTTCATCTATATGAGAATAAAGATAAGTAGAGAAGTTTGGATGCCTTTACATTGAAGTGGTTGTCTGACTCCATGGAGTTCCATCAATGATTATTTCTTATCATGATGATATATTTACATCATGGTTATGGAAGAGATTACAAGAAGAATTTGGGAATTATTTACACATGAGAAGAGTGTTTTATCCCTAAATTGATGGCCAGACTAAGAATACCATTTAGGTTCTGGAGAAAATGCAACAAGCTTGATTGTTGGAATTTTTCCACAGATGGGAGGATCACCTACCACTGGAGGATTTTGTGTACAAAAAATATTTAACATCTCACTATAGGTGTTGAACCATTTGAGGAATTGTATGGGAAACCACATAGGTGATGACTTTTCTAGATTGTCCCATGAGGGTCATCCCTCATGGTCCCAGAGTTGGTGTGAGATACAAAAGAAAAGGTACCGATCATTTGGGAATGGAAGAATACTTGAAAAATATATTAGAAATATTATACTAAAAATAAAAGAAGGAATTTATCATTCGAGAAAGGTGATCATTTTTTCTTATGGGTTTTCCCTCGATCTGGATTATAGAGATTTTGTCCGGGTGAAAACCTCTCTTTGAGGTTCCCTGTGCCTTTCTAGACACTGCATAGAGTTATTGAGGTATTGTACCACATAGATATACCTACATAGTTACACCAGGTGCACAATGTCTTTTACATGTAACAACTGAGGAGTAATGTGCATGAACCATGAAACATTATTTACTTGATTGATCTGTACATTGAGGATTAATTGACCTTTTCTGTATACCTAGTGGAGATTGATGATCAGTATAATATTATCATCTTAGGGTGATTTATTACTATGGATCATGGTTGGTGGTAGCTCGAAAATCTTCAAGAGAGCACATGGGAGTGGGAGTCTCAGATTGATTCTCAGTGCCCACATATTTTATGTTTAGCACTTATTTTGGATTTTCAGGATGTAAATCCCCAGGGCAGAGAGAATATAATGTCTTAGATTTTCTATGTATTATTTTTTGATATTTTTTGGATTTTTTTCCAGACTATTCAAAAATATGGGTATCAATTACAAAGCTTTGTGTTCCCTGAATAAATGGTTGAAATATATTAAAAATATTAAATTTTGCGCACATAGTTTTCATGAAAATGAAAAATAACATCTAAATTGGTGCCTGGAGCATAAATCCAAGGGAACTATTGAGTTGGAACTACAATGTTTACCATACAAACGAATTTACATTAGTTGTAACATGTCATTTGTAGAAAATTTGTTGCGGGTGTGAAATAAAATAAAATAATTGGATAAATTATTATAATTCATTTTGTAGACACAATGATTGTTATGTATTTTAGTATACTTCTTGGAAAAAAATCTCTGGGTTAAACGCATAATACTAGAGCCATTGGAGATATATTGAGAGAATATATGAGTAATCCTCTCAGGTGGAGGATAAAGAGATCATGTAACGATTGTCATTGTACCTCACATTTGAAGGACCTTTTTAGTGAACACAACACAACAACATTATTTGTAAGAAAGCGATCCAAATTAAAGTAGGGTGAAGGTTTTGATATGCTTCATCCACGTTTCTTAATTATATGATTAATTCTAATCAATCTAAAAACATATTGATTTGTGGTTCAATTGATATGCGGGATTGGTTTATATTTTAGTGTTTTGATAGGAGAACTTCTTTGCGTTTTGATTTATTTTGACTGGAATTTTAACAAAAATGAACCAAGATCGACATGAGAATCGATCAAGGTCTTTTACCCTTGATTGAATTGTTTGTTCCCCCCACCATTTCCTCGTTCATTGTAGGAGTTCTTCATTTAGACTATGACTCAACAAATCCATATCAATTGATCATTTCACAATTTTTTCTTGTTGAAATGTTCTGAAATCATAGATCTGCGATTAGGATGACATGAAAGTGGGAGAAAAGTAGAACTAGTGAATAATTAGATGAATATAGATACATGATTTCTTTTTTTTTTGTGTTCTTAGGTTCTCATGGGGGAATGGATATTTGGTTCATTTTCCTAGTGAATCAGATAGCCAAAATCTGATAGAATGAGACAAAGATTTTTGGACGAGGTGAATCGAAAAATTACATCAATATCAATGCTGGAATCCATGGAGGATGTGGCGTGGGAACGCATGATAGAAAGAATAAGGGGTTCTGGGAAAACCCAACACACATGTCATTTATTTCGTTGACTATAAAATGTGTAGTACCCATGGGATGACTCGGTATTTACTTATATACAGAAACCTGATATGAAGACGTGGGTCGTTTACAAGTGTAGGACCTGGGGTCAAAAGACATAGTGTGTTACACCTTTTTACATGTGGAATAATTTATTATACATGGGTTGGATCACTTATCCTTCATATTTTGGACAAAATTCATTAGGTTTCATTCCCCTTATCCTTTACTGGTAGGTTAGTATGGAATCATCTCCTTCTTCCATAACTACGATCCATTCCCCATGATTTCTAAGATAAAGGCATTGGAATGCATCTGAGAGGCTTGTAGTGATATCATCTATTCATCTTTGTTCCTTGTATGGAGTTATTGGTATCATCATGAACAAAACTACACAGGAGTCAATCCTATAATTAGTGTGTTAATCCAGATTTAGTTTTTGGTGTCACCCAATGGCCCTGACAAAGATCCTCATCTATGTGTTGTATTCTATTTGGATTATCTGCATGATATTTTAATAATGAGACTTGATGTGAAGTACCTATCAGAAGAACATTGTTAGTTCTATTAGACTCTGGAGTGTGTTCACATGGATGAGTGATTTGTGAAATCATTGAGATGGAATCCTATGCTGTTATACTATGGTTGTGAACTACCACTAGACTATGTGTCTCTGTGGAGTATATCTGGTGGTTTTTGTTATACCTACTATACACATATACCTATGTAGCACTGATTTTACTTTAATTTGTTGAATGAGTTGTGTTTTTGAATTTCATACTGAGTATTGTTATACTCACACCTGCAAAATCTTTTCAGGCTCATGTTGTGTCTTCTAGAGATGATCAAACATTTGACGAATTCTAGGGATGGCAAGGACCAAACGGTGCTTAGTGAAACTGGAGAGACCCATGTGTGTATAATTGTAATCATGACCGCATTCCAAGTACTTAAATTCAGGTCATACTTTTGTTGTGAGACTCATTGTGTTGGTCTTGTATTTGGACTTATTTACTTTAAATCATATTATAACCTAGTTTTTGGATTTAGATGTATGGATTCATGCGTGTTCAATTGTTTTAACATTTCATAATCATATAGGATTGTAGATGTATCCATGTTAACAGGTACATTGGATAAGGAATCACTTTTTAGTGATATTCCTACTTGAAACTAGTTGCCAGCCCCAAGCCCATTTAGAAATGGGCTTGTGGGGTCCCGACACAGGCCCCACTAGGATGGGTAGTAACACTTAAGACTTGATTAACATTTAAATCATGATCTCCATGAGAGAATAACATCACTTTAAAAATTTAATATCATGATATAAAGAAAATAATTATATAACTTGTCATAGGGTAGAATATACACCACCAAAAGAATCAAGTGGTGAGTATTTCATCTATCTCACAAAAATAAAAAGTGAGATGAAATTCCATTACCATAAGTCTTTACATTCTTCGTACATGGTAAATAATCCTCTTCTTTATGTAACTCCCCTTAGTTTTTACCAATTTTCTTCCTTGGGTCACTTTTTTCCAAATTTTTTTCATTTTGATTAGAAGGACATATGTTGGGATCTTATTTGGGATGGTTTTGGATAAACCAATGTGGATTGAGAGGTTTAAGGAAGGGGAATATTGTATTCCTTTTTATGGAGGAGGAATGGCATTTTTATAAATACCAAAATGTATACACTATTTGGAGCCATACATTACCTCATTAGATTTTATAATTTATGATCAATGGATTAAAGTGGATGTATAGTCAAGCCAAACCTCCACCCCACAAAAAATTCGTAATTTTATTATTTTGTTATTTAACTTCTAAGTTTCATTATGTTTATAATATTATTTTTTATTAAATGAACTATCATTCTATCAAATGAAATTTACCTATTATGACTAAATTAAAGTTAGATTTACTAGACCATATAGTCCCACTAAATTCTAAATATTATATCTAATTTAGAAACTACAAATCCAATATTAGTTTGCAATTAATTTTAATACAATCTCATGTAACGTGCAAAAACACTTCGTTAACATGAACCATGTTGACAATGATTTTTCTATATATGGGTCTGTATGTTAATTATAAAACATAATTTGGTCCCTAAATGGGACATGTTTGATATTTAATAATAGATACAAATCACAATAAGATGATAGTATTTTTATAAAGTTTAAATCATTTAATAAAATATTATTTATTGTAAAATATCATTAACATCAGTTTTGAAATTATTTAATTAATTTTAATTTATAGATATAATAAGAATATTTTAATTCAAACATATTGAATTCATGAATTTGTAATATGATATATTCATTTAAAAAGAAAATGTAAAACAATAATTTGTTACATTTACTTCCCTTTACATTTTTTACGTCATCTATTTTATTTAATTATTATCCTAATAATCCATGCTTTAGAATTTTATAAGAGTTTAATGTAACTAATTGATATCTAAAAAATCTAGAAAGATCAATATGACAAAAAAAAATTTAAATTTAAAAAAAATATTTAAACCCAAAAAAATATATCTTTTTCTATACTATAAATATTTATAAATGATAAATGTAAGGAATTCTCTTTTTTTTTATTTTTCATTACCTAACTTGTTATATAAGTCATTTTCATGGAAGTGTATCCCGCATAATCATAAAATTCGAATAATTGGGAATATGGTCTAAAAATTGGAATGCAATGGCTTTTTTTACAAGTGTCTAGGTCATTTTGGATCTTAAGTTTAAATTTTTAGTCCCTTGATTAGCTTAAATTTACCTTAATCGCTATGATTAATTTATTTACCTTAATAAATATTTTTGGTCAAAAATATATATGGTATTATTAGAAGATAAATATTATACTTCTTACAACCATTTATTTCCACTTTTAGAAATTCAATTACCATAAAAAACAGTTAAGTTAAAGATTAATCCAATGGATGCTTAAAAACAATGGGTTTTTAAATGGAGATGTTTCAAAGTTTGAATTAGATTTATTTCAATTTTCAATTTAAAATTGGTTCCAATAACCTGAATGATATTAATTAATGTAAATTTGATATAATTAAACATAATGTTCATATTAAAAATATTATTTATCTATATAAATAATTTCGCTGAAAAAAAAAATTTCTATTAAAATTTTGTATCTTTTACTATTCATCCATGAATGAAACTTTTCAAAAAAATCCCAAAAATTCACCTTAAAATAATGTTGGCATTATGAATATAAATATGATGTTTATTTTATCTATTTAAATTTCTAAAATTGTCGAAAATAAATTTTATTGTTGTTCAAATAAGTAAATGAAAAGTAGTTCATTTGAAAAAATAGTATGTCCAAACATAGAAGGATTTTTTTATTTTATCATAATTATGATTTATTTATATTAAAAAATTATAAATAATAATTAAGAATATAGATATTAAAATTCATATTAATACATTTGATGACTATGTTATATCTATCTCATTTAAATAATTATTATAATAAAATGTTATTTGTAGAAACTCAGCGTTTTGTGTAAAGCAAGCCAAGTCAGTGTTGGATCTAGTAGAATAATAATTTGGTTCAGCATATAATCACTGAAAAACACAATTATTTCATATAATAAAAACTAGATTATATTATTATGTGAAATGAAAATATAAAAAAAACAAATAAAATCAAAAGAAAGCATCTCAAAAAATCCCAGGGTGTTACATTTTACCCCCTTCAAAAATAATTTCACCCTACAAATTAATATGTGTATATGTACTTGAAATTTACATTCATAGAAACCCAAATAATAAAATTTTATAATAATACATCCTTAAAAATAAAATTTTAAACTATAATGGTGACCCAATGTAACTAATAACTAGATCTCTATATAGATGAACGTAGTTTGGGAGTGAATAATGGACATGGAAGAAAGGCGCATATAACTATAGAGTGTGAAAATGATCAACGATAATCAGCATGTGATTGGTCCATAAAATGTTAAGGACCTCAGAACCCATAGATCTGTGATGAATTATATGACCATCAGTTCAACAAAAACAATGGTTTTAAGATAAATATTTTCCATTATCCTTTTCAAATATAAATTCGTTTACTGTCTAAGTATCTAAAGAAATATTTTTACTTGATTTTATTCCTTTTAATATGAACAATATAATACTCTTATTATTCCATAATTGATTTCAACTTTATAACCTAATCCAAGAAATTAAAGTGTATTTTTCATTTCAGAAGCTTTTTTCAATCATGGAATCCATAAATGGAATCATAATTCATCCCATATTTCTTTTGTCAGAATCACAAAAAAGTGATTATAATAGGTTATCCAACATGAATAAAAACTCATATGGTTATATAATACTACAATTTGAAAAAAATCATCTTAATTTTATATTACAAATTTACATAAATGGTTAACTTTGAAAAACTTCCAAAATATGAAATTAAAAAATATTAGAAATAAGGACACTAAATCAGCATAAAATTGATCCCCCAAAATATCATAAAGTATATCTAGGTTGTTACATTCCAATCATCTGAATACCCCCATCTTATATTCTCTTAAAACATGGTAATAACCTAAATTACATTAAATCCTATTAGAAAACATGAAATATTATTATTTCCAATGAATGTAGGATATATTCCATAAATACAAGGAGTTGTTAACTTAATCCATGGTGACATAGATCACATTTTAAACAAATCCTTTATTAATTTTGCTGTCATAAGTATATCCAATTCACATTAACCATATCAGAATATATTTTTCATATAAAATATCATTTTATCATCATATAGAACATGTTAAGAGTTATCTTAACTTAATGTAAACTTTCTATTAAATTAATTTACATGGTCATCAGAGTCATTTAACACATTCCAGAAAATAAATAAATAATTTTTTTTTCAAATAGTCCTTGTGTACTTTAAGATCCATATATGATATTTTTTTATTTCCAAAACATATTCACTTCAGCCATCCACTATTATTCTTAAACCATTACCCAGTCTTGATCAACATACTCCTTAACACATCTTTCATAGAATATAAAATATGAATAAATTATAAATGTTCCTCATTATCAATCTAATAATGATTTTTATGTTTAATTTACACAACACTATTAAAACTTACCATACCATTCACATTTCATTCAAAATATATTTTTCTTCAACAGTATAACCAATACTAGTACCATCTTTCTGATTCTCTTAATGTGACTACAACTTAAAAAATGGATTTTCATAATTCACATACATTCCTAATCTAAAAGATTAAATGTTAATCATTTTCCTTCTAGTTACTGAAATTGAAAAAAACTAGAAACCATACTGTGATAAAAACATATCATAACAGAAAACTAAAAATCATGGGAAATTGCTAATAGGATATCAAAATCATGAACCCTACTTTTTAATCTATGAAACCATAGGTCTATCCTTGGGTTCTCATAGTTTTATTCTATTTACATACTTCCAAATATTTTTTTATATTTTTTAAAATTTGAAATCATATCCTCTAAGATTATCAAACCAGGCATGTAGTATGGCCCATTGACATGAACCCGTTCATGATCGATTCTAGCATAATATAGTATTTTTGGTGTTGTTACACCTATGTACATATGTTCCAGAGCCACATCCACTTGTAGTATCCACACATGGAAGGATTTATAGAAGAAAAACATTCCCCATCCAATACAAAAATTACAAGACATTATCCTATTCATTAACTTGTCCTTAGACATATCCATAAATAAATTCGTAGACATATCCTTAGAAATATCCTTGAGGATCTCAATAATGTTTTATCGTCCTAGTTTCCATAGTTTTACTAAACCTCTCATTTGATACAAACTATAGTGACCTAGGATTATCATTCATTGATAATGAATAATTTTAGTTAAATATTCAGTACATTACAAAAAAATTATTCATGAGGACTATAAAAGTTTAGTGTATTTGGAAACAAGGAAAATCAATCATCGAACTTGGTGAAAGATCTTCAAAATATCCCATAAAGATCTTCCACTTTTAGTAATCTTGATTAACACCTTTTTTCACAAGTTGGGGAAAAGAAAAGTCAGAAAGTGTTGAGTTCAAATGCTCATTAAGAGTAAACAAGGGAGATATGTAAGCATAAAATGAACATAAGGGTAAGATAAAATAATCATAACATTATAAGATCATAACCTAAATATCAAAGATCATGATCAGGAGTCATAGAATAATGATTGGAAGTTCATGAGACATGAATCATAATGAAATAATGATTATAATTAATTAGAGAATAAAAAAAGAATAAGATATAGAGTTTTTTTTAGCATACACCTAAGCATCAGAAGTCCTATGTCAAGGATACCTATCAACACCATAATAACATGTTAGGCTCAGGATAATAACCCATATGCCTACATCAGGCTTGAGATTCTCTCTCGTGTACCCTCCTATTCCAGGCTTCAGATTCCCTATCATGTACTCTCTTATTTTTGGATTTGGATGCCCTCATATGCACTTTACTGTATCAGGTTTAAGATTATATCTTGTTTTGGCCTTGGGATTCCCTCCAGTGTACCCTATTGTTTTGTGCATAATATTCCTTCTTATTTCGGGATTGGGACGCCCTTCCGTGTTCCCAATTAAATTTGGATTAACATTCCATCTTATTTTAGGCTTCTGATAACCTCATATGTACCCTTTTCGATCATAAAACCTTTTTCTTTACCCAATGCATTAGAAGAATATGTTGGTCCCACCGATAAAATAATGAAAACCAAAATTAATCTTCCACTAGATAATAAAACATTCATCATATTATGGCCCATAAAAATGTTGGGTTTCATAATCATCATATCCTATACAATAAAATGAAATGGAAAATATTAAAATTTACACACACAAAACCCTAAGGAAAATACAATGGTTTCATAATCATTTTATCAGTGAATAACTAGTTAAAATAAGTGGCTTTCAAAATCTTATAACTCATAGAATATAAATAAGTGTCATAAACATCATTCTATCAAAACATAAACAATTAAATAAATAGTATGAATGTAATTATTGGATAAATTCTCCAAAAAATAGTAACTATAATAATTTTTTTATTTTAAGATATAAAATAACATTGAAAGGATCATTTAAAACAATTCTTTAGAAAAAAAAATTTAAACATCTCATTGTGTCCCATACAACATTGATACATTTCAATCATAATACCCATTTGATAATAACATTAAATTATATTTGTAATATCATGATAATAATGATACTCATTATATAATATTTCAATGGTAAGTATACATATCTTATAAATGAATAATGGTGCAAAATATAACATGTGTATAGAATACAGAAAATCAAGAAAACATTACCTCACCCACATGGTATCTTTTGAAATATAAAACCCATGAAAGTGATATAATAAAATGGATTTGTAAATAAACCTAAATTTAAGTATAATAATCATATAATATATTCATTGTATGTATATATAAAACAAAAATGAAACTAGTGTTGAATATGGTATAAATCTCATAGAAATAAAAGTGATACTAGAACTCCCATAACGACCTGAGTATCTTTAGAATCTTTATTTCCATGAAAAAAACATCACATCAAACTTTTAATATCTGTAAATAAAATAAATTCAGGATATATCATGTAATATTGTAATATATACACCACAAAAAAGAAGTTAGTGGTGAATAGACCATGTATCTCATAGAAATAAAAAGTGAGATTTAATTCCCTTATATTAAGTTTTTGTTTTCTTTGTACACGTTCAATTATCCTTTTTTTGTAATACCACGACCCCTCTAGGCTGGAGCCGGTGCAATAATTATGATATTTTCATGGATAGAAGGAATGAAAATCCCAAAGGAATGATTATTTTAGTATTCTTGAAGAAACTAGATACATATATTTAACCTAAATTACATTGAAAATCGTTACAAGATACAACACAAAACAAAACTAAAAACTGCATCCCCACGAAGTCAATAAAAGAACTTCTCTTCATCACCTGTTGAAGTTAAACAATGAAAGGGGTGAGATCAAACACTCAGTAAGGGTTACAAATCGCATAAGCATGAGTACAATAATAAGTGAATCACAATCAATCTGACGTGGTCAATATGGAATAGTAAATAAATGAACAACTAATGCCATTAATAAACTGAGAATGAAACTGCATCCATAGATTTTGTCATAGTGAAAAACTCATGGATAATAATAAATACTAATAATGAATAAAGATAATTCTTATTAATTGGACTTTATGTATCTTGTACATGAAACCATAATATCGTTGAAACGGTTTAGCTCTGTGGGTAGAAACCTTTTTGATTTTTGGAAACAAACTCGAAGGGTTTATTGCCAAATTGTTTTGTCTCAAGATACCTGCCGATGCATCGAGGGGTTGTAGTGGGCCCCATCTGCCACTTTATGTCCAATAATTATTTATATATAGATTCAATACAAGAGCAATATGACTTTTCAATCTCCATATAGAGTAGAGTATATAGACTCACAAACATTTCATAATAACATTCCAAATAAACACTGTATGTAAAATGGTATACGGTTTAGAAAACAATCATATCCATGAAATGAGATTATGGATATTTAATATAAATAAAATTTCAAATGTAAAGTGATATCAAATGGGAAGTAGGTACACCACATATGGATTATTAGGTGCACAATACAAAGTTAGTCACAACAAAAAGGTAGTTGAGATGAAGTCCCTTACCACAATGTAATCTGTCGAATCATATGATCAATTATTAATGAATATCAAATGAAAAATTTAATAACACAAATATAAAGGGAATAATGTTATTATATATCAATGTTCAGTAAACATATACCACATACATGTAATAGGTGGCGAACAATGAAAATCTCAGAGAAATGAATGTGAACTGAGAAACCCCGTACCTTTGGCACTAGTGTGTTCTCGATTGTTCTTAACAACATGAAAAATCATATTCATAATCATTAATTAATAATTAAAAAAACTAATAAACATGTAATTGATATGATATTACTTTATTAAGTTCATTAATGGAATATTTGATGGGTTTAAGAGATTAAATCTTATTGTTTTGGAATCATTTTCTTACTTGGTTTCATGATTCGTTTACTTGTATTCATGAATAGAAGTTGGTTTGAAATATGGTGAAATGTCCAGAATTGTTAATATAAATTATTAGTGACATTAAATATATATAAATGATGTCATTATGATTCTGTTTATATACCATGAGGATGAATCATTCGATGAGTTAAAAAAAATGCTTGAATTTTTCCTGGCAGTTTTGTGCTCAATAAACTAGTTTTGTATTATTGTTCCATATTATGAATGTATAAAGATTCCAGAATGTTAATAAAGATAAAAAACATATATTATTACCTGGTTAAATTATATATTTGGTTTCATGACCATAATTGTAAGAATTAATGGAAATTGAAATTACAACGTCCACGATGTCAGTAATTCGACACATCAGGGACATTGTTTTTGTTCATTAAATAAGTGGGAGGGGAGAAGAATAATGATGAAGAATTTTCCAAAAAAATTAGAACATCCTGAATATACAAGATTTTGGAGCATACATGCCTTTTGGTTAAGATTATATGAGGAATGAAGAAGAAAAGAAAGGAATCTTAAAATGAATGAAAACATGATAAATTTCTCATGAAAATTTTGCAGCCTTACGGTGTCTCTTAAAATTTCATAAAAATAGTTTGATAAGATGAATGGAATATATCATAATTCATATATAATATGGATAGTAGGGTCAAATATTTAATGAAATATCCCAACACAAACCAAAGGTAATGAAATATAATAACATAAAATGAAAGAAAAGAAAGAAAATAAAAGAGGTTGTTTACCTCTCGATCTCTTCTCCTTGAGATCCTTTTTAATGGCTTTGGTTTTGGGATTTTGGTGAGACCAGCAGCTCTAGGACGTGGGAAAGAGACTTGGGAGGATTTGTTGGGAAGAAAATTGAGGATCATCAAGGCTTACAATAGTGAAGAGAAGAGGTGGGGGGGGGGGTTATAGTGGAGGAGATGGGTAAATTTTAAATATATTTAATTTCATTATTTTATTATTTCCATCATGACAACCAATAGTATTGTTTCATGAGACCTATAATAGTAATAATGGCATGTGAGTTCGAACCAAGTGGCCTTGAATCACTTATGATGTCAAAAATAGTGTATTTAACTAATAAATTGAATATACGGTATTTTACCGTATTTCACTATTCATTCAAAATTTAAAAATTTCAGAAAAATCCCGAAAATTTACCCCTACCATTTCTCGACGTGTATGATTAAAAAGTGAAATCAATTTTTCAATAATAATTTTCTAAATATTATTAATTTAATATTTAAATAAGGTAATAGTTAATTCAAAAAATAACAATCTTGAAGTATAGTTAGTTTTATGTGACATTGAAAAATTAATTAATATCCCATTATCATAATGCCTCATGAAAATAAAATAATATTATAATTTACTATTCATAATGGTCATTTTATTATTCATATTACTATTCATAAGGGTATGTTACTATTTATCAAAAATCAGGTTTTTTCTATCAGACACCAAATGACTTACTAAACACAACTCTAGATGACCATTTTTCAAAATTCAAAACATAGAAGTGAGAAATTTATTTTTAATGGCTAGTTTTTAACTATCTCCTAAATAACCTAGTGTTGTTTCAAAGGAACAGAATGATGAATAGAATGTAACTCAGTGATGAATAGAGAAACATAACATAAAATGTTTGGGGTACTACATTATTCTGTCCTTCAGAAAATTTCATCCTCAAAATTTACTAAATATTACCTAAAAAGATTCAGGTATGTCTTTATCATAAGATCCTTAGGCTCCCATGTTGCTTCCTACATCTTATGGTTCCTCCATATAACCTTTACCAGATGAGTCGCCCGATTTCTCAATACTTCTTCTCCAGTATCAGGAATCTTTATAGGCTCTTCACAAAAAGATATTTAAGGCTCAAGTTATACTTCATCATAAGTGAGTACATGTGTTGGGTTTGGCATGTACTTTCTTAACATTGACACATGGAACACATTGTGAACCTTGGAGAGACTTGTCGGAATTTCCAAACGCTAAGCTACGACTCTAATTTATTTCAGAATTTCAAAATTTCCAATGTACCTGGGACTTAACTTTCCATTCTTACCGAATCATATAATTCTCTTCCATTGAGATACCTTTAAGAAAACGTGATCAGCTTCTTGAAACTCCAAATCCTTCCTTCGATTATCTGCATATCTCTTTTTCCTAATTTGAGATATTTTGATATGGTTCTGAATAATCTTCACCTTTTCTGTTGTTTCTTCAACATGTTTTGGTCCCATGAGTTTTCTTTCACCAACTTCATCCCATCATGTTGGTGTACAAAATCTCCTCCCGTGTAATGCTTCATATGGTGCCATCTGAATACTTGAATGGAAGCTATTGTTTTAGGAGAATTCCATAAGAGGAAAATACTGATCCCACATGCCTTGAAAATCAAGTGAACAAGACCTCAACATGTCTTCCAATGTTTGAGTAGTCCAGTCTGATTTCCATTAGCTTGTGGGTGGTAGGCAGTGCTTAAATAAAGATCAGTATCTAGGGACTTCTGAAAACTTTTCCAGAATCTTGATGTAAAACATGGATCATGATCAGAAACAATCGATAGGGGTACTCCATGAAGTCTTGCAACTTCATTAATATATATTCTTTCTAGATGTTCATGTGGTAGAACTTCTCTTATAGCATGAAAATGTGTTGAAATGGTAGGACGATCAACAATGACCCATATTGCATCATTCCTTCTAGGAGTCTTTGATAGTCCCATTACAAATTCCATCGTGATATTATCCCATTTCCACTCAGGTATGGGAAGATGTTGCAATACTCCTCCAGGCTATTGCCTTCCAACTTTCACTTGTTGATAAACCATACATCTTGCCACAAAATCAGCAATCTCCCTCATCATGTTGTCCCACTAAAAATGTTCCTTCAAATCACTATACATCTTAGTCCTACCAGGTTGTATAGAGAAATTGAAACTATGAGCATCATCCAACAATTCCCTTTCTAGATGAGGTATATTTGGAACACAAAGTCTCTTCCCAAATTTCAAAATCCCATCTTCATATACGAAGTCTCTCAATCTCCCATCATTCACAGCTTTAATCATCTTTTGAAACTCCTCATCATCAAATTGGTAACATTTTTTCCTTTCTAGTAAAGATGGTTTGTCCACCATTTGAAAAATCATTGTTGTTTCACCTTCAATGGTTATTCCCATATCCATCTTTACTAGATCCATGAAAATAGGATCCCTTTCAACACTCATCTTTTTCAAAACACCATGATCCTTTCTGCTCAAAGAATCTGTCACCTTATTTGCCTTCCCGGGGTGGTAGTGTATCATGAAATCATAATCCTTGAGTAGTTAAAGCCATCTTCTTTGCCTCATGTTGAGTTCATTCTATGAGAAAATATACTCAAACTCTTGGGATCAGTATAAATCTCACATTTTTCACCATAGATATAATGTCTTCATATCTTCAAAGAAAATATTACAATATCTAACTCAAGATCATGAGTAGGATAGTTTTTCTCATGAACTTTTAGTTGTCTTGATGCATAAGAAATAACCCTATCATTTTGCATAAGGACACAGCCATGCCCTTTCTTTGAATCATCACTATAAATAACAAACCCGTCATTCCCCGATGGTAGAATCAATATAGGAGAATTGAATAATCTTCTCATCAGTTCTTTGAAACTTTCTTCACAATCTTTTTTCCAACCAAATTTAACCCATTTACGTGTGAGCTTCGTTAGTGGGTTAGCCAGTCGGGAAAAATTCTGCACGAAACATCGATAATAACCTGCTAAGCCAATAAAACTGCGTACCTCAGTTATGTTTGTTGGTGTGGGCCATTCTTGGATTGCCTTTGACATTGCAGGATCAACTAGGATTCCATACTTAGAGACAATATGGCCTAGAAAAGATAATAACTGAATCTAGAATTCACACTTGCTAAACATCCCATATAATTGATTTCTTCTAAGAGTTTTTAAAATAGTTCACAAATTATCCTCATGGTCTTCATAGCGTTTTTAGTATACCAGGATATCATCAATTAATACCACAAAAAGTTATCAAGATATTCCTTGAAAAATCTTATCATTAAATCCATGAAAACTGAGGGTGCATTTGTCAGTCCAAAAGGCATCATTGTAAACTCATAATTCCCATACCTAGTTCGAAATGTTGTCTTCAAAATATCTTCCTTCTTCACACATAGTGGATGATATCCAGATCAATGATCAATCTTAGAAAATTATTGAGCTCCATGAAGTTGGTCAAATAAATCATCAATTAGGGGTAGAGGATACTTGTTCTTTATTGTAATAGTATTGATTTCATTGTAATCAATGAAAAGCCTCATGGATCCATATTTCATTTGACAAAGAGGACAGGGCTCCCCATGGAGAAACACTAGATCGTATAAATCCTTTTTCATTCAAATACTCTAGTTGTTTCTTTAGATCTACTAATTCCACAATGGCCATTCTATATGGGGTCTTTGTTATAGGTCTTACATCAGTAATTAAATCAATAAAGAACCCAACTTCCTTCTCTAGAGGATGTCCAGGTAAATACTCTAGAAATAAATCAATGTACTCTTTCACTATGTGCACATCTTAAATTTGAATATTTCTTTCTTCTCCCATAGATATTGTTTTATCTTCCTCTCCAAGTATTACATTCAGTAGAGCTACTGGGGGTGGTTCTAGATAAGAATCAGGTGGTGAAGTTTCTTCCCTAAAGACAATGTATTCTACACCTTTTCCAAAAATTGTAACTTCCATTTTATTGCAATAAATCCTCACGTCATAATATTACAGCCAATTCATACTGAGAATTATGTCAAATTCAGTCACTGGTATGATGATAAGGCCAGCAACTAAAGCATGTTTTGGTTTTTGGAGGGGGAATAATCAATATGCCTTTGTTGCAATGATACATCCCATGAGAGTTTTGACTTACAACTCATTTTTTAAATCAAATTGGACATATCTAATTTTCTTGGAAAATTGAGAGGATATAAATGAATGCGATGATCCATAATCAAATAAAGTGTTGGATAAGTTTAAGGAAACAATTAAAGTACCTACCACCACGTCACTAGGAACTTCAACCTCCGCGGTTATAATCTCATAGGCTCTCCCTTGCTCTCTTGGCTTTTTCTTAGGCATGTTTCCTTGGTTCTTAGGAATCTCATTTGCATAGTGTCCCATATCTCTAAAATTGTAGCATTGAACATTATTTAATTGTTTTTTCCCCTTGAATTCATCAGATCGATGACCCTTTTCTCCATAGTTATAGAAGACTCCATAGCCTTTCCAGAATTTTCTGAGATGATACTTTCCACATTTCTCGCATAATGGGAAACTATTTATTCCCTTTCTCTTCTTTGGTGCTTCTCCTTTTTCCTTTTTTACCATATTTCTGGTTCTTATCTTGGTTTCCTTTGAAAAAATTTGATCTAGAAAATTTTTTCTCTGTTTTGATGGAACATGATTCAATTTCATCATATGATGAAAATGATTGAGAAGACAGTGCCCTTAAAATACATGGCATAAGACCTTCAAAGAAATGATCAATCTTGTCCGCTGAGTCACAAATGTAATCCACGGCATACCTGGCTAGCCTTGTGAAGGTAGCCTCATACTCTGCAACATTGTCTTCTTCCCTTTGTTTCAAGCCAAGGAATTTCCTCTTTATTTTAGTTCTTTGCTCATGAAGGAAATATTGTTTGTAGAATATTTCCTTAAAAGTCCTCCATTCCATATCCTCTATCTCTTCTTCCTCCGGGGTATTTTGAATCATGGACCAACATTGATCATCGTCGCCCTTGAGACAATATACTGCCATTACTACCTTTTCATTTTCATTGCATCTTAATGCCATGAATATATTTTCAAGGGACTTGATCCTTTGCTCAGTATCCACTGGATTAGTAGTCCCACAGAAATATGGGGGCTTCTGTCGCATGAAACGATCCAACAGAAGTGTTGAATGGTTATTCGTTACAACTTGAGTAAGTTGTCCCAATGTAGTCATGATCTGATCTGCTCCAACATTGACTGTATTGACTTGCTCAGTAGGGAGATCCCTACCTTGACCATGAGTATTGATTTCCCTTCTCCCATTAGGCTCCATTTCTAAATAATGGGATACACTATATTAGTTTATGAATCTCAAATGGACAAGCACTCAACATATATTGAAATTCTATGCATAAACATGGTTCCACTAACGAAAAATTTACATTAACTCCTTCATAATGGCTTGTAAAGAAAACATGAATTATCCTAAGCATATCCACCAGGAGTGTCGTAACCAAGAGTACAGCAAGGCCCGTTTTCGTGCACCAGTTCTCGTTCATGTCTATCTTAAAGCGGTGTTTCCGGGTTTTACCCCTAGGTTACATATGTGCCAGAGCCGCCTCAACCTACTCGTATCCAGACAGTGACGTATTTCATAAAAATATCCACATAATATATTCTTTAACAAAATACCTGGATTTTCTTGTATGTTTATCCTCAAATACTACCTTAGGGATTTCTTCACTACTATACATTTCCTACTGTAGTTTCCATGTTTCCTACTAAACTTCCTCTGATACCAACTGTAACACCCCGACCCCTCTAGGCTGGAGTCGGTGCATTACTTGTGATATTGGCATGGTTAGAAGGAATAAAAATCCCAAAGAAATGATCAGTTTAGTGTTCTTGAAAAAACTAGATACATATATTTAACAAAAATTACATTGAAAAATGTTACAAGATACGATACAAAACTAAACTAAAAACAGCTTCCACATGAACTCAATAAAAGACCTTCTCTTCATCACCTGTTGAAGGTAAAAATGAAAGGGGTGAGATAAAACACTTAGTAAGGGTTAAAAATATCAAACGAATGAGTACAATAATATGTGAATCACAATCAATCTGACATGATCAATATGTAATAGTAAATAATTGAACAACTAATGCCATCAATAAACTGAGAATGAAACTGCATCCATAGATTTTGTCATAGCGAAAACCTCATGGATAATAATAATGACTGATAATGAATAAATAGAATTATTATTAATTGTATGTCATGTATCTGGCACATGAAACCATTATATCGTTGAAACGGTTTTTCTCTATGGGTAGAAACCTGTTTGATTGTTGGAAACAAACTCGAAGGGTTTGTCACCAAACTGTTTTTTCTCAAGAGACCTACCGATGCATCAAGGGGCTATAGCGGGCCACACCCACCACTGTATGTCCAATAATTCTTTATAAATTGAATCAATACATGTGAAATATGCCTTTTCAATATCCTTATAGTGTAAAGTATACAGATTCACCAACATTTCCATAATAACATTCCAAATAAACACTGTATGTAAAATGGTATACGGTTGAGACAAAAATAATATCCATGACATGAGATTATTTATATTTAATATAAATACAATTTAAAATTTTATTTGATCCCTAATGGGAAGTAGGTACACCACATATGTATTATTAGGTGCACAATACAAAGTTAGTCACAACAAAAAGGTAGTTGGGACGAAGTCCCTTAACACAATGTAATCCGTCAAATCATATGACCAATACTCAATGAATATGAAATGAGAAATTTAATAACATGAATATAAAGTGAATAATGTTATTATATATCAATGGGTAGTACACATATACCACATACAAGGAATAAGTCGAAAACAATTAAAATCTCACATAAATGAAAGTGAGATGAGAAACCGCTTACCTTTTGCTCTAGTGTGTTCTCGATAGTTATTAACAACCTAACTAATCAAATAAATATTCATTAATTAATAATTCCAGAACCTAATAAACATGTAATGTATATTATATAACCTTATTAAGTTCATTAATGGCCTTTTTATGGGTTTATGAGATTAAATCTTATTGTTTTGGAAGCATTTTCTTACTTGGTTTCGTGATTCGTTTACTTGTATTAATGAATGGAAGTTGGTTTGAAATATGGTTAAAAATCCAGAATTGATAATATAAATTATTATTGACATTAAATAAATATAAATCATCTCATAATGATTCTGGTTATATACCATGAGGATGAGTCATTCGATGAGTTAAAAATAAACGCTTGAATTTGGCTTGGTAGTTTTGTGCTCAATAAACTTTTTTTGTATTATTATTCCATATTTTGAACGTATAAAGATTACAGAATGTTAATCAAGATAAAAAATATATATTATGACCTGGTTCAATCATATATTTGGTTTCATGAACATAATTTAAATAATTAATGGAAATTGAAATTACAACGTCCACGATGTCGGTAATTCGACACATCATGGACAATGTTTTTATTCTTTAAATAAGTGGGAGAGGAGAAGAATAATGATGAATAATTTTCCATAAATATTATAACATATTTAATATACAAGATTCTGGATCATAGATTCCTTTTGGTTAAGATGAGGTGAGGAAAGAAGATGAAAATAAATGAATCTTAAAATGAAACAAAAATTGATAAATTTCTCACGAAAATTCGGCAGCCTAACGGCTTCTCTTAAAATTTCATAAAAATCGTTTGATGAGAGGAATGGAATATATCATCCTTAATACATAATATAAATATTAATGGGGAATATTTAATGAAATATCCGAACATAAACAAAAGGTAATGAAAGAGAATAACATAAAATGAAAGAAAAGAAATAAAATAAAAGATGTTGTTTACCTCTTGATCCCTTCTCCTTGAGATCCTTCTTAAAGGATTTGGTTTTGGTCTTTTGGTGAGACCAGTAGCTCTAGAAAGTGGGTAAGATACTAGGTAGGATTATTTTGGCAGAACTTTGAGGATCTTCAAGGCTTAGAGGAGTGAAGAGAAGAGGTGGTTGTGGGGGGTTTTTATAGTGTAGGAGAGGGGTAAATTTTGAATATTTAATTTCATTATTTTATTATTTCCATCAAGACCACCAATAGTATTGTTTCATGTGACCCCTAATAGTAATAATGGCATGTGAGTTCGAACCAAGTGGCCTCGAATCACTTATTATGTCATAAATAGTGTATTTAACTGATAAATTAAATACACGGTATTTTAACGTATTTCACTATTTATCAAAAATTCATGAATTTCAGAAAAATCCCAAAAAATTCACCCCTACCATTTTTCTACGTGTAGAATTAAAAAGGGAAATCCATTTTTCAAAAATAATATTTTATATATTATTAATTTATGTTTTAAATAAGGTCATAGTTAATTTGAAAAATAACAATCTTGAAGTGCAGTTAGTTTTATGCGACATTGAAAAATTAATTAAGATCCCATTATCATATTGCATTAAGAAAATAAAATAATAATATTATTCACTATTCATAAAGGTTCATATTACTATTCATTTTACTATTCATAAGGATATGTTACTATTCACCCAAAATCAAGTTTGTTCTATCAGACTCCAAATGACTTACTGAACACAACTCTAGATGACCATTTTTTGAAATTCAAAATATAGAAGTGAGAAATTTCTGTTTAATGGATAGGATTTAACTATCTCCTAAATAACCTAGTATTCTTTCAAAGGAACACAGTGATGAATAGAATGCAACTCAGTAATTAATAGAGAAACATAACATAAAATGTTCAGGGTACTACATTTTCATTGGATAAACAATATTATTTTTCACTAAAGGTATTACATGGAGGGATTTAGTCCCAAATTTAAGCTTCTAGGATGAGAGGAAAGACGTTTAGGAGATTATTTGGGCATGGGTTTTATTATCCAATGTTTCTTGAGATGTGTACAGAAAGGAATGAATAAATGCCTTTTTATAGGTGATGAGGAGTTTCATTCTTGAAAATAAAAAAGTAAACACTATTGGATGGTCTCCCTTACCTAATGTATTTTTAAAATGGAAAAAATGGTTTAAATGGGATTTATGGTCAATCCAAACCAAAAATTGAAAAAATAAGTTATTTTTAATAATTTGTTCAATAACTTTTATGTTTCATTATTTCATTATTTTATTTTTTAAGTATTCAGTTTACTATCCGAATTAATTTTAAAAATAAATAATAAATTAAAGAGAGATTTATTAGAAAATATCATCCCACTTATTTATAAATATTTTAATTAATTTAAATATACGAAATCCCATGTGTGTTTGAAATTAATTATAAAACAAGCCCATGTAACATGAATAGACACGACTTTAACTCGAACCATGATAACAATGTTTTTACTCTCTATGGGTCAATATGTTAATTATAAAAGATATTTTTGCCCATAAAAGGGATATATTTAATATATACTAAACCATTTAAATCCCATGGAAAAAGATATGGTTTTAATTAATTTTAAATCATTTTAGAAAATATAATTTTTTTAAAATGAAAATAATGCCAATTTTGAAATTATTTATTAAAATTTAACTAAAAGATATATTTTTTTGTAATTAAAATATATGAATTTCACAGATATGTAATGTGATATATTCATCAATAAAAATAAAGGATCATAATAATTCATTAAATTTACTTCCCTTCTAATGTTTTAGCATCGCCTATTTTATATAAGTATTAACTAAATAATCCACGCGTTAGCATTTTATAAGAGTTTAATGTAACTAGTTCATATAAAAAAATTATATTTAATCAATAATGATAAATAATACTCAATTAAATTTCAAAATAATATTTATGATTAAAATAATTTAGCATCTTCTATAATCTAAATCTTTATAAAATTTAAAGGTAAGGAAGGTTCTTTTTTTCCTTTTTTATTTAATTAACTTATTATATAGTTCATTTTAGTTGAATAATATCCCACTAAATAATAAAAGTACATACAATAGGGGATATTGTTGAACTATAGGAATATAAGGACTTTTAGAAAGGTGTATATTTAAAGACCTGGATTTTTCAATGTAATTTTTTTAATTTAATGGGAATATTACGAGTTTGATAAAATTGACGGAACGTGATTCCGAAGCCCGGTATGCCCGGAATGAATTTTTGAACTTTCTTTTCGGGTATGTTTAGTAAACACGTGAGTGGTGTTTTGTAACTTTTGAACCAGTTCTCGGAATTGAAATATGAGGACATCGTTGAACTTGCAGCGCCGATATTTTCTTAAAGAGACCTTCACCTCGACCGCAGTAGGTCAAGGGTGGAAGTTAGTTTTTTGGATTTTCATGAGAGGATAAAAGAATAAGAATAAAATAAAACAACAAATTTTATTTTATTTTCATGAAACCACCTTTTTGAATTTCAGTGGTGGGGACCACCCGAGATTGAAACCTCTTCATTTAATAGGTGTTAGCCCTTGGAATTCCCCCAATTAAATATTCCAACAATTAATTGTCTTAATTTACGTAAAATATTAATTTTGCACCTCCCCACTCACTGGGAAAAGTTTTTTTAAAAGTATATCCTTTGTAGAAACATCCTCCAAACGAACAACATCTCCAATGAAGAACATTCTCCGAATCAAAATGAGGAAAAAACTATAGAGTCATTACGGGAGCGACGGACGTCGGCGACTTCATCATCTTCATCTCCTTCCTTGCGCCATCTCCAACAACCAAACATGGTAGGGGTTTTAATTTGAAGTATTATTAAATCTATTTTCTGATTCTTCGTATTCTTGATTCATAATGATGATGACCAAATTAACATGACCATCATTCCGCACTTATACCTTGATAGTTTTATTTCTTTCTTTGTGTATTCTTCATGCGTTCATTAACGCCAAATAATTAAGCGCGCTGAAAACACAATGTCTCGTTGAGCACGATATTTGGATGCGAAGAACTGAACCTGAGGAATGTGAATATTCGAACGTCATAATTTTTGGGCATGGAACAAAGATGAGAGGGCTCGTGAAAGAAGGCGGCATCCGACACCTGGACAGCTACGTGGAAGGAGGGTGGCATGCGTCTGTGCCGCGGAAAGAGAAGTATGTGGCATTTTGGCCGCGACGGAGTAGGGGGACGGCTGGAACGACGACCGGCCGCATGGAGAAGCGGCGGTGCACGTCCACACCTCTGAAGAAGGAGGTCGTGGACGCTTGGCCATGGCAGAGGCCATAGGTTGGACGACACATGGCCGACCGCAGGTGGGCAGCAGCGCTGTCACGCCGCTAGAAGGAGCACTGATCGGAAACCCAGTCGGTCGTGACACAACGACTGGAACCGCTGAGCAGTCCCATGTGCTAGTAGGCTTAATGGTCCGATAGACCATTCCGGAATTCGGGGGGGGGGGTGTGCCCGCCACGGTGACCACACTCATCTGGGCGGTCCGCACCTAGTCGGGTGGGCCGCACCCAGTGGGCTGTGCCGGGCCGCCCCTTTGAGGGCTGGGCTGAACCACACCCTAGGCCAACCGGCCCGAACTCAAACTGGGTTGGGTCACCCAAACGGGGTCGAGTCGGCCCAGGCCGGGTCGGACCAGACCTGGGTCCATCTAGACCCAGATACGCCTTTGTGCCCATATATTGAAAATCAAGCATATGTTTGATGAACTGTCTGCAGCACCGGAATCCGTGGATTGAGACAGTCCTTTTGGTATACTCTACTTGAGTTTTGGATAATGTTGTAGTACGGATGGGTAGGATCAAAACATAATTAAACTGGGACCTCAGAGCGAAAACGCTAATAACATACAGACCAGGTGTCCGATTGACGTGTAGTCTATTGCGTTGCATCCCTTATGTCATGATAGACCATTGGGATACTTCTTCATAGAAACTCATGGTTGGTGAGGTACAAATGATAGCTTGAGGACTGGTTCTCCAAAACATTCTAATAATGGGAATTCAGTGGTTGGAACTGAGCCGGATGTTGGAGACAGGTCATACAGAGGTTAGTACCAAGCGATACTATGTGGGTCCGCACATATCAATCTTGTGGGGGTCAGATCCTATTTGCTTCACTGCTCAATGATCTTATGTGGGTCAGCACATATCGATCCTTTGTTGGTAAGATCCTGTGTGGGTAAGCGCATACCGATCCTATGCGGGTCATATCCTGTGTGGGTCATTTCGGGGGTTAGTACCTATGGATCCTATTTGGTTTGGGCTCCTTATAATCCACAACAGTACCTCCTGACAGAATAAGATGATCTAGCTTCGTAACTGATCATTTGTACTTCTATGCTTCACTTATACCTGGTGTGAGCTGAGTCTTTTACCTTCGTGGTGTTACCTGTGTGGTAATTTTACCTTCTTGGTGTTACTGGTGTGGTAATTATACCTTCATGTTGTTTCCTTTGTATATCTTGATAAATTAGGTATATGTATGGGAATATACCTAAGTAGTGTTGATGGCTATTGCTTCGTGCTTTGTGGTTTTTATTTTGTGTAACTCTAGGAGACCTACGAGGGTCTCAGGGTCCTTACTGAGTATCGTTATACTCACCCCTGCATGGGATATGACTGCACCTTGATGTGTCTAATACAGATGACAGAAAATGTTGATTGATGTCGAGGGTACCAGGCTAGAGGATGATCAGAGCTAAACATTAAACAAGATGATCTGTAGGGACGACTGTTCGAGAGACGTACCTTCCCATCAGGTAGGTTCCTAGGTAGGTTTTCATAGGAGCTTTTTTTTTGTTTTACTTGAACTTTCCAGTTGATATTCTATTCATAACCCCATTACTTACTAAACACACTATTTTTAGTTTATAGTTTACCTAGTGCTTGTATCTTGTTGTGTTCTTGGTTTGGGTGAGTTTACAGGTTTAGAGGCAATGCCTTCACAGTTTTAGGGATATGCCTTTCCAGTGCGAGTCTCCATCCCTTGGCCTATAGAAAGAAATCTTGGGTTAGTCACGGCACATTCCCCAAGGGAGGGGTCAGGATAGTATAGGTAATTTTCCCTTATGTTTATGGTTTCTTATCTTTTTAGGCTTAATATGACCATAATTGCTAAAATTAATTTTAATTACTTTCACTAATCTTTTTTATCAATAACTAAGTAGATATTTTTATAATATAAATACTACACAGATTAAAACCATTAATGTTCATTTTTACAAATTTAATTCACATATGTGGTAAAATTAAGAATAAAATTAATCCTAGAGATGATGAAAAACGACGATATCTTAAGTTGGAATTTTCAAACTTTTAATTGTTTATATATCCAATTTCAATGTGAAACTGATTCCAATAACACAAACTGGATAAATTTTGGAAAAAAATATAAATAATCTTTAATATTAAAATAAAATATTAATCAACTATATAAATAATTTATTGGGAAAAATAGTTTTCAATTGAAATTCAGTATTTTTCACTAGTTATCAAAAAATAAAAAAATTTAGAAAAATCACAAATAATTCCCCCCAATATAATTTTGAAATTTAGAATTAAAATATTATGTTTATTTTATCTAATTATATTTCTAAATGTATGTAAAATTAATTTTATTGTTTTTTGTTGAATGACATAAAAAATATTTCATTTGATAAAATAGTATTTCCAAACATATATAGATTTTTTTTAAAAATTATTTTTTATCATATTTATGTTTTATTTATATAGTAAATTTATAAATAATATTTAAAAATTATTTATTATTATTCATGTCTCTAATATTAATGTCTATGTTGTAACAATCTCTTTTAAATAACTATAATAACAAAATTTTGATTTTTAGGAAACGAGTGTTTCAAGTAATGTAAGCCAAGTCAGTGTTGTGTATAGCGAATGATTTATTTGGTGAAGCATATCATCCAATCAAAAAAGTATTCTTTCATATGTCAATGTTATTTTGAATTAAAAAATAACAAAAATACTAAATTAAATCAAAAAATATATATTTAGCAAAATATTGGGCTGTTACATTCTACCAGCTAAAAAAGAATTTTCCCCCCAAATTCTCTTAGGACATCAAATTTTTAATAAATTAAATTCCATTTATAGAAAAACACAGAAAAAAATAAATAATAAAACATCCATTCGAAATAAAAGTTAGAACCATAACATTTACCTAAAGTAACTCATAAAAAGTTCTCCAAATTGAAGAACATAGGTTAAGAGTCAAGAGTTGACAAAGAGGAAAAACATAAATAACTATTGATAGTGATAATAATCCTTTATCATCTACTAGTGAATAGTAAATGGAATGTTAGAGACTAAAATATCATATATATATATATATATATATATAAGATGAACTATAATACCATCATTTCATTAGAAACGATTGTATAAGGATAAATCTGTTCAAATATCCTTTTCATTGAGTAATTATTTTACTTTTTAAGTACATATAGAAATATAGTTACCTAATTTTATTCATTTTCATATGGATAATATCAACCTTTGATTACACATTTCTATATTCCCATTTCACATCTTACTCAAATAAATGAAGTTGAATTTTTTGTTCCTGAATAATTAGCTGATCACGAGATCCCTAATAGAATGACAAGTCTTCCCATCATTATTTTGTTAGAATCAAAACCTGTAACGCCCCGACCCTAGCTACCCAGAGTCGGTGCATTACTTCGTAACATTGGCATGATCACAAGAAAGATCAAATCCCGAAAGACCGATTGGTTTAGTAGTCTTGGAAACACTAGATATAATCATAAAGTTCTACATTACATTCCAAAGTGAAAAACTACTAGAACAACAAAGTCTTCATATCCACACTATTAACCCCTCATAATATCCCTGCAAGTCATTCATAATTTACCTCTTCACTACCTGGGAAAAATAAAACATAGAAAAGGGGTGGGCTCAAATGTCCAGTAAGGATAACAATATAGCGGAATATTCAAAATGAGCATAAACATTTAAGGCAATGCATTACTAAAACAAAAGCCTTTTAAAATTGAACTTCAACATAGTATGGCAAAAGTAAAATGAAATAATGCCATTTACTTGTTCACATGGATATTCTACTAATCGAATAATCACATGCAATATCAATAACCACTTTCATAATGTTGGAATGCATAATGCTAAACGTTAATTTCTTTGTCTAGGCCTCATCCCAAGACCTACGGGTTACTTCTAACCGGAACCCAACCCGGAGTGCCTCTAATAACCGGACACCAACCCGGAGTGCCTCTAATAACCGGACACCAACCCGGAGTGCCTCTAATAACCAGACACCAACCCGGAGGGCATACTTTTACCAGTCCCTAACCTGGAGGGCTTACTTTAACCAGTCCCCAACCTGGAGGGCTTACTTTTACCAGTCCCCAACCTGGAGGGCTTACTTTTACCGGTCCCCAACCCGGAACATACTTTTTTAGCACATTCATCTGAAGAAAAGTTTGAAATATAACATAATCATTCGGATTAAAACTAGCATACGAAATGTCAATAGTTTCACCATAAACTATGAATGGTATAAAATAGCACATCCACAGTCAAACATATCACAAAACCTTCAATACAATATAGAAGTTTTGTATTATAATAAATCAACTTCAAATAAGCGTAAAATCCATTAAAGGATGTTGACATAGATGAAATCAAAACACTTTTTAGAGAAATATCTCTTTCTATTTTTGAAATCATTTAAGAGCCATATAAAATAAAACATTTTCTTGAAAATATTCTTGTAAGCTTTTAAGGAAAGCTTTGACGATTTTATAGTGGCGGAAAATAACCGCACCCGCCGTATAAGTAAAAAAAACATTCTTATCTTAATTCTGTCGAAAAGGTCAAAAAGGACCTTGTTTTGAAAACGACGGAAATATTCCTTTATAAACCTCTTACAAAAAGTCAAACAAGGGTATAAATGAATTTAACCCATATTCTTGTAAATAATAAATATGTTTTGAAATACATTTCAAAGAAACATGGATGTGGATGATAAAGAAATCCCAGTAGATTATTACGTATAAACAATCTCGGATAATGAAGAGATTGTGAAATAACCCTTACCTTGTACTTTTCCTTGGTTGGGGTAGGTTAACCTCCTGTATAATGGTGAAATAATTGTTATTAAATTATACAATAATCATAAACATTAATATGATATCATATATGATCTTTTAATATTGATTTGATAATAATATCTTAGTATTAACGCCGTTTCGGGTGTTAACTTACTCATTTTCTTTTATATGTTTTGTTACATAAGTAATGTTTGTTGTATCTTATTCATATCCAGAATTATATCAAGTCCTTAAACATCATTTTTAAATCATTAAATGATAATTATACTTGAATGGATACGATGGAGAATGAATCTCATCGCGTTCGTGGAGACGGTAGTCCGTACGTACGCACGAACGCTACTTCCATTTAATTTTTATTTTAAAAGAATCGAATCCAAATGATACATAGGTATATTACTATTCCAGTATAATATAATATTTTATATATGGTACTTATGTTCATTAACACCATCCTTTATACGTTCCATGTGTGGTATGGACGAGTCATATCATTTTAAGGGGGCGGTAGTCCGCACTTCCTCAAATGAAATTATCGTATGTATATACAACATGAAACGAATAATGGTATGAAATAAAATGGAATTACAGAAGCTTATATATAAAATATATATCATTAATATCATATTTAATTACAGTGCCATCATAATGGCCACCATGAGAGGTGGTAAGATGTATTTGAACAATCATCGTTTCGTGAGGCGTTAGTTTGCCATCCACAGAAACATTATCTTCATCATCCATTAGATAGAGTTGTGTGTATGTGTAGTTTGAATACTTCTTATAACAACATACTAGTATATTGAGGATACTGGTGTTGTTACAAAAGAAAGGAAATAAAAAGATTTTGGGGGTTGGAGAAGCAAAATAATTGAAAATAATTTAAGAGAAATCGTTACCTTTAATTTAGGTAACTCACTTTGGTTGGATCCAAAGGACTTCTTGAAATGATTTCTGCCTAAGGGGAAGCTTCAAGGAGGAGGATAGGGATGTGGGTAGCTTAGTTGGGCAGAGTTTGGACGAGCCAAGTGGCTTGAGAGGTGTGAGGAATGAGTAGAAGTGGTCTCCTTTTATAAGGGAGAGGAGGGGCCCTTTAGGAAAGAGTGAAAGTATTACTTTATAATATAATTATATTCGGTTTCGAATGGTCCAAAAATCATTGAGGTAGAAGCTAAGATGACTCATATTCTAAATAACATCAACCAATAAGAATTGGACAGTTTTTATATAATATTTTAATCATTATAATCTTATTTATTTAAATGATTTATTAATGAGGTAAACATTGCATCATTATTGTGTCATTAATAATTTAACTTATTTGATGTCTAAAAATTATAAATAAAATATCACCATGTAGGAAATCTTTTTATCATTCTAATGAATATTTATAATCGAAAATCCAACATGTATAAACCTATTTAAAAATTGTTCTTCTAAAAGATGTAAGCTTATGCCATTTTTATTTTTATTTTAACTTTATTAATATAATGTGTCATTATCACTTACAAGTGGATCCATGGGGTCCCAAAATAGACCCAAAGATGCCCATGGTCGACCATGTATCAACCAATAGGGTTAAGACACGTTTTAGGGTAATTTAGTATTATTATACTATTATTTTTAACCCTTATTTACCGGATTTACCCTTAACCATGGTAAATAAAATATTTACCGCAGTAATTATTCAAAATGTCTAAAAATAAAAGTTACCTATTTACACAATTTGAACATCCTGATTACAAATATGGAATCCATTTTTCTAAATTCAAATCACATAAGTGGCAGAAATTAATTTAAAATTAATTCCCGCTGTCAAAACAAAAAACGTGTTTTTAAGAGATGATAACTATCAAAAGATTGACACTAGTTTATGTTCGGTTTAATTGTAAAATTATGTCCAATGACAAACATTAAATTGAATGGTAAAAATATATTCTAAATATACTTTAAAACCACTCAAATTCATAATTTATCAATATTAATTATTTTGATTAAAAAAGTTGTTTTTAATTAAAATTTAGTAATTTTCACTATTCATCAAAATACAAAAGTTATCCGAAAAGTACCAAAATTTCACCCTAAACTATAATTGATATTCCGAATTCAAAAATGATGTCTATTTTACAAAATTCCAAACATATAAGTTGCATTAATTAATTTTATAATTAATTCCCGCTGTCAGAACAAATAGCGTGTTTTTAGGAAACAATTTATATCAAAAGATTGGCAATTGTTTAGGTCCATTTTCAATGTTAAATTAATTCTAATGACCATCATTGGATAAAATGGTAAAAATATGTTCTAATTATAATTTAAAACCACTAAATAGTATAATTTATCACAATTAATTATTTTGATTAAAAAAGTTGTTTTAAGTATTTTTCACTATTCATAAAAAATTGGAAGTTCAAAGAAAGTTACAAAAAATTCAACTTAGGATAATTTCAATATTACGAATACAAAAATGAAGTCCATTTGAAATATAAAATTTCTATAATTTTAAAAAGTGGTTATTACTATTCATAATGGCTACTTTGATTAGTCGCAGTGTTTTAGAACTCGAAGTTGCATACAATGCAAGCTATTGCATTATTCAATGAGAGGCGTATCGTGGAAGCTCGGGGTGTTACAAAACCAAATTGTTTTCACAGGTTATCCAACATATAAAAATCGTCATATAGATATATAATACATTAATCTCACAAAAATAATCTAATTTTTAAATTAAACCATTCCATAAATGGAAAACCTTTTAACCCTTTGAGAAGATAAAAATCCAAAACATTAAATAGGAGGTCACTAAATAAGATTAACATTTATTCCCCATATATCATAATGTATCTGTTGGTTGTCACATTATAGACATGTGAGTACCCTCACCATATATACTCTTGGAATTATTTAATGACCTGAATTACCATAAACCATATTTGAAAATATGCATGATTCTTTTTTCCTTTGATTACTAGGTATATTCAATAAATACATGAAGTTGTAAAATTAATCCATGATATAAAATACCACTTTTTTATCAAATATTTTATCGTTTATGATGTCGTAAATATTATCCAATTTACTTTATCTATATTATCATCTTTTGATACATATGAAATATCATTTTCTCATTCCCAGGAACATGTTATTAGTTACCTTCCCTTTATGTTACCTTTCCATTGAATCAGTTTAATAGGTCATTAGTTTAATTTAACACATTATTTAAAATAAATTATGAAAAAATCAATAAACAATCCTTATAATAATTATTATTCATAAAACATAATCCTTGAACACCAAAACAATACTCTTAAATCTTCCAACATTACTACCAAACGATTACTCAAGCTTCATCACCTTATTCCATGATACCTATTTCCTAGAATATTAAATATAAATCATGTATTAAGATACATAAACATAAATATAATCATTATTCTTACAATAAATGTATGTATTATGGTTGAAATATACCATAACATTAACTAGTCTTTTTTTTCTCTTTTTCTTCAGTAGTATAACGGATACTCATACCATCTTCTAGATTCTGTTCATGAGACTTTCAATTTGAAAAAATATTTAAATAATTCCCTTAATTTCAATATATAAAGAATTTAATGTTATCCAAGTTCATTATAGTTTCTTATATTGACTAAAATGAGAATGTATATTTTGAGAAACCATGATCATAATGGAAAACCATATAATCTTGAGAAATTAATGATAGGATATCTAAATCATAAAAATTACTTTTAAATATATGAAACAAAATGTTTATAATAGGTTTATAATAGACATATTCTATTTACATAATTCCTAATGGTTCAAGAAGGGTTTGTAAATTTCAAAAGTATATCCCCTTGGAGTGTCAAACTAGGTGTTCAACAAGGCATGTTGTTTTGCACCAGTTCCTGATTGAGTTAGCATAATATGATGTTTTGGGTGTTGTTACCCCTATGTACATATTTGAAAATGAAACATATAATTTTAGAATCCAAAAATTGATAAATTTCTAGGAAACCTCATTATCTATTCTTTACCAAAATTCTAGAAAATTATACAAGACATTAACTCATCCTTATTAAAATTCATAGACATATACTTATAAATATACCTAGGGATGTCACCAATGTTTTCTCATCCTATTTTCCAAAGGATGAGTATACCACTCCTTTGACACCAACTAATGTTACCCCATATTAACATAAATGGATATTAAATCATTAATGATTTATATTCAACACATCATAAAAATACGTGCATAAGGAAAATAATAGTTTACTTTCCTCATAAACATGGAAACATAAACATCAGTCATGTTCAAAGATCTTAAAAATCTCCCTTAAAGATATTCTTCTTTTATAAGTACAACATAAAACCTTTCTAAATAACATATTAAAGTAAATAACATTATATAACATCATCATAACAATATAAGGTCATACCATACGTATCAAATATCATAATCAAGAGTCAGGTCTAAAATATTGGTAGTTCACAAGACATGAATCATATTGAAGTCAATATGATTATCCCTGAGAGAATACAAGAGGAATTAGAAATGGAAATTTTGGAATACACAGAATCATTGAAATCCTATGTAAAGGATTCCAACAATGACCTTCATACCATGCTAGTTCTCGGCTAATAACCCATGTACCATCTTTGGGCTTGGGTCCCTCCCATGTACAATCATGTTTTCGGATTGGGATACCCTCCAATGTACCCTATTTTTTCTGGCTTGGGTTAATGTCCAATACACACTCTTGTTTCGGGGTCAAGATTCCCTATTTTTTGGAATTCACATGCCCTCCCCTATACCCTATTGTTTTGGGATGAAGATTCCCTCTAGTTTCAGGGCTGGAATGTCATCTCGTGTAACCTCTTGTTTCAGGATTAAGATGCCATCTTTTTTTGTGATTGGAATTCCCTCCAATGTACCCATTTATCTCATAAATCATTTATCATTACCCAATTCATTGGAGGGAGATATAGTTCCCACTATTCATATAATGAAAACATACTTGCATGTGCCATAAGATATCAAAACAGTCATCATATCATGACCCATAAAATAATAAGAGATTTATAAACAACATGTCATAAACCGTGTAATGAAATATGTATAATTAACATATTCTGACCCAATAACCAACGTAAAATATATAGGTATCATAACCCTTTTATAAAATCATAATTTTTGAGAGGAATCTTGTTTCAAAAGCATATAACCTGTGAAAGAGAAATAGGTGTTGTAAAAATAATTCTATAAAAACATAAACCATATAAGAAAGAATATGAACATTATTATTATATCATGTCCCCAATAATGATTAAATATAACAAATCAATCCATTTTATATGGGAAATAATTATGAAAGGATCATAAAAAACATTTCTAGAGGAATATATTCCTTAAACATTTCAATGTGTGCCACACCACTTTGAGAAATTTGGATCATAATATCCATATAATAATAGAATTAAATGAAGATTATAATATCATGAAAAGAATAATATTCATAATATAACATGAAAAATTGTAATATATATTGACCATAAATGACTAATGGGGAATAACCTAACATTTATTTTAAATAAGGAATATTGAGACCAAATATCCATAGTGATTTGGTAGCTTCTGAAATATAAACCCTGTGAAAGTGAGATCATCACCTGGATATGTAAATACCCAAAAGTTTAAGGATAATAATAAAAAAATATATTCATTTTCTATACATACACCAAACATAAGAAACACGTGGTCAATAAGGCATAAATATCACAGAAATAAATATGAGACTAGAAATCCATTTATGACTTGAGTAACTTATGAAACATGATCCCCCTAAAATAATAACAATACCTTGAACATTTGATGTCATGAAATAAAGGAATTTCATTATATAGAATATCATAGGGTAGTATATAATCCAAAATAAATAAGTATTTGGTGAATATAAAATGTGTATCACGGAAATAAAATGTTGGATGAAATTACTTTACTTTGTGTCTTTACTTTCTTTATACATGTTCAAACCCCATCTTCTTGGGGAAACTCATCTTCAATTTTGGAAAAGGGATTCCTAGTTTTGATATATTCCCAATTTGATAATTATATATTTATATAACATGCCAAATGGTATTTTTATAATATTAGTCCTTAATTTCTATGATTCATTATTTCTATAATTTTATTTTTTATTTATTTAAATATTTTTCTTTCACACATAATTATCCATTATTTATAAATTAATTTGAGTTTATTAGAATATAGATACCCATTTAATTTTAATATTATAACTAATTTAAAAACATGAAATCCTGTGTTTTGTTGAAATTAATTTCAAAACAGGCACATGTAATGTGAAAAAACACTAGTTTAACTCGATTCGTTAAAAAACTGTTTTTACTATCTATCAATCAATATGTAATTTAAAAAATAAAACTTTTTATTTTAATTGAGATTATATGATATTAAATAATAGATACAAATCTTTTGTCAGAATATGTGTTTTTATTAATTTTTAGTCATACTATAAGATATCATTTATTGTAAAATAACATTAATGTCAGTTTTGATATTTTTATTCACTTTTAATTTAAATATAAAAAAATATAAGAATTAAAATATATTACGCATAAAGTCATTTAATGTGAAACATTCTTTTACAAAATAAAATAACACAATATTTCTTTAAATTCACTTCCATTCTAATGTTTTTAGTATCCTCTTTTTTATTTCATTATTAACTAAATACTCCATACGTTAGCATTTTATAATCATTTAATGTAAATAAATAATCTATAAAATTTATAGTTAAATTACCATGATAAAAAAATGTTTTAACATTCAAAATAATATTATTAACTAAAACTATCTGGCTTCTTCCAAACTCTAATTCTTAATATATTTTAATGGAAATTATGTTTTTCCTTTTTCATTAAATAAATTTTTATATTGGTCATATTAATTTAATTATGTACCAATAACTCATAAAATTATAAAAAAGTGGGTAGATGCTAAAAATACTAGAATATACTATCTTTTGGAAAAGTTTATCAATCAGTTTGGCCCTTAATTTTAATGTTTAATTTTACTTTAATCACTATATTTAATTTCAATTACATTCACTAATATTTTTGGTCACAATGTAAGTTGATATGAATATAATATTAATATCATAATAATTATCAGAGTTTATGTAATTTTTTACAAATTTAGTTCATATAAGTTGAAAAATTATGTTGAAAATTAATCTCGTAGATGCTGTAGACAATCTATTTTTAAGAG
Source organism: Viscum album (assembly GCA_963277665.1). Classification (NCBI taxonomy): domain Eukaryota; kingdom Viridiplantae; phylum Streptophyta; class Magnoliopsida; order Santalales; family Viscaceae; genus Viscum; species Viscum album. The sequence goes on along the minus strand of OY728144.1, from coordinate 329,642,760 downwards.
GATTCTTTTTGAAGTTTTAATTTTTTATATATACAATTTTAATGTGAAATTGGTTCCAATGAAAAAATTTGGATTAATTCATGTTTAATTGATCTAAATCATCTTTAAATTAATATTAATATATTATTTAACTATATAAACAAATTTTATGAAAAAGAAGCTTCCAATTAAAATTTAAAATTTTCATTATTCATCAAGAAATGAAATATATCAAAAAATTACAAGAATTGACCTGAAGATCTTTTTCAAAATATTAATTCAAATATTATTTTTATTTTATCTAATTATATTTATATAAGTGTCTAAAAATAATAATATTATTTCTCCTACAAATTCATTAAAAAACTTATTTGAGAAAATAGGATTTCGAAACATATTTACAATTTATCAAAAAAAATATATGTTTTATCATAATTATGTTTTATTTATATAAATTAATTATAAATTATATTTTTAAATTATTTATTACTATTTATATTACTATTTTTATTAGTTATGTTATAAATATATCATTTTGATAATTATAGTAATAAAATTCTATTTCCAATAAACACTGTGTTTTATGTAATGAAAGTCAATTCAGTGTTGCATGTATTGAAAGATTAACCTATTGTAGCATATAATCTATGACTAACATATTTATTTAATATAAAAATCTACATTTCTATGTTTTTTATAATGAAAAATATGAAAAATATTAAATTAAATGAAAATTGTTTTCCCAAAAACATGGGGGGTTACAATACTACTAGTGGATGTGGCTTTGGAAGAAATGTACGTAGGGGTAAAAACCCTGAAAATGTCATATTGAAAAGAAGTTCATCAAGAACTAGTGCATGAAAATGGGACTTTCTAGACACATTTTTTGACATTGTCGGGGTATATGCTTTGTTCATTTACTAACACTTCATAAACCATCATGATGGATTTAAATAGATGATGAATATGATCAACCTACGATGAAACTATAGTGTAATGGATTGATAAAAGAAGGTTTCATGATTTAGACATCATATAAGTTGTTTTTCAGGATTATGTGGTTCACTAGTATGATAATTATTTATTACACTATAATTTTTTGTTTTAGTTAATGGATGGAACCTGAAGGAACCATGTCAAAGCGGAGTGTGATTGATAAAAAAGCAATTTACCTCTGGATAAACTGAATTCTATGGGAGATGGAATGAAGACTCTTATTATATTATAAGATATCTATCTAAAGATATTAATCTTGTTGGTCTCCAAAATTATAATTTAAGTGAAAAATCAATTGAGTCATTCCTGTGGCAGCATCCACATTCATTTTGGGGGTTTTCTTATCCACTAGTGGCTTTGAAATGGATGAGTACCACTGAATTTTTTTTTCTATTCTCTAATGTATGAAAAATGAAAAATTTATTCTGGTTGTATATCATCTAGAATGTGAAGCATACTAGTGGTGAAATCTTATAAAGATTACGAGGATGTAAGATGAATTGGATTCCATGGATTGGGATGAGCTCATGAATTTATTTTTAAATTAGCACATTCCTCATGTTCTTTATATGAATATGGAGAGGATATTTCATGAGTTAAATCGATGGGATGATGAATCCATTGGTACCTATGAGGATAATATTCCACAACATGGGAGGTATGATTCCAGAATTATCATACAACCAAAAAGTAAGGTTGATTTATTCTATAGTGTCTTAAAGAAAAGTCTAAAAAGGGAATTATTCATAAGAGAATTTAGTATCTATTAAGATGTTTTACAATGTTCCACTAATTAGGAAATAGAGGTTGGAGTTACCCATAAGTCTCATGGGTTTGATAAAAAGAGGAATATGGATTTCAAGGGAAATGTAAAGTCCATTAAAGGAAGATATTAATTTTATGATAAAATTCTGGGAAGTATGAGGGAAGATATTATATTAAGGGGGTCTAGAAAATGATTTATATGAGGGAAGGATGGGGATAGAGTCTTTGAATGCCAAAGTGATGGGAAGAGGTTAGATAACAATGGGAATAGAGGGAAAACTAAAAAAAAATACAACTCTTGAGTGATTACTGTGTATATAGAATGGGAATTATGATAACCAATTCCAAAATATGAGGGTTAACAATGATGATCGATGTTAAAAAACCTCTTATGAAGATGGAAAAGGGAAAATATCATGCAATAACATATTTTTTATTGGAGGTGGGATTATAATGCTCTGAATGGTACACTTACCAAACACTGTATAATTTCTAATGTCTTATAATAATATATATTTACAAATTATTTCAATTATAATGAATTTTATAATGGTATAAATATTGCACCCAAATTATTAGGTGTGGAATTAGTTGTACAAACCCCTAATGATATAAAGATCACATCTGAAGCCTATGATTCCACTCTAGATGATATTGGTGGTAATATGCTTCATGAAAATATTTTTATTCCTCGTTTGATTGAATTTTATGCCATCTTTGGCATGGATTGTATTTATCTACATAAATCTCACATCAATTGGCGAGGAAGGGAGGAAATGTTTTTTATTAAAAACCAATTTATGACTATCTATAAATATAATGATAAGTATGAACATCTGATAGATATTACATAAAGTGATTGTGTATTACTTTCTAGAAAGAAGGTGAGGTGGTCTCAAATTGTTGGGGAGAAGCTCAACGACAATTATTTTCCAATTATTTTTAAATTTTAGATGTTTTTAAAATGGATTTTCTTACTCTTCCACCAAAATGTAACGTTGATTTCTCAATAGAACTAAGACTGGGTTCCACAATAATTTTAGAAACTCCATATAGAATGTCCCTAATTGAGTGGTGGAATTCAATAAGAAACTACTAAAATACACAACAAGGTATTCATTTGTCTATGTGTGTCACTATAGAGAGTGAATGTTATTTTTTAAAAAAATGATGGATTGACGCGACTTTTCATTGATTATCAAGAGTTGAGCAAGATCACGATAAAAAAAAGTATACTCTTGCCTATATTGAGGACCATTCTGATCAGCTACGTAGAGTTTAATACTTTTAAAATATTGAACATCTATTATTGATATCATAAATTAGGGATAAGAAGGAAAATATACCCAATATGATATTCCTAACAAGGTATAGACTATATCAATATATAACAATTCAATTTAGTCTTACTAATTCCACATATATCTTTATCAATTTAAGGAATATAGTCTTTAGAGATTACCTTGACCAGTTTTAGGTAGTCTTTATAGATGATATTATAATATATTAATAGATAATGTAAGATCAGGACTATAATTTAAAATTTGTACTAAATACCACATGGAAGGAAAAACAGTATGCGTAATTTTCTAGGTGTAAATCTTGGATGCTAAAGGTTTAATTTTTGGAACACATTATCTCAGGAGATGGTATATATGTGGATACATTAAAGACAGAGTCTATTGAATATTGGAATAGACCAACTATAGTGAATGCGATCCTTATTTTTCTTGGTATGCTGGATATTATCGATGGTTTTTGGTGAATTTATCGTGACTATATAATCCTCTAACTAAGTTGACTTTGAAGGTAGAAACATTTATCTAAATAGTTGAACGTGAAGTAAATTTTATTGAAATAATCATATGGTTTGAAACACCCCAATATTTCATAGTACGTTATTTCTTCAAAGAAATTCAATAACATTCACTACACACAACACCGAGTTGTAGCGCCCCATGAAATACCAAACAAGCCGTTAAAAAGTGGTTATAAATAGTATTAACTAAATTTTGAACTTTATATAATCCTTATAATTTTAGAATCCATATTATGAATTTCTTATACATAATGTAAGAACAAATACTTTTTTTAGATAAAAGATGTATTTTTCAAAAAAAGCAATTTTACCTCCTTTTAATGGCGAAGCCTTTTTAAATCCAATATTTGAAACAGTTATATATTAAATTTGACAAAATAAACTTAATATTTAAAATTGGTACACAATAATTTAGTTTCAATAATGTTTTGGCGTTTTTCTGATAACTTTCATATTTGGGTGAATAGTGAAAAATACTATATTTTAACTGAAAACAACTTTTCTAAACAAAAATAATTTATATTGTTAAATTATAAATATTAATGGTATGGAAGTATAAATAGAATATATTTTTACCATTTAATACAATGTTGTTCATTGTACATAATTTCACATTTAAAATGGACATAAACAAGTGTCAATCTTTTGATAGTTATTAGCTCTTAAAAACACACTTTTTGTTTTATCAACTGGAATTAATTTTAAATTAATTTCTGCCACTTCTGTGTTTTTAATTTACAAAAATGGATTCCATATTTGGAATCAGGATTTTTAAATTTTTTAAAGAGGTAAATTTTATTTTTAGACATTTTAAATAATTACTTCGTTAAATATTTTATTTACCATGGTTAAAGGGTAAATCCGGTAAATAAGGGTAAAAAATAATATTATAATAATAATAAATTACCCTAAAACATGTCTTAACCTTATTGGTTGATAAATATCCGATCATGGGCATATTTGGGTCTATTTTGGGACCCCATGGATCCACTTGTAGGTGATAAGGACACTTTATATTAATTAAGATAAAGTAAATACAAAATTTACATAAGCATATATCTTATAGAAAAAAATTTTACATAGGGATATATATGTTATATTTCAAACTATAAATATTAATTAAAAATAAAAAATTATTTCCTACATAATTGTATTTTATTTATAATTTTTAGACATTTAATAATTAAATTTATTTATGACATAATAATGATGCAGTATTTTCTTTATTAATGAATGAATCAAATAATTTGTATTATAAAAGTTATAATAAATATAATTTGAATATTTTGATGAAATACATGAATTTTATTGGTTAATATTACATGATAGGATTTCTTAAATGAATTTTGTTATATTAATAAAGTATTTAAGACTTTAACAAAAACCAATTATTCAATAGTGTCAAAATTGACATAAATGAGTTTTTAAAACAAATATTATATTATTAATTGAAACCTTGTTCCTAAAAATCTACGGTTCAGAAAAATGACTTATATCATGATAGGGGTACCATTAATGTACCACTTGGGGGTCACTTGTATGTATATAGTATGTTTATTAACTATATAATATAAAAATACTGAGTGACATGGTAAATGTGAAACTAATTAACTAAGAGTTAAAACTAAAAGATAAGGTTAATATATTGACCCAAACCTGCCTAAAATCTATTGGTTGAAAGGATTTCAACCCATACCCACCTTAGACTTTGAATAATCCACTTTTTATCAATTAGAAACGGAATATGAATTTATTATAAAATAATAATTTAAGTTTTTTCTAAAGAGCCCCACCTCCCCCTTATAAAAGGAAACCACTTCTAACCAATTCTTCACACCTTCAAATCCTTTTGGTTCAAGCAACCCCTACCCAATTATTCTCTCAACTTCCCTCAATTAAACTTATAGGCCTTAGTTTGATCAGAAATCCAACCTAATGAGCCCTTTCTATCAAATCAAAACGAAGAACCTGAGGAAGAGGTAAGGTTTTCACCACCCTCTTTCAAGTTCCATTCTTCTTCATCTTCTTCTTTCTTTGTTATTTACATTCTAAATTAATAACTCCAGTATATTCTATATATTGCGATGTTATTATAAAAATGGTACAAACATATTCAGTATTCTATCCATCCATTGAATGACATGTCACCATATGTGTGTACGTACGGCCTACCGTCTCCACGTCGTGGTGTAATTGTTATTCAATACATTATTATTTCAATGGGTATAATAATGCTGTCTAATTCATGTAATTAATAAATAGAACATTATAGTGATTATTTATATATGATATACTATCCAATTATATATTATTTTAATATCAAACTAATGACATCATCGCTCGTGCCTACGTACGGACTACCGTCTCTACAAACGCGATGAGATTCATTCTATATCGTATCCAGTCAAGTATAATTCTAATTTGATGATTAAATTTTTTTAAGGAGTTGATATCATTCTAGATATAAATAAGATACAACGTATCCATAACAAACACATCTTATGTAACAAAACATATAATATAAAACAAGTAAGTTAACATCTGAAATGACTATAATACTAAGATATTATTAACAAAGCAATGATATAAGATCATATATGATATCATATTAATGTATACAATTATTGTATAATTTAATAAAAATTATTTAATCATTATACATGAGTTTAAACTACCCCCAACCATGGAAAAGTACAAGGTAATGGTTTATTTTACAATCTCTTCATTATCCGAGGTTGTTTATATGTGATTATCTACTAGGGCCTCTTTATCATCAACATCCATGTTTCTTAAAAATGTATTCAAAACATTCTTAATACTTTACAGAATATTGATTATGTTCCTTTATTCTCTTCTTTGACTTTTTAAAAGATGTTTATAAAGTAATATTTCTGTCATTTTCCAAACAAGGTCCTTTTTAACCTTTTCGACAAAATTAAGGTAAGAATGTCTTTTTAACTTATATTGTAGGTGAAGATATTTTCTGCCATTATAAAATCTTTGAATCTTCCCTTACAAGATTACAAGGATATTTTCAAACTAAATTAATTATTTTATATTTATGTGACTCATAAAAGATTTCTAAAAAAGGGACATTTCTCTCAAATAGTTTTGATTTCATCTATGTCACATCCTTTGATGGATTTTAAGCTTATTTGAAGTTGATTTATTATAATACAAAAATTCCATATGGTATTGAAGGTTTTCTGATATGTTTGAATGTGGATATGTTATTTTTATACCATTCATGGATTATGGAGAAAGTTTTGACATTTCTTATGTTATTTTTAATATGAATGTTTATGTTATTCTTAAACCTGTTAAAATGATGAATGCATTGGACTTAATAAGTGATGGGTGGAGCCCACTACAGCTCCTCGATGCATCGATCGGTCTCATTAGACAAACTAGTGTCTTGAAACAAGGCCTTGAAAAAATCTTACTTGTAGTCTTGGCACAAGGCCTTGACTATGTGGTTATGATAGTCTCACATTATGAATTCCATCATTATGAAAGTGGTTATTGATATTGCATGTGATTATTCAACTAGTAGAATATCCATGTGAATAATTAAATTTTATTATTTCATTTTATTTCTGCCATATTATGCTGAAGTTCATGTTTAAAAGTCGTTTGTTTGAGTTATACATTTCCTTAAATGTTTATGATTATTTATGAATGTTTCCTCAATATTGTTATCCTTACTGGGCATCTGAGCTCACCTCTTTCTATGTTTTATTTTTCCCAGGATGTGAAGAAGTATTTTAAGAATGACCTGTAGGGATAGTATGAGGGGATATGAGTGTCGAATATGGATACTATATTTATGTAATTTTCATTTTATGATGTACTGTAAACTTTATAAATGTATCTAGTGATTCCAAGGGTACTAAACTAATCGGCCTTTTGAGACTTGATCTTTTTTCATTATAAAAATGTTATGTAATAATGCACCGACTCTGGGTAACTGGGGTCGGGGCATTACAGTTGGTATCAGAGTAAGTTTAGTACAATCCTTGGGAGCTTGAATTAGATAAACTCTAATTAGAGTACATAGACCTAAGACGGACCTTGAGGATTAATATAGAAGAAAATCCTAGAATTTTGGTATTGTAGAGATTTTGTGAGTTTTCCGAGCAATACATCCCTGTCTGGATACGAGAAGGTAGAGGCGGCTCTGGCATAGATGTACCTAGGGGTAAAACCTAAAAACACTACTTTGAGCTAGACTCGAATGGGAACTGGTGCACGACAATGGGCCTTGATGCACTCTTGGTTATAACACTCCCAGCAGATATGCTTAGGATAATTCTCATTTTCATTACAAAACATTATGAAGGGATTATGAGTATATACTTACTTAAATAAAACATTTTTATGATTATGGATTATATCCATAAACTGTTCCACTTATGTAAGTTATTTTACAAGTTTGGAATTATTCATTGCAATTCATAAACTGACGTAGTTTATGCTATTGTATAGAAATGGAACCCAGTAGAATGAATGTGAACTCGAGCAATACGTATGATCCAAAGAGTAATAATGATCATATCTTTCATGGTATTAAGACAACGTTTAGAAGGGAAATAGTCTCCCATGTATTCTCAACATATGAAGAAATAATATAATATGTTAATAAGATAAGTAAATAATTCTCCGAGTCCTATGGCTTTGAATGGAAGCAAGAGAAGAAAAGGATGGAAGAGAGAAAGATTTCTAAATGAAGAGGGAAAAGAAGAATTTCCCATATGTGATAACTGTGGGAAGAAACACCCTGGAAATTAACTGAATGGAATGGGAGTTAGTTATAAGTGTAGAGAAAAAGGACACCATGTATGTAACTACAGGGGTATGAAAAAGGTTTCAAATGTACAATGCTTCATCTTCAAGGAGTTGGGACTCTGATAGAGCGTTGTAGTTGGCGCCCTCAAATGATTAATGTGATTTTTGGGTTCATAGGTGCAGCAGAGTGGCTGGCCAAGGTCGTCTCTCAAAGGAGGAAGTGAATTTAACAACTTATTAAAGGTATTATAAAAAAATAAAATAGAATAGAATAAAAACACTACATTAAAGGATGGGGGTGGGTTATTGTTTATGAATCTAGAACAAGTTTTCTGGAAGAAGATTGTATTTTTCTTTGTTTCTAGTTTTGAAATGAAGTTCAATTAAAATGACACAACACAAAGATATTTTTTAGACAATATTTAAAAGACCTAATAGATATAACTCTACCTCTTCATTTACTTATTATTCTTCATCATTTAAATAAATATCCACTTAATTATGATCCCCTAATTTTTTAACCCTCGAACAATACAAGAGTTAACTTAACCACAAAGATGGAAATACTTAAACCCTAGGCTAGCTTCAGAACATGCAATCACAGCACCCTGCTTTGATTTTTGTTCTAAGGTTAGTTTATGGTCAGTGGTTAATTAGAGAACATATCCACTTTGTAAATGAGTATGAATTATGTTTAGGTATTATATTTTAACTCTACAAATTTATCCCATGTGGTCTTGTATTACCGATTAAGATTGCGCTCTCACAATTTACACAAAATCCCAACCTCGCGTGTTTTTGTATGAATTATTCAATTGCTTGCTTAGTTTCTTAAAATTTAAATACAAAATTCATGAATCATATTAAGTTAATTACAGTAGCTCAATGATTCAAAATAGTTAAATGATGATGGTAGAAGATAGATCGATTACTAAAGGACTACTCTTCCATGGGTGGCGTAATCATCGTAGAAGCGTTTTGCGTGTGCAAAGGTTTATAATGGGTATAACCCAATAATGCTTCTACTCAAGATTTCCAGCCCAAATAGGAAGATTAAGAGAAGAATAAATTTAAACAAAACAGAATAAAAGAGAAGAAATAAAAGAAGAACAAAGACGTTTATTACACAAACAAAATCATTAGAACATGAAGGAGAAGAAGAAGGCTTCGCCGAAGGGATCCTTCCTTAAAGATCTACCCTTATTGAAATGGTTGTATAATTGGAGTCGATCCACTTATCTTATTCCATCAACTTCCCAATGCACGTCCCAACCCTTACAAATGAGAAAAACTCCAATTTATAGAGGGGAGGGGAGGGGAGGTTAAAAGTTATTTCAAGTGTGAATGTGGAAATTCGGCTAAATATTTTATTTCAACATGAACTGCCAATTTGACCACAAAAACTGGTGATGTGTCTGGCCTTCCAGAAGGATAATATGTGAGTATATGGCTCCTCTATCTCCTCTAAATATTTGGGTTTAATCCAGGCCCAGATGAAGGAATTATGGCTGAAATACAGAAGCTTTTCCATTCTGGTGAGTCCAGCACAACTTTGACTTCATGGCCCATTTTCAAAAACCGAATGCACTCTTTAGCTTTAGTGTCCTGAGCAAAATTTGTAGATAATTAAGTTCGGAAAACTTTTAAAAAAGTTCAAATTCAAATAATACATAAAAAAATATTTATCCTCAAAATACTACAGTAAATTATAAAGGGTAAAACTGGAAATTTCATCAAATATTCAAATGAATGATCTAATCCCAAATACTTTCTAATTAAACATATTTAACACAATGAGTGGAAATTTTATCATTTATTATCAGTAAAATATTCAATAAAATAGTGTTTTATCAGAAACTATGTGAACCAATGTCCAAATCATCTGTGTATTCCCCAAATGATGCTATTGGATAATAATCATGTTAGGATACTACCACAGATGAGGAGGCATGATTAGAGTTCTTATGTTGTTATTAGAGAATTATGTCATTTGAGTGCTGTATCAAAAATGTATCTGGTTATAATAATTATGGAGTCTATAAGGATTGTACTGTAGTACTATTTCATTAAGAACTTGAGATTGTGTGGAACAATGAAAAGTTACTCAATAGCAGGTTAAATTTTTGGAAAATATATGGTTGAGAGAATGATAAACCATAATATGGATCTGCTACCGAGGTAGGGATTTTGGAATAATACATGATTTATTTGGACAAATTATATTGGATATTCTTGGCTACATTGAAACTGATTAATGATTTGTATTTTCTATAATTGTCGGAGTTTACAACATTTTTGGATAGAAGGAGTATATCCAGTATTCTATAAGTAAAAAGGGATCACGAATGTTTCAATAAGGTTTTATGGTATTTCAGGATGATGCAGTGTTTTAAAAGAATAAATGATAAAGGTGTTCACATGATATTACAACGAAAAAAGGATCTTCATTGTGTTTACCAACCTTATAAATTTCGGGCTGTGAGTTTGGACATAAGTATTTTGGATAAGTCTAATTTGAGATTAATTTTGGATTTCCATAAAAAGGACAACCCGGAGGTCAGGTGGCAACCAGTCACGTCCGGTAAGGCCAGAAGGCTTGATCCCACAACCGAAGGGCGACAATTTTTTATCACCTACCACTGACCCATGTGATGTCCTAGATTGAATCATGTAGTTTTTAATGGTTCCTGTAGATTAATTATAAATTCATTTTTTTGAAACCTATAAGAATAGGATAAATAGAATATTATTTTTACGTTCTATTATCTTTTAGAGTGAAATATGAGTTTGTGGTAGAACATAGTTAAATGATGGGACTTTACTTTTCAAGTATATATTTTTCTTATTATCTTATTCAATGAAGAAATTAATTCTTATAATTTAGTGAAGGGATCGTAAAACAAAAAATTTGTTATCCTAATACCATATGTTTAGTTGAATCGATGGTATTTTAATTATCATAGATTGATGAATTTAAGGACCTCAATTTTACACTTGTTTGTGATTGATGACCTCAATCACTACCTATAAATATTTACGTTTTTACTCCAATTATATTTCTCTAATTTCCACCAATTTTCTCCTAATAGAGATCATAATTTGGTGGTGACCCTTTCATTTCCCTTTTCCTCTTATTAAGACTAAATTTTATTAACCTAATTTCCGATGTGGGGTTTCCCCAAGGTATTTTCTATTTTCAACCTTTTATTTTCAAAAAATAATTTCAAATTGTGAGGATGAAATTTATTGAAGGAGGGAAAAATGTAAAACCCCAAGATTTCATAGTACGTTATTTTTTCAATGTAATTCAATAACTTTCACTACATGAAACACTGAGTTCTAGCGCACCATGACATACCAAACAAGCCGTTCAAAAGCAGTTATGAATAGTATTAACTGAATTTTGAACTTTATATAATCCTTATAATTTTAAAATCCATATTATGAGTTTCTTAGACATAATTTAAGAACAAATAAATTTTTTTCAGATAAAAGAAGTATTTTTAAAAAAATGAAATTTTATTGCCTTTTAATGGCGAATCCTTTTTAAATCCAATATTTAAAACTTTTACATATTAAATTTGACAAAATAATCTTTTTATTTAGAATTAGGAAATTATAATTTAGTTTTAATAATGTTTTGGAGTTTTTCTGATAACTTTCATATTTGATTGAATAGTGAAAAATACTATATTTTAACTGAAAACAAATTTTTTAATCTAAATAATTTATATTGTTAAATTATAAATTTTAATGGTATTTTAGTATAAATAAAATATATTTTTACCAATTAATACAATGTTGGTCATTGGAAATAATTTTACATTTAAACAGGACATAAATAAGTGTCAATCTTTTGATAGTTATTATCTCTTAAAAACACGATTTTTATTTTATCAACAGGAATTAATTTTAAATTAATCTATGGAACTTCTGTGTTTTGAATTTAGAAAAATGTATTCCATATTTGGATTCGTAATTTCCAAATTGTGTAAATAGTTAACTTTTATTTTTATATATTTTGAATAATTACTTCGGTAAATATTTTATTTACCATGGTTAAAGGGTAAATCCGATAAATAAGGGTGAAAAATAATATTATAATAATAATAAATTACCCTAAAACGTGTCCTAACCTTATTCTTTGATACATTTCCGACCATGGGCATATTTGGATCGATATTGGGACCCCATGAAGCCACTTGTAGGTGATAAGGACAGTTTATATTAATTAAGTTAAAGTAAATACAAAAATGACATAAACATATATCATTTAGAAAATAAAAATTGACATGGGGTTATATATGTTATAATTTCGACTATAAATATTATTTAGAAAGATAAAACGATTTCCTAAATGATGGTATTTTATTTATAATTTTTAGACAATTAATAATTAAATTTATTTATGACACAATAATGATGCAGTATTTTCCTTATTAATGAAAGAATCAAATAATTTGTATTATAAAAGATAGAATAAATATAATTTGAATGTTTTTATTCCATCCACGAAATTTGTTGGTTAATATTTCATTTTATGATTTCTTAAATGAATTTTATTCGAATTAATAATTTTTTTAAGACTTTTACAAAAAACAATTATTGAATAGTGTCAAAATTGACATAAATTAGTTTTTAAAACAAATATTATATTATTAATTGATATTCAATTCCTAAAAATATACGGTTTTGGAAAAATGACTTATATAACGATAGGTGTATCATTAATGTACAACTTTGGGGTCTGTTGGATGTATATAGTATGTTTATTAACAATATAATATAAAAATACAAAGTGGCATGGTAAATGTAAAACTAATTAACTAAGAGTTAAAACTAAAAGATAAGGTTAATATAGTGACCCAAACCTGTCTAAAATCTATTGGTGGAAATTATTTCAACCCATACCCACCATATTCTTTGAATAATCCACTTTTGATCAATTATAAACTGAATATGAATTTATTATAAAATAATAATTTATGTTTTTTCTAAAGAGCCCCACCTCACCCTTATAAAAGGTCACCACTTCTAACCAATTATTTACACCTTCAAATCCTTTTGGTTTAGGCATCCCCTACCCAATAATTATATCAACTTCCCTCAAGGACTCATTTTGATCATAAATCCAACCTAAGGATCCCTTTTGATCAAATCAAAAGGAAGAACCCGAAGAAGAGATAATGTTTTCACCACCCTCTTTCAAGTTCCTTTTTTCTCAAACTTCTTCATTATTTGTTATTTCCATTATAAAATAATAGTTCCAGTATCATCTATATACTATGATGTTATTATAAATATGGTACAACCATATTCAGTATTCTATTCATCCTTTGAATGAGATGTCACCATACGTGCGTACGTACGGCCTACCGTCTCCACGTCGTGGTGTAATTGTTATTCAATACATTATAATTTGGATGGGTATAATAATGATTTGTAATTCATGTAAATAATAAATATAACAATATAATGATTATGAATATATGATATACCATCTATTTATATATTATTTTAATATCAAAAGGGTGATATTATCACTCGTGCGTACATACGGACTACCGTCTCCACCAACGTGATGAGATTCATTCTCCATCATATCCATTAATTTATAATTATAATTTGATGATTAAAAATAATGTTTAAGGACTTGATATCATACTGGATATGAATATGATACAACCTATCCCTAAAAACATGGCTTATTTAACAAAACATATAAAATAAAATGAGTATGTTAACAACCGAAAAGTCTATAATATTAAGATATTATTAAAAAAGAAATGTTTAAATATCATATATTATATCATATTAATGTATATGATTCTTGTATAATTTAATAACAATTATTTCACCATTATACATGAATTTAACCTACCCCTAACCAAGGAAAAGGACAAGGTAATGGTTTATTTAACAATCTCTTCATTATCTGAGGTTGTTTATACATGATTATCTACTGGGACATCTTTATCATCCACATCCATGTTTCTTAAAAATGTATTTCAAAACATTATTACTACTTTACCGAATATGGGTTAATGTCATTTATACTCTTTTTTGACATTTTATATGAAGTTTATAAAGGAATCTTTATGTCGTTTTCCAAACAAGGTCCTTTTTAACCTTTTCGACAATATTAAGGTAAGAATAACGTTTTTAACTTATACGGAAGGTGTGGCTATTTTCTGCCGTTATAGAATCTTATAAGCTTCCATTACAAGCTTATAAGAATATTTTCAAAGAAAATGTCTTATTTTATAATTATTTGACTTTTAAATGATTTAAAAAAAGAGATATTTCTCTCGAATAGTTTTGATTTCATCGATGTCAACATCCTTTGAGGGATTTTAAACTTATTTGAAGTTGATTTATTATAATAAAGAACTTTAATATTGTATTGAAGGTTTTGTGATATGTTTAACTATGGATGTGTTATTTTTATACCATTCATGGTTTATGGAGAATGTATTGACATTTCGTATTCTATTTTTAATATGAATGTTTGTGTTATACTTAAACCTATTCATATGAGGAATGCAGTGGACATAATATGTGACGGGTGGAGCCCAATACAGCTCCTCGATGCATCAGTAGGTCTCATGGGACAAAATAGTGTCTTGGAACATGGCCTTGAAAAAATCTATTTTGTAGTCTTTGAACAAGGCCTTGACTATGTGGTTATGATAGTCTGGCATTATGCATTCCATCATTATGAATGTGGTTATTGATATTGCATTTGATTATTCTACTAGTAGAATATCAATGTGAATAACTAAATGGAATGATTTCATTTTATTTCTGCCATATTATGATGAATTTCATGTTTAAAAGGATTTTGTTTTAGTTATACATTTTCTTAAATGTTTATGCTTATTTAAGAAAGTTTCTGCAATATTGTTATCCTTACTAGGCATCTGAGATCACCCCTTTATCTGTTTTATTTTTCCGTGGATGTGAAGAAGTATTTTATAAATGACCTGTAGGGATAGTATGAGGGGATACCGAAGGACCCCGGGATACCCTGAGAGGGGAGGGGTGAATCAGGGTGACAACTTTTTCTTCTAATGTGATGGATCTTATTCCCACGTTGGTAGGAATTGTTGAACCTGTATGATGAAAAATATCAGAAAGAAAACATGCACATGCACAGAGAAGACACAACCCTTTTTACTTGGTTCACCACTAAGGGCTACGTCCAAGGAGAATACGCCGACAAGTTGTCGGTCGTACCAAAATCCGCTATGCTTTACTAGGTGGAGAATACAAATGTTCGGGCACAATCACTCTGTCCCAGGCTCACTGCCATTACAAAGGTTCAGGGAAAGCTCACTACTTACCTCGGGTCACTCCCGTTGACTCCCCCTGGCTCACTACTGTTGGTAAAGTCACACTCAGTTTATAGACGTGAAGGCCTGTTCAATAGATAGACATGAAGTTCATTGTCTCCTGTTCAGCATGAGACTTTTCTTGCATCAGAGTCCTGAGTTAATGCTCTGTTAAAGTCCAAATTCCAACCACTGATGAATACCCCCTCTTCCCTTGTCCACTGGGAAAATAACCTTTGGAAAAGGCATTCACAAATTACCCTACATTGCAAGGCTCCCAATTTTTTAAAGCTCAAACAAGCCTTCGCAGAGTCCCTGCCTTTTCGCGAAGCTCAATTGAGAAGCACTCTCGCGATGCTCCAGAATTTGCAATTCTTGGATATCGTGGAGCTCCTGCCTCTTCGTGAAGCTCACTAAGCCAACGCGGGGCACACAACTTTCGCAGAGTTAGAATAGCCGCCGTGAAGCTCCTCTTTCGCGAAGCACACTGCCTTTGCGAGAGAGTTTTGCGAACCAAGAGCAAAGTACTTTCTATGAAATTCTCGCTGCTTCTCTCGAGGGGGTCGGCCTCTATTTATCGGCGATTCCACTGACCCTCAACCCTTCCGCGTGAAGTCAGCGCCACGTCAGCTCAAATCTTGAAGCTCCAAAGTTCCCACCGAAATTCTCTCAAAATTGCGAAGCACTACGGCAAATTTCCATTCACGGAGCTCGTCGTAATCGCAGAGTATTACCGTCGTCATTCCATCGCGCCTTCGCCGCGAAGCTCCCTCGCAAAGCCCTTCACCACCGCGATGCGCTTCAACTCTGCCGTTCGCGAAGCTTTGACATAATCGCGAAGACTCACCACCTCCATTTCTCTGGTATTTGCGATATCCAAACCATGCATCCTCTCTTCATGAAATTCATGCCTTTTCCATATTTAATTATTATCTTCATGGAAATACACCTTTCGCGATGCTCAGCAACTTCCAGATTTTGGACCCCAAAAATTTGGCAATCACTGGAAAATGGTTCCACCTTCAATACTGTTGTCTGCTTGAATGGTATGATCTCTTTGCTGGTACATGATTCAAACATCCATTGATGATTGACAACAAACACAAACCATACTCCAAATAATGCATAGAATACCATGGTTCCAAGAGATATGAGTGTGGACTATGGAGTCTATGTTGTTATAGTTTTCATTTTATGATGTAATGTAAACATTATGAATGTATCTAGTGATTCCAAGGCTACTAAACTAATCGGTCTTTAGAGACTTGATATTTTTTTATCATGCCAATGTTATGTAATAATGCACTGACTCTGGGTAACGGGGGTCAGGGAATTACATGGTTAGTCAGTGATCTTGCTTATGTTACCATATAGTGGAGAAGTGCATATAATATACAATGATGCATCTAAGAAGTTATTGGTATGTGTTATGATGAAAAATAGTAATGTTATAGCCTATGTTTCATGAATATAGAACATTCATGAGAAATATTACCCAACTCATGATTTTAAGTTAGATGATGTAATTTTTTAATTAATGATATGGAGACATAATCTTCATGGAGAAAAGAGATACATATATACCAATCAGAAATGTTAAGAGTATATATTCACACAGAAGGAATGAAAGATGTGCCAGAGAAGATGGTTGGATATGATAAATGATTATTATTTCTTAATACAATCCCATTGTGGGAAAGATAATACGGTGGATGATGCTTGGATTTGAATAAATTATGGTATCTTTTCATGGATGATGATCACAAAACATCCAATATTTCATGATTTGAAATGTATGGATATGAAAATCCTAAAGGAAGGGGGAAATTATTACCTTTCCCAATTGAATGTTCACCCATCTATCCTTGTTAATATTAAAGGGGTACAAAAGGAACATATATGGTTGTAAAATAAGGTTATAAATCTTATAGAGATTATCCTGGATCCTGATGGGATGATATGGTTTCAGAAACATGTATAAATTATATCTATACTGTATTTAAATAAGGATATTATATAAGAAGTGCGTAGTTTGGAATTCTCTATTCATCTCTGAAGTAAACATCTGAATAGAAACATGAAATAATACTTATGGTGGGATGGAATGAAGATATATGTCACTGAGTTTCTATCTCAATTATTTATATTCCACTATGTTAATACAAAAATAAAAATTTATAATGGTTGTAATAAACATTACCCATACTTGAAAAAAATTGGAAAACATCAACATGGACATTGTTATAAGACTCCATGAAATGTACAAATGGCGTAATTCTATATGGTTGGTAGTCTATCACCTATCTAAGTCAACACACTTAATATATTTCAGAGAATAATTATCTCCAAATCATATTTCTAGGATATACGTTATTGTAGTGGAATGGTAGCATGGGTTATGATTTTCCATTCTATCCGATCAGGATTTGAGGATTTCCTTAATTTTCTAGTGAAGTATCAAGTAATCTGTTGATATAGAATTGAGTTTTAGAACTACCTATCATTCTCTGATGGATTTTTAGCCTAAAATGAAAATTGAAACCCTAGAGGATAACATGAGATCATATAAATTGTATTTCAAAAGTGTTTTCGATCAAAAAATTCCCCTATATGGGTTTTATTACAAAAAATGTATTTCAATAAACAATTTATATGGATCTTTATGAATCTCTCTATGAAAATAAATGCAAAGCTAAAATTTTCTTGAATAAAGAAGGAGAAGGAATTCATTGAGACCTAATAAATATGAATAAACGGAAGGTTATATCCATTATGTAACATATCAAAGAAGATGAAATTAAGAAGAAATTTTATACAGATAATTGATGATTTGATTTAGAATTATATGTTTGTGATAATTAATTTCTACGTATTTATCAAGTTAAAGAGATTATGAGATTCGAGAAGAAAGAGAAACTAAACCATAGGTATATTGGTCCCATCGAAATTGTTGATCGTATCAAGATTGTAGCCTATCACTTGGAACTTACACCAATCATCTCCCAAGTCCATGATTTTCATCACATACCTCCCCTTATATAGTACATACCACCCCATCCACATGCACTAAACCCATAGGTCATATTGCGGGAGAATGATCTTTCTTATGAGGAATAACTGATGTTGATTCTGTATTATATAGAGAATATTCTACAAAACATGACCACTGAATGGATAAAAGTTTTTTAGTGAAACAACTAGTTAGAGAAAGCTACATGGGATATTTTTCATATGTTATGGAATAATTATCCTCATTTTTATGTATCAGTGTGAAATATTTTTAGAGAGAACATCATTTTAAGGGGGTAAAATGTGACACCATAGATTTTTTTAACTTTTATAACAAATAATATAAATTTAATTGATGGATCTACTTCCATGATACAACATATTAATATTTCATTATATTAAACACTATGTTAACATTTCACTACATACAACAATGAGTTAACTTGTGTTACACACAACACCATGTTTCTATGAAATAACATTCTTTTTTATAATTCTATAAGAAAAACAGTCATAAACTAACCCTTAAACATAATAATATGAATAGTAAAATATAATTTCTAAATATTATTTGTTATAGTTTTTTCTAAATAATGTTTTTTGATAATAAGTATATATATTTTTTGTAAAGTCTTTTTATGTTTCAAAAATACCATTTTTTTAAAAAAACTACTTTATGTATTTATGTAAATAATTAAAAATTATATTTTTAAAAATTTTAGAAATTTAATTTGAAAAAATAAAATTCATTTTTGTGGTCAAAATTTCTAAATTATCATTTGGTTAATTTTTTGAATTTTTCTAAAATATCACATTATTTGATGAATAGTCAAAAAAAGAATTTTTATTGAAAACTTCATTTTAATATTATTTATTTATATAGTTAAATTAAATTTTAAGTCGATTTTATTATATACATCGATACATTATAAACCCATTTATCTTATATTTTTCATTGGAATCAATTTAATAATGAAATTGAATATATAAACATTTCATAATTTTGAATGTTCTCAATTTAAAACCCGTTGTTTCATCCCATAGAAGAGATTAATTTTAAATAAATTTATGCCACTAATATGAATTGAAATTGTAAAACTGGAATCCATATTTGGAATCTGAATAATTTACAATTTTTTAAAAGGAAAAATTATATTTTGACCAAAATAATTATTGAAAATAGATAGAATTAATCATGACGGTTGAATGGAGTATATGTTTACTGAGGGACTACACATTGAACTTATGAGAAAAATACCCTAGAAACATTTCCAAAACTCATTTTATAGCCATATTTAGACCATAATCCTTACTTTATCCAATATTTGAAATTATTGGAGCCACCTAAAATGGTAAAACGTGATTGGAATTCTCTGTTTCAATAATTTACATATATTCCACCGACATCCACTATAAAAGTCCACCCCCTCTACCCATCTATTAATAAATATAGATCCATTTGGATCATTCAATACCAATCAAATACTCTTCCAAAATTATATTCCATCTTCCAATAATCCTAGTTTTTTTAGAAATCCAACCAAGGGATACCTTTGGTATAATCTAAAAGGAGATACCCAAAGAAGATGTAACAATCTTCAACGAACATTTCTATTTTACTTCATCATAAAACCCATTTAATTATTTTTATATCATGTGTATCTAATAAAATAATAATATTATATATAATGATATGTCGTTATGTTAACATTATTACATAAAAACAGACACACTTCCATCAAATGGGTTATGAAATCATCTATCATGTGTACGGTGGACTACCACCTTGCAAACCGATGTTGTTCATTTTTCATTACCACTTATAAAGGTTGGGAATAAATATGAACATTCTATTTAAATTTTTGTTTTATAATTTTAATGATGTTATTATGATTTTGGAATTGTTATATCATACATACATTCATGCTTTCCATTTCGCGGGAATACGATAATGTCATTTGTGTGTATGGAGGACTACCGCCACATGAAGCGATGTGGTTCATTCACTCATTACCTAGAATGTATTAAGGATGGGTATAAAAATATATTATATATATATATAATTAATATTATTCTTTAAATATGATATATCATGTAATTTTATATTGTTCAATATGAAAAATTTGAAACACCGTTTATACGTACGTACGACCTACCATCTCCATGAAAAGTGTGTTTAATTTCCTATTTATATATTTTATATAAAATTATATATACATATGAATACTGAATAAATATGATATCTATATAATATTTAACATTATATAGATAATCAAATAGTTATTCTTGTAAGAAAACATAAAATATGACCAATCAAATGATATATAGAAAACAAAGTGGTTATTACGCAAAACGCAACATTAACATGGAATTTTCAATAAATAGATAATAATAGAGAATAATAAATTTATAATTGGTATAATATTAATGAATTTTATTAATATATTTATACAAATATCAAAAAGGATTGAATGAGTATAATAGAAGTCATGACTTAAAGAAAGGTATTTCAATCTCACTTTTATTTTATTTGAGAAATAATCTATATTCAACACATATTTCTAATATTTGGTGTCTATAATGAATATATATGTATTTTATTATTCTATTAATGATAATTATCGGTATTTACACATCTAATATAGGATATAACTTTCATCAAGTTTATAGCTATAACATTATTGAAGTGATATGGAAATATTTTCCCAATTTTCCTTTTTAGGAAACATGTTTCGCTACGAACCATTTTTCTTTTTTGCGGTGTTTATATTGCATATTTATAATTTTATATAAAAAATTACATTATTTCAAAGATATTTTACACTTCATATAACTTTACCCTATAATCTGGACTACAGTTCTAATATATTAATGTTTATTGATTTTATTTCTATAATCACATAATTAATCAGGATTAAATAGGATTTTGCTTTCTTTGATGAAATTTTCAGATAAATCTCTAAAAAATTCTAACGAAGTGTCTTATAAACGTTTTATTCATAAAAAATGAATTAATACAACCATTTATCCAGTCCAGGTCACTTAATATTATTAATAAATAAATTAAAAAAATTTGATTTTATTTCTCTTTTCCATCGCAAAATATATTTTCAATAAAAACCTGGTTTTATAATAATGACTTCAAAAATTATTTATTAATAACTTATTATTTTTGAATTAAATTTTTACCTATGATTTAATTTTTATAAAAATGGATTGGGAGGATTCTTTTTTTTATTTTCTAAAACATTATCTTTTTGGATTTTACCGAAAATGTAAAATGAACCTTCATTTTTTATATGTAATGAACAAAAGTAATATTATAACATCATGACCAATAATTTACTCAAGGATTCCTTATAATGTTATAAAAGTTACATTCAATGAAAATTGTTATGAAAATAATTTATGTATTAAAAATTATTTTTCAAGGTTAAAGTTTCATTTTCCTAAAGAGATAATTTAAAATATCTTTCAATATTATTTGACAACTAAGATTACATTAATTAGTGTTAATCAGGTAATAATGGGGATATTATTGAATGATATCATTCATATTAATTGTCTAAATGGTTTATGTTTTGATGAAATGATGTTAATGAAACTAGTTTCTCTTCCAAGGGTTATATAATTATCTAACACACTTATTTTCAGGGGCTATGCTGTGATTATGAAACCTTTTTCTTTTCCATAGGTTAAGATACAATGAAATTTTTAGGATACCCATTTAATTTAATTGTATTTTTATATGATGAATTTTTATTATCATGTTTCACATATTTTTTTAATTTTATTATGTGACTAGTGGGACCTTTATCTACCTCTAATGTATTGGGGAAATATTTATATATCTTGATATAGGCATGGATAGAATATAAAGTTAACCTTCTTTAGTAATGGACTTTGTCTCGTAAGATTGTATTGGAGGTGGATCATGACTACTAACAAGTGCTGGTGATATAACCCATTAAAATTAGATATCCTTGGTAGTAAGTCTTCGATACTGTGGAAACAATTTTATATATTTTGGTGTTTTCCATAATTCCATGACTTATGCCAATGTTATGCTCTTCAGACCCATAGTCTTTGTTTACCTTATGATATAAGTATTATGAAATTATAATATTTATTCCATGAATCATGGTTCTAATATTTGATATGTGGGGTATGGTTTTCAAATTTTATTCTCATACTCTCACACCCTTATGATAATTATTATTCCTACATATCTATCTTATTAAACCTTACTAAGAATCTGAGCTCACAATTTTCTATGTTTTCATTTCTGTAGGATTTGAATTTATGTAGTATGTATGATATTTATAAGAAGAGTTTTATTTTTGATGAACATAGAGGGATATGATGTATCTCACTTATGGAGTAGTGTATTATGTTTCCATGATTCCAAAGGCACTAAACTAATATGGTATTCGGGAATGTGTTTGTGTACGTATTAAATATTCCATAACAAATTATATAGAATCTATGTAAGAATGGTGATGGTAACTATAAATCAATCATCTAAAATAAGTGCAGGTAAATTGAATATGTCTATGTGAGACCTACAAGTAGAAAAAACACATACTCCTTTACCATTTATGATGGCTTCCCTAACTGATTTACTTCTAGACTTATACAATACACATTTATTAACTTATTGCTATTGTGGTATCAATATTTCTAAAGGAAAAAAGAATAAATACATGGAAAATTCATCAATGATCACTAAATAATGTGAGTAACTAATCCATGTTGTGTATTTTTGTTATCCCATGTCACATTTATATACACATTTTATCTTTTAAAAATAATTTTTGGAAATGGTGATAACCCTTAGGTCCCTCGTAGAACATCTATTGATAGTTTCATTACTACCACACTCATCTATAATTATTATAATAATATAAACTCTGTAATTCTAATTTAGATCATAATAACCTTCATCGATATAATAGTGGATGAGTTATAAATTATTTAACTTTTCTTTATCATTCTTCCCAATGTGATAGTAATAAAAATAGACTCGTCATATTCTTATTTATGAATGAATTACTAGATATTTCTTAAATAGATATATTCTTTAAAAACTCTCTATATCTCATGATTATATCTGTTATATCTCATAGTTTTAAAATAATAAACTATACATCCTCCCAACTAGTTACCTATCTTGAAAGTTCTTATCTTATTCTCCCTTATATTATTTTAAATGATACCATAATGATAAAGTTATTTTTTATAAATTCAATAACATAAATTCAAAATTAATGGGATTAAAAGCCATTGACCATAATCCTAATACTATTTCTCTTTAGATAAAATTATTTTTAAATTTAAATCCACACAAATATTCCCTCAAATAAGTGTAGAATTATTATTAATAGGATTTAGTTTAATATATAATTCTCTTATTATATTCTTACATGGTGAAAAAAATATCCCTCAAAACTAGACAATGTTTTTCTAACCCTTATGTAATCTCTATAAATCTTGTTCCTAAATTACAAAATATTTAGGCAACACTTACATAAATAATGTAATTCATGGTTCACCATTATACAAAACTTCACTTTCATATATAATGGCATTGAATTTATCAAATAAATTTTGGAAAAACAATTTAACTATTATGAAAGATTCATTTTATTCTTTCAATGTTATACACCTCTAAGAAATATTTATATAGTGGTAACCTTCTTAATGTTACCACAGCATATATTTCCCAAAACCCTTAGAAAATAGTTTTTATCCACATAACACATACAAAACCATTTTATTTCTACATAAAATCTTATATTATTTTAAAATTATTTTTAATTAGAGACATATATTAATTCAACCATTACTCAATATTCATAATTTCATTCAACAATTATGAATAATTTATACCTAAAAAACATGAAATTCGGCCTATATCCTTACATATGAACTTACAATCATTCATTACTTCAAATAGAAAAATATTTTACCATTATAAATTCACAGAGATCCAATTAAAATTTTATAGAGTTATCATAGTCTATATTACAGAAATTTAAAACATTTTCATATTATCAGTCATCTAGTTAACCATATATAAACATGATTCATATGGTCTGTGTGATTAATTTAGTATAAAATAAATGTTACCCATCATTTTGAGACCTTTTTTAATTGTTTTATAAAAAAACTAGCTCTCAGATATCCATACACCATGCGCTAAGTTAGACCAATGATAAAACTAAAGTGCATCCCCAATCCCCTTAGTATGGAACAAGTTCCTGTTAATCATGGAAATGTCATTGTGTAATGGTTTCCCCCAAATGAAACATTTTAAAGTAGTAATAAAATTTTATAACAAATTCCAACATAAGACATCTTTAAGTCAAATTCCTATAAAAAAATAAAATAAAAAATCACTAATAGAAACAAAAAAAAAGAAAAAAATATTGAAATTGAGAAAATAAATCCCCCCACATTACCTTCCAACCCATCCATATAAATGATCCTATTTTCAATATCAACATCTATATATATAATTCACCCACAAATAACAATAATTTAAAGCAGTAAAGGCCTACTTAGATAGTGAAATAAAGAAAACTAAATAATAAAAAATATCCAACTAAACTCTACATGAACATATATCACACACCATTTCACAAGTCATCCTTTCTCTAAGTAAATACAATATCGTAACTATAACTTCAAAATGAGATATAATATAGGATTGGGAATAAAAGTTTCCAGTAGGCCACCACCCACCTCAATATATGCTTACACTTTAATAAAATTAATTTACAAAATATGATTTCATTTTCAATTTTAAAAATATTCATGTGAGCACATCATTAAAATTTCATTTTCTCAAAATATGTAACCCATCCACTATGAAAAGAAAGTATTTAAAATATTTTAAGAACATATGAGATTTATTATAAATTACCTATTTTCAAATCTATTGTTTACAAATCTGAACATTTTATTTTTAATGTATAAAATAGTGTTATAAGAGAACCCTTACATGTGACTATATATAATCTCACCTAGAATATAATTGCCAAGAATATTATAGAAAATATAGTAATGAATAACTAACCAGTGAAAATATAACATTCATAAGATGTATAACTACTATATTAGGATCATTTCACATCTAATTTCACTTAACAAATTATGCATGGTTCCCACAAAATAATCATAAGTGTGAGATATAATTTATCGCAGAACAAACATATATCAATAACGAGCATGAAAAATAATTTGATTAAATTCCTTGAAAATATCCTTTGAAAACCAAATTAATGATCTAAAATTTAGGTGTCCGAAAATTATTTTTTCACTACACCAATATTCATTTAGATATATTTATATATTTCTCATCGTAATTCACATATCCAGACATCAATATGTGAAAATATACATATATATATTCATAAATAAAATTATATATATGTTTGTCAGTGGAAAAGATAAAATAAATGATTTATAACAAGGGAACAATTGACCAAAATTTAGTTTTGGAAATATATTAAAACACTTAAAATAAATTAATCCCTCTTTTCAAAAAAGAATAAAGTCTAAATAAACCATTTACATATCAATTGGAAATAAAGGATACACCTAATAATTTTATAATTGCATGTAAATATCCATTTTGAAAATTTTAATAACCAACATGATTTAAATTAAAATAAATCCATATTTAAACTAATATCAAATGTGTACTAACCCTCTAGTGTTTATGAAACCCATTTTCAAATAAAACATTATCTATAGAAAATATTTCATCTTTCATAATACTAAAAATAGTTGTCAAAAAAATTATAATCATGAAAATTAGTGGTTATAAAATTGTAGAATTATTCATTGGGAAAACCAACCTCTAATGTAGAGAATCACATCATGATTTATGGTTGTTGGTACAACTCGCTTCATAGTGAGCCTCAAAGACTGAAGTATCAAAATTTATCCAAAAAACACACTATTGTGGTTAAGGTTTGGTTAGGGTGACACATAGGGAAGGGATATTAGAAACATGAAGTATAATAAGAAAATTAATAAGTATGAATCTGTACTACAAATATATAGACCCATATCATGAATAACTCGCATGGAATAACCATGATATAGGGAGTAACTATAGGAGGAGGCTCATCGATGAGGCTTCCCTAGGTTTTTATTCGTATTATTTTTATATTGAGGAGGATGAGTTGTGACATTTGAGAAAAAAGAGTTGAGGTAGAGGTTTTAGAAACAAAATTTAGGTTCTAGGAAATTGTGCCAGGTTTGAATAAAAAAATTCCATAACCATTCACCAAAATAGTGCATTTTAATTGAGAGTTTGGAATGCCCCACATGGTCATGATTAATGTTAATAAAAACCATGATCCAACAACACATTTTTCAACTTTAACATTATAATATGATTTTCATGGTTGTTTTATGATTTATACTAATTTTGTGCCAACCATACTTCTATTAGGAAATTAAAAAATCATAAAAGTTTAAACCATTTCAGCCCAATACTCATAAAAATAAAAAAATAAAATATTTTAATTAATAAGGAAATTAAATATTTGGTGGTCAATTTTCCGCACCATTACACTTTCTAACCCCATGAATCCTTGAATGAAAAACTTCACTGAAAAGAAATGGTTTTTAACCATAATACTGTCAAAAATATCTAAAAAACTTAAAGACTGACGTATATTATACCATATTATTGGTGAATTCCTCCTCAATACAAAAATCACACACACCCAAATTTTCCAATTCCCTCATCAAATAGAAATATACAGGAACCCAAGAGAAGTATCATAAAATCAAAACTAGAATAAAGGTACCTTCAATAAGGAAATATATCTTCTCTGAAATGAAAAAACATAAAAAACAAAGAAACACATTGACTAAAAAGGAGAAATATGGAATGAAATAGTGGGACCTCATATTAGTAAACCATCCAATACATAACTTCATTTCAGAGTAGTTATGAAAGAGTGAGAAGGTTGATTCCAAAACACCAAACACTAATTAAACACTAGAAGAGGAAACTCCCCTATGGGTGAAGGAATCAATAATTCCTCAAATATCACATATGGTGGTCTCCTCACCATATTATATTTTCATTAATACACTAACTGTCTGAAATGATCACTCAATCTTAGGAACTAACAAGATAAATTTCATCCTAGAAGGGAAAATTCAAACATATAGAGGATATCTCTCTAGAGGCTCTATAATAATTAGTTTTCTTTAGGTGGTTATGACTCACATGATCTCACAAAAATTAAATTATGTTTTAATTTGTTATAAAAGATGACACAAGATTGAAAAAACCTCAAATAGGTCATGCCTCGACAAAACAATAAGGATCAAGAATTGAGTTCTGAGAAAGAATGAAATGGGTAATTTCTTAGAGAATAAATTCTATTGGTTAAACCTAATGATAAAATAAAATATCTCACTCATCCATGTTTCCCAAACACCCACCCAAACAACCCATGTACACACCCTAAAAAGTATAGACTCATCCCTTCTTTAAAATCACATCAAAGCTAAGAAAAAACCCATATAACCACTATAATAGAGGAACAAGATCAAATAATATGTCTATCACTCCAATAAACATAAAAAAGAGAAAAATGATAAATAAATAATATATCCAGGATGATCAACATGCCATAAAAATTCAAAGAGATACACAAAGGTTCATGTCTTCCACAAATCACTCCAATGACAATGTATAATCTAAGATTTTCAATAATAGGTACCCAAGATAGACACAATTACTAAACCAAATTATATAATACAACATAATAGAAGAAAATACCATATATACAATCTTAGAAGAGACACTCTCCCCATTTATTAGAACCTTTCTGAGAGAGAAATTAAAATATCATAAAAAAGGCCCAACTAACCCATACTTCATAATTTCAATAAATAGTTCCAAATTAAATCAAGATAAATCTCTAGAAATAAATATTACTATTTTAAGGATTATTTTTTGAAAACTAAAACTCCCAGCTTTAAATCAAATTAATTTCAAGTAAAAAATTAAAACTTATTTCATAAAATCAAGAATACCCATATTGTTTTTCCCACATTGATGAACAATTTCCCTCAAAAGCTATTTTTAGCATTTATAAAACCCATCAAAACTCTATTTTAAAAACACTTTATTAAAATTTTTACAAAAATATATAATTTGATCCTCATTTCAATGCATTATAAAAATAAACGTTTCTATTTGAAAACATGTCACATAAAATTAAATTAATGTTTATGTTTAAAATACAAGAAAAAAAACTTCAAAACATATATTAAAATCAATATTTCCTCACTTTGTTTATTTTTGAAATTAAATTTCACTAAATTAATGTCATATCACAATATATTTTTGAATCTATACAAAAACTAATCTCATATGGTTAAAACCCATTTATTAAAGAAACTGAGTTTATTTTTTAACTAATTTTGGAAAAACAATCTTTTAGCTTTAAATAAAAAAATTAACTATTTTAAAACCAATATTTTAAAATGTAAAACTCATTCGAGAAAAAAACAAAAATGTAACATGATCAAGAACAAATAAAATAAATGAATTCCAACACCTAAATTCAAAATGGGACTAGTGTTTGTGTGCATCCAAGATGCATGGTAGGGTGGAGTAATTGATATCCACACAAATAAAACTAGTATTCATTATAAACTATCTAGTTATGATCCATATGGATTTTTAGGCCATGTGACCTCATTGGTTACCAATAGTCTACCATATCTATCACCCCAATCATAAAATCCCTAGCCATTCAAAAAATAAATAAAAAAACTAAAAATCAATGATTCAAATAGAAAATCACCTAGAAACATGGGGATCAAAATTATAAATATCTCAAAAAACACTTCTTTATCGAAGATCATGAGTCTTAATAACCCTATCACTATCTACCAAACACACCCACATACCAAATGGAGTTCATGACCAATGGTTCTTTAATGAATTTTTGATCTAATACCGTTTATCACAAACCAACTCCATTCCAACCTGGAATGTGGAACACTATCTAACCACTGACGAACTGGAATGGACATTTAGATCTTCATAGGGTTTAAAATGTTCCAGAGAACCTAAGAAAATTATATTTGTACTATTTTTCCACAAATAAATTAAATTAAATTAATAGTGTAATTTCTCAAAAAAATTATAGGATGAAACATCCATATGTCCAATTTCCATGACAAAATGAAATAAGTAATTTAAACAAATGTTGAGAAATATTCACAAAAATATATAAAACTTATATTCCCTTATCTCACTGTCAAATTACCTCCACAAAAACAACCTTTTTTTAATTACAACCTCTATAGATATTGTGCATCTAATAATAATCATAACTAAAGAAATTATTGTCCTATTTGGCGGGGGTGATAATTAAAAAAAACATAAATATCTAGATAACCTTCTCATGACCATATATCTGAATGAAATTCTCAAAACAACCTTTATTAAAGAGAATTAAAGATCAAAAATAGAAACAAAAACTGGGATGTAATACATGTGTGAGCATAAAAATGGATATTAGGGAACCAATTTCATTTTGATATTTTTTCCATTAATTAATGTTTATGATCAAGCTATTTTAAATGTAATTTTTGACGTATCATTTTGATTTCAATTTAAAAAATTCATTTGATTACATCATTTAAATTCATTTTTCTCTAAATAAACATGTCATCTATTAAGAAATTAAAATCATTAAATCATTTCAAGAAAATATAAAACTTATAAAAAAATTATTTAGTTTAAAAAATATTATAAAGAATATACACATTTTTACCATAAAAGAAAATATTTTTGTTATGGGAGAACACTAACGATAGACTATGGATAAATTCACATAGAATATACTTCACTAGTTTCAAGAGGAAAAAAGAGAGACACTAAATAAGATTGTGAAAAAATAACATAATTCCCCAGAATTTCTTGTGGAATCAGAGATCATCCCATCTATGTTTACCTACCCAATTAGCAATTGTTATAAAAAATTAACAACAATTTTGAGATAACTTTTGTCCCATATTATTGATACATCAATAATAATAACCAAAAATCATCTCATCCAATCCCTTTATATTATCCATTGATTACCAAATTAATAGTATACATTGGTTTTTCACTAGACTTGCTTTATCCCTACACGCATATGAATTTAGATATATAAACATTGCTCATATCTATGAAAATATTCACACATCCTTGTTTGAATATGTACATATATATATATATATCTGTGTATGTGACTGTGTAAGATTCAAATAAAACATAAATTATTTATAAAATGAGTATCAAATGAACACCATTTAGTTTTTAGAAAACATTAAAACACTAAAAAGTTTGAAATCCCACATTTACGAAACAAATATATTTTTAATTCAAAATTGTTCATTAATAAATCAGTTTAAAACCATGAATATGTCCCCTAATTTTATAATATCTATTAATGATCTATTCTATAAATTTATTAGTCAATTTTTTCCCTATTAATGAGAAACAGATTTGAACTAATATAGAAGGTATAATGATAATATATTTTTTAAGAAAACTTTGTAAATTTTCTAAATTTTTCCTTATAAATTAAATAATTTCACAAAATAATACTATTTTATCTAAAAAATATAATTATAAAATCAATGAAATCAGTGGTTATAAAATTAAAGAGTCAATGTTGGGAAAACCCGACCTCAAATTAAAATAAATGTGCCACCTTTTAGGTACATTAATTTTATGGGGTTAAAGGAGAGATTCAAAATCTATAAGCACACAAAATAATCTAATAAAAACTCCCTAACATAGTTATGATTTGGAAAAGGTTACACACATCAATGGGAGATAAGAGAATCAATAATATGACATGGAACTATAAGGTGGAGGTTGTACCTCAATTCTAAAAACCATTTCAAAAAGAAAACCCATGGAATCACGATCAGAGGGTGAGTAACCAAAGGAGGAGGTGTAACTCTAGGGAATCACTGTGTGGTGAGTCATAGTAGGGGGAGAGGTAGGTTTTTGATGTGTTATTTAGGAGGAAAAAAAAGAATGGATGGACTTATGATTATTTATATATTCGTAGGAATTTTCCACTGTTTAGCCATTAAATCATCCAAAATGTGTTCAACCATGGGAAACATACAAGAGGGTTTGTAATAACCCACTTGATTAATATTTATACCAAAAAATTTACAATAATTCATTTTGGATATGATACATTTCAGACACATTTTCATGTCTATCACATGATTTATATTAACAATGCACTGATTGTGCACCAACAAAGAAATAATTTTTTTAAATATTTTTAATGCTGTCTGCCAAACACTTTTGAAATAATTTAAGTACATTAAATTAAATAAAATAATATGGATATTCGGGTTCATGGTATGACAGCTCAACAAATTCCCTCCTTGAAAAATAACATTTCATTAGGTTCATCAACTCTATAAATCTTATAAACATCACACCACTCATCAACTATTAACTACGATTTTAGTTTCTTATGATTTTAATTCAATAGAGGAACGATATTTATTTTATAATTTCATGATATACATGTTGACAATGTGTTTTTTTTCAACGATACATAATATTTTTTATTTAAAGAAGGGGAGATTTTTTAGAACAATATTATATCTCAATGATGATTTTGATGCTCACAAATACCCTTAATTGTTTTCTAATGATTGTATTTTTAAGTATATTTCATGAATTTGTTATTAATTATATTTTTATTTCTAGAAGAAATATTTATGTTTTTGAAAATAAGATTTAATTTGCATTAGCATGTTTTGGAAACACTGTTCATGCATTACATATTTGGGAATTTCTTATGTGTGTTCTGGAATTACTATTCATACCCTACCTGGAGAAATGTAGCATAAGGATGAAACACAGTGTATACCTTTTGAGTTATCTGAAAAGTATGGTCAATCAACCATATGTTATCGATAATGTGTGGAAGAGGAACCCTATGTTAGGAAGGAACCCTACGTTTGGGATTTTGAAAAGTATGGTTCATCAACCTTACTTTTGTAATCAACCATACGTTTCATCAAAAGTATGGATCATGTACCTTACATTTAGAGGCTTTTAAAAGTATGGATCATTTATCATACATTTTTTTATTGAAAATAAAAGTATGTGTCATCAACCCTATGTTTGTAATCAACCTTACATTTGCAGGATGCAACATTAAACCTACGTTTGTTTTCAACCTTGCGTTTGAAAGATGCATGTTATAAAATTCAACCTTACGTTTGGCGTTAGAGAATTAAAAAAGATATTTTCATGCAATGGTCTGCAAGCAGATTATTAGGCTGATTTCAAGCCAGATTAAAAGTTGATTTTTAAAGCACGTTTAAACTAATTCAAATTTGATTTATCTATGATTTAATGGATCAATTTAAAAGGAACTTTTTATGTCGAATCTTCAGGGAAGTTACGACTGCTCCATTATTTTGAATTTTTGATTATTGCGAGTCATAAGACGAATTTTTTGGATCTAAACTTCCAGGATAAGTGCTCGTCGTTATTATATAGATGTGATATTTACACAGAGAATATATACGAGTTTTTTCGAACAACAATGTCAAACATTTATAAAAAGAAGCAAAATGGAGACTATCGAGAACACAGATCTGCTAATTTAAAAGTGAGACAAAGCTCTATTAATTGATGAATAAGAATCACGATAGAAGATTCACTCATTATACATAGAAGATATACTATGAATATAATACTTATGATGTTTTGAATTATATTTTCATATCTACTATAATCGGATCGACTCAGAATGATTGTTCTTGGGGGATCATTATTTCTGAAGGTGATGATCCATCTATTATCAATTACATTCTGTTGCAATTGTTAAGAACAATGGGAAAGCATTTTAAAAGTACTAATACCTTTCTTTTATATTCCTGAGTGATCGTAATCTCGTACTATGTCATGTAGGTTCTGTGATTGAACCAGAAGGCTTTGTTCTTCCTTAGATTGTAAAGGTGTCAACTGCCTGTACTCAGTTGTGGAATGGTCTTTTGACAAGAGGACCAGATAGTGAAAATCCCCAAGCTCGTGGAGTAGAGTGCAAGTGGAGTGGACTAGGTTCCTTCTATTCCTAGAACCAATATACATCATGTGTCCCTGCTATTTAAATTTCTACTACATTAATCCATCTGATTAAAGTCAAAGGGTAGAACACGATTTTGTAAAGATTTTGTAAAATACCCAATTCACCACCAGTTGTATATATTTGGTATATCCCGATCCAACAATACATATGGGTTAGTACGGAATATAATTATTATATTTTAGCTAATCATGTATAATAAACACCATTAGTTATAAAGTAGGTACACTATAACATTATCAAAACATGTTAATCTAGTTAAAGTCAAAGGATGCATAAATTAATTAATCATAAGAATGAATACAAATAAAAAATTCATGAGATAAAATATACATGATATATATATATAATGTGGATGGTTTGATATTTTAAAAACACCATAAAACACTAAAATTATTTTTATTTAAAATATAAAATATATAAAGACCTCTATAATCCATATGGGTAGGTGATTCTAAAACACATACCGTTTTATTATATTTTGTTTGGTTTATAGGGTATGGGTAACATTAATTTTATTATGATCCATTATATTTTGGAGATACATGTGTTTTACTTTGATTGTTGACCCTAAAATGGTTAGTTTTATCGAGCAAAAAATTTGGTATAATTCATTATATAAAATTCATAAAGATTTTTTAATCAACTGTCCAAGATTTATATTTGATCTAATTATCATTATTGTATACCTACATAGAAAATAATTGTGATAAATTACAAATTTGAATCATGGTATAGTGATATACTGATCTTGAACCACTAATAAAAAAGATACAAGTATCATCATTTTAGTGGGATTATATTCTATAAAATAAATTATTACAGACATTTAAGCAATGATATTCACATGAAAAAACTTGTTTTTATCTATTATTGAACAAAACACTAATCTAGTTAAAAATATCAATCCTTAATAAGAATAAGTTTAATACAAATATTTTCATATATTCTTATTATAATATGATAAGTGTTTTAAATTATTGGAAAATAAACTTCAAATAACTATATGTTGTATTAAATAATTTTTCTTATCCAACTCAAAGGTATGAGATACCAATTTAGCATCAAATTTTCAAATGGTTAAATAATAATTACTGTAAGTAAAATAAATTTTTAATGTAAAATTCACATATCTATGATTATAACAAAGAAAAATGTTTATACATCAATGATATGAAAATTTGAACAATATGTAACTAGTGTACTATTTATAGATATAATGTTTCTTATTATACCATGAATGAAAATTTAATTTCTATTTCCAATATGAATAGAACTATTTTTTCTTCGTGATTATGTTTAGAAATTATTATATATGAATGATCAATGTTTATGAAATGTAGATATCTGACTCAAATACCAAAATGGACTAGAAATTCTTTTCTACAGGTCCTTACACACACCTTTCGATCACTAGGGGTTAGTGTAAATACCAAGGTGAAACAATCATACAAGTATGTGATTATTGACTCTCTATTGTTATATAAATACCCAAAATAACCAATTTAATCTTTTACCATGAGAACAGTGTTTGTAGGAAATTTAACACCTAATCATTTCAATCACTGAGCTACCTATGTATCAGGGGAACTTAAACAATCAAAAATTTAGAAACAATATAAAATGAAAATATATTAACAAGTAGTCCATAACATACAAATAATGCATGGAATATGTTTTTTTAGATAATAAATTGGTATACATATAATATGTAAACAATTCATTCCCTAAGAAGGGAAAATGGATTTTCCCCTTGATGGGATATCTCATGTAAATAATCGTGTATATGCTAATGTGGTCTACCATTGATTATACATCAAATCATATAAATGGGTATATCCTAACTTCACACACCACCTGTGATAACAACACATGATCTGATTCACTAATTACATATGCAAGGGTTTCATTCTTTAACTAGGATATCATAAAACAAGTTCTATATAATTTCGAAGGGAACGTATGTATGCCATGATTAAAACAAACATCATGGATGTTATCACCCATACTTTTCTATTTCATTAAAATAAAAGGTTTTCAATGCAACAATATAATGTAAGAAAGTATAGTAGATATATAATATATTCTATTAAATAATGTAATGGTAAGAAAAGTATTAATTCTTTTCAATTAACAATAAAAAAAGATATTATGATTTAATAACATATTAATAAGTCCCAACAATCATTAATAAAACAAAATCTTATCCATTCATAGAATCTAAATGGTGTACCAATCTTGGTTAAGGGTACTCTCCATCTAGGATTTATTTCAAAATGCATCCTCATTAAGAGGCAGTGTGTATATACATATAATTACATAAAAAAACATATCATAGAGGAAATTTTCACTTCATAGAGAAGAAGTATATATATTCTCTTACATATCCTCACCCATAGGACACTCCTCTCCTAATTGTAATGAAATATATATATATATATAATTAAAATAAGGGTTATCTTGTTCAAAGAGGCGAAGAAACGTTTATTGAAAACTTAAATTAGTAACATAGTAAATCATTAACCTAGTGATATTGTTGTGGGTTTCATGGTTTTCGTGAATGTTTGTTATTGCGTTATATTCTCAATAATATCGAGGGAGGATCGAGAAGAACATACGAAGTGTTCCAATAGATTTAAAATTAGAGGAAAATAATAACATATGTTTTTAAGGGGTTTTATTTAGAGGATAAATAATCCATTTTACCTCAAATTTCAATAAAACATTTATATAGTCCACCGCATGGTTGGTACAAACCCATTTGAACGTGTTTCTAGCTCACTAGTTACCCAATTCCCACCCATAGGGTACCCAATGCTATCGTAACACCTATAGACCCCCATATCTCTTTTATATCCTCTCTATTATCATTTTATTCATTTTATTCAAATCACGATTTCACTTAAAGAGAATTAAAATACTGAAATAAAGGGTGAATTCTAACCTATAAAGATGGAGGTATTTAAAACCTACCCACTATTTATATTTTCATCCATGAGAAGATTTAACTAGATTCTTGAGGGAATATGTTTTGAAACTACTATTGAACCTAAATTTGATATTACTAAGTCTCATCACAGTTTTTTTTAAAAAATTATCATACTCGTACTAAGTGAATGACACTCAAATGATTTTTATTCTTTGGTTGATAATATCAATATGGTGTTACACAAATTAGTCACACAATTCCAAGTCCATAACATCATATCAAATGATATGGATTGGTCCATGACCATAACTCTATAAAAATGTGGCATATAAAACAACCATAATTTTATTTAATTGATTAAATAAGGACAATGTAAAATCTTCTTCTCTAATATACTCCAAAATATCAAAAGTTACGACAAATAGAGGATAAATCATTCCATTATTTCCCATTTATCGATTACCTAATTGAGGAAAGACTCAATGAAATTAATAATAACTATCTTAATATTAAAAATGGCATCTCTAATAGGCAACAAAATACTTTAGGTGACTGTTCATATATATCACCTTTATCTGCCTCAACATCACCCATTTATTAGTATTCCAAGAATTTGAGGATCTATTAGATATTATAAAACAATATTTTTCTACCATAATTTATATTGAAAATAAATTACTCTATAGTTACTCAAATAATGCCATGTGGACATAATAACTTAAGATATTATAGTAAGAAAACCATATAAGTGGTATGTGATCCTCTTATAAGACACCGAAATCAAGGATAAAAGATCGTAAGAAACTATATAGAATTAATATAGTTCTCTTAAATTAATATTCATCCAAGGTTGAGAAAATGTACATAGTTCTAAATGAGTATTAAGATATTTTTACAAACCTTAACTGAAACAATTTATAAACCATGAGTCCTGATTAAAAAATGATATTTATCTCCATAAGGAGTTTCAAAATATCTATAACATAAATCATTCTCAAGTTATCCATAATAGATGTAATCTCATCAAAAATTAAATGGTGACCTCATACTATTTCCAAATTAGTATGGTATGTGGTTTTAATTCATCAACTGATTGATGATTCGTTGAATTGACCAATTAAAAGGTAAAACATTACGATAAGATTCTAATGATCTCTTAATTCAGGTGAGGCCACTAAGACTATATACAAGAATATCCATGCATCTTTTAAATTATTAGGTGAACAGCTCTAATAGAGGAGATATCTTTATAACCAAATTTAGAATACTGGTAGGAACCATCAGTCTTCCATTGAGATAGAGGAATGAATCCAAATCATAATACAACACCTATTGGATCTATGTACTATTAAGTCTCTAAAAAGAATGAAATATTCATGGTTAGATATATGAAAATACTTCACCCATTACACAATTAAGGATTCCAGATCAATTAAATCCAATCATCACCCATTTTGATCTATATGGATGTCTTGATAAAGATTAGATTGAAAAAATAAGATCATCCAATTATCTTTATATTATCAATAATATTGAGGTTGAGGCATCCTACTAAGTGTGTTAACAACAATATTTTATTTATCCAGTGTGGGGAGAATCACCAAATAAAAAGATTTAAAATTATCTACCCATCAACACTGACTTATATTATGATTTCTATGTTAAAAGATATTCATAAATATTATATAGTACGCATATAACATAAATCACTTAGTAAATACGTAACTTATTTTATACATTAGGGAAAAGATATTTGTGTCTAGCACTAGATCACTGGTAAAATAATTCCTCTTATGTGATTTCAATTTCCTAAAATAGTATTCAACCATGTAACAACCCAATATTTCGTTGTATTTCCTCCTGAAATAAAAATTATGTTTGATAGCTTACTCGACACATAACACTTAACTAAATAAAACCATAGATTTTTTTAGAAATTAAATATGAACCTTAAAAACCATCTATTTAATTATTAGGTATGAAAATGAGTATGCATATTAATATAAATGTTTCTAATGAAAATAGAAATTCTTTTTAATACAATTGTTATTTAATTATTATAGCTAAAAAACTGATAAAAAGAATTTTCTACATAAAAATATTTCAATATAAAATATATTTTTTAATTGAAGAAACAAATTATATTATCTTTAAATATTGAAAATATATATTGATAGAATGAGTAATATATTATGAATAAATTTATTATTAATTTATAATAAATAATAATATTTAAAAATTAACATTTCAAAATGTTATTATTTTATATAAACATGATTCCACTATATTTTTTTTTAATAATGATTTCTCAAATTTTAGAATTTATTATCAAAAAATGAAAAATATATATTTTTAATTATAATAATGTATGATTAATAATAATTAACAGTATTTTTCTGAAATAATTTATTTTTATATAAATATTATAAAATATCACTTTTACAAAAAACGCGAAATTTATATAATTATTAGCTTATTTGTATTACAGAATTTTTTTTGGAAGCCTCATATTTTTCCAGATATATTTTCTTTATGTAAAATTATATATTTTAATATATTTATTTTAATTTACTAATCTATGTAATATATTATAGAACATATGTTCTTTTTTATTTTAAAATTAATTTATTACATTATATAATTAGATTTTCAAAATACATTTCTACAAGATATAGATATCGAATCAAAAAAACATTATTTCAATGTTTTAATCATTATGTACATATTATAAATTGAGGACTATTTCCTTTTTTAAGAATAATGTATAGGTAACCTTATGTAAAAACTAGTTACTATGATTATTGGTAATATAGTAAAAGTGAACAACATAATGGTAAAGAGTTGGAAACATAGTACAAATTTTTTAAATTGAATTTAGTTGGATTATTTTAGATTATCAATCCGACACTACATAATTTCACAATTTTGGAACTAATTTCCTAGAGCTCGAATTCTTATAATGAAAATTTTATGAGAAGTTAAAAAACTCTAGTCCATTTTCAATTAAAAAGGGGGATCTCTTCTCTTAACTTTTCATCACAACATAACCCACTTATATCATCCCAAACTCTAGAATTACTTTCTCTAAAAACTCACTTCCACATTAAAAAAAATATTTTGTCTTCTCAAAAGTCTATTCCTTAAATATATAATCACATTCTCAGAGGATATCATCGAAGTAGGGTGGTATAAATTTATAACCATTTCTTGGTTGATTCAATTTATTAATTTGAAATATTATTCATAAAATTCACATTAAAAATATTATAATTATAATTTTATAATCACTGTTATAACAGTATTTTATTATTATTATGGTAAAATCATTAACAATAATTTCCATCTTCCATTAATAAAAATGAAAACCTGAATCATATATATGTGTGCACTACTGCTTCCATAAAGTAAGGTGTTTTTATTCCTTAACTTAGTTAAATAGATGGTTAAAAAATTTAATTTAATATATTATCATGATATATATAACTTATATAATATGAATAAGTTTTATTCCATATTATTCATCTCTTCGGTTCAAAGGAAACTAAAAGAATCATCCATGAATACATGCATACTACCACCTCCGTGGAATTATGTATGAGGATATTCATTACCACATTTAGTGGATGGTTTTATGATGAGTTTTAAAGGATAAATAATATTTTAATAAATTATTTAATTTTATGGTATGAGTTTTTTTTGACCATATTAATGATATGTGTAATAAAAAATCATCATAAATTTGACCGTTCAAAACTATCATACTAAGAAGAAAATGATATCTTAGTTTGTTGTAATAGAATTTTATTTATTATCTATTTATTCAACATACTTGAAATTTTGATGTTTAAAACCAATTATAACTAAGTAATATTAATATATTTGTGTTATAATTTTAATTATATTAAACAACCTCAATGTTATCACTTAATCATGATATGTTCATTTTTAGGTCAATTTAACAACAAACTTGAATAATTTTTGGAAATTATTTCATGGATGATTTTAGTAAACACAATGATAGTATAGTATGAAAAGGATATTTAAATTATTATTTTATTACTTTTCTTGGAAGGTTTATGTAAATATTTTGTATGTTAATTAATAATATAGCTTTCATTTATTAAGAATCATTGAAACATGCTCGTTGCTGATTTATTCTTCAATAATAAAGAATAAACCACACATCAAAAAATTTTGAAAAATAAAAAATAATTATAAAATAAAAAATACATTACCCAGAATAATATTTTAATGATGAACATTTGATAAATATTGTCATCACTCTAATCAAATTAGTATAAACGATAAATATTTTAACTACGAAATGAGGGAAAATAGGTAAAAATTAACTAATATTCATGTGGAGATTAATTATATGTGAATTTTATAATTGGATATATGTATTATTATGTCATTTAAATAATTTATTATTATAAAAATGTTTTTATGCAAGATTTCAGAGTTCATTAGAGGAAGTCAAAAGGGTATTCATCTTAAATTATTCTCTTTGAGAAATTTTCATTTTATGCACCTAATTTCAATTATGTGGTGTAATTAATTCCTCTTTGATATATTATATCATGATATAAATTTTATTTAATTAAATTTATTTTAAATCTATATACTACTATTTTAAGATAATTTGATTTAAATTCTCCTCCACTTTTAAGGGGTTTTGTAACTCTTATGTCGTTTATTGAGTTATAATTTATCTTCTTGAAATTTTTTCATATATTTTGGGAAAATTCAACCATATTATTTTTCTATGTGTTATTTTCACATTAATTTATGGATATTTAAATTGTTACCATGTAAAATGATATTTTAATGTTTCTTTCTTCAGGTGTTGGGTTGTCAATAAGTGATTTTCGTAACTGAAACTTCTTTTACTAAGTTATAAGGTTCCATATCGAACTTATTTCTTCTACGTATTCAATATATAAAATTTTAAAATTAATAAGATATTATATATTTATATATCACTAAGGAAAATTAGTTTTAAGACAAATATATTTCGATTAATGTAATCTATTTTTACAAAACTATATAATGGTTTGAATAAATCTTATCCTCCTTATGTGATAATTTGTC
This sequence comes from Viscum album, assembly GCA_963277665.1. NCBI lineage: Eukaryota > Viridiplantae > Streptophyta > Magnoliopsida > Santalales > Viscaceae > Viscum > Viscum album. The sequence goes on along the minus strand of OY728144.1, from coordinate 329,600,889 downwards.
TACAATGTCCACATTTAACCTTATAGATAATGTCATGAAATAATATTTAAAAACAATATTATGTAATATATATTTTTACCTTCATTATTCATGTTACAAATTTTTTATCTAATGTTTTATTACACATTTTTTAATTTAAGTTATTATCAATCGTATTACATAATATTAAAAATATTTTTCAATACATTGATTATAAAATTATTTATATTCCACTCCAAATTAATATTTATATACATTATATATTTTAACTAAGATTATATTTATTATTTTTATACATACATTGTTTTCCAAATTATTCACTTCACTAGTTCAAAAATTACTTTTGAATGAGATCTAATACTGCTCCTTTTTTGAAAATGTTGAGTACATTTTCTAAAAAAATATTATAGGGTTTCAACACCATTTTCCCTTTTATCAAAAATTCTTTTTTTCCTTGGTGATTATTTTTCAAGAATCACCATCAAAATATTCTTTTAAAATAATCATTTTGGGTGACTAAACATTCGGTATCAATAATTTTCATCATTATGTTCATTTTTTGGTGACACCATCTAGAAATGTTGTGAATAACCTTTTTCTTCTCATTGGTTGTTATAGTGTTATAATAAATGATTGTTTTTTTTGGTACACATATTTATGCTAGATTGGTTGGTGTGGTCTTTTATCACCCACCAACTAATGGGTCAATGTTCAATATCCCATAACGTCAAGTAGGTACATGGGTTATAGCCTAAGCCTAAAGAGCTATATGGGTTATAACCAAATCCTAAAAAGTTTCATGTTTTTTACCATGGTTAATGTTGTAAACAAGTTTCTCCCCATTCCTAAAGAGTCACTCATGTTATATCCATTAACAATATAGGTTTACATGTTACACAATCCAAAATATCTACATGAGTTGTTAAATAAAGCCCATAAATATATGGGAATCAGAATATGATGCATAATTCACTAAGGGATTTTATTATGCTTGTTTTTTTTGAATTTTAAGAGGATATTACTTAAAAAATTATGTTTCAATAATCAAGGATTTTTTATATGACTCAAATCTATGATATGATTTTTAGGCATATTTCACCACTTTATCATGTTTTATTGTCCTATGATTTTTATTAGATATTTATATCTATATACATGTTTTCTCAAATTGTTATGATATAAAACTGTTTATTCAAATATATATTTTCCCTTATTAAGAGTACGATCTCACCCATTTCTTATGTTTGCATTAACTAGGTTTTGAGTATGAGTTTAGATTATGAGATGCTTAAAATAAAGTCTAGTATGGTTCAATTATGATGTAATTTTCACAAATATTTTAGGAGAATACGTTAATGTGGACGATATAAAAACACAGTAAACCTATCATTTATTATGATTTTTTGTTATAATATGTGACATTTGTTTTAATTTTATGAATGTTTAGTTTAGTTCATCTAACATATTATCAAATAATGTAAGTAAAGAATGTGTTTTTAGATCTGGTATTGGTATTCAGAGTGAGGGGTGTCTAAGATGGTATCAATGAAAAGTTTAGTTATTTTTAAATATTTTATTAGGTATTTTTTCGATTAGAATTAGATAAAATTAATGATTCCCATATGGAATATTCTAATGGTTATTTCTATGTATAGGACAACAACAAAAAATTTATAAATAACATATCATGTTATTTTCCTAGAAATATAATCCATGTATTGATACAACAAGTTGATTTTGTATTTTTTCCAAATGTACCTTGGGAATATAACTTTGAAAATGGTGCATTGGTTGTTGACTAAATCATCACCAGGTGATGACAAAGAGGCTTAATTTCACACCAAATGAGAAATTGTCATGATTAATTCTTTACTTAATCACATTCCCTTTATTACACAGTAAGAGTAATTTATTATGATAATTAATTAATTTAATGAATAAAGGGGAACCCAAACTAATGAAACATAAATTTAACTTGGAGTGATTTACATTGAACTAAAAGTTAATGTGTTTATTTCAATGAGTTATAGTTTTTGACATGGAGTTCTTCATAATTCCTTTTTTATGTAAATATTGATCACTCATGATTAACTCCATTTGGATTAGATATTATATGAGAAAGAAGAATATAAATTAAAAATGGATGTGATGTACAATTCCATTATTATCCATATAAGAAACCAAATGTGGAAAAAAGTGAGAGAAAACATTTTTTACAATGCTATCCCAATTTATGAGTAGTTATATCAACCTTGTTGAGCTCTAAAATGCACTATGGGATGGGATTCCTTCTATCAATTCATTCGTGGAACCATGTACACCATCCATTAGTATATCTTGTAAAAAATGCACTACCAATAAATTGATCAATGTGATAGAAAAAAATATTTTTTGTTCTCAAATGGTTGGATCGTGAGATGTTCATTTTAGCACTTTTTTTAGAATGTGAGGTTGACCAATAGTAGACTCAAATTATGAATAAGTCAAATAATTATGAATTATAACATAGAATAATATTATTTCCGTACGTAATAATTGTTAAATATTTTCTAATAAAATTTCACTTGAAAATAGAGAATTAAATCCATTATTTGAAAAAAGTGTGATAAATTAGTTGAGTACCAATGAAACATGTTTCATGGTACATTCAAGGAACAACTCTAGATTTATTTCTCACATTGATGTTATGATCGAAAAAGTATTTAGTGGATGAAAAATAAACATTTTAAAGCAGTTAGCTATAAATTACATTAATAACAATAAATAAATTGTTCAATTTGTACTTAAGGTGGAAATTGAAATTAGAGACTCTAACTATTATAATGGATTTAGGGATAAGGAAAGAAAAATAAATTTCCATGGTAATTAATATGATAAAAATATTTAAGGAATTAAATTCATCCATCAACATGCATAAACTGTGGGAAGAAGCATAGGGTACTATATCTGTAGAACAAGTTAATGTTTTTAGTGTGTAAGATAAGTTCATTAAGTAAATGAATTTTAAATATATGTGAAGACAAAAAGATATGGAATTAGTAAAGGGATGACATGAACGAATTAAAACTCATCACAATGATTAAATTGTAATGAGTATGTGAATTATGAATAAATGTGAACCAAACCAAGGGTTAATGATGAAAACCAACAGTAGAACCCTATTAAGCTAAGGGAAGAATGAAAATATTTTACAATCACCATGAATGAAGAATATTATGTAATTGATGTAGATTGTGATGATTAATGAACTCTTATCTTATACTATGAATTAGTGGACGTCGTATTGGATTATACTTCTTGAAACTCCTTAAAATACATTATTTTTTCACAAATCATTTGGTCAGAACTACAATGACATGATACTGATGAAAACCTCCAGTTGTAATATTGTTATACCCAAAATGTGAAGTTGTATTATTCATCCTTTTGATAAAATTAATATTATTTTTTAAATAGACTAGGTACCAAAATTACGAACATGGGTAGATCACATTATATATCTCAAATAAACCAAAGGTCTGCTAACACTATGAGGATGACTATAAGATATCTATGTAAATAAATATTGAGGGGTATCTATCAATAAGTATATAACTATAGGTGAGATTCATAGTCTTCTATATGTTAGTATGATTGACACAACATTCAGAAAATAAATATCAAGTTGTGTCTAGCTTATGGATACCCTTATCCATCATTCATTCGTACGTTGTTATTAAAAAATATGAGAGGATACGATTTATTTAAGGTGTGGATTTTAATTTCATGATACTTAGCTATATTTTTTCCATAATTAAATATTTTTTTGATAACATACTTAATAATGAACATTGATCTAATAAAAACATGATATTCTTAGATATTTAATATGAACCCTAAATCCTAGAAATTGAATTTGTAGGTACCAATAAGAGTAACAAAATTAACAAATATCTATTTAATGAAAAAAATATACAACTTTTAATAACCATGATATTCAATTTGTATATGTAAAATATCTAAGAAAAATATTTCTATAGATAAAAAATATTTTTCTTAAATAAATTTTTTATTTTATGAAACTAATTATATTGTGATTTAATAATAATAAATTAAATTGATAATATGGAAAATATATTATCAATAATTTAGTTTTTAATTGATTTATTTCATGGTTCTATATGGGTTTTCACATTCTATTGTATTTTTAAGAGACACTTGATTCATGTAACAGTTCTAGATAGTATTACAAAAGGCATTGGGTTTATATGTACATTTGAGTACATAAAATAAAACATATATTGATAGTTATTTAAAGCATAATATTCATGTTTTAGAGGATATGATAAAATAATGATTCATTTATTTCTGAGGATCATTGGAGAAACAATTTCCTATTATCAATTTATCTTAGAATAACAAATTTTAGATGACCATACATATGGATCCTTATGAGGTCATTTGTAGTAGGTCATGTTGTTCACCCATTGGCTTATTAGGGGAAGGAGAGGTTGTACTACTTGGTGCTTGTAAAATTCAGAAGACTTCATAGGAGGTTCTAATTATTAATAAGATGATGTCTACAGCTCATTCAAAATAAAATTTATATTCTAATCAACTCCAATGGAAATTAGTGTTTGAGGTGGATAATAGAGTTTTCTAGGATGTTTTGCCTAGACTGGGGAATATTCAGATTTAGAATCAAAGAAAGCTATCACTTCATTACTTTGGTACCTTTGATATTATAGAGGGGTGTTTATTTTAGCATATTATATTTAGTTATCTAAGAGGTACCAAGTAATACATGATGGTTTCCACATCTCTCAACCCTATTGATTTCATTATGATTTTTTTTATAGATTATTAATCTGTATATGGTTGAGTTTGAGGTACATGTGTCCACTGAGTTGAATGATATCGGTATTGTTGATTAGGTAATGAAGGTTCTATAAGGCTAATCAATTCATATGGTATAGATTCTATGGAAACACCTTAGTGTATAGGATGATATAGAGAAGTTGGAGGCTCAAATACATGGCCAACGTCGAGAGCTTTTGTAAGATGATTCATTCCACCTTGGGATGAGAAATTCAAGGATGAATTTATTTGGTAAGGGGAGATTATATGAACACAAATTTCCAATTAGTTATGGAACCTTTTTATTTTTAGATTAATTTCATGTTTTTTTCCTCATATGAATTCTTAGTGAGGCTATGGAGAAATAAGGGGGTGTGGGGCTTATTTGGAGCCTAGAGACCCACATTTTGAAGAAAAATGAAAGGCCATATAGTTAGTAGAAAATATGCCACCATTTACTCAATGTTAAACTAAACTGTATAGGGAATATCAATTCATATAATAGGGCACATGGTTTTAACTAACCATGAGACCTAGGTTGCATGCCCGTACATGGGATGCATGTTTTATAATAGAGGGAAAACACAAGGTCTGCACAAAATTTTTATAACCGTGTTCCATGACCGTGCGAGGGGGTATTAAGGAAGATTTGGTTGGATGGATATGAAAAGGATTGACCAAATATGTGTCCAAACTATGAGACATAGTTTTAAAATGGTAAATAATAAATTTCTCTTTATTTATTTAAAACCATAATCCATCATTCTTTCTCTTTTCATGGAGAGAGTTTCTCCTCATCCCTTGTGATCTCCTGAAGCCTTCTACATCGGATTTGATCTAGTTACTGAATCCAAAATCTGATTTGAGATCTATTATTCTAATTGGATATCCAAATGAAAGTTCTTAATTCCTTAGGTTCCATTTACTATTTTCCTTATAATTAACAATTATATTTTAGTATAGGATTTTTTCCCTATTTGTAGGGAATTCATCTGTTCTAACATTTTACGTTGATCTCGTACAAATTAGAGGTCAGGACTAGATGTTTGGGCCTTCAGGGCCACCGATTTGGTCCTTAAGTCCTTTAAGGACTTCGTGCCACCCATGCCTTTGGGTCAGTAAGGCCTTCGGGCCACCTCAAGGCCTTTGGGACTCCTTAAGTGTAGATGAAAACCAAACAACCTATAAGGAACAAACTCTGCAAGGAGGATGAGCAAAAGATCTTTCACCATAGCAGAAGCTAAATATATTGTAAGAATGAGAGGGTACGGCACATGATATTAGGACAAGCCCGTGCATGCACGGGAATGCCTATCCGAATAGCCATGCGAAGGTGGGGAACTGATTTCACGATGAAGATCCTGGGGAAGATTATTTCCAAGTAGTTAGTCTGGGTTGTATGTAATGTTTGAAAGCCTACAATAAATGAATTCCTATAAGGCCTACAGGACATGTAATACTTACACCTACAGGCCTTTTAAGTGTTCTACCTCACCCCTTGAAAGGTGGATTATCAAAAATCAATAAACAATGAATGCCTTCAGGCCATTGAATAGTTTTGTTCTATACATTTTCTCTGCAAATCTAGTTGTTATATCATGTTGTCATTGTCCTGCATTCCATACATTCCAAGAGAATTTTCCTGAATTTATTAACCCTTCAGTTAAATATTAAATTCATATTTTTGACATGTCGTGGCACATTTGTATAAGTTTAGAGGTAGTTGGAATCATACTGGAAATATCATTGGGTGACATATCCCATTTTCAAAGAATAATCCACCCTTATGTTGAGTTGAACATGATAGTATTTAATATAATTGAATATGGAAATAAGTTAATTTGGAAACAGATGTGAGTTCCTTAAAAAACCATGTATTTTATTGATTTATGGTATGAAATGGTTAATCTACTGGATTTTATATATTTATTAGTGGATTCGTTTAATGATTTAATAAGTGGTTTATGAAATGGTGAGAAGTTATTTCGTTATGATAATGTAGGTTATATAGTATGGAATCAATGATTTACTTGGATTCCTTGGACTTGTTTTATCCATGGATCCTGCTAGCAAGGATCCCTTATTCCTTTATGCTCCTTGGATCTGATTTATATAACATGCTAGGGTTCACTAGTGATTTATACTCCTAAGATCCCATTTAATTAGATTACTTGGATATTATGTAAAATTATACTCCTTAGATTTGTTGACCATATTTTGATGTCTTGGAAATTTTTACTCATGGGATTTGATGATATTATTATGATTACTTGGATATTTTTACTCCTTATATCTTATTTAATTAGTCTACTTGACCCACTGGGATGCCTTTTACATTTCTAATCCTTCAATCCGATTAACTTGATGAAGTTATCATACTTATATGCATCATACATTTATACTCCAAGGATATAGGACCATGGAGGCCTCGTACATGATAACTGAATGAAAGAAAATGTTGAGTTTGATTTTCCATTATTTACCGAAATCCCTTAGGATTTAGTTTCATGATTACAATGAGTCTTTATAGAGAAGATAATATAAATTATATTATTATCACATCTACTCATGTTATATATTTACACATTTTAATCATATATGCATAGAATAGACAAATCATTGGAATCATTGGTGGTGACATATTGAGCTTTATCAAAGAACCTATTTGATCTCTTGTTGGGTAAATAGAAATAATTCATGGATTCAGGTATTAATACTGTAAATATCCCACATGCTGATGCTTGATTAATTTTTTCATTAGATAAGGGGAGCACCTGACCGGGCTATAAATCGTCATTCTATCTAGGGATATTTTTTTATTGTCTGTTGGACTTTTGATACATGTATTATACTTGGTTCTTGTTTCCATGTATTATTGTCTTTCGTGTATAACCATAGGACCATCATTTTTATATAACAATATTGGATGAAATTACATAGTTATTTATATGATAGATATTTCTTTATTCAACTATTTATTTATTTTATATGATTTTTTTATTTATTTATATTATTATAATGATATGCTGCACTCTGATCATGAGGGAATAGTCTCCCCAATATTCCACAATGTACCCTCCTTCTAGTCAGAAGCCTCTAGAATATGGGAAGGAATTCATGATTCCATTTATCCAACCAGGTCCTGCTAATGTTGAGTTAACCAGGTATGGGATCTAATAATCTTCTCAAATTACCCATAAATACACATGATATAGAAGTGAATTTTAAATATTTCATTCCATTATAAAAAATTCCCCAAATTATTTTAGAAGATTAAATATTAGAATAAGTTGTTTTATAAACCATGGAATAAACATGAGTATTTTCGATCTACATATTTATATTATAAGTCACCACTCTGTGAGTTGATTCTACTAGAAGAACCCCAAAATTGTTCTAATATGTCCTTATATTCATTAATTTATTTTCAACTTCCGAAAACTTATATTTTTTCTCACCCAGATTTTCTTACATTACAACATGTTTTACATCAATAAATTTCAATATTTTATCCACTTATATACTTCTAAAAATGAGATTATTAATTTCATATATGTATTTGTTATTCTTGTTGTTTAATTTATCTTCACCACGTGTCTAATTTTCATATATTTTTATCATTTTATTGAGTTTAGTGATTTTATCAATACATTATTTATGTTTAAATTTCAATATTTTTTAATTTTTACTCTCTTTATTATCCATATAACTTCTTAAAGTTGCATCATGTTCTTTAACATAAGCATGAGGTTTTTTTTAATTTCACTTACTTAAAGTGATATTACATAAATCCTTATGTATATTATATATATTATAAGTTTTAAATTTCATTAAAATTATGATTTTTAAGGACCATATATCATTCCACAAACCATATAAAAAAGGATAAACCTTTATAATTGATTTTTATCCAATATATGCTTTTATTTAATGAAACTGCTACATTGGTTGAAATGTGAGGGACTATATTAATCGGTTATAAGATTTATGAGTTTTCCTAAGAATCATTTAATCATTTGTAATAAACAAATGAGTAAATGAAACAACCTGATGAGAATACTTAATAAATTAAATACCTCACTTCCATCCATTATACAAGGGTGTTATTATTGTTTGCTCATTCAAAACTCCCTTAGCTTAATTATAACTTATTATTCATCCATTTTTCATGAGATAAAGGAACATTAGGGAGGATCAATAATCTCACACATAAAATGTACGATTATTTATATCACTTGGAAAAATTTTAAAAGAGGGGATTTCTTTTAGATATTCTTAGTGATCTCTCTGAAACCCATATGATGGTGATTGAGATTATGCAGTTTCTCTTTGATGTAAAGTATAACATATTTATATTACTCCCTCATTTTAGTTTTATTCTAAATTTCATATATCTTGCATGGTTTATCTTCATATCTGAGTTTAAATTTCTTCCTCTTGATCATATAATTTTTATTAGACTCATTCAAAAACCTTAAGGGGTATCAGAGTCGTCCCATGGTTTAGATCTATGAAATGTTTCACTGAAATAATGAATAAACATAAAACAAAGTAGTTTTTATACTAATTTTTATGTTTTATTTAAAATAGTTTATATTTATGTAACTAGGTTGTGTAAAGGAAGCCAATGCTTTACCCTTCTATAGAGTGGTTTATGTAACAGATTTTTAGACTTACCCATTCATAGATTGGTTTTATATAAGGGTCATCACAACATAACCTTACAAAAATTATAGGATGCATAAAGGCAGTTTTGTTTAAAGAAGGTTTAGGTAATGGTAACCCATAGAATACCATTTAGTTACATGTTTTTATGTATAACTGAAAAATTAACATACCATTTTAAGAATGACATCAGGTAAAGGCTATTTCCTGTTTTAATAGCTTGTATAATTGTTACAAAAAACTACCGTGAAAGAAAAATGTATTTACATTATTACAAAAAGGTACGAAAGTTTTAAAAAAAAATCATAAAGGATCATCATTACATACTGTTACCTAAATAGTTCCTTAAAAGTAACACATACAGTACCCTTACCCAACAATGACTGGTAAGGGTTATGGATATCAACCCTTATGTTTAGTGTTAACGTAAGTATTGAAGGAGTATACCCATACGTATAAAAGTGGATTATATATAATATTAAATAGAATAGCTTCAGTTTATTAAAATATTAAATGGGAGTGATTTTTTATATAGTGTTTAAAAATCATATTAAAATGTATTTTTGTAACATATAATTTATGAGGACAAAATTAATAAAATGTGGATTTTTTAAATTTAAATAAATTATAATAAAATATTTTCCCCTAAATAATAAATGTTAATATATTTAATGCCTTTAAAATAAATTATATATAATGATTTATGATAAAATATTTTAAATACGTATAATTAAAAATCATAAGGGATTAATTTTAATGTTTTTTAGTTATAAAACAAGATCAAAATTTAAATTATTTTATATTTAAATTGTAACGTTTTTATAATAAATTAATTTGAGTTGTCCAATGTAAATGGGGGAATTATTTTGATATTATATAACCTATATGAAAAGACTTTTAATCAATAATAGGATCATGTTTTAAATAATGATTATGTATATGATATTTTGATTATGTAAAATGTATACATAATAGAAATTGGATTATAAATAGTATATAATTAATATAATATGATATATTTCAATTGAAAATTCGATACATTGATAAATAATAAATAATTATTATTGGAATTAACATATAAAATTTATATTGAAAATTATTGAATGTCTATAATGTTAAAAAATGGATTATAGTTAACTTTTATTTATGAATAGTTTATACATATTTATATCATGTTTAAATATATTAATAATTCATTTTCCGAAGGTTAATTCCATATTATGTTACTTTTTAGTAATTTATTTTTGGAAAATTAATTATTGTGTACACTTTAGTTAAACTATTGAACAAAATATATATAAATCCTTGAATTACATGCTAAGTATATTAATGAATTTAGTTTTTATCTATCTTAACCGTTGTTTATAATAGAAGTTATGAACATGAATTTTTTCATTGGATATAGTTTATGTATATAAGATGTTATAGTTATGATGTATTGAATTATATAATGAATATAATAAAATTAGTTAGAGAAATAATGTTTTAGAAAACTTATATATCTGGGGGCCAATTCCTTTTCTTGGTAAGTAAAATTGGTTGGATATTTTTAACTCTCGTACTACTCATGTGGAGATTTTATATTTCATATAATAGTAATTATTCATGCAATGTGTTCATCTAACCAATGAATATGATGTATATATATATATATTTGAATATACTTGAATTCTATTTTTCGTTTTGAAAAAAATATGGATTTTTCAAAGAGTTACAAATCAGTATTGATTGAACATATTGGATTGGGGGATGGAAATATGGCCTAAACTAAATTATGATAACCATGTATACATAAAAGTAAATAATAAGAGATCATTTGGTGATATTAAAATACCATTAAAATACTTAGTGTGATATTCCCTCCAAAGTGGAAAATGTCAAGACCTCAATCATTAAACATTTTTTTTACGAGATTAAAATGGGTAACCTAGGATTATGTTTTTAAATTAGATAGATATAAGTGTCTCTAGATTAACTTTATGGTATAATCACTATTAGCCTGAGCATCTATTGATTTTTTCTATTTTATTCATGATATTTCAATTATTTTATCCTATCAAGGATACCCTAATATTTAGGATACTGTATGAATAGAATAGGATGAATCCATATGATGGATTTGGAAATATATACTTATGATAAAATATCCAAGTGTCATATATAATATGACTTACAATTTTTTTCAAATAATTATTTCATCGATTATTTACATGATACCTAGTGAAATTAATGATGAAATATGGATCTTGTGACACTAAAGGATATGACATATTTACAAATGTGGAAATCATTTTGTGATGTTCCATTTAGTAAAATTCATTATTAAATTCTATAACATGTTACTGAAATGATAAATGATTTTATTATAGATTAATGACGTCATTTTCAATCTAAATGTTTAGATCAATCCTTGAAATAATAATATTAATGTAAGTTACTCTTATGAAAGGTAACTTTAGAAATTTTGTTTTGAAATGTTGGTGATTTATGAAAAGTTCATAGGGAAAACTTTATTTTCTCACATAATCCCTTCCCATGCAACCAACTATTGAAAATTTTCAACATGTTAATCTTATTAATTAAGGAATCATAGAGTGATTCATTCATGGTTTCAATGGAATTTGATGAAAAGTTACCAAAGTAATATTTTTCACTACTGATGTAATAAATATGATTGGGTACATCATTGATTTAATGAATTTTATTATCGTATACTCAATATGATTGGGTATGCAAATTATTTTCAATATGATTGAATATATTTGGAGAGACTATATATTATCTTAATGATTTGTTTGTTATAGATGTAAATTCTATTTATATGAAAAATATATTATAGAAAATATATGTTGAAAAAATTATAAATATATAGAAAGGATAGAATATGTGTAAGAATTGAAGGATAATACTGGGGTACTATTTAATGTAATTGAGAAAATGATTTTCTACATTGATAACCTTGATGATTCATGTTTGAAATAACTTTACTAAAATGTGTAGTTTTATCTCTTTTAGCTCAAATGTAAAAAATTGTTGTTTAATCAAATTCCATGGTTTTTAATATAAATAGATTATGATATGTTTGATTTCATTATATGTCATAACGATGAAAGAAGTAAATTATTATAGATAGAAAATTCATTACATTTTCATTTATATAAATATTAGTACAATATGAATGAATTCATGAAAATTATACCTAATATCATCCAAATATTTAGAATATATTACATAGACATATTATGTTTAAGTTCTAAAGTAAATTATATATAGTAAAAGTGGGTAAAATAAGATACTAAAATTAAATAGGTTTGTTTAAAAACCTAATTTTTTTTCAATAATCCTATTTGGGTAATTGAAACATGGGAAAATCATGTAAGAGAAGTAATAATCCTATACGATGGGATTATTGTAGAAAAATTTTGGTATGGTAAATCTTCATGGGATGTTTAAGTCAAATTTTAATGTTATAGAAAATAATTATTTTCTTTTAAGATATGTGTGATACCAAATTCATATTTTATAAAGTGTTGTAAAATTAAAAGAGTTTAAAATTAAAGGATTAGTTATTTTAGCTGTAACTTTATATTCATGTGATAAAGTAATTACTACAATTTATTTAGGTAAATGATTTTATTATGTTCAGAAGAATCAAGAAAATAAATGTTCTACATATTAATTTCATTTTACTTATATGATAAGATTATTTGTTTCATGATAAAGAGTTTTTAGAAAAAAAACATGAGATAATGAAGTGTATACACAATTTGTTTGATTAATTGGGTTATATGATATATTTTTAAATAGAGATAAGGATGAAAATGTTTTATATAGGACAAAATGAGTCTCTAAATCCTAGTTATAATAAGAAGGAATACTATTCCTCCACTAATCACTGGATTATTTTAAATAATTACATTTATTTCAATAAAAATGCTTTCAATACACATAAGACAATATATGATATGGAAACAAATGTTGATTTTTTTATAACCCTATTTAGTGTAGATATGTGTTATTTCATTAAATAAATGGATTTTTTATATATTAATGAGATATTTTAAAAGAATAAAGTATCAAATAATCTTGTGGGAGTATGTTTAAAATTTTAAAATGTCAAATTTATTAGATAAATGATTATACATGTCAATGAATATTTTTTTCACATAATATATTTCAATACTTTTATTAAATGGGATATTTTGTTATATTTTGTTACCATTTAATCAGTGGATATCACAATAGAATTGTACTAGTCAAATTATAATGTGGATTAATCTTTACATCTTAAAATATTTTAGAATATGACGGTAATTTTAAATGTAAAGAGTTACATTATCTACCATAACAAAGTAGATTTTACATTATCCAAAATGGGTTTAAGATATGCTGGTAAAGTAATAATGTAGAAGTGTTATTATTTTAAAAAATTACAGGAAAATTTTAATGAAATATTTCACAACAATATTACTTATGCAGTTAGAAGTGTTTATTAGTAGAAAATATATATATACATCATTAATATTGATGCAATAATGATAATGTTTTTTAATATGTTCAATGAGATTAACTGTTATGAATATTATTTATAAATATCAATAATATTCAACCCATATTACATCATTGATGTTTCTCAGTAAAGAGTTAGTGGGAGTGTTTTATAATATGACCACATAATGATGTGATATATATTAAATATAATTTAATGTGATATCAAACCCCAAAAGGGAACCAAACATAGGGCATATCTAGCAGTTTATCATATATGGTATAAAAAATAGGTTCTTTTTTGGGTTCCATAAGTATTATTAAGGATCATAAGAATATTAAAATGTATCATATTTTGGGGAATATTAACTTTATCATTATTTAATATTGGTTTCAAAAATATAAAAATAGATATAAATTTCATGAACTGTAATGATAGTTTACCATTCACAGTATGAGTTTGAGTTATTCTCAATTGATGATCATCATGGAGTGTTAATGGTTATGATTAAATGTTTTGTTTTTGATGATCATTATTCTTGTATAGAGATATAAAATATGATTATATGGCACAAAATAAATAATTTGATTCGTTCTTTGTGTTGAATGTCTTACAAAGTATAAAACATGATGTGTACTATATATGAATTTGATATAGTATGTGTGAATTGATAATATTTAGGTCCTCATTACTCTAGGATAGAGAGATACCTATAATTTATAATAATATATATTAATAACCTTATATATAAGTCTATATAATGTCTTAGATAATATATCGGTGGTTGGTATATTGCTGATCATGTCATTAATTTGGTCTTAACCAAGATGAGTGTTTTCCTCTTTCATAATTAGCATGATATTCATTCTCTCTATTGAGATAGTCTGTGGGAGAGTGAGGATACACCAAGATATTTTATATATATCAATAAAAGGTATATGTGATGTATTCATCTGAAATAATGTCTAAATGTTGTATATTTATCGATGATAGTATACAATACTCTAAGGATCGAAAAAAAGTGAGTTGTCTTAATAGTATTGACATTCATTATTTTTTATGGACACTCGTTGTCTTCGAAAAAGGGAAAATATTATAATAATTTCTAAATGTGATATATCCTCAAGTCACCATCCAATGTATTTGTCTCCCAGTTAGACATCACGACTTCAAATAGCCTCCCTAAAAGATGTTCCCCTCTCATGATTCCACAGTCGAGGATGAATTTGATAAGCTTTTCAAATCCAACTTCATCAAGGAATTATATTACCCCATATGGATATACAATATTTTGCATGTCATGAAGAAGAATGGATAGATTTGATTCATCATCGATCTCTAAGACCTCTACCATCACTATTTTAAGGATGATTTTCTCTTTCCTATGAAAAATCTGTTGATTGATGCCACTGCTATATTCCAAGCCCTCTCATTCATGGATTGGTATTCTGGGTATGACCAAATCTGAATGGCTCCCAAGGATGAATAATCAACAACCTTTAGGGAACTACAAGGTACTTTTTGTTACCAATTAATTCCTTTTTGTTTGAAGAATGAAAGATCCACCTATCCACATGCTATGCATAGTATATTCAAATTGATGCTCAGGATGCTAGAGAAATGCTACGTAGATAATTTGGTGGTCAAATATTGCTAGCATCATGACTATCTATGAGATATTGAGAATGTGTTTGGATTCCTTCATTCCCACAATTTGAAGATGAACCCCTTGGAGTGTAAATTTGGGATTACCTCTTGAAGGTTCCATGGAATTTTCTTCAGATACAGAGTTATCAAGATTCATCTAGGGATGATCAAGCCAATCAATCAGATGTATCCTTTGAGAAACAATTGATGGGTCCAAGGATTCTATTTCTACTTTGCCTACATACTATGATTCATCACAAATATGGATTGAAAGTGTAATCCCTTTTCCAGACTAAGTATGAAGGGTTCCATATATCAGTGGGGTGAAGAGTGGCAAGCCTCTTTTGTAGAGATCATGTAGTACTATTATAGCCTCCAGTTTTGATGTCACCCATATTAGGCAAGTTGCAGGTCCTCTATGTGACCACCCTTGAACAATACCTCAGAACCCTTATCACTTAGAATAATAATGAAGGAATAGAGAATATTTTCTAGTATTTTAGTCACATGCTCCTCGATGTAGAGAACATATATTCCTCTACCTAGAATAGTTTCTTCATGCTGGTTTTCACAGTACAAAAGATGTAGAACTATTTAAAGAACCATGAGATACATCTGGTGTCATGTGTGGGTCTTCTAATGTATATTCTAAACCACCCAATATTGATAGGTCATATAGATTGATGGGAAGTGATCCTGCCAAAGTTTGACATTAGGTTCTTTTTGCAGAAATCTATCTAGGGTCAGGAAATAGTATATTTTTCGGCTGCTCATCTAGCCCCTTTAGAGCTATCTCTAGATCATGACATTTTAGATGATATCATCCTCTCATTGGATCATGATGATCCATGTTAGCAGATACATTTTTAATCTTCATTTTGAAGTCTGACTGTCATAAGTCTCAATGATCCAAGACTCAAAAAGGGATCGTTGGGTATTGTCTTCATCATGCCTATATAGGCTTTCTTGTACTACTCATTCTTATTTTCATAGGGTTTTACCCACAATAATTCAGAGTATCGGGCTCTCATTATTGGTCTCGAGCTGGCCCTTGAGATTGTTGTTCCCCACGTACTCGTGAAGGGGGACTCTAAACTAGTCAGCAAGAATATCAAATGTGACAATGACGTCAAGAAGCCGGAGCTCATACCATTGTTAGTTCACACACTCCAGCTGATGGACTGGTTCTCATCTCAACCATAGTTCACTAATGTTCCCCAGTCATAGAATGGTTTAATTGATCCCTT
This sequence comes from Viscum album, assembly GCA_963277665.1. NCBI lineage: Eukaryota > Viridiplantae > Streptophyta > Magnoliopsida > Santalales > Viscaceae > Viscum > Viscum album. The sequence continues at coordinate 329,584,026 of OY728144.1, read as the reverse complement.
GTCAAGTCCTTCCACAACATTAGTACAGCCTGACCTGGGAGACCTGTTTATCCATGTGGTAGTAGAATAAACCTCTGATTGGACAACTCCACTCGTCGAGTACCTCTAAAATAGAAATCTCTTGATAGACAGAGATGAACATGGGTGATTCAATGTGCAATAATGTTTACCCTTCAGAGTTTTCTTATCCTTGAATAGATCATCTAAATACGCGGGTTTGATGGATTTCCTCTCCATTTTTTTCAAGGAGAAGATATCCCTCAGGTTATTTAGGAGTTTCATGGCTTCTCTTGTGGAGCCCATGAGGTACGGTTAAAAATCTCCCTCCATATTTGAACGTTGGGAAACTTTTGGCCCACCATGGTCAATGACTGTATCGAGTTCCCCAATAGGTGTCATGCGTGTTAGATTCATACCAACTTTTTGAATCGAACACCATAACCCCTTCATGCTACCATGTATTCGTAGTCCTTTTTGGATTGGGGACTCGACGTCATGGGACCATATCCACCAGTGATAGCTCGCCAGTACAGGTTCATTCTAACCACAATGGATTTCTTCTCCAAGTGGGCAGAATTCATCCCTCTCAAATAATTCAAGGCTCGTTCCATCATTGATTTCATGATCAACAATATCATCCATCGATTTGGAGTCCCTCACTCTTTCCTAACCAATAATGGCACAATCTTTTGACCAGCTAAGAAGAATAAATTTTATTCCAAGTACAACATCCGGTCCATACATACTTTTTTCTATCATGCATAGAAAAATTGGAAGATCTCGGTGTTCAACAAAATCCTCTCCAAAAACGTTCAAAAGATGTTTGGTTAGAACAATAAAATTTGTCTTGACAAGCTTCCCAACACACTTTGGGATTACCAGAAGGTGACTCATAACTCCACCCAAGAGACCCCATATTTCCGGGTGTATGTAATAGAAGAATTATTTCCCATTTATATATAGTTATCGTCGCTATGTATAGTCATGTACAATCTGAGAACATCTGAAAGGGTAGCAGAAGTCCATATAGATGAGCTGAAAACCCTGAATGAGAATATGCTTCAGGTCGTGCATAATCTAAAGGGGAACCATAAAAATATAAACAGGACTTTTAATTAGAAATCTTGTCTTTGTTTCTTCCTTCAATGTGACACAGTACTAGATCTAAGGATGCCTACAATACCTAGCAGAAAGCCTCCAAAATTTGAACCCAAATGGAAAGGACCCTAAATCATTCACAAGGTTTACACCAATAGTGCATAATATTTGGTCACTATTGATTGTGAGATAATTAATCCTCCCACCAATGACAAATTTATCAATAATTACATCACATGAGAACCTTTTTAATCTCATTCTGGATTCATGGTGTTAAACTTCCCTACAACACCATCCCACATGACATTAAACTATATCTACGTCTTTACCACATGAATTTGAACTACAAGGAATTATAGAACTATGTATGGATTGATTGTCATCTTTATGGGATATGCAGGAAGGCCCATACATTTTTTCTCTGGATCCAACCTTAGGTACCATATATCCTTTCATATTTCCGACCACTTGGCCTAAGTGTACTGGTATCACATGGTGCGAAGTGGACATTAACTATCATAATCCATGTCAGGTTTACAACTACTGCATCATGTATCCCCTTTATGGGTATTCCTTTTTAGCCCTGTATTTACTAAATGACCATAAACTGCATAGAATCTAAGAACAACGTGTGTCATGATTTCTACCCTTGTGGGATACATATTGATTCCCAAAAAGTTTATCTCCATCCCCAACTGCAAGACTTACATTTCACTCCGATATTTTTCTAGTCCTTTCTGCAAGACCTTAAAATAAACTTTCACCATTATCCTACATGATGTTAAACCACCCCATCTTACATGATGTGAGAATTTCATTTTATCCTGGTTTCATGATGATAAAATGTGCAGCGCCATGATGTCCACATATAAGAGAGCATCGCCTTTTTGGCCTCCTGCCCTATGTTCTTCTACGGATTACGTGGAATGGTTGAGACTTCCCTGGATCTCATTTACATTAGGATAAAACACTTTTTTCATGTACCTTCCCCATGAATAGTCTTCTTGACCAGTTTCCTTACCACACAATGTTAAAATGCACAGCAGTCCATAATTATGTCTGTTTTGATTCTTACCCTTGCCCGATACATATTAATGCCCAGACTTTTTGCCTTCGGGTCCAGCCCTAGGAACCAAGATTCATTTCATTTACTTTTTTGCCTCTTGGTCTAGGATTCCCCTAGAATCACATGGGGTTATTTGGATATCTATTTTCCTCATTAGAATCATGTTTACAATAGTGGCATCATGTACCTCCCTTGAGAGCATTCCTCACACATTTCCTTACCACATGATGGTAAACTACATGGAATTCTATAACTATGTATGGCATTATTCCTACTCTCATAGGATATGTTGGAATGCACAAAAAAAATTTCATTAGGTCCATCCTCGATTTCTTTAATCTTCTCGTCTCTTCCACCTTTCTTATGGTCCACGTTTTATGACCTTAAATTAAGATATTTCCGATCCCACATGACATTAAATTGCTCTGTCCTTCCAATAATATGTTATATTGCATATCATTAATGGTATTTTCTGCATGACCTTAAAAAGGAAAGTTCCCCTACATCCTAAATGATGTAAAACTGCTACTATATCCTTACTGAATGGTGTTAAACTACATGGAACTGAACCAAAAATTATTTCTTTCGGTCACTTGGCATTGGTCCTCTTTCGTAGTGTGTGGTTCGATGGTGGATCTCTTAAGTCCTCATTCACGTCATGATTATTTTACCTCGCCATGTGATCCCCTTCAAGACATTACATCACCCCAAGGACCTAGCTGCAAGACCATAAACTATGTCGCAACCCATGTTCTTACCACACGACGTGAAACTGTATGGAATTATAGAACAATGTATGGCCTAATTATTACTCTCACAGGATATGTAGAAACGCCCAAACATTATGACTTTGGGACTTCATCATATTTCATGTCTATAGAGACACCCTAATGGTATGGATGTTCATCCTCATGGATCTCTTACTATCCTGGGCCAACATCCCAAAATATTTTGAACGACATTTTGAGACAGGTTCCACGTTTTGAATATGGTCAGTGGATGACCCTTAGTTGTTTGTTCTCATCCCAGGTTACATGATATTGATACTGTTTCTTGAACATGGTCAGTATTCATCCTCCATTATTACACCACCCTCATTGTGTCTGAAATAATGGACATTGTGATTCACATCCTTGTCAACATCAATATGTCCAGGTAGAACTTAAAAACTCTCAGTGCTATCCCTCTTTTCACCTTTGTGTGTTGAGCGGGCAGACCAGCATCATTGGGTCATTCTTGACTCTACACCTTTGTTTCCCTGAAATGTCCTTCCATGTTCCATAGAGATATTTTCTGCCTCCATATTTCTGACATAGATCATGGATCACATGGGGATACGTGTATTAGTTTGGTTTATACATGCATGAAAAAATCATACCATCATATGGTATGAACTCCATGTCCTTAAACTATGAGGCAACGTCCTATATGAGACCAAAAATAAAGACATTAAACTGTATGTGTATTCCATTGGGAATGTGTGGTTTGGTGTGGATATTTTTGGTCCTCATTCATGTCGAGTTTCCTCATGGTTCCTCGCTACACACTCTTGCTTTTGAAGTCTCACCTTATGTTCTAAACACTATGACCATAAACTAATATCTTTACCATCCTTATTTCATAATGATAAAAAGCATATAACCCTTGTCCTTATCATATGATGTTAAACTATGCATTCTTTATCCAGCCTATGTGATGATAAACTGTATAGCACTATGATGTCATCACTCAAGAAAACATTGTCCCTTTATCAATGTCCATCTTCCATGTCATCTTCAAGATCTCTACATGTCTTAATTCCTATCCTTATGGGATATGTTAGAACACTGGGACCTTTCATCTCTTGTCCATCTATGAAGAAATTTAGGTTTTTTCGACCCTTTTCTTGGGTTTTCCCATGGGTACATGGTATGTTTTACACGTCATTGGTACTCATTCACACCGGGTTTACAACAACCACACCATGTACCTCCCTTGAGAACGGACCTATTCCTGGATACAGATACATTCCGTCAGGATTTCCACACTTTAGATGTCCCTTTATTTGGGACTATATTATCTTTCATGTCTGAAGGGACCCCCTAATGGTATGTAAGCTCATCCTCATGGCTTACCTTCCATATTGGGTGAACGCCCTAGAATATTTCGAACAAAAGTTTGAGACAGGTTCCGTGTTTTGAATATGGTCAGTGGCTGACCCTCATGTGTTTCTTCCCATCCCAGGTTATACGATATGGATATTATGTCTCAAATATGTTCATTAATTATCCTCCATCATTACTCCACCCATGTTTTATCCCAAATATTGAATTTCATGATTCACATTTTTCTTCCTTTTTGTTCTTATGGGTCTCCAACATCCCTGGTGTGGTTCCTCCGTGCATCCACGTGCATCGAGTTGGAATGTCATATGGCTTGGGATTTCCCCTCTCGATGTTTCCACTTCACTATTCTCCACTCTCGTGTGATAAGGAAAGCCTGGAATCACTCATTTATTCCTACACCAAGCATGGATCCCATGTGATTAGGTGTTTTGGTATAGTCATACCCACATTGAAATCTATGAAACCTTATGGTCAGATCTTTAAAACCTTAAACTATGATTTCTTCTATCGAAGTAATATAATGTCCAACTATGCTAAACTACCCCCACACGATGTTAAACAATTTCATCCATACCACATAAAGTTAAAATACATGGGTCAATCCTATCATATCACCCTAAAATTCAACATCGTCATCCTGACCACATGAAAAAAATGACACAACATTGTGGTGTTTTTGTTTGAGAGAAACTCAACATTGGAACTGGTCATTCTCCATGCCACCATTTAAGACCTACACATTTCATGATTCCCATATCCACAACCTAACTTCCCATACCAGGTTGGTCGATCAAATAAAAAGAAACATCATAGGAAAAATAAAAAACAAGAAATATCTAATGTCTTTTCTCCATGTGCACGAGTTAAACCTGCATAACGAAATAGTTGTTCAAAAACTATGCATGGAAGGATTCCAATCCTTATGGGATACGTAGTGAAACAAATATCATCAATATCACCTCCAACCAAAACATTATTTCTCTTTTTTATACTGAATCACATTCACCCATACCAGATGATTTTAAACTCCATGGAATTTGAGAACTAAAGTCTCATGTTTTCAATGCATGAATTTAAATTGCCACCCTACCCTGAACAAGTTACGGATTCCCCATGGTAATTATTGGATACTTCCTCTTCCTCACTAGAGAGAATTTCCTCCACTAGTGTTGGTATTTCACCACACTATTTTTCAAGAACTATGTTTAGCTTGATTCCCACCCCCATGGGATACGTAGTGACACCCAAGAATTTCTCCTCGGTCCCATTCACTGGTTCACTAACCTCCCTAGTTCTATTTTCCGGATTATGATCTATATACTATATTCCCCCTTCCCATATATTCCATGGTATTTATATGTTGTGAAATCCTCCTTTTCCTCATTCACATCATGTCCATCTCCTATATGACATGAAAAACATTATAGGAATAGAAATCATAGTCCATGAAACATGACTTTAAGCTATTGTACAGGGTCTGTGGAGTATAACATTAAACTGTGTGAAATGTCCTAGACACACGACAATAAACTGTGAGATTCATCCTGATCATATGACATTAAACGGTACCATTTATCATCCTCATTGTATAATGTTAAAATATGTTTATATCTTATTAATTTGAATGATATAAAATTGAAAGGAATTCTGGGTCTTCACTAGATAGGTTCTGTCTATAAGTAGTTTTGATATGGATTCATACTAATGCACTCACCCATTGTGCAATCGTCACTGTGGAAAAATATCAAGAGAATTGGAATCCTTTTGAACATTCCATCACTCCACCTCTATGCTTCGCATGCCCTTTATTTGGATCATCATCCTCTTTCATGTATGAAGGGACCCCCCTACCAGCATGGATTCATGGTCTCAGGGTCTGCATACCATTTCGGGCAAATGTTATGGAGGATATTGGATGACCATTCGATTTATGCCCCATATTTTAGAATTCATTCAATGGTTGTTCCTTGTTTTTTTGTTCCCATTTTAGGATAACGTGATATATATGTTGTGTTTTGAATAAATTCAATAGTTATCCTCCATCATCATGCCACCATCACTATGTTATGAATTTTGGGTGTTTTGATTCACACTTATCATTCCCCTTTGTTCAGATTGACTCCAACACACATGCTTTTACCTCGTTCATGCACTAGATCACATTGGGGATTGAAAGATAGAATTTCTTGAGAACTATATTCTCAAGCCACAACCCCTCCCCCCTTCTCAGCCTGAATACACTAGGTGGTCTTTCAATAAGTATTAGACCCTGAGTGTTCAAAAATTGAATGGAAGTATCATATACAACGTGGTTATTTATGTGATCATCCCTTGTTTTGGACACTAGAAATTACCCACGTGAGCATAGGGATTTATCATTAGTTACTTCAGAGATATCATCGAGATGCATTAATCAAATAAAGTTAAAATATCATTTCATGTAGTTTAAATAAGTATGTGGGAAAGGAAAGTATGTTTTAGGTTGGCCAAAACATAGCCCTTACAAATATGCTCCTATAATGGAATGCCTTAAATACACCCCTCTATGGAGTGTAGATTCAAGGGTTTCCTATCATCTCTTGAGGTCCATCTCTTCATCAACAGCCACATAATGAAGCTTATTAGCCGGGATCTTCATTTGATCTCGCTCATCTCAAAGTTCTTCCACCTAATTTCTCTCCTCAACTAGCTTCTCTTGGAATTTCGTTGGTTGGGGCTTCAGTTGTTTGATGAACTCGATGTACTTCATGATGAATTTCAAACACTCACTCATCTTCTCATTGAGGAGTTGGATCATATACTCAAACTCATGGAGAATCTTGATTTCTTTAGACTTCATCTAGCACCATGAAGAATTTAATTTCTGGAAACTCTCCCATAACTTCTCAGTGAGATATTCTTTGATCTAGAAGTTAATGTTTTACGCATCCTCCCCTACAGTACATAGATCACATAGCCAAAGATGAAGATATTCCATACAAATTATCTACTTAGATTTTGAAAAGTTGTCCAGGAAGAATTTGATTAATTCCCATGATCAGCATCGGACAATCTGACTACTCTCAACTGCATCAAAATCAGTTTCTTCTAGCTCTAAGGGATCAGCAATTTCATACATAGGGAATGTATTCAGGAGCTCCATATCAAGATCTTCTTCTAGTATTACACCTAAATATTTATTCTTTAGTTCATCCTGCTAGTCCTCTTCTCTTGATTCAATCTCAATGATGTTGGTCTTCCAAGCTCCAGGTTCGGCCCCACCAGTGGTATCACTCACCATCATAGTTGATCGCCCGTAAGGAACCATTGCTTGGCCAGCTTGGGTACCTGGTTCAATACAAACCAGTGCCCCTCTTAGTAAAGGGTTCCTAGATCCTCCTACCATCTTCATTAGTACTATGTCCACTATTTTGATGATTGTTCATATGAGGGTCATGTCAATTATTTTTATTGATAAAACAAAAGGTATGGCTCCATGAGGCCGGAAGCATACAATGATCTGGTGAGGGTTTCATTTTCTCTTTCCTATGGATTTTTTTCCCTAGGATGATAGGGAATTGCCCCATATATGATAGTGGGTTCTGAGGGTTTCAAATATTCCACCCTTGCCTCCCTAGTGATGTTGCACTCTATATATTTATTTCTCTGGATGCAGTTCATAGTGCTTGACCCTCCACACCCATCACCACACGTCTATCCCTATCAGTAGGAACACTCTGAATAAGATCCTCATACATATGTATATGTGAGTTGAGAAGTCCTGTTACAGTAAGGAAGATAATAGAACATGAGGGATGATATGGAGCATACTTCAAGAGTTGTTGCAAATTATCCTAGAGAAGTTCCTTCTAGGGACACTATATTACCTTCTTCTATAGATCCTCCCCTAGAAGCTACGTCCTCATCATCCCCCCAGAGGTTCTCCTCACCATCCTCTTCCCCCCGGGATCCTTATGAGTTTTTAGCGTTGGGGAAGAACTCTGGAAATAGAGATACTGACTACATCGAGGGGGATGTCATGTTTAGCATCACCCTCAATTGATTTTTGATGGATCGCGCGGTGCCTAGGGAGTTCACCAGTCCTGTCACAAAATTTATCCTCATAGTCAGAGCCATGATGAAGCTGCCTTTTGAGAATATGATTTACCCCAAATTCATCTCATTCTTGTTCATGTTCTCCCATAGGTCATCGATGTTGAGGAACTATTTGTATAATTCCTAGTCTTTCTAAGCCTCTAGATAGAAGACATCAAGATGAATAACTACCTAAAACACCTGATTCCTAGAAGCCTAATGAGGCACCTTGCAGAGCCCCCTCAGTGATTCCCCTCTCTCCAAGGTCATCCCAGCTAGAGCCACTAGGTTTGGCACTTTTGCCTCCCTTTTTTCACATTCAATCAGTCATGTTTTGTGGTCTGTTTCCCTTACTTTCATAGCCTCATCACCATGATATGCATCAAAACCTCCCTCATGAAATCGTCTTGATGTTTCTCAACATCTACATGAAGGTTCTAGGACCACTATATTTCTTTCCCTGATTGTTCCTTGCTTTACTGCATCGCCTAAATTAAAATATTCCTAGATCTATGGATACTCTTGAATTAGACTAAACGAAGTTGTGGGTAGCGGAATCTTGTTATGTGTCATCTTTTCCTCCTGCATGAACATCATCCAAAGATTCTTTATCATGAATGAGTGGTCGTCAGGATGAACCCCCCAATACACCTTCAAGTTCAGACTCTGCATGCATTTGAACTATCTTGTGAATCAGTGTGGAGTGTATGGTTCTCATATGGGTCCACAGTCCACCCATGCCACCAGTACACCACTATGGAAGGACACCAGATACGACAGTTTCTATATGGTGTATTTGTCGTTGTTAGTGAATGATCTGATTAGAAAAGATGATGGGTATAAAATTAACTAGTCTTCCTGACCTATATTTATCTACATAGACAACAAACCTAGATTGACTGGCAAGCTCCCTAAAATGTTTTGGATTTATGGTGAAGATTGTATCCTCATTGGATAAATGGGATTGAGGTATTCATAGCATCCCATGTGTGTTGTAAACCAGCTGTATAAGAAATTGAGTGGATCTTACATGTGAAATGACATCTTCCCCTCACTGATGTGATGAAGTATGTAATACAAATTTATAGCACCAAGATTCCCATATTGATGTGTTTCCCATCAGACATATATGCCTCTATGATGAATGTTCTTGGCCACACCCCCATGTGTGCATCCCTAACCAGGAGCATCCATCCATAGATCAGTGCCGAGAGGAATCCAGCCAGCCTGACTACTGCTTGTTGTTCAATCTTGATGTTGTATCCCCACAGTTTCCACTTTCTATCCTCCATGATCCATCAGTCAGAGTTTCCCTTGCCTCGTTGCACTCCCCTTGGACAGGTGCAGGGCATCACTAGACGTTTCCATGGCATTTCCTCTCCCTTAGCAGGCTTCTCCAGTGGAAAAGTTTAGAAAGTAGTCGAACCACTATTTGAAGTGGACATCCCTGATGTTCTTATTATCATTTTTCATTCCCTACACCAGGTTTATAAACTTTTTTTCCATAGGCGGCATATTTTTTTCATCCTCCTTGTAATTCTCAGCAAGGAGGAATTTATCATACATCTTCCCTATAATCAGGATGCTTGAGATCTGATAGATAACTCATAAGCAAA